>CM056202.1:52230164-54630164 GCA_029692085.1 Gymnothorax javanicus
CTCGTTTCAAATTTGATGGCTGCTACAGGTCTCAAAAAAGTTGGGACAGGGGCCTGTTTATCATGGCGCAGCATCCCCTCTTCCTTTTAACACAGAGTGGAGGCGTCTGGGCATTGAGGAGACAAGTTTCTTGAGTTTAGCCATTGGAATTTGATCCCACTCTTGTTTAATACAGGCTTCCAGCTGCTGGAGAGTTTTGGGTCTCCTTTGACAGACCTTTTGTTTAATTATGTGCCAAATGTTCTCAATCGGTGAAAGATCAGGACTGCAGGCAGGCCAGTTCAGCACACGGACTCTTCTACTACGAAGCCATGCTGTTGTAATAGCTGCAGTATGTGGTTTTGCATTTTCCTGCTGAAATACACAAGGCCTTCCCTGGAATAGATGTTGTCTGTAGGGGAGCATATGTTACTCTAAAACCTTTATATACCTTTCAGCATTCATGGTGCTTTTTAGAACATGCAAGTGTCCCACACCATATGCACTAATGCATCCCCATACCATCAGAGATGCTGGCTTTTGAACTGATCGCTGATAACAGGAGGGGGTCTTTCTCCTCTTTAGCCGGAGGACACGACGCCCATGATTTCAACAAGAATGTCAAATTTGGACTCGCCTGACCACAGGACACTTTGCCACTTTGCTACAGTCCATTTTAAATGAGCCTTGGCCCACAGAACATGGTGGCGCTTCTGGATCATGCTCAACAATGGCTTCCTTTTTGCATGATAGAGTTTTAGGTGGCATCTTTGGATGGCATGGTGGACTGTGTTTACAGACAGTGGTTTCTTGAAGTATTCCTGGGCCCATTTAGTGATGTCAATGACAGAATGATGCCGGTGAGTGATGCAGTGACGTCTGAGGGCCCGAAGATCACAGGCATCCAGTAAAGGTCTTCGGCCTTGTCCCTTATGCTCAGAGATTTTCAGTTTTTTTTTTTTTCTTTTTTCAGATTGTTCAGTTTCACTGAATCTTTTGATGATGTTATGTTCTGTTGATGATGAGACCTTCAAAGCCTTTGCAATTTGACGTTGAGGAAAATTGTTTTTAAAGTATTCCACAATTTTTTTGCGCAAGCCTTCATAGGTTGGAGAGCCACTGGCCATCTTTACTTCTGAGAGACTCAGCCTCTCTAAGACATCCCTTTTATAGCCAATCGTGTTACACACCTGATGCCAGTTAACTGAATTACTTGCTAAATGTTCTTTCAGCTGATTCTCTTATATATTAATTGCTTTTTCAGCCCCTTTTTGCTCGTGTTCCAACTTTTTTGAGACCTGTTGCAGGCAGAAAATTTGAAATAAGCTCATTTTGTGGATAAAAATGTAAAATGTCTCAGTTTCAACATTTGCAATGTTATCTATGTTCTATTGTAAGTAACATATTGGCTCATGTGATCTGAAGTCATTGCATTTTGATTTTATTCACAATTTACACTCCGTCCCAACAATTTCGGAATTGGGGTTGTATGTTGTCATTATGGGGAAAAGAATTAAATATTTTAATCATGTTCTCTGGCCCCATTGCTTTCGCTCCTCATCAGGCTCTGAATGATTTTATGAGTTTGACCAGGTTGGTGAGAGTGATAACAGTTTCTTTTCCTGGAGAAAAACTGGCTTGGACTTCAAACAGTTTACATCTTGAATAAAGCTTTTCACATTACTGGAAACGTAATACAGCTGCATCCTCTCTCATGAAAAATAGAATCAGCAAGTGAGAGGAGGCTGTTTTATACTTGTAAGACATGTCGGCAGATGCCTTTAAGGAAAGTGTCGGATGACGCATGTTTTTATGCTTAAACGAAGTGTTGAACGACATCTGCAGCGCAAGCTGTCATCTCCATTGTAATTATATGTCTATAGTTTTATAACCAATGAATCTTTTTCATGAAGCCTCTGTATCGACTTTCTATATCCATGACAACAGCCAAACTCCCGGTTCATTCACCCAATGAAAATATAACACGACCAATGACGGCGTTTTCAATATTGGCAACATACGACTGGTACGAGACTGTGTCAGACGACCCTTTTCTCTGTCTCTCTGACATCATTTTGGTTTGACAGAAATGCATCTTGCAAGTATAGAGCTGCCTTGAGCGGGTGGGGTGTTATTTTGGCAAATCCATCCGGAAAGACTCCGATGCACAGAATTGTAATACGTTCTTTGTCTTTTGCCCCTTTCTGTTCTTGTTAATCAGTCTGGAAGCCCAAGAGCTTGAACTTCTCTCAGCTGGGCTCCAGCCTGCAGGTGGTGTTTGATCACGCCCCAGCCACCTTTGGCTTCACCTCCTACTACATTTACTACAAGCTCCGGCAGGAAGGCTCTTTCAGGCTCAAATGCTGCAAGCCGGTAAGGATAAAGGTGTAGCGCCATCTAAACAATCTTCTCTTAAAAATCATTGTGTCGTCCTTCACGTACCATTTATTTTTTTGGGCAGCGTTGCGTTCGCTTATATTTTATTTGTGTCAGTAGACCCTTTACAGAAGAATGGGGATGTGGCTAATTTGGAGTCTAGAACTTTTGTTACCTAGTAAAGCTGAATGGAGAATTTATGAATGAGATTATCGGTGTGTTTATCTGAGATGTATGACCGTCATTGCTGACATAGCTGACAACATTCCCAGACCATTACGCATTAAAAGTAAGTGACTGTGTCAGTATGGAATCACAATACTCCCTTTGAATGCGTGATTCTTTCAATGCGCATGGAAGATGTTCATGTTTACCTTCAGTCCTCTGATCTGAAAAGGTAGCTATATAACTGACCACTCTTCAGCATGAGCTTTCATTGAGTCAAAAAATCAATTCTTCTTGATGGACCTTAACAAAACAAGTGATCTCCTTTTTTTATTGCTGTGGACTGGATTGTGGATTTGGCTGAAGCAATGCACCCTTTCAGTAGCCACATAGCAGCTGCACAGTTCTGTGGAGAAGCTGTGTCCTGGGCCTTCTCAGAGCATTAGCATCGTCCTCTCTCTTTGGTTTCTGTAATGATGCTCGAAGACTGCACTTACTTCTCTTTGCTCTTAATGACTTAAGCATAATATGATTTCTGACATAAAAAAGAATTACATCTGTGGTCCTTAAAAATATTTTTGAGAATGTATGTAAGAATGGTGAGACCAATTGCTTGCAGTAAGCCATTCTTTAAATATGAAAAAATAAGGCTCTGGAGAAGTGAAAATCTCTCAATGAGATTGTTGAAATTGTCTCTGCACTGTGAAGATTATATATAAAGTAATATCGATCATTTTGGATAACTTGCTTGTAATATTACCAGAATAAGGTTAAAGACCATTTCCTGAATACTATATGCATGGTGTAGTTGGTATTGTGATGATAGAAAGCAAACGTGCATCTGGACCATGACTTTAAAAGGGGAAAGTTACCATTGCTGTTGCACAGAAAAACAGCAATGTTAATTTAGCTGGCCACATGACCTAAAATTCTGATTCTTATATCTAGTACTTTATGTTCGAGTTTATTTCTTTAAAAAAACAGACTAAAACTAAACTGTAGAATGATTCAGTATGTGAGGCGTCCATCTTTCAGGACAGCAATGATCAATCACAGGAATGGCTGATGTCAGCATGAAGGAAATTTTGGGTGGTTGCAGAAGTTTTTTTTTTTTTAATGCCATTTCCAAGGCATGACAATAATACCAGCTCTCAGCTGTAAAATCAGGCTTGTTACAGACTGGCATATCACACTGCTGTGTTTCATTGTGTTTGATCATGATGGTGTACAATGTAGATGGTTCAGCATTACGTTTGGTGTAAGATCAAACGAGCAGCGCAGCCTGATGAAGATGAGATGGTAAACTGACACCGGATTTTGATGAATGGTTGAACATGACTGTGTTTCAACATGCAGTGAAATAAGCCAATCTGTTGTTTGTTTATGGGTTTCCAAGGGACATGAAATGATTTGACAATTTAAGCAGTGTTGTGTGTGTTCATTAGGAATGTTATCTGTCTGCAGGAGTCCAGCTCTTACAAAACAACATGTGTCCTCCCAGATATAACACCAGGAACCTACACAATCGAGGTAAGAATTGCACCGACAATCATATGATGATTTGTACCTTTTCTTTTTATTGTAACTATATTTTTGCCCTTCATTAGAGCCTAATTTCTGCTCTCTGTGTAAACATTCATAAATATTAATGCGCACAGTCAGAAATATGTAGGTGTGATCTGGCATCACTGATACTTGTGTGGCACACCTGGTGATACACACTATTTGCCTCTGGGCAGTTATTGTTGTTTAATGGCTGTTTTTTTTTTTTTTTTTTTTTACATTTATTATCATGCTTAAATAATGAAAATTACATTTGCAGTGGGAGTGCCCTATCATTAGGAGAGTGAGCAAGTTTACTGTTGCAGTGTTGTTCAGTTTAACTGGGCCAAACTGGCATCGTTGACTCTTCATCATGTATTCATCCCCTCTAGTGTGACAAAAATATATTTATAATTAAACAAGAAATCCAGAGATGAGTTGAAACTTGCTCCTTCTCTTCTCTGTTTTTCTTGTTTAATTATTAAAGTATCTTTGACACAGCTGGGTAGACGAATGTACGTTGAAAAGCAAGTGTTGCCCATTTGTTACAGTTAAACTGAAAAAACGGTTGCAGGTATGACTCATGTTTACCTGTGCTTCCAGCTCCGGGATGACAACAACACCACTAGGAGACAAGCCCAGTACCACGTGAGCCAAGGTAATCTTAAACCCTCCAAATGCAACCATAAAATGGCACCTTGTCTCGACTAGGTATTAATGTGTTACCTTAGAGCTGAGGAAGCTTGTTTTCCATGGGTTGTCTGGCAGTGAGATGGACTGCGCAAACTCTGTGGTGATCAATCTTCAGCATGTGTCCATTTGACATTGCCTGTTAATCCTGAATGTTGAGCAGTTTTGTCTCGCTTGCTGTGTACTCTTTGGTCACTGCTTTATGTCTCTTGAGTTGTACTGTCTCACTCTCACTGTAAATTTTATTTTTGTAATGAGGATTATCATTTTTTAACTTTACATTGAATCTTTATTTCCGTATGCAAACAGATAGAGGAGAATAACCTGACTAGATGCATAGATCTCAATTCAGATGTAAGCGTATCACATTAACTTATCTTACTCAGATTCTATTCACAGAGACATCACAGACATAGGCATGCACTTAACCTTGTCCAAACCAATAAGCAATTTTCTACATGTTTAACACTTCATAATGCCCATTGGGGAACTCTCTGGATCTTAAAGAAAAAAGGGTCAACAGAGATTTTAATTTGTCACTGTTCGGTCACTATTCCTGAATTTAATCACATTCACAGTTACATGTGTATGCATGGCTTCAATAACATGTAGACTGCACAGGTAATACTCCTCCCCTCCGCTGAGATTACGGAGAAGTTCTGTACTTATTCAGTCTCGGTAGCGGTTGTATCTCTGATGTCCTTTTGCTGTTGAAAATGTTAGTCCTTACTTGGAGTTCGGTTGTTAGTCTTCCCATCAAATATATACTTCTTAACCTTACCCTCCATTGGTGAGGATAATCATTTTATTTAGCTCTACCTAAAGCTGAGCTTACGGTGTACGAGGAACAGATTTTCAACTCGACAGGACCCTGCCCAAAGTGTGACTGAAGCACTGGACGATGCATGTGACAAAGTACTCGCATTGTACAAGTGTTTACATTGTGCAACCATTAAGAAAATGCTAAATGGCCGATTAGTGCGTTATGTTTCAAACTACTTTGGAATGGCTTGGTACGACATGCAGTGTTTGGGGTCATAGCTACGCTTCTCTATCAAAGTTGTGTCATGACACTGCTCACACTGAACACTACAAGCAGAAATTTTCTGACCTGCCAGAAATCAATTAAAATGTCTTGCTGCTCATCAAAGTCTTGTCACAGCAATTTTTTACCTATGCAGACTTTTGAACAAATTACGTACATCCAAGTAATGCCAGATTATGACATGATTTTGGGAATTCAACAGCGGCATCAGAATCTGTTGTAAATGCCTTGAAAATTATACAGTGTAAGCTGAACTGAAATTAGATCTTTCTGGGTGTTGAGTGTTCAGATGTGTGATCGGGCATTTGCTGTTTTCTGCACGTTGAGTTGTTCTCAGCTGTCATTACTTAGTTTTAGATTTATCACATTCACAATATCGACTGCCTCAATTGACATCGAGGCTGCACAGTATGCATGCGTCCCATTTTTGCCCCCACCCACACGTGTGGAGTGTCGCTAACATCTGGAATCAAAGGCGCCATGTTTTCAGACACGAGCACAAGGCTGCTGAACATCATAGGCTGATGTTTAGTATTTGTTTTGTTAATAATTTGTATGGACAGGCAGCTTAATCTTTGTTCTTCTGTCTAGAAAACAGTAAAAAAAAATAAGTCTAACCAGTAATTGTCGCATGAAGAATTTAATTGACATTAGTCTTGGGACAGATTGCGTTGACTCAGACATTCAATGAAATATAAATTGCTGCAACTTTTGGTCAATGGTCGTTGTCTTCTCTGTTGTTAGCCACACCCTCACAAACCAGTGTAAGTCTATCACATCCATGTCCACACAAATCTAAAACTCCCTTTTCTCTGGCAGTGCACTCGCCCTGGGCGGGGCCTATCCGGGCCATGGCCATCACTGTACCACTGGTCATCATGTCTGCCTTCGCCACTCTTTTCACGGTGATGTGCCGCAAGAAACAGCAGGGTGAGTCATCAATGATCTGCAGATTACATTTAGAGGGGGGAGTTTGTTAAACCCAAGAGGGTTAGGAAGTTGAATAATACTTTTGCACTTTCATTTTCCGCCCTCTGTCTGTGATGCTGCTCACAGAGAACATCTACTCCCACCTGGACGAGGAGAGCTCAGAGTCATCCTCACACACCACTGCTCTGAACGCAGAGAGGCCCTGGCCCCGCCCCAAGGTCTTCATCTGCTACTCGAACCGAGACGGCCCCAAGCACCTCGCCGTCGTGCAGAACTTCGCTAACTTCCTTCAGGACTTCTGCGGCTGTGAGGTACAGTGTGTGCTCTGCCAGCAGGGCTGCATGTTTGATAAATCTGCCATGGCATATAGTGAACTTGTACATTTATATTGCAGTATCTGATAAATCTTTGCATGATGCATAGCTGGCTTGTACATCAGGCCATATTAAAAAACTGGGTCGTCAGCATCCTCACCCGTCCCAGAAAAATGCTCCTGAATCCAATTTAAAACAAATACACACACATATATATATATATATATATATATAAATATATATATATAATAAATTTAAAAAATCTGTTGTAATCACACCAAAAAGAAAGCGTGAGAAATGCTCAGAATCCATATCCGTGCAGCAGGATGATCTGCTTGGCTTTCAACCGCTGTGCCACTTATGGGCTGGCAGATTTGAGTCTTTGTGCTAATACATGTACTTGTGATTTGGATTTATTGTGCAATTTGGATCTCAAACACTTGTTATAATTAAATCAAAAATATTCAATTAAATCAAAGATAAAAAAACACCTCCCATCTGCCCCTGAAAATTGAAATGTGAAGGATGCTATCAAAAAAAATTAAAATGGCTGTTGATAATTCTGCTCTCCAATGTGGTGTGCAGTCACTGTGCTGGCACCAGCAAAATGTGGACAACATCGCATGCTGACAATGAATGGCAAATGACTAGAGCCAGCTTCAGGAATAAATCTGCTGTCAGTTATATCGAGCTATGAACCAGTATGGCTGGAAAATGGGCGAAATTTGTGCCAAGTATTTTATAAACCTGTGAGGTGAGATCTGGACTGTGCTAATGAAGTGTTCATGGTGAGTTAATCTGGAGTAGCAGCTGGTTAAGGGAAACAGATTCCCCATCAATCATGGAAAGATTGCCACCTGCTGGCTGAATCAAGGGACTGTTTTTAATAACTTACGCCTTGCAGTATTGATTCTTATTCCGAAAGGGCTGGGGTGGGTGCTGGTTTTTTTTTTCATCTTTGCAGTTCAACGGAGTTTACGAATTAAACCTTAAAGTCTTAGTTGAAAACCTTTTGATAGTCGTATCAGGTGTGTAACTGATTGGTTGGAGTGGAAGTCTGCACTCACACCAACCCTTTGTGGGTCGGTCTGAAGGCCCACTCTTTATGCTTTTGTGTTGAATTTGTGAGCTGGAATCTCAGTCTCCTGTCAAACTCCAGTATTAAACCTTCAGTTCATATTTGCCATTATATTTGGTAAATTGCTAATTAAGTACTTGATGCGAAGGTGGTGGTGTCTTTATAGCCACTGTCTAACCAAAATTTAGTGCTCAAACCATAACCAGTGGCACTATGGCCCTTTAATTATGGGACTGATGAGTGTTTTGTATAAGATGTATTACTGTGGATGTTGGGTGAAGACGAGACCTGCATGTGTGTGACAGGTTATTCTGGACCTGTGGGAGCACCTGGAGATGTGTAAGGAGGGTCAGATGGGCTGGCTCAGCCAGCAGCTGGAGGAAGCACACTTCATCATCACCGTCTGCTCCAAGGGCATGAAGTACTTTGTGGAGAAGAAGAACCGGCGAAATAAAGGAGGAGGGGCCAGCAGAGGGGCGGGGACAGGAGGCTCGGGGGGCGGGGATCTGTTTGTGGTGGCCGTGGCGATGATCGCGGAGAAGCTGAGGCAGGCACGGCAGAGCTCGGCAGATCTGTCGCGCTTCATGGCGGTGTACTTTGACTACTCGCGCGAGAGTGACGTGCCCTCCCTGCTGGACCTGGCCCCGCGATTCAAGCTGATGGACCAGCTGCCGCAGCTGTTTGGCCGGCTGCACTCGCGCCAGCTCAGCCTGCCGGAGCGTGAGCCGCCGCCCCACAGCGTCAGCAAGCGCAACTACTTCCGCAGCCGCTCGGGCCGCGCGCTCTACGTGGCCATCTGCAACATGCACCAGCACATCGCCCATGAGCCCGACTGGTTCGACAAGAGGCTGATGCCCGCGCCTGGCCCCACCCCTGCCCCGCCCCAGCCCCGGGCTGGAACGCGAGCCCCGCCCATGGAGAAGTTTGACTCGGGGCTGGTGCTGAATGAGATGGCGTTGAGGACGCCACCTCCTGATGGAGAGTGCTCGGTGACGAGTAACATGCTGGTGTTCCCCTCTGTTGCCCCCGCCCCCTGCTCCTCCATAGGCTCCGCCTCCTCTCAGGGAGAGCCCGATGGCCCCGTCTCCCAGGACAGCCTGCCCAGCGCCCCTGTCCCCCATCCGGATGGCTCGGCTAGCCCTCCCGAAATGCCCCGGGACTCTGGCATTTATGACTCGTCCGTGCCCTCCTCCGAGCTGTCCATCCCCCTCATGGAGGGCCTGAGCCCTGACCAGGCCGACAACTCCTCTCTGACGGACAGCGTGTCGTCCTCCTCCGGCCTGGGTAAGAGGGTAGCATGTGCATTAGCACTAAAACGCACGCATGCTCACTCACTAACACACACTTATGCAGCCACACACACTCTTGTAAGCACTCGTACATATGAATACACTCACACACCCATTTACACACACCTATCCCCAGGGCCTGTGTTTACAGTACCCCCTTCACTATAATGGAGTTTCGAACTTTCTGTCCAAAGGGATGGATGCCTTTACTGGCCCTTATTGTCTCTTCCAGCATCCAACAATGCAGCACTTAATAGCTTCAGCTGTCGGAAACGTGATTGACAGCCAGTTAAAAAGATTTCGCAGTACTTTCTCTTACTTGTCTGCACTTCTTGTCCAATCAATCATCGACCATTCTTTCCATTCTCTGTGGCCTGCAGAGCTCCGGATGTCAAGTGACTCAATTCGTTTACACTGCCATTTTGGCAGGAAAAGCCTGGGCAAAAATAAATGGCGCTAGCACTGATTTCAAGCCATCAGAGTTCACTGCACACTTTAGATCCAAAGAAACTGAGCTGTATAATTCAAAACTTCATAGGTTAAACATTATTGACCCTTATAATGCCTCAGGTGTGCCTTTCACAAGTATTGAGTCAGCCGGATCGGACAGTGTTCCAGGCCTGCCGTATCCACACATCTACAATTACCTGATCAACTTTGCCTCGTCCTTCTGGAGAGTCTCTCAAAGCCTACAAGAGCCTGGAGGGAAACTAATGGACGCAATCTGGCTTCTTGATAAATAGGGCCAATGTCTGCAGGAAGCATTTTTTGCGCTTGCAGCATCAATTTTAACGCAAATATTATGAAGTTAAGCATTGACTGCGCTCAACGTCCTCAGCACACAAAACACCCTCAGCACACAGCTTTTTCCCCACGGTGCTCTTGGCTGCGAATAGTTCAACTTTTGGAACACCACCGGGCTCATCAGCGTCACTTCTCTCTTACGGACAACTCAAAATCGAATATTGGGAGGGACTTAAAATATCAACAGCAATTGGAGAAACTTTTCCTGCTGCCTCAGTCATGTTATTAATCAGTTAGCTTGCTACAGTTTAGTTTTGCATACTATCTCCATTTAGGGAGACTAGGTTTGCTGACAAGTTTGTTAGTCCATATTAATGTGTACTACTACTGTAGCGCCCAACAACTATAGCTAGGTACTCTGTAATTGCTTAGGTTCCCATTTATTTTGATCTGGGGGTAGCTATACTTCCCAAAGCATGGTTGCGAGCACTTTTGCAACTTGGCTTCCTAGTTCGAACCATTGGCCTTATTCGGTTCCAATTTTGCTTTTGGGAAATGAACATTCATTAGCTTAGTTGTTGAGATTATATGTGATTTCTATTCACTGTATTAGCATTGCTCGACATCTACAATGATGCATGATGGTGGAAATTCTAAGTCGGATTTTGTAACTCCTGTGGAGGCTACTTTCCTGTCTATGATTATGGTGACATAATATATATACATGCAGACTCCTCCATCTTATGTAACCTTGATTCAGTGTACCACGCATCTTTACGTTTCATTTCAAATGCAAAGTCCGTTACTCACCACTGCATTCTTTATGATTTGGTAGGCTGGACATCTCTGACCATTCGCAGACAACAGCACTGGTACATTTTCATCTACAAAGCAATATTGGGCAAACTCCCAACCTACCTCTGTAATCTTCTCTGTGTTAACTCTGGTAGTTACCAGCTTCGCTCCTCTAAATGGTTACTTTTCAATATACCCCGAGTTTTAACTGTTTTGGGAAAAACTGCATTTTCCTACTATGCACCGTGGGCTTGGAACGATCTGCAGAAAGATCTTAGATTAGAAACACACATATCCATTGATAAATTTAAGGGCATCATGAAGAATGTGGCGGCGGAGACATGTGCTTGTTTCTCTTGAGATGTCCACTATGTTTTGACTTTGCTTTAATAGTTGTTCTTGCTTTTTTTTTTTTTTTTTTCTATATGTTGTACTTCTTATATTTTAGCATGTTGTGATTGGCTGTTACCTTGGCCAGGTCTTTCTTGTAAAAGAGATTCTGAATCTCACTGGGACTCCCTGGTTAAATAATGGAAAATAAATAAAATAAATAAACTCAGCAAAAATCAGCGCAAGAGGGTAGTGCTCTGGAAATGGGGGCTTCCAGCTCTAGAAGTGCTGCCTGTGGACACGAGCCTTCAGTGTCTCTTCATCACAGTTACGTTAGCGTTAGCAACAGGGCAGAGCTAGCTATTCGCTGTGCTTAACGTGTATGTTAACTAGCTTGTGTCACCACATTATAATAGTTTGAATGAATGTGAAAAGGCATCACCTCATACTTAAAATTATTCACTTTTCTTATAGACAGTCAGCAAAGTTAGCCGCTTGCAGTATGCCTGGCTATGCTTTTAACCACGCAGTTTCCTGCCAATATGACGGTGCTGGGATTGCGTGATGTCAGCTACTGGAGCTACATAGCATGTACTACAGATATGTAATCGATCGTACTCCCTCGTCATTAATGCTTCCAAACAGTTACATTATGACAGCATTTCAGATCCATTCAAATCCAAACGCCTTGGGCTGTTTTTTCTAAGGTTTCCTGAACACGAGCACCGCTATGTATGTTCTGCTTTTTCTGATGAGAGCTTAACTGAGCAATACCCATGTCTCACTGAGCGCAATAAGATATAACCTGTTAACTCAAGCCTTCATGTCTGTGTTTTGTAGGAGATGAAGAGCCCCCTGCTGTCATCTCTCTGCACTGCGGCCCCACAATCTGTAAAGCAGAGCTCCACCACCACAACATGGATCCAAGTGAAGAACTGTCCACTGTAGAACCATTGTAGTGCCTTCATCTGGACACGCATTGCCACTTTACTGCTTTGACTTCCAGCAGAAGTGCACTTATTTAGGCCTGTCCACCGCAGACCCCCCTCCCCACGAGCTGGGCCTCCAGAAGAGGGGTGCGGAAATTTCCGGAGACCTTCTCGCCTCATGGCATCATCCTCAATTTGGAGAGCAAAAAAAAATTTTTTTGGTCCATCCGTTTTTGAAGAAGGGAAAAAGTACTGGTGTCTGCAAACTGCTGGAACTTGGGAAAGGCTGGGCGCTATTTGACCAAAGTGGTTGTGGTTTCATACAACCTTGTCTCCTGTAGTGTTAGTAGTAAACGTGGTGTGTATGTGGTGGAATGGCTCTGATCACCTACTGCAAGTATTCCATATGAGTGCCTATTAAGCACCGCTCACCTCCCCTTTGTTTGCTTCACATCGTTGCGCACCAGCTGGTGTCCCTGTGAGCCAACAATGTCAGTCATCAAGGTTCATTCATTTGGAAAGTGTGATCGAGTACATATTTGTATAGGAGCATCTCAGTTGTTATTTATTGTTCTTTTTAATGATCTCATATGTGCATATGAAAATGCCCGAAGTTGGCCTTGTCAATGAAGATTCTGAGTTAGCCCACAGGAAAGATGGTTTGTTGAGCCAGAATGAGAGTCAAAGCACTTTGAGATGCTTGTCATCAGACTGTGCTGTGTATGTACTTGTAAAAAGATTTGTATTGTTGAACATTTTCACCCTGCATAGCTAGAATTGGAACTGCCAAGTTTACATATGTTAGTTACTCGATGGACATCACAAATGACTGATTGGTTCATTCTTTTCTGTAATGTCAGGAAATTTCAGTGGGCCAAATAAAAACTTTTAAGTTGTATATTTTGTTAAAATGAGGAGTCAACTTTCATCTTAATTAACTGATCGCTCAGCTACAAATGACATGAAGATGAATGCTTGTCGTAGTTGCCACATTAGTGGTCTTGGCACTGTGAAATCACAGATTTGGGTCCTGTTTAGGGGCTTTTACACTTGTTTTTACTTTTTAAAAGTTTTATCCAAATATAACTCTTCCTTATGTTCATTGTGTAGCTACAGAAAGTGCATTAAGGTGTTTCATTGTTCTCAGTGGGTAGTAAAAGTGGAAATGCTATCCAGGGTCCTCATTCAAAAAAATTTGCATAGATTTCATACTAAAATGTTGCATATGCACAAAAGAAGAAAAGCAGTGTAAGCAGTGTATGGTCATAAGTATCATAATTTATAAAACCATGGGTAAGCAATTGCATACCAGTTTTACTTACTACAATAAGATCAACTTGAAATTTTGCATTCCAGCACAATCCTCTGAACTGTGGTTGTTTTTTTTAGGCCAAGTTTGTTTTAATGAATCCAAAGACGGCAGGGGAAAATGGCGTTAGCATCTTTTTGGTGCTCACATACTGTTGGTAATTCAGGCCCTGGATACTCTGAATGGGTCCCTTTTTTGGTACTTTGAAGACTTTGTTCTGTTCATGTTTTATGTATAGTTCAGGATATTAGACATTATTTCTACATTATATATAAATGCTGTACTGTTTTATAGTACCCTAATGTAGGAAATAAGAACCAAATAAAACTGATTTTTATTAATGAAGATCTCAGGAAGTCTGTCATTTTTCAGTTTTTCATATACATTTCCTTGGGCTTTTTCAGCTTTTGAACAGGTTACTGTTGAGAGACTGGAACTGAGAGAGAGCGAAACTTAACATGAGTCGAGTGGTGGGATTCTGACAGCCATCTTAACTTCCAAGGAGAACATGGATAGGCGTTGGCACGTAGGTGTCTAATTATTCCAGCTCATGAAGAAATGAACTTCACACCATCAGAAAAGGGATTGGGCTTCACTGCTGTGTGTTTCCTTTAGATGGCAGTGAAGTAGCAGCTGCTAATATTCCTGAAACAGGACTGTAAAATGGAACAACAACAACATTTTTAAACCATATTTGTTCCGACAGATTTGGCGAAGTGCTTTTATGTATTCTAAAAGCACTTCCACTTACAGTGCCTGTCCCTTTAACCTTTTAAATGCCTCGGTTGAACACATTTTGAGTCACTGTTTCTAATTGAGAGATGTTGAACTTAACTGATTAGATTCTTCCAGATTAATATAGCTCAAGCGAGTGTGAGAGATGACTCCATCAGGTTGAATTAAGTTCAACACATCTTTCAATTAAATACCATGACTCAAACTGTGTTCTACCAAATGGGAGCAGGCAGTTAAAAGGTTAAAAACTGTGTGCCTAGAATGGCAAGCTCACGACCCAGGTCATGAGAAAATATGTCTGTTGAAGCTATTGCTCGGGACTCCATAGAAATGTAACAGTTGATGCCAGTTGCGGATAAGTGAATTTAGATGGATGACCAATGATGACGTTGGGAGATTTTTCTTAAACACCTACTGTTTTGTTACACTCAGCCTACCCGGTTATGATTGGAATCCTTCACCTGAGCAGATATGTTGGACCTTTTCTTTTATTTCATTTCACAAGCCTTGCCTTCAGCTTCTTTGTGAATGTTACTTTTGCCATTTTACTGCCTTTAACTAGATATGTTGAAACTATGGAACAACAGTATAAGAAATATAATCATTTTTGCAATGTTTTTTTAAAACAGTCACTGGAGTTTAAGCTTTAAGTCGGAGTTTTATTGTGCTTGAAACCTACCATTTATTCATCTTTAATTATGGTGAAGGTCTTGAGACCATCCTGAGGAACACACAAAGGATCTCAAAGTCTCTTGAATGTTATGATATGGCTACTCCATTGCAGCAACATTGTTACAATGTTATTTTATCGGGAGTGCTCGGAAATATTGGTAATGCAAACCAGGAAGTTGAAATGCAAAGAAGAAGAGAGGTTTAACTTCCAACTGACTATCACATTAAGTTAAATGCAACTAAAATGATATCCTAATGGTAATGTGTTGAAAATGATATTTTCATTCATCCACCACTGGTGAAGACCAATGAACCCAGGCAGAATAAGGAAGAACAGATTCCTTTCAAACCAACCCATTACAACTGCTCTTATGTTTCAGCAGTCTGATGGCATTTTGGTCATGTTTCTTGTTTAAATTAAACAGGGAACGTACATCGTGCAGACACCAAATCACTTTGCAGGTCATCTCCTACACAAACTAACAGGATGCTGATACATGGGATTTATCATATTCAAACTGGAAAATTCAGCTTTTTGGAGGCCACTACGATGCATATGATTGAATCTGTTCTTTCATTTAGTAGCATGTCTGACTTTTATTTAGTGTGCAAACTGGAATTCCAGTGGATATATGCAGCATGGTCTCAAACGTCATGGGTTGTAACCTTCCCATTTATTATAAATTCAATTGTGTTGGACCCACCTAGGACTGCAGGTTTTCTGAAGTGTTTTTACTCATCAACTCTTGTCATTTTTGTGATTTTTGTATATTATAGTGTACAGTTCATGTTGAACATCCAGGTAAATGTAAATGCTGTATTATCTTCAGACCTGGGTGAATAATTCTGCACAGAAACTGTAAGATCTAAATTCATGGGCTATGTGAATCAGTACTCCGGTGTTTTTCAATCCTCTTTGAAAATTCTGAGTTATATTCCCATTAGGTATGGCACAAACTAAAAGACTCAGATGGAATATTCAAATAGAAAACAAGAAAAGTAATCTTAAAAACACAAATAATGCATTTATCACTATTTTCATTCATTTGAATGAAAATGAGTTGGCATAGGCTTCCAGGGCATAGTGTTTGATGACACAAAATTTTGTCTGCAGTTTGATGATGGTGATCCACCTCGAAACAATCCAGAGCAGTGGTCCTGAACTTGGTGTCAGGACCCCTCCTGTGTATTCTGGTTTTTGTCCCAACTGCAATTACAGTTGTGGGATTTTAACAAGCTGTTAATTTGTCTTAAGGTGTTACATTTATATTTAGGGCAAAAGTTCTTGCCTCTTTAACCACATTTTCTTTTATATCTATACATATGATGAAGAATAAAAATTCCATTTCCACATTGTGACTTCAGAAACAACTGCTTCAAAAGAGGAAAAAATAAGCCAAAGTAAACAATCAATAGGTCACTAATTGGTGACACCGTGGACACATGCTTGCGAAAACTTTGAATCAATGCGGCAAGCAAATGATAGTCAAACTTGTTTTGGGTCATGTTTAAGTTGAGGTCAAACAAATTGTTTTGAATGAACTCTAAACATCCATGTTCAGCAACCTAATTTAGAACTTACTGACTCTCTCAGGGTCTAATTTGATCTGTTTAAGAATGTTTCTGCCTGAAATCGCTTGCAATGTCGAAAAAGAAACTCTTTACATTCAACAGTATTTTATTCTTCATGGCACACATGGATATTTCAGTCACATTGTGGCTTAAGATGGTGAACAACTACTTTAAATATGAAATGCACCTAGTCGGACACATTAATAGCTTATCAAAATCATATGATTGCAAAATTGTGGTTGGAAGAAAAACCAGTATACACAAGGGGCCCCCAGGACCGAGTCAGGGAGCCATACATCTTGAAGGACTATTAAGGGTCGGCTACTGCAATTCTTGAAGAGAATTATTTGAGTGAATGTGAATAAACAAATACAGTGAATTAGTGAACAAACTGTGAAGGCATCATAGCCTCTCCCCTAATTCCAAAATCACAACGTTGCTTTGTACTTCCGCCGCTCAGGGCGTAACATGGGCACTGCTTATAGCTCCGTCTTCGAACCTCTGCTGGGTTAAAAATGCTAATAATGGGCGGTGCTATCAACGTTGACATAGTGCTCGGACTGTGTGCTTTGAAGCGTTAAAGCATGAAACAACAGAAGTCATCAGAATGAAAGCCTGAAGGGAATGACAGCAAACGAACAGAAGAGGACATCGCTGGACGGATGTTGAAAACCTACTTGTTCCAATGTCCTCTTTTTACGAGTTACTTTGGTTATGTTGTGCTGAAGTGAACGGGTCTCTTTGAAAACTAGCTGTTGAAAATAACCGTTTGATTTCAAACTGTGCATAGAGCTGTAAGAGACTGGATCTGTTAATCACGTCGGATTTGGAGGAAAAACATTCCTGAGACCCACTCACATGCAAACAACCGTTGAGAACAATGATGTTCCGGGGTAAGAAGTTGCTACTCTATCTCTCATTTGATATTAAATCTTACTTTCCAGTTTGGCTTTATAGCTGTCAAGCTGAACCCGAAAAGACTGAAACTTTTTTTCGGTCTCAGGCATTTGTCTTTTTATAATTGAAGAAGTCCCTGTATGAACGTGAGGAAATATTTGACAAAGTAATTGTGGGTTATGTTGTTCAGTGTGCGAGCGCACTCAGTCGCTGCGTTCAAGTGCAGCTTGTCAGGCTTTTCAGTGAGATTGTTCCTCATATCGGTATGTTGGTACTCGACAAAATGTATTATCCGCTGATAGCAGGCAAATTCAGGATTCTGCGGACTTGTTTTACGTGCAGTGTCATCGCATTCATGTACTACATAATCTGTCGTCGGAAGGCCGCAATGCCTCCTGAATAAAATAATTCTGCCAAATCTATTCCCTCGTACTGGATGATCAATTTACAGATTGTGCTATTGATTTTGTTCTGGTCTGGCCTCTCCTTTCTGATGTTTTTTTTTTTGTTTGATTGTTTTGATCTGGTTTGTTTCACTTACTGTTTTCAATGCATATCACAGCTTTCTGATTTGTTTTCCTTTTGTATAATGGATATTATTTGGTTATTTGCATATTGGTCCAGGCTGGTATACCCTGGTTAGTTGTACGCAGATGTATGTCCTTTACTTTACATTGTGACACTATTATATTGTGCATTTTGAACTGGAATGTGCCACGTTATGTACAATAGCTTCATTCTAGTTGCTTACTGAGGAGCTGTTAAATATTGTCAAAAGTCTCTGGTCCACTGGTTTGTGCTTGCTGCTTATTCTGACTTTGAGTCTCTTTAACGTAATTGACCCCAAGAGTTCATCCTGGATTTTGATTTACAAATATGCAACTATGTCATTTGTGCCATTTTTCGCATTCAACAATACCCAACACATTGTGATAGAGGGCCCGCAGTCCATGTCTTGTGATTTTACTCTGTTTTTTCTGTAATTATGGTTTGCCTGAAACTACGTGACCTGAGTGTTGCAGATAATGTGCTTACTGCTTATGCTTGCTTGTTTAGGACAGACTGCTCCTTTAGCTGTTGAATTTATGGTCATATCATGA
Organism: Gymnothorax javanicus; assembly: GCA_029692085.1. NCBI lineage: Eukaryota > Metazoa > Chordata > Actinopteri > Anguilliformes > Muraenidae > Gymnothorax > Gymnothorax javanicus. The sequence continues at coordinate 52,248,656 of CM056202.1, forward strand.
CAGAATTCTTGGTGCTGGAGTGCTGTTCACCCAATTCTTCCCATCCTCCCTTTTCAGTTTGTTAGTTTCCAAAGCTAATTTTAGCATATGAACAAGGTTTGCCCCCATTGCTTGCATTATTCCAGAAGATGGCAGCTTGGGAAAGCATTTTTGGGTAACTGGTATGCGGGCGGTTGAGCGCGTGACTGTTTCCAAATGATGAAATCTCTGGAACATGGTGGGAAAAGGCAGAGTCATTCCCTTTATAGCCTCTTTTGGTGCAAAAGCTTCCACTGCTCAGATCAATTTAACCCATTATGCTGTAAAACCACATGTGATTACATTGTCCTTAACATAGAAACATCAGTTTTAGAATGCTATCGTGTCTGGTAACAGCAAACAATTTACTTGTAGAGCATTGACTTGGGGGTGGGGGGGGGAGGAACCATTCCTTATGACCATTTTAAAGTTGACTCAGAAGTGCTCTGCACACTTGTTTGCAATTACAAGAATGAAGTCTTTCTGGAAAACTTGGGAGAGAAAGGGTTAAAACAGTCCTAAGACTAAAATCAAGTGGCCACGAGAAAGATGGCGCAGACAAGCATTAAGTTGCGAGCCTCGATTGTCCACATCAAGGCAGAGTAAATTTTGAGTGATGTCAATCTTGCAAAAATCAAGTAATGATGTTACGTTAGTTCATGGCTCAGACAGCATTCAAGATTCTTTCAGAGAATAAGCAGTTATCCCTAAGCTTTAATTTAAATGTCTGCCACCTTTGATAGCTCAGCATGTGTAAGCTCCCAGCTCACCGGTGTTTAGCTTACCTAAAGAGCAGGTGTTAGCGGACTGTGAGGCGCAGGAGGGCTGACTCTGAGTCCTGGTTTGGGCCCAGTGTGTGCTGGGATTTGAACTTTGCATGCAGGTGGCCATTTGCGCTGTGCAGGTGTGAATTTTTGGCTCTGATGTTGGAGCTGGGGAGATCACAGCTTAGAGAGAAGGGCATCAGAGCATGCCTGGTCTTGAATCCCCCTTGATTCCCTCTCCCTAATGACAGAAAATCTGGTGATGCGGCTTCTCTGCTGAGCTAGTTGCTATCTCCACGATCTTCAAAAGCCACTTGTCTGTGTATTTTCACCTGTCCATGGGGTGACCATAGTGCTCTGTCTTGTCTTTATACACTGTTCTCTGTATGTCTAGTTGTCAGGTTTTCTGTCTGTTTCTCTGTCTTTTTTTCCGAAGTCTCTGCTCTTTCTTTGCCCTCTCTCCTTTTCCTCTTTTACTCCTTCCTTATTTCTCCCTCCTCCTCTCTCTTCATCTCTGTTTTTTTCTTGTTCAGTGGGGTAAGGGCAGATTATGGTGGGATGCATTGCCCTGACTGTGAACAGCAAACAGGGGGAACATGCTGGAAATCTTCCACAGAGGCTCTTAAATTCATTGATGGAACAAACACACAGCAAGATGTCTACTCACTGACCCTAGAGCTGTTGGCCTGATGCTGAAGATCAGGGAGTCTCAACAAATGGAAACAAAGCAGTTTTCCCCAAATAGTGGTTGCAAAGATAGAGCCAGCTTTTCAAAATCCAGTGAAATAAACTGGAAACATCTTGTTTTGCGTCTTAAACCCCTTAAAAACAAACTCTAAACCCTGCGTTCTGACAGGGTAGATATTTTCCACAATGTAATCATAAACCAAGCAGTGGCGAAAGATGTGAAATCATCCCAGATTGTATATACTACAAAGGAAGGATTACCTGGTAGTTGTTCAAATTACAGTTCAAACCTGTGAGGAAATTGTCACACATAAGTAAGCAGTGCTTCTGGAGAAGTGAACTCCAGTGGCTGAAAATAGGTTAGTAAATACAGTGTCAAAAAATACAACAAAAAAAAAACGCACACTGCAGACATAGACGCCACCCCCTACAGGATTGGCACTGGCAGTTAGCTCTGCCCTCACACACAGCTGATCTCCCTTATTGGTTCTGTCTTTTGGCTGAAGAATTGTGCTGATTAGCTCTGCCAGAGTTTTTCTTTCAGAACTTGGAAATTGCACCTCTAGTCACTGGTAGAGACTCTTCTAAAGACTGGCTAGAAAGAGAAGCTGGGCTGTGGAGACATGGTGCTGGATTTTTTCACTGGTGCACACTGTCTCTGGATGGGTGAAGAGGCCTGATGAAGGTCTGAAGTACAGATCCTCCTCTGGCACCTTTCCCCACTCTGTCCCTCTGATGACTGTGTTGTGTCTTGGTCTGTGTCTTAGTGAGTGTGTAACCGACTATGAGGTTCCAGTACTGATTCCCCGGCTCTGCACTGCAAATTTAACCCTGACGAGGGTGGTTAACCTAATTTACATCAAAAATATCAGGCTGTAGAATTGGATGTAAAGGATGTAAATGTTTCGGCGATGATAATCATCTGCTGCTGAGTTGGCACTGTGTGTGAGACGGCACTGTTTCGTGGGAGCTACGCACCCAGAGAAGAGCTGAAGGGCGTATGCTATCCGACTGTCTGGTTTCCCTGCAGTTCGGAAGTATAGGGAGTGGTCAGTGTTATGTCTTTATGACTACACTCATTTTGTCCTTTAAACCCTCAAACTGTCTGTGAAATCTGAAAATGTTGATGATGACTCAGTCAGCCTACTTGTGTGTGTATATTGTAGTTCACTGCAGCATGCGCAAATGGATACAGTGATATTTTTGGTGACAATACTCTAACCCTGACACGCCCTGTGGCCTACTGAGCCTCAGGAGAAGAGAGCAGGGTGTGGCAGGATATTCCAACTCCCCGGGAAATTAGTTAGGGACCGCAGGTACTAGATGCTGGGTGGAGATGGGGATGTTAACTTGCAGCAGGCAAGAGTGATGCAGCAGCAGACAAGAGTGATGCAGCAGCAAGCAAAGAATGATGCAGCATGGCAGCAGGTAAAGGCAGATCGTGATGGAGCGGAGCTGGAGTCAAGGGTGAATTGGCCACCGTATGGAAAGGCGGGGCAGTGCAGATGTGCTTAAACATGGGATGTTTGTTAGAATGTACATGTCTGCCTGAACTTGCTTCCCCGGGCTATGCCCCATTTACTACACACTCATCCACATGTAGCCATTATGTATCCTTCCACATCATTCATGCACTATTGTTTTAGACAGGATATGGATGGGAAAGGCCAGTTAGCTGTTCTTTGTCAGGGAATGGTGGAAGAGAAGGTGTGGTCAGGAAAGGTTAATGTCCTGGTTGTCACTATGGAAACATTGTAAATAGATTCATAGAGTTGGCTCAGCCTTACCATTTTTGTGGAGAAAGCTGCCTGTTTTGGAAAAGCTTCTTCCAGTAAAGAGTTGTTGGGCCAATATCGTTGAATCATTCCGCTTGACTGTGAATGTGTTCTGCATATTAAACGCTCTGATAAATCGTGCTTGTGGAAATCCTCCGTAATTTTTATTAAAATGGATGGTGTGTGTGTGCATTTGTATGTGGTGTGCGTGTTCTAGCTAATTATGAAGATGCAGTATTTCTCTGTGTAATGCTCTGGCTGCAGTTCATATGTAACCAGACTCGATTATATAACAGGGTCTCTCCCCTCCCATTAGTCTTGTCTGGATGCTGGAAAGGATGTTTTTCCGAAAGGTCTAGGGCAGTAATGTTATGGTAGCCTCATATCTTAGAGCTGATGACAGGAGCCGCATGCGCATAATGGGGATATTTCTACACTGAACATGCTTTTATACTGTTTCAGAGTGTTATCTGCACTGGGCGGGTCTTCATATCAATTTTGGAGAATATGTTCTTGCGCAAGCTGTCCTGTGGTGTGCAGCTTTCTGAGACAAGATGTGCAGCTCAGTAAATGGCTCACAGTTGCCTGACTGACCAGTCGGGTCACAAGTGCATGATGGGATGCTGAATTCTGTATTCTTGTACTGTCACAGTGAATTTAACTGGATAAGCCTGCAGCACACATGGGATCATTCATCTCAATCATCTCTTCAGCTTCATTTCCATGGACAGCAGATGTTATTGCCTTTCAGGAGAAGTTCCACTGACCACAATGCGCAAATAAGCCTTTATCTTTGATCTGGCCTGACCTGAAAGCTGCTGTCAATTTTGTGATTGGCAATGACTTGGACCTTCACACGTGACTCATCCTGGTCAGATATGTCTGTCGAGAAAGGTTATCTCTTTTTGTGATTGTATTTCTACAAAATTGCAATGGAATGCTTTGTGTCTGAGAATCTGCTCTTTCCGATGACACCCAAATATGGAAATGTTTGGTGGTTGTTGGGATAGTTCAACTCCTCAAAGCAAAAGATGTCATCTTGTTTGTCTTTTACACACTTCAAAGTTGGCTTGCAACTTGCAAGCGAGTACTGATTACTCACCATAGATCATAACCGGTAACAAAAAATTAATAATTGATAATCATTTTGTAGTCCTATATTTATTTTTCTACATATTATCCCAGTAAGTGTTATGTGGGCCTATATGTGTCATTTAAAAAGCCTTCAAGCTTGTTGCTTTATTTGTTTCCACCTCCTCAAGGCCGACGCCCGGTACTGTTGGCATTATGGGATTGCCTTTTGAGTGCTGTCAGATAGAAGCTGCTCACTTTTTACGAATGATGGATCACAACCCGTCCCCGTTTGAGATGGCCCAAATAACAATCAAGCAATGTATGTACTTGCCTCATGCACACATATTCATGGCTTACTGTTCCATGAATACATCTGTGTGCATGAGGCAAGCGGGAGAGCAGTTACGGACCGCAGATAAAAAAATTTGGCTTTGAAACCTATATTGCCATTAAAAATGGATTGTAGCAGAATATTTTGTGAGATTAAAAACATTTTGTGGATTTTGGAAATGATTGCACCAGACTTTTTCCAATAAATTTTCACTTTTGGAATTTGGACTTGAGGTTACAATTACGCTCTTATCGGAAATGTTTGGGTCACGAGAGCCGGAAACAATCCTATGCAGCCACCACTGGAATTTAATTCTACAAAGAGTATAATTCTTATTATTTTAGTTTAGCCTATGCTTTGTCTGTAATGGTGCAGAAATACCAGGTTTAAGTAGAATGAATACGTGCAATAAAAAAGCGGAGGCATTCCAATGTTGATTTTGAATTTGATTGTCAACGTTATATTGAAGCTTAGAACTATTCATACAGCCCTAATTTATGGATGTAACGGTATGAAAATTTATCCTCACGGTTACTGTGACCAAAATTATCACGGTTTTCGGTATTATTGCGGTATTTTTAAAAATGTGCTCAATATGTTCAGAAAGCACTGAAAGGCCTACACAAACTGAAATAGTTTTTAAAAATGTAACAGTGTTTATTATATTTCAAAAATATAGGCAAAACCTTATCAAAAGTGCAACTCTTAGCATCAAAGGAACAAGGGTTCAGCATGTAGACAGCTTATTTGTCAGGAACATTTCCAGTAGTGCAGGTTTAAATTATACAAATTCAAACATTCAAGCTAAGACATAAAGAACAATATGTAAACAAATGAAAGAAACACCACTTATTATACACTTGTTTTCTTCATCATCAAAATTAAAATGTAGAACTGTACACATGAGCACTTTAAAGTAAACCTTAAAAGAATAAGACAAAAGTGCATTATGCATTTAAAATAGCCACTATAAACGAATTACAAAAATAACTACTACAATCAAATGTAATCAAATCCAAATGTTCAAGTGTTGATGACATTAAAATAAAAAAACAAAATATGTAAACAAATCAGTGGAACAGAACTGATTGTATACTCATTCTCTCAATCATCAACAAGTAAGATACTGCTTATCTAGCTTCATGCATTATTAATATCATTGGGCTACCATACATGCCAACTCTACCGCTTTTGGGGCGTTTTTTTCAGAATGAAACGCCCCGAAAGCGAGTCTACCGCCAAAAGCAGTAAAGTTGGCATGTATGCGCTACCATTCATATCAATGTACATACGATTTCGCCTATAGCTGTTTTTGTTGCTAAATCAAAAAAAAACGATTGGCTAGAAATTCATAATCTTACAGGGCAAATAGTCATGTTTCGTGTTTTCAAAGACACTTAGTTCAGACCGTGTGACTTAGTAAATTAAAGTTATCCAACTTCGCTAGAATTAAATCATTTACTGACCTTGGACAAATACAAATGGACGCGGCTATTTGCACAGCCGCTGTGCGAATAATGTAACGGCCCATCCTTATTGGCACAGCTGCAAAGGAGCTGCTCATAAGGAGCGGCTGTGCGAATAAAATAACTTAACCCACTATTTGCACAGCGGCTGTGCGAATAAAATAACTGTGCAGGGACGCGGCTACGGCTTATTTGCACAGCGGCTGTGCGAATAGCCACTCTGAATACAAATTATGCAATCTTTTAGAAATCAAGAAATGCATGCAATGCAATAAAATACTGTAATCTACTACTGTTTAAAGCTGGCATCCCGTTACCTGGATGCAGTGTCCTATGTCTGAATCGTCAGCGGAGCTGTGTGAACGCTAGGTGCAAACACAGCGAAATATCTACATTTTACCATCAACAAGTATCCTATGAATGTGGCCTCAGGTCAAAGACCAAACTAATACGACTACCTGGGCATATTAGAAATAGAGTTACAGCATATTATGTATAAAACACAGCTGGCCACTGAGCTAGCCTTAGCACTGGAAACAAGCTAACGTCAGCCACGAGCGCAACGTTTGTAACATGAGATATTCTCAACGGAGTTTTACTGTAACCATTGACATCTTACATATGAAGCTATATGGCATTTCAGAATGTTTGTTAACAATATGCGCTAAGATACTCCCGGGTGGCAGAACGCGAGCGGCTTCCCACTGACCTGAAGAGATCCAGCCGGGAAAGTCTGTCTTAAATGAATAAGTTTGGGGTTTATGACTTCATATTTTGTAAAACGAGGCGAGAAATGTTGACTGTTAAATATGAAAACATTGGTTTTGTAACCAGAAAATACATCTGTGGTGATATACGATGTATCTACCAGCCACCCACTTGCGTTGGCAACCAACTACCGACAAAGTTATTGTTATGAGCCGAGCTTGCAACGCCTATCGGCGGCAAGTGTAGCCTGCTTTTTCCCTATGGCTTTTGCAGCTAATGTGACAGCAGAGCCCCTGATGACAGCATTCTCTGGTGACAGTCAGCGACAACAGCATCTGCCGAGGAAAAAAGCACATAACTGTTTATTTTTAACAATATTAAAATTGTGAGAAAGGTGAACAAATAAATTCTAGCGCTGAAATGTTAAGTAGACAAGAACGCAACTGTCTCAAACTGCAGATTCAGCTTACCATGTCCTCGCGTTCTTGGAAATTTGTTCTCCCGTTCTCAACTTCTCAAGTTTGAACTCACAAATATGGGAGTCCGTGAGAAATGGCAGTGCTTATGCTGGCTAGCGTTTGTCCAGCTATAAAGAAACACCCACAACTAGGCTACACAGCTGATTGAATTGCGTGTGCACGAGAAATGATTGTCATCGTCAGTCACTCCTCCTGGCTCTGATTGGTTGTTTTGTCCCGGTCGCGGTGAAATCTTGCAGAAGGAATTAGAAGCACTAGACAGAGCCAGATGACTCTGATTCATGGAGGTAATATAATAGAACTGGAGAGAGCGAGGAAGTACCACCCCTATTACTTTCAATGGGAGATGCTAGGCTAGCTACTTCAGCCCAGGAAGTACGGAATTGACCGACGCCATCTATAAAAATGGCGTTCCATGGGTGCTTATTTCTGGCATCATTTCATAAAATTGCCAGTCTGATTACACAGCACAAATGGCCAAGAAAATGTGTCGTCTGTGCAGATTGGCGAATGAGTTCGAGGGGAAATGACGAGCAACGCTGTTAATCCGGAACGCACACACACTAAACACTCATTGGGCTCGTTCGAGATGAGCCAGGTCTGCGCAGATTCAACCACCGGCGATTGGCGCACAATGCATGCCGGTTAGTTTTGTGTCTGACTTCATCCCGCCTTGCTCTGACGTATTACAAAAGTGGACGGCGATAAAATCGCGACAACGAGGCGGCTGCAGTTTTTAGAGCCAGGCACTGCAGTTGCACTCCACTGACTGTACTGCCTGGCTCTAACCTCATCTAACAGCTGATTGGTTTAGAGGTTAATTCGGATTCATGTCACAGATCATGAACTGAATATAGTCTATTGTATGTTAACACTGCACAGTTTTAATTATTGAAGTATTTAGCAGTGCAAATATTTCTGGTAAATGGGATGTGAGGATTTTTAGGGGGGGACACCTCGGGTGAATAGGATATCCGTATTTCTGTGACTTCCTGAATATTCTCTCAAGGCTGCTGGAAACTGTCCGACTTGATTGCAGCTTGTTGTCACCGCCCCCCGCTGCAGCCGCCTGCTCTCGTTTACTTTCCAGGCGAGGCGCAGTTCATCTCGAACGAGCCTAATGGCTGAACTGCTGCAGTCAGAGCAACAGCTGGACAACCAAACTCGTGCACGAGCTGTCATCAAGCTCTAAGTAGCAGTTTTTAATTTACCGGCCCTCTTGAAAACATCAAACAGTTGCGTCAGACAAAGAGCAAAATAATGAAGGATTACCGAATACATTTTCTTTTGTTTTCGCTTTATTTGGCAAGAAAAAAATGCACACTTTTCAATTGGTGTCTATGGAGCTGCCGTGTCTTTGGCCACAAAATTGCATCCTTGGGAAACGTGGAAGTGGGAAGCTAACATGCTAACTGGCTGAAGCAAAGGTACTTCCTCGTTCTCTCTGGTTCTATGATATATCTCTATGCTGTGATTTTCTCAAAGATCATCTGACTCACATCCCACTGTCAGGTCATAGTAACAGTTTTGGCAAATATGACAAAAAGAGATTTTTTGAAAAATTGCAAACTCCAGCTTTAATAAACGCAAGTGGGCATCCGTCTAGCTCTTAGGCTAAGGTTAAGTGTCCAGCAGCTAGCGCCACACTCCACCACTTAACAAAAATGTGGATTTTAGGTAGAATGCTTCTGGTGCCATGTCATTCATTTCAGCAAATGTTTATGACATTGCTGATTAGTAGTGTTAACCGTTGTCATAGTAAACAAATCTGCTAGCGCGATTTAGCTGATCTAGCTGCTATCTCGTGTTTGGTTGATTCCAATGTCCATTTAATGATGTATGGTGATATACACATAGTCACTGTCGATTAAATTTCTACAAAAAACAAAGTTTATGGCATTTTTGATGCCTTCAACTAGCGCTAAATAATGCCTTGTTTTCACCGTTTCATCGTCTCTTCGTGAATTAAAGTTTAGCTGTTTAGCTTAGAATATTCGCTGCTAGATATGCATTCTCGATGGCGATAATTGTTAATGTCAACATTTTCATCGGGGTTTACCGTTACACCAGTAATCTTTACATCCCTACCCTAATTTTAGAATAGATTTATAACAAACACCATAAAATACAGCCTTTTGCTGCCTGCATTGATTCCAGTGTGCAACTTCTGAAGACTGGGCCGCATGGAGGGGGAGGGGGGGGGGGGGGGACAACAAAGCAGTTATCTGTACTTTCGGCGATGATTCGGTCAGAGAAAATTTTGAATTTCTTCACCCCTACATCAAGGACTGTTTTGTCTAATTTTGATGACTTATGGTTTGTTATGGATATCGATCAAGAAAACTAATTTTTGCTTGTTTTCACCCATTTTCTCATCAGTATTCTTGAGAGCAAATTTGCATAATGTGTTATATAATAAGAAAATGTTTTTATAATCATACTCAAAAAGAAAGTCCAATTTCCAAGCTTTCTTATGCGGTAACATTAAGACATGTTGGACATTAATAAAAGGTCATAAAGTATTTTAATGAATTTTTTTGTTTGGCAGTGATTTTCTTGAACCATTTTGTCTGCATATAAGCCAGTTGGGAAAGAGTTAACAGATATAATGTGGAACGGGTTGTCCTAACTTGTTTTCTGAGCTTTGGACTAACTTGTCCTCCAGTTGCATGTTAAACGGGCCCTGTTGAGGTCTCTTATCTGTTTAACACCTGTGCCTTGTAATAGAGTACTGCTTACCTGGCCTTGTACTTAAGCTTTGATTATGAGCTAATGAGCCTGGTCAGCAGACTGATAGCGAAATGCTGGCTCATTTGTAAATGGCTTTGTGCCTCAGCATACATGCATTGATTATGATGTATAAAAGGGGTATGTACATGCTCTCATTTTCACAGCCACACCTGGCTGGTCCACACTACAAAATATTTGATTATTCTCCCGACAGAAACGGCAAGGTCCTCTTTTGCCTTTGTCAGAGGGAATCTTGTGAAATGTCCCAACCTGTTGCAGACATAAGCCTACTAAATCGCCTCTTCGCTCCACTAAATGGGACTGTTCAAACACTGTGATCTACACTGATTCAAATGCTCACTTTTTTATCGAACATTCTTTGCATTTTTTCAGCTGGATTTACAACCCCAATTCTGAAATAGTTGGGACAAAGTGTAAATTGTGAATAAAATCAAAATGAAATGACTTTCAGATCACATGAGCCAATATGTTATTTACTATAGAACATGGATAACATTACAAATGTTGAAACTGAGACATTTTACATTTTTATACAAAAAATGAGCTTTTTTCAAATTTTCTGGCTGCAGCAGGTCTCAAAAAAGTTGGGACGCAGGCAAAAAAGGGCTGAAAAAGCAATTAATATATAAGATAATCAGCTGAAAGGACATTTAGCAAGTAATTAAGTTAACTGGCATCAGGTGTGTAACATGATTGGCTATAAAAGGGATGCCTTTGAGAGGCTGAGTCTCTCAGAAGTAAAGATGGCCAGAGGCTCTCCAACCTGTGAAGGCTTGCTTAAAAAAAAAAATTGTGGAATACTTTAAAAACAATGTTCCTCTACGTCAAATTGCAAAGGCTTTGAAGGTCTCATCATCAAAAGTGCATAACATCATCAAAAGATTCAGGGAAACTGGAAAATCTCTGTGCGTAAGGGACAAGTCTGTGTGCTGAACTGGCCTGCCTGCAGTCCTGATCTTTCACCGATTGAGAACTTTTGGTGCATAATTAAATGAAAAGTCCATCAAAGGAGACCCAAAACTCTCCAGCAGCTGGAAATTCTGTATTAAACAAGAGTTGGATCAAATTCCAATGGCTAAACTCAAGAAACTTGCCTCCTCAATGCCCAGACGCCTCCGCTCTGTGTTAAAAAGAAGAGGGTATGCTACACCATGGTAAACAGGCCCCTGTCCCAACTTTTTTGAGACCTGTAGCAGCCATCAAATTTGAAATGAGCTCATTTTGTGGATAAAATTGTAAATTTTATCTCTGTTCTATTGTGAATAAAATACTGGCTGGTGTGATTTGAAAGTCATTGCATTTTGAATTTATTCACAATTTACACTTAGTCCCAACTATTTCAGAATTGGGGTTGTATTAGATTTGTGGAAAGTGCATCGTCTGTGCATTGTTAAAAGGGGAGGGGACACAGGAGCTACCCAGCAGGCCCGTGGGCAGGTAGGGCATCCGGCTGTGGTGATGTCACTGAACCACACTCATCTCTGACATGCATTTGGCCGGGTTTCTGTCTGACAGGCCGTAACACCCCTCCTCTTCCCATCTCACCATGCTGCTGACCATCAGCCTGCTCCAGCCAGCCATGTTGTCTTCTGCTACTACAACTCAGTCCTGGAACTCACTGATAGCCACTTCAGCTCATCCAATTAAAAAAAGGAGAATGACAAATCAGGACTGAAATGTGTGAGCTGAAGATATGTTTAAATATCACTATGGCATTCTGTGCTGGTTCTTCTCATTTCCAAATGCTGCCTGAGATGCTGCTCAATTTCTGCATTAAAGCAATCAGGGAGCTGCTCACTCACTCATTTGAACTGATGAACAGGCCTCAGTTCTTCCCTTGTTGGTGCTGTGAGCTCTATGTGTGCGCCCTGTGTCTCTCTCTGATTCGTGAATGAATGGGTCACACGTCCTGTGACCGTTAGTCACCAGCAGGCGAGCCTGGAGCTGCCAAACCAGGAACTGATGGGCACAAGAGAGCTTTAAGCTTTAAGGTTTCCCCTCCATGAGCATTCATCATTTACATAGAGGAAATGGTATTCCATTGTGTATGGCAGGGTGCCGGTGCGCTTATTCCTCACGTGAAAATATTATTGTATTATCTAAAGCTGAACAATGGAGGAAATTATTTTCGAAATTTTAGTTTTTAAAAGATGATTTTACTTGACGCTGCTAACATTGCTCTCTCTCCATGAACCTTTATCACATTATATTTGGTTTGTTTGCGAATTTGCTTTGCAAGATCGAATGACTCAGTCGCTATGCTGTAGAAGCTGCACAAAATTTATAATAATTGGGGAACTCGTCTGGTTCCGGATTTGGAGAGGGAGTGAGCAGGGAGACGGCTGTACTAAACATTTAATCTGTTTAGTACAGTAAGGTTTAACCCTTTGTCAAGTCTGTGACTGTCAAAAAAATTCAAGCAACATTTTCACCTTTTCTTTCTAGCTTGCTGGAATATAATACTTGTACTTTCAATTCATGAAATGTTATATTTTGTTAAATAAAAAAAAAAACTTTCAAGAAACACTGTGCTGGCAAACATTTTTTGGGGGCATGACTTCACTTTGTGCTTCTAATAAGCGCTGGTAGTTCCTGAGCAGTGGGGCAATTCAAAGAAATCCTCATGCGAAAGGGCAACGGCTTCAGATTGTCTTGAGCTAGAAAAAAATGTGGCTGATTAGATTTGGGGAAATGTTGATCCAGGTGAATGAATACTGTGTTTGTTCATTTCTGATGCTGTGAGGGTTTATGGCACATTCACTGACACGGTCAGCAAACTAGAGCACTCGGCCGGGTGGGCATCCCAGCACAAAATGTAATCTCCAGTGCGCCCCCTTCTCCGCTTTAGCAACCCCCTTCCCCAACACAACCAGAGGGGCCCAACCAGCCTTCAGCAACCGCCCCCACTTCCCCAACGCAACCAAAGGGGCTCAACCAGGGGCCTGATTGACAAGCTGAGATGAGCCGTTGTTTGTGGCAACTTTTTACCGCGAGTGTTAGGAGGGATCACCAAAAAAGAGCCGTCTATAATCAGAAATGAACATTTTTGACCATTTTTGGGCCTGTTTAGGTTTCCATCACCTGGTTTATCAAACTTGTTCAGGTTTTGGTTCCCAAATAGTCATGCGCCAAAAATGAACTAAATTCACAAATTATTTCTTGCTCTCCTGCATCGACGCCAAACTCTCTCCAGTGGCAGCACCGGCTTTCTTCTAAAACCGTAGTTTCTCTCAAAATCTTTTTGTTTTGGGGGATACAATAACTGACGAGTTAACTAGATGACAAGTTGTGTCTGATTAATGCACAGATACTGCTTTGATTTTAAACATTCATTTACAACAATTGTTCATTCTCAGTTCCAATGTCCAGTTTCCCTTCTGGGACCCCGCTGACTATAATTTTGCTTCACATTGCATTAGTTAGGATAATGAGCTCACTGTTTAGCTGGCAGGAGACTGACATGGTTTGGCATAACATTATTCCAATACCAAGTTCTTTTTTTTTTGCCTCAGTCGGCGTAGTAGAATTATGCTCAAAAACAGGAGATGGTTTTCTCTGTTGTTAGTTAAATGTCTGATTACCTCTATTGGCAAAGAAATTGCTGGTTGGTTGACTGTTATTCCTGAACAGGATATTACAAATGGAAACTTACTCCATTTTTATTTTTACCCTGTTTTCTCATTTTTGCCCAGGCATCAGTGCTCACCCTGCAATGCACTGTGGTTTCATGTTACAGGTGATTTCCAGATAATGGCTCCTGTAAAGCCGTGGTTCTGCTGTGTAATGTGGTAACACTGTGTACCTGTGGCATTGTTCACCTGTGCTGTGTGTGGGAGAGACCACACTGTAATAGTGCACTGTTTTTATGGTTCAGCCCCGAGTGCTCTAATTGGCCCTCCTGAGATTAAGCTCTCTGGGCTGGAGCGTCAGAGCCTCGTGAGAGAGCACAGAACTGGAAAACCTCCTTGCTCCTGATAAGTGCGAAATGCTGAGCATGTAGCAGAGCGGGGGCGGGGGTCGGCGTAAAGTGTGTGGGCCTTATCTCAGCCGAGTGATGCGGAGGATAAGGGTTCAGAATGGCAGCTGATTCCCACATGTGCGGCAGTGATCTCAAAGGGCGCTTTCACAGTAGGTACCGTTGTTCCCTACCGTGCCACAGTACGATCATCTCCCCCCTCCCCTCTCCCCCCACTGGTCAGCTTTCACAATAGTAATGTCATTCCGTACCAGAGTATACTTGCGTATGTCAAAATTCCGATACATTTTATTTTATTGTTATTTTCTACTGGGACAGCACACAATTAAAAGTAACTGCACCAGAGTTAACTGAGTCATTCCATGTCAAATGTCCGAATGGCTCCCACTCGACCATCTCAGATTTGGCTGAAAAAATTCCAGCGGGTGCATTCACCTCCTAATAGGAGAAATCCAAAATTTTAGCTCTCAACTCCTCATATGTAAAAAATATTTTTGCAACAAAATTCCAGCCCTTTTTGAACAGCTATTTCTGAGGAGCCACTTTCACATGGCTATATCTAGAAAAGTATTTCAGCTAAGTCCTTCAAATTTTCAGGGGTGAAAATATGCTACTATAACTTGAGGAATATGGACTTATAAAGGTGTCCCTTTAGTTCATCATATATTTCTGGGTGCTTAAAGTTGCTCAAAAATTTTACTGTGCGCTCTGTGGTAGCATATTTGAAGGACTGTAAAAAGCCTAATTTCCAAGACAGGGATTTGGTATTGCGCATTCAGCTTCCCATATGTGTTGTGTATTTTGTATTCTAATTCTGCTCCTCTCCTATGAATAATCTAGAAAATATTAAGGCTTGAAAATGAAAAAAATAAAATTTGTGCTACATTTAACATTTTATGCCAAAAAAATGACACCATCCACCAATATCAAATTGACTGTTTTCGAAAGATCAGATGCCTGTTATTAACATATACAAAATTTGTGATGGTGTTTTGCTTTTTCTCCAAATAAATTTTTGAAAATATGGTATTTTTGTGGACGCACGGCATTTAATGGCATTGAAGGCATATTCAAACATTATTTCATAAAATGCACATAGTTAATAATAGACAGCTCAAACTTAACGAAATGCTGTTGGGAAAGAATTCCATATTCAACCTCCACCAATATTGAATGAAATCAGTACTTTTTCAGCTTACCTTGATGTTTTGGTACCCAGAGAAACATTCGGATGTGTAAAAACGTCAAGCGTACAGTACATCCAGTCAAGAAAATGTAGTCTAATTGCTATTGCTGCTGTACAGGGTAATAGCATATAATGGCGGCAGCCATGTTACTGATGACACACCGGGTCGCTAGGGCGTGCGCAGCATATGCATTCTTGATATTAAATATTCATATTAAATTCTAAACCCCCTTCTCACTAATAAAACCCCTCAAAATATACAGGCACACCCCTTTAAAATTGTTCAGCCAAATAAAAGCTGAAAAAAGTGGAGGTTGGATACAAAAGTCTTTTCGTATCCAGTGTTTTCATCTGCCCGATTTTTTTTTTTTTTTTTTTCTTTATTAATATGTGTTGTTCCCATTTTTAAAAATAAACATTTGCATGTAAATATGTGGGATTATAGCCAGATGGCTAATTTCCATCCCCAGTCCCATTGGCAGGTTGAAGTTAAACATAAAACAATGACAATAAAAGGTACAATAAGCAGGACTAAGACAATAAAACAATATGCCATGTTACCCAAGGCAACATACACAAATCATGTATAACATAAACAGCATATATACATACATACATTGATCAATGGCTAACTGGCCAGAAAGTAACGGGACCAAAAAGATTACAGATAAGCTAAGAAGTGCTGAAGTGCTAATTAAAGTGCCGTGTGCTTAAGTGTCATTTGCTAAAGTGCCAAGTGCAATATTGAATTGAATTGCACAATACCCAATAAAGTGCAAAATTGAATTGAATTGCACAATACCCAATAAAGTGCAAAATTGAATTAAATTGCACAATACCCAATAAAGTGCAAGATTGAATTGAAATTGCACAATGCCCTGTAAAAGTGCAAGATTGAATTGAATTACACAATGCCAATAAAATGCAAGATTGAATTAAATTGCACAATGCCCATAGCACACGATTGCGCATCCTGATGTGTGTCTAAAAATTGCACTAAGTCAGTATACCTAGATGTATTATGTACACACTATTGCACAGAATTGGCATGCACAGTTTAAACAAATACAGAATGGTGCCCCAAACAGTTAGCCCATTTGACAGACATACAATTTTAGACATAATTATGTTCACAGGTCTGGTTTTCCAATAGCCATGCCTTAAAAAGTTTCGTGAAAAGGTAAATGTTTGGAGTTCACATATAGTACTAGGCTTTTGATTCCACGTCAGGGGTACACGGAAAGAAAATACAGCTTAACCAGAAGCATAGCTAACTGGCCAAAAGTAACGGGACCAGAAAGATTACAGATAAGTTAAAAAGTGCTGGAGTGCTAATTAAAGTGCCATGTGCTAAAGTGTCGTTTGCTAAAGTGTCTAGTACATAAAGTGCAGGATTGAGTTGAATTGGACAATGCCCAATAAAGTGCAGGACTAAATAAAATTGCACCATGCCCATAGCACGTAACTGCACATACTGATGTGTGTCTAAATAATGCACCAAGTTAATTATACATAAATGTATTATATACACATTATTGCATAGAATTAGCACGCACAGTTAAGCAAATACAAAATGATACCCCGACCAGTTTGCCCATTAGACAAACATACAATTTTAGTCAGGATTATGATCACAGGTCTGATTTTCCAATAACCATGCCTTAAGAAGTTTTGTAAAAGAGGTAAAAGTTGGGAGTTCAGGTATAGTGCTGGGTATTTGGTTCCAGGTCCGGGATGCACGGAAAGAAAATACAGCTTGACAAAAAGCACTTTTCCTGAATGGTACAACACAATCGCCTGTAGAGCTTGCTCTGGTTGATCTGTTTGAATGTTTTTGAACATTCACATTTAACATTTAACATTTGAGCAAGCATTTAATTTCTTAATTTAATTTCTTTGACCTGAGAGATCCATTCGCTGCTATGTTTGTTAGAATAAAAGAGTTGAATAGACATCATGAAATAGTCTACTTCCGTGTTCAAGTACGGTTGCTTTCAAATTTGGTACGAGTACGGATGAACCGTGCTCAAGACCACCTTTTCCAAGTGGACTCAGGCTTGTGTTCGCACTTACCAAATGGACTGGACTTTGGGCTCATGTGCACTCCGATCCATGTCCGAGTCCCTAGTGTAAAAGCACCCAAAGTGTGTGTGTGTGTGTGTGTGTGTGTGTGTGTGTGCGTGTGCGTAATTGAGAGAGTGAGAGTGTGTATGAGGGAGTGTGAGTATGCATGGGAGAGTGCTTAGTATGTGTGTGCGTGTTGGAATGCGTGCCTGCAGATGTGTGTGATACTGCTTATCAACAGGTATTACCCGTTTAAGATCTGAGTTGTCTGTCCTTCTCTATTGGGTGAAGTCAGGCTCCACCCCTTGCACACTTGGCCAATGGGGTTCATTGTTGTCATGGGTCTGCTCCTCTGATCACCCTGCATTTAGTATGTCTCTGGGGCTCAGTGCTGCATGAAGCTCCCATTAGTGTAGGGGCCAGTGGCTGTAACATCACTACAGCATCACTACATCGGCATGTGTATTGATATTAAATGCTTTTTTACCCATAACTTTCTGTAGGAGGAGTTGTTGTGTGTGTGTGTGTGTGTGTGTGTCCATGCATACGCACAAATGTTTATGTTTATGTCTGCATGCATACGTATGTGTTTGTGTGTCAGTTTGTGCCTGTGTATGCGCGCGTGCTTGCTTGTGTGCGTGTATGTGAGTGTGTGTCAGCACTAGGCTGTTTCCTGGCTCTGGAAGAGGAGTGTGCTTTTGGAAAGTGTGAGGTTTCTCAGGGGTGGGAGGGACACTGAGTCATAGACCTACCCTGCCTTCTACCACATACGCACGCACACGCAGGGACACAGATCTACAGATCTACATTACACATATGCACGCTTGTATTTGCACACACAGTCTGCTAACTGAACAGGAAAGCAGCCTTTTTGAAATGTATTTGTGAGATGATCAGCTTCATGTGAAACAGGGATGTGATGCTGGTTGATGAATAGGTTTTTCCTGACAGTACCCCTCCCTGTGACAGCAGACACTGGGCACAAATCTGGATTTATATTCCGGCTGCCCGGCTGCAGTTGTTTTTCGTCTGTTGTGACACGTGAACATACTTTGTGTCTCTACCTCTCAGAGTGTGAAGCGATGGCTGCCATGGCTGCAGACAGCTGGGTTGGTGCTGATTGGCTGATCACACTGCTCTCTCCTTAACTGATTGGGAGGTCTGGCTGCAGACTCATGTCCCTCTTGTGCCCAACAGGAGAGGCACATAGGCTCCACAATCCCCTGAGGCGATACGCCTAGTCTGTATGCATCACTGACGTCACACCACTACTAGTGGTGTGTGTGTGTGTGTGTGTGTGTGTGTACTTGTGTCTGTGCACCTGCATGTGTGAGTTTGTGTGCAGTCATGGCATGCATGATTATTTGGTAGTGTATTTACGTGTGCTTCTATGTATTGCATGCTTCTTTTGTTGCATATAAGTCCGGGTGTTTGAACTGATCCATTTGTCTGCGTGCATTTGTATGGATTTTAGTCCGTGGGCTTGTATGTGTGTGCGCGTGCGTGTGTGCGTGCGTGTGCATTTGCGTGAGAGAGTGAGGGTGTTTTTCAGGCTGAAATGTGAGACCTGTCCTTTGAAATGGACCCAGATCTCTTCTGACGGGGGAATTCGGGGCTGCATTCCTCACGGACTTCTGCAGAGCACCCATAATCCCATTGTTCCCTCTCCCTGACGTTGGCAGTTGTGGCTCCTTCGAGCAGCAAGTGCGAGACATGTTTCTGTCCCCACCCCCCTCCTCATCCTCTGCCTCCCTTTGAAACCTTATCCACCTCCCCCTTTTTCATAGCAGTAATTATTCCGCAGAGTTCCCTGGAGATTTTCCCATGAAGACTTCCGCAGGTGACTGGACCGAAGAAATGGAAGAAAATACCCTGCCTTTGCGTAAATGACCGATAGAGGGAGCTAAAATGCCACCTAGGACTCTCTCCTGAGAAACTCACCATGTGCACTCCTCATGAGCTATATTTGTGTTATAATTTTATTGACAAGCTGTCTCTTTATAGATTAAATAAATAAATATGGCACTTAGTATGGACTTAAAAATGTCCACTTCTCCCCTCACTTGTCTTACTGTCTGCAGCCACTGCCATGTTCATGGGTAAAATTCCTTATCGATTCATAGGAGGATAAACATCTGCAGTTCTCCTTTTAGAACAGATCTTTGTACTTCTCCCTCCCTCCCTCCCTTTTTTTTTTTTTTTTTTTACTTGTACATTATAATGCATTATGCACAATAACTTCTAAAACAAACAAACAAAAAAAAAACATTTAGTTTGAAGTTCATATTGGATCACAATTCAATTTATAACATATCATATATATATATATATATTTAATCATCAATTAAAACATCTGGTTCTGACCAGTTTTATTTTATTTTATTTTATTTTTTAGTGGTCAAATATCCCCAGTTTGATGAAGGTGATGCAGGTGCACTAACTGACACAGCTCACGGCATACCCATGCAGTACACAGTCCTCGGAAGCTCAAATCCCTGACCAAACTCATGAATGAAGTCGTAGAAAGTGTGGAAAATAAGCCCAAAAGGCAGTGTAATGACTATAGTCACATGTATACCAGAGAAAAGGTAATGGCCTCCCAGAATTCAACTGCCATTTAGACATTTCTGTGAAAATGTGACTGAAGTAGTTTGGAAGTAGTACGACCAAGGGGTGGCCAATTGGGTTCCATTTTGGAATGAAAACAGGAGAAAATGGACCGTCGTTGTTAATTATGAGTTTTGTGATTTGGAAGATGTTCCACAAGTATGAAGTTGTGAAAAGATATGCTTTGAGGTGTGAGGTTAATGCTATTTTGGCAGGAGTGCATTTTGTTTTTTTGAATAAAAAGCATAGTCACTTTTTTCTTTGGTACAAAGCATTTGTTTAGAGCTGAAGGTCTGATGGAGTCTCTGTGGGTATTCTCTTGAAGTTCACTCTTTGATTGACAGCCCACTAACCTCGCTCTGCTGATTTGTTCCTTACTGTTGTTAAAGGTAAACACAGGTGAGAGCGCCTTTCCCATCCCCTTCCATAAAGATCATCTGCAGTATCCCCAGTGTTACCATTGTCATAAAAATCACTGCCCATGTGGCCCTGGGGTGTGTGCTATGAGAAATGGCACACACTGCTCATCATGTGGAGTCATCTCTGCTCCATGCCTGACCTCTGTGTGCACTTCTGTGCAGTCATTGGCTCTGAGTAAGAGTGACTGCAGTATTACTGTAACTTTAAGTCTCACTGTACTTTTCCTTTCGCTCTGTATGTAAAAGCACAGTTCAGTCACTGTGAGGTACTGTACTATATCAAACCTCCCTCTCCCTGCTGGGCCATCCCTCTTCCTCTGTGATTGGCTAAAATCATCAGGTCTTATCAAATCAATCGGTTTTTAATCAAAAGGCTGATAAATAAGATTTGTTCTTAACAGTCATTTGCTAACAGGCTGTCGTACCATTTCAGTGCTTCAAAACTGAACATTGCCCTGATTGAACTGAAAAAAAGGAAGAAGCTGAACAGAAAAGCTTACAGGCAAGCTGAATACTCAATCATTTTTGAGTTTAAAACCAGCCAGACAGTTGCCTGGAGAAGGCTGTCTGTGACTAATCCCATTCATGACTCGCACATGTTTGTTAGCCTGCAGGCTGCTGACTTGTGAATGGTCATTTGAAATTACATGTCATCTTGCCCGGTTCATTCACAGCAGATTGCAATAGCTCCCTTAATGACATTTCTATTGAAACTGTACAAAGTGTGCTGGATGTTCTGGCACGTTTTTTTTTTTTTTTTTTAAGATGCTTTCATGCGGGGTTCACTTGGAAGCCTTGTTTTTTAATCAAAGCTCACGCTGAACTTGTAGGAGTGACTGCCCTGCTTGAAAGAGGTGAAGTTGGTCTTGCGTAAAAGAGACGATGTTTCAGTTTCAGGAGGCCCCCACTTCAGCCTTTTTGCCACAAGGTGGACTCATGAGCTTAGCTTCCGAGAGTCCACTCCAGGACTGTGTCCGAAACCGCCTCCTGACTACTGCGTCCTCTAAATGCGAACAGTCGGCCAAATGTAATGACTGCTGGTTGCTGTGTATTTTTTGGCATACAATTGGCAGCATGGAAAGGATCCTCCATACTGTTTTTCAATGGTCATGTGGAAGTGGTGTACCTAACCCTTAAATGAAGTCACCAACCCTTCCCCTTTGATTTATGAGGCCTTCTCTGAAAATGTATGTCTTACTTCTTGAAAAGCGTAATCCTGAATTTGCTCAGTTAAAGCACCACGCTACATTTAACGAAAACATCCCCATTTATACTGTCCTCAGTTTAACAGTCCAATTACTGCAGTGTTTGAGTGTTTTATTATTTTTTTCATTGCTTGAGTGCTCACTTAAAATTATTATTTTTGAATGCCAATGTGCTGCTTTGCATCTCTGAACAATGGTCCATTATCCCATGTCTACGGGCTGATGAGTGAGATTTCTGTGCTGAAATGGGTTACTGAACAACCCCAAGACAAAATGGAAATGCAGGAGTTTTCTTCCATCTGTCAGTTATGACTGTTCAGGGGGCTAATTGGGTTCCCTCAGCATGTAAACAGCAGGATATATGTTGGTGTCTCTTGTAATATTGGATCCTGGGGCGGAGAGAACAGCAGTGCAGACTGGTCTGTGTGCCAGGGTTTGTTTTTAATATTTCAGTGGCCAAGGCATTGACTGACTTTGACATTTTTGATACACATGGAGGCTACTGCTCATAACTGTATCCTTGGTTTTTTACTGGGAAATGAATCAACTACAGTTTAGTGTAAATGACGGTTTAGAAAATGAAATAAAAATAATTGGTCGGAACAAAAGCCAGATACGCTCTCGTTCTCCAGGAATGGTGTTGCAAACCGTGTTTATCGGGTCACTGTGGTTCAGATCATCCTATATGATGACTGTTTGTACCTACACTTGTGTGCTTTTCCTCCTCTGTCCTGCTGGGAACCCGAGCAGAGTCCCAGACCTGGTGAGCATGCTGGCCCTGGACTCTGCAGGATGGGATTTGGTTACCAATTAGTCCTGTGAATTTCATAGCTGAGGGCGTTGGTGTCAAACCCCTGCCCTGTAGGACCAGAGTGTGAGCAGGTATTTTTGATTTCCATTCAGTCACCAGCAGCCATTAAGATCCAGAGAACATCATGTTTGGACTCTTTAGCCCCTCAGTGTGCATAATGAATAGCTCGTGCTGAAATGAGCGGACACTGTGGCAGCGTGGGGCTGGGTAATGACACCCCCGCTGAGGTGCTCGGCGTTCGGCCTGTCATCAGGAGCTCGAGCAAGCCTCTGATATGGGGCACGTTCAAAATGCTTATTTCACACAGCCGTCCTGCCTTTACTCACTCTTAGCTGATCCTTATCAGGGAGACTAGAAAGAGTAGCCAGTGAAAAACAAAAGCGGAATCGTCAAAGGAACGTCCCTGCTCCTTCAAACTTAATTTTCATGTCCGTCACAGATTGTTAAAGACGTGGCAGATATATTTAAAATGGGAAGAGCTAGGTTCACAGATCAAAAATGTAGTGCTAGTCAAAAATTTTGACAAGCCCATGTTTTTGTGAAATCGGGGATGAAAAAAGAAATAAACTTATTTTAATTTCCAATTAAACATATGAAAGAGCCATGCACTGCACTTTCAGATTGATTTTCCCCAACCTCTCCCTCCAATAAGTCTCACACTAGGTTGATTTGAATTTTCTTGTTGAACAATGGAAAGAATTTATCTCTTAATTTTTCCAAATATGGCTCGATGAATTCCAAACTTTTTGACAGGATCCATTGACATAAAGTATTATTATTTCATTCTATTTACTTCTTATCTTTTGCCATTTGTGGTTATTGACAGACGTTAAATACATTGATATGAGTAAAGTGTGTCCAATCATTAATCTGGCACTGTAAATGTCACTCATTCCACAAAGAAAACCTTTGCTCAGGATCATCAGTGTTTCCTTTAGGGAAGGTGAGGATGCTTTTATACCTTACACCTTCAGCATGCTTTTATTCGGTCTTCCTCACTTTCTTAATGGCTTGGCATTTCCTGAATGATGGCAGATTTAGATTTATTTCCGGGAAAATGCTAGAAGGGGAAGAAAGGAGAGAAAAATAAGTAATTGTAATGAACCCATGGTATCTAAACTGCAGGAGCACCGGCCAAAACCTTAAATAATGCTCACAGCCAACATCCGTTTTTTTTTCTGGCATGCAAACTGGCCCAAAAGCCTGTGGATCTTGTTGCCTTTGCCATGCTACCAAAGTTAACGCTGCTCCTAGGTACGGGGGATTTTTCTCTGATCCGATCTTAGATCCTTGAGGTGGCTGGTCAGGAGGGCTTGTAGCTGTGACATACAGCAGGCTGTGTTGCACTGTACATGCCCTTAGTCTGGAACCCTGCACAAAAAGAGCCGTATCCCTGCATGATATAGATCTCTCTCTCTGCTCTAACACCCCTGATTCAAATGACTGCAGCTTGTCCAGGGCTTGATAATAAGCCAGTCATTTGAGTCTGGTCCGTTAGAGCAGAGAGACATCTGAAACATGCAGGACTATGGCACTTCAGGAGCAGGGTTCCCGCCCAACCCCCGCCCTGTCATTTGAAGTGAAAGAGTGAGGCGACTGTTTAAGAAGCTGTGAGCTGTTGCTTACATCATGGCCTGTGATAAACCACTGCCCCGACCAGTATCGCTTAAGTAACCTTCAGTGGAGGCCTGTGAGAATTCTTGCCTGTGATTAGCTCAAGGCCAAGAACCCAGAAGTTCTCATACATGCATTCGGGGGTCGGTATTTGGAGATGTGTAAGGAATGTGCCAAGAGGGGTTACGTGAGACAAAACGTATCTCAATGAGATGTTCACCAGCTCTATGATACTCTCATGGGGATAAAGGGAGATGATGAGAGACTACAGCCAAATGTAATTGGGCCAAAGGAAGACATGCACCTTAGCAGGAGTAATGACTTTAGGTAGGAAGTGAACTAATTTGTTCCAGTTCAATTTAATTTTATTTCTATAGCGCTTGTTACAGGTGGGCTGTATCACGGACACTTTGCCTAAAGAGGAAAAAATACCAAAAGTGAGTAAAACTTTGGAAAGAAATCACAGGAGGAACCTGACTGTTGTATGGCAGCGCATCCTCCGCTGCTAGATAATGGAGTGTAGTCGAGAAGACGTCTTTTATAATTATACATGGAATGGAGTTTAAATGAGGGGAAAATGGTAAAAATAAGATAAAATAATAAAAAGTTAAAAACAAAAATAAGGAGTTACAGATGGTGGTACAGCTGCTGCTCCAGTGTGTGGCCTGGTGAGGGTATGAGCCAAAGATGGAAGGAACTGTGGCAGTCTGTGGTTTCATGGTGAGGAACAGGGCTGGAGTGGCAGGGGAGAGCCAGGAGCCCTCAGAAGAGGAAATGAAGACGATGGCATGGTAGAAATCATCAGTGCACAGAATAAGATCCAAGCTTTGTATCAAGTTCTAACCTCATTTCAGTTTAAATTCAAAACCTGAGATTGCATGCGCTGATCATGCTGTCAAAAGACTGGGTCAAGATGACATCCGTTCTCAGTGCCACTATCTGGCTTATTGAGCATCAGACACGCTGTACACATCTACCTCAACCACTGATCTGAATGTTGTGCAAAACACCTGCCCTACATGGACCTCCTTGGTGATACGGTTATTGCGAACCTCACCGGCTCCGAGTAGGGTGAGACGGTCTCATGTGGAAGTGCAATCCCATTATGAAAAAGTTGGGAAAACTCAAAAAAGGAAAAAACTGATTTGAAAACGTTTCAGGGATCCTCCTTTTATGCATAATCATGACGCTCACCTGTTTCCAATTAGCCTGTTCACCTGTGGAATGTTCAGAACAGGTGTTTTTTGAGCATTCCTCAACTTTCCCAGTCTTTTGTTGCCCCTGTCCCAGCTTTTTTGGAATGCGTTGCAGGCATCAAATTCAAAATGAGTGAATATTTTCAAAAAAACAATAAAGTTTATCAGTTTGAACATTAAATATCTTGTCTTTGTAGTGCACTCAATTGAATATAGGTCGAAAAGCATTTGCAAATCATTGTATTCTCTTTTTATTTACGTTGTACACAACGTCCCAACTTCATTGGAATTGGGGTTTGTAGTACTTGATTATTCCAGAGCCGTGGTCACCAACCCTGTTCCTGGAGATCTGCAGTACTGTCCTGTAGGTTTACATCGCAACCTTAATTTAGCTCATCTGATTCTACAAATTACCAGCTGGACAGGTTCTCTAGCTTTCGCATGAGATTTACTTTTTAGGGATGGAGTAAAAAACTACTGGAGGGTAGATCTCTCAGAACAGGTTTGGTGACCACTGCTTTAGAGTGATAGGAGGACTCATTATTATTAAAAATGCTGTGTTCTTGGAATATCCTCAAATTCTGTAAATGTGGGGGCTGTACATTCATAAAGCATTACCTGCATAGGGTCTTATAGTTTTGACCTGTGAAGCTCTTTGACCTCCCAGACAGGTTGAATTTATGGCATTTACATTCACCACATTTTGCACATGCCGTGCTGGACAGCGATCGTATGTGATTTTTCAACGATGGTAAATTCTGCCCTGCTTGCATTGTGCATCCATCCATCATGGACAGTGCAGGTGCCTTGGGCGGCATCACGTTAATGTGGGGAATGTGGATGGCGATGATGGAGCCTCCGCTGTCCGTATGCTCGGGCGCAGGTGGAATGCAGTGGCCTGGGTGAACCAGTCCGATCACTCACCTGTTTCCTGAGGGGGAGGAGGCACATACATGAACCTGCGGTGCAAACCTGTGTCCTGTCTACCAGCGACTGCTGGGCTGCATGCATTTTTTAGATAATGCTGGATTCCAGATGAAGGTTGTTCATCACATTGCTAGCCACACCTGTGCTCCATTTAAATCTAATGGTCTGATTTAACTCGGACCCTTCACTTGCAGGATTATCTTGCGTATGCAAAAGTAACGAAGACAAGTAATCAGTGTTTGATGCAGAAGGCAATACCATGGCGTACCATTAGTCATGTTATTATTATGTGTGTGGTTTAGTTGAGACGCTACATTCTTTACTCTATATTCTCGATCTCAATAACTTTGAAGGAAGCTACAGGTAGCTCTATAATTCATTGGACGATGATACTTTTTAAAATTGTACTGTAACACTTTGAGTTTGAAAGAATACGATGGCAGTGGGAACAAGGTTGAAGTATGGACTCGAAGTGCATATTCATGCATATTAGATGAATTGTTTAAAAATTATAGAATCTTTTGAAAATACTCCACCCATATTTGGGCATTGTAAACATTTTTGTATTCAATGACTGCTTGAGGTCTGTGATGCATAGACATTGCCACACACTGGGTATCTTCCCTGGTCATGCCCCGCGGGGCCTGTTCTGCACCTGTCTTCAGTTCCTGCTTGTTTTGGGCAATTGTTGCCTTCATTCTGCTCTTCAGCATGCAAAATTCACGTTCAGTCATATTTCAGAACCAGTGATTAACTCGACTAGTTAAGGATTTTCCACTTTATGACCTTCAGAAACCCCTTCATTGTTGTAGAAGTCGGTTTTGAATTAATGTTGTTGCCTGATGAAGTGCCATCCATATGATTTGGAAGGATTTGGTTTTATCTGAGGTGATAAATTATTTCTGTGGAACTCTGAATTAAAGGAGCTGTGTCACAAATACAATGCAAAACGATGACAAATTAGCAATGATAGAATCAGATTTTGACTTTTTGTCGAGCGGATTTACTTTGTTTGATTGCCTGTTACGCTGAACTGTTTTCAAAGTTCTGAGCATTCGCAGAAATCATGGCACCACTCCTTTAATTACCCAACTTTTGTCTGCAGTCACATCATTGATGAAGACAAGTGACACCGTTCTACTGGCACTCAAGCCATAACTACCCCTCCGCCATGAGGTTTTATGCTTTGGATCATTGGCATTTCCTGTTTTTCTCTCCACATTTGCTAGAACTCTCTGGGCTCTTTTTTTTTTTTTTTTTTTTTTTGCACCTTTTTCGCATGTCGTCTTTCTTCGGGCTTATCCTTGGTTCGCATCTTGTGGTGCACCATCTGTAGTATTGCTGCCAGTGTAGTCTTGTCTGTATGGTATACATCTACACCAGTGCTTTTGTCAAGATATTTATTTTTCTTGTTAATTATGAACCAAACTGCTGTCTCATCCATTTTCAGAATTTTTGCAGTGTTCCCGACTAAGTGATCTTTATTTCATTTCTTTATGACAGCCAGCTTAATTAGCATAGACACTGCTATATTCCTCATGCTGTCTCCTGTACAACGATGTCTAAAGGATATTGCAAAGCCTGGAGTCAAGACCAGACATCAACACCTCTCTTCTGGAGTCATTAACCACACAGATGAGGACACTTGCCTAACGTAACATCTTTGAAGCTAATTCCACAAGCACTTGTTGTACTCATGAAATGGGTAGACTGTGTACAGAATGGACCATGTCATTTCTAAATGGTTCGTCCTATGAGGATGAAAACACCTGGTAATTAAAGCTGACAGTCTGTACAACCTCAATGTCATTGTGTCCTTTTGCACTCACTTTCACAGTGCTACAATACAGAACCAAAATGATAAAATATATGTCACTATTCAATGAGATATGGTGCTCACTGCAAGTCGTCGTTAATGCCTGTTGTTGGTTATGACTCTCATGACCTGGACTCAGTTCTTTAGTGCTTTGACATTATTGCGGGCACTGACTTTAAGCACTCTGGATAAGCGCATCATGCCAGTCAAGCCCTTTAGGTGCCCACCTGTATCACATTCTGTAAATATCCATAAAATCCTTAAATTTTTTTTTTTTTTTTTTTTTTTTTTTTTATCTTGCATGAAATTTAATTTAGTGTTTCAGGCTATTTTTCAAACTGTTGTAAGAGAAAGGACATAAAACTAATGGCGTAATCATTATTTAACATTGTCATACTCATAATGCTCAAGCAGTCAGTAACTACACGAATTCTAATGAAAGACGTAAAATCATAACAACAATATTTTGACATATAAACTATGAAAAAGCTTGCCGGTGCTCAAAATTGGAATGTACAGTATATTTTTTGAGGGAGAAGGGCGACATCTGGCAATAGTCAATGATAGGCTTTGTTGCTTCGGAATCCAAGCTCTTCTTGATAAATTGCATTGTTTTTGTACATTAGTCACTGTTGCTTTTGACGATTGTGCTGTCCGTGCACATGCTTGGTGGAAGCTCCATCAGGTGGTCTGTTACAGCCATCAGCAAATTGGGCTGTGCTATGAAGTTGCACAAAATAACTGCAGCCTTCACAAAGTTCGTCGAGGCATTGGTTTTCAGGCATGCAAATATCGTCATTGTGTGATGATTTGGGCTCTGCTTTGCATTCCGCTGGTGTAGTTTGGGTTTGAATGTCCTATCAAATCTTACTCCCTTGGATGCTGCCACCCTGATATCACGTTCACAAATCGTGCGATGTGGGTATTCTTCAGTTTTCGCCAACAGAATAGCTCGCAATAAACAATATTTTGAATGAAGTTTTTTCTTTAAAAAATGTTTAACTTTATTTGTATGTCTGTAAGCTGTCTAAATGGAAGAAAATCCATATAACTCATGGACAATCTACAGAGGTTGACGTGTATTGAGCATTTGCTGTATTTTTGAGATTAAATGTAGGTTCCTATCTGAAGTGACAATTTATCCTGAGTTTATAATTCCTTTTGTTTCCCACAGTTGGTGTTGACTGGGGAATATTTGACGCTTGTGTTTGGTTGCCAAAAATAAATCCAAGAAAGGTAGAATACGTTTCCGCAAAAGTGCTGGTTTATTACAATAGACAAGTTATATACAGCCCCTTTAGCTGATGAACAAAAAATAAGGGAGACTGGAAAATGGCGAAGTAGAGCACAAAAGCAGCAGCTAAAAGAAAAAAAGGTCAAGCAACTAAGACGGACAAGGTCAAAAAGCTGCGCGCTCCCAGTCAGCCACACCTCCACCTGGTCGCCTTCCTATTTAATGGCCTTTTGACCTGTAGAGGGCACATACTTACAAAGTTGGAAATAAAAGTCAAGTATTAGGATTGATAAAATAAGAAATGGCTCCTACACTATCTATCAGTAACAGTGACAGAAGTTCAAATGTAAATTAAGTCAATATGTTTTTATCTCTGAAACCTTAACAAATCCTCAGAATAAAGTGGCTTTTGGTCATAATTGCAGTCAGCCAAGTGCTGTTTTGGATTATGCTTTAACTTGGGTCTAAACATATACACATTCAGATTTCCTGACAAAGGAGGGGGTTGCGATGATATTGACTGGCACACATTTAATTGTTTGCTTGCTGAAAATGTCAAGGATGCTTGAGAATCTGGACTGTAGTTCTTGTGGCCAGAGATTGATGAATATAATTGTGTTTTTCGGAGGAAACATGGAATGGAATGCAAATAACCCCATTTTCTATGAATTCGCAGATAGAGCAAACAGCATTGGGCGCGAGAAAAATCCCCATGTACTTGGATGCATAATTACTTTACTTTGTATTTTTTAAAACCTTGTTCTGTGCTTTCAAATGAGGTTTGACCTTTTAATTTGCAAGTATACTTTGAGCTGATTAGCCCCAGTAGTTAATGCTTCATTTGTGACCCAAACTCTGATTGGCATGCTGACCCAGATTGTGCGAGCACCAATGAGCATGCCGAAATTTCAGCACCCCTCATTGGCTTTTTGGTGGTGTGAGTGGTGACTCACATTGCTTAAATACACTAGGCATTCCATGGTGCCTTTTGATGTTTTCTGAATCACCAGCAGGCCAGACCATGGCTTCTTAAAACAGGGACCAGTTTACTTTAGAGTAAAAAGTTTACTTTTCTCAAAATTTATATAAAGTTTTGAACCTTCTGAGCTTGAATCTTGTTCCGCCCATAAAAGACATTAGTGTCTACACTGTGGTTTTGTTTGGAACTGCTGCTGGTTTAGGTTTTGGGAAAAGAAAAAAGGCTTGTTATCTCTAATGCCAATCTGTGACTTTTTATTAACAACGTCACAGCTGAATTTCACCAAAACTACCAGACACTGTGGTTTACAGAGCTGACTGGAGCCATTAATGTGGTGTGAGCCACTTGCATTAGGCTGTCTCCTGTGTTTGATGAGGTGATGAGGCTCCAGTGGCCTCTGAGCTTTTCCATCTTGTGATCTGAGCTCTGACTGTACAGCCTGGATCACGGGCCGGCCACTGCTGCTGTACTCTTCAGCAAGGTGCTCAGTCTGAATCGCTTCAAGAAAAATATCCAGCTCTGTATGAATACATTGAATGATAAGCATCATGAACTATATTCAGATGTATGAATGTATTGAATGGTAAGCTTCATGAAAACAAATCCTGGTGTATGAATGCATTGTATGGTGAAAAGTAGCTTGATAAGATTCTCAGGCTAAGGGTTTGTATTAAATAATATCTCTTGGGCATGAAGAAAAAAAAACAGAAGTACGCTGCCAAATTTTATCTGGGATATTTCCAGGGACTAAATTTGCAATAGATTTTAATTTTATTATATTATATGTCTCAATCTATGGCAATATTAGGCCATAATGCAAACGTTCTCTCCCCTGGTCTCTTTCAGGCAGACGCTGCAGAAGAGGAGTTCCTTCTCCCTCTTCGATTCAGCCAATGGCTGGTCACTTCGCGGGGTGAGTCCCTTATTTGAAATGCTACAGATGGGTGGCCATCTGGTCACATGCCAGTGAAAGTGAAAGTTCTGTAAAGATGTGATACTAGAAGGGCAACTTCCTACTAGCTGCTGCCTGCCTGTTCCCTGAGCCTGGCTGTGGTCGAGAAAGGAAGACCTCACCCTTTTTCTCTTCGTCGTGTCACACTCTCTCTCTTCCTTTGTTATATTCAATGATTTTTTTTAATAGCATGACATGTAGATGTGTTGCCAATGCTTATAAAAATGAATTACTTCGTACATACAGTATAATACTATCATTTCGAGTTATGAATTGCAAACAAATTAATATAACCAATGCACGTAGATACATACAGTATAAGAACAATAATAAAATGAAGATCAAAGCAATATGAGATTGCAAACCTCAGCCTAGGCTGATCAATTTGCCATTTGTCAAAACCCCTGCAAAAAGTTTTTTGCATTGTTTGTTTTCTTTTGTAGCAGGAACTATAATTTGTTTGAACTGAACTAAATTTACATCATCTCAGCAATAATTTAGTGCTGGTTGAAAGTCTCTACCCCAAATGGTTACTTTACAGTCGCGGTATGCGTATGTTTACACATCCCCAATGTTGCTAAGTTTAGTCCCTGCATACAGAAAGATATCCGGATCCAGATCTGTTTGTGACATTTTCTTTACTTCATTGTGATAATGCCCCTCCATTTTTTTTTTCTAATTTAAAATTGTTATGTATTTGTGAAGATCTCAAAGTGTCAAATCTTGTGGTGGTAAAGAGTCCTTCAAAAAAATCCTCCTTGATTCTAATCATTTCCAAGATTTAATCACCAATGGAAATTTTGGCATTTGTTCTTAAATTATTCTTCAGTAACCTCAGTTTACCATTCCTCATACCAGGGACAAATGAATAGAGGACAGCACAAGAAACAATGGTGTTGTAATTGTAGATTCTCAGTATAAATATAGGTGGCCGCCAAATCAGCAATCCGGCGCGGAAGTGCGTAATATTTGGTCAGGTCGAGCACACCAACGTACTTGTGTGTCAAATTGCAAGTCAGTGGGATCAGTTTTGACAAAGCTATGAATTTTTGAAAATTCACAGATGTTAAATGGAGATTTCTGAGATTTCAGGCTTTCTTCCACGTGATCCCAACAACTGATTCTGCCCAGTATTGGATGTGGCAGATGATTAAGGGTTCTCTGTGCAAGAAATGTTTTTTTGGTCAAGATTGCACCAAAATTGCAGCCGTTATCACGTGGATAAGAATGTCTAACATTCTTGGTAATTTCGCCTCATAGCAAGCACAACCAATCGCATTACCTCCTTGGCAGAGGTAATCACTTATCATTAGACTATCGGTAAGGGTTGCAGTGGTCCCTTGGACTATGGCTGGCACCTAACTATTGTGTGGCCAGATATTGGCAGCTTCTCTCTGTCTATCTCGCCCCTTGTTGTCACTCCTCTGACCACAGTAACATGTAGATGTTTCATGATACAGTATAAGGCCAGTCTTTCACCTTTGCATGTTTCTGTTTCACATGTGGTCGCTGATGCTGGGTCTTCCATTCTCAGTTTCATTGTGCTGCTTAGATTAGCCATGGGCGGTGTTCTTCTACTGATACATCAGTTTGTCTTCTCAGTTTATGCCCTGTGCAGATATTTTTGATTCTTCCACTCTTGCGGTGCAGGAACTACACTGCATTCACATTGAATTTTTTGCACGCAACATTGTGTGTTCACATTGTGTTTGCTGTTTATTTATAATGTATGCTCTGTGTTCACTGTGTATTCGCTGTGCTTTGAGTGAAGCCCTTGCCATTCACACGTAAGATCTCATCATCCTTAAGTAGGCCCTCTCTGTTCAACAACATGTCTATGCCCTCAATCCTCCAAACTCACTCTTATCACTTGTGGCAAGACTTGATGATGGAATGGCCCATGTGATCATTATATCTGTATCTTTATGAAGCTGATGTAAAACAACTGCTCCCACCAGTGTAGGAGGCTGGCATGTTGGTTAGAGGGTCTGCATTTTGTATAGTATTTACTGCATACAATGCTGAAACCCATGGTTTTAACCCTTGGAATAATATTTGTTATTCTTTATTGGCACGACTTGCTTCAACATGTGCTACTGTCTTGCCTAAGCTTTGCATGATTACATTACAGTAAAAGCACACAATGCCAGATTTTTGTTGTAAAAATCTCAGAAAGCATCAATGTTCAGTGATAACTGACTAACTAACTCGTCACTTCTGCCGAGCGCCTTGCTTGTCAGCATTTGTAATCCAAAAAATTTTCCGGACATACCTGGTGATGACTGTATTTCTGCATTTTGAAATACCTTACCTCATCTCATGCTAATAATAATATGTAAGAAGAAGAAGAATAACTCCTCTTCTAACTTAAAAATAATTAATTTTTTCTTTCTGTTTAGTAATTTCAAACAGTTCTCTTTTTAATCCTCATCATCCATGTTCTTGACCATGGGGTTTTTGGGTATCAGTCTGACTGATTTTAAAATTTTCCGCTATCATATTCTCTTACCCACCCTATGTGCCTGAACGTCAATGTATATTACTTTTAAGGCTTCACACATGCATAAAGATTTTTATTTTGTGGGTAAATGCTGCCAGTCGTGATTTATCTAATGGCTGTAGATGATTGCCTTTGAGACGCTGCTGTTGAAATGAGTCGCAATCAGTGGCAAAAGGGCTGCCAGTAACTGTGACATCACAGTGTTCCATTTGCCATGGCAACATGATGAAACACTTGTCTCTCTTGATGGTTGAGAAAATTGTATATTTTTAGTTTACGCAATTTCTAGAGAGTAGGTCTATTTACTGTAAACCTTGTTAACTCTGCATTTAGCACTTACTCAAGAACATAACATCCATTTTACCTCCCAAATTAGCCTCTACAGTCCCTCCTCCCACTCTCAATCTCTGACTTGTGGGGTTGTTTTGTTGTTTTTGGTTTTTCACATTTTTCTGAGGCTGTGTAATTTCTGTTTTTGGTGTCCCAATCAATTGGGCTTTTAATTTCAATTGTCCACCAGTATGATTTACACCCTTCAGTAAAAATGTGAAAAGCGAGATTAGAAAAAAAAAATGCCTTTATTGTTTATCCTCATGATCTTTCATTCAAAATGTTCATAAAATTTAACCTTTGATTGAATTATTATAATTGAAAGGAACCTTAAACTCCTATCATAATATAAATATTTTCTCAAAAATGTGCCTGCCACAATTACTGGCACCCATGCTTCTAATATTTTGAGCGGTCTCAATTTGTCAAAATAACCGCTCTAAGTCTTCTTCTATGATGGGTGATGAGAAAGGTGAACACATGGCAACACAACACAATGGGTTCTGATACCATTCCTCCATAAAGACTCCATAAAGAATCAACAGATCCTGCAGATTCTGGAGTCAATGCCTGTGGACTTTTTTTCAAGCTCATTTCACAGATTTCCTGTGGAGTTCAGGTCAGGGGACTGTAATGGCCATAGCAAAACCTTTATTCTGCGGTCGGTATACCATGTTTTTGTTGACTCTGTGTGCGGCAGATTAATATCCTGCTGGAAGGTTCAACCACAGCCCATTTTTAGCTTCCTATCTGAAGCTGTTAGATTTTCATTTAATATCTGCTGGTATTTGATTGAGTCCATGATGTTATGTACCTGAATCAGATGTCCTGGGCCTATGGAAGAAAACCAGCCCCACAACATCAAAGATCTATCATACTTCATTGTAGGGATGTGGTGCTTTTCTATATGGCTATCTCTCTGTCTACACCAAAGCCACATTTGATGTGTGTTGCCAAAAAAGCTTTATTATGGTCTCATGTGACCATATAATGGAGTCCCATTGAAAGTCCCAGTAACGTTTGGCAAACTTTGGTCGCTCTAGTTTGTTGTTGAATGACGGCAGAGGCTTTCTTCCGGCAACCCTTACGAACAACTCATGGTGATATGGGTGGCATCTGATGGTAGTTCTGGAGACTTTCTGAGCCCAACACTTTGCAGTGATCCCTGGCGATTCCTCTGCCCATCGTACCGTCTTCCTTACGTTGCATGAGGTCAATGTAGATGTGCGACTACTTCCAGGCTGACTCTTGACATCTCCTGTTACTTTAAACTTCTTACTTATTGTCCTGATAGCAGAAATGGGTATTTTCAACTGCTTACAACTTTTCTCACACCCATTCCTGATTTGTGCTGCCTAACAACTTTTGGATGCACAGCATCACTGCGTCCTTGGGTTTTTCTCTTAGTGATGAATGACTCCGGGCATTTGGCCTGTGTCACCTCATATTTATACCTCAGTGAATCAGGAAGTCATGGCTGACCACTTAGGAGTTTCTAATCAAACAGGTGAACTTAAAGCTATAGTCTATGATTTCTCCGCCCCACACACCTCCCCTACCCCCTCTGTGCTTCTTCCGATGCCATGCGCCCTCCCCTGAAAGCACCGTCTCATCCCCTCGGAAACCGACACGCCCCCTCCCGCCGAGAAGAGAGCAGTTTTGCCGGACACAGAGCGCCAGTTTTCAGTGGAGAGCGAAATTTTTCACTGCCAACGTCGAACTAATTCGGAGTTATAAAAAGTTATAAACATTTCTGAATGAATGTGACCTCACTGTGTACTTCCCCGGCAAGAAAATTAACAGAAATATTGTACAGTCATAAAGTATAGACATCAGGGAGGTTCACAGATGCAGACGTTAGCTTGTAATCACAACAGACAGCCATGTATAGATTTTACACACAACCTATGTCGACATAGCAGGCATTTCAGCCTATTGGGGTGACGTGGAGGCAAAGAATTGCTGGCCTTAGCTTGTTATCTTCATAATGACAACAGCGCTGAGCTGCTTCAACCAAACAAACACAGTGATTTTGTGCACACAATGTGTAAACATGTTAGCTATATTGGCACATAAGGTCTACATAGAGGCGAACTGTAACTAGCGTTGACACCGCAATGTGGATCTCTATCGAGCAAATAAACACTCACACAGACTTTACACAACCAATGTGTAAAGCGTATTGGCATATAAGTCCAAAACCATTCCCCCATCGAGATTTGTTTCCTGTTCTCACAACCAATGCTCACAACACACCGGCATTTAGAGGCTAATGCTAACGTAATTTCAATAGTAAGTAGGCTGACAGAAATAACGATACTAAGGTTAGCTTTCACTGCTGTAAGCCAGCACTGACCTAATCAACCGTGACGTCTCAGCAGGGTGGCTTTGGGGCACAACGGAAGAGGGAGGGCAGGAGAACCAGAGTGCCAAATTTGAACGAGGGAGGGAGGAACACGACAGGAGAAAAGGAGTTGCGGAACCGAGCCAGGGAAACTCCTATTCGGCCCGAGCGATTCCTATTGGTCGATTGCTTTGTGCACCTGCAGCCTCCAGAGAGAGAGGATTTTTTGGTTCCTTTTGCTGTGAGTCGTGTGTAGGAGATACTTTAGAGCCATAATCATCATCAAACTGAAGATAATGATTTTAACCTTGGGAAAAATTGTAGACCATAGCTTTAAAAATGAAAAATATTACTGGACATTTACTTTAGTTAGATTTTAGGTGCCAATAATTGTGGCACTCATGTTTTGGACAAAAATATTTATTTAATTGTCAACACTTTTTGATCATTAATTTCAGTTTTTGTGATTTTTGTGAATACTTGGAGTTAAAGACCAACAGAAAAAACAGCATGGACTTTTTTACTGCTTGTTTTGCTCATACTCACGAAGGGTGCCAGTAATTATTGATTGCATTGCATCTCCCTCTCTTTTCTTTCTCCCTTTATCATCCCATCTCTTTCTCCTTTTACGATGCAAGTTTCTGCACGTGCATTTAGATAAAGGCGTCCACGCTAAAGCGAGTAATCTCCTGTGTTTACGGCGAGGTTTCTTTTGGGTGAGATGGATTGCTGCCCTGTGTAAATGTCCTGTCCTGCTGATTTGTATGTTGAGTGAGTTGTGTGAGGTTCAGGAGAAACTCCGTGACCTGGAGTCCTCCCTTTAAATTTCCTCCTCTCCTGACCTCCTCTCGCTCACAGAGGCCTCCATGTGTCCAGGCTATCATCTTTCTGAAGGAAGTTGCTCTTCGGGCTGCCGATCTGTCTGCATTCCGCTTCTGTGTCGCAGGGCCAGCATCCAAAAAACGAAAAGGGCTCCTCCATTAGTGCTGCACTGAGGGTTAGAGAGGCCTCCGCTGTTGGTGGTTTTGGACTTGATCATTTGTAATAAAGTGTTCTACCCTTTGCGAGTGTCAGATTGACATTGGACTGCAGAAGGGGGCGTGACCGGAGGGTGTGAGCTGAGTTACTGGTGTCCTCCTCTCACTGTGTGTCTGAGTGTGTGTATTCTCACAGTTACTGCCACGGAGAACATCAGAATGTGATGCAAGAAGAACTTTTCACCTCAACGTTCCACCACGCCTGTGGGCTTGCAGAACAAGTCACCATCATTGATTATTGCCCCAGCTATTTGTCATCTTGTCTACTCTATCCAGGGTAGAGGAATGGCTTCTGTTTGTGTGAGAGACACTCCACTACAGAATACAGCACTGCAGAGCACAGTATAGCACGATGTTGTACAGTTCAGCTCAGAGCATTAACGTGAAGCACATTATAGCTCTGCATAGATTCGCTCTATTTGCTGTCTGCCTTATTGGTATATGAAAGGAGGTATAGTGTATCGTCTCTTTTTTTTTTTTTTTTTTTTTTTTTTTTTGTCTAATGCAGTGAATTCTTCCACCCCAGAGAATCTGCTGCTGTGAGTGACTGTTTGGGACTGAGAGACCTGAGGGCACTGCAGTCCTTTAGACCTGCAGGAACCTCTTCATTCCTGTTACACTCCTCAGTACTTCATTTAGATAGGAGTTTCCTGCTGCCTGGGTCCCTCTTGCCCCAATCTGTCATAAGGTAGAGATGGGTTGTGGGAATTGTGCCATATTTAGTACTGGCACTCCCCACTGGTGTTGTGAGGAAACAGTTTTATTTATCTTGATTAGACTTCCTGGTAAAATAACGGATGAGTAAAAAAGAATTGACTGAGATTTTAAAAAGTCCGAATGTCCTACTCTGATCTTCCAGAGGTGATGGTGGGGTTCCCCATGCTCTGTGTTATCTAGCCCTTAAGGACAGTAATGCCCTTACAGGAGACACTGAGTCTGGGCTGAGGAACAGCTGACCCTCATATGTGCAGCACCCCCCCGGAGAGGAACACAGCAGGCGCAGGAAAACAACACACCGAGGCCTGTCCTCCAGCGCATGATCCTGGAGACCCCTGCCTGGCTGCCAAATGTGCCAGCAGTCTTCGCTCTATACTCCGGTAGCTCAGTGGAAGTCTCGCTCACTTTTTCTCTCTCTGAATGTGTCTGTCTACCTACCTGTCTGTCTAAGGCCTTGTCTCTCTTTCCACCTGCCCCTCAATTTCTCTCATTCTCTCTTTCTTTGCCAGTGATTTTCTATTCATCTGTCTCCCTTCCCTGTCTCTCTCTTCATTCTGTCTCTCTTGTTTATTCCATCTCTCTCTCTCTCTCTCTCTCTCTCTCTCTCTCTACCCTCCCCTCCTTCCCCCTCTTTCTCTCCATCTATGTATCCTTCCCCCCAGGGCTCTACTAAAGAAGCTGGCAGATCACAGTAATATTAAACAGAGCCTCCTCAGATGGATCTCTATTAGCGCAAGCACACACTTCAAATAAAGACGGACGTTACTCGTGTCTCCACTTGTTATCGTTCACTGTACAAGAAAAGCAATGTAGCGCTAATTTATACCACTGTGTTTCGCTGGCTGCACCCAGCATTTCTAGAGTTTCTCCTCGAATGCTCCAGGGCTGCCGTCTGCTTCACTTGTGTGCTTTATTGTGGCTTGGGCAGGCAGTCAAAAACTCAGGGCCTAATATCATGTTCCAAGGCTGAGCTTTGAGGAGACTTGATACGAAACAGATAAAGTTGTATACTGGTGCCCATTTTGTTCCATGTAGCTGACAGATCATGTACCAGTGCTTGCCCATTGCATGCTTATTTCTGGCCTTTGTTTTAAAAGAAGTTAAAAAATGTGGAGCTGGAACACAGTGTTTTAGTATTGGCTTTTATTGATCATTCCGCGTGCCTCCTGGGCCCTTGTCCATCTAGGGTTTTCTTTTTTTTTTTTTTTTTTTTTTTTTTGACAATGTCAAATATTCAAGAAATGCCGTCAGGAGAATGTCTCCGATAACTGCGCCTTTGAAGAGACATCAAAGCCTTTTAATGCTTCCTTAAAATGTTTCATTCTTCATGTGGAGGAACACTTCAAGCAGAAAACCCTGAATTAAATAAGTAATTAGAGACTCTTAGGAAATGGGCGAATACTGCAGCCTCCCACCTCTCTCTGAACAGCAGGGTGCCCTCTTCCCCTTTTACCCTTCACCCAAGTTCTCAAACTGGATCAGGCTCACTGGTTCCAAAACTGTGGGCCTGTGCCCATTTGGTTATAGGAGATGTTGAGCTTGACTGCAAAGAAATGTCTAGAGAAATCTACATTTTAGGTCATTGGCATTTATACCTTGAACACAGTTCAACTCCAACAGACACTGACCGCACTCGCTTGGAATGTTTCTCACCTTGGGGTGAGTTGTGCGGGCTGCAGTTAAATAGTTTTATAACCCGGAATTATCTACTTTACTGAAGTTGCTCTTAGCAATTGAAATGTAAAATTCAAGCTGTAAAT
The DNA here is from genome assembly GCA_029692085.1 of Gymnothorax javanicus. Lineage (NCBI taxonomy): Eukaryota > Metazoa > Chordata > Actinopteri > Anguilliformes > Muraenidae > Gymnothorax > Gymnothorax javanicus. Next base: position 52,288,383 of record CM056202.1, read on the forward strand.
AGTGCTTTGTGCTCATGCCTCGGAGCACTTTGGCAGTCCACCTCGGTGGCTTGTTTTTCTAATCAACATAAAGGACTGAGCAAATGAATAACTAAAAGAATAAAAGTTTTTGTATATCAGTGTGAGCTCTGGCCAGGATAATATCTTGATTCATCCCAAATCCGTTTAGATAAAGAAATAAGCAGTATCCGTGCTTGGCTGTTTCATACGAATGATTACATTTCTGATAATATGCACTGCATTTATTAGCGTTCAGAGAAGGCATACTCAACTTTCTATTTACAATATGAACATAGTCAATACATTACTGCTTCATTGGGAACATCCTTCAACTAATTTTCCCTGTCAGTGGAAGAGCTTACATGCCCAGAGGGCTGTACAGTCTACAGCAGGGCTACTCAAGGGGAATATAACAGCCTGTGCAGCATCTCCTTTAACCTTCTGCTATTTCATGGCTCCTGACCTCCCCGACCCCCCCCACCTCAGAGCAGCCTGCAGCTCCCGCTGAACTTTCCATCAGGTGGAGCGAGCGTGCCAATCAAGCTCTTATCTGCGAACAAGGGGGGCATTTTTGGAGCTTTTTTATTTTAAGTACAGCATTATTATTGTTCGGCATTTTCCTTCTTTGCTCGCTGTTTTGTTTTTTGGCCCTAATGCGGGCTTACTTTGGCAGCTGGAGGTGGATGGTATCGGGGAACCATTGTACAAGCGGCTGATGGCGAGAACACGGAGGGTGAAAAGTTCAGCATGGGGGATGAGTGGGAGGAACAAGAACATGGAGAAGGACCTTCCTGCAGGGCAGATCCCAGGATCTATGTTAACGAAAAACCTCAGTGAAAAATTGCTGATCTAGGATCAGCTTTCCCTGCTCCTTGGGTTAACCTTGTTCATTATGAGTTAAAAGGCATAACTGGTTCCAGATCAGCACTCTGGGATTCTGCTCTAAATTGTTTTGGAAATGTTTTATGAAAATGCACACAGATCTTTGGCTAACCCAGCCCTATGGCTAGCGAACATGTTTATTAACTATCTGTGATGACTGAATGCCAAATTGAATCTTGATTTGTCTGTGTCTTAGCCCTGTCTAATGTTCTTTGTTCTAAAAGGTCAAGCTGATATCAGCATTCAAACTCTGAGACACTTTATGAACAGAGGAACATAATCCAGCTCTTATTAATATGCTACCAGTCAAATATTACCAGACAAATTGTGAAATGACTGCATGTGCTCTGCAGTTGCACATGCGTGTATATTTAATGGGTACAGTGTCCATTTTAATTTTTCTGACCATGGAAATGACAAAATTACAATTGCATTTGCAAACAAGGATTGGTCAAGGTTGGACATTTTGCAAAATAAACTGTGATTTGAATTGTCCCAGTTGCAGGGGAAAAAACGTTTGTCAAAATCTAATGGCAAGGATTTTGTTGATTTCACCATCTAATGTGCATAAAATTATTAGAGGATTTATAATCTGGATATGGATGGGCAACCAGAATCTGGAAAAGTCTTTGGACAAGGCCGCAAGCCAATATTGAGTGCCTGGGATCCTCAGTGCTTCAGATGGCACTGCACTGTAAACCTACATACTCTATGATGGACATTACTTGGTTGTAGATGGGCTCAGAAATACTTTGGAAAACCATCCAAAAACACAGTTTGTTTTTTCTTCCTCAAATGCAAGTTAAAGGTCCTACACTTTTGGCAAGATACTACATTCTTAAATGTCCAAATGGGAGGTTTATGAACTTTTTACAAAAAAAAAATCAGTGATTTCTTAGCCATGCACTCCCTGCCATTCTTTCCACTTTGAAGAACAGGCTGTGTTTTGAGTTTTTTGGCGCCTCTGTGATAATGCTCTCTGCTGTAATTGGCCGATGTATGAAGCTACTGGCCCATTACACCTTGTGTTAAAGGATAGCAACTAATACTTAAAAATCCCTCGGGTGTGTTGCAATAGTCTCTTAATGCACAAAAAATGATTTAGTTGTAAACTACAGAATAAGAATAGAAAGGTTGTGTGTGCAGGCAATGGGTGGAACACTTTAAGGGTGGTTCCTGAATTCAGGAACAAGCGCGACATGCAGTCGCCATTCAGGCTTAACTACATTTGGAATTCACTTAAATACTGATGAAAATTAGAAATACTTGGCTACAGATTCCAGGTTTGGATGGTCTTCAGAGACACTTAGAATGGAACCGTCCTTTCGAAATAACCTTCTCGTAAATCCAGTGTTGTACAGGCCCTAGGACAAAAAGCAGTCCAATGTAAAATGATGAGGACTCACAAGCAGGCGTGGATTAAGTTACAGCTATATTGTTTTTGTTCAAAGAGTAATTACTTGCAGGTATAGTGTACATTTGGTGTTCATAATAAAGTGACTTTAACTGTGGATCCTGGGCTCAATTTTTTCTCAACCAGCTCCACCATAATGCAGATGCATGTAAGGGCATGGTTAAGGACACTTACCATGATTGAAAACACGCTAGCTTGTGACATAAGCTAAAACTCAAGGTATCCGTTTTCTGGATTAAATTATATCCACTCAGTTTAAAACTTGATATTTTTGAGATGCAGTTATTGTCAAAAAGACTGCACTGTCTGACTGCTCTGAATATATCTGATGATGACTGCTGGTCATGGTAGCCAAAAACTGTTGCTTTGGCCTGATATACCATTGGGTCGTGCCACAATGCGATTTCAGCAATATTCTGTAACTGCCTGGCTTTTATGTGGAGTGAAGCCCACTAGTTTAGTTTTCTAATGGCAGAATACACAGCAATGAAAAAAAAAAAACAGCTATTGTTTTCATTCTTATAGCTTTTCTGTGGTCCTTGACTATATATATATTCCATTACATGCACCCTCAATAAAAATTCATGTGAATTCAAACCGAAAAAGGATTTACATCAATGTCCAGGGAGGTTGGAAAACTGTTGGGTTACGTAAGTGGTCTCCAGCTATCCAAGTTCATGTCGTAACTAGTTTAGTTTCGATAATTTTGCCTTATTTTCTATATTCTGGCTTAATTCTGCCCATTATCCATGTAGCTTATCACGCCTTGCATTAATTCAACATCCGAGAGTAGATTCAACAGAGCTGTCACAAGAGCTTGGAATATGATATAGCAAATATTTCAGGCGCTTGGACATTGCAACTTAGCCCTTAAACCCCCCAGCCTTAGCCCTAAACTAATTTTTATATCATATTATGTTATGTTTTATACAATGTAACCCTGGATAATGGCTTGCACCAGGCATTTAAGAAGGACCAAGTCGGGGAGAAGCAGAACTGCTTAATCTCTTGCAGAGCTGCGCTTTCATACACTCTGGAGAAGAGAGACAGATTTTGGAGTTATTGTTTTCTTGCTGAAAAGGCAACTTGAATTTTTTTTTTTTTCCCCAATGGCATAAATGCACCAGAGAAATTTCATTAAAATATGGCGTATTTTTATTGCTCATACACCAGTGGCTTGACAGACAATGGCTGTAGTGGTATTAAAGTTGACCCAGCTTTTGTTTGAACCTCTTGTGTTTAAATTTGCATTGAAGAGCTTCTCACATTGATGGATTGCCAAAGAAGTTGCAATAATACGTGCATGTTTTACACATGATGGGGAAAATTGGGCTTTAACTATCATGTTTTTATACGGTCTTCAAATTGGTATATTTTTAGTGATACATTTGGCATCTACAATACCACTCAAATCAAACTGTGCCCAAGCATGATTGTGCGTGACTTATGTTGCCACCTCAGGGGAGTGCAGACAGTGTTAAGTTGGCGGCTGGTTTTTTTTTTTTTAATTGTTATTATTAGCATTTTCCATACAATCTCAACTTTTTTTTGGAAATGAGGTTGCACTTAAACATAAAAAGCAGATTTCTCTTCGTATCTTATGATCCAGCCCAGAATGGGGAGCACAGCTTGCGAGACGGTGGTTGTTGAGCACTGGGCCTGTATCATGTAACATGCCATCCCTGTGATGTGAATGCTCCATCGGTAGTTCCATATGTTGTGCAGAACACACAGGATTCCCCCTGGGACTGGGGGCTTCTTCGCATCACTTCGACTTTAAATAAAGCAGACGAACAGACAGAGGTGAGATGCAGAACCCACTCCAAGTGGTGTCTTCCTCAAGCCACCAGGCTATGGATGAATAAGAGTGTTTTGTCTCTTAGCCCTCTCCACTTCACTCTGGTCTCCACCTTCCCTATCAGCTCAAAGGGTTTGACATTCTCATTCTCTTATGAGCTGCGGTGTTGGAGCCAAATGAACAGGGTTTGGCTTCCTTTCCTTTGTATGTCGGTACTTGGCAGATCGCGGGCTCGTGATCACGGCGGTTGGCTCGTGCCAGGGGTCTTGCTTATGTTGCCATGGCAGCTTTCCCATTTTCTCCTGATGAATACTGTGTCCTTGACACCCACCTGGCTCCCCATCAAAATCTGCTGCCTCATGAATCCAGTGAGCTGACTGATTCCTTCTCTGCTTTTCATTTTATTTTAAAGAAGATGTTGTGGAAATGTAGTCAAGCTGGTATGAAAAGCTTTCGCCTGTGAAAGATTCTATATCATCAATAAGGATGGGGTGTTTAATGGAAGTAAAACATTATTTTGCTATATTTGATGTCCATAATATAGTCCTGTGATGCTCCCATGGAACACCACACTTTTCCCGAAAAAGAGGAACAATGAGATTGCTCAGTTACAAGAACAGGCGTATACATTTTATTTTTAGATGCACAGAATACCACTGTTTAGTGATGGATTAGGGGAAAGGGTAAGACGAGCTATAAAGAGCTCCTTTAGTACCCTGCAGTTCACAATTGTTCCCTTGCCCTTGTGTACGTGACTCCTTCCCCTGGGTAGGTACACAGCTTTACAGCTTCACTCCACCCAAGTGGAGCTCAGCTGCATCCTTCCTGAGTTTACTTACCCACTGGGTGTAGTCTCTGCCAGTGCAGTACGGCTGACCTGTGTGACATTACGGTCAAGTTTATTCCACTGGAGCTCAGTATGACCAGTTCTATATTTTCACCCAATGCCCAGCACTTGTGTTCCTTCAGGTGGCCACAGACAGCTGTACTATGCGATGTGATGGAATGTTGGCATATGATTCAAATCACTTGTTAGCAAACATAAAGGGGACAACCAGTTCTTTGTTACAGCTCATGGGCAGTGATTTATTTTCTGTAAGGCCAGCCACACACGGACTGAGGTGTAATGACTGAAATTTCTTGAATCTATTGCAGTTATTGTAATGCATGCAAGCAAGCGATTGTCATGCAAATCATTTCTATTTTTGGTGTGATTTGTCATTTGTGAGGAGTGAAATTAGGCTAAATAAACAAACTTATATCCCTAGTTGTTTACTCAGGGGCCATTCCGTGTCAATTCACACAATTTCAGAAAAATCCCATGGTGACCGACTCAGATTTCGTTGAAAAAATTACTAAAAATACTTCGATGAATATCATGAACAAATCCAAAGTTTTAGCTCCAAACTCCCAAGGGTTTCTGAGATACGGCCCATTTAATTTTGAGGGCCATGCCCCTTTCCAAAACCCACCAAAAGTTTTAGCATTTTGGTGAGCTAATATCTTTTCACTCAAAAGAGGTAGAGACCTGAAAATGGCTACTCTTACTAACCTTTGTTTTCAGAATCTGCAATTAGAAATATTCTGTCTTCTACAGCCTGAGATATTGGTAGCTGAAATACTAATTTCCTTCATGACGAAAAATTTTTTGCAGTTTTTGAAGGTCTACCAAATTACAGTAACTAATCTGAGGTGCCAAAACAATGTACAGATAATATATTTGGGAACTGTACAATAGGTCAAAAGAGTTTCAGGTTCATCATTAACTCAATTTAGGAGTTATTGAGCAGTAAATATCGTCACGGGGCAAAAAGTGTTACTTTGGTTAGCATCAAGGTGGTAGTTTCATCATAATGTTACCTGACCGTAGCCACTACATTTGAAGCAGTGTTGTGCGTGTCTGCAAAGTTGGGCTGATAAGGCTGCAGTTAGACCAGACGTAGGTTTTGCGGAGCTTAGGGTACATATTTGGGTTTGTTTACTGCTGCTGTGAAATGATCGTTTTACTTATCCATGACTGGGGTCAGCCGGTGCTTTTGCCATGGTGTGGGCTAGCTCTCTGATCCTACTGCGGTGAAAGCAATCGTGAAACGAACTATAATGTGTCTACTATAACAAATGATTTCACTGCATTGCCGTGGCGGAATTTCATCCACCTTTGAAAATTTTTCTCGCTAATAAAAAGCCGAAAAAAGTGGTGGTCGGATACGGATAGCTTCACATAAGCAACGCTCACACCGCTTATGTGTTTATGTATATAACATGACTATATAACAGTACAGCTACAACCACATGCATGCAAGGTGAGACAGGACGAGCAAAACACTAAAATTTCAACTGCCTCTCATTGACATCCTGCTGTAAACATTGCTGCAATACTTCAATTGCTTCCTTCTCCCGTTCGGGGTTGGATTTGGGATCAAACAAGTATGGTCTTACAGCAATAGATGCCGCAGAGAGCTGCCCGGAAATACCTGCCATCTTGGTTTCCTGGTTTTTCGGGTCTAGGCCCTCCCCGGAATGGAAGCCAATCGGAGCAACCAATCAGAGCAGCGCCTCATTAGCATAGCCTCCCCGCACACTCAAAACCGCTCGTGTTTCAGACCAGCACAGACTGGGTGAGAGAAGAAGTCTCACAAGGCCTGGATGTGTGTGTTTTTTATGTAACTGAATTCTTAACATTATTTTAAAGACACATTGAACATATTTTAAATGACTAAATACAGGATAATATGGGAACTTTAGCAAAATGAAGATAAATCAGAAGTCAAGTACTATTCAAGTGTTTATTTCATGTATTATTGGATCATATAGATGAAAATAAGTAAACAGACAACAATACATAGTAAAAACAAAAATAATGTCTTTTTGAGAGGGAAAAGTCAGTAAAACTTCAAAGTGTCTTTAGGGTCATTATCTTGTTGAAAATAAAATCCCCGACCAAACAGTTTCCTTCCAGATGGCAATACGTGCCTCACAAGGATGCCATGATACTACTTTTGATCCATGGATTTGTCCATTTTTATGAGATCACCTGCTCCTTTCGAGCTTACTGAACCCCAAACCATAATATTACCACCTCCATGTTTTACTGAAGGGGTTACACAGACATTTTTGAAACGTTCTCCAACTGTATGGCGCACTTAACTTCTGTGTTTGGATGAGAAAATTTTGAATTTTGATTTATTGGTCCACAGGACTTGGTCTCAGTCCATTGGTGTCCAATCCTTGAATTTTTTGGCAAACTCAAGTCTGTTTTTGATGTTGCCAGCTCTTGACAGCAAAACAATAAATCAGACCATTTTCACCCAGGCATCTGGAAATATTAGATCTTGATACTTTAATCTCTTCACGTCTGATGCTAGTAATGCCATCACGGATTTGTTGTGTTGTCAACCGCGGATTTTCTTTTTTTTTCTTCTTTTTTTTTTTTTTTTTTACTTGTCATACACATAGCGAACATTAGAGGCACTGAACTACCGTTTGGCACCTCTATTCTCTATTGCCATGAGTTTTATAAAACCATTCTCTTTGAAATGCTTGATGGTATTTCTTACAGTATCATGGCAGCATTTGTCGTCTTCAGAAATGCTGAAAGTGACCAACCAGCATCATGCAAGCCCACAGTGTGGCTACAAACAATCTGAGAGCTCCTTCTGTCTTGCCTCCATGTTTTACCCTGTGACTCTGCTCAAAGTTTATGTCACCTTATATACTGGAAAAACTGACCATCAAAGGTAATTTTGCTGAATAATGTTGCCTCAAACCAGTTTAAACTTTCAAAGATTTCTAGCATCAATAATCAGCCCTGTAGAGGGCTGGTCATTATCTGGACATTGTATCTTAATCTCTGGAATATTAAATTCCTGATATGTTCCAATAATTAGTCAATTGTTTGAATTTTCCCTAAAAAAGGAATATGTTGGTCAGCCCTCTGTAGAGGGCTGTGGGGGTTGAAAAAACAAATTTTTTAGCATTTTGGAACGAAAAATATATTCATGTTTGCAAGAGTGCAATTTGTTTTAAAAATATTGTTTTCAGTGCTTTTGTTTATTACCCATATTTTTTACGTCAATATACTTGTTGGACAGATTTTTTTTTTTATGTTTTCATTGCCTACAATAGTATTTTTCAATACATTTTCACCAAAAAATTATAGAGAAGTAATATATTAAGACCCCTTTTCGATGAAAGTGGTGGTGTATAATCATCACTGCACACTACTGTATGCATGCTTATAGACAAAAACTCATACCAACAGAAACAAACACACAAGAGCCAAGCACACACAAGTAGGTGAACCCCCCACACACACACACACACACGCACACACACACACTGAGATGGGCGCATTGAAGACTACAAACTTGGTTGCAGTCATATAAAAACAAAAAGACAGCGCTCAAACAGAAGTGTATGCACACACACACACACACACACACACATAAAAAACTCAGACACTCATGGAGACGCTGTATAGACTCCACAGACTCTGTGCTCATTTCTTTAATGTAAGTTTAAGTTGTCGCTGTTTGCTGGAGCCTTTATCACCTCCTTTTATGTCTCAGCTTTGGATACTTAAAATATAGTCATTCTTGGCTGAAGTCTGATGATCATACACTCTTCTAACTTTGTGTTTGGTGGTGCTGTGTTTAGTATTTTTCAGTTTTATTTTTTTGGCTGTGGTACACTTTCAGGCAATCAGGTCAGAATTGTGTTACTCTTATCATGAGAGGTGCTCTTACGCTCAGTTTTGTGTTTCTCTTGTATCCAGGAAATGTCTCATGGAAGTCACTTTGTTTCCAGGAAATGTGAATCGCAGGGCACCCTACCTTAGTTTTTCTGACAAGCACACGAAAACAGAACATCTTACACCCACATGTTTAGCAGACATGTAAATTAACATAAATACATTTTTTAATAGATGATGAATGGAAACGCTGTTTAGTGTTGAATGACTAGTAGACATGAACATATGAAAATACAAAGTGTGAGTCCCTGAAATGTGATAAATGCCATGTGGTTCATATGGAGTAGGCATTTACTGTTGATGATTACAACACAATATCCCTCCATACCGTCTTGGAGGTAATGTGCTCGTGTTACACTTTCTTCTATTTTCTATTTCTGATATGAAAAAAAACTAATTACTGAAATGATAATGGAAAAGTTGACATTACCTGGACTTCGTCATCCAGTTGTGGTTTAAGCGGAGCATCATGGCTATATAGAACTGATGCCAAGCTGTGAACACTTCGACTTTTCTCAATCAAATTGTATATTAATTGAACTGGTGAGGTACTTTGTTCCAAGAAATGCTGATGTTGGTGAAGGTAATGCACAGAGGGGAGGTGTGTGATTGCTTTTGCACTGCTAATTTATTACACAGTGCCCTTCACTGATATTGGCACCCTTGGTAAATATTAGCCATAAGGGCTACAAAAAAAATGTGGTTGCTGTTTATCTTCCCATACTTTTTTAAAAAAATGTACACAAAAATTTTACCATGAATTTAAAGAAAATTATTGAAGGAAAAAGCCTATTCTTAAATGTTTTTCCAAAAAGCTTGTACCACAATCATTGGAAACCCAAGAAAATTTTTAAAGAAAAATCTAATTGATGTACATTCCGATTTGTATTCTGTTTTTTGGGAACACTTTACTATAAGGGTACATTATTTAACATTAGCTAATGCTGTAAGAAGCATTAACTACCAGTTAATTAACCGTAAACTAATGGGTCTACTAATCATTTACTAATGGTGTTCATTTTTTTAATTTATACATTATTGAATAGTTTGATAAATTGAGGTGTAACTTAAGGGATACTTAAAGGATGTTTTCAACTTCATAATAAGGATGTCAAAAAGCATTAATAAATGGTAAGTTAAGGTTACCTAATGCTTATTTAGCTCTCTTATGCATAAGTTAATTGTTAATTAATTTGTAGTTCGGGCTTATTACTGCATTAACTAATGTACCCTTATTGTAAAGTGTTACCGCTTTTTTTAAAGTTCACAATAGTGATTTGGAAAACATAAATGGTGATCCATGACTCAGGCCTATGTATTATTTATGTATAAATAAAAGGTGATACACAAGCCATTTTCCCTTGGCAGTCCATCATTATGGTGAAGACAAAGAGTACAGCAATGGTGTATGACAGAAAGTTGTTGAGCTTCACAAGGATGGAATGGCTATAAGAACATGACAAAAAAAATGCAAATACCTGTTGCAGCTTTTAGGGGAATGATTAAGAAGTTTACGGCATATGGCACTGTTTAAAAACTGTCTGTATGAGGAAATGTGGCTAATCTGAAAGCACGCACTGTGAGGAGGAGGTTTTGAGAGGTTAAGGAAACTCCCAAGGATCACTGCCGGTGAAATGCAGATGTTAATTATGTCTGGGTCAGAAAGTTTCCAAAGCTGTGATCAGACTCCATATACACAACTACAAAATTTGAGAGAGGGTAGGTAGAAAAAAAGCCTCCGTTTTCCATAACTCATGCACTTTCATTTAGCTTGAATGGTACTGGAACGTCCAGCAAATTTGTGCCCCTTTTTTAATGATCTTTACGGGGTTATGTGGTGAGGTGGACTTTGTGCTTTTCCAGACAAGGAGACCTCCCTCTTCTCAAAGTTCAGTACTGACATCAATAACAGCAAACAGACTTCATTGTTTGCGATGTTATCTGGAAGGACCCCAGAACTGTGTTGTTTCAGCTCCCTATAGAGTCAAGGATAGGGGCGTTGGGGAAAGAATGGACGCACACACAAAGAGAAACACACACACAGACACACAGACAAACACGCACAGCAGACAGCCGAAAACAGCAAGGCTGTCTGAGACTGTGGCCCCTCGGCCCCAATATAGCGGCAGCCCGGTTTCCCTCACTCACATCCTGTTGTGGCGCTCTGTAGAATGGTCCTGGGTGGTGCGGGGGAAGTCGCACAGTTGCGGTGTGGCTGTGCAAGGGACTCTGGGAGCGCGCACACCTTTCTGCTCCTGTAAGGCAGTGAGACTGGCTGCAGAGGACAGGGCTGGCTCTGAGAGCGCATTACCCGGGGTTCCTGTGGCCCAGCTGTGGAAAAACACAGACGCGTCAGGGCGTCCCGCTGGTCTCTGATGATGGGGTGCTGCCTCTTCGTGAATCACCGGGTGAGTGAGGGACCAGGCTTCTGCAGGCTGAGTCAATGTCAGAGGGAGAGCGCGGTCACGCTCTGGGGTGAATCTCGGGGCGTTAGTGTGTTCGATTGTGTCTAATAGCCAGAGCATGTATGTGTCAAAGTGAAATACAAATTGTCAGTGTATATTTCAGAATATGTATTGCGTGAGTATGTGAAAAAAGACTGTGTGAAGACTGTGTGTAGTCTTTGTGTGAGGGAGTTAGAGTGCATGTATCAGCCAATCTTGGCAATAAAAGACCAGACTTAAGGGTGTCATTGACCCCCGCTGTCAGATAAATTGATTTTGAAACAGTGGTGAAGCAAGGAGTCAGGCTTTACTCATTTGTGTTGATGAGAACTTTTTCATCTTGCGATATTTTGTGAATCTCTCAGTTATGCAAGACAATCCTGTACTTGCCCTGTTGTACTGGTGCTGGGGTCACGAGGAGGACCAATGTGCAGAGAGTCAGAGGACTTGGTTGCTATGGGCTGTTTTAGCCTAGTATTTAAAATGAATTCCACTTGTATTGCTATTATCATCATAATGCCCATTTCGTAAATGCTAAATTTGTGATATAGCCTATGTCTTTTTAGCAAATACGCATTCAAATGCCTTTCAGCTTTGCTGGAAGTGATGCCATTTTGCAGACTGGTTTCACATCTTTGGTTTACAGTTCATAAGAGATGGTGAATGAAAGAAATTATGTGATAATACTGTTATTTGGTAGAGAAGACTCTTGTGCATCACCGTCAAATGAAATTATTTAGGCCTTTTTTAATTGATTATTTTATTTTCAAAATTGAGCATCCCACTTCATACCTGCTGCCCTGGAACTGCTCTTATTTGAGTTACCTGGCTTGTAGCACCTAGCTGCGCTCAGCAGTTCTTATGAGAGGCTTGCTATTGTTTGCTGCTCTGAAGAGGAAGTGGTTTGCCTGTAAGTGGCTTCAGCTCCCCACTCACTTCTGAGATAAGCTCAATAGATAAACCAAAGTATGCAGCGGTCCAATGCAGGCTAAAAATCTACGTCTACAAACTGAATTTCTGTTTCCCTTTTCTCCTACTGCTGCGCCGTTAAGGCGAAATTTAAGACTGTATGTTTTATGATTATATTTTTATGGTTTTACATGTTTCTTCTTTGCGGTTGGTATGATATGAAAATGCATTTGTATCAGCAAGAGAAAGCCTTATTACAATATATATATACATAGTACAATGAAATTGAGCTCACATTTCCCACAGGCAACAACTAAGATAGCATTTAAGCTGCAAAGATAATAAAATTGCGATAAAAATTCAACAATAAATATAATAACAATCATAACACTTGTAAAAGCAGTTAAAAAAGAAGCGGCGGTCAGACATAGTAAATGCATGTGCCTGTACAGCCGATATCGCAGGCGGAGTATATAATTTATGAATAGGCAGTCGTCAGAATCCCTTCTCAGAAACATCCACATGAGCTCGCCTTGGGCAACCGTGTCAGGTTAAAACTGCCTGGTGACTGATGGGAAGAAACCTTGGATCGGACAAGATTCGAGGGGGATGGGAATCATCTATGGCCCGCTTGGGGTGGTGGATTTCATAACGAATGTGATGAGCCAGTAAATCATAATGGGATTATTGATTGTCATCTGTACATGTTCATAATTGACTCTTTGGTTCTTGTTAGTATAGTTAACTTCTCTTTGTGTTTCAGGGATGTCTTTTCTCAAGTTGCCTGATGACTGTGCATCTTCAAACACAACTTTCTTGATGAATCCTGCTATTGTCTATCTGTTTATTTTGTGATGGGTATGCTGGTATTTTGGCAGTGAACTACCAAGTTTGTGTAGAGAAAACTCCCAGTACTGATACCAAAAGTGACGACTAATGTTATGCGAGATGCATTTGGTCATAGTTTTTTCAAAAAAAGATTTGATGACACCTCTGGTCATTTTGGCCCTTAGAACAGTATACCTCACCAGCACATGGCTGTTTGGCAGGTATAAAAATGGTGGTTGAGGTGGTGTGCATGAGAACTCAAAGCAGGGGCCACCATTTCTGATCCTGGATGAAGACGAGGTTTAGCAGGTTCTTTTGCTTTAGAATTCGCTGTAAAACCAATTTAGCAACCATAGGTCCGTGGACCTCTCAACGCTCTAGGGCCATTCCAGGAGAAAACTCATACCCTCATAATTTCATACAGTGTGCCACAGTAATGAGGCAAGCCCAGAGCCACAGTGGGTTATTTCAGTCTTTGGCTTCAAATGAAATGGAGTGGTGTGGACCTCTTCCAGTGGCGACCCTTTCAAGCCCCACCCGCTCAAACCTGTGCTTAGTTTATTACTTAAATGCTGTGTATTTGGTGCACTTCCCTTTTTCATATAATACTGTTTTCAGCTGTTGGCTGTGGTTAAGGATATAGTTATGCTTTCCTTTGAAGTGCACATAGCTGTAAAAAACCATGACCATTTTCCTTTCTCAAGAACTGAGGTATTATTAACGGAGTGCGGTGAACCGAGCATGGGGAAACTGAGCAGGTGTGTTTGTAGGAAGCGTAATCTCTGCAAGATGAGCAGGTGGCTCTGCCTGATCACTGTTATCTTTCCCAAGACCCAAATCTTCAAAACACAGGCAGTGTCAGCTCTGCAGTGGCTGAGACATGGTGGTAGGATTGAGCTGGTGCTGATGGGTGGCTTATCTGTTTGAAAGCATATCCTGTTTTGGGTTTTCTGTGTATACGGGGCTGGAAAGAGCGGCCCATTCTATGAGTTCCAACATGGGCAACAGCACCAATGCATGCTGGGAAGTCAAATTGTTTGTCTCTCGAAGCAGCCAGTCTTTAAACCAGAGTCTGGAGCTGTTGGGCTTCAAAACATTAGCCGTGGAGACACTATCGGTCTTGTATATTTGAGTCTCTTGCATCATGGCTAACAAGAAGAATTTCTTTAGAAAATTTTGGGCAGAAAGGGTATGAAGCAAAACAAAGTTTCAAACAGCTGTTGAGAACTCCCACCTACAGCAGGGCTGTTCAGACATACCATGCTCTCTGACCTCACCTGTGTTTATTTCATTAGCACCGGTGGAAACTTTTGGGAAGTCTCCCAGTTCCTGTACAGTGTGTGAGTCAGGGGTGTGCATACACCCTGCAGTTATTCAGGGCTGCGGCTGATGTAGGAACTGTCTGTGTGTCGCTCAGTCTGTGTGAAGCAGCTGCTCTGGCCTTATGAGGATCAGATTAAAAGCAAAGTCCACCCGAGGCCCTTTGGTGAGGTGCAAACACAGACACTAACATGGCGGCTTGTGGTCCACGGGAGTTCACAGCTCCCTCCCTGGAGGATTCATGTTCACTCAGAATTTTGCTCAGTAATATTGGCCTAATTTTTTAAAGTGCTATAAACACCATTGGTGGTTCAATCCTATAGTGTACCATTTCCAAACCTTCCCTCTATCATACATCAAAAATGCCCGCTTGATTAGACAACATTTTTAGTCTTCTCTCAGAGACTGTTTTACACAACCTTTGAAGTTTCCCTTATTTTTGAGTTTAATACAGTATATGTCCTATGCCCTTGTAAGTACATGAGTAATGTTTACTGACATAATGCATCAGTTCTCTCAAAACCTGTGACTAAGAATGCATGTTCTACTGCTACAGCTGTATCTTATGATTATTCGTAAAATTTTGTGATTGATAAATGATTGCGCATATGAGGTAGGCATAATCAGCCCTTCTTTGGCACCCTTGGTGTAGAGTGTTTATGATCGTTCCCCTAATCGCCCACCACTGGCTTTCTGATTTGAGTCACTGCTAACGGTTACCCTGGTTTCACTCTGAGTGGGTCTGCTCCCTGTCTACCAGCTCATGGTCTCTCTACTTTCACTCCAACAAGCTGGTAATGTAACGATTTTTCACTGGTGGCCAAAACAACTGTATGGAAACTTTTATGTTGAAACTGGCAGCAGTGTGTGCATGCTTGTCAGTTTGGCTCAATGCTGTGGATGCTGGTTTATGCCATGAATGAACACGCGCAAGATGTTCATTCACTGTCTGTACGATACGGACCTGGGGAGGGTAAAAAAAATTTAATAAAACATGATGTATCAATTGAGATTATCAGAGCCATTAAGGGCATTTAATGGTACGTGTTTTGAGCAGATCACAGGGTGGAGATTACGGTCATTAATATCTGCGGTGATTAGGCTTGCGGGCGGAAATTAGGCTTACTGTGCTGAAGTGGGCTGATCAAGAGCTCTGACATACTGTACAGATTATCCATGTCCTGGACCTATTTTTAGTCTGCGATAAGGGCCAACTGGAAAAGTTTAGGCTTCTGAAGCCTGTTAAGTCCCAAATATTTCTGTTGAAAATGATTTTAAATTGTCTTAGCTACTTTATGAATTTATTTTGTTGTTGGTCATATGAATGTTGTCCCATTTCAACATATTATATTACTGGAATTGTATTATCTTTACTTGTGTTCTTGCTCAAGGTTGGTATGTAAACATGTCTGTCTGGGATTTTTGCCGAAAGTATGCCACAAACATAGCTCATGAAATATTTTTTTTCAAAAGCACTGGTAACAGAAGGTCAAATGGACATATCTAACATTCTAACATATGTATACTGAATTCACATGGATTCTGTGTAATTCTGAACAAATGTTGAAAATAGTTTTTTAAAAAAAAAAGGAACAATGAAGCCAAATAATAGCCAATATTAATTTATGGGTCACGGTTTCAGTAGTTTGACTACATTACAGTAACTCTGCATTTTTCTCATGCCTAGAATTATCAGTTTAAGGTGACCAAGGCAGGCCACCGTCATCCATTACTGTGACCTGAGTTTTCCACGTTAGGATAAAAAAAAGAAACATTTATATTTTTGGTCTCACAACATTCCGTTTGTATCAGTCCCAAGCTGGGTACAACAACAGTGTTATCTAGGGCACATTACTCTGACGCATAGCTGAAAATATCCATCAATCAAAGCAGAAGATGAAAACATTCAGTGCTGGATGGCAGGGCTAATGCCAAAGCATGCATAAAGAACAAGGGCAGATGGCCAGGTTGCTCCATGGCATTTTTCTTTTGTGTGAAATGAAAAGCGGAGGATGTGCACGTGTCTGTGGCGGTGGTGGCGGTGGGGGTCATCTGGAGATAGTACTGCAGGTGATGCTACACAGCTAAGCCCGAAGTTAAACACTTCTGCAGGAAGAAAATAGTTCCGCCATCACCTCTTGCCTCCTGTTGACAGGAAATAGGGCTTGATGTGCACCGAGACTCAGTGTTTTTTCTTCTTCTTCTATTGTCTTTGCAGAAGAAGAGGAAACAGAGGAGGAGAGAGGCCGACGCCCTCAGCCTGTGCAGCCTGGACATTAATGTAAGTAGAGAGGGTGTTTCCAATGGGTATACCCGCTCTGCTCCACGCTTTCACTGGGAAATTCAGTTGTGTGCGCATTTGTTTACACACAATGATTTAACATTGGGACTTAACATTGGGCTTTTAGTAAAATGCCCCTGTAATATTGCACAGATCATCACGGAATCAGGAATCCTGTTCTAGTATTTAGTTAACTTCTGAAGAACATGAAATATTGTGTCAACACTGATACAGCCCAAGCTACTCCACTTAGTTGTAATCTATATGAAGAGTTTGTTTCCAAAATGCATTAAGTGTCACAATTACAAAAATGCTTCATCCACAAGGTGCGAGAGTCCATTTTTAGGAATTCATACTATAAGGTGTATTGTTTCATGGTCAAAGTTTGTGTTTTTTTATAAAATGCAATAGGCACAAACATAGAAAAAGCTGATTTACTCAAAATGAGCAAAACTGATATATTTCGTTTTGCAAACAAACTCTTCATATGTAGTTTGCAATTTGCCCAATTCAAAACAAAGTTAAAGGTTCCCTTTTCAGGTCCCTGCACCTTTTTAGAGTGAAGAAATTAATCAAATGCATAGTGGTTATCCAGAGGAAATAAGCTTTGTTGTCTCTGGTTTACACGATGTGCTATGATTCAATTGCTTCTGAACACAGTGTGTGTATCAAAGTGAGGCCAATGGGCAGCTGCTGAATTATGCATCATTACCAG
The DNA here is from genome assembly GCA_029692085.1 of Gymnothorax javanicus. Taxonomy (NCBI): domain Eukaryota; kingdom Metazoa; phylum Chordata; class Actinopteri; order Anguilliformes; family Muraenidae; genus Gymnothorax; species Gymnothorax javanicus. The sequence continues at coordinate 52,305,724 of CM056202.1, forward strand.
TATTCTCTGTTCCCACGCTGTTTTAATGACTCTGTTCACATCTTTTATCTGGGCTTCTTATATTTTCTGTCCACAAAGGTGTCTGATGGGGGGGGGGAACAGGAAATGGCCAAACATGACATCTCTCATAAACAGCCAGTCATTCTTCATCAGTACCATTTGTTATTTTTATCCTATGAAAGGCCATGATTGCAGTGACTTTGGTGCTGATTGGTGCAGAGGTTCTGAGGGAATGATTAATTAAATGCGCCCTGGTGCTGCCAGTGTGGCGCCCTCAATAAGAGTACCCAATTTTTGATATTCAGTCAACCTCTCCAAGTTTTCTAAAGATCAGGTAATTTACTAAGCATTTGTCCCTTGCTTTCTACACTGAAACAAGAGCATCCCCATAACTAAATGGTGCTGCAATTTTTGGGTGTTTTTAGAATTGTTGGTTTCCTTCTCTTTATCTGTAGTTGTTATTTTTTTGCTGTTTTTAAACCTTTGTTTCATGAGTTATGAAACCTGATTTGTTTTTGGTGCTAAAAGCCAGTCGGTTATACTGCTCTTGGTATTGTAGCTGAGTAGTGAAGCTGAGTGTGATTGTCCTGCCAGCCAGGATTTAAGATATTATCATTTTTTATAGAGGGTGTGTAAGCTTGAAGCAGATAGGTGATGTTTTTATTGCCTAGTTGGAAAAGTTGTTGGGTCAAGGCAAGCATTCAGGACCAACTTTGCAAAGATTCCTTATGTACAATCTGGAAGAAGCATTGTAAGGATTGGAGTAATATCTAGTCAGGTACAGAAGTACAGCTTCAATTCTAATTGAATTGGGAAATTTTGTAAGATGTAAACAACAAGGAATTATTCTAAAATCCCTTTTGACCTGTATTCAAACGGAAAAAGTGCAAAGACAAAATTCATAACTCCTGTTTTAACTCATCTCCTTCATTGCATTTTGAAAATGAAAGCTATTTCAAAATGGGATTTCTGCAACATGTTCAACTTTAGTTGGAATAGGTGCTTGTTCACCTGTGTGTATTGGTATTTGGCCTAGTCTTTTATGTGCCCAGATTGCTCAAGTTTCTCCAGATTCTCTGAGTCTAAGTCACTACATCATTGACTGTCGATGATGAGATTGCATATTGAGGAAGGCTTGATCAGAACTGTTTGATGCACCCAGGCATGATTACTGGCAGCCCTGATGAATCTAAACATCACATAAATAAAACTGGTCTGGCACTGCGAAGTAGGCAAAAGCAGCACATGATGCCACAATCTGAGAAATTCAAGAATGGATGAGAAATAAAGTTGTTGACATCCATCATCCTGGAAGGGTTACAGAGCCATTTCTAAGGCTCTTGGACTCCAGTGAACCACAGTGAGAGCCATTATCTACAAATGCAGAAAACTTGGAACAGTGATGTACTTTCTTAGGGGTAAGGGCGCATCGATAACTCATTCAGGAGGTCACGATAGTACCCAGACTAAAATGTAACAAACTGTTGGCCTTAACCCCTTTGCACAGAATACAAATATTGCCAATTTTTTCCACAAAGGGGTTAATTGCTTCAGTTAAGGTCAGTGTTCACGATTCCACAGTAGGAAAGAGATTGGGCAAGAATGGCATCATGGGAGAGCTGCAGGGAGAAATGCCATTGCTGACCAGAAGGAACACAAGGGGTCTCCTCACATCTTGATGTCTTTCAAGACGATAATGAGTATTGGACTAATGAGTCTGAAGTGGAACTTCTTAGAGGACACGGGTCTAGTTACATTTGGGCGAATACTTTTTCACAGAACTGTACTTGGTCGGATTATAAAGCATTCAGGCCTTATTATTTATCGATGTTTTATTTGTTTGGCCCTTTTTCTGAACTCTCAAAAATCCTGCATTTGTGGAGGAAAAAACGCACCAGGAAACAGAAACGCTCAAGGGGACAAGTCAATCGTGGAAAAGGCTTTTATTGAAAATCCAGATGTAGAGGGAGAACCCATCGCGCGCTGGCAGACCTAGTGTTTGCAATTACATTTCTTTGTGCTGAATGCTTTTCAGAAATGCATTTATAAGTAAAATAATCTGTTCAAATACTTCAAAAAATCAGTCTGTCTTGCTGCTTCATTATTTCCTCTCAATCTGCGAGAGGGCCTGTTAAGGACTGTGCGCCTAGGGCTGGTGCAGTGGGTCAGTTCGGGATGATACTGAATTCCAGATCTACTGAGACAAAGGGGTGGTCATTCTGGATTTGAGTTATGTGTTTGATGTACCACAGGCCCACTGCCATCAGGCCCCTCAATTAAACTTTTCCCTGCTCTATTCTGATGTCAGTGCTGAGACCCCCCTAGCTATTGAGGCAGTGATTTTCTGAAACGGTTTCAGGAATGGAATGTGTCGGCCTGGCCTGGAGGATAGGTGAATCTACTCTGCGAGGATTTCAAGCATGTTATGCCTGGCTTATTCAGGAGCATAAGAAAGAAGGGACGTCCACACAGTAACAGCTCAAGTTCATGAATTATTTCTTAAAGATTACATAAGAAAACTATGAGATGTCAACATCAGTAATTTGTAGAGAAGTATGGTTCTTGGATGCTTTGAAAACCTGGGTGCTAACCAAAACTACTTGTAGCATAAACCGAGGCTAAACGCAATCGCAAAATCGACGAAACCAAGTTTAGTGTTTTACAGGCATCCACCTTCCATGAGGGAGAGTAAGGGAGAGGCCATCTTGAAATCACCCTAAAAATTCCAAGCAGGTGATGCCAACCCCTCAGTGAGGTGGGAGGAGCCAGACAATTAGATAGAACCTGAAGGAGGGATGCAGAGGCTGGCCAAAACAGTCAGTCATATGGGCCGGGGCCATCACAAAAAAATGCAGCACATATCAAACGTGTTCGGGCATCTATGGTTTTTATAAAATACATTTTGGTGTTAAAGATTATTCGAAATATTAATGTTTCTGTGTTACTGTGGATGGACATTTAACAAAAATGAATTTAATCTTGTATTCAGTTTGCTCAATTTAACTGAATTCTTCTCTGCCTGTCTAGTTTGTTCAGAATTTCCAGTGGCCTAATACTAAATACTTTTAGCATATACTGTGTTCATATTCTTGCACCCCTGAAAACTGAATGTCGCTTGAATGAAACAGAATGGAGGGTCAGGGGGTTTCAGCCAGGTATTTGAAAGGCTGTGTATGAAAAACAGCATGGTTTTGTAAGTGCTTAGAGTGCTGAAGATGGATAGTTGATGGATGGTGTGGGATTTTGCTCCATTATGCTTGGTGGGGAAAGGCATGTGCCCTGAGTGCATTCCTAGTTCTCCCTTGTACCCCTGTAGGCCTCCGAGTGAGATGGTCATGTCTTTTTCAGTAATAAATTGGATAAGAAAGGCATTCCTTTCCTGTAGTGTGTGATGTAAGAACCGCATCATTCATATCTGTATGTGCACTGTATATGCCTTTTCAAAAAACGGGCTATATACATCATGAAACCGCTTGAGTCTCCATATGGAGTCATTTGGAACCTTATATGACCTAGTATTTGTTGCCTAGGGCCAGGCTTATGCACGTCAACCCATCATGCTTTTGTCTTTAATTTTGAAGAATTAATAATCTTTGTGTCAAACTTGTGTTTTTATCAGTCTAGGAGATATTACAGAACAGATGTCGAGGGTTTGGAGCACAATGGTGATATGTCCAAATTTTGTGATTTTGAGATTTTTACCTCTTGTCACACATTTTTATCAGCTAATTCTTGGAGCACAATAATTAAATGTCCATGTGCCTCAGTTTTAAACAGAATTCACATTTTCATTTTGTGGTATGTCCAACAAAATCTGCTTGTATGAATTAAACATTTATATTTTGATGAATAAACCTGAATAGTATTACAGAATCATCTGTCTTCCATTGCAAACAAACTTAACTTCAATCTGTCACCATTGGTGTTATGTCACATCAAGTGCTAGAATTGTTGGAGCACGGAGGTGACATGTCCATTTTGGCAATTTTGGCCATGATGTCGCAGTACCACACTTATGAAAACTTACATGTTCAGTATACTTCTGAACCATGCAGTAAAAGAGTGACTGACATAAAAATGATGTACATGATGTACCTGATTTAATAGAACATTTGCAAACCTAAAAATCTGTTTTTCCTCAATACCTCTAAAATGGACAGATAACCATTGCGCTCCAAACCCTTGATGTGCAACATTGGCTGGAGGAGCTTGGTGTTTGGGAAGCTTGTGTGTAATGGTGTCAGTGGTGTGTAATTAAAGTAAAAACTTTGTCTCTTGAATGTAAGGGAGCTTGTCAATATTCTGAACAGTGAACGCGTTCTTTTTCGAACGGACGCCTGTTCATTTTCGGATGCGTTCAAGGCTGCAAACCTGGTCACTACGTTCGATGATGAACACCCTTCCATTCATTTTCTGATGCATTCATTTCCCGATGCGTTCATTCTCCGATGCCTGCCCAAGGCCTGATGCGTTCATCTATGTGTGAAGTGAGCTTTTAGATTATGGGCGCGGATATTCTTTTGTAAACGACGACTGAATATGGATGACAGATTATGTAAAGGCTTGTACAGGCCTATTTTAAATTCTCAGTTCCTTAAAGTGAAATAGTTCTCATTGTCTTTGTTAGTTTTTTTTTTTTTTTTTCATATAAAGTGAAATTGTTCTCATTGTTATTATTAGTTTTTTTTTTTTTATATATACTGGGTATAATCTGCCTGCTAAAGATCATTTGCCAATTTAGGTGACGTTTCAGGTATGGGATTATATGCGACCTACTCCTGTTCTCTGAACAAAAACATATTCCGGTTATCTAAACAAAAACATATTAAACTTAGTCGACTGAACAAATTAAGTATTAGTTGTGCACATCATCCAAAAGTCTTGTCACCGGTATTCCAGCGTGTCGCATGAATTCAGGTCTCACTCCGTGATCTCGTATCCCTGAACCAGCTAATCCCCATGGCATCACAAGACTAGGCTACTTAGTCGTTTATCTGGCAATCAAGCTTATTCATTAATTGAACTGATAACACCCTTATAATAAGGGTTATATTCATAAAGGGAGAAGGGGGGGGGGGATAAATATTTATTAACATTCAGACATGCTGATTTTATAATACTGTGCACATGCAGAGGTTTTACTTCGCTCATCTGCTTGTCTAGATCTAGACTTGTCGTCGGCAGCTCCCACAGAGCGGCGGTTTCATGTGTTGTGACTTCAATCTGAAAAAAATACTGTACAATAAATTAGAACCATATATAATATGACAAATGGTAGCCTACAAAATCTGCGACAATCAATGGAACAAAATCTGAATATCATTGCAGAACTCATCGTGTACATAGTGGGCAGTAAAGTGTGGCATTTTTTTTTTTTTTGCTTGCGCGTTCACTGGTTTAAAAAGAAAGGATTAATATCGCGGAAAATTTTGCAATTTGATGTGAGTGGGACTAAGTTATCCTAGTTCTTATACTCCCAGAATAGTAGAATTAAACTTGGGCTGTCGCGCAGATGATGTGATACAATGCGTAAACTATAATTTTAATGTATTTAATTTAATTTATTTACAATCTTTTGCATACAAATTGCCTAGCGGTCACATCATGATTTGGAATTCTAAAATGCTTTTTTATATAAGAAGGAAAAAGTGGCATACTGACACCACACGGAAGCGATGTTCATTCCAGTTAAGTATTCACACAGCAACATTTGAATGTTTTGGCAGACTGAACGCACCCCGGTACCATTGAATCACAATTTATCTCCGGTCTTGAGTGTGGAATGTGTTAAAGCATCTTATTGAACTCGATGAAAAGTGTAAGCGTATAGCGGAAGATTGACTATCGGTAAAGATATAATCTCGAAACTGGAGATTTGGTAGGATTTTTTAGTCGACGTGAAAACTGTTGTTTAATAGGCATGTACCTTACAATATACTTCTAAATTCTGCAGGATGGGAGACAGGGAATTTTTTTCTCGTAAGAAGGAAATATTTACGCATGTTGGTGTAAATTTTGCAAAGTAGAGAGCAGATTCATTTTGTAACGCGAGAGAGGGTAGCTGCGTTTGTTTTTGGATGCCGTCCGGTTAGAAATGAACACATGCTTGTTCATTTTTGAACACTTTGCCGTTCGTTTTTTAGCTGAACACGAACGGAGACTTGTTCATTTTTGAACGCCTGTTCAAATTTGAATGCGTTCAGTATATTGACAAGCTCCCAAAAGGCAGTATTAAACCTGGACTCAGGCTTTATAAAGTTGAAGTTCAGCAGAGCCCTTTCAAAAGGGAACATTTTGTTTATTTTCTATCCTCTAACAATTTCATTTTGTTTCCCAGTATTCCAAATGAACATAATTGGGCGTGAGAGAGTACACGATTCAAGTAACTCGTACATCTATTACCAACTGGCTAGGATGACTGCCCAGACTCAATAAATGTTTATGTGGTATTAATACTACACTGAGCATGCAGAACTGTCTGCACAAACCTGAAAGCATATGCTGTCAGATGTTTGGTCAAGATTTGTCCAAGTTATTGCTGTGTCACGTCTATCTTATGGTATGGTCATAAATATGCCCCTATAAGACTGAAACTGGCGCGAGTTTGTCTTAATACAGAAGCGCCACTGGTCCATATTCTGATGTTGCTGAGTAAGTATTCTTCCAGGATCAAAAAATTATGTATATCCAGGAGAACTATTATAGTCCATCAATGAATAGCAACTCTGCGATGATGCCGTCATCGAATCATGAAGGCTTTACAATCATGCATGGCAACGGCTAGCAAAGTCCTTCGGCAAGCTGATCAAATCAGCGAAATGCCTGAAGGTGAGCAGTTTAAGAGTGAAAGTCAAGTGAAAATTTTATAAAATTCACAAGGTAAAAAACATTTTGGGTTTTCTTGATAGCATTCATCTCTGCAAGTCTTTGATCATTTGCATGAAAAGCTTGCTAACATTAGCAAGATAACTTCAGAAAACTAAAATGCATGACATTTGTAAGCTCTGCACAGAGACATCAGAGCTGATGTTCTTCGGTGGATTTTAATGTTACTCTTGTCATGGACGAGCATTTGTTTGTCAGTCCTGGGACAACACATAAATGGCAATATCACATTGTGCGTCACTGGTGGTCATCTGTGGGGAAGCATTATGTCCAAAATTCTCACACAGTGGATGTCTTCCCTTCTACAAAAGGGGATAGAATGAGGAAGTACTTCTTTACATTGAGTTGCCAGACAATCTTTCATCTTTGCAGCCCTGTGCCGCTGCATCATCTGATTCTCTAACTCATTCATTACAGCATATTTTTTTGCACCTCTTCAAGTTTATACATGGTGAATCCCTCTCCCAGAGAAATCAAAAATTACAACTTCTGTTTGATGGCCATAAATTCTGAAAGTGGTTGGACACCTTGGATAATAACTTTTGAAAATGCTTTATTCCATGCTGACACCATGCTGGTCTTTCAAAGAGAGCTGCTCCTCCCTCCAACCAGTGCGAGTCAATGACAAACCTTTGGCCTGGGGGTTAAGCGGTGGATTATACATGCTGAACTTCCTGGCATGTCCACACAGGAAGAGGAATCTGCTTTGGGAGGGGTCTGCCTCTCCCCAGGGGTTCCTCTACGGCATGAGGTCAGTGGTATGGAACACACTGTCCAAGTGATGACTACTGCTCCGGCGAACAATGAGGGCAGTGGTTCTGTAGTATGGTTGGCGTCGGTGACACGGTCCCCAGTGCTTTTGGGACAGTGTTTGAATGAGACAATGGGTGCACTGTGATGTCACACTGACTATTGTTCTTGTCCCTCACAGTACAGATGACTCAAGTGACTTCAGATTTTATCATATTCACTTGTGCTTTTTCTGTCTGCTCTGATTGTGTGCAACCAAGCTTATCTAGGACTTTCAGAGTATTATTTTTTTTTAAATTTGAATATAATATGGATGTTTGCTTCAGTTTTGCGATTGCCAAAAGATTAAGGAAGTTCCCACTTTAACATCCCTCTCAGCACACAAAGTTCTCCAGCAAATCATCACTCGCATGGATATTGAGATCATTTGGTTTGTTTTTCAGCTTGATGACTTTTTGCTCAAGTGGCTTTGAATGATGTTGTTCAGTGTTCAAGAATTGCATGTCATTTTCCTGAATAGGGCATATATGAAATAATTGGTCAAATATTCATTACCTTGCTGAATAAAAAATTGTTGACCATTGTTTCTTTGTTCTTGTACTGAAAGAACATAGTTTCCCCCTGGCTAGCAATTTTATGAATACATATTCAAGTAAAATTGTGTGGCACAAAAGGTAATGAAATAATGGTGAATGGTGGATTGGTAATGTATTTAAAAATGGTTCCTCAATTTGAGAAATTGCAACTTCCCTTGTTGGAAATTACACTGAAGAGAGTAAATATTGGACGTCCCATGCGGTCTTTTCACCCAGCAGAATATCAGTGGTTTGGAAGTGATTTGAGGAACGCATGGATGCTTTGCATCTATTCGGCTGATACACTTACTGGCTAGTGCACAGAGCAGTTGATGGGCATGGGGTTGGAGTTGGATGTCAGCTGATTGAACAATTGCAATGGTTGGGGTGGTGTTCACTGTCAGGGGCCTTTGATAAACAGATGCTGGCAAACACTTCAACAAATGTGCTAAAATAGGCTTTATGCTTTGAAGTAGAGGCTAATTGTATGGGGCTCAATGGATTATCCCCTCAGTGCTGTATTCATCGCATGTTTGCCCTGCAATTTTTTGTAAGTTTGGTCCTCTAAGAGAGGCTGTGTTTAGTGGTTTTGTGTCAGTTGAAACAATCTGATATGAGTGCCTCGGAAATGCTTAGCTCCTTGAGTACCACTGTGCCTACCTTTGATGCGTGGGTTGGCATGAAGTTTGTGAAGATGGAGGTGTCCTCCTTGGTGCCTGTCGATGATGTAACAGAACTTCTGGACACAGGCCATTCTTTGCCCAGTGAACAGGGTCCACCCTAGCACCTGATTATCTTCAAACTGTGACTCATGCATTAAAATGGCACACCTGCAGGTGATAGAAGTACTTGTGGCTGAGAAGCAGATGTTTGAGTGGAGAAATTGCATTTTGTGTAATGCCAGGGGCTTCCCATTGTTTCAAAGAATGTATCTTTCCAAAAAAAAAAAAAGCCATCTTATTTCTCAATCAGCTCAGACCACAATGGATAAGGTTTGAGATATGTAATGTTGAATCATTTGGACAAATCACAAGTTGCTCTTGGTCTCGTTCTATTTCAGTTGTTGATGTTTGCTTCTTTTAGAATGGTCATAGAAAGTAGGCAAACAAATGATTTTGTATATTTCTGCAATTCTTCGATGTGCACAAATGAGAGTGCTAGTTTAGAATACAGTGTATATTCTGCCTTTTATCACCTGTATATTTTTACACATCTTCACTTGGAGTTGAAGCTGTCTTGATACACTTAGAGCACATTTGTATTCGGCTGTTGGCTAGAGATTCTGCCAAATATAAAAGTTCAGGCAAAGCTTCAGGTAAGTCCTGCCACATGAGCACGTTTGGGCCTGAGGTCAGGGCTGGTCATGTAAGAACATGACTATGGGGGAGGAGGAGTTCACATCAGTAGATGCAGACTGAAATAATTGAGCTTGTACGCAGGGAGGTGTATTGATCACAGCTGTGGAGGCCATGGCTAGTGGGGCTGCATAACCTCTGTACCTGCAGCAGACGGCCAGGAGAGTCCCTTCTCCCTTAAGGCCTCTTCACTGTGCCCTGAAGCTCCATCTGTCCTGCTGCTGCGATGGTGGGTCAAAATGGGCTGGCTGGCTCTTGCACCTCCTTGACTGAGGTGATGGTTCAAGACTCTTCCTGTCTACCTTGGAGGCAAAGAGGGTGAGGGGGGGAGGAATAAACTCTGTGTGTGTGTGTGTGTGTGTGTGTGTGTGTGTGAGTGAAAGAGAGAGAGAGAGAGAGAGACGGGGAACACAGCTGTTCATCGGATAGAGTTTTGGTTCCATTCTCCATCCGTCTCTTTCGCTAATTACTGCTTACTGTTGGTGTAATGATGTCGAACGTATAGCTACATTAACCGTGCACTGAATGGACTGACTGTAGAAAGACCGCTTTGGCAGTTTTTATGTCCCAAAGTGTTTCCCCAGTGACCCTTTTCTTTTTTTTTTTTTTTTTTTGGATTTTTTCCCCTGTTTCCTCACCCTGAACACAGCCGCACCGTTTAGCCCATTGCAATGCGACCTGCTGTCATTGGCTCAGGGGGAGGATGCTGTGGCACGTGATTCCTCTGACTGACGTGATGACCAGCCCTCACTTCTTTACACACTACGCAGTCACACCGCCAATGGAACACTGCCTCTGTCGTTGGAGGATCACGTAGTCAGTGTACAATTTAGTTCGTACAGCTACGTACGCCTGGCCAACCAGAAGTGGTCTCCACAGAGCGATGAACTAGCATATTTTAATCGGCTTAACCCCTGTTATCCCTGGCGAGGCCAGGCCAGTTGTTGCCTCGCCCTTGCGGTCCGCCAGCCATAGCTGGCAGTGGTGTGGCTGGGATTTGAATACCCAACCGCAGGGCTCACAGACGGACATCTTAAATTGCTTTCAGTTCCACGCTGAACTGGGAATTCAGACACATACATGAGGTCCAGGCTTGTTTCAGATGCTTACATCCCTGCAGCTGCGGCTTTTGTTTGTTCACATCATGTAAGCTGCTTTTTACTGAGTCAGTAATGCGAACAGCTGAGAACTTTAACAATATCAGCCCTCTGGGGTCATCTGTGCAGGTGGGCAGTCAGCCGCTTCTGAGCCCGTGTCCTGTCCTACAGGATGGACCAGGAGGGGAACAGAACACACCTCCCCAAATCCCTGCCACCCCTCACTTTCACTGTCTTATGTGACAAACAATTTAGCTCATGCTCAGCTGCTGTCTCTCCTGACTCCTTTAAAACTTGTAATACAGGGATTTGGCGAATACTTAAAACATAAGCGGCAGAACTGTGGCTTTTACATGTTAAGCATTCAACTGCTGGAGCTAGAGAATCAGCTCCATGGCCAGGGTGCCGTAAGACCTGCAAAATTAAGAGCTTACTGCTGCTGGCTCTGTGAATTTACGCATCCCCTCGTGTATTCTGAGGTGTTTTTTATTAACAGCCTGATTTTGGTTTGGCTGGGGACAGATGCTTCTCATTACACACATGGAGAGCCCCCCTTTTTTTTGAAGAATTTTTTTACAACCCCAGTTACGAAATAGTTGGGTGAAAGTGCAAATTGTGAATAAAATCAAAAGGCAATGACTTTCTTATCACGCCAGCCAGTATTTTATTCACAATAGAACAGAGATAACATAGCAAATGTTGAAACTGCGATATTTTTCAATTTTATCCACAAAGTGAGCTCATTTCAAATTTGATGGCTGCTAGAGGTCACAAAAAAGTTGGGACAGGGGCCTGTTTACCATGGTGTAGCATCCCCTCTTCTTTTTAACACAGAGTGGAGGAGTCTGGGCATTGAGGAGACAAGTCTCTTGAGTTTAGCCATTGGAATTTGATCCCACTCTTGTTTAATACAGGCTTCCAGCTGCTGGAGAGTTTTGGGTCTCCTTTGACGTACTTTTCGTTTAATTATGCACCAAATGTTCTCAATCGGTGAAAGATCAGGACTGCAGGCAGGCCAGTTCAGCACACGGACTCTTCTACTACGAAGCCATGCTGTTGTAATAGCTGCAGTATGTGGTTTTGCATTGTCCTGCTGAAATACACAAGGCCTTCCCTGGAATAGATGTCGTCTGGAGGGGAGCATATGTTGCTCTAAGACCTTTATATACCTTTCAGCATTCATGGTTCCTTTTAAAACATGCAAGTGTCCCACACCATATGCACTAATACATCCCCATACCATCAGAGATGCTGGCTTTTGAACTGAACGCTGATAACAAGAGGGGTGGTCTTTCTCCTCTTTAGCCCGGAGGACACGACGCCCATGATTTCCAGCAAGAATGTCAAATTTGGACTCTCCTGACCACAGGACACTTTGCCACTTTGCTACAGTCCATTTTAAATGAGCCTTGGCCCACAGAATACGGTGGCGCTTCTGGATCATGCTCAACAATGGCTTCTTTTTTGCATGATAGAGTTTTAGGTGGCATCTGTAGATAGCATGGCAGACTGTATTTACAGACAGTGGCTTCTTGAAGTATTCCAGGGCCCATTTAGTAATGTCAATGACAGAATCATGCCGGTGAGTGATGCAGTGGCGTCTGAGGGCCCGAAGATCACGGGCATCCAGTAAAGGTCTTTGGCTTTGTCCCTTACGCACAGAGATTTTTCCAGTTTCTCTGAATCTTTTGATGATGTTATGCACTGTCGATGATGAGACCTTCAAAGCCTTTGCAATTTGATGTTGCGGAACATTGTTTTTAAAGTATTCCACAATTTTTTTACGCAAGCCTTCACAGGTTGGAGAGCCTTTGGCCATCTTTACTTCTGAGAGACTCAGCCTCTCTAAGACATCCCTTTTATAGCCAATCATGTTACACACCTAATGCCAGTTAACTTAATTACTTGCTAAATGTTCTTTCAGCTGATTGTCTTGTATATTAATTGTTTTTTAGCCCTTTTTTTGCCTGTGTCCCAACTTCTTTGAGACCTGTTGCAGCCAGAAAATTTGACATAAGCTCATTTTGTGGATAAAAATGTAAAATGTCTCAGTTTCAACATTTGAAATGTTATCTGTGTTCTTTTGTAAATACCATATTGGCTCAAGTGATCTGAAAGTCATTGCATTTTGATTTTATTCACAATTTGCCCTTCGTCCCAACTATTTCGGAATTGGGGTTGTAGATTTTCTCCTCTAGTAGATAGTCATCTTGTAGAGAGAGACAGGAAAGTTTGGGAGAAGTGTGGGGAAGACATGAGGCGAATGGCCTCTTCTGAAGCACATCGCTATCAGACATTTTTTTTGCAGACTGTAGGTTCAGTTTTAGCAAGTCCTGCATGAGGGTGGAGGAAACCCAAATTTGCTTGTTCACTATCCAATTGATAGATGCCCTGATGACCAGTAGGCCGCATTTGAGAAACAAACAATGGTAACCCAAACCAGCTACATCCCTCCCATATCCCTGAGCAGCACAAAATCAAGCATGTACTGCAGGCCATAGTAGGCAGTTACACAGCCAGTCTCAGTCCAAAACTATGGTGGTCAGTCTTGGACCATTTGCATTTTTAGGTACTTTTATGTTTCCCATCCAAGTGCCTCAGGTTGCTGAGTATTAAAAAAAAAAAAACAGGTTGCAAATACAGGCTGAGCATAGTTCAGTCATTCCCTACTTGTTGCATGAAAGCAATCAAAATGAAAAGCTGCATTTTCAAAAACTCCATTGGTTCTACCTTGTCTTCAAGTGGCTGGGCGTTCCATAAATTGGAACTGGAAATACCTTGGTCCGCCAATATTCTTTCCCTTCCTGCGCTGAAATACTCTTTATTGTTCAGTTGACTTGGATTCTTTGAGTTTTAGACCTACAGCAATTTGTGACGTGAATCCTTCGTGTTTTTACTGCAGTGTTTGGATAAATCTCCACCATGCGGGAACTGATTCATATGAATTCCAGGACAGTACTGAATCATTTTGATAAATCATTGAAATGCTGTGGGGGTGTTCACACATTTATATTCCTGGACTGGAATTGGGTTGTAAATCATGATGTTCTCGCGGCTTATGGTAACCGAGGCGGTCAGTGGCAGCAGCTGAATGCTTTAATACAATGTCACCTGAAGAGATTTGACAAACCCAAAAATCATGCTAATCAGCAGAATATTGTTAATTTTTTGTTTAAAGCAGTTGAAAGCTGCTTACTAAGATCTCAAATGTCAGGACAAGACATGAGGGACAAATATTGACACAGTTGTAAAGTTTTTTTTTTTTTGGGGTTTTTTTTTTTTTTTTTTTTGAGAAGTGAGCCGAGAAATTGTATACCTGTCCTGTTAAGACGTTGTGTCTCTCATACAGGTGAGAATACCTGTCTGAGGTCAAACGGAGCTGTCAGACTTGCTGAAAGATACTGGGTGTCGATGAGTGAAGAACTCACCACTGGAGAAAGCAACAATAAACCAGGCATTTAGACGCACAAAGAAGTGTGTGAGCGAGGAGTTTCAATCAGAAAACATCAAATGTGTGGTTTGAAGACAAACAAAAACTAGATAACTCGGTCGCCACGGGGACTGAGTCGTGTATCTCCCCGAACCCCAAATTTCGGACATAATGGCCGCTGGCAGCCATATTGGACGTCCAAAATTACCGAAAATCGGTTTTGAGCATTGTCAAATAAATATCTTCGCTGGTGCAAAATTAGAAGAAATTCCTGTAATAATTGTGGCTTCCAGAGCCCGGAACAGAAATTCTCTGCAGGCGCAGCGGCGGCCCCGGAACTAAACCATAGTATCTCCCGACTATCGTCATCGGGGAGATACAAAAAAAACAGTGCTGTAAACATTGAATTTTTACAAGGAAACTTTACTTGGCGAAATTGGATCTTTTCTTGGACCTGATTGAATTTATAATATAACTTACATTTTTTTGGGCAGTTGTTTGACTGGCACACTGCTGGGGATTAAGATTAGTGAAATGATATTTTTGTTTTCCTCCCAGCTCTCAATCTGGTTTTTGGCCTTCGCCTTAAAGCACAGGAATGCCATTCCATGGAATTTTATTTGATGACTCGATGGTGTGTTTACTGTTATATATATATATATATACACACAGTACAGATTTACTTGATTGATGCGTGTGTGATTAGGACGTGTCCTCAGTACACTGTATGTGAATCTCATTGGGAGCAGGAGAACCACGCTTTCTGAGACTGCTTGTCCCTCTGCCTTGGCCAGCACTGGCTCAGCACTGGCTGTAGGAGGCGCTGTGTGGTATTACCACTGTGCTGACACATTTGTCTGATTTTGTTAAAGGGAGACAGACACCTCTCCAGCCCCGGTTTGGACTGGCTGTGAGGGAGGTGGTGAAAAGCAGGCCTCCGGTACGTCCCCAAGGTTTCCTGAGATTTGGGCCCAGAGGCTGGAGCTGTGTACAGGGAAGGAAGTCACCTTCGGATGACACCTGGGGGTCTGGAGAGCCACAGAGTCGACTGTTTTTCATTGTTACCCAGCACTTAATTGGGAGGTCAGGCCCTCATGCCAGCCCTGAGTTTCCCCATTCACTCACCACATTAGCCTTTGAGCTCAGAATCCATCTGGCTCCTAACCGACTGTTAGCACTCTGTGAAATATCCGCAAACTTCGCAAGAATTTTTTTTCTAAGATTTTGGAAGCTGGCTGGCTGTGTAGAAGCAACTGCAGCATGGTATCTGGGGTCCTGTAATTAAACTGAAAAAGGAAAAAAAAAGCAGTAAAACATTTTTGTGAACTAACAGAGAGCAAGATGGGTTTAGTTATTGTCAGATGATTGAATTGCTGGCTTGTCAGTTGGTCTATTCCTGGGCAGGTGGGTCAAGAGTTTTCTTCCTGTGTTCCTCAGGCAGAGAATGGGATGCTTGAACAATCCTTCCTGAGGTGGAAACCTCAATTTAGACCAGAGATGACATTTTATAAATAAACTTGGCATGGTACCCTCCCATTTCTCTGAGTAAAAATGCAGTCCTCTAAATTAGCCTGGCTTGTGGGAGTCCAGTCCAGTTAATTAGAACTGCACTTTTGGATTGCATTTAGGTAAATTGGTTAGTACATAATTAAATTTCATTCAGGATTATGAGGCACTCCAGTCTAAAAATGACAGATGTACTTTTTATCTCCCTGGCAGCATTAATGCAGGGGGGATATAGTCTTCAGTGTGTCCGTCTGTCTGTCTGTCCGTCCGTCCGTCTGTAATCATATCTTGTCCGGGCCATATCTTGGAAACTATACATCCGATCTTCACGAAACTTGACAGATTTGTTGAGCATGATGTCTACATGTGCATTTTGATACTTAGGAATTTCTGGAATTTTTAATTTTTGCGCTTTCCATGGAAACTTGTGTGAATTCTGAATTGGAACTTAGCTTGTCCGGGCCATATCTCAGAAACTATACATCCCACCTTCACCAAACTTAATAGATATGTTAAGCATTATGTCTAGATGTGCCTTTTGATACTCAGGAATTTCTATAATTTTGGATTTTTGCACTTTACATGGAAACATGGGTGAATTTGGACTAAGCTCACTGATAATTTTGACCAAACTTGATTAACATGTTCAGCATGATTTCTATATGTGCCTTTTGACATTTAGGAGTTTCTGTAAAAATTCTTTTCTGCGTCTTTCATGCAAATGTGTGTGAAGGTGGACTTAGTTCACTGATAATTTTGTTTGGGCAATATCTCTGAAGCCATCTCCGACTACACCAGTGTCAGTGAAACTTAGTTTAATATGTTCAATTTGATTTATTGTCTTTTGAAATGTTTGTTATCCCCCCGGCATTATTTTTATATGAATAAAATGTGAAGCTAGGAAACTCCTGGCACTCATGGCAGCCCACTTCCTCATAGTGAGTGCCGGTAACCTGAACAGCAAGATCAACAAACAACCACAACTACTACAGGTGATGTCCTCAGACAGACAGTAGAACACAGATTGACCATATCTACACCAACATACCTGGACAGACAATTGACACAGGGACACTGAACACGTATTGGTCTGACCACAACATTGTCTGGATTGCCATTTCATAGTCGGGCAAGTTTGTTACCTTTTTTCTTCAGATCAATTCCTTTAATACTGTAGAACATTTCCTCATGTAAATTGAACACTTGAACACATGAATGTGGGGGGCCGGGGGAATATGCCATTGCCGGATGGCTCTTGTTCAATCTTCTATTGCATTGTTTTGTTTTGTACTGTATCTTGTTTAAGAGGTTAAACCCATCCGTTTGGCCAGTCTGTATGGATGAACAAGGTGTGTGAGGATTTGTGCAAGTTCCAGTGGTCTTGTGTAAAGAAAGCCTGTTGTAGGGGTCCCAGGGGAGCCAAGGTTTGGAGCATTGGCCCCCAGTAAAGAGAGCAGATATGAAAGGGAGCAGGGCGGTGTGATGAGAGATGGCGCTGGTGGCCTCTGTTGATTTCATGCTCTCCTGACTGCACCCGCTTCAGTGCAGAGGGAATATTAACACAGGGATGATGAGACCTGGAGGAACTTAGGAGAAGCATTACCTTCCATTCCATAGCCAGTTCTGTCCAAACCACACACACGGTACCTCTCTGTCTGCACAATGGAAGCAGGGCTGTTTATGTGCCCTTAAAAAAAGCCTGCTAGAACTTGACGGTTATTGAATAATCATGCACTGTGAAATAAATGGGCTTTTGCTGAATTTTCTCCAGGTAGGTGGTGCTTTTCAGCACCTAACCTGTTGGTCTATAACAGTGGTCACCATCCCTGTTCCTGGAGATCTACCATCATGCAGGTTTTCATTGCAGCTTTAATCTGACACTCCTGGCTCCACTAATTAGCAGCTAAACAGCATCTCTTGCTGTTGTGTCGGTTGTGCCAGCTAGGATCGGAGTGACAGCTCTCAGGATGATATTTCTCCAGGAACAGGGTTTATGACCACTGGTCTATAATGCACTCACTGCTCTTATATGTCCTCTTGCGCTTTACAACTGAAGGTACTGGGGATTGGAGTGTCTGCCAAATGAGTATGATGTGAGCTATGCCAGGCGCAGTGTGTTATTGGACAGGCCCCCCCTCCACACCCCCTGTCTATCATGTTATTGGCCTTTGCCGGCTGTCAGGTGTCCTGGTGAACTCCAGGTCAGGAGCAGGGCATGTGACTCTTCTGCTCTGCGCTTCAAACCTTAGTGGTGGGAGCGAGGGTGTGGGGGGTGGGGCGGTTGTGTAAATCGTTGGTTGTAAATATAGACCCCGTCCATCCGTCAGTCTCTCCGCCCGTCCGTCGGCGCTGTCGGTGAGCTGAGCAGCATTCCTGGGGCCCTCGCGTGCGAGCGGCAGAGAGGGAGAGGGATTGTGGGCTGCCTCGCTCGCCCTGCCTCCGGGGAACAGATGGTTTTCCTCAGTGTAAACACTGCAGGGCTTGTTACAGCAGGAGGAGGGGGAGAGGTCCACGTCTGTCTCAGCCCTGTCATCACACAGAGGGAGTCAGACACACTGAGACGGCTCTGGGGCTGCCAGCGCTGCCTCGCCTGACGCACGCCTGCTAGCTGGGGGTGGGGGGGAGTAGTATCAAATGAATTACGCTTTCAGAGAAGGGTAAACATGCGGCGAAGTGAATTTTTCTTAGGTTATTCACGGGAGCGCAGTGTGGTTCTTCAGAGAGCTGCTTACAGCCCTCTAATTCATTAATCAAGGGGGAATGATATGGAGGGAATCCTGTACAGGACACACTACTGTAAGGTGAAATGTGGGGTGTCCCAGCTAAAATGGAAATTCTTATCAATTATAATACCTATACCTCCGTGTGGGAACTGCAAACTTCAGTCATGTAAAGCAAAGTTTCCGCAAGACTTCTCAGTTGGCTATGAATTACACCAGCTGGATTACACTAGTCTCTACATTTGTGAAATTAGCACTTAATTTGAGATGCTCACCAAAATCCAGCGGACACTGGTGCTTTTTATGTTTTCTGTTTTTTTTTTTTTTTTTTTTTTTTTTTTTTTTTTTTTGGTGAGTTCTCTGCTTTGACTCTCAAAGCTCTGAAAATTTCACTTAATATGTAAAAAATGAGATGTTCATTCAGGACTGTTCGTTCAGAGCTACAGTGGGGTTTTTGTTTCGGGAGTGGCCTCATGAGGTACCCCTGCCTCCCTCCTCCCTGACCCAGTTAGAGGTGCGCTGTGTTTGATTTTAATTCCAGGGTACAGTTAAGGCAGCACCAGTGTTTAATACCTCTCTTTGAAGAGCACTTTACGGAGCTGAACTTTATCAACAAGCACTGGCGCAAGCCCTTCTGCGAGCTGCTGCAGAGCCTCTGTTATGGCCCACCCTGGTCCTGGAGAGCATGAGTGTGTGCTGGCTTTCATGCCCCCCTAACCGTCTCCTGACCCAAAAACCCACTGGCCCATCTGGACCTGCTTCAAATGAACTACCATCGTCATGGATTCCGAATCTGACCATTTTAAATTACCTCTAGCATAAAAAAAAAAAAACCACTTCATATTTGTGCACAGCTCTGGACCCGAAGGATAGGATCCTGGATCTGCACGTGCCCAATTATTGTCCACCCTGATTTAGATCTCAGGGTAAAAGTGAATGGTGCTTGTGCTCTCCCCGTCTTGATCTGACCTGTTTTTTTCTGATATTAAATGAGGTCCCCATGCTGAGCAGCAAAAGAGAATGGGGCCAAGCTTTATATCGAGATTAATGACATTTTTATCCCCGTGTGTAGTAAACTGGAGCGCCTGAGCGACTTCAAAGGGTGTGTTTTTCAGAGCATGCCTTTTCTAAAGGACTTCTATATATACAGTACTGTCCATACACACATACCATTCAGGTGCAATGGTAATGGCTCTTATTTTCCTGGCCACAAAGTGAAAGAGGGATACAGGAATGACTGTTGGCTTTTGCACATGTCCGTCTGTCTGTCCATCTGTCACGCTTCTTTTCCGGGCTCGGTTTCCTGAACCGTTCTGTATTTTTCGGAAAAAAATCATATATGGACACATCTTATTGTGTAGATGTGCCTTTTAATACTTCCATCTGTCCTCCTGTTTGCCCGTCCATCTGTCCACTGCATTTTGTTTCCAGGCCAGATATTAGCCATCCCAATTCTTTTCCAGGCCAGAACTCCCAAATCATTCAATTTTTCTCAACAACATTTTATTTATAGTTGCATCATATGTGAAGAAGTTCCTTTTCATACTTTCTTTTGTCCTTCTATCCGTCTGTCTGTCCCTGCTCTGCATTTTGTTTCAAGTCCATATGTTAGCCATCCTGTTTTTTAGGCCAGAACTCAACAAAAGGAGGTTGTGCAGGGTGTAGGCAAATTTTCCCACAGCCCAATTTGAACCATCTTCTGGTTATATGTACCTACTTGTGGGACTGTCCAGAAAATAGATTTGAAATTTGAAATTTGCATACAGGAAGTGAACTATGACCTATTTAGCGATTTCAAGATTTTTGTGGGGCAAAGCCTCGAAAAGTCCGTATTTAAACCTATAAATGATTGTTCTGAAAAACCAGATGATTTTTAATGGCTACACAACAACATGACGGACATTTTGATACCGAACATAAGTATATATGTGAAAAACTGAAGAAGTTTCAGACAATTTTCCATTGAAAAATGCATCTGTCTTGATGCAAAATGTAAAGTTCATCTTGAAAAACAACCAGGTTCCTATGAAAACACACCTAAGATATTTTCACAAAAGTTGCCTCATATAGTTGGCTAAATAATGTGCAAGTGTCGTTAAATTGCGAGACCGGTAACATGGTGTATTCAAGCCATTTTTATTATTATATACTACATAACTTAGAAAAGCCATTTAGATGTTTTCATAAACTGTTGTACGTTGTATAGGTTCTATATCTCCCAGGCCTTGTTTTTACTCCACTGAGCAAAGTGTATTCTGCGCTTGTGGTCACGCTTCAATGATTTTGTGAACCACAAAGCATTCAATATTGTTGTATGCCAGAGGTAGGGAACCTTCTCCGGAAAGAGCCACTGTGGGTGCAGGCTTTCATACCAACCAAGCTGCTACACACCTGATTCCACTAATCAAGGCCCTTAACAAACATTCCAGAGGTTGATTAGTGGAATCAGGTGTGTAGTAGCTTAGTTGGTATGAAAGCCTGCACCCACAGTGGCTCTTTCTGGAGAAGGTTCCTACCCCTGGCATACAACAATGTTGACTGCTTTGTGGTTCACAAAATCATTGAAGCGTGACCACAAGAGCAGAATACATGTGATACTTTTTATAAATCATATATTCAGTGCATTCGGATTGCAAAAACACAATTATGCCAAAGAAATGTGTGATAAACAATTGCACTACGAGGTTCAAAGATAGTGCAAAGTGTAGTAAGGGTGCTCGGAACCTAAATGGACAACAAAATCAATGGCTATACTCATTGTTGGTGAATGAGGGGATGACAGTACAAGAAGGTGACAAGATATGCAGAAAATGTTATTTCAAATATGTCAAAAAATGAACAAAACCAGACACAGACAATGACAATGACACAACAGATGTTACTACATGTTACTACATCAAACAATGACATCTTGGCAGATGAGGAAGACCTTATCCAAGGCAATCCTCTCAATGTATCCCGTCCAACTGTCGATTTAATGTATTGAACATCGTCACATCGAGGGTGTTCCATTTGTAAACAATACGATGACCAATGTTTAACAATACCAATGGCTTCTTGAAAATTCTCAGTCTATAATTACATCCTAAAATCCATAAGGCCTGTATACAACCTATAAAATGTACAACAGTTTATGAAAACATCTCAATGGGTTTTCTGAGAAATATGTAGTATGTAATATAGGCATGGGCAATGCTCTGCATAAACTCTAATGGAATGCGTAACAGCTGAACTGGGGCGGTAAACAAGCCTCAGAAAACTTATTAAAAAAATGATGTAAATACCATTTTCATACAAAAAGAACACCATGGTTTGATTAAAAGCAACCTTTTCAATCGGATACCCGCATTTCATACATGAACTCTGCGTATTACGGCCAATAACGCGATTTGAACAGAGCTATTATTCGCCCGTTGGATGAATGCGTGACCTCAATTTGCGCCCGTGTTTACAAACTTTCAAGTGCACGGCGTGGCAAAAATATCCATTTTGGAGGTAGATTTCAAATAGCCTGCGCTGACGTGATATCCCAGCTACGGCCCTGATTGACTTACAGCCATCTAATTTGAGAAATTACGAGTCTATTCGTCCAGGCTAGACCTCCAGGGGATGTGAAATAAGTTCGACAGAAGTTGTTGAAGTTCGTCGCGAGTTCGCCGTGACTTCTTCTCAATAATAGCAAGAAAGGTGAGTGTAGTTTTACTGTACCCTACATAGTTAGTTGACAGAATATCCTGTGACCCTATTTGTGAAGTTTCAGTAAAATATACCAAGGAATAAACCAGTGCCAGGCGTTCAAAGCCTACCAGTGTTCTGACAAATTTTGCTACCTATCAAAATATGCCACCTCGCGAACACCGGTCACAAGATTCATTCACTTATACCCGTCAATTCGAGACTGCAAGGATGGAAATCTGAACAATCAATTAGGAAAAATTCTCGGCTCTCGGTAATTCTGTATATCGTTTAAACATTTTGTTAATCGGATTATGAAAGAAGACTGAAAATAAGCACCCGCTTTTTGTTTGGGTGTAAAAGCGTGTATTTAAAGGAGAATACATTGTATACTGATTAAGCATTGAACTCTGCATGAGTCGAACTGTTTTAATATTTATTGATGACATTGCTTCGGCTTCCTGGAAGCAAGTACGCGCAAATCTGCTGTCTAGTGAGCATTTCAGGTTCGATGTACTGAGTAATAATGTAATGTGGTAAAAAGCCACTAGATGGCAGTATTGACATTTTTTTTGTTAAGCAATCTAAAGCTAGGTTTGGGCATGTCCCAGGCATGCCTCAGAGGGGGCTGGAAAAGAGTATATAAGGAGAAAACTCGAGAGAGTGTAGTAGTAGGAGACATTGCAAGGAGAAATAGTGGAAGGATACATTTGACCAGACCTGTCACTCTTTTCAAGACCTGTGAAGCTTTTTGTGGATTTTTGCCTGTGTTGGAGCATTTTCCTGTCCCAGGACATCGCAACATAGCAGCCCATCTCAATTACCAAGGGACTGTAACTATCTTTTTTTTTTATTATTATTATTTCAATCTTGGTCAGTAGGGTAGAGAGTAGATTGGTTCTGTTTGTTTAATTAAATCTGTTGAAGTTTAAGAATTTTGTCTGTCATCCATTGCTGTCCGTGACGCCATAACAAATTGACGCCATAACAAATTGGGGCCATAACAATAACGCCACGGAAACTTAAACTGGCCCGTCATTCTGCCGAATAGTCTTACTAAACTAGTTAATCGTCTGATTGCTAATCAAGCAAAGGGGAGGTTTCTGCCTCACCAAACTAACCTCCGACTGCACGTCACTGTGTTTTACTATGAATTATTCACAGTAGCTCATTGAAACTATCATGGGAGGAGGGTATATGGACATTGTAAAAAACAATGCAAAGGTTTTTTTTTTAACCACGGGTTATTGAAGGGGAACGTTTGATTCATTTAAGTAGCAGTGGGAGGGCAAACAACTGCGCATCAGCGACTTCACCGCATTTTATATAGTAATGGGCGAGTAGCGTTAATGTTTGACCTCCCACCGATAATTTTGACATTTTTGCAGGCCATTGATCCAAAAAAAAACTTCACAGGCAACCCATTCATACCATTTTTTAATATCAATGCAAAACCTAATGTTTGTTGAACATAATTGGGTGAAATTCAATGCATTTTCCATTAAAAAGGGCCTAGGGGGCGCTGCTGTACTTCAGAAAAGGGATTGATGACTTTAGCATCAATTATTTCTGTTAGGGTACCCTCATGGATAATTTGGCCAGGTTTATTTCTGAATAGACTGTATTTTCAAAAATGCCCTCAGGCTTCACCCCCCAATTTTCACAATGGGTTTTGTTGATAAATGCCGAAATCAGCCATTTTTGGGACCCTGTGGCTCTGAGACCCTTTCCTGTAAAGGCGTTGGACTTGTGGCAAACTCTTCGTCTGTGTCTTCTGTACTTACCTGCAAAAAATCATTAGAAAATAATAAAAACTTTTTTCTCAGCAACTCCAGAAATGTTGTCATTTTATTCATTTGTATTGCCCAAGCCTATATAATAAAAATGGCTTGAATACCCAATGTTACCGATCTCGCAATTTAATGGCACTCGCACATTATTTAGCCAACTATATGAGGCAACTTTTGTGAAAATATCTTAGTTGTGTTTTTATAAGAACCGGGTAGTTTTTCAAGATGAACTTTACGTTTTGTATCAAGACAGATGCATTTTTCGATGGAAAATTGTCTGAAACCTCTTCAGTTTTTCACATATATACTTATGTTTGGTATCAAAATGTTTGTCATGTTGTTGTGTAGCCATTAAAAATCATCTGGTTTTTCAGAACAATAATTTATCTGTTTAAATATGGACTTTTCGAGGCCTTGCCCCACAAAAATCTTGAAATCACTAAATAGGTCACAGTTCACGTCCTGTATGCAAATTTCAAATTTCAAATCTATTTTCTGGACAGTCTCACAAGTAGGTACCTATAACCAGAAGATGGTTCAAATTGGGCTGTGGGCAAATTTGCCTATGCCCTGCACAACCTCCTTTAATATACAGATATATCTTCTTGTGTATATTTGCCTCTTCATACTCCTGTCTATCTGTCCGTCCTTCCATCATGTTTTGTTTCCAAGCCAGAGAAGTAGTTTTGTGCACATCTCATCCAAATGAGGCCCAGTGCTGGATTCGCATGTAACTCAAGCAAAAAAAAAAAGTAAAAAATCTGCACGCTGGATTGAAGCTCCCAAACCTTTATTGACTACGTGCAATGTTTCGACCGCTCACAGGGTCTTCATTGGGCAATTGGATGATGAAGATGCCCGATGAAGACTGTGTGAGCAGTCGAAACGTTGCATGTAGTCCATAAAGGTTTGGGAGCTTCAGTCCAGGGTGTCGATTTTTTACTTCTTTTGGTTTCCAAGCCAGCCATCTCAGCCTCATCAGTCATCTCGTATCAGTGGATCTGAGTATTTCATGCTTGTTAAGTTGTTATTAAAAAGTTCCCCAGCACAGCTGCATACACATTTCATAATGTAACTGTCTGAAAGTAAGTTCAGAGAACAGAATTAATAATTTGTCTGAGGGTTTATTTTTTCCTACTTTTTGAGCGGTCCTCATTCTTGTCTTCCCTTTTTTTTTTCTCATTCATATTTCTCCTGCAGAGTATGTGTGTGTGTTTTTTTTTTTTTTTTTTAATGAAATTAAATGCCGCAAGAATAGGGCTCGAAAAGAGTCCAATATGTTGCTGCAATTTGCGATGAAATTGAGAATTATAAACAGGCGCAGTGCTCGCTGTATGTGTTCAGTCTGCTCTGTGATTAGGGGCCTTGCTGGAGGCTGCCAGACGGCTTGTAATTTACACGCTGTGTTACGGAGATTGAACTCTTATGTAATGCACATAGATTTCCAATCAGAAAGGAAGAAAATAACTCTGCGTGGAGCGCGTCTGAGCTTCACTGAGCAGAAAGGGCTGGCGCTTTATTTCTGACATCAAAGGCCTGATTTACTCTCCTGGCTCCCCTTTGAAAGTAATGCTGCTCCTTTCGTCATCTTGTGTCTCTCCCCCCCCCGCAGCGAAAGGCTGTGGCTGTTCGGCCTCAGGTACGAGTGGCTGCTTGTGCTTTCTGTTTGATTGGATCTCATTCTGAGCTGCTCTCTCATCTCCACTGCCTTCAACTTATTAATCCTTAGAGCGCTGAATAAATTTTAAATGCATTTGAAATGTAATTATCCTGAGCTGTTGAAAATCTATCATATGGCAACTTGTTTTAAAGAGCCCCCCTGCTGGAGCTCTTTTAACCCCTTTGCGCAGAAGCCAAATCTGGCTATTTATGTGTTACCTTATTTAAGGCTTCATAATTCAAGATTGCAGCTTCACAGAGAGGAAGGGTATGGCTCAACTGAGTCAAGACATTTGAAGCATTTAGAATTCCATCATATTTCAGTTTATTTTCATGATTTTTGGTGGAGAAAAAGGGCTGCAAACATAAAAATCTTCATGAAAATTCAGCATTGAAGTTTTAAAAAAAAGTAATACTGAGAATTGAAAAATGGCTGGAGGTTAAAACTATACATTTCTGGGATCATAAACTCCTTGACCACAATTATAATTCATCTGAGCATTACATTATGAGTTACCTACTCTCTAGGAGCCAAATAAGACGGCTATCCAGGTGGCTCCCCAAACTCTAAGATCCCTCAAAATGGTACACTGTCAAATCATAAAATAATCATATATTTAATACAAATCAACTTTTGATGCATTATATTCAATGTGAATTAATGATTTTCTGGTTGAATTTAGCATGAGTTTATCAAAATAGGTGCAGTTGGACATCAGTAGTCACCAGTAACCTCTCCAAACACAAAACATGCCTTTTCTCCATGATAAAGTTTAGAATTTTGTCCATTTTTCTTTACAGTCCCCCAAGCCAGCACACATACTCATTAAAGGAACGGCTTATTTAACAGTCAGAACATTCACCCTGCAATGAAAAGCTAGCAGTGCCCACTGCCAAGCTCACAACCTTATATAAACACTTTCTACGCCTTATTTTTTATTTTTTTAACCCTTATTTAACCAGGGAAGTCCCGTTGAGATTGAAATCTCTTTTTCAAGGGAGCCCTGGGGGTTGAGGTGGGGAGGGATAGGGCAATTTGCAGAGCCAATTAGAGCAGGGGATGATTAGGTGGCAGATTGAAAGAGCCAGGTTGGGACTTAAGCCATGACACTGAGGAACCCCCTGCTTTTATTGATAAGTGTCATAGGATCTTTAATGACCGCAGTGAGTCATGACCTCGGTTTAAGGTCTCATCCGAAAGACGGCATCTCCTTCAGTACAGTGTTCCCGTCACTGTACTGGGGCATTATTCCACCAGAGGGAAGATCGCAACCTACTGGCCCACCAACACCTCTTCCAGCAGCAACTTGGTTTTCCCAGGTGGTCTCCCATCCAAATACTAACCAAGTCCGCACCTGCTTAGCTTCAGCCTCACTGCTGGAGCAGATCTAATAGTGGTATGGTTGCTTATAACGAACAAATATACTGTAACTCACTAACTGAGTAATATCTGAACTATACCTTATTATAAGGTATGTTCCACTGATATTCCACTATCAGGAAAAATCAGGCAACACTCTATCCTAGATTGAACAGAATGGTGCAATTAACATACCAGGGGGTCTACCGAAGTCCTTTAACTACTGGCATAATAAACAAGCCAAAACATTGGCATTCGATTTCGTTGAATACAGTATAAATTCCAAAACAAAAAGCCACATTGAGCAAAATGTAACTGCAGTATCAGTATTTATTCATTGAATCCCTCCTGCAGAGACAGATGTATCCTGTAGAAGGAACCCTCCAGTCCTGTTTCATTCAGAATAATTCCCATTGACCATGTCCATACCTCATTTAAATCCCGTCAATGTAACTGAACACTTCAGGCTGGTTTTGGAAGTCTTATTTTCTTTAAATCGTGTCATTTTCAGCTGCGCAACTGTGCCCAATGTTAACAGAATACAACCTACCTTGCTCTTACGCAAAGTCTTATATACTCTCCTGGTTGTCCAATCAGTGTCTTTCAGTTACTGTGGAAAGTTTATACGCTCTGGCATTGGATAAGAATCAAGTCAATCAAGACATCATTACCGGGGAAGCTTCAAGTGAACTATAAGTGTGCAGTTACGCAGATGAGCCTGAGTAAATAATTGAGTGATTGGCTATCCACATGAGTACTTAGGAGAATATAAAGGACTGCTGAATTTGTCAGTGGAGGAATCTACGCGTAAATACATGGTAGGGATCTACACATTTTTGATGTGTGATGACTATAATTGATAGTAGAATGGCAAAGTATCAATACCATGTTGAATTTTTGCTTCAGAAAACTTATTTTCCTCAACTGCTAATTGGGATACCATTAGCTCACTGTACCTGAAGTGCTTGCTACAGAGGACAACAATTTTTCCTGCCGTAAGAATTTTTTTTTTTAAATTGCTGGATATATACTATGGGCAAGTATATTGAGCAGTTTGTACATCAGACTTAGCTGAGGAGTTTAATTCATGTAACTCCTGAAAAACAGGGATGGGACTGAACTTGTCCATATTTTAAACAGTGTTCAAGCTCGGCTTGCTTGTGAATATTCAATAACTGATCCGGATGTACCATCTAGTGATAGAATATTGTAACTGCATACATAAATTTGCAGCTCCATGTCTGCTGGCAGACACATCTGCACAAAGGGGTAACCGTTAAACAAGTTGCCTCATGATAGGTTTTCAACAGCATGTGATTTTTATGTCTTACATCATCGGGCAACTATAGTTGCCTATAGCGCTCTAAGGGTTAATCTGAATTTTTTTGTGTTTATTTAAAAACTATTTGTCATGGTGCAGCCAAAGTAGCAGTGGCAAACTGAAGACTCCTGGATGGAAGAAATCTTAGCCAGACTCTCCAAATGGGGAGTCCTCACTAATCTCCGTGTGGGTTTATGGTTGTTTAATTAATGTGTGAAATGACCAGTCTGGTGGTGGCTGGGAAGAGTGTGTGTACACGTGCGCGCATTCACAACACCCACTTTTGTGTCCTATTTTCACCCAGAGGTCTTTTGTGTCTATGGCCAAGCACTCATTTTACACTTTAGACAAAACCAAAGCCTGTAGCTCATAATAGGGCCGGTGATGTCAGAGTGTGGTGTATCTGTGTTCCACGTCTGACACCTGCCATATGATGGTTTTGCAGAGTTTGGGTTTATTTTGGGTGTTTCTGATTAATTCCTTCCGTTCTGTTGTACACTCTTGTTTGAGTTTTACTGTGACTCATTGTTTACTGGATGCTGTTGGCAACCTTCTGTGTGTGTATGTGTGTGTATATGTGTGTGCGCGCGCGTGTGTGTGTGTGTGTTTGCGCGCACGCGCTTTTGTGTGTATATGTGTTTGTGTGTGTGTGTGTGTGTGTGCATATGCGTGTGCGCGTGCGTGTGTGCGTGCATGCGTGTGTTGCGATTACATGAAAGCAGTATTATGCATAAACACTGAGAATAGCAGAGCCTAATTGTCAGAAATGTGTTGGCCTTCATTACCCAAAAAGCACATGAAAGCCACTAGCAGATTAGTTCTTGATGGCGGGAGTACTTTAAAGTTTTTATTGGCCAGGCTAACATTGAATAGCCTTGGTGTTATCATATAAGCTGAGGTCTCCCAGGGGCCTTGATTCATAACCTTGTACAAAGATGGCACATGCCTTAGATCTAAGAGATGTTCAGCCTTTTAGCTCAGGTAGTTGTTTAGGTTTTGCTCATTTGTCAACCCTGCATTTTAAGACAAGACAGTTGATGACCTCATCATAATGGGTGTCTGCACTCTTGAAGAATTCCCTTAAGTAGATGGCTTTTAAGCACAGACCACTTTATGGAAAGATTAATTTAGTTCTCTGATAGATGTGAGTTGTCCTCAGGAGAATTGTTGCTAAGGCATGTAAGGATGAGAGTATTATGGTGTGTTGCATACTCTTTTGTGCATTCGGGCTTGATGACGCTATTGACAGTAAGATCCAAGTCTGATGGCTTCTGCTAATTATCTGCTGATTAAATTAAACTGAATACCTAAAAGTGGCGGGTGATTTGGGATCTCAGTGGATTTGTGAGGACTCCTCATTGTTGTGAAAATGACCCCCCGCTGTCCCTTTCCATCCCCATAAAGCAGAAAGCCAAATAGATAAATTCACTGTGCATTAACTGGCTACTGAATCTTAACAAAGTGAAAGTAACATCCCTCTCATAATTCACACCCACAGTAGGTCATCAGCAGCACTGAAATCCATTAACACATAAATAGCTGTGTATGACTCGAGCAATCAGACCAATCCCCAGGCCCTCTCACCTGGCCAAGAGCCAGACCTCCCTCAGTGCTGAGTGACATCACAAGACAACATCACAATCTTTTGGTTTCTGCTCCTTTATTACCTTCAACTTTACTTTTCAGCATTTATGACATGACTATATCCAGAGCTGCTGATACAACGTCCATGATTTTCATATATCTTCATATGTGTGATATGCAAATGACTTATTGTATTAAGCGTAATCGACTTGGGATTGTAACCAGGGGTAATGAAGCCTAGCCTTCGTTGCAGACCTCTTTTGCGGTTCGCTCCCCTCCCGCATCAAGGTCTGCGCACTTGAGCAGGGTTTTGTGTTCTGTGACATAATGTAATTGTGCGAAATAAGCCAGCCAGAATTACTGTTAAATGATAGTCCTTTTGAGTTTACCCTATCAAATATTAATCACAAAAATCGCGGGTACAGAAACCTGTAAAAAATTTGTTGGTAATGACATTTGTTTTTTTATGTAAAATAAGGATCGGATGGAAGAAAGCAAAAATATGTGTATATGGAAAAAGCCAACTCTATGTTCCTTCAATTATAAGTCCTGTTCTTTCCATAAATATTGCTGTATACTCCTCAAGCAAACTGTTTGTGTGCCAGACAGGATGTTACCGTTTATTTGAAAAGTTCTCAATCATAAAAAGCTAACTGGATGAGACCATAAAGGAAATCAAGCGACTTTTAAATGATCGCTACCCGCCCCATATCAAACCTCTACCTACCAAAGTGCCGACCGAAGTGCACTGCTCTGCAGCTGAAGAACTTGTGTTCGGGAAAACACTGAAGAATCTTGGAGAAATTCCTCCTTTTGAAGATTTTCAACATGCTGGTGCTGCTTGCCTTCCGTTGCAGATGTCTTATGTGGTTCGCTTCCCTCTCAGGCATCTACAACAATACGTGCATATATAATTTGCTAGCTCCAGAAATTTCAGAGCTTCTCTGAACACAAAACCCTGGCTCAAGTGTGCAGACGTTGTTGTGGGAGGGAAGGGAACCTCATAAGACTTCTGCAACGGAGGCTAAATGATGCCCAGATAGGACTCTGCCAATGTCTTCTAAAGTAAGGAACTCTTACGCAAGTCAGTTTAAGTGTGTTCAGCTCATTATCAAATACCTTGGTTGTCATTTCTTTGATCCTAGATTTCGTAACTGCTGCTGTGCTACGTCTTACAATCATAATTGTTTTCATTTCACACTAGTGGGAATAAGAGTGTGTGCTGATGACTCTTCAGGTCCTGAATTTCAACGGCAAATCCTGAGTCCAGTCCATTAAAGAGGAAATTGATCACCTAACTTATTATACGGAGATGATCTTGATTGCTCCTCTTTAACTTGAATTTTGGCTTGTTGCAGACCCAATTATCTGTATCATCTGAATCATCCCTGCAATCTTTAATTGCTCTCAGCATTCTTTACTGATCTGTTTCTTTGGTGTTACTCTGAATGCAACAGCTGTGTCCAGTCCAGGAGGCTCATTCATGTCAAGAAAATGGCAGACGTCCTGTCCCGATTGGAGCAATGTTGGCCATTTCCTGTAGAGACACTGAGCCGTTGGATCTGAAAGGAGAACACCTACAGACCATTATCACTGTCCAGTGAGAAGAGAGAGCAGATAAAGCCCTTATCTGATAGGCAGGGAACTTTTCCTCAGCATGCAGGATGCCTTTAATTTGAATCCTCGTGTGCTTTTTTCCATCTTCCTGTGACTCCTCTGAAAACAACACACAATTATGCACTCATACACCACCCTGCCTGAGCTCATATGCATATACACACGCACAGCATACAGAGATGGACTCCCGCAGACAGATGTAAATACTAAAACACACAAACACACACACGTCGACTCTCGAGAGCCCAAGGAGAGTGTAAGCCCACTCTTTCTCGGTTCCCCTAACCCCTACTACAGCCCTCTAATGAGATCTCTGCTCCCATCAGAGTGCAGCAGTAAGGAAGTGTGGCTGGTTGCTTGGCTTGGCCCTTCAGCCGTGCTCATGATTCAGGCTCATTGTGCGGCACAGAGCATGCTCTGTAGTAACTTCAGTAACCCACGCATCAGGCTCGCCAACTCAAGGCTGAGAGCAGACTGTGTTTCAGAGTATCATCTATTATGACCTACAGTGACGATAACCATCATTTCCCTTATCTAATGTACCTGCTCTGACTTTACAGGCCGGATTTCTGAAGCATATTCCGTCAACTCTACTCCACTGTGGGTGAATAACACATTTCTGTCTCTGTCATGGATGAGATTGCATTTAAATGTTGAAGATCAGCGGTCGAGCTGTTGCTGTGGGGGATGGGCTGGAAGATTAGATTTTCCCACCCTCCTGATAAAAACACAGATGTTCTGTCGGGAAGAATTGCTTGTCAGATCTTTTATGGTGGAGGAGGGTGCAGTGGACAGCGAGGATGCTTTGCTGTCATCCTGGTCATGACATACCACACACCACCACTTTTTTTCCCCCCAAATCGCCCAGAAGGGCTGTTTCTCTTCAGTGGCTGATAAAACGAGGTTACATAATGAGCATAACCTGAGAATAACTGCCTGAGCTGTGCAAAGGTGATTTTAGCCTGAATAAGGTGGAGTTGAATAAAGTTTCACTACCTTACCACCTTGAATTCTCTGCGCAAATGTCCTTTACCCTCTTTTTAATGTAATATTGATTTTTTTGGGCTGTGGAAGCTTTCTCATTGTGAAAGATTTGTTTTCCCTGTCTTTTAAATAAAATGGCTGTTGACCTGATCTTTGGTTGACATTCCTGATGAAAGACTTGGGCTGTGTTGCTGTGCCCTGAGCATGTCTTATTGCAAAGTGATTCTCAATCTGAGGTGTTTACAATGGAAAAAACATTGCCAACTGTAAATATACTTTATTCTGAATTCACAGCTTTTTATCAAGAACATGTTACATTTTCACTAGGCACACTCTCAAGGCGCCACTCCGTGGTGCTGCTATTGGTCTTTGTGTCAAATGGTTTCCATAATTTTCATACTTTTTTTTTTGTTGTAATTTTGTAAGGAAGCAAAGCAATTTCATCTTTATTTAATTGAATTTACATTCAAGAAAAGGTGGGCCTATATTTAATTGATTTGAATTTCAGTTTTCTTAAATTTTCAGAATTTTATTGAATTGAAAGGTTAACAGAAATTTCCAGAGGAATTAATCTGGTCAATGTTAGTAGCTTCCCTGATTAGTGTTCCTTAAAGAACCAGTTCTTCAATTGGTGTTGGCAGCTTTTGAGTTTTTGTTAAATGTTGGTTATGTACTAAGTAGATTTGCCTCGCTTGTGGCCTACTGCTTTGAATTGTCTTTTTTTTTTTTTTTTTTTTATAAATGGGGTCATTGGCTGCAGAGTAGCATGATGCTCAGGAAAATAAGCTTGCTTCCTTCTGTGGCCTTGCTATTGTAGCTCTGAGCGTGATGCATCTCCTGAATCGCATCATGAACATATTCAGCTATTCTAACAGAAACTGCATATACTTGAAAATATGGTTGATTAAATGTATCGTCCAAATTTAAGGTTGAAATTAGTTTGGTATTTTATCAATATTTGTAAAACATCATTATATAGTGGCAATTGCAGTTTGACGTACTGTATATAAAGTCTGCATTTTTTCATTTTGGCTATAGCCTCACTGTTAGGGTATTTCCAATTATTTTTTCTTCTATGAATGTCAGCAATCTGTGGTTGTAGGACTCAGTAAAGTTCTGATGGGTTAAGGCAGTGCATCTGTCTGACGAGGTTCTGACACTCAATACTAGAATGTTCAGGATTTTAGGGGATGGGGCCTCTTGATCATCTCTGACACCTCAGTCCTGGCCCCCGAACTGTCCAGACTCCACGTCTGCGTTTTGACATGTCAGTCTGTCTCTATGCCTCTTAAAAAACAGGAAGCGTTAGCAGAATTTCTCTCACGGTAAAATTGTGAGGTGTTTATGCTGAATTTCCTGTTGCCTACTTCAGATTAGAATAACATGGAAGAGCATACAGGGTTCGTCTGAAGTGACAGAAAAACTCAGAATGACGTGTAGTGATGGTAAACAAAAAAAAGTGTATTTTTCCCCTCCTGAAACTGCAAACTCAGTAGGAGGACTAAGCTGTCATCTGTCATGAAAAAGAAATTGCTGATTATGCCATTTTGCTTTCTGGCTGCTTGTCTGGTGTGATGGACCGTGGCAACCCACAGTGATCTTAATGAGTAACGAGGAAGGATGTTGTGGTTTAATTGCAGGGAATCTCATACCTTCAGGTCTGCAGATGAACTTGTTTATGTCAGAAAAAAAAGAACATAGGTCGTGTCACACTTAAATATATATCCGATGAAACTGAAATCGAGTGTACCGTACCTGTTCTGCTGCAAACCATTTGCAACTTACGAGAAGTGTACTTCGGTCACATTTACGCAAATGCAGAGCCTGGTTTTTTTTCTTCCTTTAAACTTTCAGCATGCCGAATTTCCCCAGACTAAAAAATATTACCCTCTGAACAGGAAGCTCTTTTGGAGTTTAACTTGGAGAATGCTGTCCTGGATAAATATCAGGGGGCCACTGAATTACAATAGTCCTCAGGCCTGGTTGGATTAAATTAGGGGTTTTTCTTTTGTGTTTTTGGCATTAGGGACAGCTCTGGTGGTTTTCGGAGTGTTGACTGTGGCTGCTTTGAGTGACAGCCATGTCATTGTAGAAAGCGATTGTTTGTGTACTGACAGAGCAGGGGTGGAATTAGAGGCCTAAGGTAGGTGAAACACCCCCAGGCCCCCACCTCTCACACAAGTGCCCCCCCTCCCCACCCCGGCCACCCCTGTACACTTCCCTGGGACTGATAGATATACAATGGTAGGAAGCGCTCGTGCTCCCAGAACAAAAGCCCTTCAAGCTCTGCCTGATTTCCTGCTGGCTGTAACAGGAGCTGCTGCGCTGGAGTGCAGTTTGATTCACACTTGGCAGATGCATATTAAATAAAGAAGCAGCCGCAGCACCCTGGTGTGCACAGAAATCTGTCTCTGGTCTCAGGATGACCCCAAGCTGTTTAGTCTTGTAAGCTGCTGTGGAAATTAGAATGATTAACCCTCCTCCTGCATGCAGTTACACAATCGCACACTAGTATGATCACACACGCACACACGTGCGCACACACACACACACATACACACATCCCTCATACAATCACACAACCGCACATAAGTGTGGCCATGAATTCATGTGCTGCTTGCACACACGTGCACACGTATGCATCGCAAAAGCACACACACACTCATACATATACACAAGTACACGTTGAAATGCTTGCGCATGCACACAAACATTAGCAAACATGATTGCATGCATACATGCATTCACAAAAACACATTTTTTTGTTTCTTTCCTTTTTGACAGATTCAGCTTTTGATGGTGAGATAATTTTATTTAGTGAATTGTATTTAATTGGGATGCATTGGCCTTTATTAAGTTGGTGGGCCACAGTGTCTGCTGGTTTGGGTTTGTGTTTTCACCTCTGTGTGCTTAAGTTTAGTCACTGATTTGCTGAAATATCCATTCCACTTGCCCTATTTTCAAGGCCTAATCGATAGCTGGTGACAAAGCTATCTTGAAGATCCCTTATCTTGAGACTTTGCCATTTGCCAGATAGAATGCGCAGTGTGTTTACAGATGAAGTTACCTGATCTGCTGTTATTTACAAGGCATTTCCTAATGATACTGATGAAACAGCATCCAGATGTTCTGTTTTAACATGGACTCATAATGTTTGGAAAATTTAACAGACTCTTTGCAGTCGCAAAAAAAACAGAAATTGTATAATCTTCAAAAGTGAAGCTGTCCAAACTTGTTTAAGATGCAACTGAATATAAAATGTATGATGTCGCGGTATACTGCTTGCCCACGTGGCTCAGCATTGCATTGCAATGTTCAGTCAGAGGAAGGAAATAAGAATCGCTTTCCTGAATTCATTACACAGTAGAGTTTAACTGCAGATTTATAACTGCATGGAAGTGCTAATCTAGCCCGGGCCCAATTCAAAAAGGGGATGTAACTCTTAAAACAAACATATTTCTATAGTTGCTACACATACCATTTTGTTTTTGATCATACAATTAAGAACATTTAGAAAAGCAAAACCACCACCAGTTGTGATATTGGCAGCTGAACTGTAAACAAGGGCATCAGATAACTCATGATATTTTCTAGAAGCATAGCTTGAAGTAGAAACTGTTAAATTGACAAAATGCAGAAGGGCAACAAAAAAAAAAGACTGATTATCGGCGATTATCATAGCGTTAATGTGTCGTACCCCGCAATGGAAATGAGTAGCTCCAGCAAGTGGCGCACTCGAAGCTCTGTGAAGTTCCGATGAGTAAGCTGATCTCGCTGCGGGGAGGAGAGATGTTTTAACACGCGTCTCTCAGTTGAGCGCTCACGCTTGTTGCTGGCAGACGGCTCATCCGTGCGCAGGAGTAGCTCTCACCGGCGATGCTGGCACAAGCTCTTCAGTAGGCTTTGGAACGCGCAGCGCTGGCGGGCACCGTGGCCGGCAGACTCACCATCGACTACCCTGTTCCCGTCACCTCTGCTGTAGCTTCCGATACAGCCGGCATGGTGGCCAAGGATTATCCATTTTATCTTGTCTTGAAAAGGGCGAATTATGCCTTGGAAGTACAGACTGTTCGTGGCAACTCCATTAAGGAAGCAGAGGTAGGTGCACGAAATTGAATGCTCATTCAATTTCTGTCTGGTCTGCATTATTGAGGTGGTAAAGTAGAAGGTGCACTCTTGGAGGATTGTTTGACTTACAGATGTTTTTAAAACTGTCCGTTTTTGGTGTTGAATGTTAGTATTTGGGCATTCATCCTTTGCGTTACGATGTGTGAATCTAAGTTACACCCGCCATTCATACATTCATTTCCATCTAAATGCAAGACCTTTTTGGGCTGATGATTTATCTGTCAGTGTGAATTAAATTTATTAGCTTCGCAAAACACCCTATGATGACGAGTCTTCCCCGCTGATTTTGACAACTGATGGAATTAATGGGTGTGCGCCGTTTCTGCCAATGGTTCGTTATAGCAGATCATAAAATAAATTTATTGAAAAGAGTTGTAGCAGAAGCCTTTCTGTCATGACTCCTCGGTGTCAGCGTTTCAGTGGTTTGCAACGACATGATTATGAGCAATTTGCCTAGTGTGCGGCTCACTTGAGCGCCCACGCTCCCTCCGTAATGCCATTAATAGTTTTATGTAGTTCGGTTGCTCTTGGTGCCTTTTAAAGAATTTGCTCTGTATCGTCACAAGCACGTATTATCCCCTGTTGGGATCAATAAAAACTCTGACATCACCGAGGTAATGAGATTGTTGGGTGCCTTTGATATTTTTAGTTATTACCCACGTTTAATTGTTATCACGATTTTTGCTCTGAGATTAGACTTTAAATTTTAGGAAATAAAGCACTTTAAAGTGCACCTTTTTCTTTGAGCATCAACAGTGCCGTGAAAAG
The DNA here is from genome assembly GCA_029692085.1 of Gymnothorax javanicus. Lineage (NCBI taxonomy): Eukaryota > Metazoa > Chordata > Actinopteri > Anguilliformes > Muraenidae > Gymnothorax > Gymnothorax javanicus. The sequence goes on from CM056202.1 coordinate 52,342,928, forward strand.
TATTTGCCCCTTCCAAATTTTTTTTCTATTTTTTCAATTTTTCTCACATTTAATGTTTCAGATCGTGAAATTAATTTTATTATTGAACAAAGATAACCAGGGTAAACAAAATAATGCAATTTTTAAATGATGATTCCATTTGTTGATAGAAAAAAGCTATCCAACTCTACCTGGACCTATGTGGAAAAAGTAATTGCCCCCTTAGTTAATAAATCAACCAGTGAAACAATTTTAATTCATAACTGGGTCAAATTTCACTTGACACACTCCCAGGCATGGTTACCTGTTAGACCTAATTCTCATTTAAATAGAACCTGTCTGGCTGTGTGACGAAGGCAAAAAGTAGCACATGATGCCGCAACCTGAAGACATTCAAAAACAAATGAGAAACTGAGTCATTGACATCTATTAGTTTGGAAAGGGTTGCAGAGCCACTTCTAAAGTTCTGGGACTCCAGGGGAGTATGATGAGAGCCATCATCTACAAATGGAGAAAACTTGGTACAATGGTGAAATTTCTCAAGAGTGGCTGGCATACCATAATTCCTCCAAAAGCAATCAACAACTCATCCAGGGGGTCACAAAAAACCCAGACTAACATCTAAAGAACTGCTGGCCTCACTTGCCTCAGTTAAAGCCAGCGTTCTTGATTCAACAATAAGAAAGATAGTGGGCAAAAATTGCATCCATAGCAGAGCTGTAAAGCAAAAACCACCGCAGATCAATAAGAACACAAGGGCTCATCTGACATTCACCAAGACATCTTGATGAAGCCCAAGATTTTTGGGACAATATTCTGTTGACTGATGAGTCAAAAGTGGAACTTGTTGGATGACATGGGTTCCGCTACATGTGGCATAAAGCTAACATAGCATTCCAGGATAAGAACATCATACCAACAGTCAAACATGGTGGTGGTAGTGTGATGGTCTGGGGCTTCTTTGCTGCCTCAGGACCTGGACGACTTTTCATGATTGATGGAACCATGAATTCTGCTGTCAACCAGAAAATCCTGAAGGAGAATGCATGGCCATCAATTTGTGACCTTAAGCTCAAGTGCAGTTGGAGTTATGCAGCAGGACAATGATCCAAAGCACACAAGTAAGTTCACCTCTGAATGGCTCAAAAGAAACAAAATGAGGGTTTTGGAGTGTCCTAGTCAAAGTCCTGACGTGTTCCAATTGAGATGCTGTGGCATGACCATAAATTGCCAGTTATTGCAAATGTTTGATTGCAGTTGTTGCTGCCAACCATGGCACAACCAGTTATCAGGTCTGGGGGGGCAAATTATTTTTTCACACGGATGATATTAGGTTTGAATAACTCTTTACCATCAATAAATAAAATTATCTGTTAAAAGCTGCATTTTGTTTTTACTTGCATTACCTTTATCTTATATTAGAATTGGTTGGATAATCTGAAACCTTTAATTATGACAAGAAAAAAACAAACTATTTATAGGGAGCGAATGCTTTTTCACTGCACTGTACATCCATATAACTAGGAGTTATACTACTGATAATATTTTGAAATATTTTCTTCGACAAGGATAGTCCGCTTGGGACCACTTATCCTTTTTGCCGATGTCTTTGCCATTGTCACTACTGTGTAAGGCGCAGGAAAGCAAAAAATTCTCATTTGAGATGGCTGGTGTCACTCCTCTTTATTTATTTTTTTTGTGTGGGGTTTCTGACTGCCACTCATGTATCCAGCAGCCTGACAACTTTGCTCGGCTGAAAGGTTAAAAATAACAGAACCCAGGGAAGTTTCAGTGGGCAAAATAACAATGATGTGCCACTGTTAAAGGAATAAAGAACAGAGCTGCAGAAAGAGGCTTTTCTACTGATGACTTGATCATCCTCAGTCCTATTGTTTTCTGTTGAAGTGGCTTAACATATTAATTCCCCGCTACAAATTGGAGCAGGAGATATTGCAATGTAGCCTGTCCATCTGTCCATCCTTCTGTCTGTCTGTCCAGATAAGTAAGGACAAGTTTTTTTTTGTTTGTTTTTTTTCCAGAACTAGTTTATCTAAGTGAAGGAAATTTAGTGTGTGTCTGTCACTAGTCATGACATTGATTGGGTTTGGAAATGGGAGTCCATAGTGGCAGGTGATATTCATGACAATGTCTTCTTGTTTAAGTTGTGAGACTTAGGTCCTCCCTGAGATTTGTATCGCTGGCTGTAAGGGGCCCTCTCTCAGCTGCACAGAAGAACATGCATCTGGTTGTTGAGTTGGGGGGGTGGAGAGTATGTTTTGGGGAGCTGCTCTATCCCATATGGGAATGTCATTAAATCAGTCAAGGCTTGAGCAGTGACCTCCTCAAGAGTATCACTTTCTAATCCCGGTATCACTTTCCGGCACCACACATGGCTGAAAAAGCGATGGCCGCTGACCCTTCAGGCTGGATTTTCAGCCCTGTTTATCTGCAGTCAGGAATTGTAACGGCCGAGCTGCACTGCTAACCCACTCAGGCCAGCTCAGAAGCAAAAAAGGCCAACTTGTGTATGTTATTAGGAAGCTGTGCTTGCTTGTGCTCTTCTGGGTCTTGACCACACTTAGCTTGAAGGATTTAGAAGTGCTTTAGGGAGATAATGAGTAGTAATCTTGCCCCCTCCCTCAAAATCCAGTAGTTCTCCTGCATCATTGAACTTAAACAGAGTGAGTGTCGATCAGAATGATTCGATCTGGTCAGGGTACCCTTTAAAAACATCTAATGAATTACTGTCTGGTTGTCTCACGTTCTCTCGCTCTCACTCCCTCTGTACTCTCCTTACTTCTGCAGCACATTGGCCCCTGAGGTATTTAGTGCATTTTAAGTGAGACCAGATGCAGCCTCCCTTGAGACGATGCCCTCGGAAATGTCGGATCACAGATGATGCCCTGACAGTACGTCAGGCACACTTCTCCCCCTGTCCACCTGAATGTGAAATGTTGGGAGTGAAGGAGTGTGAGTGAACAAGAAAGCAAGTGGGGAAACTCAGTATTTGAGAAAGGGAGAGATTTCTGTGGTGGAGACATCACTTAATTGTGAAAAGGGGGAGGTCCTCCTTGTGCTGGGTGGCCTGTTATGGTAGCAGGAGTGGCCTGAGTGGCGCTTGATGGGATTCAGTCTGATTTAATCTGGAGGAGCTGGTTGAAGAGGGCACTCATTGGTGTTTGTAAGTACGGCCAGGTAGCCTTCACCTGCCTGACACTTACCTGAGCTGAGCTGCTATGTGCTGCAGCAATGCTCCAAGCTAATTGCTCAAACCTGTTTTGCTGGAGGGGGTTGAGCAATTTCATCATGCAACTCTTGATCCTGCCTTGTGGCTATACCTCCTGACGCATTACTGGAGTTGTAGCTGGCAGAAAAACTGAACTTATGACATGCTCACAGTTCAGAGAACAACAATGCAGCTGCCTCAGTTGTCATACTGGGGAGGCCAAACCGGAGAGGTGACTGTGTGAGTCACTGCAGGAGTGAAATCTGCATCAGCACAAGCTGTCTGGTGACTCCACCCCAGGTGAGCTCATCTCTAAGAGCACGAGAGTATGACCCTGGGGTCACCTTATTTTTACATGAGGAATAATCCCTACCCCCAGTCCATATGTCGACTGTAGGAACCCTCACGTAAAGTGGTTGAGTTCTCAGGTGGATGGAGCGATTGCTGATTCGGTGGTCTGTTATGAGGTTCTGAAGATGGCAAGTTGAGTTCCTCTCAGGTTCTGAGGAGTTGACTTCAGTCTTTCTCATGAGCATGGCCTACTGTCCTCGGTTGCCTTTCCCAGAAAAGGACAGTTCTGCCATGGCCTGCATCTTGACTGGGTTTTTACGCAAAGCGGTGACGGCTACGTCACTTCTTCTGTGGTTGTTCTGCTTTGCTCCATGACTGCGCCCTGACTCACGGGAGTTCTGGGATTCTCATCCTCAACACAATGTGCAGCCTGGAATCATGTTTCCCCTGCTCAAGCCCGGCTTTCATGCTGCTACCGGAGCCCATCGGCCTAAATCACTCTCACCGACACCCCCTTCAAAGCAGGCCTCGTCTCCATGGAGACGCCTGTGACCTTTTCTGTGTTTTTGCTTTTCTGGTTCTGTTCGATATCTCTGTTTGACTGTCAATGAATGTTTTTTTCTTTTCTTTTTTTTTGTTTTTTGTCCTTTTTTAAAGGACAGTCCGGTAAAATCATTACAAGGGAGATTTTGCGGTGAAAAGTATTGCAAAATGCATAAACAGTAATCTAAAAATATCAAGCTTAAAATAACCGTTGAGAAAAGCTGAATCTGTTTTATGACCACTTTAGAGTTCTGAGTTTTTCCCAATATGAAGACAGGCTGAGTGGAGAGGGTTGAAGTCTGAGTAGTGCGTGTGATACCTGTGCAATGGAAGGGGGGAGTACCCAACCTCATGATTTAGCTTTGCACGGATCAGTAGACTGTTGCTCCTGTGCTAGATCATTCTAAATCATTCTGCTGGGCTCATCCTGGTTTATGGGGATGAGGGAGATGGAGCCTCATGGCAGGGCCACAGGGGGAGAAGTGAGCACCTCTGCTTCATTACGGCACTTTAGCGCCATGCTAATGAGTCTGTGAGTGGGCCTGTATGGCAGGCTGGTGGGATGAAGTGAAAGAAGGGGGCTGGGTTTGCAGTATTTTCCTCCCAGTGGTTACTGGAATATAGCGCCTGCTGACCTGCCCACTTTATCTCATTTACTGGAAAGAAAGGCATGGGTGCTAGACTGAGCAAAACAAGGTAAAAAAGACCGAAAAATAAATCCTGTTCATAAAAAAAAAAACCCCTCCTGTGAGACAATAAAACGGAAATGCCATTGTAAAAATTGAGGTTTTTTTGGAAAGCGTTAAAGCGGGTTTGCAGTGGAGTTTGGAGTGTTGGACTGGGTGGCAGAGCCAATCGCTCATTCAGGTTTATTGTATGGTGACAATGGCAAAGTGGCCTGACCAGGGTCGGTTATGTAATATCATGCTTGAGAGCATCCCTCTGCTTCCCCGTGTGGGTGCCCTGCCCTGTGGGTTCCCTTGTAGCTCTCCTGTGGGCACACGGTGGTTCAAAGCTCAGGAACACAACCGTCGAGTGAGCGAGGCGAGTGGCTGGACCAACTTCTGGAACAAAGCAAACTCTCAAAGCTTGTGACTTGACCCGCTCTCACACAGTTTGTTCTCTTGATGCTTCTCGTGATTGGTTATTGGTAATTGCTGCAGAACCCCATTAGGGGAAGAAAGGCGGGACAACATTTCACTGTCAGGAAAACGGTTGACCCATTTGTTGTTTGCTTGGAAGGCTGCCACAGCACCGGCTGCTGATGTGGCCTGAGTTTTCGCAGCAGACACTTCTCTCCTCACTGCGCTGTTTTGTTTTTGTCTGTTCGCTTTCCCAGATGCACATAAACACCAGGCTCCTGCTTCCCGTCTCTGTTATTACACATCATCCATAAGCCGTGTGTACATTTCTCTTTCCTTCAGTAGAGAGCAGCACGGGACTCGGCGCTAATGTTTGTTAGCACTGTGTCACTTTCTGACATGTATTTTCTGAGCAGGAAATTAGCGAAGGGTGTCGGTGCGGCTAATTTGGCCGAGCTCGCCCGGTTCTGCTGTTCAGCTGGCAGGGGCTGCTGAGCAGGTTGGGCTCAGACAGGGGAGGGCTGTCTCGTGGCACTCAGGCACGTGCCGTGTCCTCCGTTTACGGAGCAGCGGCTGTGTGAGCCTGCGCTAGCTCTATCACTGCGGTCTCTGCAGATTCTGTAGACGCACCATATTCTCTGCTCCTAAATTCACCCCATTGAGAATTCTTATGGACCCACTAGATGCTCAGCCTCTGCATTTTCCCTTTCACTGCAGTCACCACAGTTTCAAGAGACACGCTAGATCAGTGATCACTAACCCTGTTCCTGGAGATCTACCACCCTGTAGGTTTTCATTCCAACCATGGCAGAGCACACCTGACAATACCAAGAGATCCTGTTTAGCTGCTAATGAATAAAATCAAGTGTGCCAAATTCAGGTTGCAATGAAGGCCTACAGGATTGTTGATCTCCTGGAACAGGGTTGGTGACCTCTGTGGTAGATCCTCAGCTCCATCACGCACACAAAGACCTACTTCACACTGTGCTCTTTCATTGCTCACAGATTCTGTAAACTCACTGGATAGTCAACTTCTACATTCCTTCTCAGGTCCCTAATTACCAAATTTCTGCTTAGTAATGTTACACTGCCTTTGGTCGAGCCTTTGCATTGCATTTGAGTTTGCGTTGTCTCCAAATTTTTTTTCCCTGGTGGCATGCTATGAATTGTGTTTTGACTCTGGTTTGGTGAAATAGAAAGCATACATGACTACATTCGCTGTGACAATCTCTCCGTGTGCTCATTGTGCTCAGACCAAACAGTATCTGATGAGGAAAAGGCTCCCCTGAGCTCTTGTTTGTTGGTCCTCACACCGGGACATGGTTTTATAATTGGGATGGAAGGACATGCACGTACATGCATTGATCTGTTGTTTATTCTGGACTCTGCTGCAGGGCGTGAGTGTGGAGCTTTACAGCGGTGGATAGAGATATCGAGCCGTGAACGGAGTGCGCATTTAGTGGGAGAGAGTGGGTCTGGCTGTGGTAATAACCTGCCTTTTGTCTAGGTCCAGGGTGTTTATCAAAAGTGTGCTGACGGCGGTCAGAGGTGGAACTTCTCTTATTTAGTCACAAAGCTCCTTCCTCTTGAGATTTCCCCTGTGAGAGGGAGCCTGGAGTTATGTAAGCCTGAATGGAGCTGCAGAGGGCAGCACTGCTGCCCCCAATGCTGTGGATTCAGCCTCCCTGTGGAGCTCTTACAGGCAGGGGAGAGGGATGGAGCAGTACCCGCAATGTGACTGCGGCCATTCAGTCACCTGTTTGGAGGAAAGACTGTGTGTGTGTGTGTGTGTGTGTGTGTGTGTGTGTGTGTGTGCGCATGCGTGTTTATGCGTGTGTAAATGTGTGTTTGTTCCTGTGTTTTTGGGTCCATGTGTGTGTCTCTTGAGGTGAAAGCAGGTGTGTATGTGTGTTTGTGTGTGTGTGTGCTCATGCGTGCACGCGTGTTTATGCATGTGTAAATGTGATTTTCTTCTTGTGTTTTTGGGTGTGTGTGTGTGTTGCTGGAGGTGAAAATAGGTGTGTGTGTGTGTGTGTGTGTAATTGTGTGAGTGTGTTTATGATTGTATATGTGAGCATGTGCCCATTTGTATGTGTGCGTGCATATTTGTTTCGGCGCTCGTGTGTTCATTTATGTGTGTGGGGGCGCATGTATTTGTTTTCTGAGTCTCCTGTTTGGAGGTGGAAGAAGGCCCTATATACACCAATCAGCCACAAGATTAAAACCACCTGCCTTTTATAGTTAAGGTCTCCCTTGTGCTGCCAAAACAGCTCCATCAAACTGATGTCACTTCAATTTCCAAACTCAGGGTTCCTTTCCCAGCAGAACATTTCCCAGAGCATCACTCTCCCTCCACCAGCTAGTCTTCCTCACAGTGCATCCTGATGTCATCTCTTCCCGTGTAAATGGTGCACACGCTCCCAGCCAAAGCACATGATGTAAAAAAATAAGAAAAAAATGGGACTCACTGGAACAGGCAATCTTTTTCAACTGCTCCAAGGTCCAGTTCTTCAGAACTGAAGCTCATTGGGGGCACTTTTAGAGGTTGACCGGGGTTCGAGTGGGCGCTTTGACTGGTCTTCAGGCTAAAGTGCAATACACAGCGGAGTATGATGCACTGTGTGTTGTTACACATTCCTTTTGTAAATATTAAAATTCTCAGCGACTTGTGTCACAGTCACTCCTCTCTCGCTTTGGACTTGACAGGATAGCCTTCATATCTCTTGAGCTTCAATGAGCCTTGGGCGCCCAAAACCCTGTTGCTGGTTCATGGTTTGTCCCTCCTTGGACCACTGTCAGTAGTCACTCACATCTGCTAACAGTAGCCTTGCCACTTCAGAGATGCTCAAACCCACTCATCAGGCCATAATGATTAGGCCTTTGTCAAAGTCATTCAGTTCTTATTTCTCCCACATCCAACACGTTGAATATGAGAACCGACTGTTCGCTTACCATCTAAGATCTCTCTGCAGACCTTGACATGTGCCATTGTTATGAGCTGATCAACATTATTTGCAGCATCTGCGTGTGAGCGATTTTGATGTTTTGGCTCATTGATGTTTGTGCACAACTGGTCAAAATCTTCTGTACACTTCACTGATGTTATTGTTCATGCTTTAGTGAAATGTATGATTTTTTTTAAACTTCGAATAATATTAAATGACGACTTGAATTGTCAGAAAGGATTTATAATTTCACATGACAGTTGTCTAAATTTTCAAGTTGGTAAAGAAGCCATAATTCATCAGTAAAGAGGTTCACTAATTATTTACATTTTCCTGCAAGGGTAGTATTATCAATCTAATTTGGGACTGATTGTGCAGTATTATCAATAATAACTGATGCACAAGTATTGCACATCCATGGAAACCTCCACTGTATTGTGATGTGTCAACTTTTACAAACATAGGACTGTCCTTTTAGGAAAAAAAATATATAATGATTATGAGCAGTTATGATAAAAAATGGCTATTTTTTTGAGTTTACAATTTTGATATTTTCTTTTTAATAGAAGGTACTGTTTATCTCTTATAATTTGTGGCTGTTCTAAAACTGTTTACTTGTGGTATATATGCATGAACCCATTTGTTTATGTTCACTTTAGCATCACAATTCATTGGACTGTGAAAGATATTTTATTTTGGTTCAGTGCTCTAGCACCGGGAGTTGGAAGGGACTCAATGACATCAATACAATGTCAGCTTTAATCTGAGGGTGTGTTACTCCACTTTAAATGAACAATCTAGAAATGACAGCACCTTCCGTTCATAGATTCTCCTCCCACACCCATTCTTCATGTACATTCAAAAATATTGGAACATTAACATAATGCGGAATAAAGCAGTTCCTGCTTGTTTCTGGGACTTTCTGCCTTCAATCTCCTCTTCAGCATGTAAAATGTGTGTTTAATTGGATTCAGATCTGTTGATGGGCTCAGCCAACTGACTGAAAATGACAAAAAATGTGTCCCTGTCCAATGAATTATGGTGCTCACTGTATGTATGCATGTCTGTGCTTGCTTGTGTGTGTGTGGGGGGGGGGGGGGTTGTGTACTTAGCCTCCTGGTTTGAGAAGGGAACAGGCTTGTATGTGTTCGCATGTGCCCGTTTGTGTGTGTATACTTGAGTTTGTGCTTCCTTGTGTGTTCCCTGCATGTGTATGTACTGATCACCTTTTGGAAGAAGGAGCAGGCGTGTGTGTGTGTGTGTGTGTGTGTGAAGAGTGTTCCGCAGGTGTGTGGCTGGCTCCCTGTTGCATAACGCGGAGAATGGCCGGGTATTATGAGTCTATACACAGGGCCAGAGGTGAAATGTGTCTGGCGTTTGTCTGCCTGACCTTGTCTCACAGTAATCGCCCAGGGGCAGATTCAGAGATACAGGCAGGCAGGTAAAGTCGGGTCATCATGGAGTTTTGTGAAGACAAAGAGACCTGCGGCTCTTATCTAGAGTGACCCCGCTTTAAATGCTGCAGGGGCCATACAGGGTCAGGCGATGGGGAAATGGGTGATGAGACTGATTATGACACCTGAGGATCATGTAACCACACATTATTTCAGCATTGTGTCTGTTGGGTTTGTATAAGACAGCCACCCTCCTGATGCAAGCCTTTGTTCAACCTGCTGCTCATCGACAGGACTTGTTTACATCCAGCGATCATTCAGGGCCAGAATCTGCTTTCTTTGTTGTTGCGAAAAGGTAGCAAGCCACATTCATGAGTTTTTTGTTGACAGAGCAATGCTTTTGGGAATATGTGACCCTTGACCTGTTCCGAATAGGAGGAATTGTTATGAAACACCTGGTTTCGTTGATGTTCAGATGACTCAAAACAGAGCAGCAGTGTTTTGTTGCTCTTTCTGTCAAGTGAATCTTTTACGATTTTTTAAATGGGTTTTTGGCCTCCATTCGGGGGGGGCGGCGGCGGCGGCGGGCGGCGCATTTGGTTAAACATTGTCGTTTGTTCTTTAAAAAGCAATTTTATTCAGTCGGTACTAAGCATTCTCTTTGGTTTCTGTGAGTGGTAGTTACTTTATACTAAACTTGGTTGACCTGAAAATAAGTCAGGATTCCTACGAGTGTTAGAAATCCTTGAAAATGCTTTAGCATTAATGTGGTGTTTCCAAAGTTTGAAAAGTGCTTGGATTTTGAATAAAGTGCTTGAAATTGCTTGAAATTGTCACTTAAATGACATTACTTTTATAATGCATTGCTATGTGACGGTGTAGTAAAAAAAAAAACATGTAATTTACCGCAACTGTGATGTCCTGGAAAAGCTTGGAAATGCTTGAAAATGGAAGAGATGTAGGAGCCTGATACGTGTAATTTTGTTACCTAACTGTGATTTTAGGCCTGCATAGTCTGTGCCTGTGTGTTTACGTGTGCGTGTGTCCACATCTGCACGTGTGCACGTGTGTGTGTGTGTGTGTGTGTGTGTGTGTGTGTGTGTCCACGGTGCTTCTGCACTCAGAACACTGATCTGCCCCCTGCAGTGATGTCACATTGGGCTGTCGACTGTGGAGGGAGCAAGAGCGACATTGGCAGGGCGAAAAAGTGAGGGAGGGAAAGAGGTGAGGAGAGAGTTTGAGGGAGAGAGAGAATCACACTGGGAAGGATTGTGTGAAGGAGAGAGGGAGGGAGAGGGTGTAGGTGTGTGTGAGAAAAGGGTGTGAGGAGGGAGAGAAGGATGTGATGAAGGGAGTATGAGAGGGAGGAACAGAGAGCGAGGGAATGCGGGAGATGGAGGGATGGAGAGTGACAGAGGGAGTGTGATTAGAGGTGGTGGAGCTGTGCACATTGGGGACTGAGGTGAGGTAACATGGTTAGAAGGGCTCTGTGACCTCTAACCTCTATCCGCTCCTGAGGGCTCTGCTGTCAGACTGTGTCGCTGGGGTCCTGTGGTCTGCGTGCGTGTGTGTGTGTGTGTGTGTGTGTACATGAAGCGTCATGCACTTATCTGCTCTCTCTAATCTCTCCCTCAGGAGCCCAGTAACAAGCGGGTGAAGCCTCTGTCCCGCGTCACATCTCTGGCCAGCCTCATCCCTCCTGTGAAAGCAGCACCTCTCAAACGGATCGGGCAAACTCTGCAGGTACGCACACACACACACACACACACACACACACATCCTTCTACCTCTATCCTTGTGAGTCCATTGTATTGACTTCCATTCATTCTTCATGTGTCTCTACAGCCTTTCCTTAATGTTAACAATTAGCAACCCATGCCTAACCCAAACCCTTACCCTATCCCTAACTCTAACGTTAGCACTGACTGTAACTTATTAATCACAGTTTGCCTTTGTAGTTGTGAGGACAGGTGAAAATGTCTTCACTTTCCAACAATGTCCCCACTCAGCAGGAAAAAAAAACATTTTCTAGTCCTCACTGTGTAGCAAATACAAGAACAAGCAAGCATACCTCCACATAACTCACATAAGTCCTACGGCAGCACAGCAGAGATACCCAGCGTAACACAACATGAGAAAACGAAAGAGCATTCTAATAAGGAAGCAAAGGCCACTTTTCTCAGACAAAGAACAGCTCAAGAAGGATCCTTGACCCGAGGGAATTTGTGCTTGTTACATAACACAGACATTCAGAGTCCAGCAATAGTCTAGCCGAGCCAATCGAGATGCTCCTCATTCTTTCACAGCTCAGTATAGGAGACTGGTGAATGCTGGGGTCTTGGAGGTCAGTTTACATTGTGCATACAAGGTTTAGTGTCTGATTCAAAGCAGCACAATTATAGCGGAGTACATTCACATCATCACCTGGAGTACAGAAGCAGCAGAGCCGCACACATGTGCTTGGTATGCGCTTGGTGTGAGCACCTTTGCGTGCACGTTTGTGTATGTGTGTGTCTGTGTGCGTGTGCATGCTTGCCATGCACAGGCGTGTGTATGTGTATTTGAAATGGTGTGTGTGTGTGTGTGTGTGTGTGTGCGTGTTTGTGCAAGGTGGTGTACTGCCATGTGCTCTGTGTGTGTTTCAGGTGGCATTGTGGCTGAGAGCAGAGCTCTGATGTTTCTGTGAGGGAACAAGGCCTTGGCCCTGCCTGTGCACCATGTTACTGTGACAGTGTGCGTGTTTATGTGTTGAGTGTATGTCCATGTTTGTGTGTGCGTGCACATGCCTGTGTGTCCATGTGCCCTTGTGTGTGGCTGTTTTAATGTGTTTACTGAGTCACCTGTTCGGAGGTGAGAGCCGGCTGACTGATGTGTGTTTGTGTGCAGTTGTAGGACCCGTCATCACTGGCCAAACACAGTTTTCCTCTCTGTGTTCACAGCTCACACGTGCATTAGCATCTCTGTCCCGGGCTATCAGTGCAGTGCGCTACACTGCTGTTCCTCTCTCTCTCTCTCTCTCCCCTTCCACTTCATCCCTCTCTTCCCCCTCCATCCCTCTCACAATTGAGTATACTTCATATGCACAACTACAGTGCTTGGGAATCATTAAATGCGAAACAGCAGTTAATCGTTGCAATCTTCATTCTGTTTTTCAAGTGGTGAAACATTGGAAAATGAAGAGTCATTGCTTCATAAGTTCATACAAATCACTTCTGCTCAAATACAAATCACTTCTGCTGTCCTACAGAGTGATATCTGGGTCTGCTCCCTCCTTCTTCAACCCCATCATACAGGCTTACACATCTGGCCGATCACTGCGCTCCTACCAGGAACGCCATCTAGCAGTGCCATCTCCACGCACAAGGCACTCTCAGGCTAGACAGTTCTCACAGGCAGTTCCACGCTGGTGGAATGATCTGCCAGCCGTAACCAGAGCAGGGGCGTCCCTCTCTAGCTTCAAGAAGCTCTTGAAGACTCACCTCTTCCGGGTCCACCTTCTCTCCTAACCAACTAACCAACTAACTCACTCTTGTCTTTCTCTCCTTAAACAAATCCCATTGGCACTTATTTTGTTCTGTCCTGCTGTTTTGCTACAATTGCACTTCACCCAGTTATTTTTTTTCTTGTGCACTTGATAATGTTTTGCTGATTGTACTTTGCCACTGATGCTTGATTTACTCCTTTTTGTAAGTCGCTTTGGAAAAAAGCGTCTGCTAAATGTAATGTAATGTAATATTGATGAATATGTTCTTAATTTCTTATGAATTTGTGCTGAAAGTCTAATGGGAACCTGTTCAAAACTAGAGGGCACACGGAGAGTGCATACCTCTGCCGGCAGGTTTTGATCCACTAGCATCTATAATCAGCTGCAGAATCCGGATCTATCTGGATTGATCTGGAAATTTAATCACGTCCTTCCATCCATTCAGTCCAACTTCCCTTAAAAATTTTGTGGTAATCTGTTGAATTGATTTTGAGTGATCCTGCTGACAAACTCATACATGAACACACACACGCGCGTGCTCGCGCACAAGTGATCACAATGCTCCGGGCACAGGTAATGAGCTGCAGCAGATTTGTGCTCGGTATCGCACATAGATTCCAGAGGAGAAAGTTCTCTCAGTACCTCACTGGACTTTGGCTCATCATTATTATGGTGCAATTGAAGTTTGGCCCCATTTCTCGCTTCAGGACAATAGATTGCTTGTCTTTTCACACGTTCACACTGAACAGCTGGAGCGGTCATATCAGATTCCGCTCTGTTTTATTGTGAAGTGACACCACCATGGCTTGTTGTCCCATTTCCTTGGCTTGAAATGCTTTGTCTCTATTTTATATCTGCACTCTTCACAGTTGATAACTAGATAAATACAAAGCTCATTCATTCATTCGTTCATTCCTCTTTGAGGGGTTTTTCAGATTGAGGCGGAGGGGGAAACATTTATGTGACAGTCATGTGATCTCCCTTTCCGTGTGTCACTGACCTGTTTGACTGTTTGGCTTGTTGAGTCTGGGTGAAAATGGGGATCTTTGAGCTGATTCTCCTCAGTGCAGCAGCTGTGAGCTGTTCCACACAGAGCCTCTACACTGCAGTATTAACTAACTGGGCTGTAGAAATCCACTGATCTGCATTAAGCAAGTTCTGTTTAAGTTACCCATGTATGCGTGCTACATGCTTACTCCTGAAGCTAGTATTACCGGATTTCGTTTAATATGTGCAATCTTGTGTGCAGTATATGTACATACAGTACACTCAGCTGTTCAGTTAAGCTGGTTTTTAAGTTCAGTAAAAGCAAGTCCGTTTCCCTGTTATCAAACCTTTTGTTGAATTAAATGGATGATAAGAGTTTTTTCTTGCATTTCCATGAATAAACATCAGGAGAAGCTTCGTGGGGACTTGGAGCAGCTGTATGCCTGTCTAAATATTCCTTGTATTAGACTCCCTTAGACTCCCTCCTCTAGTCTCCTCTCCATAGCATATCTCTTACCTCTCCAATATTCACTTGTGGGAAGTCCAAAGATCAGGAAATAAAAGTGCCATTGTGTGTTCCTTTCACTTATGACCTGAGCCCACAGATCTTACTAAATGTTTTGGCCTCTTGGTTGAGGAGTCGTGCTGATCAGAAAAATTGAGGTAACTGTCGGATGGACGTTGAACTTGTTGAACCTGCGTTTTTCTTCTCTGAACTTCTGGAGTTGATTATGAGTCAAACTTTCATTCAATCATCCAGTCACCATCTGATGGAGTAGCCGTGCGTGTGGAAGCTGAAGCCTTCATACTGAGTGTCCTGCTCTGTTCCCTCCCCTGCTCCTCCAGCGCTCCATCAGTTTCCGCAGTGAGGGCCGGACCGAGGGGGTCCCACCCCGGCCATGGAGCCGCCACGCCCCGCCCGCCACCACCAAGCGCCGCGACAGCAAGCTGTGGAGCGAGACTTTCGACGTGCGACTCGGTCCCATGCTGTCCCACAAGGAAATCAAGCGACAGGAGGTGAGACACAAAAACACAGCTCTGGACCCTTCACTTCCCATACCCCTTACCTCATTACTGGATAAATCCTGCACTGCAAATAATGAAAAATAATTCCATCTTGCCAAGCATTTTAATCTTGTATGTAGACTTTGACCACTTATTTCTATGACATTTTTTTCTCAGTAAGACAAAAATTTTGCATTGAGACGAGTAAATTTTTACTCATTTCTAGATTTGCCAATGGGGTAAGAAAATTTCAACTCTCAAGCACATAGTGACTTAAAATAAGCAAAACTTTTTGACTTGAGTGAGAAAAATTTGTTAAGTCTCATAATAGGATTAAAAGTCTTGTTAAGACTGACACTTTCTTCAGTGTGAATAATGGGAGCTGTAGGGGCATACTGCCTCATTGGTGTAGGTCCTACTCCAAGGCTTCAGGGGATGAACTGGGCTGACATGCAACCAAGGCTTGTAGAGAACTTCCTGCCTGGCCGTTATTGAGAATTTTGCTTAAGGAGAGGTCATTGTGGGTGCTGTGGCTGTTGATTTGAAATTTATGTGACCTGTTGAGAGAACTGCACTGACCTCCCCTCCCTTTTAAGATGTGTTTCCAGCTCGGCTGCTCAAACTTGTACATGCTGTTAATGCTGTGTGAGTAACAGAGCCCAGCTGTCTTCTGGAAAATATTGAGTGCCGAGGGGTTAAAGGGCCCTGTCAGTGCTGCTTGAGCTCTGCTCTAATAAAGGCCTGTAATGTTGAAGCCGACCCTCTCTATATCACACCCCTCCCCTTCAGATCGAAACTCATATCAGCTGAACTACTTTCTGAACACTGCGGCACCACTGTCCACATGCACAGCTCCACACTGCGTATTGATCACCTCTGTTAAACGCTCCTTGTGCCCATGGGGTGTGATTATAAGGCCATGACCTATTTTCAGAAATTGTTTATATGGTAAACAGAAGGCTGAAAAATACAATGAAGTGTTGGATGCTCATTTTCCCTGGAAGAGGGGGGAACAGACGCGCTGGCTGGGCTGTGTTTGCTTTGTTAGAGGAGCACTGTCTGAACACACTGGTGTCAGGTGGCCTCTTGTTGATCCCCTGAGATGTGGTTGAATGGAGGCCCTGGTTTGATGTCTCTCACTCTCTCTTTACCTCTGTTTTTGGTTCTGTCTCTCTTCCACCCTCCACCCCCAATGCTTCTCCCTCCCCTGCCGTCCCCCAGGCCATCTTTGAACTGTCCCAGGGGGAGCAGGACCTGATTGAGGACCTGAAGCTGGCTAAGAAGGTCAGTTCTGCTTTTCTCATTTGGCGCCTTGTACACCCACCCTTATGCCCCTCCGTCCTCTGGTTTCTGTATGATGGACTGTGTTGGGACAGAGATAATGCACTTGCGTGAGAAGCACTTCTCCAGTCTCTAATCACTAAAGTAGAAGATAAGGGTTTACATGAAAACCCAATTGCATAAAGTCCCGCATGCTTTTATATGATCTCCCTGTCCTTTTATATCTTTTCTATGGCTTGCACAAAATGTGGCAGGAAATGATTTCTGCATATTTCTGCTGTGGTGTTAATGAAACGGGTCCATTTTCTGATGTTTAGGTAGGATTTGGTTGCCTTGTTTTGCTTACTGGGATATGTGTTTATTTTTGGATGTAAAGTAAATGAAGTGGTCTCCGTGAATAATAGCTATGTTTAAACACACATGCCAGGCTGGAGCAGAGATGATTATTCATGTATCTGCACAAAAGTTCAGAAGTTTATAGTTTTCCATGTTTAAATGCGGTCAGCGCTGAGTCAGTGCTTTTAAAAGTCCCTTTTTATAGCTGATGTTTGCCCATGTCTCATCCTGTGAAAGTTCCATGATTGTCTGCTCATTCTTGGTGCTGGTTCCTGGTGTAGTATGGCTGAACAGTCTCTTCATTGTTTAACCTGGCCTGTTCTGCTGGTTGCTTAACAGGCCTACCATGACCCCATGCTCAAACTGTCAATCATGACCGAGCAGGAGCTTAACCAGATCTTCGGAACTCTGGACTCTCTCATCCCTCTACATGAAGGTGAGGATTTGAGTTTCCCCTCACAAACATACATGCATTTACACCTGCAGAACCACTCTAGAACACAAACATATGCACATTCACACCTGCAGAACCACTCCAGCACACTAACATACACACATTTACACTGGCAGAACCACTCAAGCACACAAACATACACACATTAACACTTGCAGAACCACAATCACACACAAACTGGGGGTGTGCAGCTGAGAGGTGGTTTATGCAGAAAAATACAGAGAGTGATTAAACTTCTTGTAAGCATGAGTGTGTTCTGAGACCTCCTGGTGAGATGAGTGTGTGTTTCTGCTCCCAGACCTGCTGAGTCGCCTTCGAGAGGCCAGGAAACCAGATGGTTCCACAGACCACATCGGGCACATCCTGGTGGACTGGGTAAGGGGAGCCTCGCCCTTCACCGCCCCATTCAGCACCATCCTGCCCCGTCCCGATCTGTACCCTGTGTTCTCTCTGGGCCCCTGGGACTCCCTCTTTAGCACAAGAAGCAGAAATCCCCCGAACGGCTCGTTCTGTCCTGCCTGGTGTTGTCTGCCAGTCTGTGCGCTTACTTGACTGTTCTCCTTGGGCATTTACTGCCCCTGCAGGCAGATGATGGTAAATACATAGTGAATTTTAGACCCTGGCTGTGTTCAAATTGACCAAATATTACATCAGATTGTATAATTCCTGACCGCTTTTATTTAACCTTAGTGGAAAACATCATGAGGTCTAGGAACAATGTAGGGGGAATTCATAAGGGCCTTGGAAGATAACTGTGCTGCTAAGTGAATCTGAATGCTCTTACACTGGGCGATGTGATCATGCGCCTCTCACCAGTCATGTTTGGTTTTTTTTTTTTTTGTGATTGGCCGGATGTATGGTTGTCGCCTTAAATAATGCTGTTGCATGGAATTGTGGGATGATGTTACCTCCTTTCTTTTCGAAGAGGATGGTCCAGTGTACTCCATGCTAAAGTAGGTAAGTTAGGAAGCATTGAAGCACCTTTCCTTAACTATTAGAGAATTCAAACATCCTTATCATGGCTGCTACGTAAATACTTCCCACTGATTTTCTAAGAGTTAGGAACTTTCCTAAGCAAAAATGACTATTCGAATGGAGGCCCTGATTTAAGGTGTGGAAATTGACAGGCCTTGATGAAGTATTTCACGGATTTCTGTCTGTTTGTGTGCTGTTCCTGATCAGTGCCTGTGGGAAGAAGGCCAGCCTGTGAGATGTGCACAGGGACACTTGCAGTGAGGGAGATGGGGAGGGATGGGGGTTGTGGAGAGACCAGGCCATGACTCACACCCTTACAGTCCTCTCAAATGTTCTCTCTGCAATGAGTGGCTGGGTTTTTATTGGGATTTGCTACTGGCCAAAAACATTGGTCTTTTTTTTTCTGCCCACTTCCATCCAGTGCATCTGAGGCAAATCAGTTGCACTCCCCTGGTCTTTAGTGGTTAGGCAGCGGGAGGATACTTTGGAAGAGGGGCTCCATCCTGCTCCTGCTGGCCGGTTTCCTGCCCTGTTCCATTTTTCAGTCACAGAAGTGTTGAAGTGAAGCAAACCCCTGCGTTTTTCCTCCTGTGCAGATGATTTATGTTAGGCTCTAGTGAAGCCATAGGGCGGCAAAACTTGGGAACACATTTCAGTTCCTGAGTGAAGTGAGCCTTTGTTTCATTTGTCTAATCTTTGGCTTATTGGCCCCTCCCTTTCCAGTCTTCCTCCTGCCCAGAGGGCAGCTCACAGAATTAGACTCTGCCCCCAAGCTTGTTTGATATAGGATGAGACTCTGCCTCTGAGGTTCTCAGATGCAGTAAAGCACTCCCATGATGCAGTGTGAGATTTACTCGTGCAAAGAGCAAGGATGTGATTCCTCCTCCCAAATTATATTTCTGACCAATCAGAGTGTAATAATGACATTGTTCTCTCCATTTGAAGCTGAGGACTTGAGCATGTCAAAAGCACCAGCACATCAAAAGCAATTTTGCACTTTGGTAACCACTAGTAGCTGGAAATTTGGAAATAAAACCCTTACATAAGTGATCCCAAGGGTCATTCGCACATGTGCTTAGTGAGGAGGTCCTGACAGAGCAGTGAAAGCGGGGGTGTATATTTTGGTTATTTGTTTTGTGTTTCCTGTAGCCCACTTCTCCTTTATTCTCCTTATGAAACAAAGGCACTAAGCAGGCAGGACAGATGTCCCCGGCAAATCGAGTTGTATCAGGCAGGTGTCACAGCAATGCCGAGAACAGTTTCCTTTACTGCACGACAGGGCCGGCGGCTGAGACAAGCCCACAAATGGAAAGAGTTATGCTGCTGTCTGCACACCCATTGATATCTATCCCAGCGGGCAGTGGGGCGCTGTTTGGAGGTTGTCAGTCCCCTGGAGCTGAACGTTTTGAGAGCTGGGATGAGGCTGCACCGACTGGGGTTTTCTTTCCTGTTTACAGTGGGGGATCATGGGAAACGATGCGTTCCTGCACGCTACTCTGCTATTAGCACGTCTCCAGCTGAATCTGCGGTCTTCTCCGTGAACCCTGTCCTTCTGCAGCTTGACGCGTCCACTCAATTGCATAACTTGAGTAGACTAAATATCTTCCGATTCCAGCGTAGGCTGACTTCTGTGGAGTCTTGTGTCTTTGAAGGAAAAAGGAAGTGTGCTTTCTGCTGGCGGCTTTGAAAGCTGGGCCATATTCCAGCTGTGTTGATGCGTCTCGCGTAATGAGTGTAATCTCTTTTAATGCTCTGCATAGCAATGCTGGCATTTTCCGTGTCAGAAGATCCGGGGGGTTTCTGAGAATGGTCATGATAGTCGTTGGTGAGCAGATCTTCATTAGTCACGTTCTCTGTGTCTGCATCACAGACGGGCGGAGGATGAACAGATGATTAAAACATCTGTGTAGAGATCTGTTGGTACTAAATCACTGGGAGTCAAACTCCCCATCCAGCAAAACTGCTTCACCGTCATAAAGGCTCGCCGCTTTTCATCAATAAATAGTTTCAGATTAAATAAAGCCGAAATGACGTCAATTCCCAGCTGAGCAGGAAGTGCTTGAGTTTGAGCTGGCAGGCTTGTGTCTGTTGCCAGGCCTTTTGAGTGGCAGCAGCTTTAGTTTGGCCTGGGCTCACTCACTCAATCCTCTGCTCCCATTCTGCCTGGCCAGTGACCACTAATGGCAGTATGCTTCTGCCAGCCTTGAGCAGTGATGCCCCAAGGTCCTTCACCAGTCAGGTTTTATACAGGGGGCATCATTAATGGCCCTTTAAAATTAATTATCATTGTGGAATTTTAGTTTGTGATATTTCTCCATAGGTTTTCCCACAAGTCCCTGTAAAAAGCGCAGGGTGAGCGGTTGCGCACAGCCTGAGGTGTGTTTGCAGTGATGGAGTAGCCCTGTGTGGATGCAGTGGTGACCCTCTCTCAGACAGATATGGCAGCACAGAGACCCTTGTCTCACCCTCTCCTCTCCTCTCTCTCCCAGCTGCCCTGTCTGGACTCCTACAACAGCTACTGCAGCAACCAGGTGGCAGCCAAGGCCCTGCTGGACCACAAAAAGCAGGACCACCGCGTCCAGGACTTCCTGCAGCGCTGCCTGGAGTCGCCCTTCAGCCGCAAGCTGGACCTGTGGAACTTTCTGGACATCCCGCGCTCGCGCCTGGTGAAGTACCCACTGCTGCTGCGTGAGATCCTCAAACACACGCCCAACGACCACCCGGACCGACAGCGCCTGGACGAGGCCGTGAGTGCCCCCTCTGAGCCTGTGTCTTGTAATTACTCAGAGTACCGTAACCCCTCGGACAAAGTACATACCAAATTACCAGATGTTTTTAATAGGTGTCACCTGGATAGCATGTTGGAGAATTGTCAGAGATCTGGTAGGGTTTTCAGGTTTTGCGGCATGTAATTGGTCAGATTCTTTATCTGTGCTTCAGAAATATATTTCGCCATGTTTCAGCCTTGTGAGTTCTCTGTCTCTATCTGATAACCTGTGCAGTAGACAGATTATAGTTCATAGTGTGACACTAAGAGCATATTGCGCACTTTGAAAAAATGTGCCGCCTACTGGGGAAATATTGTATTACATGCTGAGGGGATGTGAAGTCCATGGATGTGAGGAGTATGTAGGTGGGTCACTCCATACTAAACTGTACAATTCACTGTGTTGTATAAGAATGGTCAATAAATTTTTTTCTAGGAGAATTAAATGATTTGCATTGTTCATATTTATTCACTCCCGGATTGAAGATATACATAAGAGAAAAATCAGTCATCGGTCCAACAACACAGTAGAAAAAGTGGTTTTCTGATATCAGCCAAGGCATTGTGAAGGACATATTTTGTCACAAAATTTGGCAGCCAACTTCATGAAATGCTCATGACATGTCTGTTGATACTTCGAAAGAAAGTGAAATGAAATATTGCAGAGAAATACCCATAATAACGGTTTCAAGTGTCTGCACTAAATGATCGGGACTCGTCTGATCAGAAATGCAATTTGAAATGACCGTCGTGGGCGTAACCAGTTGCGTCCTCATGTTTACGTCCATCCCTGTGGGTTAATTTGCATAATGTTTGGAAATTGCTAAAGATGACCTCGGCAAAATAAGGTACTCACTTCCTGCATTAAAATTTCATAAGGCGTCAGACAATCATGTATATCATGCTTTTAAAAATAATGAACATTTTTCCGTGTCCTAATATTGTGTTACGACCATAAAAACATAAACAATCTGTGCGCTATCACCATAGACTGTATAAAAAGATGGACGCAGCACCCGGCTCTGAAAAGTGAGGCCAATGCGGAAATTGAATTCCATGTAATGGCCCGCAGATGGCGATGTCGGTAGTTGCAGAATTGGAAAAGGTGTATTTGAATTTTCATCACCATTGTAACACATTTGTACAGTTTAGTATGGAATTAGCCAGCTCGCAGCTGTGACCAAACTGCTAGGCTTTGAAATGCAGGGCTTTGATACACAAGAGGCTCCTCAGAGCCTGTACTCGGGCCGCTCATGCGCAGGACAATTACGACCCCGAAAAAGAAGAACTGAGCCGAAACTTATACTCAAAAAGTGGTTTTGTCTTATTCTTTGTCTTAAGACACTATGGAGCTTTAATGGCAGGCATGTTTGCGTAAGGTTACTGAGCTGCTTAGCAGCTGCCAGTGAAGCCCTCCTCTCCTATTACATTTCTGTGTGAGAGCCAGAGAGATCAGGCTGCTCCAATTGCTCCTACAGCTTTTTTTCCCTGGGGGGTTGGGACTGCCCCAACCCATCCTGTCCAATCCTGTCCCAGTCATTACATACACTCGAGCTGCTATAGCCCCTGTCTGTGAGATGGTCTCACTGGTAAAGTCCCCACAGAGGAGTTTGAGCCAAGCCACTTATAAATTGGTGCCCTCAGTGAAAGGCCAGATTGATTCAGTTTATTTGATCAGTAACATGTTATATGCAGATATGCATACGGTACTTTGTGAGGATATTGCTGTTAAGACACAGGTCTTGTTTCCATTTTGGTCTGGGAGACTGGGCCAAAAGGCAGGAAGAGAGTGTTGATGTCAGTTACTCAGTACACATTAAGGACACATGTCCACAGCCTGTCCTTAGACTGAGGGTCCTCTTACACGTGTTACCCCGGGGATACTTAGACCTGGCCCAAGTGGTCAGTAACGCTTCCACCGGTTTCATTGTCCCACTCTAATCATGCGTAGCATGTGAGTAGGATCTCTGGCCAATCAGTGATGTTAATCCTCGCCAGTAGTAATGAAAACCAGCCACAGTATTGGCCTCAAGTGACACATCTGGGTTCTCTTGTGTTAGGCCCCTCTTAATCTCTTTATGTGTGAATAAACATGGCAATACCGCACAACCTTAAAGCGTTGGAGCTAACATTAGTAAACAGCCTCATTTTTAGAGTCTGTATTTCACTTTCAAGTTTAGCTCTTGCTAAGAGACCCTCTGCCGGACCACAGATAAAGCAGTGCTTATTTTGGTGTCTGTTTGAGGTAACATTGGGCGTCCTTCTAATTTTTCAGTTCTGGTGACCCCCTCAATGTGTCTTTTTCCTCTCTCTTCAGATAAACATGATTCAGGGTATCGTGGCCGAGATCAATGTGCAGACGGGAGAGTCGGAGTGTCGATACTATAAAGAGAGGCTGCTGTATCTGGAGGAGAGCCAGAGGAACCTACTCATCGAGCGCTCCCGTGTGCTCACCTGCCACGGAGACCTGAAGAACAACAGAGGCGCTGTAAGTGTTGCACAGCAGTGTCCGCACACCTCACCCACCCCACACCTTACCCACCCCACACCTGACTGTACTCAACCCACACCTTAACTACCACACCTTACTGTATTCAAGACCCACATCTTACTCACCCCACAACTTACTGTACTCACCCTGCATCACGCTGCAATATATTCATCACACCCACACCTTACCCACCCCATAGGCGCTGATTTTTGTTTATGCTGGTGGGTGCTCAAAACCTAAAATGACTTGCTGCTATAAAAAAAAATTAATAATAATAATTCATAAATAAATAAATAAGCAGTAAAACGCAACAGTTTTTGCAATGTAGCTAGAACATTACGAGCTATGACCGACATGAACCCCGCGCGTGCACGCGCGCACACACACACACACACACACACACACACACACACACACACACAAATGCACTGATGATACACATCACACAGATACCACCCAATCAGTTCAAGAGGCCCATCTGAATAAAGAGTTTTGACCAAATCCACAATCCAACACGGAAACTGGTTAAACTATATGCCAAGGCAGAGAATCTGCAAACGCAGGGCTTCCCGTTGTGCTGGAAGTCATTGAACCATGACGTACTTTGCAGCACCTTACCTACTCCATTCGTTCATTCTGCTCTCAACAATCAGCAGTGCTACCAAGCTTAGATGAGACAGATATGATTATCAAAAGTTCAACAACACACACCAACAAAGTAATCATATCCACAAAAATTGCATTTGTAAAAAGACTTACATGAGCATGAATCATTGAGCAAATCCTCGATCCGAAACAAATCCGACACCACCTCATTAGCATAGTACTACAGTACACCTATCAAAACACTGCGTAACTGTAATGAAGAGGCCAACATATTAACATATAAACAAATTACCGTGTGATAGGCTATCGAACAACGTTGTGCTACATCTCAGCACATGCAATCAAATACATTTGATTGACAATCAATGCATAGGCCCACACAGCTACTACATGTTAAAAACTTTTTTGTTCACTCACCGTTGATGTTACTTCTTGCTGCGGAAAGTGTTGCTCTAAGTAACCGTGCGCTTAATGAACTGGTTCGCGAATACATTCAGGTCCCTAATTATAACTTCACCGTTTAGTTAGCTAGCAAGCATTCACCTGCTCAAAATGCAACTAGCAAAGTCGGCAAAAAAAGCTTTCTAGCTAGCTAACAGTTACATTTGGAGCATAGTTTGCTACTCTGAGGTCTAGCCTACTTAGTTTGGCTTACCTAGCTTGCTAGATATTAATGTTTTGCAACTGGTACCAATTTACATTAACAACCAAGTATCTTTGGCCAACTTTAGTTAGCGCAAAAACTCCGTAGCTAGCAAACGAGCTAACCAGCCTCGCTATTGTTTAACTGACTTAGTTACGCGGCTAATTCATGACTAGTTAACACTAGTTAAGTAGCGAAATTATCACGATTCACTGCTGTATTGGTTTATATAGCGGAATTAGCTAACTAGCTTGCTAGCCTAGCATGTGAGCTTGTTTGTTGGTTTCTTTAGTCAACGATAGTTGGCAAGCTTTATTTTTGATGCCTATTAATGCCAGCAAGCAAGCTAAATGCCCGTGGTTCAATTCTAGCTAAGTTAGTCGGCAAAATAATGGCTATTCACTTATGTTCTCTTGCATTACAGGCACCAAATGTTACTGTGAGCTAGCTAGGCTAGCGAACTACCTAGCTAAGCAAGCAAACTTATGATAGCTCGCTTGCTAGCTAAAAGGTTCGGAGCACTTCAATTGTGCTGACGTGGATTCACAGCATTTCTGTTTTTGCAGCGCATTTCTTTAATTGGAGGTGCTTTTAGCCGTTCCATTGCGTTTTTCCATTTGGAAATGTTTTGAGCTCGTTGCAGTGCTTTTTACCCCTGTCAGCTACCATAAATCAGTGATTCTTTATTGAAGCTATGGCATGTTCAAGATTGCGGGGTCAAGCCATAGACTGTATAAGAGAACCCGCGAGTGCCTGCAACTTGAACAATGAAATTACACTCGGTCTTGCGAGGACAAGCGAGAGCATCTAGGAACAGTCTCACTTCGCTATTCAAGATGGCGTCCAGTATCGTCACAGCTTATGCAATGGAATCTGATACAAACCTCAGTTGGCAGCCATGTTGGAAAACTCACAAGAACTCAGGAGTCGTTCAAAAGAGTCTTCCCTCGTGAGACCTAGGCGTGAGACCCTTCGATCTTGAACATGCCACTAGCGCACGTCGGTGCTCAGCCTTTTCCGTGGGTGCTCGGTCCCTTGCCGTGGGTGCTCGGGCCCCGAAGCACCCACGGAATTGGCACCTATGACCCACCCCACACCTTACTGTACTCACCCCAGCCCTTACTGTACACCACCCCCTCCCCCCACACCTGAACACTGCACCACACAATGGTCAGTAGTTGATTTTGTGTGGTAACGACTTTTTTGTACAGTGGCTATGAATGATTTCACCTGGTTTTCCTCTGTTCTCTGGCCTCCTTTTGAGACTGTTTTTCAATCATTTTGAGTGGTGTTCTCGCTCCTGCGTATGGGACATTATGCTTTTAGTGCAGCTTTGAACTTTATAACACCCTCCCCCCTCCACACACACACACACACACACACACACACCTGGAGTCATGCCACCCACACTCACAACAAAGCGGCAGGTTAGAGGTGTGGTTCTGTGCCCTTTGACCCGCAGCTGCCCCTGCTGGTGTGAAAACGATGTGTTGAGCAAAAAATGACTGGGCCATGAATGCGTCCTGTAACTCAAGCCAGAGGTTAAGTGCACAAGGTCCCTCAAGTTCAAAGTGAAAGAACGATATGTTTGCCGTAAATCTCCCTTTGTCATCTGATTGGGTCTTTGTAATGCTGCAGTTGGGGCAGGTGCATGATTGGTTGTGTGTGGTCTGCACAGCTGGGGCAGGCATGTGATTGGTTACTGGAAGGTTTCTTTGAGGTGGGCTTGTTGCATTCATCAGCAGGTGAGGGCAGGCGGTTCACAGGCAGTCCAAAGCCCTGCTGGCTTATGGTGTCACTCAGGTGAGGGTGATGAATCCTCACTGTGCTGGAGCTCTGGAGGGAGGGCGGGGCGGAGTGGAGAGCCATTCCAGAAGAAGAGATTCATGAGAGCCCCATTCTCAGTCTGGGCCTGTAATGAAGTCCATGTGCCAGAGCACCCAGCTGTCCTGCCATGTTTTTGCTGTCTGTCTCCATGTTGCTGGTCAGCAGTTTAATCTGAGATTATTCTGATTATTCCCTTGGTGTTAATGAGCCATTCCATGTTGGATTGGGACCCGGACTAACAGTTCAATTGCCTTCTAATGATGGAGAAAAGCCATTAATCAGTGTATATTAGGACCTAAAGGATTTGGGGAGCATAGGAAAACAAAAAAGATTACAAAAAAGGAAAAACCGGATTGTGTTTAAGTTATATCCCAAAAAATGCTTCATCCTGCACTGCTGCGCTACACTGTATTTGAGAGAGATGCAGAATACGGCATTAGAGTCACTCAGTGATTCTGAAGTCTGTAATTATCACATACTAAATGAGTCAAGAGAAATCATCCCTCTGATGAGCGGAATGCACCACTGCCATAGTTTTACTCTCACCTTACATAACACCAATGCATCACTCTGCATCCTGGGGCCGGAATTCATCTTGCTCTTCACCAAATATTATTCCTGTCATGTCATATGCTGTTTAGTCTAGTCTGACCCTAAGACCTGCACCATGTATTTAAAAGGAATGTACTTTAAAAAAAAAAAAAAAAACTTCACTGATGGCTTCTTTTAAGGACACTGGTTGAGCCAATTGGGTTAAACAGCAGTAATTTTATTTGCAAATTTCAAAATGTCACAAATTTTAAAAATGTTTGGACAGGGAAAATTGATGATGCTCAACCAGTCCTGCTGCATATGAATACCTATAACGAGGAACTGTGCTGATGTAAAATTCACAGCAATCACTGGCAAAACAACTAGAGCTAGCTGCAGTCTAATATTTTCTCAATTATACTTGTCCAAACATGGGACACATGCAGAGATTTGCTGTTATTGTCATAGTCGAATTTTGTGCTTGCAGTAGTTCGCAAAGATTCAGGTGAGATTTTAGAGTCATAAGAAAAAAATGGGAAAATGGAACCATAAACACTTCTTCACAGTTTTCCTTCTCCTTTGAGTTAAAGACCTAGAGATGGATCCCTTCAATTCGATTACTACCGTAATTCCTCAGCTGTTATAGCTGGTAATAGTCTGCTGGTGTAACTCTATCACGGTAAATGAGGTTGTCTGGCAGTTGCACTGTTCCTGTCACAGCGGCTCGATCATGTAGCGGATAACACTTCCCCCTACAGAGACAGCCCCTCACACTCTGTTCCCTCTTTGCCTGCACAGAAGCTGCACGTGTTCCTGTTCCAGGACGTGTTGGTGATCACGCGTGCCATCACGCACAACGAGCAACTTTGCTACCAGCTGTACCGCCAGCCCATCCCCGTTCGCGACCTGGACTGGGAGGACCTGCAGGATGGAGAGATCCGCCTGGGCGGCTCTATCCGCGGCGCCTTCAGCAACAACGAGAGGAGTGAGTGTCTCCAGCCGCTAGCCCTCCCCACATCCTGGATGATACTGGAGGTTTTATAAGCGATCAATAAAATAATAGATAGGTCACAAACAGCAAGAAGCTATGATCAAACCTGAACATGGACAACACTAAACAGCAGAGCTTTGGGGTACCAGTTAGTGCATCAGTGTCCCATGGTAAAGATGAGGTCACAGAAACTTTAGTATCCCCGAGGGGCAATTTGCTGTGCAGCAGCAGTGCAACACAATCACATTAAACATAAAACATGAAGTTTACATGAAACATCAGCATTAAATAGTTCCAATGCTATACAACTAAAAACTAACTTGCATTGTTTAACAGGCCAATGGCAGTTGGGGGAAATGGTTTTTTGAGCCAATAGGTCCTGCAAGTAGGCAGACTGTATCTGCAGCCGGAAGGAAGCAGCCTGAACTGTATGTGCAGGGGATGGCTAGGCTCAGACAAGACTGACTTTGCTTTATCAAGCACCTTAGCCTGATGTGAAGTCAACGGATCATTAAGGGTTAAGCCAGCAATTTTGCTGCCAACCTTGACTACCCCTTGCAGCCTGGTCCTGCTTTTAGCCAAGAGAGAGCCATACCAGCTTGTGAAAGAGAAGGTCAAGACTGATTCAAAAAACATGACTTAAACATCATCATGAAAGTGCTGTTCACATTAAAATAATGAATTTCGTGATAAAATTGCATCCTTTGGTGGACTTTTTTTTTTACACTCTGTGTCCACCTGAGGTTCAAAGGATAACTTGTCATTGACCACAGTGCCAAGATATTTGTACATCTGCACTTGCTCGATAACCTGATCATCAGTAAGCAGAGGAAAGAAGACTGTTGGATTCTTCCTGAAATCAATGGTCATCTCCTTTGTTTTTGAAACATTTTACATTTAAAAAGGAAGAACTGCACCACTCTATAAAATCTACCACTACAGGACCATGTTGAGGATCTCCACTGTTAAGGAGAGACACAACAACTGAGTCATCCGCAAACTTAATGATGTGACACCTCAAATACAGGCTGTGGCAGTCATTAGTGTATAACACAAATAAAAGAGGTGTAAGGACTCACCCCTGGGGGGAGCCAGTGGAGGAGAAAAGAACATCAGATAAGACATTATTAACTCTAACCCAATGCGACCTTTCAGTTAAAAAGTCTACAAGCCAGCTTATCAGATTATGGTCAATGTTATGGATGCTCTTTAGTAAGTAAGTCCAGCATTAGCCACTGTCTCTATTGATGGGCTCAAAATGTCCTACTGGGTTACCAGCCAGGCACTAATGTCCCATTGTGACTGGATTTTGCTTCAGTGAGAGGGGCTGAAATTAACCCTTGTTTATAGTGATGTCTCCTCTGTTCCAGGAGACACTTGGCTTAAAACAGGCCATTGAAATTGTCTTGTAAAATGAAGAAGAATGATGAAATAGAGTCTTTTGCTGAAATGAAGTGAAGATGATTGATCTATTTATTAAGTTAAGTGTAAGCAGTAGAGCTATCGTGAGACGAGTCTCCTTTCTTTCTTCAGCTAAGAATTTCTTCCGGGTGACGTTCCGCAGCGGCGCACAGCTCCAGTCCTACTCCTTCCAGGCGAGCGACGCCTTCAACAAGCAGCAGTGGCTTAACTGCATCCGGCAGGCAAAGAGTGTCGCAGGGGCGGGGAGCGGGGTACTGGAGGCCCCCTCGGGACAGGATGGGCCTCGACCGGAGAGTATGGAGCACAGCGACAGCGAGGGGTCGGACTGTAGCATGGACACTAGCGAGGGGGCCCCGGACTGCACAAAAACATGCTCCAACCCTGCCGCTGAGGTGTGATCACTGGGGTGTGGGGTGTGCCCGTCACCCTCTCACCACCTGACACCTCCTTCACCCAGACTCCCCACCCCTGAGTGCTCTGAAGCAATCCAGTACAGTATTGGACCAATGAGAGCCACACATACTCTGGGAGTGGACAGCAGTATATGGAAAGCACTTCTCCCTCCTTAATGCCTTTTCATGTCCTTGTGTCCATTTTGTTTGTTTGAGCCTTTGTTCTCTCCTTCTCTCTGCTACTTTTCTGATCATCAGTGGTGGATTTCTCTATGACAGTGTGTATTCTGCGGGTGGGGTCAAGGAGAGATGCAGCTCTGTGTTTGACAGAGGCGACTAGGGTAGGGGTGCCTGTGTTCTTTTGGTAAGGGTTGAGTTCACCATCTCCTCTTCGCCCTCCACTTGAATGGAGTTTCTGGATCAGGGATGTGAGGCCCTGGACGTGGCCAGATCCTCAGAAAGAGTGGCACTCCCCAATCAACCCCCTTGACCTCTTCCCTTTTGCTGTGCCCTCTTAGATGTAGACCAGGACAGATGTATGTATATTTATCTATGGAGTAGGGAACATAGTGTTTACAGTGTGCGAGTGTCCAGTCAAAACGACCAGCAGAATGTTTAATGACAATCAATGGAGAAGGGTAGAGGATGATTTGGTATGATGCCTTTGGGTATTTGTGGTGCGCCTGGGTTGAAGGTTAAGAGGTTTGTAATTTATTTCTGTGACTCTGCACCACAGATTGTTTTGCCTTTAGTTCTCTGGTCAGTTGAACTAGCGAAATCTTTCAAAGGCAAGATCCTGTTACGCAGCAGCCAATGCCTGTAAGATGGTCTAGAAGGAAAAAGATAAATCCAGCAAGCCACTTGCGAGGCAACACTAAACATTCTCGCAATGTTTCTGATTTTGCCATGTCGTGGCAATACTGTGACATTGACAGAGCACATCAGTAACATTGTGAGTACATTTCTGTGTTAGCTGTGTTTAAAGCCACTGTGAACCTACAGGCATCTGAAGTCTAGAGCAGAATGACAGGCTTGGAGATGCAGCCCCGTCCCCCTGAGAGACAGGTACATAGGACTAAGGCTACGTTCAGACAGCAGGCAAATGTGGCCAAAATCCGATTTTTTTGGCCATATGTGACCTGTATCCGATCTGTTAAAGACAGTTTGAACAGCACAAATCCATTTTTTTTTTTAAATCCGACCCAGGCCACTTTCATATGTGGTCCTAAATCTGATACGTATCTGATATTTTGCAATGTGACTGCTGTCTGAACGGCCAGGTCGCATTTATCCCACCTTAACGTCATTGAAATGCCGAGACGAGATGCCACCATATTTACTTCCGTCAACAAACAGTGCGTGCCTGCGTGGTCACGTATTACCTCAGGACCTCTTTTGTGCATGGGGGTCACTTCAGGGTCGCATTCAGTTCATACTCAAAACTGATAGAAGTCGCATATAATGTGTAATATGAACGAGCACACAAAAAAATCGGATTTCTCCAAAAAATCCGAATTGTGCATCACGACCTGCTGTCTGAACGTAGCCAAAGTTACACCCAATACCTTAAAAGAAGACTCTCAGCCTCAGAGGGATGTGGACCCCGACTCTTTATGCATTTGAAGTTAGCCTTGCACAGGGGGCTGGAGGCAAGAAATGTGTATTATAACTCCACCACAGAATGTTCACATTTCGAGGGAAGCACTTTGATTGGACAGTGATCAAGAGACTGAACATTCCCGCAGAGGTGTTAAAGCACCGTCGTCATACTCTTCACTGACCACTCCGCTCTGGTACACTGAGTAATGTGAAACTATAGTCTGTCTACAGGAGCGAGGAACTGTGGAAGTCATCCAGTGGGTCAACAACGCCTGTATAAAGTGGCTGTAGCTGTTTGAGGTCTGGTGATTGTTCTATGAAAGTCAAGTAATTTGCCTCGGTTGTTAAGCCTTTCAACGTTCAAACGGAATGAATAGATAAAAGTGTAGTGCAGCTGAAGGCTTTTTCTGACTGTGTGAGTAATGTGCTTTGTGCTGCGGAGCTTTGCAGACCTGCTTTAGTCACTGGATGTTCTGTGTGCTGAATTGACTCGGAGCTAAAACTACGACTGCTAAAGCATTGCCAAAAATGTGTGTTGTGTTGTGATTTTGTGTCTGTGTTTGTTTATTTTTTGTCTTGTGCAAGTTTACCTTTTTTACCTGTTTTGCCTATTTGTCCTGTTTTGTTTAGTCACTTGTGTTAAAGAAATTGTGACCAGGTAATCACTATGAAAATTTATTCAAAATGTATACCTTTGTTTTTTCATTGTTTTTTTAAAGAAGAATTGTACTGAGATTTATCCTTTAAAACATGTATTTATAGTTTTTTTTTTTTTTTTCCCACCGTGGCTTATTGTTTCGTCTGTATTGTTGACATTACGGACTTTGGTTGTGACATAACGACACAGGACATGAAAGAACTGGAAAGAGAGAATCATTACTGTTTCTCTGGAAGACTGGGGTGTGTGTGCCTGTGTGTGTCTGTATGAGTGTGAGTGTGTTTGTTTAATTCATCACTGAAAAGATACTGTTATGTGATGGCATTTGTGTGGAAAGCGTTAAACAAAAATGTATGATGAAATTGAAAACATCAATAAATAAATCACCTGATTCCAGGATGTAATTTAATACATTATTTTTTCATGCCATTGAAAATCTGATGTCTGTAAATATATAGGAAGAGATCATGTAATAGGATTTCATGTCACCCAGTACAACTAGAATGACCTGTAGTATTCAGTCTACCAATATGGGGAATACTACAAGAAGAAGGACTATGATTTTCAACAAGATAGTGTATTTTTCAGTGGAAACTATGTAGG
Organism: Gymnothorax javanicus; assembly: GCA_029692085.1. Classification (NCBI taxonomy): domain Eukaryota; kingdom Metazoa; phylum Chordata; class Actinopteri; order Anguilliformes; family Muraenidae; genus Gymnothorax; species Gymnothorax javanicus. Next base: position 52,375,440 of record CM056202.1, read on the forward strand.
CGGAAAGTATTCAGATTGCATCAACCTCATTTTTCAAACTATTGGAACAACCTCTGCTTTGAGGGTGAGGGCACAGTCAACTCACACGCCACTGTGGACATGAAATATTTTGACCCTGGTGGAGATCATCACCGGGTCCCATGATGCTGCTCTTGCCAGCATGCTCTGTCCGTGCTCGGACATGCTCCAATATTGAATCACCATAAAACTTCAGGTGTGGTTCTTTGACTTCTTCTTTACCTGTAGTGTGTAAGGCCTGAACATATAACAGATGTGGATAACATATGATGGGTATATTCTGAAGTGAATAGAAGCAGATGGAAATATTGGATTCTTGCCCTGTTGCTCAGTAAATGTTATTTCGCTTTTCTTGTGCAGGTAACTGCTGAAATGAAGCAAATGCCAATCACAGTATCCCTTTCCGTGACGTTATCGATGTACTGTTCTTGACGAGTCAGGTCATGCCATAAATTGATATTTTCATTGAAATGACTCACAAACCACTGTGTGGAAATCATTGCCAAGGAGCATTCAGATCTTTCACTGCGTCACTCCAAGATAATGTGTTTCCCCCAGACTTCCATCCTACCATCCCCTTAGCTGCTGGCCCCCAATTAACACCAGCAAGCTCAGCGGTTGAAGTTAGCATGTTGATCAGGGCATCAGAAAGTTTTGCCATCAAAGACTTAGAGGTACAGAGGCGCAAATTTCAGGTTCAGAAAGTAAAAGCCAAGTATTTTGTTTCAATCGCCTGCATTTGCTTGATCAGGTAAAGGTAAAACACACAGTGAAATCAACTGGATGAGCTCATAGATTGCAGAAATGTTACCAGGGATCCATCTGAATTCTTAATCGGGCAACAATTTCTCTTTCCTCTAAACTGTTTCTTGACCTCAATAGAAAATGTCACTCAGGTCGAGAAAAAGTTTCAGGGAGATTTCAAAGTTATCTTTGGATATGTTTGAGAAAAATTGCATGTCTTTTCCTTCTATACGGTAATGGCATGACTGATCCAACTGGAAAACTACAAAGAACGACACGTCCAGTCGCTACAGCTGCAAAGGATTGGAGCCCATGATCTTTAATTCTTCTCTTCCGAGGTTGGCCCTATGCTTCCTTGCTGGAAGGAAGCTACAAAAAATCCAAATTTTGCATTCCTGCCTAAATGAAATATTCACCACTCATATTAACTGGTACTTAAAAAGTGTTCTGCGGCCAACCAGCAATAAGTTTTCTCACTGAATCCTCTGCGCTCTTAGAGAAACTGTGCTAGCCCTATTTTGGAAAGTAGGTCTACTCAGAGACAAGGAGTTTGGTGAGTAGTGTTTTTTATATTTGCATCATTAGTATGTGCAGCACAAAACCAACTTTTGATTTGCAACTAAATATTTATGGAATGAAGGAAAGATCCTGTAAATGTTCTGGGCAGCATATATGGGGCAGAGATGAAGGGGCGATGTGTGTAAATTCTCACTCTTTAGGCTGGAGGTGTATGGAGATCTATGATGTTAACAGCAAATAACAGAGAACATAAATAAATGGGGAAAATAGGAAAGAACTGAATAAGGACTCTAAAAAATAACCAGCCATCTGTTTAAAAGTGGCTTTGGGGTGAAATAAAAGTTTCAATGTTTTAAAACAGGACAGGACTATAACCTTTGAAGTTGCTCTTCTAATTTCACAGCTGTTCCAGTCTTAAATGCCAGTGAAGTGAACTCTTAAAGCATGGTGTCAAACTCCAGTCCTGGAGGGCCTTAGTATCTGCAGGTTTTCATGGTCCCCTTGCAATCAGCAGTCAGTGCTTTAAGAACAAGGTATGTACACTCTTTAATCAGTTAGTGACTTCAGTTAATTACTAGTACAGAAGCACAGCAAAACCAGCAGACACCTTGGCCTCCAAGAGTGGAGTTTGGACTCCCCTGTATTTGGATGTCACTGTCACAGAGACAGCTTTAGTCTGCATCTTTAGTCTTATGCTTGTTACACAGCTCAAATAATTGTTTATATGCAACTGTTTCATGAATTACTATTAAAAAAAAGTTTGCCTCAAAAGTATAAACTGATGTTAAATTACTCAATTTGCAATTTCCTCCCCTCTGTTTCAGCATGTAGCTATCATCATAAACAGAAAGTTGGAGCTTTAAAAGCAGCCGTGACTATGATTTCAAGAAAGAACTTCGTCACTTCCAAAACGGACATTTTGATTAAAAAATGTAACTGAGAAGGGAAGGAAATCACTTTTTGAAAATTGTGATAATTCTTATTTTTCTTCAGCAGAAACGATACCTGTGATTGAAGTTAAATTCAATCTAAAAACTTGTGCTGAGTCTGCTGGTAAAGAAAAAAAACAAAAACAACAACCAAAAAAAAAGCATTGTTAGCTGAGTGGTAGGCAGGCTGTGCAGTGTATCTGAGCATTGAGGGGTCTGGTCCTCGGTCTCAATGGGCATGTCTCTCATCAAAGTCCAGTTTATTTTGATACAGTTTTTTAGCTTTAGTTTTGTATTGCATAGCAGTAGTTTTGATATGTTCGACCAAAGCAAAGATTAAGAGATTGATCAATGTAATTGTCAAAATGTCCATCGCACAGCACCCTAACTCAGCACTTTGAGATTAAACCAAGATATACAAAATATTTTTTAAAGCTGAACTGAACAATCACAGAGCAATACCTTTGATGTATATGCTTTTGGATTAAATATAAAATGTGACCTGCAATCAGCCACATGAACAATGTCTTGGACCTCAATTCCCATTTTGCATCCGTCTTTAAAGTGGTGTCAAAACAAAAATTCTCAGGCCCTCGACGCATGAAGTGCAATACGGTTTTTGAAGTCCATGGATTTACTGCCCTCAGGTGGCTGGCATTTATACTACAACATATTGACATCAGCTGAGAAGTTTTGCATTAATTACAAGTCGGAATTCTGCCTAACTAAAGAAAATCAAGATTTCTTTATTACTTTACATTTATTATCCATTAGTTTCACAAGCAAAGAAAATAACCAACCAATCAGCATCAATATGATTTTCTCTACTATCTTATTAACCAGTAAAATTATCATTCGCGGTGCTATGGGTCAGAAATTATGACGTGATCTTAATATTGTAAATACTCTGAGGTGTGGCCCCTCTGTGGGACTATGGCATACATTTATGTGAAGTGACTGCCATTCTACAGAATGAGAAATATTGATTCTGACTGACGGTTGAAATCCAGCACCAGTATGCCAAACCTTGGGATCTTCATATATATTTTAAAAAAATGTGTTTATATTCAGGAAGAACTTATTTTTGAAGGAAAATGCACAATGACACTTTTCTCTCCTTTGCTTAGTAATGAGATTGCATAATTGATCCTTATTAAAATGTGCACACTAGAGGTTCTGATTGCATCAGCCAGGTGGAAGTACCTCAGTGGGTATAACTGTGTGTGTGTGTGTGTGTGTGTGTGTGTGTCTTCACTGTAACAAGGACCACAGGGACCAGCAAACAATATTTGAATTCATACACCAAAGCGGAGCACCACAGGAATATTACGCACAAGGCAGCAATGGGAAATTCTCATTAGTGGCTGCTTGTCAGAATCTGGATGGCTGAAGCCAACATTGCTTCCCGTTTAGGCTTTGGGCTGTGTTTCTGTTGACATAAAGACAGTAGGTTTCAATTTGTATTTACGTTTTGCTTATGTATTTTTTATAACATGGCACGAGTGGTGAGAACAGGCCATTAAGCCCAACTAGACTTGCCTTCTTACGAACACTAAGGGCTCTATCTTTCACACTGCCCTACCCGTTGCCACTACCCGCTACCCGTGAATTACGCATTTAGCAGCTTCCACTATCCCTAAACGGTATCTTGCGGCCACACTACCCGCTATACATTATGCCGAATCCTTTATTTGCGACTGGGGGTGTGCCCGTGGGCGTGTTTATGCGCTTTCCTTAAAATTGCTATCTTGACCACACAGGTTAGGGAAAGCGTATAAGCGGGTCCTCAAACTACCGCTATCCATTTGGCAATTGAAGACACGGCTTCTCTCCCCCTATGCGATCTAACAGCGACAATGGGCTACATTCAGTTCAGAAAAATAATTACTTATAATTAGGTCTATGCACTGGCACTCAGCGACGTAACTTTTTTTTCCAGCGAGAGCGGCATTTCAGAACTCTTCAGCGAATGAAGGTAATTCTGGTGACAAGTACGGGTTTCGATCCGTTTACATTTTCCAATCGGACAGCTGTCAATTATTTTTTTACAGCAAGTTGCGTGACCGTGCTGCAAAAACAGGTGTGCGTACTTTGTTGCGAAATTACCTTAATTCGCAAAAGAGTTCTGAAATGCCGCCTCGCTGGAAAAAAAAAAAAACCGTTGCTGAGTGCCAGTGCATAGACCTATTTATAATTAAATTATTTTTCTGTACTGAATGTAGCCCATTATTTTGTCGCTGTTAGATCGCATGGGGGAGGGAAGCCGTGTCTTCAATTGCCACTTCAATATTCTTGAATTGGAAAACGTGTTAATAAGGGAAAACCATCTAGAATTAGCCAGGACTAATTATAGTCAATAAAGGAAGGATATTTTCTCCCAAATTTTCAGGGCTAGCGCCGCCCTGAGAATTATTTCCCACAGAACGAGAACGCGCGTGACAAAACTGCGCCTCCCCATCAGGCAGTGACGGAATTATGTCACCTGGTTGCAGATGATATATACACCGCTGCCCGCTGTCCGTATGCCTTGCCCGTTGCTGTTGGGGTTACTGTGGCACTATTTTTCTATGCTAGTGGGCCATTCCAACACCCACTCAGCTCAATTGGAGGCATGACCCAACCATGGTGAAACGCATTTTTTTTTTTTTTTTTTTTTTTTGAAGTTTCAATCACAAAAGGGGTAGGCTTGATGTTTTTTTTTTTTTTATTACATACCAAACATTAAACAATATGTGAATGTCAAATAATAATAATAATAATACAATTCATGATTAACTTAACAAAAACAGATCCTCCCCTGTCTGGATTTGACCTCATGCACGAGCAATTTAACTTCGTCTTCGGAGAAACGTGGCGACCTTCCTCTCTCCATCACGGGTTTCGGTTTGAGGATTTGGGATAGCGCAGCCTGCTCCGAAAGGCAATGGCACCTAGTACACTGATTGGTTTAACTGGCGTAACGCCCAAACCACGCCTATGCATAATATAAAGGGTAGCGCAGGTGTTTTAGGGATATAGGCAGGTGTGCAAGATAGCAACTTTTGCGGGGGAACGCCTCTTACGTAATGCTAAATCCCCAAATAACGGGTTTAGGGACTCTGGCGCAAGATAGGGCCCTAAAAGCCTTGCTCAGTCCAGCACATATTAGAGCTGTTATTTTTGCATTTATATTATCAAAAGTTGTGGATCGTACCAAAACTACTGTTCTCATCCGCCCCATTTTTTCGTTATTCTCTGTTGTAGTACCTGGAACAGTGATCCAATACTGAAAGGTCGAGTTATAAACACGGCAGTCCAATGATTGGTCGAGAGAGAATCGTCACTTTTGCTAGCCAAAGGATATGGGTGATGCCGACTTTCTGTGCGGCTCTGGTTCTGGAAGTGACCAACCCATTCATTCACTCCACTAACATTTTAGAAAATCCTTTATATAATGAGTTATAAACCTGGGACTAAGCAAAGAAAAAAAGCAAAGATACAAGATTGTGTTCATAATTATTTTAAGGGTGAAGGAACTACTCATCTCAGAAACCATTGCAAATAGTATCTTTCCAACAGGTTTAGCATGCTTCTTGAATTCAACCTGTGATTATTTTAGAGTTTATTTTGCTCATAAAAGTGTTGTGATATATTTTCATTTGTGTTGCGTGTGCATACACAGTCATTCAAATGGTGTATTGTAGAGTTGTCATCAATATGGTGCCGTGCTTGGTTCCTGACTGCAATCACCGCTCAGGCGTCTATCAATGCTGGTTCCACCATTTCCCCTCAAGTGTGTCAGAGAAGAACCAGTGGCTCAGATAGCATTCTATTTATTATAACATCACTCGTTTTTAATTAATGTTAATTCATGATTATGAGAGTTCATCACAGCTGCATAACAGTATGCATGACAGTATATTTATTGTCCTATTTGTGTTGTAACAGTGACTCTCACAAGTTGAGTTTCCATCTCATGTCAAGCGAATTCTAGAAAATTCGCTTAAAAGAAAATTGAATTACCAGCGTTTCCATCAACTGGCTTGGAGCTAATGAAACTCCATTTTAGTAGGTCATTTTCGCTACAACATGGCAGTAGAGGGCACACATACCATGTATAGAACAGCAGAAGAAGAAGAGGTCGCAAATCAGAAGAGAAACAAACTGAAGTGAAACAACTGGAAAAGAAACAACCGGAGGAAAAATGGGACACTGTAAAAATGGAGAGAAGTTTACAGGAGTTGCATGCAATTCAGAAAATCGTCATAGAGCTTTTCTTTCACCTTATGATTGCAATATTTGACGCTGTGCGGAGACAAAGAAGGAGTGGAATGCTCATGCATGCAGCAGCAGCAAGACGGCAACATCAGATTTCAGTCGGCTACAGGCCGTTTCCATCCCACAATATGCGCATTAACTCTTTGTCGCATGAGGCCAAAACTACCTCAAGTGAATGTATAAACTTTTATGCGACTTAGAGAAAGTTTATTTGCATTTTGCCGTACCCATCTGCCTTTTCCAGTGCAAATTCTCATAATGCGCACAAGAATAGTGAGATGGAAACGCAACAACAGACACTACACTCCAGTTCATCGCCTGACTTGCAGTTATTTTCATGCCTTTGGACATTGTCTTCATCTCTAAAAAACCGCAGCATGTCAGGGTACGGTAACAGTTCCATGGTAACAGGGAGCTCCACCAATCATAGATGTTGCTGGTACTCTGTAGGATTTCCAATTTCTGGCGTGATAAATTTCCCCACAAAGTGTCTATCACTAAAGAAGCAGTATGCTTTGCAATTAGTTGCAACCATTTTTATTCCTATTACATTTATTTCTGCTACTTATTTTCCAATTTCTAGTTTTCTTTTTTCCCTCCATCCAATTTTTTCATACTCTGATTTCGCACCTAAATCACTGAGAACTCTCCACAGGTCAAATTACAGGACTACAAATTCTGACTTACTCGCATTTTCAGGTAAGGTTACTGAAAGGCAGGCCTGTCGCAAAGTGAGGGCATTGGGTTGCAGTGCCCCCCACCCACCCATGCATATCGTACCCTCCATCAGACAAAATGAATTTCCTTATAAAACAAAAATAAAATGTGTTTATTTTGTATTTGTGTTCACACTTCACATTAAAGAGCACGGGTGCAGAAATTCAACATAGTTTCTTGACTATTTCATTGCTTGAAAGATTACTCGAGTATTCGCTTTCTAGTTTTTTATTTTTTTCATGCGGTCCAGTCAGCAAAAGTTGTTGTGTATTGGAATCAATGCGGGCATCATTAGGCTGTTGTTCATTGTGCTATTTAGAAATCTATTTTGAAATTGGGGCTGGATACCTAATAGTTCCAGGAATTTATGAATGAATTGTAAATCAACATTTGAATGCTGAGTGACTTTTTGTATGTAAGCCATTTATATTGTTTTAAAACCCGGTATTTTGCACAGTTGCAGACACAGACAAGGCTATTTCAATATTATTTGTATCATACTTTCGTAAAATTATGTTGGTGGGTCAAAGGATTGTTTCCGAATTGAGATTAATACCCCTGTCACACCAGAGTTGCGTTCTCACAGAGTTCTTGCGGCGTTCACAAAAATTGTAGAACGCCGGGGTGAGCGTAGCGGGATCACCTCGAGCGCAGCGGCATCTCTGTGGCATCTCCACTAAACGCCGTGGGGTCTCCTAGAATGCCGAGCCACGGCGTGTTTTTTTTGTATGTTCAAAACAAACGCCGTGGCTCTGCGTTCTGATTTGAACTCCATAGGATCGTTGTAGCAGCTCAGCGAGGTCTCCAACAGCGCCATGGGAGCGCCATGGGCACGCCCCAAGGTTGCATATGAACGCCACACGAACGCAGCAAAAGCTGCTTTCAAACCCGTTCACACAGCTCTGCGACCTTACGAAGACCATGCCGATCACCCCGATCTGAAAAAGTAACCAAATCGGGGCATTATCGCTGTCAAAATCCAGCAATTTGGGAAATTAAAGACTACAACACGACTGTACTGCGATGCTTCTTCGTGAAAAGTGCTGCTGACTCGCTACCACTACGATAACACCAAGACCAATGCTGACCAAGCGGTCGTTTCTACTACGTTGCCCCTACGACGTACAGGACGATACTATGTTGTTACACAGACCTAGAAGACTGTATGACGATGTCGCTACGCTGGTGCTGACCATATTACGCTTCTAGTACGATTTGTGGCGATGCCTATGTAATTGTAATTACTGTATGCATTGTATTTCTTTGGAGTGTCTTATACTTGCTCAACTGATTTTGTGATGCGTAGGTTAAATACAGTGAGTGAAGAGAATACAATACAATAAGCAAAAGTCATTGTACTTATTATTTAATTTATGCAATTATTTGGTGCACTGATTTAAGTTATAATTTAGGTCCTCTTGCTGCGATTGAATATTAGTTCCTACTTATAATTGTTTTACTGGGGAAGAAGGACCGTGATGGGGAAAAAGGAAGTAGCAGAAAAAACGATTGAGTTGAGCAGTCCGTTTTGTTGGATGTAACGTTAGCTGTGATCTATGGCGACAATAAGAGTAACACGATGGCTGAGGCCCTTGCTGCAAAACGGAAGGCAATGAAGAACAAATCATTCGTCTTCCTCCAGATGCAGATAGCCTTCACCAACACTGCCTCCGTGCAAACTATTTGGCATGTCTAGTGCGCCATCCCTCCCTGAAGCATCATCCCTCTCCACTTGGACATGGTTGGGAGCTGGTTGGTGGTCGCTGTCGCCCTGTCCGTCACATGCATTCTGCTCTCCCAACACATTGGCCTGCACCAGGGCTAGCTGAAGAAAGTGAGGAAGATAAGAGTGAGGAGCATGGTGAGGAGGAGTTAGCCGATGATGTACATAGGAGGATGGAGGATTCATCAGAATATGACACAGAATCTAGTGAGGCAGAATGCTCTGATTTGGACTGATCACGACATGTTTTAAGTGTTTTCAATATTCAAGTATACTGTCAAAATGATGTCATGGCATCAGACTGATGTCAAAATTTGAATCCTTGTGGCAAACTTATCTAATAAATTGGAATCCTTGAGGTTGACTTACCCCAAAAAATGCCTTCATACACAATTCTAGCTACTACGGTTCATTAGTTAAATTTTCAAGATGGCGGCAGCGGCCATCTTGGATTTTCTCCCTCTGGCCAAAAATGCTGGGATTTTTGAGAGGGTCCTGGGGGCCAAATTATTTTTGTAACGTTCACAGAAGTCAAATCAATCATCAAAACATATTAGCCAGAGGATGGTCACGGAATTGAGGTTCTGGACTCAACTAACGCTTATTTTGTGCACGTTCAAAATAAGCGTAGGGAGAGCGTGCAACTTCCCGACCTAGGAGATCCCACCCCAACCAAACCACGCTCATGGAGATCCTCCCACGTTTGGCCCACGACTGGCCCCGATTGGCCACGCTCTCAGCCACTTTTCCATCGTAGTAGAAGCGGCGTCTGTGTGAACGCGCCTTTCACACCAGACACGAAACGAATTTTTTGCATGACAGATTACATTCAAAGTCAATGCAAAGACGTTTTTTGCTTGAGAAGCAGGAGTTTGAGGTGTGGGCGAGCAAGGATCTCTTTCACTGAGTGACTCAGCAATTCTCTGTGCGTGGGGAACCAGTCCTGCCATGGCCCTCTGTGATTGGCTGATTTGATATCTAACAGCTCAGCTGAGTTTCCATGGATATGATTTCGTTAGAATAGGGCGCGTTCGAAATGTGCACTCACCCATTATGTACGGCATTATGTTGTGAATGTTCTACATTGAAAACAATATAAAGACAGTGAGTGAGTAGAAAAGTGTGCATTCCGTATGTCATCATCAGAACAAAGTTAAACTAGCCAGCGGTTTTGCGCTTATTGAAATTTGCCCGATGCTACGAATTCCCAATCTTAATAAAAAGGTAACCTACCTCATTTTCCAGGCTGTTTATTTTCACTGCTAAGTCTAAGCTAATACGGCACTATTTTAAAACGTTGCTCTCTTTGTCAAACAATCAAACACAAGGAAGCATTTGATAGAAATGTAACGTTAAAAAGAGAAACGTATGTTCATGAATGTGATATGCCACTGTTTGCAGTCTACCTTAAATGGAATTACTGCTTAGCAAAGCTAATGTTTGCCTAATACAAGGTTCATTAGCAAACGCTATGTCTTCACTAATTACAATACAGGCTCGTTAGGTCATCAGCATCTGTCTGCCAGCGTTACGTTAAGATAAGCTAAACCTCCGAGGAATATTCGCGTACATAACTTCATGGCTCAGCCTGTGGTGCCGTACATAATTTATGAAGAATAATGAGTGCGTGAATAAATGAACTGAAGTAATTTCATTTGCATCAAGAAAATTTACAAAGAACTAATGTGGAATCGCGATGAAATACAATTGAAATAACACTTGTACTGTTTGAAAAACATTTGACCATTTTTGTTGTTACTGGTTTCAACGGTGGTTTTTATGCCTTCAGTTCGTACGTGCGAGTGCGAGTATATGTTCCGGTCCGACCCATAACCGGTCAGTGCAGATGTTGATGCCCGCGGACACGGAGCTGCTCTATTTATGCACGCAGTTACACTATTCTCTCACTAGATGGCACACCCGGACCAGTTACTGAATATTCACTAACAAGCCGACCTCGAACACAGTTTACAATATTGGCAAGTTCAGTCCCAACCCTGTTTTTCAAGACTTGCATAAATGAAACTCCTCAGCTAAGCCTCCTGTGCAAACTGCTCAATATACTTGCCCATACTATCTATCCAGCGATTCCAAAAATGCTCTCTTGTGACTGAAAAATTTGTTGTCCTTGGTAGCAACCACTTCATCTGTCCTGAGCCAGTGGTATTCAAATTAGTAGTTAAGAAAAATCGGTTTTCTGAAACAAAAATTTGACATGATATTCATACTGTTATTCTTTTATCACTATCATTTATCTTCTATCGTTTCCCTCATGCAGAGGTACCTCTGGGCCAGGACGCAAACGTGCGACCACCGCAAATACATAGTACCCCCGGACACTCCATCCGGGGCTACAATAATGTTTTTTTGTGATAAAAAAGTCACTATCTTGTTAAAAGTGGATTTAAGGGCCCAAATCAGATCAACCTGAAGTCTGCTTTGCTGAGGCTTGAGATTAAGATTTTTCACTTTGTCTTCATAGCTTTTATCTTTTATACCTGGAATTAACTTTGTAGCTCTTCTTTGGACCTTTTCTAAAGCCTCTTCATCTTTCTTGTTGTGCAGTCCCCAGAACTGCACATAATACTCTAAGTGTAGTTTAACAAAGGTATTTTGCAAAATAATTATAACCTCTTCAGTTTCATACTCAATACTTTTGAACCAGTTTTCCAGTTTTGAACCTCCCACAAAGGTATCCTGTGTAATGTGTTTATTTCCCACATGTGGAACTTTTAATTTAGAAATATTATTCATTTTCCATGTTTCTGCCCATTTCTGGAATCAAGATCATCCTGAATCACCTTGGCAGATTTTATACTGTTAACAAAACCTCCCTGTGTAGAATCATCATTTAATTTGCCTGGGCATGTTACATTATCCTCTGTGTGCTCACTGGGGCCTGAAGAAGGGAAACAGAGATTCTAACCTCAAGTAATCACTGTTGTAGCTTAATTGGACAGTACAGTACAATCTTGCTCAGGACTATTGCATTCTTTTTTTTTCCAACTCTGAATAATTTTTGAATGCTTCTTTTTTTCCAGGAAAATCTCAATTTCAACACGTTACATTTTGAATGCAGATTGTATCGTAAACTCATAAACACTCTCTCCGTCTTATATTGCTTCATTGTTATCGCGTTGCTGAGCCCTGAGCTCTTGTTATTAAAATAATGTTTTTGAGTTACAAAATACCTAATGAATACCGTCTCACTTTGCGAATCAATCATTCAGTCATTTATTCCCACAGCTGCTTTTAAAGTTGCCGTCCTCAGTTGTATGAGAATCGGGGAAACTGCTCTAATTCTCTTTCCGAACAGTTTTCAGCTAATGTACATTTAAACCCTAATAAATAATGTATAGCAAGGTTTTTGGTGGTGACTCATAACTCGGTGTTCAGTGCTCACTGCTGCTGAATACGTTGCCAAAATGGGCCTTGTCTGTTGCATTTTTGTCTTAAAGTGCACCCATTAAATGACTTTTCATTGGTCATTGTTGTATCCTTGAAGTCTACTAACGGCGCTTTTCCACTACGCGGTACTGGCTCTACTCTACTCACCTTTTTTGCTTTTCCATTAGGAACAGGTACCTAGTACTTGGTACTTGGTACCACTTTTTCTGGTACCTGCTCTCCTGGGCTTCCAAAAAAAGCCAACCGGATATTAGTAGGTACTAAAATGTGACGTGACAACACCGCAGCCCACTGATTGGTCAGAGAGAATCGTCATTGCGATAGACGATTCCGTAGTTGACTTTGGGACATCTCATTCGAGTTAGATTGGAGAGTCTCAAGATTAGCGTAGTTATTATGATCATCAACTTATATTATTTCAGGCAACTTGTTCAATATACTGTGCTTTGCCTTACTTTTCAAACACGGTTTTGCTTGTTCACCAAAGTTGCTAAATTCATGAAATGCGTTTCTCTTTGTCTGTGACCCCGCTCGTAGCGAAATTAAGTGACGGTGTTGTGTCCAGTTCTGTTCCCCTAACTAATTCCCCTTGAGAAAGTCATGTGATGCTACCCCTGTTTTAAGAAAATCGCACAGAAAAATAACTTTACGGGTGTTGACGAATCATTTTTCTCTGAAAGTTATCGCAGATGAGATCACGCATCATGAAGCAATGAATTCTGAATCTCTGTCATCTCCTGTGATTTGCGCATTTGCAACGTGGAACTCTGCTCTGCAATGATCACTTAATTATCCCATGCTTCAACAATCCGTTTGTTTGCCGTCAATTTCAGGATGAAATGTACATTTGCTCTCCTTGCATTTTACAGATATCATTGCTTTGCGTTGTTAGGTGGTATGCAATTTTTATAAATGAACACTTGATATAACTGCAGCTACATTGTGGGTCATGTTGAGGATGACGTCGCGGAAGTTTCATGCTGCGCCGCTATGACGACCAGCTACACTGAGGCAGTACTGTCCTCTAATGGAAAACGACCCCCCAGAAAGGTACTCGGTACCAAGGCAGGTGGAGTATAGTGGAGTAGAGCAAGACCTTATAAGTCCATGGAGTAGAGCCGGTACCACGTAGGCCTAGTGGAAAAGCGCCATAAAAAAGGTTCAAATGTGTCATTGTTTTTTAAAAAAAAAAAAAAAACACTTGTGTTTTCGCATGTTGGCCATTTCTGCAGTACCTGTCTGAAACATTCTGTTGAGGTCCTGCCCCACCCTCCCGAAAACGCCAGTGTGCTCTGACTGGTCAACTTGATCACTCGCTTGTGATTGGTCCACTGCTCAAGCGTTTGTTGGAAATGTCACGGCCCTTACCATAAATGGATTTCCGCTCCAGAGTGTAGATGAGCTTTAGAAACAAATACCGGTCTAGCTTTGTGGGTGTAACCCACTTATTCAAGGTCACGGCGAACTATCTGCTGGGCGCGAAAATTCAATTGGTGACATTACCAATTGATGAAAGAAATGGCCAGAAGCTATTGGCACGTTTCAGTCAGCTCTGGAGCAGTGTGTTTTGCGGCAGAGAGTGCTTCTTCTGGAGATGACTTTGAGTTGTTTTCTGACACAGACCTTTAAAATGCGCATAAAAACAATATGATTCACACTCTGACATTAAAACAATGAAAAACCATAATATACTATTCAAAAAAAGTAGGGGATATTGGATTTACAAGTACCATGAAATGCAGATCATGAGGTCAGGAAGGAAACAAATGACATAAAAACATTAAGGAAACATTTGTCAATTTATTCGAAACCCTGTGTACAGTCAGTAAAGGACAGATTCTCCAGAATAAGGGTCGACACAAACACAGGGTCACACAGCAAATTTACCACCATTGTGAAACAGAGTCAGTAGCGGGTAAAACCCCCTCGGTTGGCTAGACAAGCTCGAATTCGGCGTGGCATACTCCTAACGAAACGTCCCAGGTCATTTTGGGGAACGTTATTCCATTCCTGTTGCAATGCTGCAGCAAGTTCTTGGACATTGGCAGGAGGTTGTTGACGTTGGCGTAGCCGCTGTCCAAGCATGTCCCAGACATGCTCGATGGGGGAAAGGTCCGGACTGAGTGCTGGCCATGGTAATGTGGTGATATTCTGCTGCTGGAGGTAATCTGTAACGATCCTGGCCCTATGACATCTGGCATTGTCATCTTGGAAAATGAAACGGCGGCCATAACGACGTGCAAACGGCACAACATGGGGTGCCAAGATGTTGTCCCGGTAGTACTGCCCTGTGACACGTCCAGCAACAACATGCAAGTCTGCTCTGCCGGCAGCAGTGATGCCTCCCCACACCATTACAGATCCACCCCCATACGGATCATGTCTAATGACGTTAACATCATGGAAACGTTCGTTACGTCGGCGCCAAACCCTCCTGCGTCTGTCAAGGAAGTCCACAGTGAACCTCGACTCATCTGAGAACATTACGTTGTTCCATCGGCGATTATCCCAGTGTTGATGATGACGACACCATTGGAGTCTGGCCCTAATGTGACGATCCCTCAAACAGGGAATGACACGAGGACGTCGGGCGTGTAAGTGAAATCTGTGCAGACGATTCCTGATGGTCTGGCCACTCACTACCAAGCCAGTATCCCTTTGAAGTTGAGACCTTATCTGATTTGCTGTTACCATACGATTTCTCAAGACAATAGTGCGGATGAATCTGTCCTGAGCCTGAGTTGTTGCCCTTGGTCGACCGGATCGTGGTCTATCCTGAACAGACCCTGTAGCACGATGTCTGGACCATAATCTGCTGAGGACAGACTGGGAAACATTCATTGCCCTTGCCACAACGACCTGTCTTGTGCCAACCTGTAGCATGCCAAGGGCACGTAACCTCTCCTCCTGTGTTAGACGGCGCGTGGTCTCTGTTTAATTAACGACTTCAACCACTGATAATCTGATGCTTTCTCTTCAAAATCTTCCTTTACAGTGGATCTAACCTTCCAATTCAGAGTCATGCAAATTTGTGGCACAACCCCCTTGATCATCAATAGCATCACGTGCAGATCGTGAGAGTGTCATTGATGTGTTTGGGTGATGAATTTCTTTGGAAATGCTTCCTCAGTAAGGTTTCGTATCCCTTTGTATATGTGAAAATTTTGATCTCAAAATAAAATATCCCCTACTTTTTTTGAATAGTATAGGTGCACTTTAATATCTTCACAGCAGTCTCTCTCTTGTACATATAGAATTTGTCTGCCTGTACGTGAAATATCCCTGAGGAAATCCAATGTACTGGTTCTATTTCGCACGCTAGGCATGTCGTTCATGTTCACCATAGAATTTCCACAAATAAATACACAGATGAGAAAGAATGTAATCCTTTTATCAGGCACAGGCAACAGATGGAGCCAGGAGCAGGATTGAGCTCAAATAAATATGAAGCTTTATTCAGGGGAGCAGAATGGAGCTCAAATAAATATGCAGCTTTATTCAGGGAATGAACAAGTAGGGATTGCCCAGCAGCAGACAGAACAATGGATGGTTGGCTAGACTCGGTCATAGAGCAGGCTGAGGTCAGGCAGTGGCGAACGGTATTCAGGTGGTCAGGCAAGGCAAGGTCAGAAGTCCGTTCCAGAGTCACTTCTGAGTAATTAGTCTGAAGAGAGGTGGAGATACAGGGAAGAGGAATGATGACCTTGCATGGGAAGACAAATGATGAGGGAAACTGCGAGTTAGTTTGAAGAGGACAGGACTGGAGGTCTCACTGAGCCTGACAGCATTGCTACTTTGGGGGGGGAAGCCTACTATCATGGGGAAGACTTTCTCCTCAATGTGTAAGTATGGCTGATAGCAATATTTCTCTTATTTAGGTAGTTAGCAACATTGTTTTTCCGTTCTCCACTGTCGCCATGATTTTGATACCGTTGCATAACTACCTACATTGGTTATTATCACTATTAGCCTTTGCTAATAACACTGAATATAACATATTGCTCAGTGTGGCCTTGCGTTTTAGAATTTATACCGCATTCAACTCAATAAAATGTCTTTCAATAGGTTTATGCTATTTTATAATGTGGACAGCTCGAGGGCTCTTTTTCTCTCTCCTGTGTTACAAGCCATTGCATTTTCTTAATGCAGTAGCATTTTTTTTTTTTTTTTTTGTTGGCTTTATGTAGGCTATTGACCACACCCAAAAGAACAAGTCAAGTGTCACTGTACACATCACAAACAGCTCAATGTTTGTTTTTACTGAAGTGCTTGGCGTGTTCACGTGGCGCGCGTCAGGATTACAATACCACGCGCTTTTCTTTATTTCCACTCGTGCCTCACTGGAAAAGCAATAAAAATCAATCGATTCTGCCGCAAATACAGTACATACCTCACCGTTGAGTTTTTAATGGCGCTAAGTATATGTTCATATGAGGTATATTCCAGCGTGGGAAGTGTTATACAAGTTTGCTGTGCATGAACATTCAGTCCCCTACGATTTGTGACAAGGCCACTAAGGGGAGGAAGTACTCCGTGTCTTGCCACAGCAAGAAGCAGCTGAACAGGACAATGCACAAATGTCACTCTTATGATGACCCTCTCTGTATTGTGGCAGATTGTATTTGTTTTACTCTGTGTGATGACCAACAGAGGAATGGGGCACTGCAGGACCGAGTAGACAGCCTAAAATTCCTTGTGAATAGCTTTTACTTTATTTTTTCTTCATTTTGCATGCCTCCTAAAGTCCAAACCCTCATTCACATTGTAGGAGGTGGTCACAGCAAACAGTTTCCTTGCAGGGTAAACCTTTTGATAGTAAAATAAGCAATTTAATCAGTATGAATGCTGGCTAATGGGGCTTTGGCTCTTAATAGACAAATATACATACTTTATAATGGAGAAAAAAGTTTTTTTTCGGTTTGGAGAGGTTTTTGGAAACCACTGATGTCCATCTCTGCTGATATTGATGGACTCATACTAACTGAGGGTATCGCCAATACGCAAAAAATGCCCGGATGTTACGTTCATGCCCCATTTCAGATGCATTATGGGATAGTTTGGTAACCCAGTCGCTTTCGGTCTCTTTCGCGGCTGCGGGAAAAAAATCGAACGCTGCCTAGGCGTGCATGGTTCCGCCGACCTCATCGGGTACTTACTTGCATACTTGCCCGTACGCTCGTGAAAGTAGCTGTGTGCTTCGTGAATGTTTACATTTTCCTCGGCTTGATTTACGTATGTGTGCGTGCACGGCCGAGCCGAAGCTAGCTGACGCTAAACAATAGCCGTGACCTCAGTAACGCACCGGAAGTAAGTGGGTTCCGGAAGTAGTGAGATATTTTGCCGAAAGCGCTACATCCGGGCATTTTTTGCGCATTGGCGATACCCTCAATTCTCACTTGAAAATTATAGACTCATACTGAGATTCATGGGTAATAATGGTTACTTTGTGGTAAAATATGATTATTTTATGATTTTAAACCATTTGAAGAGCCACTTGGAGTGCACTCTAATTGGCTTCATGGATAGCAGATATTTTAGAATGTTACTCTCCATTGTAACACAAGGAGTGGCAAGGAGTTTATGATCCCAGAAATCTCTTGTTTTATCTCGAAGCCATTTTTCAATTGTCAGTATTTCATGGGCTCATTCCACGCCAAACTGAACAAAGCTGCCCCGCGACCCCCTCCGATTTCCATGAAACTTATTTTGCGAATAGCTCTTAGGACCAATAGTGATATACCAAAATTTCAGAAACAACGGTGAAATAGCTTTCAAGATATGCATGATTGAAATTTGCTGACCACGCCCATTTTGCTATTTTGCTTGCTCCGGGTCCAATGTTTAGAGGCCAGTATCTGCTTGCGCATCAGTGAGAATCTCAAGATTTTTTTTCTATGTCATCTATGCCTTGCTCGCTTTTAGGCTTCACCATCAGAAGCACTGAGGAATATTTCATATCCATTTTAAAAATTGTTGAAAATGGGAGATAAATTTGCACTTAATTTTTTTAAGGACTTTGCAATGCGCTCTTCTCATCTAACAGATACGGTATCCCAAAACAGTTGCTGCCGTTATATTGGATGGACACGTGGTAAATACCAATATGCATTGCTATCCTTAGGTCGACTCAGTTTATCGAAAAATTAAAGCCTGAAATACACAAGTAAATATGCAAAATTAGCATATTTTTTGAGTTCGAAAATGACAAGGTTGACAGTTGGTGAATGAGACAAGATTTTAACCACGGAATCGTCATTGACATATAAACATTTGAACGAAGTCCAATCGACTAGTTCAACCTCCTTCCATGGGAAATTCAATGGACATTGATGTATGGTTTGATGAAATTGTCAAATACGTCAAATACGTTAAATCGACTTTCTTCTTTTGGATATTGGCGTAACAGCGTAAGTTATGCTGTTCCTGAGCTAGACTGCAGTAAATCAGTTTGAACAGTATTGGATCCATGATCGAGAGGTGATCTTACTCTTCGAGAAAGAAAAAGGAGAAGAAATCGCGCATGAATAATTAATTTGACCACTTCAATCTTCGTCCGTTCTTTTATTGGTTTTGGCCCCAGCTCTTTGGAAGATTTCTGGTCTCTTTGAAAATTTCAGGATCCACCTAAGAACGTTAATGACAATTTAGAGAGATGGGGGAAGGGCGTGAGCTGCTTACACTAGCCACTAAGAAGAACCCATGCTACCCAATTACAGTTCCAGTTTGCATCCTGTACAGAAGTAGACTTTCATTTTAAAAAGTTTTGAATGGTGATTACGTTTGTATAAAATGTTGCATGAGAACTGTTACTATCATTGGTCGAAAGGAGTAAAAGACTAATGTAGTAGCGGATCCAAGGGGTCAAGGCAGAGTAAGATCACCTCCCAACCCTGGATCCAATACTGTTCAAACTGATTTACTGCAGTCTAGCTCTGGAATAGCACAACCTACGCTTTTACGCCAATATCCAAAAGAAGAAAGTCGATTTAACGTATTTGACGTGTTTGTTAATTTCATCAAACCATACATCATTGTTCCTTGGATTTCCCTTGGAAGGAGGCTGAGATAGTTGATAGGACTTCATTCAAATGTTTATATGTCAATGACAATTGCGTGGTTAAAATCTTGTCTCATTCACCAACTGTCAACCTTGCAATTTTCAAATTTGAAAAATATGCTAATTTTGCATATTTGCTTGCGGGGCGTATTTCAGGCTTTAATTTTTCGATAAACTGAGTCGACCTAAGGATAGCAATGCATATTGGTATTTACCACGTGTTCATACAATATAACGGCAGCAACTGTTTTGGGATACCGTGTCTGTTAGATGAGAAGAGCGCACTGCAAAGTCCTTAAAAAAATTAAGTGCAAATTTATCTCCCATTTTCAACAATTTTTAAAATGGATGTGAAATATTCCTCAGTGCTTCTGATGGTGAAGCCTAAAAGCGAGCAAGGCATAGATGACATAGAAAAAAAATCTTGAGGTTCTTACTAATGTGCAAGCAGATACTGGCCTCTAAACATTAGACCCGGAGCAAGCAAAATAGCAAAATGGGCGTGGTCAGCAAATTTCAATCATGCATATCTTGAAAGCTATTTCACTGTTGTTTCTGAAATTTTGATATATCACTATTGGTCCTAAAGGCTATTCGCAAAATAAGTTTCATGGAAATCGGAGGGGGTCAGGGGGGAGCTTTGTTCAGTTTGGCGTGGAATGACCCCATGTTGAGCAACTTCAATGTTGAATTTTTATGAAGATTCTGTGTGTTTGCAGCCCTTATTCCATATGAAAATTATGAAAATAAACTGAAAAATGCTAATATTAAAAATGCCACAAGTATCTTACCATAAGTGGCGAGAACAGGCCATTCAGCCCAACTAGTCTCGCCAGTTTCTTATTACTATAGTGAATCTATCACTTCAGATACTCAATGACTCAATGGTATCTAGTGCTAAATCCAGCCTGCCCTTGAAAATCCCGAAGGTTTCTGCCTCAATAACATGGTCAGGCAAGCCATTTCACACTGAGACTACTCTCTGGGAGAAAAATATTTCCTAAAATCAGTGCTAAATTTACTCGTAGCCAACTTCCATTTGTGACCCGAGTTCTACTAACAAAACTTGGCCTAAGTAATCCTTCATAACTCACTTTGGAATCCGTTTAACATATTTAAAGACCTCAAACAGATCACCCCTGAGTCTCCTTTTCCTAAGACTGGAGAGATTAAGGATCTTCAGCCTCTTCTCATAGCTTTCATCTTTTATACCTGGAATTACCTTTGTGGCTCTTCTCTGAACTTTTTCTCGAGTCACTATATCTTTCTTAAAGTATGGTCCCCAGAACTGTACACAATACTCTAGATGTGGCCTGACGAATGTGTTGTACAAGAGAAGTATGACCTCCTTGGATTTATACTCAATACTTTTGGCTTTATATCCCAGCATCCTGTTAGCCTTTTTAACTGCTACAGCACAATGGCTAGAACCTGAAAGGGTTTAGTCAACAATCACTCCCAAATCTTTTTCATGTGGAGCACATTCCAGTTTTAAACCTCCCATGAAGTAATCCTGTCAAATGTTTTTATTACCTACATGTTGAACTTTACACTTCGCTACATTAAATTTCATTTGCCGCGTTTCTGACCAATTCTGGATTCTATCTAAATCATCCTGAATCACTTTAGTGGACTCTAAATTGTTCGCAAAACCTCCCAATTTACTATCATTTGCAAATATCATAACTAATCTGTTTTCAATATTCCTATCAAGGTCATTAATGTAGATGAGGAAGAGCAGGGGTCCCAACACCAATCCCTGAGGGACTCCACTCCCCACCATACCTAGCTCAGATGAGATTCCACTGACTACCACTCTTTGTGTTCTGTCCTGCAACCAGTTTCAAATCCACTCCAGAATACTCTCTGTTACTCCAACGGAGCTCATTTTAAAAATTAGTCTGTCATGCGGTATCGTATTAAATGCTTTCTGAAACTCCAAGTATATGATGCCATAAGCCCTGCTCTGATCATAAGTCTTGGTGGCCTCTTCAAAGAATTCCAGAGGGTTTGTCAGGCATGACCTTCCCTTACGGAAACCATGTTGGGTAGCCCTCAAGATATTATTCCATTCAAGAAATAATTCCAGCTCGTCTTCCAGCTCAGTACGGTCCCCTTTCTTACATATTGGTATTATATTACCCTGCTTCCAATCATTTGGTATTTCTCCAGTTTCTAAAGACCGTCGGAAGAATGCTGAGAGTCGTTTAGAAATGATCTCACTAACTTCCCTGAGCACTCTAGGGTATAAGCCATCAGGACCCGCTGCCCTATCTGTCTTTAGTTTATGCAACTAGTCTAATACTTCATTATCCCTTACCTCAATTTCTGCTAAATAATCTTGAGCACTGGACATGCCCTCTAGCCTAATAAAAATCTGCTCCAAGGTAAAATTCTCAACAAAGTACTTAAGGTGTCAGCAATATCCTTATTCTCGTACAGCAGCAATCCACCTCTCTTCTTTTTACACTTAACCTCCTCTTTGACTTTCCTTTTTCTACTACAGTCCTGAAAAAAATCACTTAGGATTAGTTTTTGCCCCTTCAGCAATTTGCCTCTCATACAGTCCTCTGGCATTCCTCAGTTCTTTTTTGACCACAGCCCGCATTTTACAGTATCAGGCCTTAGTATTCTCATTGTTGTCCTTTATGTACATTTTATAAAGATTCCTCTTTTCCCTCAAACTCCTAAGAATGGCTATGGTCATCCACTGAGGATTCTGCTTTTTCAACTTACTTCTGGACACCTTTGGAATAAATTTGCATTGTGAATCAAGTAAAACCCCCTTGAATCTATCCCACATCTCATTTACAGACTTACAATCCAGGAGTGTCTTCCCATTTTATTTCACTTAGATATGAGCGTATCCTGTCAAAGTTTGCTCACCTAAAATTGAAAATTTTGGTTTTCGAAGATAACTTTTTAACTTGCCACGAAACATCAAAACTAACGGTATAATGATCAATAGTCCCAAGTGGCTACAGTACCTCTACATTGCAAATTCTATCAGGGTCATTACAGAGCACTAAATCTAAAAGTGCGTTCTCTCTTGTAGGTTTATTACCATACTGCACCAAAAAAATTGTCATTTATAACATCTAGAAATTCTTCACCATTTCTTCACCTTTCACCATTTCCTGATCAATACCAGGATAATTGAAGTCTCCCATAATAATAGTCGCTCCTTCTCTACAAGTTAGCCTAATCCTCTTAAAGAGCATTTCATTTACAATACTGTCCAAAGCCTGTGGTTGATAGCATACTCCTATGTTTAAACCTGTCTTGTGTTTGCCAATGAGCTTGACCCAGATGTCTTCATAGGTCAAGAAATGTTAGATTTCAAGAATTTCGTGCACATGAATGTTTTTGTTCAGAGAGAGTCCTACATCCCCTCCCCTCCTATTAGATCTATCCTTTCTTAAGAGTTAATAACCTTCTATATTATATTCGTCTCCATCCTCTTCACAAAGCCATGTTTCTGTAATCCCAACTATGTCATGGCCCTCACTAATCATAACAGCCTCAAGTTCTGGAAATTTATTTTATATGTGTCTAGCATTGAAATAAAACCATTTCAGGCTATTATGACTGCACTTACCCTTCGGTTTCTCAGCCGCCTGCTGCTCCAAGCCCCTCACTACGCTTTGTTGCTTTAAAAATATATCATCAATAGCGCATGTAGCGTTGTCAGCTTCCATCAGAGCAGTCTGCATTTCCTATTTATAACACTCTCTAACCTCCCTTCCCCCAAAGTCCCTAGTTTAAATAACCTTGTGCTACCCTCAACATATGCTGATCCAATGCAAAGGTACCCCTCCAGTTCAGATGAAGCCCGTCTGGCTTGTATAGGTCATCCCAGTCCCAGAAGTTGTTCCAGTGCCCCATAAACCTGTACCCTTTTCCTACACTAGGTTTATAGCCACGTGTTAAGCCTCCAGATAAAATTCTGCTTCCTTCTGCTTCCACATGGTACCGGTAGAATCCCAGAGAACATTACCATGGAGGATCTGCCCTGAAGCTTTTCAGCTAATTCCACAAATTTGTCTTGCAGAATCTCAAACCTACCCTCACCTATGTCATTTATCTCAACATGAACTATGATCACTGGATCCCTCCCCGCTCTGGCCAGGAGCTTGTCCGCATGCTCCAGGAGGTCTCCTACCTGGGCACCAGGCAGGCAACACACTGCACAAGACTCTTTATCGCATGAACAGACTATGCTGTCTATTCCTCCAATAATGGAGTCCCCCAGTATCAGTAGCTCTCTTTTCTGAGGGGAAGAGGCCAACAGGGTGCCCTGAGGCTCATCAATCCCCCCACTCTCAGGGTCAGGGGCCAAGTCGAGTTCCTGCTAGGGCCAGAATCGGTTGGAAACCTCAACCTCTAGAGAAGCTGTCGCTGTATGGTGCGCAAGCCCTTTCCTGCGCTGACATCCTACAGTCACCAAACTTTCTCTCCCTGCCTGCTCTGGGGTCTCCCCGCTACCCTGCTGTAGCATACACACCATTTCTCTAAACGACATACAACTCAGTTCCTCTTGGAACTCTACGGATTGCAAACTATGTTGTGCCGCCAGCTGGCCCTGAAGATTAATAATCTTTTTCTCCAGATGTTCAATGAGCTGGCACCGGTGGTAGACAAACCCAGCCTGGATATCTCTTTCCAGAATTGTGATCATTCTGCAACCGTCACATAGTTTTGGTCACATTTTGGACCTCTTACCGATTGACCAAGCTCACCCTAGATAGCAAAGAAAATTATTATTGCCAAGACAGAAGCACAGGAACCGCAATTTATTAGCCTGAGAAGCCCTGAGCAGCAGTCAC
This sequence comes from Gymnothorax javanicus, assembly GCA_029692085.1. Classification (NCBI taxonomy): domain Eukaryota; kingdom Metazoa; phylum Chordata; class Actinopteri; order Anguilliformes; family Muraenidae; genus Gymnothorax; species Gymnothorax javanicus. The sequence goes on from CM056202.1 coordinate 52,399,638, forward strand.
AATAGAAACCGTGGGGAGAGTAAGTAAATGGAGAGTAAGCCTCTTTTAGCAGGGGCTTAGTTCCAGTTAATAAAAATGAAATACCACATAGATACAAACTCGATATGTAAAAAGCACTAAGACGGCTGACTTGATTTTATATAGTCCCAGTACTATGAATATACTTGTCTAACTATATCACAGAACTTGGCTCGGAATCCAGATAATCACAGACTGGTTTTTCTAGATACTGCTCTCAGATGAGAGCCTCCAATACCCAGCTATGTGATGAACAGGAAATGCCAATTACCAATACAATAATATCAGCGGTAGCTAACAAGCTAGTCTCTGGCAGCTACGATGGCCAGGAGAAACGGGACGGGGGAGGCCACGAAGCACTCCAGTAAACCTTAGTCCATAATTAATACAACCTAACCGAATCGACAACTCACGTAACTATTGCCCTGCTAACTAAATACTAAATCCCAGTTCCCAAGTCAAAAATGCAAACAGTAACTATCTAGCTAGCTAGTCACAATTATTTTGTGTACTTGCCGATACCGAGTACTGATACCGATATTTCTGAAATGTTTTCCAGGAAAATACAATGACAATTTCGCAGTACAGGTTTTATTTTCTGTTTATAACAAGCCTAAAAGAGGCCAATATCAAATGATTCACACATGGCTTTCTCCGAAAAAAAAAAAAAAAAGGCCAAACTGCTAAAAATCTTTCTGTATTTAGGCTTGACAAAAAGCTTTTGAACTAGCTCTGCCATCAAATGAGGCAAAACATTATTGAAGCTTGACAAATGAAAAGTAAACTCGCTACATAGGCAAGGTAACACACCCAACTTCATAAAAAGTCAGTAGAACTATTAATTGGCACAGATAGTTTCTACACACATTCATAGGCATTCTCAATCCAACTAAAGTCAAGAATAGCTTTCCAAGCAAACAAGGCTTCACTTAAAGTGCAGGGCTAGAGCTGGCTTCTGAAACCTATTAGTCAAATGATTAGCCAAAAAGCAATGTCAATTAGTCAAATAACTTTACCCCTAGTCACTTTTTTTTATCCGATGTCCAGTTGTGAGGGTCTCTAATACCAATCGATTTCTTGTAGGTTTTGTTGCACCGTCGTTGTATTATTTTGATCATGCTTTTACCTACAACCATGTGCTGTTAAATGTCCTATCTGACCGTGTGCTTTCCTCTGTCCTTTCTGACTTAGCCTCGCCTTCCTTGTTTCCTGTGCTAGTAGCATGCTTTTTTAGTATTAACCCCACCTCACTTGGGACTTTCTCCCTTAGCTTGCTTCATTCCCAGTCAGCTTTTTGCATGAATTATTTTTTTAATCTGCATGTTACTGACACAGGTTAAAGAAGCTGGTCCTAAGTCCAGAAGAAGAGGAAGGGGGTCAGAAGGCTTTGGCAAAACAGAAGCTACTGCCTATGAAAGAAATGCAAATAGAAAAAGATTTAGGGACCAAATATTGATAACAAAGTACTTTCAAATGTTCTTTACCGACCATTGAGCTTCAAGGAACAACTGTAGTGTTATGCTGAGTGAGAACTGAACACTTGGACTTGGTAAAATTACATTAACATGGACTACATGTGCAACATCACAATGTTGCATAAATCCAACCACATCAACTTGCTTTTTATTCAGTACAAAGGACCAAATATTGATAACAAAGTACTTTCAAATGTTATTTACTGTCCATTGAGCTTCAAGGAACAACAACTGTAATCAGTACCACTAACAGCTGCGTAGTCTATTGGCTCGAGCATGAGCTGGTGGGTGGAGTATTCCGTCCTAATAATGCTGCATTCATGTGATGTCGGAAGGTCGGAGTTCCCAAGTCTGCAAATTGTTCTTCCGACTTCCTTGTGTTCATGTGCTTTGAAGTCGTAATGTGGAAAAACATGGATGCTGCAAAGACGCTGAGTTGTATTTATATGCTCGGAGCGTTTAAAGAAAACACTGACGGCCGTTTTCAGTTTTTTCGTGACACTGAAGAACAACCGAAACCGATCAGGTGATCCATGAAATATGATTGATTTCATACATATGTATTTTAATCAGAAAAACGTCCGTATTTGCTTAAAAGTAAACTACACATCCGCCATTTTTCGGTGAATGTGACGTCAAGTCGGAAAATCGGAGCTCTGAAATGACACCCGAGTTTCCGACTTGTAATTTCCGAGTTCGACGCCGTTCAATTCATTTTTGACAACTCGGAGCTCGTTTTTCCGAGTTGTTTTGAACGCAGCATAAGGGTACAGTAGGCTACACGCGGTTCGTTTTACGCTTCTTCATGACGTTCCTGGAGCTTGCGCCCAGGACGGGAGACGGAGTGCAGTACGCGGAGTCGGAGAGCCAGAGTCGGCTTGTGAGTTGTGTTTTCAAGGCCGACCCTATATTATATATTAACCCCCCCCCCAAATATTATTGCAGATTTGCGCAAATCTCGTGACCCCACTTTTGAAAGGTCTTCCTCAAATTTATCGTCAAATGTGACTTACAGATCGTCAAACTGCAGGAGAGATCGTCAATTGCGAATTGACGAACGGGTAGCGCGAGCCCTGCACAGTGGTATCGCCATATTTCAATTACACAAATGACAAATGAAAAAGATTTAACTTAACAACTAAAATGTTTAAGGTAACCATTTGTTACTAATATGTTTATAGTAAAATAAGAAGATTCACAATTCTAAGTCTCTGTGTGTGATTGTGGGTGTGTGCTTGCGCGAGCTTGGCTTGCTTGTAAATATTCAATAACTGATCCGGGTGTGCCATCTAGTGATAGAATATTGTAATTGCGTGTATAAATTTACAGCTCCATGTCCGCTGGCAGAAACATCTGCACAAAACGCTTAAGATACCCTGCCGAACACCGTTGTTCTTCTTGAACACGCCGCATCCAGGTAATCCTTAAATGATGAATTATATACATATTTTAATTTGTAACGTGTAGTGAAGTGGCCAGTGTCAAAGTAACAAAGAAAAAGTATACTTTTTATCTTTTAAATGCAGTAGAGTAGAAGTCCCGGAAAAAAAAATAGATAGTACAAAATACTGTAGCCTATTCAACCGTGAGCAGGCAGTTACCTTGCGTCTTACATTAAGTATTATCAGTGCGTGGTATCGGCAAATGTGGACGAGTACGAGTACGAGCATATTAGCGCGGTACCGATACTGGTATCGGTATCGGTGCAACACTAAAACATGGTATTTCCCAACAGGTTGTAGCTAAGCACTCAAACATGCAACTAAACTTTGTCGAGCTGATCAAGACACAGCAACCAGAGGAAAATAGTAAAATAACGTAATTAGCGATATGTTTACACGTAAGAGTCCTTCGGCAAAAAGGAGATACCAAAAAAGAGTAAAACCCCAATTAACATTAATACTTAATTCCAGCGGACCAGGTGAACGTCCCGCTTACAACGCAAGCCAACTAAACATTACTTGACTTTGACAAGCTGATCCAGGCACAATGACCAGAAGGGAACACTAAATGGCTAACTTGGCAAGATGTTTATGCGGTAAAAAAAAGAAAGCCTGAAAAGGAATAAAAACCCCAGTTAATGTCAAAATTTATTGGTTAGAAGACTGTATGAAAGGCTGGCTCCCATTTATCAAACCAACCAAAGTTGTAACTAGATATCCAAGTAATTCAATAATGTTTCTTAGCATTGAGAAGCTTGCTAAAGTTTGTCAGCTAAAGTAGCTACAGAAAAACCAAGCGAGAGTAGCACAGTCCTTGAAAATGACTCTGTTTTACTTTGTATAAAATACAATTTACTTAGTAAGCTAGTTATTTAGCGTTTAAGTTTCAGTTTGCTCCCGGGAGACCGGAACCCCACCAAAAAAAAAAAAACCCATTGCCTTTATATGATCAGATTAGCAACTTTATTTGGCTATTTGCTAACCGAATTGTTACAAGAGGAAAAAAGAGGAAAGTATCTCCCTGCCCACCCGGCGACAAAGGTTATACCTCAGGAGCAAATTGTCTTACATTTTTTAATGTTTGAGTTTTTACGCACAAATTATTATCAGTAAAACCCCTTGAATCAAGCGTAAATCTTCTGCTACAATGCCCTTTCGCCTCTCTCCGTCTCTCTCAACCCAAGCAGAATGTTCACCGAGGAATAGTGCCACAGCACAGCCAAGAGGTCAGCAACAGCAAAAGGTTTTTCTCGATGTAAATTAGCTGCCTGCGTTCATTTAAGTTATATTCCCGCTCCATGTGATGCTGAAATCTTTAACTATAAAACTGTAAATAGGGGAATGCATAAATTGCCTGAGTTGGCTTCTCTGCAAGGGGGTTAAACCAGCTTAGATTCCAGGTCTTAGCTGCAGGATGGATCTGGTAAGGCAGCAGTGTTCGACAGGTATTTCCCTACTCCCTCCTCTTAGTAGCTGCCAGCAGTAACATTTTCATGTTTTGGCTGGATGTTCACCAGCTCCCATGAGGACATCAGGCTTCATATCAGCAATGGATGGTTTAATTTCCCACCTTAAATATTTCATTTCAACAACATCATAACTATGCATTGCTGTTAGGAGTAGTTGTTCCTTTATTCGCAGCACTACTGTTTTCAGCTAAAAAAAAAAAAAAAACACACACAACAGTCATTATTCATGTTGGCTAAAGACCCTTTGTGAGGACTGGAGGATTTCACAAAGTTTAGTGTTTTAAGTTGTGTCAGATTGTATCTAATCAAAACTTGGGTTTAGTCTAACTGTCAGGACAGCAGAGTTGGGTCCAAGTACTTTCAAGTACATTTGAGCATTGTATGAAAACATTTTTTTTTTTTTTACATACCATAGTGCTTGTATTTGTATCTGAGTACTACCTAATAGTGCCTAATATTAGGCATTAGGCCTAATAATATTATTAGGTGTAATGCCTAATAATACCTAATAATAAGTACATGTACTTGTATCCAAGTACTTTTTAAAGTACTTGACCAATCTCTGTCAGCACTTAGGAGACAGATCGAAAAGTACTTGAATACTAGTACAAGTACTTTAGGCATTAATAGGAAGTACTCCGCTACAAGTGCAAGCACTTTGGTATATAAAAAAAATACTAGCATCCAATTCTTGAAAATATTTGAAAGTACTTGAACCCAACTCTGCAGGACAAACAAGACAGGAATCAGAATTTAGGACAAGTGCTCATAATTTGGGGCTATCACATACTTTGTAGGAATGTCTGGTCAGCCTATTGAAAGCAGTCATGATTGCATGTAAGAAAACATATCCATTATTTTGTACTATATATTAGGACTGATCCATATTTATTTTTTATCTTTGAACATTTATTGGCAAACATGCATACGCTCTGTTTTTCATTTTTAATATGTTATACGGTTCCACACTAAGCCTCTCCTTTGAGTCACCTCAGTAAACCGCTGCTCCTCCACATTGAGAGGAGTCAGTCGAAGGTTCGGCATCTGGTTGGAAGCTTCCTGGATGTCTCCCTTCAGGAGGCTCCAAAGCAGGCCCAGGACACGCTGGAGGGACTATGGGCTCTATCTTTCACACTGCTTTACCCGTTGCCACTACCCGCAACCCGTGAATTGCGCATTTAGCTGCTTCCACTACCCCTAAACGATATCTTGTGGCCACACTACCCGCTATGCATTATGCCGAATCCTTTATTTGTGCCTGGAGGTGTGCCCGTGGGCGTGTTTATGCGTTTTCCCTACAATTGCTATCTTGACCACACACGTTAGGGAAAGCGTATAGCGGGTCCTAAAACCACCCGCTACCCGCATTTGGGCTTTCACAAGAGCGCTATGCACAAGCACTCAGTAACGGAAATTTTTCTTCCAGCGAGAGCGGCATTTCAGAACTCTCTTGCGCATGAAGGTAATTTCGGTGACAGTTATGAACTCCTGTTTTTGCAGCACGGTCACGCAACTTGCTGTAAAAAATAGACTACTGTCCGATTGGAAAATGTAAACGGACGAAACCACGTACTTGTCACCAGAATTACCTTCATTCGCTGAAGAGTTCTGAAATGCCACTCTCGCTGGGGGGAAAAAAAAGTTTTGTCGCTGAGTGCCAGTGCATATACCTAATTTTATTTTTCTAAAATGGGATTTTGTTCTATGCTTCATTTCAGACGGGAGAGGGAGTTGGAAGTGCATGGCGAAACGCATTTTTTTCTTTTAAGTTTCCATCACAAAAGGGGTAGGCTTCATTTTTTTTTTTTTTTTTTTCATACCAAACATTAAACAATATGTCAATGTCAAATAATAATAATAATAATAATAATAATAATACAATTCATGATTAACTTAACAAAAACAGATCCTCCCCTGACTGGATTTGACCTCATGCACGGGCAATTTAACTTCGTCTTCGGAGAAACGTGGCGACCTTCCTCTCTCCATCACGGGTTTCGGTTTGAGGATTTGGGATAGCGCAGCCTGCTCCTAAAGGCAATGGCACCTGGCACACTGATTGGTTTAACTGGCGTAACGCCCAAACCACGCCTATGCATAATGTAACGGGTAGCGCTGGTGTTTTAGGGATATAGGCAGGTGTGCAAGATAGCAACTTTCGCGGGGGAACGCCTCTTACGCAATGCGAAATCCCCAAATAACGGGTTTAGGGACTTTGGCGTAAGATAGGGCCCTATATCTCCCAGCTGGCCTGTAACAGCTTCGGTTTCCCCAGGAGGAGTTGGAGGAAGTGGCTGGGGAGGGGGACGCCTGGGCCTCTCTGCTTAGTCTGCTACCCCTGCGACCCAGCCGTGGATACGTGGCAGAGAAATGGATGAATGGATGGATGTAATATGGTTGACAATCTCTACGTATCTTGAAATTCATGTTATGCCCGCAATTGGATGAACAACAGCAGACCAATGCGTACAAGCTGGGTGGTTCAGTCAACATGAATGCTTAATTGAAGGGTTGATTTCCAGGAGTGCTCAAGTCCGTCTTCATTTTTTTAGAGAGACAAGATTTTAAGAATTTGACAACTTTTGAGGATCATATTACATGTGCTAAGCTGATGTAAACGTAATGAAATATCAGAGAAGATGTCTTAAAACATATTAGAAGACCTTCTAGCACCTATCTTGATTCTTGGCCCAGATATTTCAAACAGCAGTCTGTGGAATTGAGTACTAAATTAACAGCATTAAATTTTATTTTTTCAGAGTACTAAAACAGAGCATCTTTTTTTAAAAACAAAACACCACTTTCTAATGAAAATAAACAGCAAATATGGTCATGCCAGTATACTATAGTCATGGATGGCAAAGCTTCTTGAACAAAATGAATGGAACAGTGAAATGGAAGATAAATGCAGCTGAACAAAGGTCACAATAAAAACCAATCTCCATAAATTCTGAATGGGCAGTACCACCATCCTAACAGGTTTAAAGACTTCATTTGTCATCAATACAGATGTGGCGTGGTAATGAGAGAGTTCAGCCAAAGAATAAGCAGCTAAAAAAGATTAACTTTTGCCAGAGTTCTTCTTTGCATGTTTTTAGCCCATGTTTCTGGCTGTGTGGGTCTTTTTTTTTTTTTTAGCTCTTTTGGGTTGAGTCCACACACACACATCCTGGCCTGCAGAGTCAGCCATTTTGGTTAGGTAAGACAGCTACAGTGGCTGCTATTGGCCAACCAATTTTCTATGCGATGCTTTGATTGGCTGACTGGACTTGCGCACTTGTAGAAGTTTTAGACTGGACTTGGTCACTGCTAGAAGTAGCCTCTTGGGGAATTTCCTATTCACTTCTCATTTTATACTGTACTTGAGTGCTTCTTGGCCAACATGTGGCTTATTCCTCATCAATGAAAGAATAGATTTGTAGTGTTATCTGACTTTAAATTAATATGGACTTGAGCACTTATGGAAATAACCCCTTCAATTGTACCTGTGACTTTTTTTCACCACAAATACTTAATTTTTTTTCATTTGTCATCACATGACAGAAAAAAAAGAACTTAACATACTGTGGACTGGTAAGAAATGTCAAGTCAGTGTAAATTTGTGCAGTGCAAAGCCATGTTATTATCTGACCATGTTTATTTCTTTATATTAAGCCTGAGGTCAAGGATTGAGGATGCACTGCTCATCTCAAATGGATTTAGAAAATAACATCTATCTGTGGTTATAGAGGGTTACTCAAATGTGAGTATTATTTATTTGTTTGTTTGTTTATCTGTATAGCACTTTTCAAAAACATGTGAGGATTACGCCAGAAACCAGAAGCGAGAACCACTGAATGCAAAAATGGAGGCTTTATTTCTGAAGGGGGGAAACCCCCAACAGAGCAGGCAACGGTACAATGTCCACAATCCAAAAATCAGAATCCAAAGGGCGAAATCCAGAACCGTAAACAGGGCACCAATAACAAAAATCGTAGTCAGACAAAAGAGGTTCGATACACTGAGAATGTGGCAAAGTACAGGGAATAGGCAAAAAACGAAAAACAAGGACGGTCCAGTCAGAAAGGTAATCACGATGAAAACAAGGCGAGAGAAGCGTGGCACAAGCAGACAAAGGAGAACGTTCTGACAAAGGACTGGCTGTGAAAAGACTCCTAATATACACTCATGGGAAGTCACATGCTTAACAAGACACAAGTGCAAGAAGTCAGACTGATTACAAAGGAGGGAACATGAGGGAGAACCTAATCACATGAAATAGGCAACTGCCAAAACGTGGACAGGGATCACCAGACAATCTTATGACAAAACATACAGCTCCGGTTAGGGAGTTCTAACGTGCACAGATAATGAGAGGCAGGACAGAGTGGAGCAGGTGCGGAGGATCCGCTGAATTGCAGCAAAGACTAAGTGAAGGCAAGAGGCGGAGACTAGAATAGGGCGAGTGCTGAGAGCTTGTTAATCAATTAGTAAGTGCAGCTATACAATCCCTGGTGCTCATTAGTAAGTTAGTATTATATACAATGTTAGTCTTGGTTAGTATCTTAACAAAATAATAAACTGTTAGTATGGGTTAGTAAAATAGCAAAGTAAGGTGAAGGAAGCAAACGAGACTAGAAGGAATGGTGGAAACCCAGAAACCATTAAATCACCTAAGCATGTGACACGGAGGACTGGGGAATGAGCTGTAGTAACAAAAGACCAGACAGGGGAGACAAAGTGCAAAGAAGGGCATGGTGGAAAACATGAACCGGACTATATACAGAAATATGGGTAATGGCAAAACATGGCAGAAACAAAACATGGCATGGAACAAACTAAACAGAACATGGCAAAACAGAACAGACATGGCAAACTGACAGAATCATAACAAAACATTGTTACAAAGTACTTCAAAAGGGCGGGTAAGATACAAAATAAGTGCAAAAATACAAATAAAAGCATGGAGCAAGATAAAAACAACAAAGACATAAATAAAAACATTCATGAGAGCACCAAATTGAGGGACTGATGAAGTGAAGTGTTAAGTAAAAACAGGTAAAATAATTAAAAAAATAGGCCACATTAAAGAAAAGTCCACCTATAAAAGTAGGTTTTGAGGAGTGATTTAAAGGAGGGCATTGAGTTTGCTGACTTAAGTTCCTCAGGTAGGGAGTTCCAAAGCTGCAGAGCTCTGACAGAAAATGCACAGTTTCCTCTAGTGACAAGGTGGGTGGCGGGAACAGTAAGGAGGTTCTTACCAGAGGAACGCAGGCAACAACTTGGCTCATACGGTACTAATAAGTCAGTGATGTATCAGGAGCCAGGTCATGTTGGCCCTTAAGAGTAATAAGTAAAATTTTAAAATCAGTTCTGTCACTAACTGGAAGCCAGTGTACTGTTGCAAGTATGGGCTAATATGAACATGTCTCTTGGAATTTTTTAGAAATCTGGCAGCCGAGTGCTGAACAAGCTGGAGCTGGGAGATGGCTTTTTGGCTGAGTCTTGAGTACAGAGAGTTACAATAATCGAGACGTGATGAAACAAAAGCATGAATGACCTTTTCAAGGTCAATGTTCTTCTTTTGCGAAGTTGTCATGGTTTGTTTGGTGTCGCCGTTGTTTGGACTTTTCTTTGCGGCTCTCGTCCCAGGACGATATCGTATTCCTGGACTGTAGAATTCTTTACCCAGCTGGCTGATTGAACTGGGGCGACACTTTCCCAGACTCTATATGAGCAGGTAGTCCGGCACGCCCCCTTCGCTAGAATGTCTGTTTTTCGCTTCGCACTATAGCCGAACATATCTGTAGTCAGGTTTTGTGTGACTTTCTTTCTTCTAATTTTTGGAGTTTCTTCTCCCTTTTTCTATCTCGCTTTGCTTCCATGGTTCGGACTATTATACATCTTTTGGAAGCACGAGTACTTGCGTTTGGTCTATATTATTCTCTGTGTTTGTACTGTGTCCGAGCTACTTTCTTTCCCTCTGGTCGTTGCACTTGGTATTCGTATACTACCGGCCATTACAGAACACTCTAGCCCACATGGAATCGTCAGCAACGGCTGCATTAGAGAAAGTTGTGGCTAACCAACAAGCTGTTCTCTCTGGTTATGGCAAGGGTCTTTCTAGCCTGAACAATCAACAAGTAGAGTTGGCAGAAAGAGTCCGCCTTCAGGCGAATGTCATGGAGAGACAGGAGAACATTCTGTTAACTCTCACTGACAGTATTAGAGTCTTGTCCACGCAAATCACACAAGATGTTGCACAAGCACAGTCCGTACATCTTCCCCAAGAGCCAAAGCTTCAGTTACCCCCAAGATATGGAGGCGAGACAGGAAGATGTGAAGATTTCATTGCCCAATGTGAGATATTTTTTAAAGCGCAGCCTTCATGGTTCGTGAATGAAGAGTCTTGGGTTTCATTTATTTTATCCCTGTTAACCGACACAGCACTCACTTGGGTTGGTCCACTTATTCGATCTAATTCACCGGTAGTGAATACTGTGGCGACTCTCATTAGAGAAATGGTATCCGTGTTTGATCAGGATGTTTGTGGTCAAGACGCGGCTACGTGTTTAATGCATCTAAGGCAGGGCTCTGAGAGTGTCACTGCATTTTCAATCACATTTCGCTCCTTGGCATCAGAGACAGGCTGGCCAGAAGCGCCTCCTATGACAGTGTTCGTTGACGCTTTGGCTGAGGAGGTTAAGGACGCTTTGGCTACATTGGAGCCTTGTTTGTTTCTAGATTTGTTGGTTCGCACTGCGGTGCGAATTGATAATCGCATCCACGAACGTAACAGGGAGAAATGTACTGCATTAACTCTTGCTGGCAACGGGGCTAATGCTACTAGCAACGTGCATACAGCTCCCATTTCGCCCACTGAAAATTCCACTCCTGGTGAGCCTATGCAGGTTGATGGCTCATATGAGAGCCGGGCTCGTAAGCCCGTTCGCAGACGTATAATCTGCTATAATTGTAACAAACCGGGACATATCTGTCCACGCTGCCCTGAGCTTCAGGGAAACAGGAAGTCCCTCTAGCGGTATGGGGGGCGCTAGAGGGACAGACTCAATTTCCCTTCCAAACTTTAATCCCTGTATAATTGACTGTGGGGAGACAGAGAATATTTATCAAAACTTTTGTGGACTCTGATGCCGTGGATTGTTTTATGGATGCAGAGCGGGCTAGGAGACATTTCATTCCTATCCGCCCTGTTTCACATTCACGAGATCTTTGGACAGTGGACAGATCTTTTAGATCTTTGGACAGTGGCCCGCTGGGAACTGGATTTATAACCGAAGTTTCTAAATCATTGACTATGTTCATCTCTTTTGGTGGCCATTCTGAGGAGGTCCGGTTTTTTTTTATTAGTTCTGCTGTTTTCCCTGTCATTTTAGGACACTCTTGGCTATGGGAACATAGGCCTCATATCACTTGGGGAAGTCAGGATAACCCGATCGTCCAGTGGGGCACTGATTGTAGGTCCCAGTGTAGGGAGAGTTTGGCGTGTCAGCCCGGGCATCAACCTATGAGGGAGGCTGACGCCTGGAGTGATTCTGAGGAGTTTGTCTCACGCAACCCTCCTAATCTACAGAAAGGGGCTGAGGAGGGGTTGGAGTGGGATCCTCAATTTGACTGGCGATAGCCAGAGGAGGATTTCTCTGACTCAGAATCTGACATAGAGAGGGCAGGTTCCGAACAGGGTGAGAATTTGGGGGCTGCTCTGAACTTTTGTTTGCCACCTAATGTTCCTGACGATTATGCTGATCTCACAGAGATTTTTGGCAAGCAACGGGCCTCGACTTTACCTCCTCATCGCACGTTCGATTGCGAGATCAATCCCGGGTACCACTCCCCCCAGGAGTTCATTATACTCGCTGTCAGGGCCTGAGCGAAAGGCCATGCGAGAATATATTCAGGAGGCTCTGGCTAATTGATTTATTTGGCCCTCCACGTCTCCTGCCGGAGCAGGTTCTTTTTTGTGGGCAAAAAAGATGGTGGCCTGAGACCCTGTATTGATTACAGGGGCTTAAAAAATATCACTATTAAAAACCGATATCCACTTCCTTTGATGAACTCCGCGTTTGAACGGCTGCAGGAGGCGTCGTTTTTTACTAAGCTAGACCTCCGGAATGCTTATAACTTTGTTCGGATCCGGGAGGGGGACGAGTGGAAAACGGCATTTAATACGCATGACGGGTACTAGGAATATTTGGTCATGCCGTTTGGATTGGTTAACGCCCCCTCTGTGTTCCAGGCACTCGTTAATGACGTCCTCCAAGAGATGTTGGAGAGATTCGTCTTTGTCTACCTTGACGATATTCTGATTTTCTCTTCAACTCTCTCAGAGCATAAACAACATGTCAGACAAGTGCTTGAGGCCTTCCTCAAAGCCAAGCTTTATATGAAGGCTGAGAAATACGTTTTTCATGCCAAGACAGTTTCGTTTCTTGGCTTCATTGTTTCGGAAGGGTCAGTCCGCATGGATCCTGACAAGGTGGCAGCAGTCGGGGATTAGCCTGCCCCTCAAAACGTCAAGGAGGTGCAACAGTTTTTGGGGTTTGCTAATTTTTATAGGAGGTTTATCCATAATTTTAGCGCGGTAGCTGCCCCCATTATCGTGCTCACTAAGAAGAATACCTCCTTGTCGTTTGCTTGGTCTCTAGCAGCTGAGGCTGCTTTTCAGGAGTTAAAGAAATGATTTAGCTCAGAACCCATTCTCGTTTTGCCCGACCCCTCCCTCCCATTTGTTGTGGAGGTGGATGCGTCGGAAGTCGGGGTTGGTGCCATTTTGTCCCAGCGCCCCCTTCAGGACAATAAGTTGCACCCATGCGCCTACTTCTCCTGGTCGTTGTTGGCGGCCAAACGGAATTACAGTATTGGTGACTGGGAGTTGTTGGCTGTCAAGTTGGCATTAGAAGAGTGGCGCCATTGGTTGGAGGGGGCTGAACATCCATTTGTGGTTTGGACGGATTATAAAAATCTCCCATACATACAACAGACTAAACGACGTATTTCTCGGCAGGCGCAGTGGTTGTTGTTTTTCAACCGCTTTAACTTTATGTTAACCTATCACCCGGGGTCTAAAAACATCAAGCCCGACGCTTTGTCGTGGATTCTCGACCGCTCCGGTCGCGACCCCATTCCTGAGCCGGTTATCCCGGCAGCTCAGATTGTGGCTCCCATTCAGTGGGACATTGAGTCTGTTGTGCGGGAAGCGTTGAGAAATGATCCCGGTCCTGGTGGGGAGCCGCTTGGCTGTTTGTTTGTTCCTATGGCAGTGCAGTCCCAAGTTCTCCAGTGGGGGCACTCTTCCTGTCTGGCGGGTCAACCGGGGGTTCATCGGACCAAGCAGTTCTTGGCCCGACGTTTTTGGTGGCCCAGCATGATTGAGGACATCCGGAAGTTTGTAGCGGCGTGCTGTATTTGCGCTAGGAACAAGACTTCCCACCTCCCCCCCTCTGGTCTGCTGGGGCCGTTGCCCATCCCTAAGCGCCTGTGGAGCCATATCGCTCTTGATTTTGTTACGGGGCTGCCTGTTTAGGAAGGCAACACGGTCATCCTGGTCGTGGTTGACCGTTTTTCTAAGGCCGCCCACTTTATCGCGCTGCCCAAGCTGCCTTCGGCGCAGGAGACGACTCTTCTTGTTTTGGATCATGTTTTCCGGCTGCATGGCCTCCCTCAACATGTGGTTTCTGACCGGGGCCCTCAATTTATGGCCAAATTGTGGCGTGCGTTTTGCAACCAGTTGGGGGCCACTGTGATCCTTTCCTCTGGTTTCCACCCAGAGACTAATGGGCAGACAGAGCGAACCAACCAGTCCTTGGAGAATACTCTTCGATGTTTAGAGGCTGACAACCCATCTTCATGGAGTCGATTTTTAGCATGGGCCGAATATTCCTACAATTCACTGGGTAACTCCTCCACAGGCCTTTCCCCGTTTGAGGCTCAGTTGGGTTGTCAGCCTCCACTGTTTCTTGAGACTGAGAGGGATTCAGAGGTTCCTTCGGTTAATCACTTTGTTCGGCGTTGTCGGTCAGTTTGGGCCAGGGTCCGTTCCTCCTTGTTGGGCTCTGGACGGAAACAAAAGACCGCCGCTGATAGAAGGCGCCGTTCGGCTCCATCTTATCGTGTTGGCCAAAGGGTCTGGCTTTCCACGCGGGACCTGCCCTTGAGAGTGGAGTCACGGAAATTGGCTCCCCGCTTTATTGGTCCTTTTAAGATTGTGCGAAGGATCAATCCTGTCACAGTCCGGTTGAAGCTCCCTGGATCCTTATGGATCCACCCCTCTTTTCATGTCTCCAGGCTCAAACCGGTTAGCACTTGCGTCCTGGCTCTGGTCGACAAACCTCCGCCGCCACCGCGGATGATTGAGGGGTGGTCGGTTTACACTGTGCGTTGTATTTTAGCCGAGAGGCGTGTGGGTCGTGGGGCTCAGTTTTTAGTCAACTGGGAGGGTTATGGTCCTGAGGACCGGTGCTGGGTTCCTTCTCGGGATATCCTTGATCCTACCCTTATCTCGGAATTCCGTGCGCGGGGCTCTCTGGGAACTTCTGGGGCTGTTCCTTGGGGGGGTCCTGTCATGGTTTGTGAGGTGTGCATGTTGTTTGGACTTTTCTTTGCGGCTCTCGTCCCGGGACGATATCGTATTCCTGGACTATCGAATTCTTTACCCAGCTGGCTGATTGAGCTGTGGCGGCGCTTTCCCAGACTCTATATAAGCAGGTAGTCCGGCACGCCCCCTTCTCTAGAGTGTCTGTTTTTAGCTTCGCACTATAGCTGAAGATATCTGTAGTCAGGTTTTGTATGACTTTTTATCTTCTTTTGGAGTTTCTTCTCCCTTTTTCTATCTCGCTTTGCTTCCGTGGATCGGACTATTATACGTCCTTTGGAAGTGCGAGTACTTGCGTTTGGTCTATATTATTCTCAGTGTTTGTACTGTGTCCGAGTTACTCTCTTTCTCTCTGGTCGTTGCACTTGGCTTCCGTATACAACCGGCCATTACAGAAATTGGTGGAAATATGATTGCACTACCTTAGTAATTTGGATGTAGAAACAAAGCTCAGAATCAAAGAACTCTCCCAAATTATGGGCAGTGTTTGACATTGTAGGATAAGTCACCAAGGTCATTTTTCACTGGACAGATTTGGGGGGCCAATTAGCAGGACCTCAGATTTAAAGTCATTAAGCTGGAGGATATTTTGTGACATCCAGTATTTGATGTCAGAGATACAAACCATAATTTGAGAAATTCTATCACCATCAGTCAGCAGAACTTAAACCTGGGTGTCGTTGGCATTACAGTGGAAACTAGAAAAGGTTACATTTTCTGAAGATAAATGGAGCTTTGACAGAAATTCTGATAGGCCATGGAGTCAAGCTTGCTTAACTTAGGAGGTGCTTCCTCCTAGAGAGTCACCTGAGTGTATTTGATTGTCATCTGACTTTGCTGTCACATAATTGCTTGGCTGTAATATGTTGGGCTTATTTAAGTTTGGCTGCCCGAGTAGCTGTTTCTCGGCACGCTAGCTCAACAATTGCTTGCATCGGAGCAGATCCACCTGCTACAAGGTTTGTGGTATTTGCTATCGCTGCAAACTTCTATAACAATGTTTATTTTGGCTACCGCACCTCTGCGGAGTTCATGTAGCTCTTGGTCTTTGATCACATGCTTGCCTAGCTATGCTGCTACGCTGGAAGTGCTCGGTTATCAAGGCCAGCATGCGCAAAGCTTACTTGTCTTAAAATGTAGATTGTTTCGAGACATTGCCTTATGTGTTTGCTGAGGGAATCTTTGGTGGTGTGATTTGTCAAACAGTACATTTAGAGCAGCACATGCTAATCTAGATACAGCCACGAATGCTCGACAGTTCTCTCTTGGCGAGGCAGCACTCTCATTGTCGGTAGCTAAATAATTTCTTCTATGGCAAGAATTGCAATCTGCTCACCTATTGCGAATCGCCACTGTTCGAAAGCTGGTCATTTCCGGGTGTCGAAAAAGCATTTGGATGCTTTAAAAATGTAGTAGCTAAGTGTGCTGCGGTACTGTCCTAAATCGGGAATGTGCTAATTGGACCTGTTTGTCTTGCAAACAAGTGTGAGCTGGAGTGCAAACACTTCATGGAGTTGCGGCAGTGCTTGTACTAGCAGTGCAGTAAGCTGCTGTAATATCGCAATTTGTGAAGTTACCCGAGCTGCTAGTTTCTCCTCGTTTTTTACTCCTGGATAAGCAAAGCTTAGGAAGGAATTTTTGTGATGAGCCTCGAGCGTCATGCACTAATCAATCAATCAATGTATCGTTAGCACGACCACGGGCGGTAAGATGAACATGATCTTGGCACAGATGACCGGTCCCTAATTCACAAACGGCTTATCGAGGAGTTAACAAGTGTCACTTTGATTTTCTTTATATACAGGTTTCTCGCTAGTTTCTTTGCACAGTCAGTGTATATGATTTGCAAGCCTAACAAATCGCATCATGAACGTTATCTTACGGCGGCACTGAACGAGCTTATGGCTTTTATTTGAACCCTTATATCGAGTCGCGTTTATGCCTTGGCCTTCGTGCTGGACCTAATTCACTCGGCTACAATGAAGTATTTAGAGATGGTAAATTGAAACTTTTGTAAACAACGTCTGGGAGGGATGCTACTTCTTGGTCAGGTGACTTGGTTTCAAACTGCTTGGCTTAATTTGATTGGTTAACTCTACTTCTCCCTGGGTTCATAAACATGCCGTCATATGGATCGCCTGCTCATGTTCCATCCGAGTTTTGCTTGAACAAGCTCTTAAGGTTTGGTGTATTGCGGACCCAACTTCATTTGCCTTGTCTCAGGCCTATTAATCGCAATTCATTGGCAGAATTACTATAATTTGTCAGTTATTCCCGTTGAAATATTCAATGGATGTACGATGTGTGTCGTTTTATGTCTTTTTTTGCATGGCTTTGTTTGCTTCATGCTTTTTAAATATTGTGGAGATTAAGCTTGAAATTTGTGAACTTGCTGTGATGTCAACGCCACCATGTTATCTCGAGTTCTACCCACCTCCCCATGGTGCTTCAACTCTGGTGTTTAAAAAAAATAAATAATTGCATTAAATGACGTCATTTGGGTCGTAAGCACAACGACTTGGGCCTGGTTGTTCAAAGCTCCGTTAATTTAACGGCTGGTTAGCGCTAAACGCCTGACATTATGACCACTCTCTAAATAAGATTCTCGCGAATGCTCTTCACTACTTAAACTAATCAAGGGGAAACCTACAAAATACATCAAAAACATACAAACATCTGTGCTTTCATTCAGAGGTATAGATACTGTGGTTTAAACTTAATCACTGTTTAAAGTTATCAAAGCTTTGGACAACCAGGCCTTGGTTGCTACACAGATCGATTGTGTCCACAGGTAGCAATCAAACTAAGCCCTTTGTATCTGTGTTGTCAGAAGTGTAAGTGTCCAAAACAAATCAAACTTGAGTTTCAAAATTGCCAGCTCTAGAGGTATTATTTATACATCGGTATAATGCACATTTCGGCTCACTAAGGATTTGTACGCTTTATTAATACTGTTTATCCGGCTCAGCTCGGTTTGTCAGAACACTGGCGTTACGTTTTAGGGGCTGCTGCGGCCACATCGTTGAACAGCAACCTGAGGTTTGTCATCTATGTTCCGCATGGTGCTTTGTGGCCTTTTGTGTCTTGGTGCTTACGATGGTTATACAAGTGGAGTGTGTATTGAGCATTGGCCTGCTGTTCGATTCGTCTTTTTATACATTTATTTTAAAAAAGCAATTTCTCACTCATGTTCTTTTAAAGCCATTGGTTTCTCATTAATGCTTTCAGCAACGATATGTTTGGCACAGGAAATTGTTCATGTTAATTTTCATAATTCCATAATTTGAATAACCGTGGCTGAAAATATACTGTATTAAGCATTATTCAGATGACAGTTGCCTTACTGCTGGACCAAATTGTGATTGCCATGAATGTTTAAATCAATTGCTGCTACGCCGCTTGAATACTTGAATATGTTTCCAATAGTTATGCCGCAACCACTCCTTTGTTGGTGTTATTCATCTTATTTCTTATATCTTATTTAAGTTTGGCTTCCCGATTAGCTGTTCCTCGGCGCGCTAGCTCAACAACCCTCCTCCACCCCAGCTCCACCTGTCTTTTATAGCATGCATTGATTATGTTCTCTTGTGAGTAAATTACCGTTAAAAAAACAATGTCTCTTCCTTCTGAGGTCATTGTTCCTGTAGGCTCTGCTCTATGGAGGGGGGGTTAGTAGCAGCTCCCTGCCTTCGGTTCCACGCTTGGGCGGGCAGGGATCTCTCAGAACAGAGCCATGTCGCCAAACCCAATGTATGCTTGTATGCTGATATGCCTGCATGCTTTCAATAAATGTTCTCTTTTTGACAAAGTGGTCCTATCAGAATTTGTGTACTTCAGGGAGAAAAGTTGAGGAGGTTGGCTCATAAAATGAAGGTGCTTGGAAACTGAGAGGTAAAGGAAATTCCTGAAAATGTTGAAAAACTGCTGAAATGTAAACACAAGACTTTAAAGCTGAAAGTAATTGGTGAAGGAATTCTGACTTTTGAGCTGCATCATGACCGAGTCTACTCCACTTCAACCCAGCTGTAAAAAAAAAAAAAAGGTCATTAGAGTCAATGAGGTTGACACATCTCTCTATGGCTCTGTGCATATCTAGGTCAACGCAGTGCATGCTGAGAAATTAGCTTTATGGCAGAGCAAACATGGCAGGCCACATTGGCAGACTGCTGCAGCTGTTGTTGCTTATAGCTCATTGTCAGTGTCTCCCCCAGTCCCGAAATGTACAACGCTGACCTGGCCAAGTTGTGAAATGCTACTATTTGTGGCTCTCTGTTCATTTCTGTGCACTGTGTGTTTGCTAGCTGAATAGCTAATAATAGCAAGCTGCAAGATATCGTTAAGAGATGTTGTGATATTATTCACGGCTCCCTTTTTATTTCTTTGCTTTTATTAGCTAGTTAGCATGCAAACACACAGTTCACAGAACGTGTTTGAAACGGGTCGAACTTGAGCGTTGAAATTGCCATCACTGCAGATGACGTAATCCATAGCTAGCTAACGTTAACTATTAAACTACTCAATGAGTATGGAAAAGTTACGTCCACTGGCTTAGCAAGGATGGCAGTTGCGGTCATTTTGATACCAATATTTTGCTTGTTTTAGATACGATCGTAAATATATCTAGCTAGTGCAAACAGTTGCTTGTATATACTAGAATAGGAGCAGGAGCAATTCTTTTCAGTTTTGCAATTTTTTACTGTAACGTGTTCTCATGGACGCGCCCTGCAAAAAGACTGGTGTTTGCTGCCCTAAATGTGCTCTCTTGAAGCTGGTTTGAGCGACTGTACAAACGACGAGACCGAAAATTCTTTCACTGAGTTTGACGCAGAAGAATGAGATTTGTCTAACAGTTGTATCAATCTTAATCCGAACAATGATAATGCTGAGGCCAGGAAAACGTCCAGCAGAGGGCAGAATTGAACTGCAACACCGCTATGCCACAATTTTGCTGAGTCACTCTGAGCCATTTGAGTGAATGATTGAAGCGTTTGGTCCAACGGAGATTTTAGCGAAGGTGTCTCTAACATACTACTGCCTCTACCTCACAGATAGTAAGTCCAATCTACGAAATGGAGGTACCATACTGAAGTGGAGAGTCTGCTGAGCAAAATACGTCAAAATTGTGTGTGTAGTGCCAAAATTGTGGGAACGCGAGCAAGTTATAAAACTGTGTTTTTCTGCTTCCCAACCAGAATTTTCATGTCTCGTTTAATATAGTAGTTAATGGAGTTTCGGTTCGTGCTCTCGACGCTTTTTGACTCATACTGGCAAAACCGTCTCTCCAATTGCTTGCATAGTTATATTTTTGTAACTATGCACAACTTTTGCACAACTTGGATATAAAAATATTTATGTGGAGCGAAAACTGTGGGAGTTAGAGCAAGTTTAAGAGAAGACTTCTTGACGATTTTACAGCTGTTCGCCACTCTAACGGTGACGTCGCAACACTGTAAGTTCCCAGAATTTGTTGTAACAAAAATTATTTTAAAAAATTATAATTAAAAAATGATAGAAGTTACGAAAAATTTGAACAGTGAAGAAATTATACAAGCTTAACTTAACGTTTTGCTGTTTGAATGACATTTCTACGTAAAAGTATGGCAGAGTTTAAAAAAAAAGCAGAAAATAGCTGAATCTACTGAATCAGCACAAAAATGGCTTGATTTAATAAGACCCCAAAAAATGACATTTAAAATTAAATATCTCAAAAACTAAAAAGAAAATCAAAAATCTGTACTGATGCAAAGTAATTCAGAACAAGCTGAATTTTTAAAAGTTTGAACAGAATCAATAGCTTAAACAGTGTAGGAGGAGTTAGTCAACCAAATTTAGGCAGAAGAAGAAAAAGAAGAAGAAGAAGTTTTTTTAAATTATTTTATTATCCTTTATTTAACCAGGTAATTAGGCCAGTGAGATCTAGGACCTCTTGCGCAAAGGAGACCTGGCCAAGAAAGGCAGCAACACACGTCTATAACACAAAATTAAAAATATATACGCAACATTGAGAAGCAAAAATGGAGCGAAGTACAGAGCAGATATACAAATAATACATAGTGATCATATAAAATGCAAATTTTTGATGAAACTGATGATATTTAACTAAAGCAACACAATGGATTTACGCTCAAGGTCCTTTAAAATCAAAGCGAAGGCATCATATGTAATTAATTCTGGCAATTTTAAATCTTTTTGAAGGGTGCTCCATGTAAAAGGGGCAGCATATTTGAATGCTCTTTTTCCCAACTCCATACGGACACGCGGAACAGTCAATTGCACAGTATCCTTTGAGCAAAGTCCATATTGACTTTGGCCTCTAAGGATATATGTATAGAAATACGAAGGGCCCAGCCCAAGGAGAGTTTTATAAATCAAACCAAACCAATGCATACGACTGCGTACATCCAAAGAAGGCCAATCAGATTCTGCGTACAAGATACAGTGGTGGGTGAGATGTTTACATCCAGTGACAAATCTTAAAGCGCAATGATACACAGAATCCAATGATCACAAACATTGGGCTGAAGCATCCACGTATAACACATCCCCGTAATCTATCAAAGGCAAGAAGGTTGATGATACAAGATATTTTCTAGCTCTAAATGAAAAGCAGGATTTGTTTCGTAAATGGAAGCCTAATTTTACCTTTAGCTTAGAAACCAGATTGGCAATGTGAGACTTAAAACATAACTGTCAATCAATGACAAAGCCCAAGTACTTAGAGCTGGACACCAGTTCAATTACTTCTCCTTGCGCGGTCAGAATGTTTGGGAGATTCAGCGGTAATTCAGCAGAGTTTGAAAACATCATAAGTTTTGTTTTGTCTGCATTTAAAACATTTTTAGTTTCTGTCAGCGAAGCTGAACAACATCAAATGCAGTTTGTAAAAATTCAAAGGCATGTGCAACAGTTGACGAACAACAGTAAATAATAGTATTATCGGCATAAAAATTGTACATAGCATTTGATAGGTTTTCACATAAATTGTTAAAGGTGACCTAGAATGGTTGAACGGGGTATTTATCCTTGTTCTGTGATGTGACATATACGCAACAAAATTTTGGTTGGGTCTGTAATGCCTCAGAAGCTTCCTAAAAACCTCTCTCAAAAAGCTATGTTAGGGTGGGGGATTTTGAGCGCGTTGTTTTGCACCTATTTGGCGACCTTTCGGGCTTAACTGGCAACCTCATTATGAAATGCAAGCGCTTGACGCTGATTGGCTGGCTTTGCTGCCTAAAGCGAAGCAAGTCATAATCGCTTTCCATGTTACTTACGCTGAAATTCACCTTTACGCAAGTGAAACTGAAACTTCAAGGCACAAGGATTTTAATTCCGTTTGAGAATCTCATTAATAAGCATTCATTGAATAATAGCGGACTACAGCGAATAATCCTAAAAAATGCGCTAGACCCCCGCCGAATGCGTGAGACTTGGCATCTCTGCTACTTTCATGTTTTGGTGTTGACACACCAGGCGAAACATCTTCACAAACTAAAGGCACAGATGCCAACCTCCCATCATCCTTATGTGAGCATGGCAGGATCATTGGCAACAACAATCTTCACGGATTTATTTCAGATCTTGTTTCAAAGCCGTTGTTGAGTGATAATCACGTCATACGACATTGGCTAGAGGGGCAAAACGAATATATTCTATTTTTAACATTTTAAAAACAATCTAACAACAACGTGATACTTATAGTTTGTACTGGTAGTTGAGGTAGACGCAAAGTAAAAACTGCTCCGCTACGTAGCACCAAACGTTGCGAGCAGCTGGCTTGAAATTGTGCCAGGTTAGTAAAACTGTCAGAGGTGAAATGGGCTGAGCAAAGTAACAGTCTGTGGTTGAATGTAGTGGGAATCCAATTAAAAATGAACAGCAGCCACGCATTCGTACATTTCTTTCGGTTGGAAGGTTATGGAACGTTTGCACGCTGCTTCCACAGCCTGGAAGAGCACACCTTGGTACCCGACTCGCCATTTCGCCTTGAACTTCACGAACACTGCTGCAATTTACTTTCCGTAGGGGGCGGGAGAGCGGGTGTATGCAAATTATTTTGAAGGGGAGGAAATGAAATGAGAGGGGGGGGGCAGTGAGATACATATGATATCATATGTATGCGTTGTTCAGATTGGCCCGTTTTCTGGCGGTCATTTTTAAAAGAGGAATTTCTACGAAACGGAGATGGTCAGAATGTCTAGCACTTTTCGTATGTTCTTGAATGCTGGTAGACTACCATTATTCAACATAGACAAGGTAAACCCGGTTTTTGATTCTATGTCACCTTTAACATACTGTAGATGGGGAACAATATTGGCCCCAGAACTGAACCTTGTGGTACACCCTTTGAAACTGTAAGAAAAGAGAAGGTAGATCCAGCCATTTGAACACATTGCATTCTATCAGACAAATAGTTGGCAAACCAAGATGCTGCATGGTTAGATATGCCAGTGCGATGAAGGATACTGATCAATATACTGTGGTCAATGGTATCAAATGCTTTAGATAAATCAATAAATAGTGCCAAGCAATTTTTTTTGCAGTCTTTTGCCCCAATGATGTCATTAATTACTTTGAGAGTAGCAGTAACAGTGCTATGTTGTTTCCTAAAACCAGATTGATATTTGGATAAAATGTCATTTGCATCTAAAAATTTCTTGAGTTGAGCGCTAACAAGTTTTTCAAATACCTTTGCCAAAATACATAATTTGGAAATTGGTCTGTAATTATTTACAATAGAGGGATTCCCCCCTTTAAGCAGAGGAAGAATGAAGGCAGTTTTCCAAACTTTTGGAATCTGATTGCTAAAAAGACTAAGGTTAAAAATAGGTAAAAAAGTTAAAGAAAGAGAATAGAGTGTGCTGCTTCACTGAAGCAAGCACACAATTAACATTATGCCTACAGATTATCTCACCCAGGGGGAGCATATGTAGCATGAATAGCACAGAACCAAGAATCGACCCTTGGGGCACACCACATGAAGGGGGGCTGGCAATGCGGTGAATTCTCCCATTACCAAAGAAAAAGATATCTTAGATAAGTAGGACTGAAAAAAAGCAAGTGCAGTGCCCTTATTTCCACCATAATTTTAAATGAGGTTTAAAAAGATTGACTGTATTTGATTGACTGTGATTGACTGTATCAAATGCAGAACTCAAATCAAGCAAAAATAAAATTAAGCTGGCCTGGAATCAGCAGGTGGCAGAAGATCATAAGTAATTTTAAGAAGAGCTGTTTCAGTGCTGTGCTTGGCATGGAATTCTGATTGAAATTTCTCAAAAATATTACTATTGTTCTTGTGTGAGATCAACTGAGAGGTAACACACTTTTCTAAAATTTACGATAAAAAAAAAGTAGATTTGAGATGCGTCTAAAGTTGTTCAAAACCAGAGAATCATTGTATTTAGACTAGTAGACAATGACAGTGAGTAGACTGCTAGTAGACAGTGAGCAGTTGATAAAAGCGAGAATGTGTGGCCAACAGTGTAAAATACTTTTTTTTGGAATCCAGTTGGGATAATGTCTATTTGCCAAGTGGATGAATTTAAAGTGTGTGACAAACTTGTCGAATTCGAACAGTGAAATTAGCAAAAACTGAGATAAAATACCTGAAGATTCAGCGTAGATAAGGAGCTCTCTGGTCCCTGGTGAGATATTCAACCTGATCTCATCTATTTACAAAATACTATATATTTAATTCTAAATAATACTAAATATTTCAGAAACTGCTGAAATATGTCATGGGATGCGTTTCAATGTCTGTTAGGAGGAGGGTTGACCCCCTCCGCAATAAAATCCTGGGGTTGTTGCCACTCCGTGCAATTAAATTTGAAAAATATGTATGTCTTGTTTCTGTCACTGCTCGCTGGTGGGCCAATATCAAGCTTTTAAGAATATCTTGAGATATTGCGAGTTTATCTTTTTCCCATTTTCCCTTCGCTTTCCTATGTTGCTTCTTTAAATCCCATGTAAAATCATTAAGTCAGGATTGGACATTAGGTTTTCGGACATTTCCTCTTGAAAGGGGCAATATCATCAAGGACGGACTGGCATGTACTATAAAAATTATGACGTGCCATTATGATTAGGAGTATTGTGAGCAGAGGGAGCAGAAAACTTATGGCAAAATTTGCTTTAAAAACTTACATTGATGAGCCTTGAGAATATTACACCAGCAGAACCTTAGAGGGATTATTTCAAGGAAACTTGAGTCTTTCTTGCTATGACACAGCAGTTCTACCCAGTGTACTACCGTGCCACCTCCTAGTGATACGTCGGTTGCAAACAAGTCGGCTTTATTAGCAGGCTCCTTTATGTGAATAATGAGAGCTGGCTCCCATCTCGAAGCCGTATTAATTTTTTTTTAATTAATAGAAGACAGATTACTCGGATGATCTTTCTGCCACTCTCAAAACTAGATGAGTGATTGTCGCAAACAAAGTAGCATTTGAATGCATTTTAATAACATAGACAACACAAAGACAGAATGTATAATTTGTAAAATAAGACCATCATATCCAGCTGGGTCAACTAGCAACCTTCAGAGTCATATTCGAACTGAACATCCAACAGTGCAGTTTGAAGAAAAAAGGCAAGCAAGGCACACCATGTTCCATTCATAATGTCATTTGTTTGGGATGGTTTTTGT
This sequence comes from Gymnothorax javanicus, assembly GCA_029692085.1. Lineage (NCBI taxonomy): Eukaryota > Metazoa > Chordata > Actinopteri > Anguilliformes > Muraenidae > Gymnothorax > Gymnothorax javanicus. Next base: position 52,425,278 of record CM056202.1, read on the forward strand.
TTTGCATAGTTTATTTTTTAATTAATTTCATTTGCTTTAGACATCACAGTAGGATTAGAATTGCAACATGCATTTCAGCACAAGGACCAGATGTACTGTGTTCAGTGTTTCTTGCGAAATACTAATTTACAACTTTCAATATAAATAAAACGTTCAATACACGTGCAATGTGATTTTTTTTTTTTACATTAATGTTTTTATATCAAACATTATGTGAAATAGTGGTATTCTAAAAATTATAAGGTTTCATATTATTTTTTTGAATGATTTGTGACGAATGTGTTCATATACCAATACGTCAAAACTTTGTGAAATTTGGCTGAATTATGATAACCAGAAGTGAAACTAAATGAAGAGCCATTTGGGAGCCACAGAAGCCAGCTCGTACTGTTAAGCTGAGCCAAATGATCTGGCTCACCTAAAAGAGCTGGAATTCCCATCATTGGCCTGTGCCCCTATTTAACAAACATAAAAGTAATTCTTTCAGGGGGGTTTGCAACTTGGTATCTGAAGGGCCAGTGATATCTGTTTCACCAACTTTTGTGTTTTATCTGCCACCTCTTGGGGTTGGATATGTAGTGTGCTGTTTGAACTACAATAACATGTACCACGTCATCAGTTAGTGAAAACGAGCAAGGAGACGTCAGGAAAAATGCAGTCCTGTGGTCAGAATTGTCTGACATTTTTATTGTGTTCATTGACTGTCTTGCATGTTTTAAAATGCATTGACTAATGATTTAATAATATGTAATTATTAGCAATGGGATTACCTCATTTGATTGTCTGACAGGCCAGGGATGGGTCCCTCCTGACTGAGGCAGCCTCACTGTTGCTACGTGTGTTTCCCCATTACATCCTTGGATTGAAATGTGTCGCCTTGGAAGCCAGGGCCAAGTCTCATGGAGAAGAATCACCAGGGAAAACTGTGGATGCGCAGTGCAAAAACAACATCCCCTTGCTGCCTGATGCAACTAATGGCAACCAGGCTAAACTAGAGCTAACACAAGTACCTCTCCTCCTCCAACTGCCCCACTCAAGAAAGACACCCCATGTGGGTTTTCTGTGGGGAGTAGTATGGAAGTAGTAAGCCTTTCATTCTCTTGTGGTAAAGGATAGTGTCTCTTTACAAATATCCTCCTCGGCTGTGGTACCTGATGGCTCTGTTGGAGCAGTGTGGGGTCAACAACTTACGGTAACTTATTGCGCTATTCTAGACAGACGACACAATGTGTTTTACAATTATGCCTCTCATTCACCCTGATGGCAGAGGCTGCCATGCATGGCGCCAACCTGCACATCAGGAGCAGTGTGGAGTTCAGTGTCTTGCTCAAGGACACTTCGACACATTCTCTGGAGGAGCCAGGGATCGAACCAGGAACCTCCTGATTCCTAGACCTACCTCCTGACCCTGAGCCACCTCCTGAGCCCACATTAATTGCAATAAAAACTGCCAATTATCTTGAAATTTGGATATTTTACTATACATATGAAAAATGGTGTAGATAGGCCAGCTGGATTTTACACAGATTACTGCATTTAAGGTTACACCCAGTATTGGCAATGTCCTGCTCAAAATAACCAACAAGGAGCCAAAACTTTGTTTGGAGTTTAGAATCACTGTGAAATGCATGGAAGATGGTATAACATGGGCTAGTAGTCATTACAAAAAACCACCACGACAGGCCTCAGGCCCTCAATTCTGTGACTGTGTGGAATCTTCCAGTTGATTCCAGGCTCTGCCCTACAGGCTATGTTTTTGGCTATGTTCTCTTCTCTGTACACACTACTCTCTCAATCTTTTCCCAAATGTGGGTAATCCAATTGAAGACCCTGGTGCTAGAAGTACAACCCCAATTCCGAAATAGTTGGGACAACTATTACTACTATGCAACCTTTAATTTCGAAGAAGAAAGTGGAGTTGGCAGCGCGACGCACGTTGCAGCAGCCCGGAGCACTTTCTCTCCAAACTTAATTTTGTTGTTACTCTGTAACAATGACAATAAAATCATCTGAATCTGAATCTGGAATCTGAATCTGTGTAAATTGTGAATAAAATTAAAATGCAATGACTTTCAGATCACATGAGCCAATATGCTTTTTATAATAGAGTATAGATAACATTTCAAATGTTGAAACTGAGACATTTTACATTTTTATCCACAAAGTGAGCTTATTTCAAATTTTCTGGCTGCAACAGCTCCCAAAAAAGTTGGGACACAGGCAAAAAAAAGGGCTGAAAAAGCTATTAATATATAAGAGAATCAGCTGAAAGAACATTTAGCAAGTAATTAAGTTAACTGGCATCAGGTGTGTAACATGATATAAAAGGCTATAAAAGGGATGTCTTAGAGAGGCTGAGTCTCTCAGAAGTAAAGATGGCCAGAGGCTCTCCAACCTGTGAAGGCTTGCGTAAAAAAAATTGTGGAATACTTTAAGAACAATGTTCCTCAATGTCAAATTGCAAAAGCTTTGAAGGTCTCATCATCGACAGTGCATAACATCCTCAAAAGATTCAGAGAAACTGGAAAAATCTCTGTTCGTAAGGGAGAAGGCCGAAGACCTTTACTGGATGCCCATGATGCATGGCATGATTCTGTCATTGACATTACTAAATGGGCCCAGGAATACTTCAAGAAACCACTGTCTGTAAACACAGTCCACCATACCATCCACAGATGCCACCTAAAACTCTATCATGCAAAAAGGAAGCCATTAATGAGCATGATCCAGAAGCGCCGCCGTGTTCTGTGGGCCAAGGCTCATTTAAAATTGACTGTAGCAAAGTGACAAAGTGTCCTGTGGTCAGACAAGTCCAAATTTCACATTCTTGTTGGAAATCATGGGCGTTGTGTCCTCTGGGCTAAAGAGGAGAAAGACCACCCCTCCTGTTATCAGCGTTCAGTTCAAAAGCCAGCATCTCTGATGGTACGGGGATGCATTAGTGCATATGGTGTGGGAGACTTGCATGTTTTAAAAAGCACCATGAATGCTGAAAGGTATATAAAGGTTTTAGAGCAACAAATGCTCCCCTACAGACAACATCTATTCCAGGGAAGGCCTTGTGTATTTCAGCAGGACAATGCAAAACCACATACTGCAGCTATTACAACAGCATGGCTTCGTAGTAGAAGAGTCCTTCTGCTGAACTGGCCTGCCTGCAGTCCTGGTCTTTCACCGATTGAGAACATTTGGCGCATAATTAAACAAAAAGTCCATCAAAGGAGACCCAAAACTCTCCAGCAGCTGGAAGCCTGTATTAAACAAGAGTGGCATCAAATTCCAATGGCTAAACTCAAGAAACTTGTCTCCCCAATTCCCAGACGCCTCCACTCTGTGTTAAAAAGAAGAGGGGATGCTACACCATGGTAAACAGGCCCCTGTCTCAACTTTTTTGAGACCTGTAGCAGCCATCAAATTTGAAATGAGCTCATTTTGTGGATAAAATTGTAAAATTTGTCAGTTTCAACATTTGCTATTTTATCTCTGTTCTATTGTGAATAAAATACTGGCTGGTGTGATTTGAAGGTCATTGGGTTTTGATTTTATTCACAATTTACACTTTGTCCCAACTATTTTGGAATTGGGGTTGTACTTAAGTCTCAAAATGTCTACTTTGAGAAAAAGAAAAAAAGGGGTCTGAATATATAATAGATCCACAAGATTGGCTAATTGAAAACCCCCCAGTGCTAAAAGTACTTAAGTCACGAAACTTCCATTTTGCGGACATTAAGAAAATCAACAATGGTAACTATGAAAGATGTTTTCCCATCCTTAACTCATGGTGTGTGAAAATGTGACGAAAGAAATTTTAGCATTAGGCTCTTTAATTGTTCTGGTTCATACAGACAGCCATAATCACCAGGATACTCATCAAAAGTTTTCATACGCCACAGGCAAAAATATTCCAAAAACCAGGCCAAAATATTACGAATACCCTGCATTTTTCAAAATTTGGGTGTTTTTTCTTGACTTCAAGTATATTTTCAGCAAAAACAAAAAAAAAAACAGAATGACAGCAAAGCACATATGAAAGACCACAATGGAAAAATGGTCAGAGTCACATTTTCACGTTGTGGAGAGGTGATGAATTAAAAATTCAAAACAATCTTAGAAACAAAGCACTGAAAAAATATGCAAAAAAAAAAAAGTATAATAATATACTGTATAATATTATTATAAATATTATAATAATATATAATATTATTATATATTATTATAAATATTATAATAGTATATAAAGTATACAAAAATGCAAAATTTGGACTCCGATCGTTTTTCCTTTGTGGTCTTCATATCTAACTAGAAATGTGCAAAATTAGTTGCTAAGAGATATACATATTCAAATTTTACTTTCTACAAAGTACCCTCCCTTAGCCTTGATTATAGCCCGACATCCGAGGCATTCCTTCCAGCAGTTTAAGCAACTTCCTGGTAATTCATTCCAGGCTTTCAAGAGTTCCTTCATGATCTCTTTTGAACTTGGTGGGCGTACTTCTTTGACTGCTCGGTCAAGTTTATCCTACAGCAACTCAATGGCTGACAAATCTGGTGACTGTGGGGGCCACACCATCTTCTGAAACACTCCTGCTTCTTCCTTTTTTAAAGATATCTTTGGCACAGCTTGGAGGAGTGCTTGAGTTCATTGTTCTGCTGAAGCACAAAGTTCTGACCAACAAGTCTGCCCAGAGGGCAAAGTATGCTGGTGTCAAGGTTTGCTAACAACAAAGTCCTAACAGTTGACTAACAAGTTTTACAAAAAAGCTATTATTGACAAAGCTATTTACCCATGTCTGAGAGGCTCTAATCCAAGCTAAGGAGGAATACATGTTGAAAATTGAATTTCAAGATGTACAGTTGTTAGCAAGCAACATTTTTAGTCAATACAAGTGTCCTTTTGGCATTTTGTGTGCCGTTGTTGCTCAAAATTAACTATAAGACGACAAAAACCAGCCAAATTCTTTTGTAAAAAAATGCAGGGTGTTCGTAATGCTTTGGCCCATAGTGTATCTTCGCCAGTTTTGGATGTAAACAAATCCATTGTTGTGATGTTCAAGGCTGTGAACCTGAATACTGGAGAGTTCCAATGCAGCTCGCAGATCTCACCAGCTTCCACATCATGGCGCCTCAGCCCCTCACACAAAATTTCAGCTGAGCTACTGAACAATTAGTTGACATACATTACATTGTTGGGCTTTTAAAAGTTGTTGTGATGTACTCGACTAGTTTGTTTTTTGATGGGAAAACAATAATTATTCAAATATAAATGCTCTGTAGGTACCCTTTAAAAGATCATGTCATTTCCCAATCTTAGACCTAAATTAATTCTGCATTTGCCTCTCTGAGTTAATTGAATGCTACTTAAATAGCTCTTGATGTCTGTTACAGACCAAAGCCTTCCACCATCACCTGACGTGTAATTATCATACCAACTAAAAACAATCCAACAGACTTAGACAAGAACAAGTACAAAATGAAGGCTAATTGGATCCTGCACACTAGAAGAGGGGGTGGGCAACTATGATGCCCTTGAGGCAAAGGTTTAAAAAGTACAAGGTAAAGTAGGCTACAGAGAACGTTCACTGGCAGCGTTCAATATCTGTACAATGCTGAGCAAACGGGGGTGCAAGAAAGTTCATTTTAGGTGGTAAGGAATGTCCTGATAACCTATGATCAGGGATAGGGAAAGAAGAAGTTCAAGACAGGGATGTGTCGTCCAGGTTGGCAAGTTTTTTTTCCCTAGAATGGTGAAGTCATGACTCGCTGTCCTGCCTCTGATTGTTTAGTGCTTGTTGCTTTTGTTGTTTGGGTTGGTTAGTTTTAGGCATGAGAAGTGAGATTGGTTTGGGTTATGGAAAGTACAAACCCAAAACCAGTGAAGTTGGCACGTTGTGTAAATCGTAAATAAAAACAGAATACAATGATTTGAAAATCCTTTTCAACCTATATTCAATTGAATACACTGCAAAGACAAGTTACTTAATGTTCGAACAGGTAAACTTTGTAATTTTTTGCAAATATTAGCTCATTTGGAATTTGATGCCTGCAACATGTTTCAAAAAAGCTGGCACAAGTGGCAAAAAAGACTGAGAGAGTTGAGGAATGCTCATCAAACACTTATTTGGAACATCCCACAGGTGAACGGGCTAATTGGGAACAGGTGGGTGCCATGATTGGGTATAAAAAGCAGCTTCCCTGAAATGCTCAGTCATTCACAAACAAGGATGGGGCGAGGGTCACCACTTAGTGAACAAATCGTGAGCTGATTGTCGAACAGTTTTAAAACAACATTCCTCAACGAGCTATTGCAAGAAATTTAGGGATTTCATCATCTACGGTCCGTAATATCGTCAAAAGGTTCAGAGAATCTGGAGAAATCACTGCACGTGGCGACAAGGCGAAAACCAACATTGAATGCCCGTGACCTTCGATCCCTCAGGCGGTACTGCATCAAAACCGACATCAGTGTGTAAAGGACATCACCACATGGGCTCAGGAACACTTCAGAAAAAACCACTGTCAGTAACTACAGTTAAATCGCTACATCTGCAAGTGCAAGTTAAAACTCTACAATGCAAAGCGAAAGCCATTTATCAACAGCACCCAGAAACGCCGCCGGCTTCGCTGGGCCCAAGCTCATCTAAGATGGACTGATGCAAAGTGGAAAAGTGTTCTGTGGTCTGGACGAGTCCACATTTCAAATTGTTTTTTGGAAACTGTGGACGCTGTGTCCTCCGGACCAAAGAGGAAAAGAACCATCCGGACTGTTATAGGCGCAAAGTTCAAAAGCCAGCATCTGTGATGGTATGGGGTGTATTAGTGCCCAAGGCATGGGCAACTTACACATATGAGAAGGCACCATTAATGCTGAAAGGTACATACAGGTTTTGGAGCAACATATGTTGCCATCCAAGCAACGTCTTTATCATGGACGCCCCTGCTTATTTCAGCAAGACAATGCCAAGCCACATTCTGCACGTGTTACAACAGCATGGCTCCGTAGTAAAAGAGTGCGGTACTAGACTGGCCTGCCTGTAGTCCAGACCTGTCTCCCATTGAAAATGTGTGGCGCATTATGAAGCGTAAAATACGACAACGGAGACCCCGGACTGTTGAACAACTTAAGCTGTACATCAAGCAAGAATGGGAAAGAGTTCCACCTGAAAAGCTTCAAAAATTGGTCTCCTCAGTTCCCAAATGTTTACTGAGTGTCGTTAAAAGGAAAGGTGATTTAACACAGTGGTAAAAAGGCCCCTGTGCCAACTTTTTTGCAATGTGTTGCTGCCTTTAAATTCTAAGTTAATGATTATTTGCAAAAAAAAATAAAGTTTCTCAGTTTGAACATTAAACATCTTGTCTTTGCAGTGTATTCAATTGAATATAAGTTGAAAAGGATTTGTAAATCATTGTATTCTGTTTTTATCTACGATTTACATAACGTGCCAACTTCACTGGTTTTGGGTGTAGATCAGGGTAGGCCAACCAACGATAGAGCACAGTGCCATCCTAGGAAAAACAAATTACATCCCAACAAAAAACTGGATCAGAACTCATGCGCAGATGAAAGTCCAATTCACAGGTTTTATTAATGATTGTAGTCAGCCAATCCAGGTCAAAAACACGCATTGAGACTTCAGTGAAAATGGCAAATCCAGAATCGTAATCAATGAATGGTCAACAAAGTTAAAACCAGTAAGTAGGTACACAAAAGCCAAAATGAAAGCCGAATCAAAAACCAAAAAGCCAAACAACAAATCAAACACGGGTAATCAATCATACACAGAGGGCTGGACAAAGTCGGAAAGCAAAAACAAACCGAAACGTAGACATAGAGGTGTCAGGAGAAAAACCACTCATAAGACAGGCACTTGAGAACAGCATAAACAAACTCACACTAGGCTTGCACCAACTGGTTGAATATAAAGGGTAGGAAAGGGCCTAATAACATTGGGTTCAGAAGTGAGTAGCTACTTTGTGCAGGGAGGTGTGGCTACAAATGGGAAGAAACCAAACAATGAACAATGGAGTGGTGCACATGCAAGAGTGAAAAATGAAAGATGAAACAAAGAGGGAGGCTACAATATGACAGTGTATGAATGGAAATGATCTGAATAATTAATTAGAAATGAAAACTAAACATTTTCTGAATTCCATCTACTGTAGTACTATTATTTAATCACTGTTGAAGGCAATAGGCTATATACTGGTTTTACAAAAGGTCAGCATTGTCTTGCAAATGTGCTGTTTCAATGGCTTTTCATGAATGCAATAGAGCTAACTAAACATGAGATGACCCGTCATCCTACATTATTCTTCGTTATTGAGCAAATCAATCAATCAATCAATCAATGATTGCCAAGTAAATGGGAACAGATAGACAGTAATCGTGATTCGTGTTACAAGGAAAGGATTGTGCCTATCGTAGCATACTTTTGACCGCACTTCTCTGGTTCAACAAGGTCAACACAAATAAGTAAATAACAAGTCAAGATTAAAAACTTTGCGTTTTGCGCATCAGCAAAATTGGAAATACCGTTATTGTGGACGGATTCATTATCAAATCAACTAGGATATTTTGTTAATATTCTCCATTTGTTTTGATACACAAAAGGAAATATTTATCTTCCGTTTAAAACTAACAGGATCTGAGGGGTAAAATAGTTTAGTGCAAATTAAATACGTGGGTCAATGACATGACATTGTCCGAGTGCACTACTTTGGTTTAAAATAATTTTAAATGATTCATAATAAGCATCATTTTATTCTATAAAACCTGTTTAATTTGAACATATTTCCAGTTTATCATAAAAATGATATATATTTTATGTTTTACCATCTCAAACCCTCAAAATGTCAGGTGGTGCAACCGTCCAAGCAAGTTAACACTATGTGAAATGTATTAAATATGTAATTTTAAAAAATATGAATTAATATAATATTAATATGGGGGCATAATTTTATATTGAAAACCTTTCAAATAAACAAAGTTTAATAGTTTAATTGTTCTTAAATTGTTTGGAAAACCAAAATACCCACCCCCTACAATAAACAATCCATTGGCTGGTGAAATTGCAAATACAGTCTAAAACTGTACTAAAACCCTGTAAATGTTGTGCAACCATTAAGACTTGTTTAAACACACTCTTCCAACCTCAAATAAATGTATTTTGTACATTTTTAAAGATTTATTAAAAAAAAAATTTGAAAGGCTTATTTGTCATTGACCCACGTACGAGAGAGCAAGTTTTAAATACTTGAAGAATTTCATTTTTTCATAATTTTCTGGCGAGATGGACCCCGAAGGCGGGCAGGTTGTGTTCGAGTACAATGCATTCGAGTTCCTACAGGGGGCGCGACGTCCGTTTGTACGTGAGTGAGATTATAAATGCAACGTCGAGCGGCATAGTGAAGCAGTGGGGAGGAAGAACTACGTCAGAGAGACAGAATGGCGGAGGCTGGTTGAGAAGAGCTAGTGGGAGAGCTAAATACAGCGTCCGCAGACGTGTGGAAGCGGCTAGTGTTTCATTCGTAGTCTGAAACATGGCCAGTAACCTCAATATGGACAGACAACCGAGCAAAGGAGCCGATAGAAGGCACAGTGGCGATGTTTCTGCAGAGAGTTGTGATATTTTGAAGCATTTGTTGCCCGCCGCGGTTACATCCAGCCAAGATGGCGATCAAGCTGTATGTGAAGGACTAGCGTCAGAGCAAGAAGCTACTGAAAGACGGAGGAGCGGGGTATCAGAACAGAGGCACAACAGTTCTCCCTCGGCATACCAGCGACCTTTAGATGAGCTGCCACGGCTAAACTTTCAGATCCCGAGGAAGAGCAAAGAGCGGAAAGGTTGTGCATTCTCTCCAGATAACATTCCTAACACAGAGGCTATATTCCATTTCGTAGCTCATCTGCTGCATGTACGAGGCAAATCGCGTTTTTTTTTGGCTGAGGTTAGAGAATTGTTTTGGGTTGATCCATCTGCAGAGGGTAGTTTATTAAGCGGGAACACCGTTATCGAATGCCGGTACACATTCAAAAAATGTTATAACACTGCAGGTAAGTTTCAGAGCCGGGAGACGGCATCGAAGCAAGGACAGCCACGTGAAGATGGTACCTTGTTTTTAAAGAGTTGCGTGCCTCCATAAATGAAGACCAATCATAACCGTCGGATGGCCTTTAGCTTTATATTGGGATGACGGTTAGGCCCACACGTAAAGATCCATTAAGTTATTTTTCAAGGCAAATTCTTAAAAATTTGCGGGATTTTTAAACCTCAGGTGCCAAGTTTTGTTTGGCCACACCCATTTCCTTTTGATGTTAGGAAGCCCGTCCATTTATGTGTGCACCCTATTTCTGCATCATCCAGAAAAAAATATATAAGTTGAGAAAATATAATCTTATATTATCCCCCTTTGTTTGGAATCATTGTAGTTACTGAATAGAAGAATGAATTGTGAAGCATTTCTATTCTTGATGTGAGAAATGCCAGTTTGTTATAGGTAAATTTTAGTTCAGAAATGGTAACCATTGCATAGATCAATGGCCTGTTTGCCTGCTTGAGGACTCAAACTTAGTTTTGTAGGTAAATTCTTGGGCCCTGTTGCAACTGGTACACATCACTCCAAATTTCACCTTTGTTCAACCTTTTTTGGGGGGAGTCATTTTGTTGTCTTTCACAGCCGGCACTGGGGAGGCAAGTGCATTCACATTGTTGTAGCAGTGTCCAAACGTTCATTTTTAAAAACTGCCATTTTTAGACAATGTGCTTTAGCTGGGGATCAAATGCTTGGCCTTCATCCACAGGCTCATTGGCCCTCATTGTGGTGCTCTGCCATGTGCTCCTGCAGGTCAAACTGCCCCCCCCCCCCCCCACAATCTTAACTATTGGTCTCAAGTCTGTAGTACTGTTGCTGAGGAGAGCAGCCAACTGCACTTAATTTGATAATTATCAAGCCTCTGTTTCAAAGTCTATATACATGAAGAGCTAAAATTCAAAATAAATGTGGATACTTTTTGTCTTGCGCATTGCAGAATATCCCATTTTTGCAGGTTTAACTCATCGAAATGTGCTGAATTGATCCCAGAGAAATGTAAATTCTGGGCGTTGGTGTTCCTTTTCAACGAGTTGTAGTCAGTTGGCAATACTGCAGTTGCACAGCACAGTGTCTATAATGCATGTTTTGCAGGAGGTGAAAAGGTCACATGAAAAGTTGATCACCTCCATGTCACTTTGGAAAATCCTTGCTCTTTTTCTTGGGAGTCTTCTAATGCCCAGTGCATAAATATTTTCTTTTAATTTCAAATGTATAAATCTTAATGTTTTATTCTTTTATACATTGCCTTCTGGTTTAAAGTATTTCATTTTCAAAACAGGTTGAGGTTTGTCTATCTTCATATGGAAGTCCTCTAGATTAATGACAGTATAAACTAGAATGACCCCCTGAGCAGCCATTTCTGACCCTGCCATTGTGGGCAGCAAAGGATTGTATTGCTTTCAGGAGAAGAAAACATACCCAAATATAAAAGGCTTGTTGTCACACTAGATGTTTTCCTTTTGTATGTAGTAATTATAGCATTTATCACTCAGATTAGTGGGTTTTAGGGCGATGTATAATGTGAAATGCCCCCACCCCCTCCAGAGTCATCAATACGCTCTGGCTGTTGGTGAATTTATACTCAACTGCAGTGTTCGACATGAGGATATCAATAACTTGTAGTCTCCTGGTTGTTTGAACGAACCTTGCGGTTTTCTTATCCTCATATTGGGCATTTGAAATGTGCATAGCTTATAAATGCTCCCTGTATGGGGTAGCAAAAATATCACTAAAGGGTATTTATGACCATCGTTTTTTTTACCTTGTCCCAAAACCTGAGAATCTGTGTCCATTATAATAATCTATTGCTCAGTTCAACATGGTGACATTTATTTCAGGGTTGTTAATGAATACACTCATTATTAAAAATAATTTAGTTTAATTTTGGCTTGTGTTTCAGACTTTCAGTACTAGTTCTTGTGTAATTCCATGCAGTAGGGAGTGGATTACCTATTTATAACGAGAGTTTTATGAATCTGAAGAAACCAAGTGTCTTTGAACATGCACTCTATGTACTTCAGCCCCTATTGTGTGGAGGCTGGACTGCTCTTACAAATTAAACCTCTTGTCAGTAGGACTCCTAAATTGGGTGTTCTTATATTACAGCGTCCCCCTCTGGGCACACCCACACACAATGGATTGATGGCTTCACATCACCCACCCCCCTACCTATCAGCCTAGGGCATGGAGCTCAAACTGAACTGTGAATATGCATCCAAAGGGCAAAATGATGCAACTTGACAGATTGCCCCCCCCCCCCCCCCCGCGACATTCACCTCTCAGGATTGGAGATTGGGCCTCACCACTTACAAACAGACCCCCCCTTCAGTTTCCAAATATTACTTGACGGTAAAACATGGTCTGATTTCGGTGACCCATTCCTGTGGAGCATCCCTCATGTTCTGAGATTTTAGGATGCTGCTGCCATGGGCTGCTGTTGATGCAGGACTTCAGAGGGTTCTGACTCCATACGAGCAAATGCGAACAATTAACACACTGGTATAGTTATTAACTGTGTGAAAGTTTGGTCCCTTCACTTTACTATACAGTTGTAGTCCTGCTATGAACAGTTGTGGGCTTGAATTGTCACTCAGTCTGTAAAAAAACCTGGAATTACTGGCTTCCCTTTGGGATCACTAGTGTGAAGTGTGATTCCCCCAAATGTTTTTACATTTTTTTTTGTCATCTAGCTCCCCTAGGTATCTTTTGAGTGGTATTTTATTTATTTAGTTTTTGTGAATAAATATTTGTCTCTTAAATTGTAAAAAGGGGGATGACCTGTCATTAGACACATGGTGGAATTGCTACCTCTTTAGACCAATCATAATGCTCTTTCAGACTGACATTTCTCATGTTGCTCCTGATACATTAGTGTGCTTGGGCCAGCTTATGATATTCATAGTTACTTGCTTAAGTTACTCTCCTATAGTTCTTGTTAAACTCTGGCAGAATTTTTAGTGAAACTCAATTCTCCGTAACAGAATTGACAGGTTGCACACTCAATGTACATGAGAATCAAAGTACAAATAATTTTTGAAGCATGATCACTTGCCTTCATGTAAAGCCCGGATTGCTGCCTTAATACTTCAGAATTGATTACCCCTGAGCTGACCACAATTATCACTATGTTCTGAGATTGTCACCTGAGCCAGGGCGTTGAAGTGGTGCTCTGAATTGTGAATGTGTGATTTGAGAACCATCCGATTATAGGTTGCTATGATAAAGCTGCTGTTAATGCTGCAGTGCTACTACTTTAAGTCTGGATCTGATGGGTGGTAACCCTAGACATGAATGGGATGTGGTCTGGCAGGTGCTTCCTGTCTGTTAGTACTTGTATTGAGCAGAGTGGGTCAGCTGAACTTGGATGATCATGTTTGTTTTGAAGTGGAGGGGTTATGAAAGGTGAAAGGAGTTTCCCCTCCTTCCTTCACTCTCTACCAAATAGGATTGGGCAAATTATTGACATCAATATCATGACATTAATATTGGATATCGTCTGGGATTTTGGATGTCATAATATCGTGGTATGACATGAGTATTGTAGTGTCTGGTTCTAGCTGTTTTTAATGGCATTTTACCCAAAAATGGCAACCTGTACATTTTTTGTGAAAGCACCGATAAATGTCCTTACAGTATTGCCTCAGTATCTATATCAAGGTATTGAATCCGATATCGTGACATTTGGTTTTCTTCATATCATCCAGCTCTAGTGCCAGTCCTTTCCAAAATATTGTGGCCAGGTTTTTGCATGTTCAGATAGGAGTGTGAAAACCTGGATTTGGAAAACTTCAACAGCACTTGTTGGGCAGTGAACCAGACTGAGGTTGTGATAGGTGGTATTACTATGCCCTTTTCATGGTCAACCTTATGCTCCCATTTTATTGACTGGTTGAAGCATGTAGGACTTGCTAATCCCCATTTTTCTGCTCCCCTGTCAACGACAAGCTGTAAATGTTATTTGTGCTCGTTACGTCGTGAATTTGTGTCCTTATTACAATGGACAATTCTGACATGCACAAAACTTTTTATGAACAACTGTGATTCTTTACTCCGACAAATTAGCAGTTGCACTATATTTTTCAGAATGCAGTTTAATTTTCTTTTTCCCTAGAAATGCCTTCTATTTCTCGAACTGCACTGTTAGTCGCTTTCATGGTTCGAGCTACTGGGGAAATTGCTTGTTAGCCGTTTCCTGATTCAAGGCTTCCTTTATTCCTCGTGTGAGCTGCAGTTTATTGTTCTTCTCTACTGTCAGGGCACTGAGAGGACCTGGGCTTACCTGCATGCTAACTGCTGACCCCTCTTTCACCTCAGCTCTGTTCCAGTACCTGTCCCAGGGCTCGCGCGAGTTTGACGATATCGTCAAGATCCTCACCTCCTGTTACAGAGATGCCTCGTCGGCTGGAACCTTTTCGTACTCCAAGGCCCGTCTTGTCCACAGTGAGCTCCTGGAAAAGGATGTAAGCAAGTTCCCTTTGCCCATATTTGATGAAGCGTGTCTTCGTTGTATTCTTATTGACTTGGCTATTACCAATGTACTGTTTGTGCACTCCATAATATGTACTTGTTTGTTGTGGGTGCCATTAATTGTGTTGTGGGCTCAAGTATTTGGAAAATCCTTGGTCTTGGTGGTAGAGAGAAATTTAAGGACATGACCTATGATTAGTCAGTGGAACCAAAGAAGTAAAGATGGAGCTCATATTGTCACAGGGAACAGTTCTATGACCTAGAAACCTCAGGTACCCTTCAGTCAGAGTTGAAGTTCCTTCGCTTCCATCCTTCAGATGTGGTGAAAAATTGAGGTTCGAACTCCCTGTGGTCAGGAAGGACTACAGTTACCATCAGGCCACCTAACCTTTGATTGGCCATACAGCGCCTCGAACACCCTACCCGCTGTGATTCCATTGTGCACCAAGGAGTTGTTGAGTTATTCCTGGGTGACCTGCCTGGTTGGGTGAAGGAAAAGTGAGTGTGTGGTTTGCGTCTTTGCAGTTCATTGAGAAGAAAAGGGAGATGAAGCAGGATGGGCGAACAGAAAAGGAGCTAGTGGAGTCCTACTGCTTCCTGCTTCCAGACCCCAGCAAGGTAGGTGGGCCTGTTGGAGACACTGAAGTCAATGAGATGTGGGAAAGCACAGTGAATGGAGGAAAAGGGCTGGGTTGGGATACACGTTTTGTGGAGGATCTGGAGAACAAGAGGAGCATATTTCACATGAGTTCTAGGGCATGTGCTGTCTCTTACAGTAGTGCATTAATTTGTTGTATGCACGTGATGCCATGTTTTCAGGGGTGCGGTGCAAAGTTTGATTGTCTGGTTGAGGCTAATGGCTTTCTACAGCCTCCTGCTCAGCCTCCCTCGTGCTCCACACTTCACCCCAGCTGCCCTCAGAAGACATTGGCCCTGCTACCAGCCCTTGAAGAAAAACTGCCAATAAACACTGCCAATAAAGCCAATAAACTTCACGGTCTCCCCAGCAGTTGGGTCCTTGAAAGTCATTAACGGGGGAATGACCTGGGAAATTAATGAACATAATGAGTCTGGTAGAGAGTGCAGGTTTTTGATTGACAAAGAAAAAAGCACTGGTTTTTGCACATAGTCCACGACCTACAGTTGTTAGCCACAAGAAAGGGGAATTTAGCACAGCCACTGAACATTAGAAAATGCAGTGTCCCTAGAAAATACACAACATCCCACAAAAGCAGGCCTTCGATAAAAAACAAATTCCTGGGAAAAAAATCCTGGAAAGTATGAGGCAGATGAGTGGGAATACTGTGATTGGAGGCCAGCTGTGAAATCATTGTTTGTGGGGTGGGGTCTGAGAAGAGGGAGGAGCAGTTTCTCTGGAAGTGCGGAGAGAGCTCCCCGGCCTGCTGCATTAGATGGGAGTTCCTCTCAGGAACTGCACGGACTGTGTTTCCTCAATACTGGCTTGGTAAGGGCCAGTACAGAAATCTGATGTTATGTGCTCCAGCTGGGCTGGATCTCTGTAAAACGTGAGTAAATGTGCCCGATGGGTTCCCCCCTCACGTTTGCAGTGGAGCTCCGTTTCTCTTTACTGCTCTGCCCAGTCTGGCTTATAAGGGAGCCATTGGTGATACTGTGAGGTCCCAAAGTATTTGCACTATTTGGACCTGGGGTAGGTATTCGTATGTCTTAAGAAACTAGGCTAAACCAGTGTTTACAGGGGCTGTGTTTAGAAGTAGTCCATTCTTAATCTCGTTTACATGTAGTGTACTTAAGCATATCCCGTATACTTTTCTTACTTGATTTGCTTCTCATGCACCTGTCTTGAGATGCCCAGGATTTGGTGGGTTTTCTTGGGTAAACAAAAAACGGCTTTACGGTTCTTCAATGACTGCCTTGCATTTGGAGAAATGACGGGACATGTGTTTTGTCAAACCTTTTTTGGAAATGTTCCAGGGTGGGAAATTGGCACCAGCCACCGGCCAAATGCTGGTAAGATGAAAGCGGCTGTTAGATCTGAGACACAAAATAATGATTTACTCTTGAGTGGCTGGGGAAAGTGAGCACTTGTCTGTCAGTGGCTGGTCGATGTTCATTTTAAAAAGATAATTTCCCGCCTTGAAATGCACTGCATTCATCCTGCAACTTCAGCAGTATTTGATAATTGTCGCCTGCATGAAATTGTCGAGGGATACTATGGATCAGCAGAGATTTCCCTGTGATCGCTGTAGTCAGCAATGTTTCTATTCCGCTTGTGATGAGCTGGCAAAACCTAGTGACTTTAGAGGAAAAAATGGCGAAGTCATTCATAAGGTTAATTAATATTCATCACATGAAGGACTTATTGTCATAATCGGTAAAGTTGAATGATCTTTCAAACCTGGTGTGAGCAGTAGTCTGCCTGGAGAAGATCAGACCTGGTGATTTTAGTCGTAATCCCATATACCAGCAGTAAGTTAGGCAAATGAATTTTTAACCTTATTAAATGGGTCAGAAATGTCACGGTGCCATTGAGATCAGTAGGACATGTTCTTAGACTTCCTGAGTTTTATAACATTGAGTCAACATGAATAATGAATTGGTATTTTATGGACTGAGGGCTCATAAGGAAGTTTCCGAGCTGTTCTGGAACATAATACCATCATCTGGCTCGGCCACTCACTGTATATGGGTGCAACATAATGTCGTCCTTGAAAATGGAAATGGCTCATGTTGTATTGTCTGGCCAGTAACCTTATGGCTTGATTACCATTATTGTTTGGTTACTTTGGCTTGGTTTACTGTTTCCTGATTTGAGGACCATGAAGTGAAGTTCCTGATGTACGGCCATACGCTTGTGGTTGTGGGAGACTCTCTTCTCCAATTTTTAGCTTACCGGCCCTAGGGGCCCGATAAGCTATTGTCGTGGCGTGGCGTCCGTTGTCCGGAACATTTTTTTTCTCTTTTTTTTTGGCCTGATGAATTTTCCTGTAAATTTGCCATAACATACTACTAGACCATATCTCCAGACATTTTTTTTCGGATTTTTGATTGAATCATTTTTGTCCGTTTTATGGGCCCTTGAAATTTTGGCCCCAATGTTAAAGATAGGACTGAGAAATTTAAAAAAATCATTTGTCAAAAACTGCGTGATAAATTTTTTTTCTAAATCAGGCAATCAACTTACCTTGGTACCGTCAATGTACAGTGCAGCGCCATTTTGATTGAGTCGACGGAAGTGGGTCTAGTGGGGGCGCTGTACTTTATGAATATGCAAGATGGCCTGTGGAGGCCAAATGGTTGCAGATAGAGATTAAGTTTGTATTATCCGCATATAGGAAGTTATATATGACCTATATTTTGCCAATATTAAATTTGACCATAGATGACTTTGAAAGGTCAAACTCGAGGTCAGGGAAAATATTAACCATGTTGAAAGATAGGACTTGAAAATTCAAAAAAATTATTTCAATTTCAAAAATTGAAATTTTTTTTCTAAATCTGGCAATCAACTCACCTTGATACACTTTTTGTGCAGTGCAAGTGTCATTTTGATTGAATCGACGGAAGTAGGTCTAGTGGGGGCGCTGTACTTTAACATTGGGTCTTATGGAGAATGAAGAAATGCGGGGGTGCGCACTCAAAGAATGCAAGTAATCGCAAAAAGTTTTTCAATCAGTTTTCATCAGCATTGGCAAAAATGCATTCTCAAATAGCAAAAAAGGACACGACAGACATGTTTCTGTCGGAGCCGTCCTCAGTGTCTACCACTTATGGAGAATGGGCAAAATTGCCTGTGGAAGCTGAATGGTTGCAGACAGAGATTAAGTTTGTCTTATCAACATATAGGAAGTCATATATGACCAATATTTTGGATGTGTTAAAGTTGACCTCAGATGACCTTGAAAGGTTAAACTTGTGGTCAAGCAAAATGTTACAATTTTCAAAGGCTTCTAGGCTTGAGAATATTGAAGATTGGGAACATGTGTATTGAACACTTATAGGAAGTCATATATGAACTTTCATTTGGTGGCCTTGAACTTGACCTTCGAAGGTCAAACTTCACATAGTAAAATTTCAATGACTTCTATCACCAAAACTATTACAGATAGAGGTTAGGTTTGTATTGTGGGTATATAGGAAGTCATGTATGAAGTTTCATTGGGTGACCTTGAACTTGACCTTCAGTGAACTTCAACGACCAAACTATACAGTGAAATTTCAATGACTCAAATCAGCAAAATCAGTACAGATAGTGTAGGTTTGTATTTGAGACGTATAGGAAGTCTTATATCGTTAGCCTCATAGCATAATTGCCCAAGCCATTTTTTGGCTTACTGTTGCAATATCAATAAAAATACCAATGTGCTTGCTAAAAATTGTGTTTTTTCCTTCGTATCGACCACAAAGGTCAAATGTGACCTAGTGAAAATTCAGTGACTTGTAACACTAAAATGGTCACAGATGGAGCCTAAGTTTGTGTTACTGACATCAAGGAAGTCACATATGAACTTTCATTTGGCGACATTCAGCTTGACTATCAGTGACCAGAGGTTCAAACTCGACAGTGAAATTACAATGACTTGTATCACCAAAATGGTCACAGATTGAGCCAGGGTTTGTATTGAGACATTTAGAAAGTCATATATCGAGGGCTGACTGCAATAAACAGTTACGTCCAGATGTTATATATTGGACATAACTGTTTATTGCAGTCAGCCCTCGATATGAAGTCCATTTGCTGACCTCAACTTGACCTTGTGTGACCTTTTTAAAGTTCGCAATTGACATATTGAATTTTCAATGACTTGTATCACCAAAACTGCTTCAGAGCATAGAATTGTGTTTGTATTACAGGAGGTCTTATAAATGTATGTGAACTTTTATTTAGTGACCTTGACATTGATTTTCATTGATTCAAATGTCAAACTTCACATGAAATTTTCATAACTTGTATCATCACTATAAGACTGCTTGCCGGTAAGCTACAGGACCCTTGGTCCTATTTTTGTCTTATCCTAAGATTTAAATGCTGGGGGAGGTTTTCCCCTCTCTGCCCTGATGTGTGCCGGCTTCCTCCTCCATTATCCGCTCGTGGCTAATTACAGCAGGCTACTGTGGCTCATGCTGAAAGTGTGCGCTGTGTTTGGAGAGGATGCAGAAACTCCAGATTGTACCAATAGTGAATTATGCCTTTAAATATGGGAAATAAAATGCCTTTATCAGTGGACTAATCTTAAATTGATTGAGGTATTAGTCAGACCGTGGCATTTAAACAGTGATAATGATCTCTCTCTGAATGCGCATGAGAATGTTGCTGGTGACATTACAAAAGCTATAATTCATGTACTGTTCACCTTCTTTTGATTTCGATGTCCTCAAATAAATGCTGATTGTGAGATGTTATTTGAAGATGCATCGAGATGGAATGATCTATGTGGTAATTGTAAGCCTTCTGACTCCAAATACTTACAGACCACTCCTGAGTTCAAAGTTGGATTGATGTATTGCTTTGTATTCTCTCTCTCTCTCTCTCTCTCTCTCTCTCTCTCTCTCTCTCTACCTCTCTCTCTCTACATCTCTCTCTCTCTCTCTCTCTCTCTCTCTCTCTCTCTCTCTACATCTCTCTCTCTCTCTCTCTCTCTCTCTCTCTCTCTCTCTCTCTCTCTCTCTCTCTCTCTCTCTCTCTCTCTCTCTACCTCTCTCTCTCTACCTCTCTACCTCTACAGCTTCACTGGATCTGTGAGAAGGGTCTGTCAGTGGGACACTCTCGGATTACCACGCTAGGAAATCCAGCCATGGGTAGGTGCTCGTGTGTTGCAGGTGCCACGCATATCGTTTATACTCTCAGAAGTACAGTCAGGGCTGTGTGTGAGGCATTTCTTACAGCCTGTATGTGTCCTCGGCTCTGGTCCTGGGAAGACTGATAAAGGGTTCCCATCTGGGGACTCTCTGTAGTATTAATGTAAACCGGATCAATTTGTCAGAAGTACCACTGTTTGATAAAAAATAAATAAAAGGAAGCCTGTAAGGTCTTACTTGATGTTTTCTGTCCGCTTTCAGGAAGACATATTTTGTAGCTGTCAGCAGATGTCAGTTGCCAGATCTTTTGAATGCCGTCGCGTTTGCCAAACCTTGCCGAGGTCGTGCTGCCAAACCCGTGGTGACATGCATGCAAATGAGCAGAGGTGCAAACGGGCTCGCGCAGGCTCAAAGTGGGTTTACATGGAACCTAATATTCCGATTAGAATTGGTTTAGAAGCCCAAATCGAATAAAAATGCTCCATATAAACACCTCGATCAGAATAAACGGGCCGAAACCGAATGGAAATTCATTCGGTTGCAGAGGGGTAGAATATTCCTTTTCCGAAACTGATTAAAAGAAAAATTTTATAATGTAAACAGTGAAGCGGAAAATCGTCTGGCTGCATTCTGTCTGCGCCCGCTCTGTCTTGACGTAAATGCGCGGTGACGTTTTGTCACTTGCAGATATGGTGGCTTCCAAGCAGAGCACGCCGAACTGTAGTCTACGGCGGAGTGTTTGATTTTAATACAAACTCAAAGGACTGACAATTGTCACACGCAAAGACAGAAGGAAAACAAGAAATAGCCAGTGAACTGTTTAAAAAAAGTCCACAAAAACTCAACGAAGCCGGGATGAACCGTCCAACAAATTAGAACCGCTGGAAAACTCTGAAGACCGGCTACTATAAGCCTAAACAGCACAACAGCAAAAGTGGATACTTTTTTCATCAATCTGCGCATGTCACACAGCTGTAAAACGTCTGTTCTGATTAAATGCGGTGACGCATATAAACACCAAATCGGAATGGATCACGTCGCATGTAAACAGTTGACCTGAAATCTTCAATCAGAATGATTTCAATCAGAATGAAAAAAGTCTGCATGTAAACCAGGCTGCTGTTAGCTCCTGCTCCTGGTGCTTTGGGGCTGACTGCTGCAGGACAGCAGACAGGGAGCCTTTGGCACTGTGTCTGGGACGGGGTCATGCACTGATGCCAGGTCCCCCCCACGAGGGACTGAAAATGGACCCCAGTGCTACAGAAATCTCTCGATTGGGCCCATTTACAGTTTTTTGCAATCGCTAAACGACATAGGTCAGTACTGTCGCAGCTTTTACAAAACTCTAACACTGTTGTCTCGGGCAACACACAGCATAGCAAAACTGTTCATTTTGCACGCAGACCAGCCTCTGAATGTTAGGCCATCGTTGACAATTATAGTAGCCCTAATCTCATCAGATACCACAGCCCATTGTCTTCTCTGCAGTTGTCTTGCATCACCGTCGGCACCACCACGCATACGGACTCCTCTCCCACTCCGTACCACTCTTTCTCCTCTTTCTCTTGCAGGCTCCATTTAGAAGTTTAGGTGTTAAAAAAACAACCCAAAGGTGTGTCCTTTTATAGGTGGCAATAAAATTATCAAGAGAAAACACCTAAGTGGGCCTCTAACTAGAGATGGGTATCACCTGTGGTTGGTCTCATTTGCATAATTTCAATATATGATATTTAACTTTATTTCCAGAACCATTTATTTTAGGATTTTACAGTAACAATTTCAATTAGGTGTTTGTAATTTGGCAAATTGCTGTCCACTTGAATTTGTAACATTTTGCAATAAAATGTAACTGTTTTAAAAATACTCAGTAAGCATTTGCTAAATTGTAAAGCAAGACATTGAAACCATCAGAGTTGGGACTACATAAACTTATGGTGTGCTAGAAGTGTGAAGAGTTTTGAAAAAGTTGCTTGATTGATGTCGCTTAGCGATTGAAAAAAAACTGTAAATGTTGCTTTATTCTGACGGAGACTGAGCAGGCGCTGCGATCTGGGAGAGCAGGGACAGGAATGATGTGTTTGTGTGCATCCCAGTTCTTTCAGTTGCATGCAGGGTTCCCTCACTTAACTTCTCCTTGCATCTTAGTCATTAAGAGATGCATGGAGAGACGCAAGGAAACCATGTGGAGAGAAGAAAGGAGGAAGTGTGTTTTTTGAGCAATGAGATGTCCCATAAGTTGAAGCGATATCCGTTTCTGATGATGGCAGCACTGCTGGATCCGTTGCCAGCAGCTGTTGTTACCATTGTTAGTGAGACTTATGACATAACCAAATGGATTCTGGATGAAATAAATGGTAAAATAACGGGCACGTACACTTGTGCTGTTTCTTGGCATGTCATTCAAATTTTCCGAAGGGAAGGGTGGAGTATTTAATATCTGTGGGAGTAATTGACTTGATGTCTGTGAACTGAAAGTCCTCTGGGAAGGCAGTTCTAGTGTAACCTCGCTCATGGCTCCTCAGAGATCCCTCCTCGCTCCTTAACCATTGTTTCTTGCCACAGAAATAATGGCTTTTAGCGACTTTCAAGATGGCGGTACAGGGCGACTTCCAGGTCATTTGAGGAGTGAGGAAATATCACGAGACTTGAGCTGTGCCCCGTGTGTGTGGAATCTCACTCTCTGCAGGGAACAGTCCCGCCTGGGTGTGGAAAATTGTTCAGACAGGCAAAGGTGACATCCTGGGTGACTGGGCTCCCGAAGAAAGGATAAATAAGGGCACAGATTTGTCTGTGACCTGGACTCACCTGATTCTGCTTCTCAAAGTCTTGATTGTGGACCAAAGACCAAAGCCTGGCCCACATCATTTGAGCAATTTAAACCCCCCCCCCCTTTTGCCCACTGCAAGCAAAGCCTGTTTTTATCCCCTGCCATGCCATGAAATGGGCAGGGGGATATTGCCATGACGCTCGTCTGTTTATCCGTCCTAGATGATTGGGGACAATTTTTTTCAGAAACTGGTTTACCTAGATCAGGGGTGTCCAATCTTATCCATAAAGGGCTGGTGTGGGTGTAGGTCTTTGTTTTAGCCCAGTGCTACAACACCTGATCCCACTAATTAACTGATCAAGAGGTTCAGTCAGGACCTTGATGAGTAGAATCAGGCGTGTTAGTGTTGGGCTGTGACAAAAAGCAGCACCCACACCGGCCCTTTGTGGATTAGATTGGACACTCCTGACCTAGATAAATGAAATTTGTGTGTGTGCTACTTGTCCTGACCTTGATAGGGTACAAAGGCGGGATTCTGTAGTGGCAGGGGATGTTGATGATAATCCCTTCTTGTTTAAATGGCTCTAACGAGCATCTTGCCTATTCTGCAGTTTGAGGTGTGTTGAGAGGGTATTTGACGTTACCTGATCTGCTCAGAAGCCTGTCGACACTGCACTGGGTTTGAGTCGGAAATATTAAACGTCCAGTAGTTGTGATCCGATATCGGGTGGTGTGGGGTGGAACCTTGAGGACAGGCGATGTGGATTCTCGGGGGAAAGACCGATGATGGCCAAACTGGTGCAGAGCTGACTGAAACGGAAGAGGTAGTAAATGAACCCGCTGTCAGGGCCATTTGTGTTTGCTCTCCAGGATTTTTCTCACGTTTGAGATTTTAAGCTTTTCACAGTCGGGAATACTGGTTAATTTGAATGGCATCAGTTTGTATGTGGTGTGCAGTTTTGTTCAAATGATCACATTAATGTGCTCCATAAACACCAGAGGACGAAACTGGTACGAAGTGAGTGATTTTGTCGTGATGTGTCTAGTTTGACATCTAAACATCAAAGATTTCGAAAGTATTTTGATGTGGGCCAGGCTTAGGATGCCTGGGCTAAAACAGAATTATGCTCCCACACAGGCCCTATACAGATTTGATACCTCCAGGATAGTTGTAGATCTTGGCCTTATCAATCATTCGATTACGCAGTTATGAAGCTGAGGTCCAGGTCTCCTGGAGCCCCAGGTGTAAATGGGTGCCTGACGGAAAGGGGGCCACATACAGGGGGAACACAGTGCCCCTCCGGCCCCCTCATGTTTGAGTATCGCTGTGGGCCTTCTGCTTCCTGGAGGGAAATGGTCAGTGGGTTCATGGAGGATAACCTTTACTGTTGAAGTACAAGATGGTCGTTCAGCTATTTGTTGGTCAGACATTTGCCTACGGAGACTGCGCATGAGGAATGAAGTTACGCTGCTGAATCTGGACTTGAATTGAGCTGTTTGGAAAAGCCTCTGATAGGAAATGAACATGGCAAAATAAAAATGTGCTTAATTTCTTAAATTGCTGCAAAGCGTTTGTTGTGGTTTTCATTCAGACATATTTTCATATTATGAGGTACCCCCATCCTCAAGTAATTGGAGAGAGACAGACCCTTCAGACAATTAGGCTTTATTGTGGCATGTTGATGAATATAAAGCAGAGTTCTTCTTGCGCAAGAAGAACTCACATCTTGCCTTTCACACCCAGTTTTTATACCTTCATCACAGGAAATATCTTCCAAATATGGTCTTTCCGCTTTCTTGCCTTTCATACCCAGTTTTTATACCTTCATCACAGGAAATATCTTCCAAATATGGTCTTTCCGCTTTCTCATTCTCACGCTACAACAGGACAGGCAAACCAAAACACTGCCAACTAACCTTGAGAACTTCAAAAGCAAAGATAAGGATGCTCATCTCTACAAAGGACTGGAAAATTACAGTCAAGAAAGGAAAAATACAGCCAGATGAATGGGATACAAGTAGATACATAAATGATTCAATTGATTATGTTTTCAGTAACAATTATGATTTTACTGAACAAATTGATCAAAGCTACAGAAATCAAATACATCACCTGATTATGTTTTCGAATCAACTTAACAGAAGCCTGCTTACTAATCAAAGCTACAGAAACCAGCTGCTTATGTGTGTGCGAGCTGCTCATGCATGTGTGAATTGAATTGCTTGTATATGTGTGTCTGTGTGTGAACTGCTTGTATGTATGTGTGTGCGCGCGTGTGTGCATGTGTACGTGTGCTGCCTGTGTATGTGTCTGTGTGCACTGCTCATGTGTGTGTAAACTGCTTGTATATGTGTGTGTGTGTGTGTATTTTATGTGTATGTGTCCGTGTGTATGTGCATGTGTACGTGTGCCTGTGCATGTGTCTGTGTGTTTGCACTGCTCATCCCCTCCCTATGCGTATGTGAACTACTTTTATGTGTGTGTGTGTGTGTGTTACTGCTGATTACATAATATGGTTATTGATTATGATTATTGATTATGGTTATTCAACATGGCAATTGATCTACTGATGAATATGATGAGAAGTATTGAAATATAATCCTCAACACGTTCTACAGTGATGTTTTTAAAGTAGTCTCTCCTTGGAAGTTGACACAACATGCATTTGAGAAACTAAAAAAAAATTTCAACAGAGTACTCTGCTGCAGGCATTGGAACTCCTGGATTGAGCAGTGAATAGTTTTTTGGGAGCACCCTGGGTGCTGCTTTAAGCCGCTTTCGCACCGGACGCAAAACAAATTTTTCGCACGACAGATTACATTCAAAGTCAATGCAAAGACGCTTCACAAAAAATTTGTTTCGCGTCCGGTGTGAAAGCGGCTTTAGTCCCGGTTCAGCAGAAGGAGAACATTGCTGCAGGGAGCGGGAGGGAAGGCCGGCCTTCTCTGCATATGAATGGAAGACAGCAGCCGGAGCAGACAGCAGGAGCTCTGTTAATTGCACACGGGTTAGGGTTGCCAGGGTGAGCAGGCCTGACAAATAGCTGAGCTTTTACTCGCTACTGTACCCTAGGCGACATCCCTCTGGGTACAACAGGTTTCTGACGGAAGCGAGAGGGAGAGCATAATGTACACATCTTGTGGTATGCCCTGGTGCTGGCCGTAAAAAAATTACATTGCACGACGTGGTTGAAAGTGAATGCACCTGTGCACTGTCATTCTTTCCTGTGTCTTATTCACAAACCATGCGCCACCGCTGACAAGGCTGTCAAACTCCAATTCCCAGTCAGCTGTAGTGTCTGCATTACCTCTTTGGTGTCCTGCCAATCAGAATCTCACCTCAGGATCGACAGCATGTTGTGGACGACAGCCTATTCTTGGCTTCAGTGAAGCTTTTGTATACTGAAGTATATAACAAATGCTGAAGAACGGTGTGCAGGTTCAACAGATTGCTTATGAACGGAATGAATTACATTTGAATTGAGTGAAACTTGCAGTATTTCCACTAATGAGAGCAACTGGATGATGAATAGTTGCATTACTCTTATGCTGTTGGTACTGGTTTCCAATTGTTTTTTCTTTTCTTTTATTTTGAGTGTTGATTTCTGTGAAGCTGGTTTTTCATTCCTGTTTTTCATGCCAGAGAAATGAGACCGTTTCTCATGCCAGTTCTTTTGTGTGTCTGTAGGTGTTTATCTGTCCAAGTACTCAGATTTACTCCAAATCAATCCGTTCGACTTGGGCGCCACGGGCGATATCATCATATTTAAAGTTATGAAGGTAAAATACTGGAAATGATCATTTCTGTTATGTGGTACAGCTGAGCAGTGGTGGCTTTGTTTGTTATAGTTTGTGGTTAGGTTTTGAATAATACTGTTATTTCTTCCCCAGGGTAAAGTGAAGAGCATATATGAGAACATGTCCAAGAACGTCCTGGACCCCACGCCTAAATTTGACTGCCACATTTCAAAGAATGCTGCTAAAGTGACCTCCCTACTGTCCTACAGGGGGTTTGAGCTCACACAGGTTTGTGCTGTTTATATACACACTCAGGCACTCATACACACACGCACACCTACAGATATGTAGCTTCCTGGTCAGCTGTGGGCGGTTTGCCCCTGAAGGTAGAATAGAAAAGTGAGTTAATGAAGGCCAGTATGTTCCTCCTTAGAGCTGCATGAAGCTGTTCTGCTGTGTACCTGACTGTTTATATCCTTCATTCACAGCAATACTTCTATGAGTACTCATTTGACGACATCAAACAACGGCCCCGACACGTGTGTCCGTACGCTGTGGTGTCCTTCCTGTTCAAAGGCAAAGAGGCCACGCCTCCTCCCAAACCCTCCACCCCCCTCAGGTACCGGCTTCTGCTTTATCTCAGAGACCCCAAACCTTCCTGCGATGTGTCCTCCTCACACATGTTCAGCACCTCAACACCCCGCCCACGCGTGGCTCCTGTTTAAAGTACCGCGTGTAGCTGTGAGTCTTCTGCCTGTGTGTCTGGATAACTCTCTGGAGCCTGATTGCTTTGTCGTAGTTATGTTGCTGTAATGGTAAACATTTAGTAGCCTTCAATCACAGATTTTGTGCTACAAAAATGGAACCCTTTTGTGTTATTATCTATTGCCTATTTTCCCCTAAAGTTTCAAGCGTCCTCTCCCTCATATTGGGTAAAACCTGGGTCATTAACCTCTATTTATCTGGGTTTTTGGCTTGCTTGCTCTTGTATTCATTTGTCTATTTTAATCTCAGTTTCAGATCGAACTGCAGCGTCGCTGAAGGAGGTAAAGGTGTAGATCTGTCCTTTAAAAGCCCACCTGGGTTTCTGCCACACATGCGCATTCTTCCTCTTCTCATTTTCTTCAAAGTATTTCTTGATGTTTAGCTGTATAAATGAGAATAAAGTAAAAAAACAAAGAAAAAAAACTCTTTCATGGCTGTTTAGCACTTGCAAGTTGTGGGCTGGAAACCGTGGGAGGATAAAATGATGTAATTATTGTTCTTAGCCCTTTAGGCTGGTAACCACAAACAAAATTTAGTCTGTGTACTCAAATGGGCGATTCATCCTGTAATCTTTGGCAGTCAGGAGCTGACTTTCATTCTCCAAATCATCTTGTGTATGTTTTTTGCTAGTTTTTTTGCAGAATACTATTCTGTGTTATTTTGGCAGGAAATGGAATGTATAACCTGATAAATTCTGGAGTTTAAGTAAACCTCCTGGGTTTCAAGTTTATAAGCTGCCACACATTTAAGTGATTTATATAAAATAAAGTTATATCCATTCACCGAAAAATTGTGTTCTCTGACGAGTTTCCTGAGCAGATTGCTGTCTGTTGTTGTATTGATTGATTTGAAGCATTAGCTGTGTTAGAATTGTTAGCTACCTGGTCAGAGATGACACTGCAGTGGTTGTGACTGACGGCCGCTCTCCTCTCTCAGCCAGGAGCAGCTACACGGTGTGGAGCGGGCAGCTGCTGAACGGGGGCCGCGTGCTTTACCAAGTGGGGCTGCGCTCCTCCACCCGCCCCTTCCTCCCATTCAAACTGTGAGCACCTCATCTGCAGTGCCTCCTCTGCGCCTCCGGGGCTCTCCGTCTCTCTCACCTCTGTGCTCAGAACTGTATCTGTATATTACCCATCCCTCCCCATGAGTAAACACACACTCACAAATGCTACAGGCTCTTCCAGTTTCAAAATGAGCTGGTGTTGGTCCTTTACATGCAATTGTGTGATCGGATTTATCACAGCTTGTTATTTCTATGAATTGGCATAATTTTTTTAACTCGTGGAATGAGATTGTACTTTTTTTTTTCTCTCTCTCTCTCGCTCCTCCTCTTAAACCCTTAAAAAGAACATTGCTTATTTAACGGGCCATCCTTGCTTAATGGAATGCCTTTAGCTGATTGGTCGTATTTGGGGAACTTATTTAAAGATGGCGAATGTGATATTAAATGAGCAAAATGATCTCAATTAAGGAAACCAGACTGAATGCAGGAAACTCTGGTGTCTCTGTGGTCATACGGTAGCTGCTGTGGCTGTGTATTGTAGTTCAGCTGCACCTGTGCTGGTGTACTCTGTCCATTACACTTCAGAGCCACAGTGCAGTAATGTCACAGTTTTGCTTATAAATGATGGGAGGTAATTGAGCGCAAAGCTAGCAAATTAAAATATCTTTTTCTTGGCGATAGGGGTCAGAATTTTGCAGTAGTGGCACAAATTTCACTAAAGGCTGCTGCCTCGCAATTCTCCATGCTGGAAAAACCGTTTGGCTCTCAGACTATTCCTGCTATGTGGTTGCCCTGCAGAGTATTTTTGTGTTGATCTGCTGTTTTTTGTGTGCAGTCCTGAGAAGCTGGAGATCGGTACAGTGATGAATCTCGAGCAGGTGAAGAGAAAGATTCCCACTGTCCTCTTCTCCTGGGACACCTACACTGGAACACGAGAAGGTGAGGCCACATTTATCACCCAGTCATGAGTTATGGAGCTGACCGTATGTGGAGCAGTGCGTCACACATCCGCATTGTGACCATCCCAGAGTTGCAGTTCTTCACTCTGAGTATCCGAAGAATGGT
This sequence comes from Gymnothorax javanicus, assembly GCA_029692085.1. Taxonomy (NCBI): domain Eukaryota; kingdom Metazoa; phylum Chordata; class Actinopteri; order Anguilliformes; family Muraenidae; genus Gymnothorax; species Gymnothorax javanicus. The sequence continues at coordinate 52,454,950 of CM056202.1, forward strand.
GGGCCTGCTGAATGCGATATGGTTTTCTCTGGTTGCCATGACTCACTTAAGGTTATGCTCATCTGTGTGTTGCAGTGTTGAAGAGTGGGATGTACTGCAGTCTGTACGAGGTAGTGGACAAAAGCAAACATGGCAACAGTCTGATGGCCCTGCTTCAGAAGCTGGAGAAGGAGAGACTGGTGAGTATGTGTGCCCTTGTGATGTCATCATTGTGCGTCCATAAAACACTGAGGTCTAACTAGTGACTACAAGAAGATTGAAGACTTTTCATCCTCTGAAAGGCTGTAGAATGACTGCTGCTCTGCATTTATTGTGCAGGTTCTTGTTAACCCTTTGCTGGATAAGGGCTTCCTCTTCCTACTTTCCTCGGCTCAGATGATCAATCCCAATGGTAGGTGTCCTGCCTCCTGCTTCAGTAAACGAGTCATGCTTTGTTGTTTGGATTTGTCTGAGAGATTTCACACTGCTGATTCATGTTTCAGAAAAGCGAGGCGGCTGGACACGATGCCTTCAAGCTCTCTTCGTCTTTCAGGAGCCTAGAGGAGTCACCAAGTTCAGTAAGTGTAGAAACACGTTCTCTGTCATTATCCAATGTAATATTAAATATTAATTAAAACCTTAATTTTTCATAGCTTCCTTGGGCCTGAATAATGTATACATGTGAGCTGACAATTCCACTAATCATATTTTTCTAGAACTCGGGTCCTGGGCATGTGCTGGAAGTGGATGCATGCACTAGATTGCTTTCAAAGGTTTCAAAACGATTTGCTTTATTTTTATAAAGGATATAGCGCAACCTTTTTGGCTAATGTTATTAGTAGAATTAGAATTTAGACTTTGAATTTTGACTAGCAAATCTGTGGAAAGGGTGGCTCACTTTTAGTTGTCATTGAAACACCACATTCAGACTGACAGGACCTGAATAGCAGGGCACCAGGGAAACAGAATTGTTGCCAAGTTGCTGCGGTTTAGCTTGTTTACGTTGAGCATGTTTGCTTGCATCAATTCAATGGCTGCTATGTGAAGGTATAATAGTGACACCTTAGAACAATGAAGACGACTGTAGTGTTAAATATAAACATTTTAATTGCCAGGTAAAGCCCCACCCTGGTTGATGGGCTACTTCCAGTTGAGGGAAGTTGAAATTTTCACTTCTACCATTGTTATGTCTCCTCCTCAACAGGAGGGGGGACATATTGTTTTTGTCCGGTTTCCCATGCGCGTCCTCATGCACGTCCGCATCGGCGTTCCCACCATTTCCGGACCATAACTCAGAAACCGTTTGAGATTTTTCTGTGAAAATTTGCACACATTTGCATGTGCCTTTTGCTATTTTGAGGTTATTAACTTTTCTAGTTGCTTCCTAAATGTCTGTGTACATCAATGAGGGGCGGCTGCATTGGGGTGGGGGGAGACGTGTTGTTTTTTGTTTTTTTTTTTTTGCCTTAAAAACAATCACTAGTTTACTTTGTCCTTGATCTTCGGTCAAGAAACGATTATTTCCACAGGTCTCCAGGTATATATGCATTGATGAACATGACTTTCTCTGGTCAGTGGTTGTAAGTCCCTATAATGGAGAGCAGAGCTCTGCTGTATCTGAATGGGGTTCCTTGCTCTCAGCAGTCACTTTCTGCCCTAAGTGCGGAAAGACACTGAAGATAAGTGTTAATGTAGACTGCTGCTTTAATGGGCTGAAGGTTGTGACCACAGGTATGTTTTCTCACTTCTCTGTCCTTAAAGCGACCAAACGGCCCACGGCCCCCGAGCCTGTGCAGCCGGACCCCCAGCATCCCGTGATGCCGCAGCTGGACACCTTCATCCCGGCCCTGCACTACGCCCTGATGAAGCTGCGCTTGAACCCGCCCTCTGAGCTGGGCTCGGGCGTGGAACAGCAGGCGCGGGAGTACCTGAGCGGCCAGAGCGAGGGCAAGGTGCGCGCGTACTACATGAATGAGTACAAGCAGAACCTTGACGAGCGCGACAAGCTGCACCCGGCGCCCAAGCAGAAGCACAGCTTGGAGGGCTGCCTGCGCTCCTACATGTACCGGCCCGATGTCTACCTGCTGGCCGTGGCCCAGGCCCGTCAGATGGTGGAGAGCCTGCGGAGGGCGCCGGAGTACAGCCCTGTATCCGACTGGGAGGGCTCGGACGGCCAGGGGCCCGGGGCCACGGCCGCAGCCGCCGCCCAGGCTAACGGGGCCCACGGGGCGCAGCTGGACACGGACCCCGAGAAGATGCGGGAGCTGCTGAAGCTGATCCAGATGTGGAAGCGGAACGAGGAGGGGGCGCGGCAGGCGGGGGAGCCCCGGGACGGTAGGCCGGGGCAGGAGGAGGCCCCGTGGGAGGCGCGAGGCCTGAAGAGGAAGCTGGATGAGGAGGCGGCCGCCAGCACCTTCAAATACCTGAGGAGGGCGTCGCTCGACAATGGGGAGCACAGCAGGGGTGAGTCTGGGCTGTAGTGAAGGGAATGCCTGGAGATGGGACTTCTCTGGAAAGGTCAGGGTGGATGGGCTCATAACCCACTGTAGAATTTTGGATATAAAATGTCCCCCCATCCTGCACGTGCCACTGCACTCCATTTTTGATTGGATCTGGCCCAATATTAAAATCACTCGCTGAGGGGACTCTATAGGTAAACATCCTGCTAAATCACTGAAATATTTCATGGCTCTTTCTATTTGTTAGGACAATTTTGCTGGTCATGAAAGGGTGAGGGAACGCATAAAACCCTTAATTATCATTTGCTAGGAAGCGTCATGATCGTAAACGCTATGGGTCTCATTTATAAACAGTACGTAGGCACAGAGATGATGTGTAAACCAATTTGTTTGTGGATTTATCCAAACAAACTTGACATTAATGGACATGAAATTGGGAAGATTCTGCACGTATGAAAAACCTCATCGTGGCCTGATTTATAAAAATAACATGCAGTTTGGATAATCCTCGGGTTTATGAATTAGAATACTTTTACTAAATACAGTTTTTCCTTTTATGAGTGTTTGCGATATGTAGGTTTGAAATCCAAGCAATACTACATATCTGAGAAAATGATTTCCCTCAGATTTAAGTGGCTCCATTGGAGAAACAGATGTGTCTGGGTATAGTTGTGTACGGCTCCTAATGGGAGTGAAACCTGGCACGGGCCGAGAGGAGCTGTGTCACGACTACTGAGCATGCTCACAACTTTGAACAAAGTAAATCCGTTCAACTGCAAGTCAAAATCTAGATTCTAGAAGGTATCTTTCTTCTTCTGTGATTATTGGCGACGGCAACTAGCTAACATTCTTTGTATATCTTGGCTAAAGCTTGAAATAGCAGATCGAATCCTTCAATTTCCATAGAAAGCTCCTTAATATATGTCAAAAGCATAATGCCGGAGTAACTAAAATGTATAAATACAATGCAAAATGAAGACTGTTTGGCAAGGATGGAATCAGATTATGACTTGCAGTGAAGCAGATTCAATTTCTTGCTGTAAATTCTGAGCATGCTCAGTAATCGTGACACCGCTCCTTTAAGCATTTTTGGTCTTCCTGACCGTGCTCTCACTGTACCCTGGGTCATGTATAATGTGTTTATGAGCTTCACAGTGAACCCACATGGCCCTCTCCCCTCCCGCAGAAGAAGAGGGCCGCCCTGCCTCTCCGCTCTCGGCGGTGATGAACTGCATGGGGATCAGAGACACTGACCTGAGGGAAGACTCCTCCCACAGCACCAGCCGACTCATGGAGATGCTGGTCACCCTCAACAAGGCCAAGAAGAGGGGCGGGGCTGGCCTGCCCGACGGGCCAATCAGCCCTGACGCTGTGGTGGGGGAGGGGCCAGAGCTGAGCGAGCCGGTCCGATACGACACCATGATCAAGTTGGACCTGGACCTGCGGAACCAGGCGGAGGAAGGGCCGGATGAGCTGGAGGTAGCACAGCCGCCCTACCCCTCTCTGCAAAAGCACTCTGTCCGGCAGCATTTTCAACTGTTAGGCTCACTTTAGACGTCCAGTCAGTATTTTTAATGAGGCATTATTAGCATGAATGGAAGTTAGGACCTGCAGTGGTCAGCCTTTGAATGGCTAGTATTTTATAATGTTTTCCCATGGTGCTGCAAACTGCCTTCATGGGCTGTGCGCTGCAAATTGTGGTCTCACTCAGTCACTCACTCAGTCGTTCACTTAGGCACTTACTCTGTGGACCACTGGCAGGATGCATGTGCATTATACACTGTGCCTGCACTGTTTTATGCTTGTTTCAGAAGTCTGGCGGAGTTCTAGGACTCGCTGCTTCTGATTGCTGGTAGTGATTGTTGCATCAGAGTTGGAGTGTTCAGTTAAGAACGATTTAATCACATTAATCAGACAATCTACAGGATTAAAGAAAGAAGATCACCTGCCCTCAGCAGTATCACTTCTGTTCTGTAATGAATTGAGTAAATCTGTCTGCCACAGCAGTGATTGCATATAGTAGCAGTAAATCTTCTGCCGGAACCGCTGAAACGCAGCATAGGACTTTAGTGTAAACGTTGTTTTCAGGAACAAGTCTTTTTTTTTTTTTTTTTTTTAAAGATCAATTGCTTAAATGAGTTTTCTGTCCCCCAACACAAATTACTGTGATGTAGGTGAACAACGTACCTTACGATCAGAAAGGAACTCTACTAGAGTTTATATTCTGGGGTTTAAGAGATTGTTGACTTCAGACTTCAAAACCTGTGAATGCCACCCATCCCTACTGGTTTAAGGAACTGTAATGCAATTCTATGTAATACCAGTCTGTTCTCCGAATCCTCACTCTTTGCAGTCAAAAACTGTCTGGGTTATTGATAAAAGACACTAGTATCGGTTAAAATCATTACATTTGGATCAGTGAAATGCAAGACTTCAACCATCCCTGTGAACGTTAGTTTACCATTTAGAAATCGCTGTAAATGGGGCTGTAATTTCAGCTGTAAAAGGGGGAAGGGGGTTGTACAGGGACTCTGGGTGCAGTTCATGCTATAGCCAGCCATAAAAGTGCTGGAGACAAAGCAGGCCCCCCTTATAAATTGTACTAGTGGCTGCAAAACAAGATGGACCTGATAATCTGGGGGAGCTAAACTTGTTTGACCTAATGTTGAGCTAACCATACTCCTGCTGGCTTTAAAGGAGCACCATCATGACACTCCAATGCGTGCATCTTTGCTCCAAGGTTAAAATCATTTACCTTTCACGTTCAAGGGATTCAAAGAATTTTGAGGATCCTCGGGAATCGATTGTTATCGCTGTAGTCCTTGCACCTCAGAATATTTCAGCTGTTTTGTTATTTAGATTATTGTTTCATATTTTTGAACTATTACTGTATTATTCAGTCTCAGAGGCATTGTTTGATTTAGCCTGTTGAACTATTCTGCACAAATTATAATACTTGTGCTCCACATTAACCATCAATTATCTGCGCAAAATTGGAAGCGACTCCTGATGGAACATGTTTGAAGATCTATTATCTCCATTTAGATCAAAATCCTAGTTTGGCGTCACTGCAGTATGAGGATACGAGGTGCTTTGAGCCAAACAAGAATTTTTTTTTTTTTCTTCCTCGGGCTGGATGATTTCTGCTAGTGTGTTTTTTAGGGATACTTCACTCATGTATCATATTTGAAAAGGCAGAATTATTCCCTAGATTATCATAATCTCCACCAATCCTGAAATTTTTGTTGATTTCTGTGGTCGTTTACCATTTTAAATCGATTTATATTGCATATATGATCTGATGCGCGGTTTCTGGCTCTCAGGCAGTTGAGCGAAGTACAGACTGTACAACCGTATTCTCAGCACACTGCTGGATCCCGAATGGAAACTAGGTTAAAAAAAACCTAAGCCAGCAGGGCGAAAATGACGTCTCTTGTAAAGTAAGTGCAATAGCGACAGTGTTATGTGACTAACATGGCAGTGCTACAGTATGAAATCATGCAATACGCGCTTTTAATTTATTGCGATCCCAACAATTTAGCCTAACATTCGTCTCTCTGCCCGGTTGTTGACAGCACTGTTGTCGTCCCTTTGCGGAATCTAGAATGGCGGCGCTCATCATAAATGCAACTGATGAGCTGCCAGGTTAGCTCACTCAGTTAAGGTGCCGCATTTGCAAAGCAGTAGTGATTACCACAGTGCGGGTTTGATCCCCGGTCGTACCAGCCGGCAGTGGTTGGCAGCTTTTTTCAGAACAGCGCACGATTGGCTAAAGCGGTGCAGGGATGCAAATTGGAAAGGGACTGCTGGGAAGCGATATTAAAAACGGTTGCCTTGTTCGTTGCTCAAGCGCCTCATGTTGGCCAGCCTGGCGCTCGTCATTGAGATTCAAAGCTTGCTTGACCCACCGCCCTCGTTCTGAACTTGTGAAAGTTTTGACCAATGAGTTTGAAGATGGAGGGGCTGACAGGCGCATGCTTCGGAGGAGAGCCGCAAACTGTCTCTCTCCTGAGCTGGCAGTAGGGGGTTGCATACGAGCGAGCCTTGCACATAGTTTTTGAATCAGGCATTCCAAATTCGGGTAGGATTGGAGATGCCAAATTAAAAAAAAAAATAAGATGTATAACATAAAAAATGCAATTGAAATCGATTTAACCCATTTAAACCGGACAGCATGTGCTCATTTTAAGAACGTGTCGCTGCCGACACAGATATCTTAGCGTAATTTTGAAAGTACCGGAATTACTGTAAGTTTTATGCAATAGAAAAAATTCCAACTGTTCCTGAAAGCTGAGAAGCTGTGCTTCAGCCCAAATACAGGTTACTATGGTAAACATGGCAACATGATTCTCTGCTGGGATTTTTGCATTAGGCCTTAAAGGGTTAAAATGGTAAACTACCTCAGAAATCAACAAAAATTTCAGGAGTGGAAGAGATTATGACAATCTAGCGAATAATTGTGCCTTTTCAATGATGATGAATGAGTGGAGTATCCCTTTAAGTGCTGCTGGGTACTTGATTTAAGTGGAGCTGGGAGCTCTGTTTTTGACTAACCCTGTCTGACCCCAGGCTGGGAGTAGGGGAGGAGCTCTCCTTTAATTGTGCGTGTGGTGTTGTTTTTTCCGGGCGCTCTTTGTGCAGGAGCAGATGGCAGGCAGCATGAGCAGCCTGGAGGTGTTCAGCCCCTGCTCCAGTAATGAGCAGCACCGGCCCGTCGAAACTGAAGGACAGATGCGCTGGTGTCTCATCCCCATCACCGGTGCGACCATCACACCAGCTCTTTGCATTTGTGTTCCATTTTCTCTCAATCAGGGAAATTTATCTGAAGTCATTTCAGCTGCCTAATGACACTCTAATCACTCTAGTTGCAGTGCATGACAACGGATCTTATTGGAATGCATTTCTGAAAAGAATGCTGTCCGTAAAAGACAATTTCAGTTTATAATGTCTTGTGTCCTTTCAGTAATGTGACATTTTGATAACAAGGTTATGCTATACTCTTTGGCTATGTGAGAATAGATAATGCTGCATGGTATGATGACTAAGTATGTTGTACATTCTTTTTACATTTTTTGCTTTGGTAAAGGATTAGAAATATTTCCCCTGTGAGAGTTGGGGTTGTAAAGATCAGTTAATGCGAGTAGTCGGTGTTGATATTCCTCCCTCCGTCCCTGGGCTGCAGGTATAAGGTGCGAGAGGTACTGCCGCAGGGAGCAGGACAATCCACAGGACCCCCGCTTCATTAACGCGACCTCCACCCACACCACTCCTGAGAAACCCCGCCCCTCCCTCCCCCAGCCAATCGAGGACAGTTTCTTGCCGATGGGCGGGCCAGAGGAGGGGGCGGAGGAGGAAGAGGCGGGGTCAGCGCCCATGGGAGGAGCATCAGAACCCTCCCGCCTCTCGAGCGGGGAGGGCGCCGCCGGCACCTTGGACAGCATCATCGACGAGGCGCTGGGACACTTTTCAGTGGGGATGCGAGACATTCTGCAGGAGGGGCGGGTCAGCTACTGCCCGGAGCCCACGCCCATCCCCCTGGAGCCGCACCAGCAGCTGTGGGCGCCCGGCATGGCCTTCTCTGAGTACATCTCGCACTACACTTGCTCCGTGCCCATCCAGGGCTACGTCGCCACACTGTGTGAGCAGATGGACAGCCTGGCGCGGCCCGAGGAGGGCCAAAGCAGCACTGCAGCAGACAGTGTACACGAGTCACTGCCCTCAGCCGCTACTCACACGCCTGTTCACACGCCTGCTCACGGCCCCATCACTACTGGCACCCCTACTCGGCCTCCACTGTCCGCTCACTCCCCTGCTCAGCCTCCTACTTGTGCTCCTGTTGCTACTCATGTTCCTGTTGCTACTCACGTTCCTGTCGCTACTCATGTTCCTGTTGCTGGCCGCTCCCCTGCTCATACCCCTGTTGTTCCTCCCAATGCTGCTCATGCTTCTGCACGTGCTCAGTCCCCTGCTCGAAGCCCTGCTGATCCCCCTGCTCCTGCTCATACTAATACCCCAGGCCCTGTGCACACCTTGCTCCCTGCTCCTGCCCCATCGACAGCATCTGCCCCTCTCTCTGACCTGCCCCCATCCACCCTTCCTCCAGCCCCTGCCCGGAGCCCGGCAGCCACACTCTCTCCGTCCCCCTGCACTGTCCCCCTGCCGGCCAAATCGCGGGCCAGCTCGCCCCCCAGACCGGCCCCTCACAGTCTACCTCGCGCGGGAACCGCCAAGGATGCGGCCCCGTCAGTTGCTCCCAAACTACTGCACGGGGCGGACCGGCGGGGTCCCCACCAGGACTGGGCCGGGGCCCCCCTGGAGCTGGAGCCGGAGGGGAAGCAGAGCGCGCCTCTGCTGCTGACTGAAGTCCCGCCCACGCTGGGCCTCGTCCCTGAGGCTGGCCCCGCCTCCATCAGCAGCCTGATCAGCCAGCTGAAGCCCGAGGTGTTCAGCAGCCTGGTGGAGATCATCAAGGACGTGCAGAAGAACGCCGTCAAGTTCTACATCCATTTCCAGGAGGAGAGCGCAGTCTGCCGCGAAATCAAGGTTCTGCCTCCTGTTACTCTGACTGCACCACCCTCCATACCAATCAGTGCAGTCGGTTTAAATATGACCAAAATTCGAGTCGCATTGTTGAGGCATTTGTCTTATAAAAACCCATTATCTATGGTTTCCTATCAGTTGCTTGATTTTTTTTTTTTCCTTTTTTTTTGTGCCTTTATGCATATACTTTGCCCTCACCTTTTACTTTGAACAGTACTTTGCTGAAGTGTGTAAAGGTAGGGTAGGCGACTTTACATAATCCAGCAAGCACAAGGCAAATTTTAGAAGCAGCAGGCAGAAAAAAGCGTCCCCTTATTTCAGTCGTCGCTCCAAAGCCACTCCCCAAAAGACATGAATGCGCAGTGGTGCTCGTGCATCATTAGTTTTAATCACATTCTTTATCCAAGCACTTGAGGTATCATTCACATGCCAGAAAAAAAGTTGCGTTATTAGCTATATGTAAACAACATAAGCGTAATAAAATGAATGCCATGAACATAAACAATAAAAACAGCTGAGGTTTGCTATTCTAGTGATCTCAGCTGTCACGCTAGCTTGCTAGGATGGTAGTATAGGCATGCAGTTGATGGTGAGAAAACATGAATTTACAGCCAGCAATACGTTGGCTACCAAGTGGTGCCTGGCTCCGTTATTGATTTATAACTAAGAGAAAAAAATCAACATGGCCAGGAAAAGCATATTTTCAATGTTTTATTGCCATTTGTAGCTCATTTCACCCAGGATATTTGCTCATGAATCAATTGTAGCAAAGTAGCTACCTACTTGGCTAACTAGCTAGCTACCTGACAATTTTATTGTACATTGGTAACGCATATTGAATATTTGGAATTTTGTGTAGAATTCGTAGTATGTTGCAATGATTCACACTTTGGAGCTTCCAGGATGAGAACAGTTGGTTCTGATCCTAAATATACTCCAGAACCAGCAAGTCTGTTCAAAGTGGACGGACCCAGAATGGAGGGCGTGCGACTGGCAGAGTTATGTGCCCAAATGACTAGCTGTGCAAGCTGTTGTAGATATTTGTAGAACTGCAAGTTTTGTCTGCACTTTTTCTGCCATTCTTGTACGATGTGCCTACCTGGACGAACATTCTGGGTATGCGCAGGTCGTAGACAGGCGGGAAGGCCATCTAATCATTTCATTTGAACCAAATGAAATGATTGGACGGGCTTCTAAAAAGTGTGAGACACCCACAGGTAGCAACTTTTTTTTTTTTTTTTTTGTGAAACAATGTGATATCTGTGCACAGGTTAAGAGAATTTTAACGAATGTAACAAAAAAGGTCTCTTGAAAATCTTACCTACTTGGCTTTTAATACATTCAAGCATGAATTTTTACTGATGAGCATTCCAACTTTGTGATTTTGATTTAGACCAGAAGAAAAAAAATCACTATCTGAGGCTATTTGCATATATACATGTATGTGTGGTCTGTGCTCTATCTAAATCAAGCAAAACAGAACAGAGGGAAGCTGTTCTTTTTAGACCTGATCCTTTCCCTTGCCAGGATCAGTGCTATTTGGAAGCGTAATGAATTTCAAATCAATGTCCGTCATGTCAGATTTATTTTATTGGTAGGTTTGGCGCAGTGCAAATTATTGTCATAAATTAAATCTTTCATCTATTTGTGCGGGTTTACCATAGCCATTGATTACATTTGCATCCGGGGTTCTCTTTGGTACCACAAAGTAAATCCATCTGACTGATTGACTTTCTTTATCTTTGATGAACCTCAAAGAAACCTGGTAATGCATCGCTCGAGTTAGAGAAGATACTGAGTTTTACTGAAAGATTCTGATTTCAGAAACCCATGTCCGGCCTCTTTACATTTGTTATTTGTGATCTAAATGTTGGTCCGTATATTTACAAAATTATGATCATTGTGAAAGCATCTGCTCCTTTTTTTGCTGTGCCCAGGAGTACCTGCTAAGACTGGGAAATGTAGAGTGCAATCCTCAGGCTTTCCTCGAGAGCAAGAACAACCTAGACAAGCTGCTGATCATCATTCAGAATGAGGACATCGCTGCTCACGTCCACAAGGTAATGGCTGCATCTGAGTGGAGGGGTTTACTTCATTTAGATTTCAATTTTTATATGTGAGAAATTATGTCCAAAAGGGAACACAGGCAATGTGGCACACACACATTGGTCCACAAGAGAGCACAAGAGGACATGTATTTACATTCAAATGAGTTCCTCGAATATGGATTTCTACTTTTCACAGCTGACCAGAACTGAGATTTGCGTATATATTGGTGCATTTTTTGTGTCATTCAAAAATTACAGGCTTATTTATGGCTGCTTGTATTACAGTGGGCTCCAGAATTACCGGCACCCTTGACTGGCAATGCACAAACAATATAAATGTAATATACCAACATGTGTAAAATACTTTACTTAATTAATGTCTCGATGGAAACAACCAATGTCAGAACAATCATTTAATACAAAATAAAGGTTTCATAATTATCGGCATCCTTCATTTAGTTCTTAGTGCAACCGCCTCTGGCAAGGGCAACGATAATGGCATGGAGGCTTTTCCTGTAATTTTTGACAAAGTTAAGGCACATATTTGGAGGGATTTTGGACCATTCCTCTAAGCAGATCCTTTCAAGATCCTTCACATTCTTGGGTTTGCGTTTATCAACTGCCCTCTTCAACTCCATTGGATTAAGGTCTGGCGACTGAGATGGCCATTGCAGAATGTTGTGTTTGTTTTTTGTTTTTTTTTGTTTTTTTTTCCCCCCTCAGGACCTTTTCTGTGTGGATCTTGAGGTATGCTTGGGGTCATTGTCTTGTTAGAAAGACCACCAATGGAGAGGTTTCAGCCTTCTGGCGGAGGCAACCAGATTGTCAGCTAAAATATCCTTGAATTCATTGTGCCATTAATCTTAACCAGTGCTCCTGGGCCATGACTGACCAACCATCAAATTCCGCTGTGGGTATGAGGTGCTTCTCCTTGTATGCATCTCTGATTTGATGCAAAACATGCTGATGCTGTATCTGACCGAAACTTGCAATTTTGGTCTCGTCTGATCTAAGCACCTTGTTCCGGTCATAATTTAAATGTCGTTTGGCGAACTCCGAGTACTCGCTTCTGTGTCTTCTGGTCAGAAAAGGCTTTATTCTGGCAACCCTTCCAAAGAGCTTGTGGTTGCGGAGGTGGAGCCTGATGGTGCTTTTTGAGACCTAGTGACCCCAAGATGTCACCAAGGCCTGCAATTCCTTCACAGTGATTCTTGGGATTTTGTTGCTTCTCTCACCATCCTCCTCAGAATCCTGGGGGGTAAAATGCAGTTGCATCCTCTACCCTTGAGGTTTTCAACATTTCCATATCTTTGGAATTTTTTAAATTTCCCTGACAGTGCTCATTGGCATATTCAATTGTTTGTCATTTAGATTTACGAAAGTCTATGACCACCTGCCTCTTTTGAACTGACGGTTGTTTTGTTTTCTTCATGGTCTATGATGACAAAGGGATATTCCATGTGTTACCTCATTTACATACCCAAGTAAAACAGGAGGTGATATAATGACTCAATACAGTCCCTTAACCCTTTGATAAAACTTCATTCAGTGGAAGTTAGTACCTGGTTTCATTTTTGAAGATGTTATTCTCCATAATCTTTAAGGCTGCCCTTAATTGTGAAACCTTGATTTGGAGGAAATTGATTTTTAATTAAATCAGTAAATGATTTTGGTTGGTTCCATTGGAATATCAATATTGTACAGTATTTCTCACATGTTGGCATTTAGAGTTTCTCTATGAATATATTTTTCAGAATTTTTATAAGTATTGTTTGTGCATTGGCAGTCAGAGGTGTGAGTAATTTTGGAGCCCACTGTTCTATTAGTCTTGACACTGAGATGTAAAGTGATCACTGATTATTTGTTTTGTTGCACACTGTGACAATAGTCTCATAATGCGTAGAGCTGTACCACATGGGAATCTCGATCTAGGGAAATCTCACACTCCAGCCAGTCCTAGGCCCTGTCTGTACAGGTGCTCACTCTGTGTTTTGTGGCAGATCCCAGCACTGGTGTCTCTGAAGAAGCTGCCGTCAGTGAGCTTTGCTGGAGTGGACAGCCTGGACGATGTGAAGAACCACACTTACAATGAGCTGTTTGTGTCCGGCGGCTTCGTCGTGTCTGACGAGTTCGTCCTCAATCCAGACTTTATCACTTATGGTTAGTCCTCACCCTCAATCCACACTTCATCACTCATCCTAAATTTTAGCCCTCAAACCTCAAATTTTGGTCTTAACCACAGATTGGGAATATGATTATTGATTGCTGGTTGGCTAGCTATAATGGCTGGCTGTCTAGAGGGTAACCAGATATACAGTGAGCACCGTAAGTGTATCCCTGGACGACGTGTCGGGCATACTGTGGATAAGCGATCGTTGTGGCTCTGCCGCCGCTGCAACCGTGGAGATTTTCTTGTGAGTGCCCTACAGACCACAAATTTCAACCAATTCCTTTCATATTTGAAATTAGCTTTGTATGTGGTAAGGTCATGAAGTCTATCAATTCTGGGAGCGATTGGTTTGGGGGGTCCAGGGATACACGACAACAAGCAGGCGACCGACTGTAATTCATTGGGCTGTGGCACATTTTTTAAATTTTGGTTCATTTGCCAATCACTGGATCTGAATACAATTGAACATACATTTTAAAGGTTGAAGAGGAGACAAGTTGAAATTTCCCAAAACTTGCAGGAACTGAGGATGGCTGCAGGTCAGGCCTGGCAGAGCATAACTAGGGAGTATATCTGGTGATGTCTATGTGTCTCAGACTTAAAGCAGTCATTGTATGCTAAGAATATGCAACCAAATACTACAGATAATGGCTTTTTATTCTACATTATATCATGAGATATTTTCATTTGCTGGAAAATAGATGGGGGGGACAGCATGCGAAAGCTGCTGTCATTGCTTAGCTGTTTATCAAGTATGGATGAAAGCGCTCAAATTTGAGTCAGCGCTTGAATCTTCATGGCATTTTATCATTCCACACTCAAATTTCTGGGGTACAGAGCGGAGAGGAATGTCTCTGTTCAAGGAATTATGGTGCTCACTGTCTGATTACTCTGGTTCTGGCAATTTGCTTGAATAAAATTTGCATTACACACTTTGTAGGATATTCACAAATAGCCAGGCTTAACTTGAATCATATGAGTACGAATTATTACTTAAGCTGTGGATATCGCTCTTTTTTTTTTTTTTTTTTTCCCTCCATTCGAGAATTGAATTAAGCCTGAGCTTCTATGAACCAAATGTCTGTAGCTGACTGATAAATATTTGATTTAGTAATGTTTAGCTTTCAGTAATGTTGAGCTTGTGGACTTTTCAGAAAAATGTCTTTTCACTGTCCTTATTGGTTTCTCCTCCACTTCATCAGCGTTCTCAAGTGGGTGTTGGTTGTGCATTGTAAAGTAATTAATGACGATGGTCAGGAAAAGGCTTCTCAGGTACTGGCTAGGACAGACATCGAGTCTTTAGTACTCGTGTACCCAGCACCTGATGAGCAGAATTTCATAAACACTCTGACAAGTTGTCTCCCTGTTTCAAAAGAAAAAGACTCCAGGGAATCGGGCAATAGTTTGTTGTCGCGATTGACTGGTTTCCAGACAGGCATCAGAAGAGAACTTGAGATGCAATCACAAGTGCAAGATGAAGCAAAAGTAAACAAATGGAACATCCTCCTTGCAGTTGGCGCTGGGTTCAGAGCGATTCGGCCTGTGCTGGTGCCCTAGCACACGGTTAGCATTGGTCTCAGAATGGCTGGGTAACTGTGCTTTGTTCCCTGCAGAGCGGCTACACAGGTTCCTGAAAGTGCTGGAGAAGCAGAGCAGTCCTGAGAACCTGTGGCAGTGGAAGGTCCACTGTAAGACCCAGAAGAAGCTGAAGGAGCTGGGCAGGTTAGCACACCATGCTGCATGGTGAACACAGAAATTAACCATCCATATAATGTTGGCCCATGAGTCCCCATTGATAATCACTGAACCTTTAGGTAGCAAGATTGATTGGTGCAGAATGTCATTGCCTGGTCGTTTTTCTCTGCGTGTCCTTCAGGTTGAACAGCGATGCTCTGAGCCTTTTGAACCTCCTCACCGCGTATCAGAAGAGGCACTTGGTGGAGTTCCTGCCATACCACGACTGTGACGCTCCTTCCCGACACGCCCCCGACCTGGACTGCCTGATCCGCCTGCAGGCTCAGCACACCCAGCACCGCCACATCCTGTTCCTCACCGGTACGCCCCCTCACACCCAGCACCGCCACATCCTGTTCCTCACCGGTACGCCCCCTCACACCCAGCGCCCCCTGTTCACACCCCCTCACACAGCACCACATCCTGTTCCTCACCGTCACCGCCCCCTGTTCTCACCGTCACACCCAGCACCGCCACATCCTGTTCCTCCGGTACCCCCTCACACTCAGCACCGCCCCCTGTTCACACCCAGCACCGCCACATCCTGTTCCTCACCGGTACGCCCCCTCACACCCAGCACCGCCACATCCTGTTCCTCACCGGTACGCCCCCTCACACCCAGCACCACCACATCCTGTTCCTCACCGGTACGCCCCCTCACGCCCTGCACTGCCACATCCTGTTCCTCACCGGTAGGCCCCCTCACACCCAGCACCGCCACATCCTGTTCCTCACCGGTACGCCCCCCCACACACCCAGCACCGCCAAATCCTGTTCCTCACCGGTACGCCCCCTCACACCCAGCACCACCACATCCTGTTCCTCACCCCCCCTCAGTCACCCCCTCACGCCCTGCACTGCCACATCCTGTTCCTCACCGGTAGGCCCCCTCACACCCAGCACCGCCACAGCCTGTTCCTCACCGGTAAGCCCCCTCACACCCAGCACCACCACATCCTGTTTCTCACCGGTAGGCCCCCTCACACCCAGCACCGCCACATCCTGTTCCTCACCGGTACGCCCCCTCACACCCAGCACCACCACATCCTGTTTCTCACCGGTAGGCCCCCTCACACCCAGCACCGCCACATCCTGTTCCTCACCGGTACGCCGCCTCACACCCAGCACCGCCACATCCTGTTCCTCACCGGTACGCCCCTCACACCCAGCACCGCCACATCCTGTTCCTCACCGGTACGCCCCCTCACACCCAGCACCGCCACATCCTGTTCCTCACCGGTACGCCCCCTCACACCCAGCACCGCCACATCCTGTTTCTCACCGGTAGTCCCCCTCACACCCAGCACCGCCACATCTTCATTTTCAGTCTCCCTCAAACTCCGCACCATAACATACTCATCCTCATGTTCAGAGTTCCTCAAACCCAGCACCTTAGTGAACTCTTCCTCATGCCCTTCTGCTCATACTTGGTCCTGTTTGAACATTAGTGGAAATGGAAATTTGAGTCCATTACATTTGAGAAGTTGAGACATGAAAAATGCAACGGTCAGTGAGTTATTTGGTAGACTGTCTGTACAGTGGAAGGTCAGCGCAGTGTGATTTACAGCATGTTTGCATTGTGTAAGCTAATTACAGTATTTGCTTGGCAGAACGACGGTTTGAGATGTTCCCACACTACTCCAGCAATGGCATCGTGATCGCAAACATCGATGATGTCATGAACAGCTTCCACAGCCTCATTGGTTTCCACGACAACACAGATGAGCCACCTGCTTCTGACAATCATCCTCCTCCGGCTCCCCCTGCAGGTCAGTTTATGTTAATGCAGGTGACTACATGATGCTCTTTGCCACTGCTACCTCCTGTAAGTACCATGAAAAAGCAGCACTGTGTTCATGTTCTACAAGCAGTTGCAATCATAGCATTTTCATGAGGCAAGTGATTTTTTTTTTTTCATTTTTTATTTTAACTTCAAAAGCGAGTTTGGGGTGTGTTGTACTTAACGAAATTTTGTAATTTTTTCGAAAATGATTGCAAAATTTTGTGATGGACATTTTTTTGTCAGTTGGTGAATCCTGGTAGTTGAAATGAAGTGCAGTCCCAGAGTAAGCTCATTGGCTTTCTGTGTGGAGCAGTACCCATAATGCTGTGCTGTTGCCCGTCTCAGTGCTGAAGGACGAGTGTGTGGAGGAGGAGGACATGTCTCTGGACTCGGAGGACGACGCTCCTGTGATCGAGGAGCCCAGCGCTCAGATTCAGGAGGTGACCCCTGAGGGTGCAGCACAGCAGCCCCCCCTGCCCCAAACGCAGGAGTTCCGGCCGCCCCTCCCGGAACAGGAGCAAACGTCCTTCCCGCCCACGCTCGACCTGGAGGCCCTCAAGTCGGCCATTTCTATCTTCAAGTCCTCGAGGCCGGTTCCAGAGTTTGAGGTGGGCGGGTCCTCGCCGGGTTCCTTCAACGTCAACCCTCACCAGAGCTTCCTGTGCCCGTCGCCGCTGACCGCCTCCCTGCAGGGCGGGGCCCGGTACGCGGGCGTCCTGCCGTACCCCAACTCCCCCTGCAGCGGGAGCCAGGAGCCGGCTCTCAGCCTCGGGCAGGACGACGGCCGTACAGCCGCCGCCCTCACCCTGTCCCAGCCCGGACTCGGCGGGGCTCAGGACCAGACGCGCCTCACCCCTGCAAGCTCCGCCCTCTGCCCCCAGGGCCTGGTCACCACGACGACCGGCGGGGCAGGTTACCTGGCGCCAGGTGACACGGGCACATCTCAGCACAGCTGGGCTCACCTGGGCGGGGTCAGCAGCGCCTGCGGCACGCCCACGAGCCAGGACGACGGGGCGCTGGGCCCTGCCACTGACGCTCCCCAGCGGGGTAAGGTGGCCACGCCAGCGAGTGGGAACAGCGCCTCAGGGACTCCCAACAGCCAGGGAGGTGCCACGCCCAGCTCGGCAACACCATTCAGCGCCCAGGGAGCAGCTCGTCCCGCCAACCCCGGCGGCAGCAGCACCCCCAGCAGCCAGGGCAGCCTCACCCCGGTGCCCAGCACGCCCGCCGAGAAACCACCTGCCCCAGCGCCAGTCACCGTACCAGCCAGAGGGGGCGCTCACGGCTTGGGCCTGCTGCCCATCCCCCATGGGGTGGGCATGTTGAACAGCAGGGGGAGGGGCAGTGGACTTGTTCCAGCCCCTTTTGACAGCAGGTGGGGGAATGGGGCGGGGCTTGTCACCATGGGTTACAGGGGACTGCCTCCCAGCAGATCCAGACCCCGGGGCTGCAGAGAAATGAGGGGAGGAGCCTGTATTAGGGGCTTCCCTCTGGGGAGGGGGAGGGGCCAACCGGGCGGCGGCTTCTACGCGGACTTCACACAGGACACCTTCCTCTCCTGGGGGGAGGAGCACTGGTCCCCGGGGGATGGATACGGCCCGCCGCACAGAGATGGCTATAACGGCTGGTGAGCCAGCGTCCAGTGTACATAGTTAAATCTTCAGAGCGCTTTAATGGGGGGGACAAACTACTAACCGAATCCCCTGTTTTCTACCAGTGAGAGAGAGAAGGGAAAAAAATGGGATTAAAGTGTAAAGATACAGGCCAGCCCAGTGTCCCTTGGTCTGCTGGATGCTCCTCATGTTTCAGAAATTGTTGTTCAGACCACTAAAATTTGTAATTGCCAAGATTGTTTTATTGCCTTCAAATGGTTCTTTGGTTATTTTTGTTTAATGTTTTTCCTCCCGGACTCTGGGGAGTGGAGGAGTGTGTGTGCAATGCATCGTCTTTCACCCGCAGACAGCTCAACCAGGTGGCTCTGTCAGCTGCTGGTTTTTAATTTTGTTTTCCTTTTTAAAAAAAAAAATACTAGGTTGTTCAAAATTGTTCAGACTTTCTATTAAAAACATGCCTGTATCAAACCTCTTGGACTGCTTTTGAAGTTTCAATGTAAGAACACACAAGCCTAGATTATGGCAGTGAATTGTCCTCATTTGAGTACTGCAGTGCCCTCACACGCCCTGTTTCAGAAGCATATGCAGCTGACCACATGGATTTGCCCTTAGCCAGTAATGGGATATTGAAAAAACTTAATGTTTATTGGATTCTTGTAAAGTTTAAAACTAAATCAAATCACACCTTCTTGAGAAAATTGTTGTACAGCATGAGAAGGGTACACACATTTTAACTAGATGGTCAGCTGGCCACAGGTTCACTTATATCCCCAGACACCCTATACAGGCCTACCAAAGAAAACGGCCAAGCTGTGACAAAAGTTTGTCAGATGTCTACCTTTTTTCAAGAATCATCAACACACATTTGAAAACTCATTTTGGTTTGTCTCTGGGTTTGTTACAGGCTGTGTGACTTTTTTTTTTTTTTTTTTTTTGAAGTTTGGCTCTGATGAAAATGTATCGACATCAAAGTGTTGTGGTGCGAAGTTAAGCGAGAATGTGGCATGTTTTCGATTTTGTGTTGCTGGTTATTTGAAAAAGATATCTGACAAGCTTTTGTCACAGCTTGGCCATTTTCTTTGGTAGGCCTTCTGTAGCAATCATTCAATCAATAGTCTTTGTGATCTTAGCAAAAAATCAAAATCAGTAGGCTTCATGATCTTACCACACGCAAGTTCCATGCCAAATATGAAATGAATCCATAAAGAACTGAACTTCACCTGTGGAGCATTTGCACAAAATCTCTAAACACAGCAGTGGATGCGGTGCAGCAATCGCTGATCCATAGTATCTGCGACTCATCGTCTGAGGATACCGTTATCTCACAAGTTCAGCAGTCAACGATGTAAGCTCTTCATATTGTTTAGATGGAGGGGTAAATGCCAAGCTGCATTGGTGGACAAATCATGATTGAATGCAGGTCACTGTCTCTGGTTTCATAATCATGAGAAAATACAATTTTCCAATGAGGGAAACTCCTGCGAAAATGAATGGCACTTGCTGCGCTTGGGTACTTCTGATACTTCTTTGTAGAAGATGGGCCAAATTGCTGCATATCGTGTGGTGGTGAAGAGGGACTGCATTGCAAAAGCTTCTTGGCAATCCATGACAGGATCTTATGATGACATGTACACCATTGACAGGGCAGAGTGGGACAGCCTGCATATCCCGGGGATCATCCGCAATCCCGACTACTGCTGGTTTTCCATTTACCCGTCAAGTTAATCTCTTACTGGTAAAGCGACGTATGCCATTCATTACACGAGAGGAAAGGATCCCTGAGGAATATTGACCTAGGCTCTTGGTTCCCTAATTTTAGATGGAAAGGCTACTATTGTTTTTAATAAGACATTAAATGGTGCAGTGCTTTTGGGTCTCCTTTTTCAATCCTGCTTCCGACAACACAGACATTCTTTGTCCCAAATCAACAGTCTGATGGACAGGGCTGATTTTCATGACAAGACTTTATTTAAATTAATCATTTAAAATTCTTGGCTTCATTATCTGTGTAATACAAACATAACTATAATGGTTTGGATGGTCACGTTCAGTAGTTACTGATTTCAAGTCTTGGACTTCAAGTACAAAAAAAAACATCTTGTGGACATTCAAAGTTGAGATTTCACAGCTGAAGGACTATTCAGAATACTTATGCATACAAACGTTCATTAAATACTGCTTTGGACTTATCCCAAAGAGAAATTGTAATTGTGCAAGGTCATTTTTGACAGTGCTATACCATGTAAGACAACACACGGACAGCTACAATAAAGTGCCTTTTATTCTGTTATAGTGCCCTTCCCTGCATGAGGGAAATAACATGGTGTGACAAATTCGTATGCGACATAGATAGCATTTTTCTACATCCGGTTCCATCGTATCGGTCCAGAGTGAAAAAAAAAAAAAAAAAATTACGGGGTTTTCGACAATCGGCGAATGAGTCATTAAATTAGCGCGTGGAATTTTAGTTTTGTTTGCGATAATGTGGATTAATATTCTAACCTTTCCAAAAAATGAATGCCTGAAACCCTATAATGTTAATGTTGCTATTAGCGTGGTAAAGTTGAAGTCATGGAACTTCGTCGCCGACGTAAATTACGATCAAGGTAGGCGTCCGCTCATAGCTCACAGTTATTCTTCACAGTAGGACGTCGTTTCAGACGATTCAATTTTATGGACGCGGAATAATTAATTTACAAGCGATTGTAAGCGTGCAATAAATTACTTAATACGCTTGCATGATATCGAGCAACGACTTCACTGATGGACCTTATTTTTCGCCGACTTTCAAAAACCTATTAGTTTTTCGCATGGACATTGGAGCGATAGACTCGGAAATTGTTCAAGGCGGACACAGACCGCGGAAGGCCCCAAAGATTCGGCCACACGCACACGGCTTGAGTCTCATCTCCTGACCAATCCTTTGAAAATGCTGACAGGGTTAATCTCTAAGGTTAGGGCAGATTGAGGTAACTTCAGTTCCAGTTAATTCAGTCAGTTTGCTTTTGAAAATAAATGTAGCTGCTGAGATCAGGCACCAGCATCTCAGTCTGTTCACATGTGCTGATACTGGGGTGATGGGCTGCCCTCCTGTGTCAGCAGTAAGGGGTTCAGTCCGGACTCCAACTCCCTCTGCTTCTGCAACAGGCCCTGAAAGTCAGTTTACACAACAATCCCCATGTCAAACAAAGCCCTGAACGTTACCAGCTCCCATATGATAAAAACCTGGCAAAGTGAGTTGCTGTGCCATGTGTGTTGACTGTAAATTCCTGAAGTATTTCAAAAATGGATGCCATATTACGCAAAATTTCTATATTGATCAAGGATATTAGTCTTTTAATTCAGATTAAGTTCTGCAATAGTAGTCTGGGAGCCACGGGGGTGAACCTTGTTTTGTCGGTTTAAGTTTTTTTCTTTGCCGTTTATTGTAGCTTAAGGGTACCTCTTCAACGCACAAGAGGGTATCCAGTGAGTACCCTTGAGCATTTTCAGATATTAACCCCTTAATGCCCAAAAAACACAAAAACATTCTTTTATGATATTTCATGCAAACTACTTGGACTAAATGCATCTACTGTGTTTTCTACAATGACTATTAATAAAGGAGGTTATGTTTTTCAAATGAATATGGTCTTGAGCATTTTCAGATATTAACCCTTTCATGCCCCAAATGCCAAAATCACACCAAAACATATGTTTAATATGATATCTAATGCAATATATTCCAATCAAACACACCAACTTTGCTTTATCTAATGTTTATTCATAGTAATATATCTAAATCCAGTATATAATATATCTGAATCCAGTGCATCCCTTCCCACACTTATGCACATGTGCATTACAAAACTATATGCTGGTGAGTCGCTAAACTTAAATGGTGTAGGTTGCGGGAAGAAACTTCAGTGGAAACAGTACACTCACTGGTGTGAAGGATAAATCTTGAAGATGAGTTATTGTCGGTATTAGGGTCTTGAGCATCCCACCCTGAAACATGCACAGAACATTGTGCATGGCAAACCATGCTCTTTACAACTGCACTTTCTGGAGTTACAGGGGGTGTCACTCTTGCAGCCACACCGGATCATTTTCAGGATGTAGTCTGGGGTCTGTAGTCTCAGGATGTAGTCACAAAGTACAGCATCAAGTCTGTCACCAGAGATGTCAGGGAGACTGTGGTTAACAAGAAACATCATCTGCTCCCATCAACCAAGCTACCAGCTCAGAAAGTTGTCCTGTCATCCATCGAAAATAAGAAGCAACTAAACAAATTACTTTGTGAGGAGCTGACCAAAGACAGGCTGTTCCATTTACGAAGCACAAAAAACCATAAGTTAGTAGTGACAGGTGAGGACCCATTTCCCATTGAAATAAGGATGGAAGAAAGACAGGACAGGTACGATCTAGGAAATGAGCAGGAGGAAGCTGACACCATCATTGTCCAACAAGTCCTAAGGTGTGCTGCAGAAGCAAACCAAATCACTGCGGTATCTGATGACACAGATGTGTTTGTCCTACTCCTTCACCATTCCCATCAGACAGGACTGGATGTACCACTCTTCATGGAATCCCCCCGCAAAGAAAGAGTGATAGTGGACATCAAGGCAACACTGGCCAATCAGACCCAAACAGTTGAACACCTTTTACCAGCCCATGCCATATCGGGATGTGACATGGTAGCGTCCTACTATGGTTTAGGAAAAGGCTCTGTCATCAAAGCCCTGAAAGCTGGTTATGACCTATCGGCCATTGGCAATGTGGATGTACCATTCCAACAAGTCCTTGACCAAGCCACTGCCTTCATCTCAGCCTGTTATGGAATAACAACATGTCACACACAAGGCTACTCATCTGGGGAAAAAAGAATGGGAAAGGTCATATGTCTGCACCAAATCTCGCTGCTCTACCACCAACAAAGGAGGCATTCCTTGAAAATGTCAAAAGAGCCCACTTTCAAGTGTACGTGTGGTGGAATCTGAATTCCAATCTGCCACCAGCTCTAAACCCAGAGGAATTTGGATGGAAAAAAGACACATGCAACAGGTCACTGATCCCAATCCACCTACCAGAAAATGCCACACTTGTCCCAGACTACATCCTGAAAATGATCCGGTGTGGCTGCAAGAGTGACACCCCCTGTAACTCCAGAAAGTGCAGTTGTAAAGAGCATGGTTTGCCATGCACAATGTTCTGTGCATGTTTCAGGGTAGGATGCTCAAGACCCTAATACCGACAGTAACTCATCTTCAAGATTTATCCTTCACACCAGTGAGTGTACCGTTTCCACTGAAGTTTCTTCCCGCAACCTACACCATTTAAGTTTAGCAACTCACCAGCATATAGTTTTGTAATGCACATGTGCATAAGTGTGGGAAGGGATGCACTGGATTCAGATATATTATATACTGGATTTAGATATATTAATATGAATAAACATTAGATAAAGCAAAGTTGGTGTGTTTCATTGGAATATATTGCATTAGATATCATTAAATATATGTTTTGGTGTGATTTTGGTATTTTGGGCATGAAGGGGTGAATAACTGAAAATGCTCAAGACCATATTCATTTGAAAAACATAACCTCCTTTATTAATAATCATTGTAGAAAACACATTGGATGCATTTAGTCCAAGTAGTTTGCATGAAATATCATAAAAGCATGTTTTTGTGTTTTTTTGGGCATTAAGGGGTTAATATCTGAAAACGCTCAAGGGTACTCACTGGGTACCCTCTTGTGTGTTGAAGAGGTACCCCTAAGCTACAAGAAACAGCAGAGAAAAAAAAACTTAAACCGACAAAACAAGGTTCATCAAAAAAAAAAAAAAAAAAAAAAAAAAGGCTTTGGCTCTCGGACTATAGTGTTGGCGAAAAAAAAATGGTGGCTATCAAAATTAGCCAGCAGGGTGCGCTAAAGATATGTCCAAACAGAAATAGTCTTGCAATGTAATCTAGTGGTCACCAACCCTGTTCCTAGAGATTAACAATCCTGTGGGTTTTCACTCCAGCCCTAACAAAGTGCACCTCTCAACAGCTGTTTGTCTGCACTGAGCTTCTTATTAGAGGAGTCGGGTCAGACAAATCGGGGTTCAAGAGAGAAGCCTACAGGCCTGTAGTCCTCAAGGAACAGGGTTGGTGACTACTGAGTGATGCTTAATTGATGTCAGAACCATTGGAAGGAATGGTGCACTTCACAAAACTTGAGACAAAAATCACAAAGTTGCATTTATATAGTTTGCCTTTGCTTGGAAATGCGCTCTGTCAATCCTCAATGTCCATTTCAGGCTAATATGGCGGGAAGAGTAACTCGCCTGCAAGCTTGCATTCAATCAGCTGGTGTCAGTTCGTCATTTGTCGGTTTTATAATTTAAAAGAGGAGCAGATATGCTTGTGAGGTCGACTAAATGCAGATTCAAGAGGAAGACAGAGGACAGCATTACAAACTAATCTGTAAGATAACAGCAAAATTAACACAAAAATACTGTAATAGAAATGTAATTTTAAACTCTGCTGGACAGGGAGGTTTCCATCACAATGGTAAATCATTTTCTACTGGCTTGCATCCTCAGGAAGATTACAGCTTTTCTTAGAAAGCATCTGACCTAGGTTAATTCTCCAAATCCAGGGCAGTGAAGCCTGCACAAAGCTTGTTGGACTCTCAACACAAGGAATGGAACTATGACACATTTGCAAGCTCTCAGCTATCATAACATTGGCACATTTACTGGCAACCTGAGTTTATACGTGGTTACAACAAAATATAATGTGCTTAAGGCGAGTTGCACTGGAATGGAAATGATTCGGAAGCATTTTCATTTAGCACCTCGGTGGAATGTTGTGCAAAATGATTTTGGCTTCAGGCACTGCAGCGCACAGATGTGAGGAACCTTCAGCATGCGGTGAGGAGCGCCCTTACCTGCCGCAGCTCACACAGGCCCCGCAGAATGGCCTGCTGTCGCTCCCTGTTCTTCAGCAGCTCCGGGTGAAGGAGGGGATCGCGCTCAGCAGCGGGGGGAGAGGACCGCCCAGGGTCACCACCTGAGCATGACCAGTGCAGGGTAAGCCAGGTGAGCAGGTGTATGCCACAATGTGTACCAGAGATTGTGACATACACCACAATGTGTACCAGAGATGGTGACATACATCATAATATGTACCAGAGATTGTGACATACACCATAATATGTACCAGAGATGGTGACATACATCATAATATGTACCAGAGATTGTGACATACACCACAATGTGTACCAGAGATGGTGACATACATCATAATATGTACCAGAGATTGTGACATACACCACAATGTGTACCAGAGATGGTGACATACATCATAATATGTACCAGAGATTGCGACATACACCATAATATGTACCAGAGATTGTGATATATGCCACAATGTGTACCAGAGATGGAGACATACACCACAATGTGGACCAGAGATGGTGACATACATCATAATTTGTACAAGAGATTGTGACATACACCATAATGTGTACCAGAGATTGTGACATACATCATAATTTGTACCAGAGATTGTGACATACACCATAATGTGTACCAGAGATTGTGATATACGCCACAATGTGTACCAGAGATTGTGATATACACCACAATGTGTACCAGAGATTGTGATATACACCATAATGTGTACCAGAGATTGTGATATACACCACAATGTGTACCAGAGATTGTGATATACACCACAATGTGTACCAGAGATTGTGACATACACAATAATTTGTACCAGAGATTGTGATATACGCCACAATGTGTACCAGAGATTGTGACATACACCACAATGTGTACTAGAGATTGTGACATACATCATAATTTGTAGCAGAGATTGTGACATACACCATAATGTGTACCAGAGATTGTGATATATGCCACAATATGTACCAGAGATGGTGACATATATAATGTGTACCAGAGATGATGACATACATAATTTGTACCAGAGATTGTGACATACACCACAATGTGTACCAGAGATTGTGACATACGCCATAATGTGTACCAGAGATTGTGACATACACCATAATGTGTACCAGAGATTGTGATATACGCCACAATGTGTACCAGAGATTGTGATATTCATCATAATTTGTACCAGAAAGTGTGATATACACCGTAATGTTTACCAGAGATTGTGATATACACCAAAATGTGTACCAGAGATTGTGATATACACCACAATGTGTACCAGAGATTGTGATATACACCATAATGTGTACCAGAGATTGTGATATACACCATAATGTGTACCAGAGATTGTGATATACACCATGTGTACCAGAGCTAGTAATCTACACCACAATGTGTACCAGAGATTGTGATATACACCACAATGTGTACCAGAGATTGTGACATACACCATAATGTGTACCAGAGATTGTGATATACACCACAATGTGTACCAGAGATTGTGACATACACCACAATGTGTACCAGAGATTGTGACATACACCACAATGTGTACCAGAGCTAGTAATGTACACCACAATGTGTACCAGAGATTGTGATATACACCACAATGTGTACCAGAGATTGACATACACATGTGTTAGAGATTGTGACACAATGATTGTACCAGAGCTAGTAATCTACACCACAATGTGTACCAGAGATTGTGACATACACCACAATGTGTACCAGAGATTGTGACATACACCACAATGTGTACCAGAGATTGTGACATACACCACAATGTGTACCAGAGATTGTGACATACACCACAATGTGTACCAGAGATTGTGACATACACCACAATGTGTACCAGAGATTGTGACATACACCACAATGTGCACCAGAGATAGTGACATACACCACAATGCGTACCAGAGCTAGTAATGTACACCACAATGTGTACCAGAGCTAGTAATATACACCACAATGCGTACCAGAGATTGTGATATACACCGCAATGTGTACCAGAGCAGATAGAGTTCATCAACATGAGTTCAAGTAGAAGTACACCACACCACACATCAGTGGAGATGAAAAACACCAGGGGGTACCACTGGTGAGGCACAGTGGATTACACACAGGATGGACCATTTGAGGTGACATACACTCGCTCTCTCATCGACAGAGCTCCACTAGCCTGCCTTTACCCTCTGCACAGATCAACAGAGCAGTCAAGTGTCCTCTCTAATACAGAGGTAAAATCCCAGGCCAGGCTATTGCTAGTGCAATGGAAGGAGGAGGTCAGGCTTGCAAGGCACACAGGAAATCCAGAGAGATAGATGACTCAATTCAGTGAAGAAGATCGGTTTTTCAACGTGTGACTCAATGCTGGCACTAAATATAGATGAATAGACAGGGTGGGGCAGAAACCCCCTTTATTGGCAGGTAAACCAGCAGGTGCTGTGAGGATCATCTAAGGTCTGAACTTCATTACCTGGCTGGGCTGGCTGCTGAGAGCCCTGCGTTGGGGGTCTGGAGAGTGGTGCCAGGGGGTCCAGCTGGTACACTTCGTCCGTGCGCAGGTACGGGATGAAAGACGATGAAGGTGGGCGCTTATCAGCCTCTGTGGGCCCTGGTGAGGTATGCTTGGCTGGCTGCTGACCCTGCTGCTGAAGCCTGTGTTTTACTGCTGGGACTGGGGGAGAGCACCCCCTACAGATGAGAGGAGAAATGGCAGCTTCACTTTCACAGCCACTCGATCCTGAATTTCAGCAGCTGAGAGTCCATCAATTTCCAGGCTCTAAATTGGCTTGACTGAAAACTGTAGGTTGAGCACCAGGTTTATGTTGACACTTATGTGCACTGCTGAGGTCAAGTTTGTAATGTTTAGTGGTTGTGCGTATGGTTATGGTCATTTGCGAGGGACTTGCCGAATGTCTAGGTGGGCAGCCTCTGAGCAGGGAGGGCTTCTCGAAACATGTTCCCCCTGAGAAGGGAACAGAACACATCAGTCCTCAGAGTACAACATTTTCAGCCGTTGACACGAGAACAGACAGAAATGTACACCAGCTGGAGCAACAGCTAAAGTATTTCAGACATGCATTTAATGCAGCAAGGTTTCAATCACTGGCACTTTTGGTTGAGTGGGGTTTTAAATCACAAAGGCACTTATGATGGACCCAAAGGTTGCTCTTGCAGGTCGAAGGATGGTATGAAACATGCATTTAAAATGTAAATTTGACACCAGTCTCACACACACACATACAAGCACACACTCACGTACACACAGACACACACACAAGTGTGCAGCTGAATGGCCAAAGGCGGCACAGTGTCTCAGCGGGTAGTATTGCTGCCTCACTGCAAAAAAATAAAACCTCACTGCAGTGTATTTGCTTTTAGCCTGAGGCCTTTCTGCATTAGCTTGCATGTACTGCCCATGTTCACACGGGTCTCCTCAGGGTACTCCGGTTTCCTCCCAAAAACAGACTTAGCCTAGCATGCATGAGTGTGTGCGGGGATGGTATGTGGTCCCTGCACTGCTAAGAGTACCAAGACTGGCACAATATGACCAAGAAGTGTAGAAAGTGCCATTAAAACATAATCAGTCCATCTGAATACTCTGTCCTCATGGTCTCTCATCTCACCTGGGTATGTGGGAGGGGCTTCTTCTTGGGCTGGGCCTGCGCAGGTGGGCACAGCTCCCTGCTGCCTGGCCTGAAGGGAGCGTTCCTCTCCACCAGGGTCAGGAGCTCCATCTGCCTGCGCAGACGGCTGTCCTGCCGGTTTTTGCGCAGCCCTGATGGGTAGCGCTCGGAGGCCGGGACGAAGGCCTTACGGGGCTTGTGCGTGTTCCACTCTGGCCTCTTCTCCGGCTTCTGGGCCTGCCTGGGCCGCCGAGCGAAGGCCTCGTACGGGTCACCTCCCGCCCCCGCGCTGCCCTCCTCCACCTGCACGTTCACGTTCTCCTTCCCCAAACCTGGCCCCTCCCATCGGTGCCTCCTGCCGCTCGTCAAAGGCCTGTACTCGGCCGGGACGTCTGGCGTCTCGCTCCTCCCTGCTGCTATTGGTGTAACGATGGTTCCCACGGCAACTCCCAGACTTGGTTTACCAACTTCTACGCCGGAACACAGAAAGACACTCAGGCCCCGTCCACACGTACCCTAATATTTTTGAAACTGGATATTTTTCTACGCGTTTTGGCCTATTGTCCATACGTAAAAAGCATTTTTGGTCACTAAAAGGGAGATTTTTTTTTTTTAACGCATTCTAAAGTGAAGATTTTCTGAAACGCCGGTTTGTGTGTTACTGTGTGAACATGCGAAATGGAGCTTTTGCAAAACAGTGATGTCACAGCTCATTTTGCGCAAGCCCAGGGTTGCGTTGTGTGATGGTCTCTGGTATTACACTGTTAAATGTAGACGTTATCGCCACCAGGAATACTTGATTTCAGCGTCTGTAGCCGTTTTTGCATTCTCATTTGGATGGAGATATTTTCTCAAATGGGGTCCTGTGGACAGAATTCTTTTTTTTCTAAAATGGGGAGAAAGAATATTGTTTAAAGGTGACAGAATCAAAAACCGTTTTTACCTTGTCTACGTTGAATAACAGTAGTCTACCCGCATTCAAGAACATACGAAAAGTGCTAGACATTGTGAATATCTCCGTTTCATAGAAATTCCTCTTTTAAAAATGACCGCCAGATACCGGGCCAATCTGAACAACGCATACATATGATATCATATGTATCTCACTGCCCCCCCCACTCTCATTTCATTTCCTCCCCTTCAAAATAATTTGCATACACCCGCTCTCCCGCCCCCTACGGAAAGTAAATTGCAGCAGTGTTTGCGAAGTTCAAAGCGAAATGGCGAGTCGGGTACCGAGGTGTGCTCTTCCAGTCTGTGGAAGCAGTGTGCAAACGTTCCATAACCTTCCAACCGAAAGAAATGTATGTTCATGTAAAAATGTATGTAAAAATGTTCATTTTTAATTGGATTCCCACTACATTCAACCACAGACTGTTACTTTGCTCAGCCCATTTCACCTCTGACAGTTTTACCAACCTGGCACAATTTGAAGCCGGCTTCTCGCAGCGTTTGGTGCTACGTAGCGGAGCAGTTTTTACTTTGCGTCTACCTCAACTACCAGTACAAACTGTAAGCATCACGTTGTTGTTAGATTGTTTTTAAAACGTTAAAAATAGAATATATTCGTTTTGCTTGTCTAGCCAATGTCATATGACGTGATTATCACTCAACAACAGCTTTGAAACGAGATCTGAAATAAATCCGTGAAGACTGTTGCCAATGATCCTGCCATGCTCACATTAAGACGGTGGGAGGTCGGCATCTGCGCCTTTAGTTTGTGAAGATGTTTCGCCTGGTGCGTCAACACCAAAACATGAAAGTAGCAGAGATGCCAAGTCTCACGCATTTGGTGTGGGTCTAGCGCATTTTTTAGGATTATTCGCTGTAGTCCGCAATTATTCAATGAATGCTTATTAATGAGATTCTCACGCTGAATTAAAATCCTTGTGCCTTGAAGTTTCAGTTTCACTTGCGTAAAGGTGAATTTCACCGCAAGTGACATGGAAAGCGATTATGACTTGCTTCGCTTTAGGCAGCAAAGCCAGCCAGCGTCAAGTGCTTGCATTTCATAATGAGGTTGCCAGTTAAGCCCGAAAGGTCGCAAAATAGGTGCAAAACAACGCGTTCAAAATCCCCCACCCTAACAAAGCTTTTTGAGAGAGGTTTTTAGGAAGCTTCTGAGGCATTACAGACCCAACCAAAATTTTGTTGTGTATATGTCACATCACTGAACAAGGATAAATACCCCGTTCAACCATTCTAGGTCACCTTTAAAAGTATCCAGGTACGTGTGGACGGGGCCTCAGTGTCCCTTTGCTCTTGACCTTAATCACTGCAGAATCATGGACATCAGGTAGCTGTCTATTTTGTAAATGCACTTCCGTTTCAGCACGCAACTCAGTTCAGAGCTGTCCAGTGGCAGTAAACAGAACAGGCTGTGTCGTCTATTTTTGCTGCTTGCTTAGTAGTTTAACATGGATTCTTAAAAACAAAACATTGCGGGGAGTATAGCGTGTGGTGGAAGAGGCTGTCTTAACATTTTGCTTTCTGTTAAAGCAGCTGTAAGTGATTTTTTTGTTTTTAAGAAAGTGTTATAAAGATCCACATTCTGACAGAGATAATTGATTTAGAGTATCTGCTCGATAACCCAGGTCTCTCAGTCACCGTCTTCTGCAATAAAGCAGTATATAAAATTCTGGAGTCACCGACTGCCTCTATCCAATTAGGTGAGAGAACGCCGAAAAGAGCCGTTTCTCTCTGCTTGCGGACGTGCAGAGCTGAATCTGCATTGTTAGAGCGCCATTTGCCGGAGAAATTATTAAAATAAGACGAAGAAAAATCTGTGTTGTTGGCAATGGCTGAACAGATGACGCTTCCGATCCCAGCGCTATGGGAGATGGCGTACACAATTAAGCAGCCAAAGCGCCAAAGAACGGTAGAGGAACAAATATAATTACGGAGGAAAAACACAACATGGCCAGGAGCCGTATTTATATCAGGGCCGCTTTCGATTGGTGGGGAAAACTGAAGGAAAGGACATTGGTGCTAGCCTACCAGGGAGTAAACGGAACGGCTCCAGCATACATCAAGAGACTGTTCAGACCATACACGCCTGCCAGAGCACTCCGCTCTGCTACTTCTGGTCGCCTGGCTCCACCCCCTCTCCGCTCCTGCCCTTCCCGCTCAAGGCTGCTGTCTGTCTTGGTTCCTCATTGGTGGAATGATCTACCTATCGAGGTCCGAACATCAGAATCCTTGAGCTCCTTCAAGCGCAGCCTGAAAACCCACCTCTTCAGGCTCCACCTTTCCCCTACTCCACTGCCCTGAATCCTCTGTCATTACATCCCATGTTGCTTTGTTGCCCTTTTACTTGATTTTGTTGCCCTCTTACTTAATTTTGTCGCCCTTTTAATTGATTTTGTTGCTCTTGATTTTGTTGCACCTGATTTTGTTGCCCTTTTACTTGATTTTTGTTGCGCTTAACTTTGTTGCACTTGATTTTGTTGCCTTTTTTTTTATTTTTTTGCCCTTTACTTGGTCTTTTTTATCAGTATATTTGGTGTATACCCATTGGTTTGGACGTGTAACAACCGAATGTGTTCTCTGTCACTCTTACTGTTAGCACTTGTACTTGTCTCCTCGGGGCTCTGCACTTTTGTACCGATCTTTGGCACTTTTTTGTTCTGGATAAGAGCGTCTGCTAAGAACCTGTAATGTAATGTAATCGAAGGGTTTAAAAAGCGATGCACAGGTAAGCTTTGTTTTACTCTGTAGTAGTTATGCAGTTTAATCAGTCTCAGGTAGGCATGCTGGTGGTTTTTAATTCTGCTCATGTCAGTTTATAAATGAACCGTCATCGTTTGTGGTCGACTACAGCTTGCTTAGCTGTGTAACGACAGCATGTGTGGCTAGAGGACACTAGCTAGCTTTAGCTAATACCTTCAAAAAGCCATTCATACCAAAGTTTCTGCATGGATGTAATGTGTCACTGGTCCATGTTTTCAGTGTGGCTTTCACACGACAATCATGGAGAGTGGCTTTATATTGTAACTGAGTCGCTGCCATGGGCGCTGCTTTCCATCTCTGCCTCTGTGGACACCGATGCGCGTTCCTGTGTTGCGGGGCGTGGACTGCTGACTTCGGCTTTGCACAAGAAGCTATGAAAACAACCAAATCAGTTACAGCTGCTTTAATTTTCCTAAGCTAGCCAGCCAGTAACAATGTCGGCTTTGAATTCCCTTGACTCCGCTTTTTGTCGAACCGGAAATCAAGTTACTAGAAAATAAGAGGTGGAAGTGGGTAAAGTGGGCAGGGCTTTGTACTGTCAACGGGGCTTCGCTGTATGTCACACATGTTCGGTGTTTTTGGTCCCCACTGAACTGAGAACTGGTCTGTTTTTAACTAAAAGCTTGTCTATTTAAACTGCATAGAAGAGTAAGCAATCAATCAGTGAGAGAAAATTATCTTTTGAATGCAAACCTCTAAAACAGACACGGCTATGGTGGTGCTTACAGGGAGGCAGAACACTGAAAAAAAAAAATGCATGAAAACCATTTCTAAACCTGTTATTTCCCATAAGCATAGGCGTGGTCACAAATTGCATTGTTTGCCATGATGATCACAAAGCCATTAGGAAAATCATTATTTTTTTCTCTCCTCAACTTTTAAGTATATCTATTCAAATTTTTAGAAGAAAGCTCAAACAGACTGAGAAAGAGACAGATGAATTTTTTTTTGTAGTTGTCTTTGTGATTTAAAAGGAACTTTTTGAAGTTTTCATTCATTTGTGCGGAGGAAAATTACACCATTTAGAAAAAAATTGAAAACAACGCCAATTCAAAATATTTGTTCAGTCACTTTTTCCAACATGTTTTCAAAAAGATTATTTCACAATTTTACCTGAAACAGGTCAGTTTCTGACAGAGAAATTTTAATGGTCTCATCGGAATTTGTCCCTCTTCAGGTTTCTACCTCCTTTTAGAATAATTTCAAAATAAAGGCCTTGAAATCGGTTCAGAATTGTAGTGGAGATTCATATCAGTACCGGTCTGCACGGCTGCATCTCTTCGAGAAGAGAGCGTGTCTGGGTTTGCACTCTCTTCAGCTGCTGTCAGTGCATCCACGTCCACCCTGCCCATTCCTAGGCTGATTGTGCCTCTGCTGTCCAGCCCTGGTGAAAAGGACCAGAATTGCACAACTCAGAACTTGTACAACTCAGAACTTGTACCAAAACAAAAAAAACAGATCCGGCTTGCAGTAAAAAAGTTAATGTTTCACAACCTGGAATTTAGAATTACAGGTCAGAGATTAAGGCATTAACTTAGATATTTATCTGTTCTGATGTCACATTAAGGACAAGAGTAACAAATTATTATTTTGTATGTGCATCATCATTCATGTTTCACATTCATAACAACCATATGTGCATTCATTTTTTTGTAGCAATGCGTCATATTTGGGAAGTGGTGCACAATGGGCAATGTTGTATTTGGTATCCACCCACTAGACAAAGTGGGAGACTCCTCCTCCATGCAGTGCAGTAGTTTGGAAACGTCGTGGCCTCGCCCGGCCAGCTTGCGGATCCGCTGCTCCTGCTTTGCCTTGGCGGCCTCCTGCTGGGCCCGCTGAACGCTCAGGTACAGCTGCTCAGTCTTCCGAGAGTGCAGCTCCTGAGCCCACACACAGGAGCAATCACACAACACCCCACACCCCAGTGCTCTCCAACCCTGTCTAGTAGGTTTTCATTGTTACCTTAATTGAACACAGCTGACCCCTCTAATCAGCAGATGGACAGGATCTAAGCTGTTGAATAAGATGTGCTTTGTTAAGGTTGGAGTGGAAACCTGCAGAATACTAGATCTGCAGGAAGAGAGTTGGTGACCATTGCCCTTCAGGCTTTCAGTGGAGGGGTCCCATTCCTGGGTTTCTGCTCTTATTCACTGACAGAGCCATGTATGTAATACTACTTTCTACATACATTTGCTGATGAACTCATGAATGACATATGAAGATTACTTTTATCCTTAAAATGTTTGCTTTCCATTCCATGGTCGGACCCACTAGTTTTGGACATCTGAGAGGCCTACATGAAAGATAGTTATTTAGGAAGCCCTGCGGTTGGTGTTCAAATCCTAGCCATACCATTAACAGCTATGGCCGCAGGTCTGCACTGGCGAGGCTAGAATGGACCTGGCCACGCCAGGGATTATAGGGGTAAAGTGGATTAGAATGTGTTAGTCTCAGCATGTGGCCACTGGCCAGGCGCATGTAGCTGTATGAGCCAACTATTAGCGGCCTGCGTTATTCTCCAGTGGCACAGCCAGAATATAGTAGGCCATGCATCTGCATAGTGGAAAGAAGCAAGGGCTTGTCCCCACAAGTCGGACTAAACAGCTCGAATGTGTTCAGGGTAGGAGATAAAGGGGGCAAATTGACAGTTTTTCATAAACCACTAGTTTATGAACTGAACGAACCTGTGAAAAAACTTCTACGATATTCATTGGCGGTTGGCAAACCACCTTCCATTCTTCATATCCTTTGGCTAAAGTGCTAAAATAGCGCTTTCCAAGTTCTGAGCATGCTCAGTAATCATGAAACTGCTCATTTTAGACCCTGCACAGAGTGATGGGTGTGTAACCACACAGTACTCGAAGCATCTATAAACGTGAGTGTTACCTGATGTCTGGCAGTCCGTTAGGCTCACCTGTTTCTGCCTTTCGCGCAAGGCATCCCTTTGGTACTGCTCCTGCAGTGTCTCCCTCTCTCGCTCCACCCTCTGCTCCGCCTGCTGCTCCTCCGCCCTCCTCAGCGCCTCCTCCTGCTCCCGCTGCAGTCTCCTCTCCTCCACCTGCACCTCAATCGCACGCTGCATTGGAGAGACACGGGTACTGAACACCATACAGAATGAGGGTTAACCCTTTAAGTGCTGAATTATTTTTTATAAAATACCTACGCCTCGCTCAAAATATTTCCCACACGGGACACTTCAGCGCTGAATCGATCAGATCAGAATTTCTTGCTCCCCAAAAACAAAGTCAGCTTAATTTTCCTATCACTTTCAGCAAACAACGCGTCTAGATATTCAGCATTTTCATTGTTAACCTCACCGCCATTGGTTGACAAGTTCTCAGGCATTTTGAAACAACGCATGGTCAAAATCCACGAAACAAAAATATTTTAATGATTCATTCATTGGATGACTATGCAGTTCAAAAAATTGTCACAATACACACTCCAGGGCCCCGAGCAGCTAATCCCCAGCATAGCTGCGTAAATACTAAAATCTGATTGGTGTGGTGAAACACACCTATCCCCCAAAAAGTCTTTTGCCGTGGCTAGCAGTTGTGGCTGGAAACTTCCTCGCGGCCATAGCCGCAATCAGCAGCTGTTATGATTATTGTTGCTTCTGTAGTCGCAACAAGCGCTTAAAGGGTTAAGAAGACCAGGATTTGAACTCAAGAGGTCGCAGTTTCCACGCCTGGGGTATTAGGTAAAACATCTACCCCAAGATTGCAGGTTTTCAATGGGCAACTCATTACCCAAATCTCAAACCCCATGACCCAGATTTGCATTGAATATCCTTCTGCAGGTCATTTGGGGAGGGTAAATGAGAAAAGTCAAGTGTTTTCACATTAACAAATAATGTCGTTTCTGAACAAATGGAGCACTGTAATTATTCACAAGCGTTATCTTAATTATTCGGAGGTGACCAAGTAACTGAAGACATGAGTGGCTAGGGAGCTGATGATGCTGTGGGTAGCCTGTATGGTAACCAAGGAAATGAGTCAGTTGTTGTGGAGGTGATGATGCTGTGGGTAGCCTGTATGGTAACCAAGGAAATGAGTCAGTTGTTGGGGGCTGATGATGATGATGATGATGTGGTAGCCCGTGTGGTAACCAAGTAACAGAGCATATCAATCAGAAGCTAGGGTGCTGATGACGCTATAGTATCCTGTGTGGTAACCAAGTAACAGTGGATATTGGTCACAGGCTTGAAGCCGATGATGCACAGGTAACCAAAAGCAGCTTCCAGACTATTTGAGTCTTACAGTTATAGCACCATGATTCATTGGACGGCAACACATCTTTAGGATCATTAATCGGTATCTGCGTCAACGTTTGCGTTAACTTTTACCCTCTTCTACCAAACCACTGAAGGGGATCAATGTGAAATTTTGCGGGGAGATGCATATGGGTGTACAGATTACAATTTGTTAGAGGCGTCAAAACTCGACATCGAACATGGCTGCCCATTGGCCATATTTAAAATTGCCCTATAGCGTGCTGGAGAGCATTTGAAAATGGCTAGAATGCCCAAATTTTGTATACCTTTGAGGACATAAAAATAAAAAGCTTAGCTCTTAATTTGCAACAATTCTACTCCCTTGAGCAACACATGTAATCCCAATAGCCAACTGGTAAACTCTTCAGGATATAGTGCTGGGTACAATGATCTGGGGCTGGGGGCTTGACATTGCAATGGAGCTGCACTATGAAAAGAGCACGAGCTGCAAAAAAATGGCATGATGAAACATCAAACCATGCAGCTGAAATTTGCATGAAAGTTTTGTATTTTTTCCTACACTAATTACAAAACATGTCTTCATTTTCCCAATGTTGGACGCAAGCATAAAAATACCACCACTTGTGAGCTTACATAACACTAAAGCCTGGAATAAACCTAGTGGGCTACAGTGCCCATGGCACTATTTTTTATTTCAGTTCTGAACTCCAGCACTTAACATTTGAAAGCATAAAGCTTTAATTTGGTGTCATCATCCATACTGGATTAAATTTTTTAGAAATGAGCAGCCTTGTTGTACATAATACCCCCCATTTTTGTAGAGCTCAAAAAATATTGGACAGTTTAATGTAGAATAAAGTAACATTTAGTCACATATCCTCAGCATGCAGTGACTGCTAGATGTCTATGACGCATAAACATCACCAGACGACGGGCATCTTCCCAAGTGGTACTCTGTCAGACCTCTACAGCAGCAATTCTCAGTTCCTGCTCAATTCAGGAACTTCACGCCATCAGTCTCCACTTAAGCATGTAAAATAAATGTTCAATTACTTTCAGATCCAATGATTGACTTGGCAAACAGCAGCGAAATAACAAACTTGAGGCACTCGTAGAGTGCAAAGCCAAGGCAGCACAGTCCAAATCTTGGTGAGTGGGAGCAAAGTTCAGTTATCGCGTGTCATAAGATTTCAAGATGCCTGCCATGGCAGCCATATTGTTTACTGATCGCGGTCGAAATCAACAGGGCCCATCCTTGATGTAATAGCGACCCACCCACAAAATTTCAGAGATATGCGTTCATTACTTTTTGAGTTATCTTGTTCGCAAACAAACGGCACCGATCACATTACCTCCTTGGCGGAGGTAAAAATGTGTCGCTGCTCAGTGAATCATGGCGCTCACTGTTAATGGGGAAGCATCACTGGTCTGAGCCGTTACTCCGTAATGAGGGATAGTTCATACCTGATGCTCCAGCTGCTTAAGACGCTTCCTCTCTCTGTCCTCTATCTGGGCGGGGTCCAGGAGTGAAGTCATCGTGCGGAGGTAGCTGGAGATGGAAAGTGCAGCAGTTAGACCTGCTGAAATGTTGTCAGCAGTGTGTGTGCAGCGCAGTCCTGCCGGAGAGGAGCTGACCTGGCCCTCTGAACTGTCCCTCTGGAGGTGTCCACACTCGCCCGGCTCAAGCTCTCTCCTCGCAGAGGACTCGGCCCCTCTGAGGTCACGGAGACAGTGCCGGAGGGGGATAGGTGCTGCGTGACTGAGCGAGCTGGGGTATCGGGCTCTCCTCTCTCTGACCCCTGAGCTGGTTGGGAGGGTGTCCTCTTCTGCAGGGAGTCGAAATGCATGGCCCAGCGTTCATGGTCCTCTGCCTGGGGAAAAAGGTCAGGGATCAGCTGTGTGTGTGTGTGTGTGTGTGTGTGTGTGTGTGTGTGAGTGGGTGCATGCATGCATGCATGTGTGCGCACGTGTGTGTGTTTGTTCTGTATGTTTGCATGCTAGTATTTGTGTTGGCATGTGCAGGCATGTCAATTTGTCCGGAAGTAAGAGAGCATGTATGCATGCATCTCAAGTTATGGAGAGATAAAAGACACACTCCGGTAAACACCAGGGTGTAGTTTGTCCTCTGCATGTGACCCATCCCAGTTACTATGGAGAAGTGGGCAGCCGGCAGCCACAGTGCAGCACCAAGGGATCAACTCCAGTCCTAAAGCCAGAGTCATGGTTTAGGGCACTGAAGGAGTCTTCCTATAGAGCAAAGCTTTCATGTGTGTGAGCATGCGAGAGGTGAGCAGTCGTGTGTGAGCAGGACATGTATGCAGACAGTGTGCACATTTACCCGGCTGAGCTCCCGTTTCTCCTGCTGTCTCCGGAGCTTAATCTCCTCTCTCTGCTGCTCCAGCTCCTGCAGCCAGCGCCTCTGCTGCTCCTGCTTGAGCTCACTCCAAGGGTGCTCCACTGGAGAGGCCTCCTGGAACAGCACACACATGCAGTAACTGCGGCTGCTCCTGGAACAGCACACACATGCAGTCACTGAGGCTGCTCCTGGAACAGCACACACATGCAGTGACTGCAGGCTGCTCCTGGAACAGCACACACATGCAGTCACTGAGGCTGCTCCTGGAACAGCACACACATGCAGTGACTGAGGTTGCTCCTGGAACAGCACACACATACAGTGACTGCAGCTGCTCCTGGAACAGCACACACATGCAGGGACTGAGGTTGCTCCTGGAACAGCACACACATGCAGTGACTACAGCTGCTTCTGGCATAGCACACACATACAGTGACTGAGGTTGCTCCTGGAACAGGACACACATACAGTGACTGAGGCTGCTCCTGGAACAGCACACACATGCAGTGACTGCAGCTGCTCCTGGAACAGCACACATATGCAGTGACTGCGGCTGCTCCTGGAACAGGACACACATGCAGTGACTGCGGCTGCTCCTGGAACAGCACACACATGCAGTGACTGCGGCTGCTCCTGAACAGCACACACATGCAGTGACTGCGGCTGCTCCTGGAACATCACACACATGCAGTCAGTGAGGCTGCTCCTGGAACAGCACATACAAACAGTGACTGCAGCTGCTCCTGGAACAGGACACACATACAGTGAATGAGGCTGCTCCAGGAACAGCACACACATGCAGTGACTGCAGCTGCTCCTAGAACAGCACACACATGCGGTGACTGCAGCTGCTCCTGGAACAGCACACACATACAGTGACTAAGGCTGCTCCTGGAACAGCACACACATGCAGTGACTGCGGCTGCTCCTGGAACAGCACACACATACAGTGACTGCAGCTGCTCCTGGAACAGCACACTCATGCAGTGACTGAGGCTGCACCTGGAACAGGACACTCATGCAGCGACTGAGGCTGCTCCTGGAACAGCACACACATGCAGTGACTGCGGCTGCTCCTGGAACAGCACACACATGCAGTGACTGCAGCTGCTCCTGGAACATCACACACATGCAGTCAGTGAGGCTGCTCCTGGAACAGCACATACATACAGTGACTGCGGCTGCTCCTGGAACAGGACACACATACAGTGAATGAGGCTGCTCCAGGAACAGCACACACATGCAGTGACTGCAGCTGCTCCTGGAACAGCACACGCATGCGGTGACTGCAGCTGCTCCTGGAACAGCACACACATACAGTGACTAAGGCTGCTCCTGGAACAGCACACACATACAGTGACTAAGGCTGCTCCTGGAACAGCACACACATGCAGTGACTGCGGCTGCTCCTGGAACAGCACACACATACAGTGACTAAGGCTGCTCCTGGAACAGCACACACATACAGTGAGTGAGGCTGCTCCTGGAACAGCACACACATACAGTGACTGCAGCTGCTCCTGGAACAGCACGCACATTCAGGGACTGCAGCTGCTCCTGGAACAGCACACTCATACAGTGACTGGAGCTGCTCCTGGAACAGCACGCACATTCAGGGACTGCAGCTGCTCCTGGAACAGCACACTCATGCAGTGACTAAGGCTGCTCCTGGAACAGCACACACATGCAGTGACTAAGGCTGCTCCTGGAACAGCACACACATGCAGTGAGTGAGGCTGCTCCTGGAACAGCACACACATGCTGTGACTGCAGCTGCTCCTGGAACAGCACACTCATGCAGTGACTGTGGCTGCACCTGGAACAGGACACTCATGCAGTGACTGCGGCTGCTCCTGGAACAGCACACACATGCAGTGACTGAGGCTGCTCCTGGAACATCACACACATGCAGTCAGTGAGGCTGTTCCTGGAACAGCACATACATACAGTGACTGCAGCTGCCCCTGGAACAGGACACACATACAGTGAATGAGGCTGCTCCAGGAACAGCACACACATGCAGTGACTGCAGCTGCTCCTGGAACAGCACACACATGCGGTGACTGCAGCTGCTCCTGGAACAGCACACACATACAGTGACTGCAGCTGCTCCTGGAACAGCACACACATACAGTGACTAAGGCTGCTCCTGGAACAGCACACACATGCAGTGACTGCAGCTGCTTCTGGAACAGCACACACATACAGTGACTAAGGCTGCTCCTGGAACAGCACACACATGCAGTGAGTGAGGCTGCTCCTGGAACAGCACACACATGCAGTGAGTGAGGCTGCTCCTGG
Organism: Gymnothorax javanicus; assembly: GCA_029692085.1. Lineage (NCBI taxonomy): Eukaryota > Metazoa > Chordata > Actinopteri > Anguilliformes > Muraenidae > Gymnothorax > Gymnothorax javanicus. The sequence continues at coordinate 52,496,453 of CM056202.1, forward strand.
AACAGCACACACATGCTGTGACTGCAGCTGCTCCTGGAACAGCACGCACATTCAGGGACTGCAGCTGCTCACACTCATGCAGTGAACAGCACACTCATGCAGTGACTGAGGCTGCTCCTGGAACAGCACACACATGCAGTGACTAAGGCTGCTCCAGGAACAGCACACACATGCAGTGAGTGAGGCTGCACCTGGAACAGGACACTCATGCAGCGACTGAGGCTGCTCCTGGAACAGCACACACATGCAGTGAGTGAGGCTGCTCCTGGAACAGCACACACATGCTGTGACTGCAGCTGCTCCTGGAACAGCACGCACATTCAGGGACTGCAGCTGCTCCTGGAACAGCACACTCATGCAGTGACTGAGGCTGCTCCTGGAACAGGACACTCATGCAGTGACTGAGGCTGCTCCTGGAACAGCACACACATGCAGTCAGTGAGGCTGCTCCTGGAACAGCACACACATGCCGTCACGGAGGCTGCCCAAGCAACAAAAATCCGGGGGGAATAGAAAATCTTTTTTTAATTATCGCCTTTACTGGACCTCTATACTGATGCCGAGGTGATACAAGCATAAGTACCTTCGTCTTTTGGCCAACATGAGAAATCTGGTCCAGAGTTCCGAAACCAGATAATGCAAATCAATGAATGCACAGTAAATGTAGGGAAAATACTTGTTTGAACTTCCTGAAAAACAGGCTGTGTATCAGCTCTGTGTGCAGTCAGAGATACAGGCATTCAGTACCTAAATTTGGAATCTGCAACACAAAGTGTGCAGAAAAGTGGTTATCATTTTCCAAATTTTGGCATCCTCTTGGTACTGTAGTATTCTCGCGACATTCCTATCACGCATTATGTAGCAAGTCTCTGTCATAAGAAGAGTGAATACCCCCAGAATAAAAGCGGAGCGTATGGCAGCGGGCAGGTCTTGCTGGCTGCTGTAGCTCAGTGCTGAGGACCGCGTTCGCTCCTCCAGGCCTGAGACTGTCCCTGCCGGCCTCTCCTCTTCCCCCTGCACAGAGCCAAGCAGCCATCAGCACCGTGTCAAACATAACTAGCATCATTTACAACACCACCAACGACACAAACCTGCCCTACCCTTTCTACAGCTCCCTCTGAGCTGGCTTTGGAGTGACCCCGAGCAGGAAGGCCAGGCCATGGATTATGCTGCAGAGATTCTGTCACCGCCTTTTTCTGCTGTAATCTTTCAGCCATCTGTTCATCTGGAGCACACAGTGACAAGAAAATAAGTCACTATTTACCATGAGACTTCAGTTATAGGTCCCCTATTGTGTGCTCAAGTGCTCAGCCAATTAGCAATTACGAGCCATTTCAAAATATGTCTTGTGACATCATTAGGGTCAGAGACCACCCAGAAAAACAATGGAGCTGATTAATCGGTTGGCAGAGGTGAATCAGTCCTTCTTTCCTCTGTATGGTCACTTCCCCTTGTGATGTCAAGAAGGAACAGATTTTGAAATGGCTTGTAATGGCTAACTGTCTGTGCACCAGGTGACATGATATTGCACCTTTAACCCTAGTCCTGCCTCTCAGTTAATGCTTATCGAGGACCGGCATACAGGGAAATAGCCACCGGGGAATGATATATCGATGACCAGCACATAGGGAAATGAGTGTGGGTCCTTAACTCCTTCAACCCCACAGCCCTCTACAGAGGGCTGACCAACATATTCCCTTCAACCCCAAATTCCTGTAGGGAAAATTCAAACAATCTGACTAATTGATTGGAACATATCAGGTTACATTTAATGGGATTCCAGAGATAACAGTAAGATACAATGTCCAGATAATGACCAGCCCTCTACAGAGGGCTGTGGGGTTGAAGGGTATAGTGATGCTAGAATATCTGGGGTTGAAAGAGTTAATATATCGGCGACTGGCAGGACTAGGGTAAATAACCACTGCCGTAATCCTAGATTAATTTGAAATGACTCCAGTCACGCATGTTAGTGAAGCTTGTGTGTGTATGTGTGGGGTGTGTATGTTTGCACATGGCACCACTTCACTGATGTGGGCAAAAACACAGTAAAATTTAAATTCTTCATGTTGAGTGAGACAGCGGCTCCTCGCTCGTGTACCTAGCTCCTTCCGCCACTGCGCCCTCTTAGCCTCCAGGACCTCCTTGTCCCGTCTCCCTCTCCCCCAGAGAGCTGAAGAGACCAGCCGGCATCCCATTCACTATCACCCTAGGGAAGAGAAACAGAGCACACAGGTCCGGCCTGGAAACATCTGCTGTTGCTCTACTCTGATAATTGCAGCTAATGAAGATAGAAGTGAGGGCTCAAAGAGTTTCCAAGTGAAACAAGGCCACACCTCTCATTCTGAGCATTCCCACTCATCTCATTATGGACAGAGTGAAGCACGTTCGACGTCACTGCATCAACTGTTCCCTCGGTCACGGTTTCCTTGACTGGGCTGTCCTTCCCTGATTATTTTGGGGTACGAAAAGGAGAAATAAACACATGCATGACATTTGTGGCACTCTTTATACAGGAGTCACATGACTTCAATTCCCTTATGAGCACTAGTCAGTGCATAAGGTTCTCATTCGGAGTCTAATGTGCAACTCTGGCCATCTGCCACTCGCTCGATGCACCGAAAAAGGTTTTACACAGAAACGCACAAGCTGTGGTCAAAACATGGTTTGACAACGACAGTGACGTTGTCTTGTTTACTCTCCCCAATTTTTCCAGTGTAAATGACCACATAGACGCTTCTTCACCATTCCATTGGTCATACTACCTTGTCTTGAATCACAGGCAGATCTCAGCCATGAGTGCTCACCTGGTTTAGGCTGGCTGAAGGAGCCCTCTTCCTGGGGGCAGGTGGCCGAGGTCTGGCTGATGGTGCTGAGGATCTGCTGCAGCTGCTCCTGGGTCAGACACACTAAGCTCTGTTTCAGAGAGCCTGTGGTGACCCGAGAGAGAGCCCTGTCGGCCATGTGCTTGGTCTTCCTCGCAGATGGTGGTCTGGCTGGAGCTCTGACTGGTGCCTGCACCTTACAGTTGGAGCTGACGCCGGGATTGGCCTTCGACGCTATTTTCCCCAGAACCTTCTGATTGACCAGCTCCTTGCGTCCGGTATCCGCCGTCTCCCTGAGGATAATTTTTCTTGAATCTGCCAGCTTTTCCAGGACCTTCTGGGGTTGATCTCCCACAGGATCTTCAGAGTCTTGCTTTGTCTTGAGTACATTTTGATGTCGGGTTCTAGTAACGGTCTATACCCAAAATAAGGCCAGAAATTATCAATACTACTTCTTGCTCATAGTCATAATTCAGCAAAAATCTTATTTCACACTAAAAGACCCCAAATGCATGTACTGCTAGTCACGTTCCTTTATAAAAAGAATAGGCACATGTCAAGTGCTATATTTGTCCCAGACTGCCAAGAAAACCTGAAGTGATGTCTGACATGGCGATATGGAGCAACATAATTTGAAAAAGCATATACTTCTGAATTTGTCATGCAACTTTCTGTGCACATAGTAGGCCTTGGGAAATTGCTCATTTTATATATCAATGCAAGCCATTTAAATTCAGAGGAAAATGTTGCATACAAATGATATTTAACACATTTGAGGTAAACAATTCTCACAAACAGAAAGCATAACATATGCATATTCATACCTTTGAGTTTTTTGACTGCACACCTGTAATGAAAGAAAATTCCTGCTTAATACAACATTCCAATCACATGGGGGTTGCAGAAATAAATGAGCAAGAAAAACAATGGCTTCATAAAGTATTCAGGTCACTTTATTGCGCATTATTTTCAATTTAAAATGGATAAATCCACACAAAATAGCCCATAATGATTTTGAATAAGTATTCTGATCCTTTATTCAATGCTTTGTAAAGAAATCAAATTAGAGGAACAATTACAGCTGAAAGCCTTTTTTGGGCAAGTCTCGACAATCATTGCACACCTGTATTTTAGCAATTTCTCCAGAGCTTCTTGAAATATTTTCTAAAGCTAATTAGATCCCTCCACAGGTGTTTTATGGGCTTCAGGGACACTTTCGGACATCCAGAGTCTTGTTCCAAAGCCACTCATGCTTTGCATTGGCTGGATGCTTTGGGTCGTTGTCTTGCTGAAAGGTGAACCTTCTTCCCAGTCTGCAGTTGTGTGCACACTGAAGCAGGTTTTCTCAGGACCTCTCTGTATTTGGCTCAATCCTGACTAGTCTCTCAGTCCCTACCTCCAAGAAGCGCCAAATAGCACAATGCTGCTACAGGGATGCTTCACTTTCAGGATGATACAAGGCACTTGATGAGAAATACCTGGTTTTCGTTAAATGTAGTGCTTGCATTTCAGCTAGGAAAAAAAATTGATTTCTTTGTGCTGTCAGAGTCCTTACTGTGCCATTTGGACACCTCAAGTAGGCCTTCCATACACATTCTACACAGAATTGGCTTCAGTCTGCCCACTCCACCATAAAGGCCTGATTGTTGTAGTGCTTTGAAGAAATTAATTCTTCCAACAGGTTCTCTGATCACTGTGAGATTCACTTTGAATTGTGGGACCTCATACTCACAGGTGTGTGCCTTTTGTAATAACATCCAATCATATGTTCATATGAGCCAAAACTGTTATTTTCTGAATTTATCACACACAAACTTAAAAGCCCAAAGTTTATTGTTAATAGACAGAACAACAGCAAGAGAGTCACCTACCACAAGAAGACAAAATCAGCTTAGGCTTCCCGTTCTCAAGCTGGAATGTCAGACCATCCCTAGAGAAGAAGAAATGGTCACAACATGATGCAGTGTGGCAGAAAACAGATGTAAAAGCCATCTGGAATTTATCAATTTAATGAAGTGTACTGTACATGAGACTGGAGAAACAGCAGACTGGCTCCAGTGCAGTGTTTGATTCTGTGATGTGCTAATGTTATCTACACAAGAAAAATCTGTTTACAAATTTAACATAAGCAAACACAGAAGTGCACAGAATACATATTACGAAAAATGACAAACTCCATTAATTTTGGTGGGATTTTAAGAAGGCAAAAATTATAAGACGGTAAAATTGAATCAGATTGATTTATTACTCTGGCCTGCACCTGAAGACCACAACTTAACCACATAATAAAGGAGTTGAACTTTGCAGTGAATTCCCATTTAGAATCTTCTCAAAGTGACATCTCATCAGGCAGATGTGGTGGCAACAGCTCTCCACAGCGTACGATCAGGCACGGTCAGTCTTTCCCAACCCTCTCCTTTGGCATACCAGCCAGATCCAGGTATTAGTCCTATTCCAGCTTAAGTGCACTAGATGCAGCTAATCATGGGCTTGATCAGTTACATAAGGTGTTGGCTGGTACATTTGGCTGGTGTTAGCCAAGGAGAGGGCAGGGAAACACTGACCAAGGTGAGCCTCTTTTTCAGGGAATTTGTAGTACAGTGTCCTGGGCCTGCCTCAAGGGGCATAACTACGAAGAGAAATTAAGTAAGTGTCCCCAAGAATTTCACAAAATTTTGAAAGAAGGGACTTCCGACACCAGTGATGGGTAATTCTGGTCTGTATTCAGGCTTCATTTTCCACCAATTGCCCAGGTAAAATGGGCCAACTGGCTGTTTGTACAAGCACTGTTTTACTCATTGGTAAGGTCACAATGAAACAGAGGGACAAGCAGTGGTATGCTATCAGACAGGCTCCTATTAAGAATTTAGCCAAAATATCTGCTGGGCATCTCTTATAGCTAAGAAATTAAGGCCATAACACCATGCCCCAGTAATGCAGGAGTAGCCAGACCTGGCCCCAGGGGCCCAAAGGTGTGCTGGTTTTTGTTCACACTGCCCACTTTAGACTCAGGAAATCAGGTGAGGGAAGTTAACTGTGAAATTGACTATTTTCAGTCATCAATTTCATCCAGAGTAGCACCAAAAACCAGCATATCCTAGGGCTCTCCAGGACTAGGGTCGGCTACCGCTGCACTAATGCACTGTAGTTATTAGCAGTTATTAAGACTACCCCTTACCAACAAACCCCATTCCACAGCTGGTATTTGAGATAGCTGGCTCTGAGGGCACTTTCCAACCTTGTACAGGGGTGCCAATTGCCAGTCGTTGATTTTTTATAAATCACAGATTGATTCATGAGTCCATGAATTTACAAGCCCTACTGCTCAGGCTGGCTCAAAGTGTTCACTGGAAGCCTCCACTGTGGAGTCCAGAAGTGGTAGTTAAAAAAGTATTCAAGTGCTCTGAACTGGAAATACAACATTGTTCCAAAATAGTTGGGATGCGGTTGAAATTGTAAATAAAAACTAAATGCAATGATTTGCAAATCATTTAAACTCTATATTTATTTGAAGAGTACAAAGACAGCACATTCCATGTTGAAACTGAGAATGGTTGTTATTTATTTTTTTAAATATGCGCTCATTTTGAAATTGAACGTATTGTCCATCTTTTCAGTTGTAATCATAAAAATTTCTTTTGTGGTGAATTTTGCGTATTTTTTACTAGAACTGTTGTAGTTGAAATCAACCTGAAAAGCAAAGAACACCATTTTTATGTGATGGGAATATAGAACAAAACTTATTGTTCATTTTGCATTTATTCATTATTTTTTGTAAAGTTTTCTATCCACAAATGCAGAAGGAGGAATAAGAAACCAAGCTCTGCACCAGGGGTGTGAAGCTCCAGCCCTGGAGGGCCACTGTGCCAACAGGCTTTAGTGCGCTCCTTCCAATTTGCTGCTAATAAGCACCTTGAGAACAAGGTTTGTGGACTCATTAGCCGATCGGTGGCTTGAAAGATGCTGCAGCCCTCCAGGATTTGAGTTTGACAACCCCGCTAAACACTATTTATTCAGAATGTAATGACTTAGGATGACTAAATATGTGAAATAGGTAGGACTAAATCATTTTTGTTATTCATTGTTACTTTAAAAAAATGTCCAGTTCAGGCACATTTTACAGTTAATAAAACAAAGTTTTCTGTCAAGGTCAAACAAGTGTGAAAAACAAGTACAAGTGAAAGCCTAAAAAATGATTTTAAACACTAACGATGAATACTACAGTCATGAAGTAACAATGCACCTGTGAATATTACGGGGAAGTGTGGCACTTTCTCCAACTCATGGTGGCACATCTCTGATATTTAACAAATAAAGTATGAAGGGGAAATGCCTATTGGCAATTACAACTTCTTTGGGCCCTTAATGTTGCACAACTCATATCCAATCCTTAACATTTAGATTATTCAAACAGCACTTATCATGGTGGCCATGTACAGTAGTGTGCAGTGACGATACACCACCTCCACCATCTAAAGGGGGTCCTAATATATTACCTCTTTATAATTTTTTGGTGGAGATGTATTTAAAAATACTGTTGCATGAGAGTGAAAAAAATCATTCCCACAAGTATACTCAGGTAAAAATATGGGTGATAAACAAAAGCACTGAGAAAATCAATTATTCATAACAATTGAAAGGTGTCGCAAATTTATTTTTTTGACTCTTGCATAGCATGAATGCATGTTTGAAGGCTCATCCCATGATTATTGATGCTAAAAAATTTGTTCAAACTGGTCTGAGGCAACAATATTCTGCAAAATTACTTATGGTCAGTTGTTCCGGTATATAGGGTGACATGAACTTTGAACAGTGTCACAGTGTCAAACACGATGGCATGACAGAGGTATTTCTCCACAATTGTTCGTAGCCGCATAATTGTGGCCTTACATGATGCTGGTTGGTCACTTAAAAAAATTTCTGAAGACACTAAATGTTGACATGATACTGTCAAAATACCATCAAGGGTTTCAAAGAAACCAGTTCGCTGAAAACTAGTGGTAAGAGAGGTGCAAAATGGAAGTTAAGTGCCTCTGATGTTTGTTATCTGTGTATGACAAGATTAATAAAAAAAATAGAAAAATTGGCAGCTGACAGCATGACAACTCCGTGATGATATTACTAGTGAAGAGATGAAAGTATCAAGATCTATGCTTGTGTGAAAATGGTCTGCTGCCAAAAAAAAACCACTTCTTAGAGCTGGCAACATCAAGAAAAGGATCCTGCAGGAATCCTGCAAGGACAGAATACTCTCAGGATCCTTGAAGCATCCTTCCAGGAGACTTCAAGGATCTGGAAAAACAAGGGTCCTTGCAGGATCTTTAACAATAAAACAGGATCCTGGCAGGATCCTGCCAAAATTCTTGAAGGAGCCTTGAAAACAAAGATCTCTGCGGTCTCCCTGGTGAGAATCCTTGCAAGGATCCTGTTAGGGAGTCTGACAGGATCCTTGCAAGAATCCTTAACTGGATCATTGAAGATCGCCAGCAAAAGCCTTGGGGATCCTTAAGGGTCGTAGCAAAATCCTGAAGGGTCTTTGAGAAATCCTTAGAGGTTCGGGTTAAATTAAGCCCGTATATTGCCAGACCAAATACAGTACACCGCTAATTGATGTCTGCTTCAAATTATTGCTAGGCATGTTTGGTATGTGAACTCTTCATCAATGCTGCAGTTTGTCAGTGGAGGCTTTTCAGTCAGATCCTTAAACCTTTTCAGGATCCCCATGTCAGCAATCATACCACAATTCAACCTGCTCCAGCTGCGTGGCTGAAGCTAAGCAGGCTTGGTTAGTAATTGGATAGGAGACCATCTGGGACAACTAAGTTGCTGCTGGAAGATATGTCAGTGGGCCGTTAGGCAGCAATCTTCCCTCTGGTGGGATATGCCCCGGTGCAGTGATGAGGACACTGTAGGAGACGCCGTCTTCCCAATGAGATGTTAAACTGAGGTCCTGACTCATTGTGGTCATGAAAGAACGTATAAAATGTTTCGACAAGAGTAGGAGGTTCCCTGGTGTCATGGTTAAATTCCCAACCATTTAATTATCCACTGATCTAATGAGCCATGCAATTTGTCCTCTCCTTGTCCACCACAAACCCCAGGGCTCCCTTGAAAAAGAGACATTGACCTCAACGGGACTTCCCTGGTTAAATAAAGCATAAATTAATGTATTTTCCCAGGATCCTTGAGGATCCCTAAGGATTTTGCCAGGACGCCCATGGATATTTTCAGGACCCTTAAGGATCCCCAAGGATTTCCACAGGATTCTTGATGATCCTCAAGGGTTTTGCTAGGGTCCTCAAGGATCCTGTCACTAAATCCTTCGGGATCTTGAAGGATCCTGTCACATGATCCTTCAGAGTCCTTGAGGATCTTTGCAAGGATCCAGTTAGAATCCCTCACAGGATCCTTGCAAGGATTCTCATCAGGTACTAACATTCCATACTCGAAGATCATCTAAACTCTTCACATCTCTTGAAAACGTAAAATGAACGATTTCTATATTAGTGTCAAATTTCGCGAATGCGCATGTCGTGACAGACCCCTTTAAATCGTGAAAGGGTAACTGATCTTCAAGTGGTGGCTACTCAGCATACTTCTTTTTGTTAAAAGCTTCGTAGCATTAATATTTTCCAGTGGGCGCGGTTCCGATTATACTGCAGTGACAAATCCGATAGAAATGCTGAAGCACGTTTCAGTCAAGAAATCAAGAATGCAAGCGTTCTAACAAATGCATAACATAGCTGGAAAATGCGAGCGAACTATCCAGCAAGCAATCTGGTTTTATGCACACACGATCACATTCACTGTCCTTGACTCGGAAGTAACAGCTGGCTTCCCAACTATCATGGCTAGCCAACTTGCAATAAAACCGCTCGTCTAGTTACGTTATCGTTTCGCTTGACATAATACACACATCATCTGCTACTTCAGCACGACGAAAAAATTATAGCAGCTCGAAGAAACGGTCTAAGGCACTCACCCCAGATTCATGACTGCACTCCGTTGTCATTTAGCTTATAATAGCGAATATAACCATGCAAATACGCGAAATAACCGTCTCAATTATTTCAAAGACCGTCAACATCGCAGAATCATATTTAACATCCATCAATCTCTGTCACCAACCGAATGGTATTTATCAAATGAACATCACTTCCTGGGATCATTATTGTGTACGTCCGTTGCTGGCCACGACCAACAAAATTCTCGGTGATTGGTACATTCTCTTGCTGTCGCCCATGAAGTTGCCAATCACACGTCTTATTCATATGTAGGTCGGCAAATGGGTGGGGAGAGTTTGTGTTCACTGCGAAATGCTAAAATGGAATTGGATTCATGTAAATACTTGCTAACTGCGAATTTATTCGGCTTTTATACAACAAAATGTCATTTGATAGTGATTACTATTATTTCATGAGCCTAACCTGTGGATTACGTTTCCGCAACTGACTCACAATTTGATAATTTTGGATAAACTAATGCAGCCAAAAATATATAAGCTTGCTTTTTAATCTTTTCTTGGTAAAATCTGACTTAAAAATTACATTGTTTATGCCACAATGTGTGCCGCATAAAAAATTTCATTTAATAACGTTTGGTCCTTTCACTACAAAATCTGCATTTTAATTGGCTGGATTTAAATTGGGACAAAGTATCTCCTGCAATTTATCGGCCAGATTTTATCCCACCCAGATAAAATAAGTAAAATGATGGTCTACTTTGCCTATCTGCACCTATCAAATATCCATGTGCAGGTATTGCTACATCGGCGGTATTGCCCAGTGATTTAATTTGTCGTTCGTTCGGGAATATGATCACAAGCCTATTTTAGCTGCATGGTTCAATGTATCATGACATGGCAGGATTTTTTGATTACTCGACAAACTATGAGCCACCATGCTGGACGCTCAAGTTCATGAACCCGGGAAGCAGGAGGTCGCTTCAGCTTGTGGACTGTACGACCTTATGATGGATGTTCGTACGGGAAGCAGAATAAATATTTTCATCTCAAATATTGTGGTTTGGCAGAACAAATTGAGTGAAAGAGGTTCGTGGCCACAATTTGGGACTTGACAGCAACTCAGTGCCACCAGAACTTTTTAGGGGAAATTTTCGCGTTATCGCAAGCAAGACTCGCAGAAACTTAAAGATGGGGAAAAAAATGTCTGTCCCCTTATTCATTTCCTTACGCCGAAAACCAGATATAGTCCACATTTTATGATTTTTAAACTATTAGGCAATTCACCAGCCTGCGTTAAAGAAGCAAACTATGAAAATGGAGGGCACAAAGACCCGGGGTGAGGGAGAGCTGGAACACTGGAGTCGCTGATCTGGGGGGTGTACTACGAAGCTGGCTTTGTGACTAAGCCTGACTTTAAGCTTAAGTAAAACCCGGAGCAGCTCCTTTTACTTCAGTCCATGTTCCAGATTTGAAGAGGTTCCTGGTTTTACTAAGTGTTGAAGTCAGGCTTAATCACAAATCCAGCTTCGTAGTACACCCCCCAGAAGCTTGAGCTTGGAGAGGAAACATGAAAAACAAGAAAAGCCCCCCCGTCTTCACGCGTGTCACTATTGCGACCAGCGTTCGTACACGAAGCATGTGAAGGGCGACTGGCTTAGTTGGCTAGCTAGCTAGCTAGGTATCATACTTCCAAAGCATAGCTAGAGAACAAGCTTTATTTCATACTTGCGTGGAATCAGGTAGCTAACTTAGCAAATGTTTAATAACTATTTAGACCGCTAACGTTGCTAATATTTGTGTTCCGCTAATTTCTCCGAGTCAACGTCAGTTAAATGGCTAACTAATTAAACGGGAAATTAATGGTGACGCTTGATTAACGTTACAGTGCAGAACGCAGCCGGCTTTATTAACTGGCTACATCACTAGCTAAGGTAGAGTGTTGACGCGTTTTTATCTCATTGCATTTTTCTCGCTTACTTGGCTAAGACCAGATAGCTGACATTACACTGCAGGCGGAGCTATACCCTGTTTTCATGAGCTCACGCTGGCGAGTGTGAGCTAGCTGGCTATATTGCGCTTATACATAGCGAGCTAAACACATTGCGGGCTCAAAGCTGTTGTCGGGCTCAAAAATGATTTGATCATATCTCTAGTTTGCAAGTCTAGTCATCTGTAATGTTTGGCGATTAACTTTATTGGGTGTCCTGGCAAATTCAGCGCGTTTGTTTGGGTGCTAGCTAGCTAACTGTTACTGTAATATAGCTGGGGCTAGCTATGTAGTCGAACTGTATCGCAACTCGAGTTAGCGGCACAGTAACATTACCTCAGCCTGCTGTATGGGTTGTTGTGCCTCTTCAGTGTTATTTGCGACTCAAATATATAATCGACTCCCACCTGTCCAACATAAGACCCAAGGCCAAGATTGATGAATCGGTAAGTGATGACATTTTCTCTTTCAGTCAGATATGTAGCAGTAGGAGCAATGTAACAGCAGTGGGGCTGACCGAATCAGCGGTCTTCGTTTCATAGCTCCTCGTTCATGAACGTAGCTTGTCCAGAAGGTCAACTTGTTCGCCAAGTTGGTCACTGATGTAACATTAATTAACTAGCTGGCTACCTAACGTTAAACTTACTAAGCATGAGATTAAGTTCTAAGGTAAAGTCCTCCTGATTTGCAGTCTAAAGTCTCTTGCCTGGTTAGCTTGTTGGTTGATGTGGCATGACATAGTTTGCTTGGTTGAGAACCAGGTTATGTCTGCTATCAGTAATGGTATGGAAATGTTGCTGGATAGTGGGTTAGTGATGGGATGTTGGGAAAAATCGCCGTTAAGATAACTGAGGCATTGGCCTCATTATTTGAACGGACGAGTCCCGTCAATTTGTTTCGACCTCAGAATGATGTTGATATCACTGGTGCAGAAATGACAGTATGCTATCTATCACTTAGCGTAGTGATGGCTAGTTATTGCCTCTGTCATGATTAGCTGGGTGTCCACGTCGACTTGAGGTCATTCGCATGCAATCTGGCTCTCAAACATTAATATGGTCAGACAGTTGCAGACGGCCAGTAAAGCAGACTGCCTCGCCTTCCAGTCAGTAACGGCAGAGCTACCTGTTAGCCTGTTCAGTTGCCAGCTGGCTGGTATTCTGGCCGGATGAACGTTAGCCGAGTTGCTGATTGCCAGCGTTTACCAAGATTGCTGATTGCTAACCAAGGATTGACTTGGGTCCGAAGATGTGACTTGTGACCCGTTAAGTTTTGCGAGCATACCGTAGTGTGACGATGGCTATAGGGGATATTTACTGCTAACGTTAGTGTGGGCGTTATTCAGCTGCTCACTGCCTCTCCTGCGTTTGATCATTAAAAATGTTCGAATATTTGTAGTGACCTTCATAAAATAAACTCGTCTTTACGGAATGCCAAAGCGGGCACAATGCAGAGATGGAGCTGCAGTCATTTACAACAACACCATTAGACATTCTTGGTATGATTTAGCTCAATAGCACAACTATCAAATCCCTTCTGTTTAAAATGCATCGGTCTTGGAACAAACACGATTTCTTTTATTACTGCTGAAACCCTGGTTAAATCACTAATTGGAAATAGATACGAATAAGAAACGTTACTAATAGAACGCTGCAGCGAGTACCTTCACCTTGCCCGAATGTAATTTTACTTCGGAAATGTCTGAAATATGCCTGTCACAGAGATGTTAGTGATTTTTTTATGTCTCTAAAATGATCATCAGTGGATTTTTTGCTACAATTCAAAACCTACGATTTCGGTAAATGATCGTTCTTTACACTTACATTGCTTTTAACGCAGTTAATGTCCGTCCTTCCGTTTTATATTGGTGATATCGCTGGAATAGCCTGAATGTTTCATGATGTAATATGGAACGTGTACCCATAGACATAGCGTTTGACATTATGTAAAGAGTATGTTATTGTCGTTGCGACAGTTATAGCTGTGTGCATAAACCTTTGTTAAATGTGCTCAGAGTTGGCTGTTTTGCTCTGGGATTCTGGTTGGTCACTAAAATTTACACCCCGCAGAGGATTGTACTCATTCATCAGAAGCTGTTGCGGTTTTGTTTGTTTGTTTTTGTGTCTATTCTTAGGGATGGATTATCTGGCGCTGGATTGTGTAATGTGACTGTTTTAGGAAAGGGAATTTGTAGTTCTAGAGAAGTTGTTTTACTTATGTTTTTTCGGCGCAAACGCAACCAATCCTTATGGGCCTGTGTATGCATTTGGGATTTTTAATAAGGCCCAGTGGTAGAGATGTTACAGAAATGTTTGATAGAAACAAATCTAGGTCATTTTCAATTCTTTGTTTATGCTGCAATTTGTTTTTTTGGGGGAAACTGTTTTTGTTTAATGAATGAACTTCTATCTCCGTGATGAGGTTGTGTTTATCTCTGGTTATCAGTATGTTACCTTGCAATGCATGGCATGTACAACTGCACATGATACTGCTTTTGCGAAAGCCAGCCATGACGTGGAAAAAGACCTGCTGTCGGAGCTCTGGGAGCACATACAAAATGGACTGTAATGGAGTTTTAATTTAAGACTGGCACAAAATTTTGTTTTGGTTTAAGTTCAACATAAAACATTCACAATGCTTTTTGGGGCTGAACATTTTAATTTTCTCAATTTAAAAGAAGGAAATGGAATTGTAAATTTGAAATAAGTGCCCCAAATTAATTGAGAAGTACAGTGAATTTAAATTTGCTGCCCTGTAAGATTTTAGCGGGGTGACCGTCTGTCTTACTGGGTAAGATATCGGCGGTTACCCAACCTGTGTGGCTGGCGGTTTGGGGGTGTTTGTGAGCTTCACCAGCCCTGGCTCTTGGCAGTTGGCCAGATGTTTCTTTCTAACTAAAGTAGTTCCCTGAACTTCCTCATTTTGAATCGACTCAAGCTTATTTGGCCATTATTTTTCAAGCTTACATTCAATATGGGTTTAAGTCCCTAAACCTACAGTGCACAACCCTGGATTTTAACAGGCCCTTGCCTTACCTTTGGGATCTTTGATCAGCGACACATCAGTGCACTCAGAACTCTTGACCTTCAGAAGCTTAAGGGCACTCCGAAATTGCTTGACTGTGGTCAGATCACTCATTTATGCTATTCCCCAAGTCCTGTTTTATATGCCCCATGATTTTTTTTTTTTAAAGATTTTTTTTTGGGATTTTCACCTTTATTTGACAGTTGCAGGGTAGAGAGAGACAGCGAGGTTAGGGAGAAGAATGGGGAAGACATGCGGCAAATGGCCCGAGCCTGAATCGAACTTGGGTCACCGCGGAAGGACACAGCCTTTATGGTGCACGTGCTTAGACTGATGAGCCACCGGGGCGCCCCCGCCCCATGATTTTTTTTTCATCAAAATTGTGCTCACAGTGTTTGTCACATATTGGTCAGATGCGTAAAGAACAACAAAACTTGCTCCTCGGGCAACCACAGTTTTCCACACGTAGGATATTTTATAAACTGGTTTTGGGATTGTGACTCGCATTGTGGTTCATCTCTGAGAATTTTTTACACCATGGAAACAGGGTCCACAATTGGTGGTGAACCCTATTTGCATTTTTCTTTTTTTTTCGCCGGTTGAATTGTAGCCGTTAGGGTGATGGTTCAGTGCATTAGCAACCAGTGTTTTCTAGCATTACACTTTGATTTACATCCCAGAATGTGGCTACTATTTATTGTTACGCAGAATGCTATAAAATGCTGCCTGCCCTTATAAAGGACTGTTTTTAAGCATAGGTAAGGTCCTCCTCGTAGCTGTGAGGTGGTGTTTCTGAGCCGTTCCCTCTGTGGGATTGAATGGGACGCGGCATGAGTGGAGGCAGACCCGGGACCATGGGGTCAGCTGCATGCCCTTTAAAGGTAATGTGTGACTGTGTGCATTTTGGGCAGCTCTGGACTCATCTGCTGTGCGTGCTCTCCTGTGTGCACTCCACTCCAGCGCTTTGTGGAGTGACGTGCTCGCACACATTCTCCTGTGCATGTTCCACTGAATCTGAGCTGACATGCACGTTCAGGAGCAGGTATGCGCAAATTGATGTGGAGAACATGGCCGATGGCTTTGTGGACGGAGCACTTTTTTCACAGTCGCGTATTTTTATAGCCCCCTGATGAAGTTGGGCGACTATTATGGATTCATGGTCGTCGCCTTCCGCCGCTGCCATGTCCATAGAGATTTTCTTGTGGACGCTCTACAAGCCACAAATTTCAAACGATTCCTTTGATATTTGGTATGGGTCATAGTTAGGTCATGACACCAATCGATTTTGGTTGCTGTGGCAACGGAATTGGCGGAATAAGGCGCAAATTTCATGCTGAAAATGTGCATGTTTTTGTGTAAGGCTTGTGAACGCTCTAGAGGTCAGAGTTCAAGATATCACGAGCGAGTTACACCCATGCGGTCGCAGGAGACTGGAGTGTTTAGTCTATCGCATGGACTGCACACGAAAGCTGGAAGGGAACTGTCGCGGGGGAAAAAAAAAAAAAAGTTGTTAATCTTATGTGCCATCTATTCAGTTAACTACTTTTAAATATTTTGATATGCCTGGAGTTTCTCTTGGGTCCAAGCACCTTTGGTGAGGAACGCTGGGCTTTGTAGTAAAGATGAGTCTAAGTCATAGCCTCGTGTCAACACAGCCAAACGTGTGCGTGTGCATGTGAGTGTGTGGAGAGAAATGATCACCGCACTGTACACATCCACCCCTCTAGGCAGAGTCAGACTCGTACTCACAGCCTCTCCTGATCCTGAGTGTGGCTGCTGATAGTATCTATGAGCCCCCATCAGCGCCTCCTCATTAGCACGCAGCGTGTGTGTTTCTCTCAGTTAGCGCCTGTGAGAGTTGGCCGTGGCCCTGCCTCAGGGTGGATCCCCGTCCTGCCCTGCCTGACCCCTGGCTGTGTGGCTGTGCCACTGCTGGACGCAGTGCAGGGCTCTCGTTTACAGTACCGTGCAAAGGCACTTTCAATATAATGTCATTCTTATGGCAAATATGCTTGCAAAAATAACTAAATTAAAGTTTCTAATAACTGAGGAATGTGCTATACAGAGCAGTAAACTGTTAAAAAATGATATCAAATCAATATTTGGTGTGACTATCCTTTGCCTCAAAATAAGGGACACTGCCCTGTTGTGCTATTGTTTCATAGGATGATTGGCCTTTTGATTGCTCAAAGCATAGAGGAAAACTTGACTCTGTTCTACTGCAGACTGACTGTCTCACTTGCGTCTGTCCCTCCAAGTAATTGCGAACAGCCACGATGATGTTGACATCAGAGCTCTGTCAAGAGTACATTATCTGCGTCAACTGTTTCTAAATGGAATGGAAACATTTATTTATAAAACTTTTTTTAAATTATCATTTGGAATTTCAAATATACTTTTTACCCCTCAGCCGACAAAAGTCGTGGTGGGGTATTGTCGTGGCGAGCGGCGTCTGTCTGTCTGTCTGTCCGTTAACTTCTCGTTTCCGGATGATAGCTGAAAAACGCCTTGGCCAAATGCTCTCATTTTCTGGTGGTATGTTGGGGGTGGTTAGAGGAAGCTCCCTATCGATTTCTGTCCCGCTGCGATAATCAATATGGCCGCCACGGCAGGGCAAGCGCAAGGCTGAGGTGTCCTGCTCGTGACAGCACGCTGTTTTTATCTTCAGCAGCACCAGTGTGGAAAACAAAAAGTAAACATCTAAAGCCAGATGTAAAAAATGTTGGGTGCCTAAAGCCGCTTTCACACTGGGCGCGAAACGAATTTTTCGCACGACAGATAACATTCTTATAATCTGTCGTGCGAAAAATTCATTTCGCGTCCGGTGTGAAAGCAGCACAGTTTTGCACAGTACTGTGTAAGTGGTGCGCAGGCGTTGGAATGACTCCTACACCAATGTCTTTTCATATTTTGAATTTATAAAAACAAATTTGATATTAAAAAAATCTAAATAATTAAGATTATGCAGTGTAGATATGAAAATTCCAGGTTAATCCTGATTAACTTAATATATTACATGCAATTTATCTTACCTGCTGCTTTATGAATTGGGATTTTTTTTTTTTTACTGTACTCCGTGCTTCTTCTTCTTTTTTTTTTTTTTTTTTGAGCATGCATAATATTCAGGTTTGAAATCCACATAAATTTTTATAAATGAACCCCAGGTCAGTTGGACAAGGCAGTGCCTCCCCACAGTGCGCCGAAAACAGTGTGCTGTTCAGTTTCCTCAAAAGCCTCGGTGCCTTTTACTATATTCATCATTTATTCTTGCTTAGGATTTACTGCAAATAGCTTTTTGAAAAATATTTTTACTGTGTATTTCTCTCAAAGCCCCCCCCATGTTTCAGTGGGAAGGGCCTTAATAGAGAGCGTAAACAGAGGGAGAGTGTAAACACAGAACAAAAGTACCTGCTCAGCAACTCTGAAGAAGCAGCAGACGCTTAGCGTGTGTGTTTGTGTGAACGTGTGTACCTGTGCTGCTGTTCTTGCAGTTGTGATGTATTGACTAATGTTTGAACTTTGTGTTCTACCCTATGGAGGCTGACACGCATGCATGTCAACACAAGTGTGCACTCATACGGGCCTCGTTAAGGCCTGAAGTGCTTCGCCTGGTGCCCATGCTAGACTTGCTCGCCACTGTGCCGTGTGTCTTAAGCCAGAGTAAGATGCTGGATTTGGAAGGTTTATCTCCGTTGTTTGAATACCTGCCTAAACCTCGGCCTTCCTGAGCAGAGGGGAACCGGGCGGTGAGCTGTGGCAATGTGTACTTTATTACGTTACTGTCTAAGCATCCAAACCGCATCCAGCTCACCATGAGCCGCCACCTCTAATCGGCCTTTTTTGCTCCTGCCCAACATGTTATTCCAAGTGGTTGTTGGCGGAGATCAACAGCGCCTGGGCAGTGTTATTTCTCAAAGCTCTTTGTGTTGAGCCTGTCCAGGAAAGGTGTGTTTACTGAAGGGCCAAATTAAATCTGACATCATTCCAACAATTACAGGCTTGAGGGCAGCGGTTAGCCAGTGTCAGTAATTGTCCTCAATCTCTCCCTGCGAAGCCTTGAGCTCGTCCGCGGCCGCCGCCTTTCAGAGCAGCTCACGGCCGTCCCTCCTCGGAGATTCGCAGGATCCGCGCGGCCGGCTCGGTCGCGGGGAACGCCCATGTTTGGTTAAGCGTCAGCATTTGACAAACGAAACTACCAGCGAGTCGCACAGAAGCATGCGGTGTGGAAAAGCCTGCGAGGACGATGGTGTCCTCGCCCTTGAACTAGGCTGCTATGTGTGCAGTCTGTGCGTGTGGTGTGTGGTTATCCGTGACCCTACCCTTGATTTATGCAACTGGCTGCTGTGTCCCCGGGGTCAGTGGCTGCAGGGGTGATTCATGGCTCTTGTTTAGAGGCCACAGGAATGGAGGCTCACCAGACAGCAGGGAGATTGTGTCACGCGAGTGATTGGAATCCCTCAGAGCAGGGAGTCGGCCTCACTGCACACAGCTGGGCCAGGTCCTGCGGTAACGGAGTTACAAAATCGATATATTTTGTGTCATAGCTCCAAAAATAAGTAAACGAGAGTTACAATTTAAATGCCTTTGTGTAGGTCTTCCGTAGTACTTCAAACAACAAAATAGCCAATTTTGTTCATTTGATTTATTTTGGGTGAAAACGGCAAAAAACTGGTCAGTAATGGAGTTACAAAGCTCTGATACAAAATACACCAATTTTGTAACTCCATTACCGTGTGGCCTGGCCCAGCTGTGACATTTTCTCTTATTTTCTTCACTTGAACCTTTTTCCTGATGAATGATTTTTTTTTTTTTCTTTTCTGTCCATTTCATGAAACGCATAAGGCCGGTGTGGTCGATTCTTTCATCGATTTCTCTATTGTCCTGTCTCTCTGTATTCAACTGCCCTGCAAAATATCCAGTTTTACTCATTATTGTGTACAGTTTGGCATGATGAATGATCTTGACATTATGCGGGGAAGTGTGCCACTCGCAGTTCCTCAGATTGACTTTCATGATGATGATGACGTCCACCCAGTTTAAAACATTCATTGGTGGCCCCATTTATGTGATACAGCAGAGCTATTTTAGCACTTTCTTCATGAGGGAAACTATGTATTGAATGATATAATTGAACAGAACTTGACCAAACACAAGTGAATGCATGACTCTGGCAAAGTGATTTGGAACTGAATATGCTTTCATCACTGTGTAGGTAAATCTTCCTTTTCTGACACCACTTACAGGAAGTATTAAACATCTGAAATCAAATTAATCATTGCCAATCGATACCTCAGGGATTTTTTTTTTTTTTTTTACATTTCTGTACACGATCAGTTGGACGACTTCCCATGAAAACCTCATCTGTTCATGTGCTGGTCACTCCAGGAATGTTGTGGCTGCACTGATTGTTCCTGTGACGCTGTGGACAGGAACTGAACTGTACAGACCTTGCTGGATACTGCAGTTCGGTTTCCTTCGAGGGCAGTGCATTCCCTCAGTGCAGAATGTTTTGTGCTGTACGGTACCCCACGCCTTGCTGACACAGATATCCCTGAGCTGTGCCAGTGTGGAGCTCCAGCGGTCATCAATGTCCGGCACGTGCACTGGCTTTCTCTTCCTGCTGGGCGTCTTACGGATGCAATAAAAAGTCAGCCCTTTCCCCAGGCTGGACAAAAATAGCATTTCTCCTATTTGTATGGAGCTTGTTTTAAACGGCGTTAATAATAGTTGTGTTTGTGTTTGTGTTTGTGCATGCGTGTTCCCCTGAAACGTGTCAGATTTGAAACACTAGCTACCTTGTCGGTTTTTGAATTTGAAAACATTCATGCAGAACCCTTGGAACTACTGGTAACCAAAATTTTAAAAATAAAATGTACAAATTACTGGAAAATAAATGAGAGTAAATGAAATGGATGTTTGATTTGAAATTTTAAGTACGCTGCTTGGATTCTGTTGTTTAATAGTTAAGGAGTTTATGTATTTTGGCCCACACTAAAGTTCTAAAGTGCTCAGAAGCAGCGGAGGCTCATGGGAAGGGGAGAATCATTGCCTTGTGTATCACTGACCATTTATTGTCAGTATTAAAATGGAGTCACTACTCCGAATGTGTGGATAACCCCACCAACTGTCTTTATTCTATTAAGACCAGGGTGCCTCACATCCGTCCATGTTTGCAGTTTTGTCTCATGCTCCGTTCTGTTCCTTAAATGAATGCGATCAATTTATGACTTTGGAGGTTTGAGCCCAAATCTGTAATTTGTAGGGCTGTCAGTTGGGCTGGCTTGTAATTTTTACTTTCGGAGACCTTGTCTGAAAAATTGTTTCAAATGCTGCTAATCATAGATCCAGCTGACAGGTTGACAGAGGAGGCCAATTTGCCAAATTGATCTGAGAGCAATTTGAGCTTTGAAAGCTGAACAGTATACGGAAGACTCTCTGGGCAGCTTTTGTCCTTGTCTTGTGCGCAGTTGGGCCCTTAACAGATCAGATGTAATAATCTTGAAAGCTGTCTCTTTGTCATACTGGGGTGTCCAATTTGGCACAGCTTAAAGTACCTGAGATGAGAAAATAAACAATTTCAGTTGTCCTTTGACTTTGGGATTTTGTTTTGATCACATGCTGGGGTTAAAATATGCATGACTGATATTTAAGACATTTTACTGGGGCTTAAAAATTGTCATGACTTGTGAAAGAGCAGTAGCCGAAATGAAAAGTTAAGGAAAGGCCAGAGAGTCATTGTAGTAGCGCAGCTAAGGAGCTGCATAAGTGCGTGGCTTCTTTACATGTATCCGGCCGATCAAGTAATTTTGGTATGTTGAGAGAATGGCCTGAGGATAGCATTTTTTTCTGCTCTGTGATTGATGAGTTTCTGTGATGCTTTTTTTTCCGAAGCACACATTTCAAGAATGCTCAGACAAGCCAAGCAAGCAAGATGAAAGTGCTTTCTCTGCACTGCGAATGAAGCAAACATCAAAGAAGTGCTGTTTGCAGTGTTAAGGGATCAATCCATTTTTCTCTGAGGACCTATAACTCATCCAGTGCATAGTATGGATGAAAAGCAGCTTTTTCACCCCAGAATAATGAAGTATTCTGAAAATTGATTTTTGTCTGGGATGTCTCAGCGCACAGTGAGTCCGTGTACCTGTGTACTGAAAATACAGTGGCAAAGCCACTGCGCCCGCTTGGCCAGACATGGCCAAAATCCAACTTGGCCTAGATTTTCATCCCATATACATGCATATAAAATATAAAAAAGATTCCTAGAAAAACTGAAGGCGCTAGAGTGCTGACAAGGCAAATGGTTTTCGGACGTACGGGTGCGCGACAGACCACCACAAAGGCATCTAACCACAGCATAAGCCTGATTGACCTAAAGGCCAAGTGGGCTAAAAATGCCAGATTTTCAAAGAGGCCCCATCTCCTTGTGGACAAACGTCTTGATGCTGTGGATGTTTTACCCCCAAGTTCATTTCTGGTTCCAAATCATATGCTCTTTCCATGGTGGTGTAAACATGGCTCAGTCTTTGTTACAGATTTCCCACATTAAGAATGTGTTTAAAGCCAGATTGAAAGTTTAAAAGACTCTGTAACAGCTGACTCTTCAAACGTGAAAAGAGTAAGACCTTAGTCTTTCATTTAGGCAAGCTGGCTTCAGTCTCCTTGTTTGGGACTCTTGTTGAAGTTTATATTCCATGTCTTCCTTTTAGATTTTAAAAGGGTTCATAGAAGACTCTGGAAGCTTTTTATACATCCAAAAAAAAAAAATTTGTGAAAAACTTTCATCTTGGAAAGAGATTTGAAATTAGTGACTGGTCTGAGCTCTTAAATCATGGGATTCTCGTCAACTCCCAACTATTTACACTGTAGTTGAGTGTTTATAACGTGCCTGCTGATAGTTATATCCTTTGCTGATTCAGCAAGGCAGAGTAAGTACAGCAGCTTATGGCTGTAAACTGGCCATATGTATGCAGGCATGTCTGCTCATTCGTTTATAGTGTCTGTTTTAAGCTTGAAAATGCTGAGCAGTAGTATTGTGATTGCAATTGAATGCATGGGACTTCCAATGCTGGGGTTGAAAAGGATCTGAAGGTATGCTTATGGTTTTGCTATTTTCCCCTGAAGTCACAAATGCTGCTTCCACCTCTCGCTTCAGTCATAATTTGGCCGTGATAATTGCTGGTTTGCTCACCCATTCATTCAGGCAGCGGAAAGACATTTTTTTTAATTGAAAAGAAAATGAACAGAGAAATTTACCCGAGCATGTTCAAAACAAGTTTAGCAAAGCAAACTAAAGAGCAAAAGTAAGCTAACTGTCAATCAAGGGCAGGTTTCACAGAAGAACAAATGTTCTGCACTCACTGAATAGCTAGGTGGAGCAATCTCTGTGGTGGCCGTCTTTCATAGTATTGCTGAGAACTTCTGAAAGTGAAAGAAGAAACTGCTTGACATCTCTGTAATGTTAGGCTGGTTTCCTCTCTGTTTTGCAGTTCCCCCTGTGACAAACTTGATGATTTACTTCTGTGAACCGTTTTCTAATTTAAAGGGTCTGTGGTTTGAAGATTTTGCCAAGCGACTTGACTGACGAGTGAGTTCATATCTGTACTCTACTGCTCAGCGTATTGACTTTCCTCATTTTGATTGTTCCGAAGATGCTCTTCCTCAAGGCCTGCGCTGTACCTCAGCTGATTGGGTGCTGACTGTGCCGGAATATTCCTACGTCACAGGTTACCCTGTCTCTATTGAGGGACAGGACAAACTGGATAAGGCAGGTGCGACTCAACGAACACTCATCCTGCTGATGATTTATTGTGAAAGTTCTTGTTGGTTGTCCAAAGGTGATGAGGTGACAGATGTCGATTGGAAATTCTTGAAACTATTGTGAATTTTCATCCTGTGCTGTCAAGATTAATCCAGCTAATCAATCACTGCTGGGTCTCTGGTGTTTTGGGACACGTCTCTGCAACATGCTCCATGTCACAGACTGCTGCTGAAATGGCCTTTAGTTCAGGTTTGATCCCTAACATCACTCTTTACTTTCAGAAAGAAATCAGACTTTAAAATATGGAGGATGGATGAGTGATTGAGCCATTATGTTGGGTTCGGGTAAAGAGTGGTCAATTGTACCTGCAAACTTTCACACCCTTGGTTCACACGCCACTTCCCCTTGAAGCCAAGGTAGACAGCAGCTATAATTGGCCCGTTAATGCCCAAGGGCCTGAACTTGGAAAATAGTTCTGGAATAGATGAGGAGTCCTCATCCGCCCCGATTACAGTTAGATCTGTCCCGACAGGAAAGAAGCTTAGCAGGGTCACTTCTATCTCCTTGTCCCTGTCTCCTCTCTCCATCTCCCTCCCTAGCTCTCCGTCTTTTCACTCCCTCTGTTTTGCCGAAACAAAGGTCCTCATGGCAGCCGGGCTTGTTTTGCTTTTCGTCTCAGCTGCCTGTCCCTCAGAGAGAGCTCGAGCGTGACCCCACCCCCACACACCCCTCGGCAGGCCAGAGCATTTCCCCTGCTTTGTTTTTGAGACTAGCCAGGGTCGAGCGAGGAGAAAGCTTTGATGTGCAGCTCCCCCGGACTCAGAGGAAGAACATCCCGACCACGGTCGCTGGGGAAACGTTGGTACAGGCCTGTCTGTGTTCATTTCCCAGTCGGGAGACCAGAGGTGGCCAGTGTTCTGTGAGGTCCTGCGTTTACCATAAGTGCACAGGATCCTGAGACGAGCTGGGAGGTCAGTTTCTGTAGTCTTGCTTCCCTTCTGTTCTGCCTCATTCTCTGGTCCTGGCGGACTTTCATTGCACTGTTTTGCAGCAGAACAAGGTACTTGCTTTGATTTTTCTACGCTTACATAAAGCTGCTGTCCGCGAGCACGCGGATATCGTACTTCAGTACCCTATTGTTTTTAGCCGGGGGTTCGTTGTCTGTAAATGAGCACAGCGCTTGGGTTACTTCACTCCCGGGAGTATCAGGATGCCGCGAGCTCTCTGACACGCTGTTGTGGAGAGCGAGCTCCCGCACAAGGACAGCGTCTCTGATGCAGCTCGTGGTAAAGGGCAGGAGGGATCAACAGCTGCACCTCACACGGCCTCGCTATTATTTTCACGCTGAGTTGCATCAGCATTGCAGCCTCACTCGGGCTTATCACATCTCTTCAGTGGACACTGCTTTTCCAAGTGCTGTGGTGTCGCTGAACTTTTCTGCAGCTTTACTGTGAACCTGATTTTGCCTTCATTATGGTAATTGTTTGGTTTTAAAGCGAGAGCTTTGAGCCAAATTTCACAGCGTTACTTTGCCAGGTAATCGTGTTGCTCCACTTTGAAGTGATGAACTATGCAATATGATTTTACAAAGAAAGTGATATGCTTATAGCACACATTCAGTTTTAAGCAGAGTGAAGTATCTGAATTGGTTCCTTCAGTCCTGCTTGCACTGTTTTGCGCTTCCTGCGACTCTCTAATATTGTCAATACTGGAAGGTGAATGACTGTTTGGTATTGATGGGTTGAGGTGAGTCTTCAGCATGTTTAGCGTTTTCATTTTCCATTGACTGTTTTATCAGTCCCTCAACTGCCCTTGAAATTATTTGATGCCCACCATCTTTAATGACATTCCGATCCGCTAAATCCTCCCTACAAGGATTAGGGAAGCCTTCATTTGGAGGTACCAAAGAATGATTGAGCTTGAAATCATAAGCTCATCTCCTGCATATTTGTGACATTATCTGGCCTCAAATTGACAGTTGAAAGAGCCTAATGCCTGTTTCCTTGATTCCTCCATCCTTGCTTTCTTACCTCGTGTTCTGTAATGGGTGGCATTGGGTATGGAAAGCATTCACGGTCTATAAAGTTGCCGATTCGAAAGCTTCTTGTCTAATTGCGGAGTTGGAGTCCCTTCTCCAGGAGTTGGGCTACTTAATTTGTCCCAGATATACTTCTAAGACCCATCAGAATCACATGTCCAAAATGTTACAAAATTCTTTTCAACATGTTTCAACATGCTTCGGCTGCATTAAGCAACAGGGCCAGGTCACACGGTAACGGAGTTACAAAATTGGTGTATTTTGTATCATGACTCCAAAACTAAGTAAGATGGAGTAACAATTTAAATGGCTTTGTGTCGGTCTTCCCTCGTACTTCAAAAAACAAAATAGTTAATTTTGTTCATTTGATTTATTTTGGGTGAAAACGGCAAAAAACTGGTCGGTAACGGAGTCCGTTAGGCTCAGTCAAAACCTGATTTTATCTTTAGCTCTAAACACAAGGCTGCCTTTTCTGTGACCGAAAACTGTGATTTCTGTGGGGATGGAAGTAATTGGAAGAGAATTGCCTGCATGGTAACCATGCAGACTGCATTTTGTGATGTATTATGTCGACTCTACAGAAACAGCAATGCATTTCTAACAAATACAGTGGATGAAGAAATGTTTAAATGTCATCAAACTGTAGGAGAAATGAAAGGAACTGAAAGAGGGAGAGCAGGGCAGGAGAATGAGAGGAGCGGGCAGGCGCGGGATGATGCTGATTTGACCATTTCTTGCGTATTTTCCGTTTGTTTTCTTGAGCAATTCACTTGCGATGCATAAAGAAAATGGATAGCTGCACACTCTTTCTAGCTGTACTGACCTTGTGCGTGCATTTTTGTGTCTGTATGTGTGACGGGGAAATTTGTTTCCTTTGCTTAGCAGTTAGCTGTATTCAGCTGTGCCAAGGGGAGAAAGGACAAGTGGTTTGCATTTGTCGTGATTATTTTGCACAGTGTGAAATTTGGCAGCGGTGCACACCTTTCAGCTCCAGAGGTGTGCTGCTGCTAAACGCATGTAGGGGGAACACTGAGGTTACAAAATCTCTGTGATTGTAAATTTACTCTACACTTCAACTACACAACTGGAGACTCTACACACTGCACTTCAGCGATTGATCTTGAGGGCAGAGTTTCAAATCTCTCACTGATTTGAAGTTCCTCAGTCATGCTGATAGTTGGTCCGCTGTAGAGCCACTTGTTTGTGCGTGTATGCGTGCGCTTGGATTTTGTGTTTGTGTTGTTTGCCTTTGTGCGTGTGCATGCGTGGTGTGCACACATACTTGTGTTTGTACTTTTCTGTGGGTGGGTGGGTGGTGTGCATTGTGTGCTTTGGTCTGCGAGTCCATCAGGAAACCGTGTGGAGGTCTTTTCCGGGAAATCCTAGCCCTGAGCAGTGAGTTCTTTATCTTTGAGCCCAGAAATAGCCCTTAATCTGACACGGGAATTTAATGTCGCAGAGCCTTATGATGTCATTGCTAGAGCTCCTCAAATCTTGTTTGCAGATGCCTGGCAGTGTTTGAGTGCCTGAGAAGGGCAGTACAAAATGAGTACCCCTCCAGTTGTCTGTGTTTCCTATCCGAAGGCTAGAGTATCAATGATGCTGACGCACCACAGACTCCATTTGGGCTCACACTCTATAGGTTGACACTTCATAACCATTCAGCAGAACCTTGGGTCGGGCAGATAAAGGGGGTAGATTGGCACAAAGATTACTGAGTAACATTACAGTCCCTGTACCAGGTGCATATCTGCACTCAAAACTCCTGGTACTGGGTGACTCAAAATTGTCTCCGCCACGGAGGTTATGTTTTTGCTGGCGTTGGTTTGTCTGTCTGTTTGGGTACAAGATGACTCAAAAAGCAATGAACGGATATCTCTGAAATTTTGTGGGTGGGGTGCTATTACATCAGGGATGGACCCTATTGATTTTGACCGTGATCGGTCAAACAATATGGCCGCAAGATTTCGACTGTGCTGCCTTGGCGGAGGTTTGCACCCTCGGAGTGCCTCTAGTTTGCTGTATGTGGCACTTGAAGATTTGTTTCTTTGGGTGAGGGAGTTGACCCTGTGGTTGGGTGGAGCTGTGCGTTTGGGTGTGACTGTGTTGATTGGCTCTGAGCAGTGTGCCTCGCTCTCTGTTCTAGAATGTTCTTGACTGTAAAGCAGGACCTTTGGTTGCTGCTTTAGAGCAGGAAAGCCCAAGGATCAGCTGACTAGCAGAAGTGCTCATTGTAATTACAGCAATCAGGGAAAGTGTGTCTGTTGTGATGTTATGGTGACAGGAAAGACTAGGATGGTGGAAATGGACGTTGGGACAAGAATGCTTCAGTGTAGAAGAAACTTGGCGCTAAAATGCCTGGTGAGCACTCGCATGCTTTTGGGTGACGTCACACTATCACATATGGGGGGAGTTAGCAAGATATCTAGGGCTGACCACAGTTAGTCGACTGGTCGATTGTTTGTTTGATGGGTCGTTGGTCAAGCCAGATTTCTTTTGGTCGAGCAATGGCTAATAATCCATATCTATAGAATTTTCCATTCTGAATTCTGTGGGCATGGCAGTGACAGTCCTTTGCTCTTGGCTAGGCCTGTGCTCTCTTTACATTATACAGTTAGGGTAATATTAATATTGTGAATAATTGTGTAAAATAATAATTGGAACATTTTATTATAAATGTAAAACTGAATGTAGAGGGGTGCAACACCCCCTTTCTTGCCTCCATTGTATCCTTCATATAGGCATGCAAATGTTCATTCTAATTGTAGCCTGAGATTTGCCCTATAGTTAAGTGATATAGGCATACTTTTAATTGCTCATTTTGATTAACCTTGAAACATAATGTTAAAGAAAAAATCTGGAGTGTGGCTGCATTTTGTTCCAGTCGCAGACTATGGGGGAAAAAAACTGGAATGTGGAATTTGCGAGCAACATTTTGCGTACTTCAGTTCAACAACAAACTTGACCTGCCACTTGAAAATGGGGAATTGGCCCTCTTTATTAATCTATCCATGCATAAACGAGTTATGTGCTTTATAGGTGAACATTTAAGATTGAGTTGTTATATCTATTAGTAATGCATACAGAGTTATTAATCGGGTAATTAACTTGAAGCTGTAAGGCGCATCCCCATTGCATTGCAAGCAGTCCCGCTGCATTTTCAGGTTTAATGTAAACATGGAGCTGATGCCTGCTGCTATCCCAGAGAAAATAATCAGGATAACTGATGCTCTTGTCACCCGTACCCATCTGACTTGCCTAATTCATAAGAGAAATTTAGAGCTAACTAACCAAAAAAGCAATTTTTTTGTATGTTTAATTTATTAGCAGAAAGCATTTACCTCATATTAAACATCACATTGTGGAACATTAACCCGGCAAAATTTCACAAAGCTGGTGGTTCATGGTGGTGTTAATGATCATTTAGCCGCCCCATGTGAGTCCCACATTAGGGTATTGCTGTCCTGTCCCCCCTTTCCACTAATATTCCCCTGCATTTTACAATGCATCCTGTTTTATTTATTGTGGCTCCCAGACAAAGTCAGGTGGATACTATGGATTCATGGTCATCGTCTCCGCTGCCGCCGCGTCTGTATAGATTTTCTTGTGGACTCTCCACAGGCCACAAATTTCAACCGATTCCTTTGATATTTGGTGGGGCATAGGTTTATGGTTGGGTCACGACGGCTATCGATTTTGGTTGCCATGGGAACAGAATTGGTTGAATAAAGCACAATTTCCGGCTGAAAATATGCCCGTTTCACTGAATGGCTTATGAACGCTCTAGAGGAAATTCTGGTTAACTTCAGTATTCTGGGATTTGCAGAGCGACTTTTCATTCTTTCATTGCAAACCTGGGCCACGCATGAGAGTTTTTGAGTGCTGTTATCCATAGGGAGAACAGTGTGAGTCTGTACTGAGTGAGAGATGTGCCTGTTGGGTGTGGGGTGGGCCAGATAGTCAAGCTCTTTGTGAGGGAGGGCATTACATGGCCTCTGTGCTTCAGCTCCCTGGTTTATGGGGCTCAGACCTGATGCAGAACAGCAGTGGAAGGTGGGCGGTGCGGGCTGGAGCATGTGTCACTCCTCTCTCCCTCCTTGCTGCTGTGTTTGAGTGTTCAAAGCTGACCTTCTTCTGGAAAAGTGGGGCAGCCTCATATCAGTGCTGCTATTTTGGATGTGGGTTTTTGTGTGAAGTGACAGCATCCACGGCAGCGCTGCAGTGAGCTTCATGCGCCCTGCAGTGGGCAAGCCCTCGCTGCCTTTCGCATCGCCACAGCTGGGCTTAATGTGGCCACATCAGCTGGCTGTGTGCTGACCATGCATACACACTTAAAAGGTCTCTCGCTGACTGACAGGCGCACACCTAAGCAACAACACTCTCATACAATCATGAAATCCCCTCCTGCAGTACATGAGTATGATTTAGTGGAGAGCTTGGCCAAGTGATGAGCAACTCTCTTTTCTAGATGGACCTCATTACCTGTCCCAGGCACTGGAGGGGCTGAGATGGGGTATTGATCTTGTGCAGTTTGTAAGTTTTTTTGTTTGTTTGTTTCTGTTTGCAGTTTTTTGTGAAACTAATGAACTGATCTCGACTAAATTTGTGGGGTGATGGGCTGTGACCCCTAGATTACCGGATTTGATTTTGGGCCTGATTGGGCTAAGGGCTGGGCCGCTGGCCCAAAAAAGAATGGGTCGGGGTTGTGCTGTGCCTGGCACCACTTGTTTCTCTAAACCCCTTTTCCTCCGAGTTGGTTCCAGTGCTAGTTTGGAGTCAGAGCCTGACTTTGCACTGGTTCTTTGCTTTTCCACAGCCTAAGCACCAGCTCCTGGCTCTCAAAACTGGTGCCAGAACAAGCACCAACTCCGTGCTGGTCTAGAGCCAAGCACCGATTACATGGGGCGGAGTTATAGTCACCAACAAGCGCGGTCGCGGATGTATTTTGAGCGTTCTGCTCGCAGTTAATGTTGGACTATACAAGCATCTGTCTTATATCTACATGATGCGTTTATATTTCATTTTACTTTTCTTCTTCAGGCATGTTTTTCTATGCCGTTAACGTCTATATTAAGCATTACGAGCTGGCTATCTACGGCATTCGCAAATTATTTAAATTGCCATTAGCGAGCTTGATAGGCATTTCAAAATGAAACGACATTCGATCATTCAAACTTATGAAGCTGGAATGAAATACGACAGTTTACTCATTTATTTCTTTCCTGTCTGCATCTTTGGGAAAAGAAAATATGGATTGCATGTTTCTATTATTACACCTATTGCTGCACAAGGTTTCGGTATAACATGCATGGACAACAGCGCAAGATATGGTACACATTTAATGTTTGTGCCTTATTTTGCTGCTTTTTTAATTTAATATCTGATATCAACCCAGTTCACAATCATAGCAATCTAATAGATTGTATTCCTTTTCCCCTCTAAAAAACGATAAAACCATGATGACAATTATAGTGTTACTGAGCATGGAAACACAAGCATTATTTCAGTTTTATAAATGTTTATTCATGGTTTCCCGCAGTACGTACTGTATTTCTGTATTGCGAGATGTTACGTGAGCGCTGCTGAGACGCAGGTCTCGAATGAAGTTCATTTTCTCCTGATCTGTTGGTCTTAAAATTACGGTGACGTGCTCGCGCAGCTCTGAGTTGGCTCCTGGGCGATGGAAAAGCAAACAGGTTCTTAGGAGGTTCGTGGGATGAACCAACTTAGCACTGCCACCACCACCAGCACGGCACTAGCACCAGGATTTTTTTTTGGTGGGGAAAGGGTATATGAGGATCTCTCTCAGGAATGTAGTAACCAAAGTGGCTTTATTCCCCAAAATGTCCTCACTTTAAGATTGAGATGCTGGGGTACGGTGGCCTCACTCTATGGAAATGCATACGC
Organism: Gymnothorax javanicus; assembly: GCA_029692085.1. Taxonomy (NCBI): domain Eukaryota; kingdom Metazoa; phylum Chordata; class Actinopteri; order Anguilliformes; family Muraenidae; genus Gymnothorax; species Gymnothorax javanicus. The sequence continues at coordinate 52,527,956 of CM056202.1, forward strand.
ACACTGTGTTGTGCAGAGCACAGCTTGATGGAGTCCGCGGTGCGGGAGGAGTTGGGTCCGCCTGTGGCGTGTACCCTGTTTCTGTCCCTGGGGGTAAGTGAGGGGAATATGGAGGTTATGAGTGGCTGAGTGACTGCACTGCGTTATGTAACGCGGGCGCTGTCGGCCAATGAGCTGGCACTGCTCCCCCTGTCTCCGCGCTCCCTTACATTCCCTCCTTCCAGGCGGATCCGTGTCGGCCGATGACTCATGCTGCGCTTGAGTGGGCCTGGTGAAGCGCTACGAGATTTTCCCTCCCTGATTTCCCCCTCTTATCCCTGTGTCCTCCAGCCCCCTTACTGTTCTGAATCTCAGCTGCAGTATCTCTGGATCAAGGGCTGTATCAACACTGGAGTGTGTTTGGGTTGTGAGCTGTTGTGGGGATATTTTGTCTAGATCAGTGGTTGTATCCAAATCAACAGTCTGGATTCATGTTTTTTGTATCCAGGTCTACATCTGGATCTGTGTGGACGCATCTCTTCGCTAAACCTGGTAGGATAAATAGCGGTTTTGAAGAGCCGAATCCAGTGTCCCGTTCAATAAGGCGGTGTTGGTGTTGTGAACAAACCCAATGTGGTTTCGCTGTTCCTGCTGGAAGGTGGCACTGGTACAGTATTCTCCCTGCCTCTCTGGTCAGACAGGGAAGGTTGACTAATATCTGTTGAATGCCAGCGGTGATGAAGACGTAGTTATTGGGATGGGGCTGAGGGTGGGGTTGCTCTCCTGTTGCAGTAATCCATCATCGAGGGGTGCAGATGAGACCTGAAACCTGGCCTGGCCCAGCAGGGCGCTGCTATGTTGGCCGTCCTCAGTAATTATCGCCTGGGCTGCAGCTCAGGAAGTGTTAGAGCTGATGGTGGAGGTGCAGTACAGGGCCTAGACCTCTTTAGCACTGAGGCTGATGCTCCTGCTGCAGGGGTCTCTAGGGTGGGGATTCTCAGAGCAAAACCTCTGTACCCCTCTGCCCTCTCAGTGCCCGACTCCAGCTGTGGCAGGACCCTGTTGAGTGGGGAACCTGTTCCCCTCTCCCGGCTGTGTGTGTGTGTGTGTGTTTGTGTGTGTGTGTTTGTGCAATCCTTGCAGAGCGGAGGCAATTGTGGTATGACTCACTGAGGCTCCCTTCAGAGAGCTTCCTTACATGATTGTTGGAGTCAGACGTGGGTCTACTCCTCAGTATATTCTTTACAAGCCAGCTCCTGCAGATGTGTGTGTGTGTGTGTGTGTGTGTGTGTGTGTGTGTGCGTGTGCATGTGCTTGTTCTAGCGTTCAACAGCTCCTGCAGATGACGTGTGTTTGTGTACCCTGGGAATATTGTTTGAATATTGATTAAATGGGAAAAGGGGAAATGTCCCCCCCGCTCAACAATATGACAGTCATTCCCCCCCAAACAAAATGAGAATCCACCCCCTGCTCAACAAAATAAATGAGAATAACCCCCCCAGACATCGGTCTGCCACCACACATGTGCCCCCATACTCCTCAAAAATTCTGTGGGAAACACTGTTCCTCCTTGTTCTTCATGGCAGCACACTGACATGATGCAGGCCCTGATGATCAACTTTAATGGGTTCAATTGAATTGTTTGTTTTAGGCTAATAATCTGATAAACAGATCTTGTTTTTTTTTTATATGTGTGTCATTTGTGATGCAGCAGCTCCATAATTGCTGTCCCGGTTGTTGGGACTGTGTGTGTGTGTGTGTGTGTGTGTGTGTGGCAGGGTGCCAGCAGGGATGATGAGGCAGCGGCCCATTGGGCCTATCAGGTCTGCATCAGAAACAACACAGTGCGGCCTCTCGGCTCCCATCGCCCCGCACGCACTTTTTGTGATGAAAATGAGGTCTTTCAATTGGTCACTAATTAGAAAAAACAGTATGCTGTCGGGACATAAATAAACCTTTTTATTCTCAATTTTTTGTTCTATCCCTTTTGTGTATCTCCTCTTTGTCTTTTTGTTTTTATTTTCGAGTGTGCATTTCCTGGAATCCATCATACATATGTGGGTGATTTGGTCGCATGAAAGGGTGTCCACATCCCCCCTTTTATCCCTGGACCCCTCACCCTTTCCTCTGTTCAAAGGGCTGCTCTGTGTTATTCTGCATGGATACGTGTTCTCCTGTTCAGAGCTCATGAATGCAAAGGCTCACGATCTCAGAGCGGCTTGCAGAATTTGGGCTGGAGCTCCGGCTGGTCTCACCCCACGTGGCACTGCTATGGTGGGGTGTAGTGCGGATGGTGTCGAGCTTGATGCGAACAGATAGCTCTTCCGCGTAAAGGCTTTACTGCCGGGGTGTGAAATGCAGTCCTGTTGCTTGTCTCCATTAGCTGGGCCCCTGGGTCTGGAGGGCCGGGGCCTAGTCTCAGGGGCCACTATGATTTGCTTTCTCATTTGTGGCGTGGTGAGAAGAGCTCTTCTGTTTTGGGGGAGGCGTTGCCAGGGTTAGAGGGCATCCTTCACTCTTTAATGCCGGCATGTAGGACGGAGCTGTTGCCCCAGTTACACGGGTGATGGAAAGTGCTCTCCGACAGGACGCCTCCGCCCGTTTTCCCCGGAGGGTCAGGTGTCCGTCCCGATGAGAGGGCGTGAGGGAGTCCGCTTTCTCTCAGCCCTTCAGATCTGCACCTCGGTGCGTGTGGTGAAATCGAAGCCGCGGGGTTGGATGGGCACCAGGCGCTGGGACAGGGGCGGAGGGGAGTCAGCGGTCAGGTTTCGCTCGGGCCGCCTCTCTAGGCCCTTCTCTCAACACCTGGGGTCGGCCTCACACCTCCCCGCACCCTTCGGGCACCTGCATGCTCTCACGGGGCGCTCAGGTTTCTGCCTTTCGGCCGGGGCTTGGGTCAGGTCCATCTATTTTGAGTCACTGGATTCTTGGGGCGGGGCTCATTATTATGTTATTGCCTTTTTTCACATGATCGACTTATGTATCGACTGAATTATTGAATTAGGAGCTGGTCTTATGAGTATGTTAAGAGTTTTTGAGCTCAGGAATGAGTTTTACCTCCTGTATTGACTTAAAACCCTTTTGCGCCCATGAACGGAAATTTCCGTATTATGCCAATTGATTCCTCCGTCTGAGTACGGATTTTTCTGTGTTTTTCATTTCCTTGGATCTCAATCTTATTCAGAAAGGGCCAGTGTGGGTGCAGGCTGTCATTCCAACTAAGCTGTTACACTCCGGATTCCACGAATCAAGGTCCTCAGCAAAGATTCAAATTCAAACTGATCATTTATCTCTAAATGTTTGCTCTCGAAATGTAAGCTGTGCTAAATTTTGCTGGAAATAAATGCATCCAACCTGTATGGAAATGTATAAGCAACATTTAGTTTCACGATTTCATACCATGAAATGCTATGGTTAACTTGGAGTTTAGTAAAAACTTTGAGCATATCTGATATCTGGTCTTCACTAACTTGGGCAGAGCAGTCATGCTTGGTGGCAAAGGGTTAATGAAATGGAGTTGGCCCCATAGCCTTGCTGGTGAAAATGAAGAAAACATGTCCCCTGAGGCGTGCCTGGAAGGAGCCATTGATTTGGTTACACACTCCAGTCTGTGCCCAGAATCTGCTGAGTGTGACCCTTTAGCTCGAGGGTCACACGCTCTGGGTTGTTAGTTTAGATGCAGACCTGGACCTGACACTTGGGGTTCAGAAGTTCAGGGAAGTATTGAAATCAGAAATGTGAGCGCACCACTTCAGAGAATACTGTTTACCCCTGAGTTTACAGGAGAGTCCGGCAGCTACTTCAGGGTCTGGTTCACGGTCACAACGCACTCTGTATATGAACCTGCAATCTGAGAAGTGACAGCCACGATGCTTGGAGAGTGGAATTAATTTATAAACTCTCCATTAGAAGGCCAACTGAAGTGAAGATATGTTTTCCTGTTGTGCATTATGTGTATGAAGCATGGAACTGTTGAAACACGAGCCCAGTTAGTACAAACTGCACAGGCTTTTTTTCTGTTTGGGTTTGAATTTTTCAGTGCCTCTGAACTTTACCCATTGCAAGTGAGCTAGAGCTCTGCTTATAACCAGAAGATGAATGGTATAATGGCTTATCTTAAATGTAAGCAAACTATTTAGTTGAATGTGAACGTGGATGGTTCAAATCATGTAACAAATTAGCTTGTGTTTGAGTTGAGTGTGTCCCAGGATGGGCCTGTTTTTTACACATAATATAGAATTCTGAGCAGACCAATGATTAATGACATGCATTGTGACATCACAGAATTGTTCTCTCTCTGTGGTAAACAGTTCTGATCATAGCAGAAGTTCCACAGTCCTGTTGCCCTGCTGTCCACTGCTTATTAATTCTAGGAGGGTCCCTATCTGTATTAAAGATTTTTATAGGGCTACATTCCTGAGCTGTGCTGCAACATTGTCCCAGGCGATGCCTCTCCGTGAATTCACAGATGACTTGTCATGTTGGAACCTTTTGGCTTCAATGGTAGGGAGTTAGTTCTTTCCTCAATAATACAGCATCAGCATTTGGGCCTGCTCAGAAGCTCTGCCATGTTGACGGCTGTTTTGATCTATCACCTTTTCAGTTCTTGATTTTTATACATTGTTTCTGTATGTTGTGTGGTACAATTTCATGTGAATTCCTTACTTTTTTTTTTTTTTTTTTTTGTTTTGTTTTGCTGACAACTGTTGTCTCTGAGATTCGTTTTGTCAGTGCTTGGTTCTAGAGTGACACTGTGGACTTACCCATTGACCCTTCACTTGTTAAGGAAGAAAGTGGTAAATTTGATTCTTCCATTCTAGGCTGGGTAGTCTTTTGGTGGTACTTTTGATGTACATTGTAATCAGCTAGCAGTAGCATTTTGATATGGATGGTGTAGCATTTTTAAATGAGATCTAGTGTTGTGGGAATTTTAATTTTCATTCCTGTAAGAAATCACGCTGAGACAAGATGAGAGTAAATAGGATCCATTTTACTATGTGCCACATAGGGTCTTTGTTACAGGCAAGAACAAAGACAAAGGAATCTCCTTTGCTTTGGATATATGTAAAAGCAGAACATCATGATGTATGCCCTCTGCGTCAGCAGCGTGCGTGCGCATCCCGCGTAAGTCTGGCTCCAGTAGTCCTAAAAAGTTTCTCCCCCCGCAGAAATTTACGTTTCCTCGGGTCTGATCTAGAACACTCCAGGCTCAGAAGGAACACACTGTTTCAGTAAACACACTTCATGGCGCTTCTACATAAGAACAAGCTAGATTATAAAAGTTGCAATCACGCATGGCCTAGGTCACCTAGGCCACTCGAGAACAAGCAAGGATAAACACTTAATGACTGAATAAACAAGTAAATCAATACTAAATCAAGAGCAAGCAAGGATAAACAATTAATAACCAAAAAAGCAATAATTAGGAATTTATGACTGAATTCCACCAACATCTATGGTCTTAGCTTTTGATACCAGTATGAGACCTTTTGTCTCAGCATACTATCCATCATCAAAAGGGAAGTGTATTTATGTATTCTGTACTGTACTCTGCAGTTGTACATGGAGTCTGCTTTGATGGGAGTAGCTATTCTGGTACATGCAGCGTTTCCTTTGCTGGTAGTGCAGTTATGAGCCCCTGATGGTGACTAACGTCTCCAGTGTCTTTCTGTTGTCTGCCAGTCCTATTATCTTATCTGATGGGGTTGGTATGTTGCAAAATGCAGTGATATGCAGTTTTATTCTTGCGTGTGTGTATGTAGAATAGTAAGTTTAAACACATCAGAAGACTGGCGCCATAGGGGTCTGTTGGCTTCATTTTGAAGAATTGTTTGTGGCCGGTGCTAATCCTGTGCCCTCGCCTGCTGCTCACTTTAATTTGAAATAGTTGTCACTTTCCAGCGGCCGTGACTGGAATGCCTAGAGGGTGATGCTAGCCGACGGGGTAAAATGGGGGCTGTGATGACACGCTGGCGGGTAAACCATCGCCGTGGCGATTCCTCCCTGGTCCCGCCTGGCTCATGTGACAGGCTGGTGGAGTGTGGGGAGAGGGATGGATTTTGGGGGGGGTCGTGGGTTTGAAGCCTGGTGTTTGTTCAGATGCTCTGGGATGTTATCGCTCTCTGGCTGCATTGGCAAATAAGAAAAGCAGCCCTGATAGCGTAAGTAAAGCGATGTGGTCTGATGACAAGAGGGCGTGGATGACTTTGAAATCATGCATTGGATCAAGAGAGTCTAATTATGTCTGTGCCTAATGAGAGGCTAAATTAATGTTTATTAAAAAACCTTCACTCTCAATCCTGCATGCCTGAAACTGTGGCAGGGTGATCATTCCTTTTGTTGTTTGAGTCTGATATATATTTAAGGCTGACCCTGTGCATGCAGGAGATGTTTTCGTATTTTATCGGCCATAAATTTATTTCTCTCATCTCTGTGACGTGCTCTAGATACTGAACATTATGTATTTATTTGCTATCAATACTGGCATTTCTATGCCTCATTTTGAAATGATATATATATTCTATGGGCATATTTGTGATTTACGGAGAGTCTGTTGTCTTGTAGGTACAGCCCAGGTCAAAACGGTCAGTGCTGAGGACGGCATGAACTGCATTCGAGATGTGATGTGTGTTATTTATTGATATAGGCCACTTGAGGGCTGGGTAACTCCAGCCCTGGATGGTCGCGGCATATCCACAGGGTCACAGTGTTTTTCTGCACGAGTGGTCTAGTCACTGATTGGCTAATGGATCCACACACCTTGTTTTCCAGGCCTGCTGATTGAAAGCAGAGCACAAAAGCCTGTGGACACTGCAGCCCTCCAGGACCGGAGATGCCCACCTCTGGGCTGTGTCATACATGTACGTCTGTGTTTTTGTACTGCATGTATGTAGTACGCTTGTCGAAATGGTAGTTTATGTTCATTTGTAGGTGGCATGGGCTACCATAGATTTCTGTACATATGCGTACACATGCGTACATGTATGCAGTTTCTATATCTGCTGATGTATATGTTCTGATGTGTTTTTACATGACACTGGTGGTGGGAGCAGTGCGAATATCGGCAGGCTGTTTACAGGCTTGGTAAAGAGTAACTTTCTGCGAGCCCTTCATAAATGGAGCGTACAGGCTCTGCTGTGCTAGCACTGTTTCTGCGTACCTGTGTCCTCGGCTGCTGCCTCACTGCACTGGCGCCGACACTGATGCTAACAGCAGTCTGCAGTGTTTCTGAGACACTGTCAGTATGACCGACCCACGGGCAGGGGCAGAGCTGTCACTTTCACGGCGGCTGCAGGAACCGGGGGGGGGCGGGGCACACGGCTGATTGACATTGATTGGTGGAGCGTGACTGTCCTCCCTCTGCCCCCTAAACGGGCTGTTGGCACCGCCAGCATCAGCCGTGTTGCTGCTGCCTCTCAGTATTTACAGCCAGCTGAAAGAAAATAAATCCTGAGGGAAATGAGGAATCTCTTTTATAAGTTTCGTACAGTTGAAGCTTCCCTGTGCATTTAGTTTGCCAAACTTAATTCTCGACTAAATTGTGTTACGGCCAATGAGAGCAGATGCTGAATGCGCAGGTGTGCGTGTCCAAGCTGTCCTCCGGCCGCCCCAGGCTCCTGTTTTTGGTTCTGTATGTGTAAGGGATGCTAGTGGGCGGAAAATTGAACGCGGTTTTCTTTTTTTTTTTTTTTTTTTTTAATTCTTGGTTTGTAAAGCTGCTTTCACACTGGATGCGAAACAAATTTTTTGCGCGACAGATTACATTCAAAGTCGACGCGAAGACTCGAATACACGCGAAACGCATGTATTCGCGTCTTTGCATTGACTTTGAATGTAATCTGTCGTGCGAAAAATTAGTTTCGCGTCCGGTTTGAAAGCAGCTTAAGGCTTTTCAGATTATTGCTGTGAAAACCTGAGTGTTTTCCCTGGCAGTACTCCTGGCAGGGGAGAATGTGTCGGCCTGAGACACAGGCTCTAGAAGGACGTGATTTTGAGACTTTGGCTCCTCCAGATTCAGACCTCATGGAGCTCCGGATGAGTCTGTAGAGGCTGTGCTGGTGCCCTCGCTGTGGGCTTTTCGGGTTTCGGGTGCTCTCTGAGGTTTGTGCTCTTACTCTTGAGCGCCTGTACCCCCCCCCCCTTCAGGAGTCTTCCCGACTCTTCGTCTCTGACTCATTCCTGATCGATTCCTCTGAGTTTTGAGTTACTCTGGCTCTGGTACCGTTTTGCTCACGGTAGTTTCTGGTGAGCTCATCCTCCGGATGAGTGTCATGACTTCCTCTATTATTTCTCTGTCCCTTTCGCTTCCTTTTTCCTGACATCATTTCGTCACCGTCCCATCAGTCTGTCAGCGTCCAGCCGATTCTGGCCCTCCCACACGCCACCTTATTTAGGCTTTGAACGTCGTCCCTTAATTAAGAGGGCGCTCATGGAGATGGCTCATCACCACAGAAATGTGCAGAGGTCGGACAGCAGGGCGCCTCTCTGTTTGTGCTGGTGTTGGGACGGTGCGGGACGGTTAGGGGAGGCTTTGAGGCGGAGGGGACTAGGTGGGACCGGATGCTTTGATGCTGGTGGTGAGGATCGATGGCGGGGCTCTGTCTCCAGAAGAGAGGTGCAGGATAATTGAAATGAGGTGTCTGGGCAGGGCCCCTGGGGCCGGGTGCCAGGAGGATTTATGTGCACCAGACATCAGGTCTCTGAAGCTACTGGTGTTACACACACCCTACTCTGTCTATATACACTGTCTGTATACACACTGCTCTGGTATACACTCTGCTCTGGGTATACATGCTGTAGATCTTGTATTTTAGTTTTTTATTTAACCCTTATTTAACCAGGGAAGTCCCGTTGAGATTGAAATCTCTTTTTCAAGGGAGCCCTGGGGGTTGAGATGGGGAGGGAGAGGACAAGTTGCACAGCCAATTGGATCAGGGGATGATTAGGTGGCAGGTTTAAAGAGCCAGGTTGGGACTTTAGCCATGACTCCGGGGAACCCCCTACTCTTATCGAAGGGTGTTGTAGGATCTTTAATGACCACAGTGTGTCAGGACCTCTGTTTAACATCTCATCCGAAAGACGGCATCTCCTTCAGTACAGTGTCCCCGTCACTGCACTGGGGCATTGGGGATTATTCCACTAGAAGGAAGATTGCAACCTACTGGCCCACCAACACCTCTTCCAGCAGCAACTTGGTTTTCCCAGGTGGTCTCCCATCCAAGTACTGACCAAGTCCACACCTGCTTAGCTTCAGCCACGCGGCTGGAGCAGATCGAATAGTGGTATGGCTGCAAATCTGCCCATGATGAATCATGACTTTTTCTTCAAAGCATAAGAAGACCAATTCCTCCCATAGGGGTTTATAGGCAATAGTGCATCAATTCTTTTTCTTGATGCAGGTCAAGATGCACAACGCAGACAAAGCTGAAGACAAGGTTCAAAATAAAAACCAATTTATTTCTCAGTCAGACAAATTGTAAAATATAGTATAAAGGTTTGACAGATGCTTTCCTTAAGGAATAATTTCCTTAAAAACTTCTGTAATTCTACAATTTCATTGACATAATGTGTCTTTTCAGGTAAGGAATATGCAGTTTTTCTGAATGGAGGATTAAAGACATTCCAAATATATGACAATGGTAACATACAGACCTGCGATGTTCAGTACAGGAAGTACAAAGCCCGAGGAGATCTAGAGGAAGTTATGACTTTACTTTCCAAAGCACACTGAACAAAAATATAAATTAAAAGCACCATGCTAAAATTCTATGCCACTTCTTTCTACTTGACGCTTTAAAAATACCATTTTCGTATTCACAAAAGGAATACCTCTGTTACCTCTGTTTGAATGGCATAGGGAAATTTGCTCACACGTGGTTTCGAATTTTCTTTACTCGGCAAATGGCAAAATCCACTCATGAGATGAGTGGTTTATGTCCATAATATTTGTGACTTGTGAACACTGCATGGACAATCCTTATTCTGGGGACCATAAAAAGATACCTCGAAGGACTGAAATGTGTTAGACGTGGAGATGCCACAGCTGTCGCAAGTTATGAGGGAACGCTTCATTGGCATGGTGGATGCGGGCGTGTCCACTCGAGCAGTAGCTGGACAGCTGAATGTTCACCCCTCGACTATCAGCCTTCTGAGACATCGTCATGTTGATGTTGGCAGTACAGCAAACTGTCCACATGCCTGCAGTCCACGTATCACGATGCCAGCACAAGACTGTCATATCTGCCTCCTCCATCTGCATGATCGTCACAGGCCAGCAACACACACAGCTGATGAAACGATCGGATTGCATAACAGGGGAACTGCAGCACAAACTGTACGCAGCTGCTTGAAAGAAGCCCAGATTCGCGCCCATTGTCCACTCCACGGGTTGGACCTTACTGCTGTCGGACATCAGAACGGACTGGCTTGGGCAAATGCACATGTTCGATGGCCTTTAATACGCTGGAGGACAGCACTATTCACAGATCAGTCCAGATTTTGTAACTACCGAGCTGATGGCGGATGACGTGTTTAGCATCCTGTTGGTAAACAGTTTGCAGATGTTGGGGTCATGTGCAGGTTTTTTTGGCGAATTATTAGACAACTGTTGACGCATCCATGGTACCAATCCTTGTTTCTATTACTCTGAAATTAAATTGGTACGGTTTTGCTGCGGAAACGATGATATATCCCGCAATATTGATGGTCAAAGTTGGTTGTAGGAAAAAATCAAATGAACAAAAAGGAGTGGATGTAGAATTGCTTTGCCTGCATTTTTTGACAGAGCTTAAATGTGTTTTTCATCCCTTAAAATTTCATGTGGCTTTGTCATGTAGTCATGAAGTTATGAGTGCTCAAAAAATCTGGAAAAAAAAATGATGCACATTTGAAGGCGCAAAATTTTGACCCGCCCTCATGTACTTTGAGGGTCTGTAACTTGGAAAATATTCATAGTATTATGGTGAAATTTTGCACAGCTTCATTAAATGTACGAGCTACAGTTATTATACAAAAAATGGCTCATTCTGGGGGTTCAGGCAGGAACTTTTTTCAGAATTGGTTGATTTTATATGGAATGATTCAGTTACGCATCGAAGCCTTGTCAGGCATATCTGCTTCTCCGTCTCATCTTAGTTGTTTTATAATGTAGTTTACACATTAGTTTTGATTTGTCGGTAAATAAATAGCTTGATTGTTATTGGGCAAAGTACTTGGGAACTGGTGGTTGACAATTATGCATCAAAAGGGGAGATGTTCAACCTCACAGAAGGAGATTATCCGACATGTCAAAGATTTTTCAGTGAAGTATTTCACTTGGGCTCTGATGTTTGGTTGTTGTTCGTTGAAGACCGCTTCAGGTATTAAGGTATGTTTGAAGAAAAACGGATTGCACGATTGTCCATATTTGCGGCATTCGGTCTTATTATTTATTTATTTATTTTTTAAAAATTGAAATTCATCATGGGTGCATTCCAAGTATGCACCCTACTCTGTCGAGACACACCCGTGCTTCGTCGAGACAAACCCCGCCCGGTTGAGACGCAAACTGCGCATTTTATGCCTAACCTGTGCTATCTTCACAAAGCATGTGTTCTCCCCTTTATTCCTTGCAGTGAAAGATTTTATTAGGCTCTTGTATTGTTTGCCACTGTGAGATCTACAGCCAGCATTACATTTCTGCTGTTCTCTCCCTCCTCTCCCCTCTGTCTCTCCTCTCCTCTTTCCCCTCTCACCCCCCTCTCCCTCCCCCTCTCTCCCCCACGCTGCAGGAGGCTGGCTCTCTAAGCGGCGCAGGCACCCAGCGAGTGGGGATTGATTGGCTGGTGGGTGTGGCCGGCGGGCTGGCTCCTCCCCCTCCCGGCGGCAGCGTGCGCTCCCAGCCGGCCCCCTGCGCCCCCCCGCGCTCGCCCGGCCTGCGCTCCCGAGCCCATGCCCCCGGCGCCGCTCGGCCCTCCAACGCCATGTGCCTCCCGCCCACCATGGAGCCGGGCAACCACAGCAGGGGGCGGGGCAGCGGCGGCGGCTGCGACGGCAGCGGGGGCGTGCCCTTGGAGCCCTTCGTGCACCAGGTGGGCGGGCACACCAGCATGATGCGCTACGACGACCACACCGTCTGCAAGCCCCTCATCACCCGCGAGCAGCGCTTCTACGAGTCCCTGCCGCCCGAGATGAAGGAGTTTACTCCAGAGTACAAAGGTCAGTGCACTCTGCTGCCTCCAGTCAGGACTGAGGAGCTGAGGTCAAGGTGTGAGGAGCTGCCCCGAAATGGACGTTTCGTTAATGTGCTTTTTTACGCAAATAAAAAGAGCCAAAATGCATATTGCAGCTTGCAGATGCAGACAGCCTGAGATCTTTTCTAATGCCCCTTTGTTACAGGAAACCCAGGGTATACATGTGGTATTGAACACGGTGGTGACTGTCGTTCAGCCCACTCTGGTCTAATGGGAAGTTCCTTGGTCCGTTCTGCTCACACAGGACCCGGGTCAGCCAGTTTAACTCTTCCAGTTGTAACTTAACAGGATTTAGCTGTATCATTTTTTAAAATTTTGCTTCTAAAATAGTGATCTGCGTCAATTAATCGGATCCTTAACCTGCTCAAACTTCTGGTGGGACATATTTAGAGTCACTGTGTCTTAATGAAGGAGGACTCAAAATGTGCTTTTCCGAAAGGTTTAGGCAGTTGAAGGGTTTGTAGAAATATTTTTTTGTTGGGGTCTGGATCAATATTGAGGCTGTTTAAAGTAGCTCATTATACTAACATTGCGACATCAATGATTAATTAGTTGGCTCCAAATCTAGAAATGCTTTTATTTGGCAGCCATTTATTAAAAAATAAACAACTTCTTCAGGGGAATGCTATCACCCCAAATCAGTGAAACGCCTGCTATATAATCCAACTGGGCAATTTTCCTCTTTAAATTACATACAAGGGCATTTCTTTGCCACCGACTGGCATTGATTGTTGAGTTACTTTCTATAATGTTTTTAGACATGTATAATAACAAAGATGGGAATGCTTCTAACATGTAACATAACATGTCGTCTCGCTCTAGGAGAAGTCTCGCTCTGAATTCTAGCTGGAGGCGAGTTCCAGCAGGAAGATGACACTGTAAACGTGAGCGAGAGTTTGAGAGAGCTGACTGGGGAAGAGAGGAGTACAGAAAGCATCTTAACCCATTTAAACCGGGACAGCATGTGCGCATTTTAAGAAGCCGACACAGATATGCGTGTAATTTTGAAAGTACCGTAATTACTGTAAGTTTTGCGCAATAGAAAAAAAATTCCAACTGTTCCTGAAAGCTGAGAAGCTGTGCTTCAGCCCAGATACAGGTTACTATGGTAAATACGGCAGCATGATTCTCTCCTGGGATTTTTGCATTAGGCCTTAAAGGGTTAATGTTATCTGAAAGATTGAAAATAAAACGGTGATTTTTGTCGGTACATTTCCAAATTGTGGGAATAAAATTACGCTCAACACTTCGCAAAGCTTTCTTGGATTACCTTTGTGGAACAGAGACATGCTGAGGTTGATAAGATAAGATAAGATACACTTTATTGAACCCCGTGGGGTAATTTGTCCTCTGCATTTAACCCATCCTATAGTTAGGAGCAGTGGGCAGCTGCAGAGCAGCGCCCGGGGACCACCTCCAGTTCTAAGGCCAGTACCTTGGACAGTGGTACTAGTAGGAGTGTTCCTTTAGTGCATGTTTTTTTTGGGGGGGGGGACCGGAGCACCCGGAGGAAACCCACGCTAACACAGGGAGAACATGCAAACTCCCAACAGAAAGGCCCCAGGCCAGATTCGAATCCACGACCTTCTTGCTGTGCGGCAGTAGGTCTAACCACTATGCCACCGTGCCGCCCACGGCCAGTTGTGCTGCGCCTAGAGAAAACACTCTTGTCCGTACACTGGGCTTGTGCGTACCACTGTCTTTCCAGTGACCATTTTTTACCAGGATCACTACTGCCGGTCAAATAGGAGAAGAAATCTAACACCAAAGTACTTTCCTCTGAAGAAAAATGCTGTTCCGAGAGCACAGAGCCCTGCTGCAGATATAGTGGAGATAATCTTATGAGCTGAAGTTGTTGTGTTTCCCTGGCATCAGAGCACACAAAAGTATAGCAGGTTAACGTCTAAAACAGTCACTCAATAAGCCAGTAGTATGTAAGAGTGCTGAAGCACTGAACCAAAAGAAAAAAATTCTTTATCCAATGAATTATGGAGCTTAATGGAGATGTAATTTGCTGATAATTTCATGTTGGGGTATTGAAACCAAAGTGGGTTATCAGAACACTAGTGAATGTCCGTAAAACAGATTTCTGGATTTCCCGCGTCCCTGCACTACTGTGACCTCTGGATGAAGGTAAATATTATAGGAGTCGCTGCTGGAGAGATTAACAGGCTGCCTCATCAGTGATAAAATGTATCTTCCCACTGTTTGCATAGTGTTTTCTGTCTCTGGTGATATGTACACCACGGTTATACACCTCAGTAAAACCATGGGTACAGTCTTTTGAACTGGCTTTTATTTTAGCTTGTCTCACTTCCCTATACTTAAAAATGGCACTGCTCATGTGACTGACCTTCAAATGTGTCTCGCCCAATCTGAGTAATATGTGGAGCCTTCATGGAATAAAAAAGCCTGCTATGTTTGACACTGTTCTATGTAAACATCCTTGCTTCTTTTCCTGATCTTGCGCTGACTTCTTAGGAAGTTCTCGGGAAAGTGTGCGGAAGCGCGCAGTACTGGAAGTGAACACTACGCATCTTGTCATCCCAAAAGCATGTGGAGAAGGGCTCCTGTTTGTCGAGTGGCCGGGCCTGCTCTCCATCTTCATTATGATCAGTTGAAGTGTTTCTTTTACCTTGGTGACCACGGTGAAACGTTGCCCGGAGACCGGCGAGTCATAACTCGTGGTTGTTTTGACATTAAATGTCAGTGTGACAGGAGAGAAACAGTGCTCAGGGATTAGGAAGTGAAAGCTGACAGCTGATGTTTCTCATTGAGCCAGGTGCTCTGCGTTTCATCAGCTGGCTGCGTTTTGGCAATGACTGGTGAGGTGGGTGTAGGAACCAGGCGGCCATTCTGGATCTAAACATGAGATGCAAGGGATTTAATTATGCCTGATTAATCTGGGAGTGGTGGCTTTTGAGTCTCCATGTGTGTCAGCCAGGCAGAGTACTTGGTTGTATGGTCAGCACCTCATCAAAAGCTTGGCCAGTCTTTGATGGCTGACTGATGGACAGATTTTTTTTCAGCGAAGTCTGTGAAGTGGTTGTTGACATATTTTAGGCCTGAAAATCTGTACATCTTTATTAGTTCCTGAATAAAATGGGGAAAAATTGCATCCCTGTGCAAACTCATTACGTCTATCTGTGTGTTTAAAGCAAATTTCACCCAGGGTCCTGTGATTTACAGCGTGCACAATCAATGATTCGGTCCTCACTGTGCCTGATAAATGAGACACTGTGTAAAAGCCTATCTCAGGGTGTGTGTTTGATTAAGGAGCAGACTGGGTTCTGGTCCCCAGTTGATTCCATTTACAGGCATGGGCCCCTGTCCTTATCTGCCAGCGCAGGTAGGCTAAATGAGCACAGGCCAAAGACCAGGCCCATATACTGCTGTGTGACCTCATACTCGCTTCCTTCATTGGCCTACACATATCACAGGCCGAACACTTGTCTCGTCCCTATTCCCTTCCTAAGAGAACGGCTGAAATACGATTTGCTGAAATGAGTGCGAGGCTTATCAGAAGGATGCAGCGCTCCAACCATTCCCTGCGATATCGAATTATAAATGGGGTGGTTGCGTAATCGCGGACAAATGCGCCGCAGTGTCTTCCTTTGGCATAGAAAGTAGAGTTGAGTGCCACTGGATGTGAAGTATGTAGGTAAAGGCAAAAGCGATGCCCTCCTTTATGTTTGGGTGATGTCATGTCTGCCTGATCCTCATCTAATCTTCCTGGCTCCGGTGTTCCCCCTGACAGGGGCCGATTGTTGCTATTCTCATCTCGGCAACTAGCGCATGGGGCTCACTGTTGTGGAGGCCTTCTCAGTTGGTATGTCAGGAGCACCTTACTTGTTGAAGGATTGCTCCCTTGAAGTGTTACACAAACACTTCTGTGTTATTCTATTTTAAGTGGACAGGGGGCTCATGCAATATTGCCCCTTCCATTTTTTCCATCCATTAGCTTCCCTCTTTTGTGGCAGTCCCGGCCAACTGGTAAAAATAGGGTGGCGTCCACACGATCAGCATTGTTTACTCATGACGAGGCTGGGCGAATCGCCTGCCTATGTTGATGGAATGCACAAAATGGACAGTGGGTTATTAATAGGGTCAGGGTTTACGCGGCAACATGCAAGTTCACTGCCTCTGTCGGGGGCTACCGCGCCCTGCCTCCTGGAGCTTTGAGTCCTCGCATAGCATTAGCATTGTGCTCTGTTTATTGTTTATAGGCTTTCCCTTTAATGTATTCTCATGGATAATTTAATATCTGTTCGTTCTTAATGGTCCATCTCGGGCAAGGCTGCTGTCAAACTGCTCCCCCCTCCTTTGTTGACCTGGCTTTTATGGCTGTTATGTGGGCGAAATTCATCTTGATAGCAGCACGCAGGCGATTTGTTGAGTCATCATTTTGAACTGAAAGCAAATACTTTCATTTTTCCTTTGCAAATTGTGTCTGTGAATGCGCTAATGAAAACAACGTCCCAAACATTTGTGTCTTGATGTTATGGTGTGACAGTGGAACAGCATAAATATTGGTGTCGGTGGCCATGGAGAAGCTAACGGAGGACACTTGTGTGTCCCTCCTAGAATGCGGTCAGTCATTGTCTTGCCACGCGGTCCTTACCATCTCGGATCCCTGAGTTTTCATGTTGTCAGACTGGCCTCACTAATCAGCGACTCAAGAAAAGAACAAACCTCCATACCTTTTTTTGTTTGTTTGTTTGTTTGTTTTTTTTGGCAGAAATCTGCCTTTACTTTATTTTAAAAGGTAGTATCAGTATCTATGTGTAGAGCAGGACAATGCTGCAAAAAATGTTGATACAATATTTTTTTTTCCTATCTAACTATATCTACAGTGGGCTCAAAAATTACTGGCACCCCTGACTGGCAATGCACAAACGATACAAAAAATTATGTAAGCAATATAATTATAGAGAAACTGAATATACTGACATGTATGAAATACTTTATTATTGTGATGAGGGAAACCACTAAAATCATAACAATCATTTAATACAAAATAAATTTCAACAAAATCAAGGTTTCATAATTATTTGCACCCTTCATTTAGTGCTTGGTGCAACCACCTCTGGTAAGGATAACAGCATGAAGTCTTCTCCTGTAATTTTTGATAAGGTTTAAGGCACACATCTGGATGATTTTGGGCCATTCCTCAAAGCGGATCCTTTCAAGATCCTTCACATTGTTGGGTTTGCGTTTATCAACTGCCCTCTTCAACTCAGCCCACAGGTCTTCTGTTGTTTTGAGGTCTGGCAACTGAGATGGCCATTGCTGAACCGGGATTTTATTGTCACAGAACCATTTTTGTGTGGATCTTGTTGTATACTTTGAGTCATTGTCTTGTTGGAAAGTCCACGGGCAAGTCCCAGCCTTCTGCCAGAGGCAACCAGATCCTGATACTTGGTGGAATTTATTATGGCATTAATCTTAACCAGTGTTGCTAGAGCTCTTGAATTAAAACAGCCTCAAAACATGACCGATTCACTATCATATTTCACCTTGGGCGTGAGGTGCTTCTCCTTGTATGTATCTCTGTTTTGACGCCAAACATGGCTATGCTGTATTTGACAGAAACGTGCAATTTTGGTCTCATCTGACCAAAGCACCTTGTTTCAGTTATAATTTAAATTACTTTAGGGTCATTCCATGTCAGATCATCAGATATACAAAACATTTGTCACCATGTAGTCATAGATTGCTTCCATATTTTCACATTAGATAAACATGTATTAGCGATGAACAAATCCGAAATTTCAGCTCATTCGGAACAAAAATTTATTTTTGCTGATTTTCTAAGGGTACTGTCCGTCAGTTTTTTTTTGTCCGTTGACATTTTTCTTGTATTTAACATGGCATAACTTTTTTATTATTTCACCTATAGCTTTGAAACTTTGCATCTAAGCTAATGTTATACTGCTTAATCAGAAAATGCAGTCCATTTTACTTTATCTTTCTTGGTTGTGGAGCAATGAGGACACAAAAGTGTCTTTTGTTCAGGCAGTTCCATGTTTAGGTCCCCAAAGCCCCCCCAATATAAACCCTAGCATAGGCTCTCTGGCATTTTTCCTATTCATTTGTGTCTGCTGAATCTAAATCAGGCTGAATTCACCATAAATTCATCACCAACTGCAGTCAGTACCTTGCGAAATGTGAAAAAAACGCTAAAATGCCACCTGTTCAAACCCCCGTATCTCTAGGGGCACACCTTGGATTTTCTTCTATTTTTTTTTTTTTACTGATTCCTCAATTATAGTAGAAAAACCACTCCAAAAATTGTTGATGTGTTTTGACTAAAATAAATTTTGCAGGTGTCTGAACTGGGGTGGGGTAATCTCGAGAATAGCTTGGCACTTAAAGCTTCTTACACATTTAACTATGCAACATTTTAAGTGTTTTCAATCATTAGGCAATCACATACTAAATTGTACTAATTCCTGTTTTATAGTAGACATAACAACACAAAAATTGTTGATGTGACTTGAACGACATACATTTCAGAACTGTCTAAATAGGGGTCAGGCAATTCTTGAGAATCCCACTTCTTTGCATCAATAAAATGTACTGACACTAATTCTTGTAAACTGACTGTCAAATTAAAACTTTGTATTCCATGCTATGTTAACAGTGTTATTGCTTCCTAAATGCAGCAAAGAGCACAACAATGTTGTCTGTCCCAGTTTTCTCCAACTTATACTGCCGGGCTGTGCGTCCAGCGACATCTGGAGTTGGAACAGTTCGGAGAATGTTATTGAATGTCACCCAGCATTTTTCAGAAGTCCATTTTAATGCTTGCGTCCTCTTGTTTTGCTTCATGAAAAACAATAGCAATAATCAGAAATTATTGATCAATAACTGGTTCAGGTTTCTCCCTGCCAACATGATCTACCAACCTGCATATACTGACCTTTCTGTGAATGTGTCATGCATTGATGAATTGAGAACTTAAAATTATTGTGATTCAATAATCATTAACATTGTGTAAGAAGCTGAAAATGCCCGGCGATTCTTGAGATTACCCCACCCCTGTTCAGACACCTGCAAAATTTATATTGGTCAAAACACATCAACAATTTTTGGAGTGGTCTTTCTACTATAATAGAGGAATCAGTTAAAAAAAATAGAAGAAAATCCTAGGTGTGCCCCTAGAGATACGGGGGTTTGAATAGGTGGCATTGTAGCGTTTTTTTTTTTTTTTTTTCACATTTGGCAAGGTACTGACTGCAGCTGGTGATGAATTCATGGTGAATTCAGCCTTATTTATATTCAGCAGACAAAAATGAATGGAAAAAATGCCAGAGAGCCTATGCTAGGGTTTATATTGGGGGTGTTTTGGGGACCAAAACATGGAACTGCCTAAACAAAAGGCACTTTTGTGTCCTCATTGCTCCACAACCAAGAAAGATAAAGTAAAATGGACCACATTTTCTGATTAAGCGGTGTAACATTAGCTTAGATGCAAAGTTTCAAAGCTATTGGTGTATAATAAAAAAGTTATGCCGCGTTAAAAACAAGAAAAATGTAAATTGACAAAAAAACTGACGGACAGTTACCCTTAGAAAATAATTCAGCAAAAATTCATTTTTGGACCGAATGAGCTGAAATTTCGGATTTGTCAGTGATACGTATATATTTATACAGCTGCATACAAAAAATTAGCAAAAATGAGAAGGTGGTGGTGAGACCCATTTGATGATCTGACATGGAATGACCCTTTAGGCAAACTCTAAGTGTCTTCTGGTCAGAAAAGGCTTTCTTCTGGCTGAGTTGTGGAGGTGGCACGTGATGGTGCTTTTTGAAACCTGATGACCCCAAGATGCTACAAAGACCTGCAGTTCCTTCACAGTTATTCTTGGGGATTTTATCGCTTCTCTCACCATCCTCCTCAGTATCCTGGGGGGGCAAAATTGTGTCCTCTACCCTTGATGTTTTTAACAGTTCCATTTCTTTGGAATTTTTTAATAATTGCCCTGACAGTGCACAGTGGCATATACAATCGTTTGTGTGTCTTCTTGTAGCCATTACCAGATTCATGAAGGTCTATAACCATCTGCCTCTTTTGAACAGACAGTTGTTTTGTTTTCTTCATGGTGTTGGATGACAAAGGGATATTGCATGTGTGTTACCTCATGTTTATACCCTTGTGAAACATGAAGTGATGTAATGGCTCAATATAGTTCCTTAACACTTAGATAAAACTTAAATAAGTGGAATTTAATAGCTGGTTTAATGTTGGCAGATGTTATTTACAATAATCTTTAAGGGTGCCATTAATTGTGAATCCTTGATTTGGAGGACATTGATTTTTAATGAAACCAGTAAATGATTTTGGTTGGTTCTGTTGGGAAATTAATATAACACAGTATTTCTCACATGTTGTTATTTAGAGTTTCTCAATAAATGTATTTTTTGGAATTTTTTAAGATATTGTTTGTGCATTGCCAGTCATTTTGGTGCCCACTAGATATATTATGATATAGTGTAATGCATTATTTCTGCTAACTTAAATATTTCCTTGCACTACCGTATGTGTGACTTTGTTGACTTGTTCGAAACAAGTAACCACCTTATTTTTTGAGGCAACTTTTAGGGAAAAAATGGCCCATATTCATGCATTTTAAGCGACATGTGTGACTAAACATATCTTTGTGCATGTCTCAAATTATAATGCACTGCTTATACCGAGGCTGCTGAGTCTCACTTTGGGCTTCCAGTGAGAATTTCCATTAGGGAGGCGGGGGGGTGCTCTTTTTTCTACTCCTCTCTCATCCAGTTGATTGCTGCGACTGTAACTGTAGCCCATGGTGATATATGCTCCTCAGCCTAACTTTGTGTGTTCTTACCTGTGGGGAACTCTTTCTGGTTCATGATTACTTTGACAATGCCTGGTTTTGCTAATTGATTAACTATTGGTGAATTATTGGAATCTAGTTCATTCGCCCAAGCAATGATTGCTATCGGCATACTTAAAAACATTCCTCATTTTTGCAGTTGGAAAATTCTTGAACTGACACTCTACCAGGATCCAAGCTCGATCAGTCAAGAGGGCCTTTAGGTTGCATGACCAGGTTGCAATAGTTCCCACTCAGTTTAGGACCAAAGACTATCCCCTCCCTCTTAAAACATGTCTGATGAGATGGTGTTGTCACACCACTGGGAAAATGGGTGGCTCTCTTTAATATGTGCTTAGATGCATAAATTAATCCTTTTGTCTGTAAGACACTGCTATATTGGATTGAAGTTCTTTACGGTTGGTGCTCTTGAATTCATTTTTCCTTAATTGGGGTTTAACATCAGAATTTACTGTATCCACTGTATCCTTTCGATCTGTGCAGCTGAACATGATGCTTGCCCTCACAGCCTTGACTTGGGAGTTACTGTGTTACATACACCATGGTCTCCATTTTCTATTGGCACTAGACTGATCAAGGAAAAGATCAAGCTGGGCCAACAAGGCCTCAGTGTAAGAGTCAGCAGCTGGGAGTCTGTGGATATTAGATGTTCTTACTTTCCTCCTACTCTCACCACCTCGTCCAGTCAATCTCTCTTTGTGCCTTTCGCTCTTTTTTCCTCATGTGTCAGTGCTTTTGAATTGCTTTGAATCGCTCTCCATCTCCTCCCATTAAATGCGTTGTCATTTAACGTTTATTCACGGATAAATCTATCAAAGCCTGCGTTTGTTTTTGATGCATTTTTTTCTGGGCGGTTGGCACTTGGCGTTTGAAAGGCGTCAACATTATTTTTTGAGGGAAAATCGTTGCAGAAGGGTGATTCATGATGTGTTTGGGTGGCTTTTGTGAAAATGTGGCATTCATTGTTGCTGTTCATAAGATTGAATATTGGGGTTGAAGTGGTCCTCCCCTCCCTCTCCTTCCTCACAGGTGTGGTGCTGGTGTGTTTCGAGGGGGATATGGACGGCTATATTAACCTGGTGGCTTACCCGTACGTGGAGAGCGAGGGGTTGGACCATGAGGAGCTCCCGGAGAGGGACCAGCCGCGACGCAAACACTCACGTCGCAGCCTGCACCGCTCCAGCAGCGAACACAAGGAGGAGCGGCCCGCGCATGAGAGTGACAGCACCGAGAGGTCAGCGGGGGGCAAAGGTCACGGGGTTGAGGGGCGGGGCGGAAAGGGGGATCGGGGTGAATGAGGGTCTGTGACACAAGAAGAAGCCGTTCAGTACATTCACACTTGCCACTTTATACAAAGAGGCTGAAGAGATGAGATGTATGGGAAGGGAAGGAGGCTGTGTCATGTGGGTCATTCCATACCAACTGTCCAAATGCCATTCTTAACAGATCCTCTGTAAGATAGCTATTGTATTAGATTATTGATTAGTGTAATACTTCCGAATTCATAACAAACTTGAATTTTTGGCCCTGTTAAGGTTGTAATATTTCAATATCTAAACACTGAATATGGATTATTCTTCAAGTGTAAGTTAACATTTATGAAATAAAGCATTTCGTTGAGTTTGAGCTTTCTATCATTAACTATGTGCATTTTATAAAATAATGTTTGAATATGCCTTCGATGCCATTAATTGCTGTGCGTCCACAAAAATACCATATTTTCAAAAATTTATTTTGAGAAAATAAAGCAGAACACCATCACAAATTTTGGATATGTTAAGGGGTGATCTGGGGTTAAATGAAAAATGACACCAGGAAACAACTCAGAATTAATCTAAAGAGGTATATGTAATAACCAACAAAAAAGGTACAAGTTGGCATTTTTCTGTTTATGCGTTGCCATGGTAACCGAGCAAGCTCATTAAATATGCATAAAACTTCTGGAACAAATTCCTCTTTAACTCTATTATAGAATTCAGTTTTTCTTTCATCATTTAAAAGCCATTGCTTATCCAAATGCAATGACATTGCCATTCTTTGCCAATTTATCAGTTTTGTGATTTTGGGGCATTTTACTCGAATTTTGAAATGATTTTGCGCAGAATCTGACGAATACTCAAAATATTCAAAGTATGTAACAGATAGGGAAATTTTGTCTATGTCATTGCATTTCTAATAAAGTAAAGTACCTGCAGCCCAAATTTCATTGATTTTCAATGATAAATAAAAAAGTTATGGCTGCCACAAACATGAGAAACGTGGAAAAAGTAATACCTTAGGAAATCAATTGAAAATGCATTAGACCACATTGAAAAGTGTAATTCAGTTTTTAGTCCTTGTAGCAATTAGTGATTATTAAAGGTGGGTTATTATAGAATATTTTTATTCAAAAAAAAAAATTTTGGAAAAATAATCAAGTTTTGGCCATTTAACCCCAGATCACCCCTTAATAACAGGCATCTAATCTTTCTAAAACAGTCAATTTGATGTTGGTGGATGGTGTCATTTTTTTGATATGAAATGTTAAAAATAGCACAAAACTTAATATTTTCATTTTCAAGCCTTAATATTTTCTAGATTATTCATAAGAGCGGGGCAGAATTAGAATACAAAATACACAACACATATAGGAAGCTGTATGTGCAATGCCAAATCCCCGTCTTTAAAATGAGGCTTTTTACAGTCCTTCAAATATGCTACTGCTGAGTGCAAAGCAAACTTTTCAAGCAACTTTAAGCACCCAAAAATATATGATAAGCTGAAGGGACACCTTTATAAGTCCATATTCCTCAAGTTATAGTAGCAGATTTTCACCCCTGAAAATTTGAAGGACTTAGCTGAAATACTTTTCTAGATATAGCCATGTGGAAGTGGCTCCTCAGAAATTCCTGTTCAAAAAGGGCTGGAACTTAGTTGCAAAAATATTTTTATGACAAAACTATTAGGAGTTGAGAGTTAAAATTTCGAGTTTCTCCTATTAGGAGGTGAATGCACCCGCTGGAATTTTTCCAGCCAAATCTGGTCAAGTGGGAAGTTTCTCTGAAATTTGTACATTTGACATGGAATGACCCATGTTTTTGATTTTTTTTTTTCCCCCGCTGTGTTTCTGTTTATAACAAACAGCCCTGTGTTTGGGTTAATCAGTAATGGTTATATGGTTGGATTTGTTCTAACGGCAATGGGATTGGGTTTGTAGGTAGCGGCCATTTGGTTGGGTTTGTAATTACTGGCTATGCATTTGGCTCACTAAGTATCCATTAGGCTGGAAATATAATGGTCTTGAGTTTGGGTTCATGAGTATCCACAAGGCTGGAATTGTAGTGGTCTTGTGGCTGGGTTTGTAAATATCCATAAGCCTGGAATTGTAATGGTCTTTTGCTTGTGGTTACGTTTGCTAGTATCCATAGGACTATAATTGCAATGATCTTGTGGTTTGGTTTGTAAGTATCCAAAAGGCTGGAATTGTAATGGCCGTTTGGTTGGGTTTGTAAGTATGCATAAGGCTATAATTGTACCAGTCTTGTGGTTGGGTTTGCAAGTATCCATAAGGCTGCAATTGTAATGGTCTTGTGGTTAGGGTCTGTAAGTATCCATCAGACTGGAATTGTAATTGCCTTTGTGGTCGGGTTTGAAAGTATCCATTAGGTTTGAATTGTAATGGTCTTGTGGTTGGGTCTGTTAGTATCCATAAGACTGGAATTGTAATGGCCTTGTAGTTAGGTTTGGAAGTATCCATTAGGCTGGGGTGTAATGGTCCTGTGGTCAGGTCTGTAAGTATCCATTAGGCTATAATTATAATTTTCTTGTGTTTGGATTTGTAAGCAAGAGGCTGGGAGATTGGGTACATTGTTGGGGCTGGCTGTAGCCGTGTCACTGAGCATCTTCTCTGATCCACAGCATTCAGGAGCTGAAGAGCCCGCGCCTGGACCTGCAGATCCACTCGGAGGTGCCCTTCCAGATGCTGGATGGAAACAGTGGTCTCTCCTCAGAAAAGATCAGCCACAACCCCTGGAGCCTGCGCTGCCACAAGCAGCAACTGAGCCGCATGCGCTCGGAGTCCAAGGACAGGAAGCTCTACAGTATCCCTTCAGCTCTCACCAGCTTCCATCCCATTACTTAGCACTCAGGCCAAGTTACTTAACCACTCAGCAAGTATTCTGCTGGCTTTTGTGGGAGCCTGGTAAATGTTGCATATGATTGGAAGCCTACGACAAACGATATTCCCATATGTGACTGAAAGGTGTGCGTGATTGTAAGTGTATGTGTGTGGCTTGGGTGCATGCATTTTTACTGTAGCCTCTGGACGAAGTCAGACGGCTACTATAGATTCATGATTTTCTTGTGGATGCTTTACAGGCCACAAATTTCAGCCGATTCCTTTGATATTTGGTATGGGCATGGGTTATAGTTGGATCATGACACCTATCGATTTTGATTGCCATGGCAACAGAATTGGCCGAATAAAGCACAATTTCGCGCTGAGAATGTGCCTGTTTTACTGTGTGGCTTGCGAACGCTCTAGAGGTCAGAGTTTTCAAGATATCACAAGCGGGTACCGGGGCTACACCATGCAGTTGCGGGCAACTGGCCTGTCTTGTGTCTGCGTCTCTAGTTACTGAGATAAATTACAGCCATAAAACCTCCTCGTGCCACTGTAATCCAGTTTGTCCAGTTTGCAGGCTCTTTTCTACGCCTCGAGGGTCTTTGGGACTAACTCTCTTTCTCACTCCAGCGTTTTACTCACCCTTCAATTTTTCATAAATCTGGGCTCGTTCGCCCATTTTGAGAGCACTTTGATGTGGGAAATCACTGGAGAAGGACATTCCCAGTCATCCTCGGCTGCAGTCTGCGTTCCTTGTCCTGATATTCGGCACAGTGGTCTGTGAAACTGGGTACACCCGCACCGGACCACGTCACGTTTGTGCGGAAGGTTCCGGTGAGCAGTGCCCTGAAGCTGCATGTGGAAGCAAAGCGTTGTCCTTCACACAGCTGCAGAAACCAGAGACGGCCTTGATTACATTTTCCGCTGTGCTCACACATTCCTTGATTGTTTAGTTTTCCACTGTGGGGAGAACAAAAATAATAAACGCAGCCAGGGATAAAAAAGAGTGCATTCATCACGACCACCCCGCAGCGTCTGCTTGTTTTGGTGTTTTTCCTCAACGAGAAGCTGAGGGGTCACAGTGACAGCCTTTTAGAGGACATGCAGGTTGAATGGGTTCGCTCAGAAATTTCTATTGGATTAGGAGGCTGTAAGGTTTGCATTCGTGTGGCAGATCAAAGGGTGACCCAACAGTTAGCGCCCTCAATGCAGCTGCTGTTTGTGCTTCCGCTGCCAGGGGAGGCACAGTGCCAATACTGACCTCTCAGCGCTCCATTGGCTCTTAGTGTTGGCCAAAGCGTTGGTTGTGTTGTTTTTGAAGCTGTGGTCGAGGGGCATACCCTAACCCTGGAGGTGCAGTTCAAGTTTTATAGTCAAACTGAATACCAGTCTGGGGCTACTTATATCATGCATAGCTCCTGTAACCCCCCTTCCCTTCCTGGAGTTCCTTTCCCTGGGATATCTGCTGAGATTTCCATCTTTGTTCCTGGAGGACTGCAAGGTCTGCTGTTTTTCTGTGCATTTCAGCTCAAGCGAACCCAAGTGATTGAATTAAAGCAATTGTTCTTTCCCGTCTTTGATAATACTTCTGTTTAATGTACTTTTTTTTTGATTGGCCCACTCATTTATTTGTTTGATGTCAGATATTTTTACAGGCATTTCTCATGACCTGGCTGCTTTGTAGAGGCTGCAGTTGCGAGATTTCTTGAGCAAGATCGCCTTCAGTTACCTCCAGAGAAGTTTATATGGCAGAGTTATGCTGCATATAAACAGTGACCTGATTGTTCTTAAGAAACCTACATTTCATATTTTTGTTTTGAACCATTTCCCATGAGGCATACAAACGTGAGACATTGGAACTCTCTGGAAAAGTACTGGCTCAGTATTTTAAACTGGGTATTCATGTTTAGACTTTGTTTTGTTTTGAAGATACCGTAGTGTGCAGTGATGATTATACACTTAACAAAATGACAAGAGATAAATAGGAAACCAAGTACTATTCTACTATTTATTTCATGTGATATTGGATCATATAGATGAATAACAGAAAACAATATATAGTAAAAACGAAATTAATGTCTTTGAGAGAAAAAGTCAATATCTAGTGTAGCCACCTTTTGCTCTGATTACAGCATTTAATCGTACAGGCATAGTTTTCACATATTTTTTATTTCCTCACTCTCTAAACCATTCTGTGTGGTTTGAGGTTCATTCCAAAGAGATTCTTTAGATGTTGCAACAGATTTGCTCAGTCGGATTAAGATCTGGATTTTCGACCGGCCAAGTCTTAACTTTTGTTAGCGGATGTTTCCTTTTGACTGTGATAATTCTTGCCCAACTTAGAAGTGTGTTTAGGGTCATAATCTTGATAAAAATAAAATCCCCGACCAATCAGCCTCTTTCCAGATGCCAATGCGTGCCTCGCAAGGATGCTGTGATACTTCCTATGATCCAAATTTTTTAGCATCAACAATCATGGAACGAGCCTCCAAACCTGGATTCAGGCTTTGCAAGAGTAAAAAAAAATGAAATTTGCGACACCTTCAATTGTTATAAGAAACTGATGTTTTCAGTCTTGTTGTTTATTACCCATATTCCACCTCAATATACTTCTGGGAGCGATTTTTCTTTTTGTTCTCATTGCCTACAATGGTATTTTTCGATACATTTCCACCAAAAAATTGTTGTGAAGTAATATATTAGGACCCCTTTTTTGACAATACCACTTTATCTCATATAATGAATGTTTTTGTGCTGATACTGGAAATGTAAAATTGATTAACACACTGCTTTGAAATGTGGCCTCCAGTATGTACAGTGCTGTGAAAAAGTATTTGCTCCCTTCCTGATATCTTATTTTTTTGCATATTTTTCACACTTAAATGTTTCAGATCATCCAACAAATCTCAATATTAGACAAAGATAACCCGAGTAAATACAAAATGCAATTCTTAAATTATGACTTCATTTATTGAGGGGAAAAAAGCTATCCAAACCTACCCGGGCCCATGTGAAAAAGTAATTGCCCCCCCGTTAAATCATGAATTAACTGTGATTAACCACATTTTTTAGTTCAATTTCACTAACCACACTCAGGCCTGATTACTGCCAGACCTGTTGAATCAGGAAATCACCTAAATAGAACCTGTCTAACAAAATGAAGTAGGCTAATAGATCTCAAAAAGCAATACATAATGCCGCAATCTAAAGAAATTCAAGAACAGATGAGAAACAAAGTCATTGACATCTATCAGTCTGAAAAGGGTTACAAAGCCATTTCTAAGACTTTGGGACTCCAGTGAACCACGGTGAGAGCCATTATTCTCAAATGAAGAAAACTTAGAACAGTGGTGAACCTTCCCAGGAGTGGTCGGCCTACCAGAATTACTCCAAGAGCACATCGACGACTCATCCAGGAGGTCACAAAAGAACCCAGAACAACATCTAAAGAACTGCAGGCGTTATTTGCCTCAGATAAAGTCAGTGTTCATGATTCAACAATAAGAAAGAGACTGGGCAAAAATGGCATCCATGGGGGAGTTCCAAGGCGAAAACCACTGCTGAGCAAAAAGAACACAAAGGCTCGTCTCACATTTGCCAAAAAACATCTTGATGATCCCCAAGAGTTTTGGGAAAATATTCTGTGGACTGATGAGACAAAGGTTTAACTTTTTGGAAGGTATGCTTCCCGATACATCTGGCGTAAAACTAACACAGCATGTCATGAAAAGGACATCGTACCAATAGTCAAACATGGTGGTGGTAGTGTGATGGTCTGGGCCTGCTTTGCTGCTTCAGGACCTGGACGACTTGCCATAATTGATGGAACCATGAATTCTGCTCTCTAGCAGAAAATCCTGAAGGAGAATGTCCGACCATCAGTTTGTGACCTCAAGCTCAAGCGCACTTGGGTTATGCAGCAGGACAATAATTCGAAACACACCAGCAAGTCCACCTCTGCATGGCTTAAAAAAAACAAAATGAAGGTTTTGCAGTGGCTAGTCAAAGTCCGGACTTAAATCCAATTGAGATGCTGTGGCATGACCTTAAACAGACTGTTCATGCTCGAAAAACCTCCAATGTGGCTAAATTAAAACAATTCTGCAAAGAAGAGTGGGCCAAAATTCCTCTGCAGCAAGGCGAAAAACTCATTGCCAGTTATTGCAAACGCTTGATTGCAGTTGTTGTCGCCGAGGGTAAGTTTAGGTTCAGGAGGCAATTAATTTTTCATATAGGGCCAGGTAGGTTTGGACAGCTTTTTCCCTCAACTAATGAAATCATCATTTAAAAACTGCATTTTGTATTTACTCAGGTTATCTCTGTCAAATATAAAAAATTTGTTTGATGATCTGAAATATTTAAGTGTGAGAAATATGCAAAAAAAAAAATGATATCAGGAAGGAGGCAAATACTTTTTCCACAGCACTGTATGCCCCTGCTGCAGCTAGAGTCCTGCTTTTCTTTCTCCTCTGGAAGCATCAAGTTTCCTGCTGCAGGAT
Source organism: Gymnothorax javanicus (assembly GCA_029692085.1). NCBI lineage: Eukaryota > Metazoa > Chordata > Actinopteri > Anguilliformes > Muraenidae > Gymnothorax > Gymnothorax javanicus. Next base: position 52,557,633 of record CM056202.1, read on the forward strand.
ACAAAAACTGTCTGGGCCACTTTAAAAGCCACACAAAAACTAACATAATACTGGGGAAAACAGAGACTATCAGTATCAGAAGGTTGCTGCTAACATGACCCTTTAAGATTAGACATTAAGGTGCCTGATGTGGTGATAGATGTGATGAAGCGAAATGATCATGCAAACTGCAGCTCTGCACAGTGGTGGTTTATGGACCTGTGAATGTGCCTCAGAGAAATGTGCGATGGGCCCATACTCTCAGTCGGATTAATGAAAATGCAAGTCACGTTCAATCATAAATGCGGGCGCACTGGCTTAGTTGCTGGCTTTTGTGAGCATCAGTGGCAAATGCAATTGTCAAAGATGTGAGATTATGGTTGCTGTTTGTGATTGTATGCTAGTGGTGGTTGTGGGGTATTACAGAAAAACTGAAGTCACTCTCTCTCACACACTCACGCATGCACACACACACACACTCTCTGCGGTTGTCCTTAACGTGGCCCCCCTCCAGAGTTCCTGCTCCTGGAGAACGTGGTGCACCACTTCAGCTACCCGTGCATCCTGGACCTGAAGATGGGCACGCGGCAGCATGGCGATGACGCCTCCGAGGAGAAGGCCGCGCGGCAGATGAAGAAGTGCGAACAGAGCACGTCCGCCACTCTGGGGGTGCGGGTCTGCGGTATGCAGGTGAGGGGGGACCCCCGTAATCTATGCCGTCAGCGAACGCACCATCTGCACTCTTCGCACTGAAGTTTCTCCGCAGATATTTACTAGAATAAGCAGATGGACCCCTATGCCGCTCCTTCTGTTTGTAGTATTACTGAGCTGCAGGAGATTCTGGGTATTAATGTGGGTTTCTGAGTGAACACCCAGTGAAACTGCTTTGCCATTGGCTGATATTTCCTGAGATTCTATAGAAGCGAGACATTTGACCATCTGGTTATTCTGGAAGATGTACATTTCTGCCTCCCTGTTGAGAGGCCTGTTAACAGATTCTTCACAATCACCAGATGTTCAGCTCTATGTTTTGGACACTTTGAACAGTAGGCTTTTTTATTCCCCCACTGGGCGAATGCCCAAAAGGGGGATTATGTTGTGGCTCAGTTCATCTGTCCATCCGTCCATATCGGAAGGTACTTGGCTGGTGAAATCAACTTCTCCTACAGCTCTCATAGGACATCCCTGAAACCTTGCACAAACATAGGCTGCAGATAGACTGGCGATACGCACATTGCAGTCGAGACTCCGGCGGAGGGTGTTGTGCTCTCAGCAGTCTTGTTTTGCTTCTCAAAATACTAAGTCTGTGCTCTTGAAGTCTAGTTTTCAATTACAAGTAGTGATTTCCCTTCAGCACTGGAATGTCCAGTTAACAGTGTTCTCATCGCGTATTTGTGGTGACGCACAGTTAAGGCTTGACAATGGAGGTTCTGCCTCACTGCCATTGACATTTTTATGGACACACGATTATAGAGGTTTTATGTTGGTTTTGGCTGTCAACTGATGATTGCTTCAAATGAATGTGCTTTTGGGCTGGTGCCGATTATTGCAGATATGCCTGAGGCGTTTTGCATTAGATGCTCCACTGATGCTGTAAATTATGTAAAAATGTCATTGTCACTTTGTAACAGGACCTTTCAGCCATGGGGTGGGGGGGCGGCTGGAGGCAGATTCTCAAAAATAGGGTGAATAGGCAGGTGGTGTTGTTTACAACTACACAGATGGTGCTGCAGAGAAGGTGTACGATTTGAAATTGGGGAGAGGTAAGGAAAACTTGACATAATACAGAGATGAACAAGGAAAACCAGACTTCAAGACTACTGATGGACTCAATAAAACTGCTTTAAATGTTTTACTTGCACAATTGAATGTGCTCCTCTCCTTCTCGTAGGAAGGTAATGCGCCTTCCCAAGATGAAAATGGGAGGAAACAATTTCCGCTCTCGCTTTGAAAGGCCATAATGGTAGGCTTAGATCATATGACTGTTGCTCAGTGTGGTCAAACAAATGTATAAATACAGTGTATTCATAAACACTGATTGGATATTTACACTGGACTCACAATACCCATATCACACATCCTGCAACTTTATTTTGCATTGTAAAGTGCTCTAGGCATATTGGGTGTTGGCTTCTGTGATGTAATACAACACTTGAAAACTCATTACCAAATGGAACGTCGTGTACTAAGGAGACAGAGCGTGGACGGAACTCAATAGCTGTGAATCGGTGACCCGAATGACGGCGAGAGACACCAAAAAGGCTTGTTTTTCAACTGTGGCACTAACTTGAGTAGAGTATGCATCCCATATCTGGGACACACAAGAGCGCACATCCTGCAGTATTGGCATTAAATCCAAAGACTCATCAGTCTGACCTACTTTTGATTTTGATCCTTTGTTCATTTGCATAAGGCATATATCATGTACTCTTATCCTGAGCAACAAACAGATGATTTTTTTTTTCTTGCCAACTGTCTATCATGCAGATGAATATTTGTGGAAGCAGGGCTGGGTGTACGCTAATGTTAAAGCTATTCCCTACCTGGGGTACAATAACCTTAGAGTTTCCAGCCTAGTTCCTGAGCACTGCTGCCCTCTTCATCCAGGTAGTTATGTTCTGGATCACATTTTCATTTACTCATTGATTATCTGTATAACTAGTATCAATTATTTTGGCATTTTTAGGTCACCTGAGACGAAGTCTCAAAGTGACCTATTCTAATCGCCTTTTGTCTGTCGTCGTGCGTCGGTAAACAATTTACATTTTCGACCACTTCTCAGAAACCGCTGACCCGATTTCAATTTAATTTTGCAGGAACCTTCCTTGGTCAAATATGCATCAAAATTGTGAATTATATGTTGCCCACCCCCAGGGGCTCTGAGGGGCGGGGCTAAAAGTGGTCAATACATTTTCGACGACTTCTCAGAACCCGCTGATCCAATTTCAATAAAATTTTGCAGGAACCTTCCTTGGTCAAATATGCACCAAAATTGTGAATTATATGGTGCCCACCCCCAGGGGCTCTGAGGGGTGGGGCTAAAACTGGTCAATACATTTTCGACTTCTTCTCAGAAAGCGCTGATCCGATTTCAATAAAATTTTGCAGGAACCTTCCTTGGTCAAATACGCACCAAAATTGTGAATTATACGGTTCCCACCCCCAGGGGCTCTGAGGGGCGGGGCTAAAACTGGTCAATACATTTTCGACTTCTCAGAAACCGCTGATCCAATTTCAATAAAATTCTGCAGGAACCTTCCTTGGTCAAATATGCACCAAAATTGTGAATTATATGGTGCCCACCCCCAGGTGCTCTGAGGGGCAGGGCTAAAACTGGTCAAATTGGCTGAAATTTTAAAAATCTTCTTCTCCAGACCCAGATATGCTGGAAAACGATACTCTTCATAGATGGAAGGCTCTTTAGGTGCTTTATCAAAATTGTGAACTTCATAACCCTCGAGTGCCATGTTTTCCCATAGGGAGGGGGTGAAATTTACTATAGCTTATATAGGAAAATGATACTTTTGGGTATATTTTGTTCATTTTCTACTTGAAATCATTCAAACTTGATTGGCATTATAACCATGAGATGACAGTTTGATACTATGACATTTTTGACCCTGTCTCTTCTCCAGGGGCTGAGGGTTGGGGCCCAAATGGGATCATATTGCCAAAAATTTCAACAATCTTCTTCTCCAGACCGAGATAGGCTGGAAACCAATACTCTTCATAGATGGAAGGGTCTTGAGGTGCTTTATCAAAATTATTAATTTCATGGCCCCCAGTCTCCATGTTTGCCCCTGGGGAGGGGGTGAAGTTCACTATACTTTATATAGGAAAATTATATTTTTGGGTATATTTGGTTCATTGACATCAATAACATCAGTTTTTATACAACTCAGGTGACCGTTAAGGCCCATGGGCCTCTTGCATGGAATTAATTCTGCAGTGTTTTAAGTACCTCAATTCCAGAAGATTTGGGACATTGTGTAAAATGCTAATTAAAATGGCAAGGAGTAATTTCCAAACCCCGTTAACCTGTTTTAAATCCAAGAAAAAGTACAAAGACAACATAAGTAATGTTCGATCAACTTAGTTTTTGAAAATATTAGCTATATTGAAATGTGATGTTTAAAACATGTTTCAATTAAGTTGGGACAGGTACATGTTCACCGCTGTGTAACATCACCTTTCCTTTAGATGACAATCAGTAGTCCTTTTCGACCTGCGGACTCTAATTGTTGGAGTTTTGAAAGTGGAATTTGTTCCCATTCCTGCCTGATGTCTGCCACAGGATTTCAACGGGAGACAGGTCTGGGTTGTTGCCAATATCCCCACACTGTCAGTGAAGCCACGCTGTAACAATATGTGCAGAATGTGGCTTGGCGTTACAAGCAGGGATGTCCCTGAAAATCACAATGTCTGTGATGCGTGTTGTTCCAAAATGCACGTGCACCCTTCAATGTCAATTTTGTCTTCTCAGATGTGTGAGTTGCTCATGCCGTGTGCATAAATACAGCCTCAGACCATGACAGGTGCTGGCTTTTTTGCTGATAACAGCTGTGATAGACATTCTCTTCTATGGACACGAGAAAAAGACATCCATAATTTCTGAAGACAATTTGAAAGATGGACTTATCAGACCACAGTTTTCCTTTCCACTTCCTCATCAGTCCATTTCAGATGAGTTTGAGCCCAAAGAAGTTGCCAGTGCTTATGGATAGTGTTAACATGTGGCTTCTTTTTTGCGTAGTAGAGCCTGGATTTGCATTTTATGATGTCACAATGGACTGTGTTTTTTGACACTTGTCCTCTGAAGTGTTTACCAGCTCATGTGGTTATGTCCAATACAGAAGCATCTCATTCCTGAGTGCTATGCCCCTAAGGGCTCAAAGGTCATTTGCATCTAATATTGGTCTGGTCTTTCACTAAAGCAGCAGTCACACCTTGTCGGATAGCATTAACGGACATCCGACGGAGAGAAACTTTGCGAAAGAAAATTATCCGGTGGTGAAAGTCTTCTCGGTTGCTGCTCAAGGCTCAAAATGCATAAAACTTTCCACCGGAAAAGACCCCGCCTGACCAGGAATGCATTCACCAAACGAGAAACAGGCCAGAAACGCATGCGAACAGATACGAATGGATTGAAAGTTTTGCTCTCCATCGGACATCCTTGAACGATATCCGGCAAGGTATGACTGCTGCTTTAGGGAGATCATGGCAGTTACTCCAGATTCTCTTAATTTTTTCACAATTTTTTGACTATTGACGTCAAGGTCCCTAAATTCTGTGCAGTCGTACCACGTGAAACGTTCTTATTCTCTGAATATTTGCAGACCCAGTTTTTGGCAAAGTGGCTAGTGTCGAACTATCTAGCTGGTAGACGACCGTGCTTTTTTTTCTGAGCTCACATTTCATCCCCCGTCATATTTGTATCATATGTGTTCACCTGTTTACCTGTGAAACAGATGTGCCTCTGGAGATTTCACAACAAACAGTCTTTCCCTTCCCCTGTCCCAGTTGTTTAGGATTGAGTTGCAGGCATCATATTTGGAATTCACAAATATTTACAAAAATCAATGCAGTTGATGAGGTGAAACTATTCTCAACTACATGTAGGTAAAAGATCACTTTATTCTGTTTACTTGCATTTTACAGACTGTCCCAATTCTTGTGGAATTAAGCTTGTATAAGGGCCAGGTCACGCGGTAACGGAGTTGCAAAATTGGTGTATTTTGTATCATTGCTCCAAAACTTAGTAAGATAGTTATGATTTAAATGGCTTTGTGTAGGTTTTCCCTAGTACTTCAAACAACAAAATAGCTAATTTTGCTCATTTGATTTAATTTGGGTGAAAACGGCAAAAAACAGGTCGGTAATGGAGTTACAAATTTGTAACTCCGGTACTGACCAGTTTTTTGCCTACACAAAGCCAATTAAATTGTTACTCTATCTTACTTAGTTTTGGAGCTATGATACAAAATACACCAATTTTGTAACTCCGTTACCACGTGGCCTGGCCCACAAGGATAAATGGTTCATTCTAATCATATTTTGATTTTTTTTTTTTTTTTTTTTTCCCCCCCCACTATAATGACCTGACTTTTCTCTTTACAATCAAGGACCTATTTCTTCAGTGACTAATTAGTTGAGCTTCAGCTCCGTGTCTAAAATAGGATTGTCCTATTTTGCTCACTTGTGAAACTGGGTGGAAAACTTTGCATTAAAAAGGAGCATATTAAAGAGGTCTTGGGAGTTGTCTTCATCAGTTGAGTGTTGACCTTGGCTGGCATAAGGGGGTTTATGCTATGGGCCCAGGAGGCTTGGCACTGCTGACTAAAGCGCTCTGTGAAGGATGTGCCATCAGTGAAGGCTTTTCCTCTTTTCTCGTTGGTGGAGCCACAGAGGCTCTGGGATAAAGGATGAGGCTTATCCCTTTGCCTGATGCAGTTTTCCACTACACCCTCCAGGCTGCTCACCAAGACTCTTAATAGCATCAAGCCCCTGTTGCCGTCAGCTGTGTGTGCCGTCATTCTTAAGCACCTATATCATCTTTCTCCTGCCTCTACTGTAATGTAATCCAAACTCAATTTATACACAATCCCTTACCCATCTCTCTTCATTATCCTGTGCTCTTGGCCGAACACAATCATAACACAAAGTCTTGACCATGGTTCTCTTCACTATAGTATGCTCACTGTACTTTAAATCAAAACTCCATCCCTTGCTCATGCTTCTATTCATAATAATGTTTCTGTACTGTTGTCCCAGCACAGACTGAACTCAAGGGAGGGGATAAAACAAAAGCAATGAGATGTGTACTCCTAAATGGATGACCTGGGTTGTGTTTCCCAATAGCGTTGATACTAACCAAGTTAGCAACTTGCATAGTTCGTCCATTCACAGTCAGTGGTTCTAACTATGCAAGTTAGCATCTGTGCTTTTGGGAAACGCACCCCTAGGTGTCTTAGATAGAGATGTTTGGAGAAAAGAGGTGATGTTTGTGGAAGGGGAGGTTGAGTATTGTAGGATAATGGTCAGGTGTCACTTTGAGTTTGACGTTTCAAAAAACGTTTTGCGTTGGCTAGAATCAGATATCAGGGATTACTGTGGGGTTCAATTTTCCTGGTTACTTCCAGATGAGACGCACATGATGTGACCTTAATGAGCTGCAAATTCACAGCTGGGCGGTGTTGGTGGGAGGTTCGAAAGCTGGATTGTGGTGTCTTTGTGTTCAGGAGGTATTGGCAACCACCCACTCGTAGGTGCAAAGCAGCAGTCTTAAGCCGCTTTCGCACCGGACGCAAAACGAATTTTTCGCTCAACTGATTACATTCAAAGTCAGTGCAAAGACGCGATTTGTGTCTTTGCATTGACTTTGAATGTAATCTGTCGTGCGAAAAATTCGTTTCGCGTCCGGTGTGAAAGCAGCTTTAAGGGTGAAAAAAATGGAATGTTGTCCTAGTAGAGTCCCATTTGTGTGGGCTTGTTCCCTAGAAATGGTTTCTAAATCATGTTCCCTGTCGCCTCCTGCAGGTGTACCAGATGGACACCGGTCACTTCCTGTGCAGGAACAAGTACTACGGGCGGGGTCTGTCCATCGAGGGCTTTCGGCAGGCGCTGTACCAGTTCATGCACAACGGGGCGCAGCTGCGCAGGGACCTGTTCCAGCCCATGCTGGGGAAATTGCGCTGTTTGAAGACCGTGCTGGAGAGGCAGGCCTCGTACCGCTTCTACTCCAGCTCGCTGCTCATCATCTATGAGGGAAAGGAGAGGGAGCCCGGCCCCGAGGGGCCCGCTCAGAGAGGGCCCGCCCCCACGCCGGCTCCTGCCCAGAGAGGGCCCGCCCCCATGCAGGCCTCCACCCAGAGAGGCCCCGCCCCCATGCCAGCCCCCATTCAGAGAGGCCCTGCCCCCACGCCGGCACCTGCTCAAAGAGGCCCCGCCCCCACTCAGGCCCCCACTCAAAGAGGCCCTGCCCCCACGCCAGCTCCCGCCCAGAGAGGGCCAGCTCCTACGCTGGCCCCTGCTGACCGCCCTGTCCTGCCTCCTGTGCAGGCTCCACCTCCCTCAGAGTCCCAGGGGGGCATGGCTCCACCCAGCGGGGCAGTGGGCCCACCCCCCAGCGTGGATGTGCGTATGATCGATTTCGCCCACAGCACCTACAAGGGTTTTCGTGACGACCAGACCATACACGACGGGCCCGACAGGGGATATATCTTTGGACTTGAGAGCCTCATCAAGATCCTGGAGAGTATCCGAGATGAAGACCAGTAGCTAAAAAGAATAATGCATAAAAGGGTTACAAAACAAGCCCTGACCCCTCCACCTACACTTTTTACAGATTAATAAAATATCATTCAATAAAGTTGCTGAACAAACTTCAAAAACATTGTGACATTTCCAAGAGTGAAAAGCACATTTGTAGGCAAACAAACCAAGGAGTGACAGCCTGTTTGGCAATTTCGAAGATGAACGATCGAGGTTTGAGAAATCCTTAGATCTCCTTGTTGATTGACATCAAGGAAAATAAATGGTGGCAACTTGTGGCTGGGTGTACAGGCTCACGGTTCGGACGCCCTCCCTCCCCTATCCTACTCCCCCAGCCGGCAGCATAGGAGGACATGTCTGCCTTGTGTGTTTGTCGCCACCATGTGGCCATCTCAAGTATTGTATCAAGGCACGGGTCAGAAATAATAAAACGCAGCTGAAGCTCAGGGCTAGTCCAGGGTCAGGCCCTGTGTTAACACTGTGGGGTTGGTTTGGGGGAGATTGTGCGTATGCGAATGCGTGCATGTGAGCGTGCTTGCTTGTTTGTGTCTGTGTGTATTTGTGCGAATGGGGGAGGGTGTTTTGGGGGTGACGCCCCTTAAAAGCTATTTTCACCAACAGTATTCCCCTTCAGGTTTGAAATATTGGTGTTAAAATCATTAAGGGATCTGGAAGCTGGACAGTTTGTTTTCTTAAGGGTGAGAAAAGAAGCTGAAACCACTTCACTTTTACTACCCAGTTTTAAACACCTCATCTTTACTGTATGGATGTTATATGTTACAGGTCACATTCTTATTTTCTTAGCTGCTTATCTTCCACTCAAGTCAGTTTCACGTATTGGAGTATCTTTGTTTCCATATATTTTCCATACTCTGGTCCTTCAGACTCCACCCATCAGGTAGTGTTCAGCCCGTTCCAGGCTGGGCTCTGGGACAGATGATTGGTCAGTTTATTTCAATTTTTTTAATTTTATTTCCTGACCCATTCATGTTACTACAGTACAAAAATCTTTATTGAAAGATATATTTACAAGTTCTACCTTGTAATGTGCACCGTTGGGGTCTCTTTTTTTTGTTTAATGTATTATTGTTGTATTATTGCTATTATTATTAAGCTTTCGGGTTGCGAGGGTGGAGCATAATAAGTGTGTTTATACAGTGTAACCTTTCCTCCTCCAGCACATGTAGCAGAAAAGAAAGAAAAAATACGACCCTCATCCCCATTTCTCTGTCCATTATCCCCACCCTGGCTGGGTCAGCATTTTCCCTGTTTAGATGGAACAATTTTGCACTGTAGCCAGAGCACCTTTGGTGAATGTGGATTCTTCTAATCCCCTCCTCTTTCTCAGTCTCCGTCCCCCCACCCCCCACCCCCCACCCTACTGGCACACTGTAGTCTGTCAGGTGCTCAAAATCACCGCTCCAAATTTGTGTTCCAAGGTTCGCCTCACAGACGTGTGTACCGCAGTGATTTACAAGTCCATGGCATTTTACTGTTGTGTACGATAAAGTGCTCTCTTGTATCGTGGATAAAAAAAAAACTCCCTGTTTCTGTGCCCCCCATATTCTTCACAGCCGGTGTAGCAAAGCCTCATTTAAAAACCCGGCGGACCATTTTCCTAGATCTGTGCTACTAGCATGTGCAGTGGCGTAAGAGAGGGCCAGGTCTCTGGCAAATGCTAAGGCAGAGGCTTGGGTGTGCGCTCAGTTCACTTCTCCTCGGACGATTCAAGAGCTTCCCAGGGCCTAACCATGTATTTTCAATGTGCTTCATTGAAAAAGTTTCTCTCTTATTCAGTAGCAAGGTGATTATGGCTAATTTCACCAGCGTACAAATCTGCATACCAGGCTGCTTGGTAGAGTCTTCTGTTGACTGACGGTGTTGGAACAATCTTGTATCTTACCCAAAGAACAGTTCCTGCTAATATTAATCAATTAATTAAATGGACAACATTGATTCATTAAAAAGAAATAAGGATCTCATTTTAAAGCATTCGTTGTGACATGGTTACTTGTTCACAAGTCTTTGCCCTGATACTTAGAATCGTCCTCAGTAAATGCTGATGGGCAGAATTGTATATATCTATATATATTTAAGATCAATTATTTTTAACATTTTTAAAAAGGCTTTTGCCTTTTGAGGGTTTTCTATAATTAAAGTGCCGCTCCATTCAGTTCGCAATAAAACTGAAACCCAGTTATGTGCCAGAGAAAGGTTGGAACCATTACTTGTTAAGAAAAAAGATAAACGAGTTTCTGCGACGAGGGGTTCAAATTAAGTCACAATGGCCTCCTTTGTGGTGGATGTTCTACATCAATCTTTCCATAGTTGTGAAAAATTATTTGTAGAAAAATATTACCCAAAAACTCAAAGTATAATTTTTGTTGTTGTTGTTGCATGGATGGATATTTTTTTAAGAAGAATATATTACATCTTTATGACAACTTTGAATGTGAGCTAAATACATTTATTTAAAAAATAATGTCTCCTGTCATTTATTTCCATCTTATTGTCAAAACTAATGGAGAAGTCTCTCTTGCATGTGGATTCAGCACCCAACACTCCAACACCCCCCAACTCACTTTGTACAACAGCAACCTGGAAGACCAATCTTAATTTAATTTCATTAACGAGTAACTTGTACTCATTTAAAATTGGTGTTCTTGCCAGCCAAGTTTATCCGTGCTCCTTCTGTTTTAAAAGCACCAATGGTCTTGTAATAGCAATTGAAGAAAGTAGAAAGTCATCCTTTAATGACATCACAAATCCCAAAAGTTTATCAGGTGTGCAGATTGTACCTGTAACATTGTAACTCTGCTCAGTGCATCTCCCCGATTCTGCCATCAGGAATCCAATCCAATGTCCAAACTACCTCCTCCCTGCACTCAAATAACTGGATACCTATATCCGTTCATGTTTGAAGGCCTTGATGCTATTCTCATAGATGGCCACAAGGAACACTTCAGTATATATAAAAAAAAAAAATCGAACTCTCCAAGGTATCCTTCCTATCTGTTCTGCTACCTATGGCAACTGGCCTCCCCCTTAGTATCCGCAGTTACAGTTGGCTGTTTGTTCTGACCCCTGCTGTAGAACTGAACTTCACACTACAGCTAAGGCACCATCTTCTGACGCAAAGTATAGATGTGCCTTCTCAGACTATACTAAGACTTCTACGTCTGCTTCACGTTTTCTTCCTTTGGATATCCATTTGGTTTAACCATCTTATGAAACTTTGCCCGACCAAGAGGATCTGCAAATTATCCCACTGTATTGTAAGTTGGCCTTTTAATTTTATGTAGTCAGTGTCACCATTTAGGAATGTTTTATATAAATGTCTTGCAAATTGTCAAGGTTGACACCTGTTGAGATTAAAAACTCAAGTGATTGGCGCCTTTATTTTTTATTGATCGTTTTAGGACATTTTAGGCGCATAAAGCTTTATAGTGGTATCCGTCATACTCTTCTGAGCAAGTGTATTCAATAAGCCTGACATGCGTATCTTCAGACTGTGTGTGTGTGTGTGTGTGCGTGTGTGTGTGGTGGTGGTGGTGGGGGGACCGGTGTAGTTGGGCTAAATCCACGCAATCACTTGGAGAAACACCGCATAAACATATTTCCTGTAATGCAACAACGCTACCATCGCGCCCATAAGTGTTCTACCGAGGAACTGTCCATCCATTCTCTATAACCGCTTATTCCTTACTAAGGTCACGGGGGGAGCTGGAGCCTATCCCAGCGGACTACGGCCGAAAGGCAGATACCCAGCGTGGACAGCTCGCCAATCCATCGCAGGGCGCTCATACCATTCATACTACATTCGCTATGGGCATTTTAGCGTCTCCAGTTAGCCTGATATGCATGTCTTTGGACAGTGGGTGGAAACCGAGGTACCCGGAGGAAACCCGCGAACACATAGATAACATGCAAACTCCACACAGAAAGGCCCCAGGCCGGATTCAAACCCACGACCTTCTTGCTGTGAGGCGGCAATGCCTCACTGCGCCACCGTGCCGCCCCTATTGAGGAACTGTTTATCATGAAAACCGTTCCCTGCAGAATATTCCTCAGTTGTCAAAGAAAAAAATTCTAGATTGTGAAAGTAACAACACGCGAGTGAAATGCCTTACATAGACACAAAACGTGCACAAATTTAACCTTCCTGCCCCCCACATTAGTGAATTATTTAAAATGCAGCGCTGCTATTCCTTAATAAATCGCCATGATGCATCATACTTCCATTCAAGTGAAAGCTCGCAGGAAACGTCAGTATCCTTGTCTGTATTCCGTTATCGCTTTAGTTGGATTCGTCCATTGGCTTCACACGTGTGAAAGAGACCAGACAGCAATTGGTTTTCACTAACGGTTTAGCTATGCAATGGCACGTTTTCATTTGACAGCGAGTTCAACCTTCCTCCACGCCACGTTGTATGCATCTGATTGGTCCAGAATGCGTGTGTAGTTCACGTGGATTGCACCAAATACCGTGTAGTGAGCCATAAATATCAACAAGAGAATTACTACTGACGGAGAATTTTTGATAAAATCAAGCGTGGATGCATGGAATTTTTTCAGGACGTCATTTTGTTTAGTGAGTGACATGCCCGATATTTCAGCATGAATTGAGCAGCTGTCTCCTGATAGGCTAGAAAAGCTTTCAATTGCTCTGTACCAGTTGATGTTTAAAACGCGAATAAAATGCGTCATTAACCTAAGTTCCCTGATATTGATTATGTTTTCACATTTTCCATCGCATTTGTCCATGTACATAGCCCAATAGGAGCTTATTTAGACAGAAGCGCCTAGAACTGGTACAGTCCAAAGACCTATGAACCCAGATTACGTTACATGGCTATAGTTGAATGGCATTGTGGTCCTGGTCCGCCCATCAGCTGATGATCGCACTGGACTTGCTACCGAAGTCATTCAAAACCGAAATTAACCTATTTAAAGTTAGGATACGTGTCATATCCGTAAGCTGACGTCATTTGACATCCTTTCATCTGAGCCAAGTAGGCTTTTGATGGCTAGCCTACGGAACCTACCGGCTTAACTGATCGTGCAGTTTTAAAACTGGTGAGTGATCTAAGATGCACCAAGTTCAGTAGTAACACTAGCCAACTGTTTACGCTGATATATCTGCGGCTGATGTAAAAGTTGCTGTCACTATGATTTTTAGTTGCCCGTTGAATGCATGTGCTCTCAGTTTTGTGAAGATGAATTAACGTCAGTCAAAAGACGAGTCGAAAGTTTTCGCCGACTAGCAACCTTATTGTTAACAGTCATGCTTTATGTAAGCACTGAGCTGAAATGTTGATATCGGTTGAAATGACCAATGGCCAACTTGATCACTGCGGTCAAGCTATCACCAGCTCGAAAAACCGCAGTTGCGTGATCGGCCTGTAGTGGGCTAATTGAAAGAAGTGGAGTTCTTGTGCTCTGATTTATGATAATGATGAAAAAATCTTCCCTAACCTACGGTGAAAAACCGGGGATAAAGATATTTTCATTCTAGCCTTTTAATGTATTGTATAACAAGTATTGCCCATTGTTTGAAAACACAACCAGTAAACTTACGTTGGTCAATGCGGCTATTTAACGAAATTCAACGGCTTACTTGGACATATTGGGTTGAGATTCAAGTTAGGTTGCTAATTCAATAGCTGCCTGATTGATCGTGACTGGTTAATCACGAACCAAATCAAGACTTTGTAGGGTACGTTGCAAATATGATGGAGCTGGTACCAGGGTGGATGCAGTCACGTGATCATGTCTGTAAACCATAAATCTGATTACAAGTTATTCATCAGCGATCATCTCAGATATGCGAAATCAAGTCTGTTTGTTAATAAATTTACTTTTCGTTGGTAATGAACGTGAAATTTGCTTTGCTTTTTTTAAAATGTGAACGCATCAAGTAAAAATGGACATTTCATGACACTTTGATTTTGAGAGGCTGTTAAAGTTGGGCACTTATTACTTGATTTGCGATAGCGGATTACTTTTTACATGATTCTTTTGAAACTAATTTCTGAATCACTCTTAATTTTTGACATCAAATACATTATTGGTACATACATTAAACTGCAGCAAAAAAAAAAAAAAAAAAAAAAAAAAAAGTCCTAGTGTGATGAAATGTCCATGTTTACTTGATGCGTTCACAAATGCATAGCACTGCATGATTCGTCCAAACGTGTTTCATAATTTGTATGTCACCCTAAGCAGAACCAAGACAATTGAGAGATCTTGAGAGTTAAATGCCCATCTACAGAATTCTGCATTGATCCTGTGGAGACCCATTCGTCTGATCCCAAAATGAAAGCGCTAATCTTGGTTGGAGGTTATGGAACTAGACTCCGGCCACTCACGCTGAGTGTGCCGAAGCCACTGGTCGAGTTCGCAAACAAGCCGATTTTGCTGCACCAAGTCGAGGCCTTGGTGAAGGTAAGGGTTCAGCAAACGCCATGAGTTTCTGTGATGTCATATAATTCTGTGCTTTATTCTTCAACTCAACATGGACTTTCAAAGGAAAATGAAGAGAAGTCGGGCAAAAGAATTAATAATAATAATAATAATGACAATAATAATAATAATAATAATTATTATTATAATTATTATTATTATTATTATTGAGGTCGCCCAAAGGGCATACCTCTATTGGTTTACCCTGGTTTCCCGTCTGGCCTCCGTTGCAGACGTCTTATGTGCTTCGCTTCCCTCACAAACTAACATCTGCACACTCAAGTGGGGTTTTGTGTTCTACCAGTCAGAGAGACCTTTGAAAATTCTGAAGATTTGATTTAACAGGCATTCTGATTATGTTGAACAATGCCATTAAGTCGCAGAACTCGAAACCCGGCTCGAGTGTGCAGACGTTAGTGTGTGAGGGAAGTGAATCACGTAAAACGTATGCAACAGAGGCTAGGTTTCATATCTACGTCGGCGTTAGCATCACACTTTCTTGTGTGGACGAGAACTCAACAACTACTTGGCACCATGACTTCATACTGTCGGCATGTGTTTATGCAAATATCTGCTTGCGCATCCACTATGTTAGGTTCACTTGGGTCAAAGGTCAAGGTCACTAGACAAAAAAATACGTAATTTTGAGTGGAGGGCTTTCTCCAAATAGCCTTTTTTGCTCCAAAAAATGATCTGGAAATTACGTGGCAGCCATGATAAGTGCATTCGAATTCTTTAAATGTTAAGGAAAGATGTCTCGGTGCTTCTGAATCTCCCTCCTTCAGCACAGGGTACACAGAACCATCCTTTTCCTCAAGAAAAGAGATAACACTACCCCACAATTCCGCGCGGCAGCAATATTTAATGCAACAACCATTCATCCGGCCAATCGCGTATAGAAACTTATATGAGGGGCAGGGGACTCATGATCACATTGCCTAGTGTAAGTGTATTCACATTCTCTTATAAGTGCGGTTGTCTTCCTAAGAGGTTAGGAATTCCCTTTTACACCTTTCCTTTACCTTATGACGTTTTCCACAAAGGTGAAAGAAAATCGGTTTGGAATTAGAGGGTTGGACGTAATTTTGAGTATTTAGACGCAGCCAAGATGTCAGCAGCCGCTTGGCAGAAGGGGTTCATACCATTGGGATGTGTTTGTACCGATGTCTAATTGTGCATCCACCATATTGGGTTCACCTGGGTCAAAGGTCACAGGATAAATACACCCACTTTAGGGGATCTTGTCTTTTTGCTCTGCAAAAAAATGTTGTTTTCTAGTTGTTGATGATGATAAAAAATACTGATGATGATGATGATGATGATGATGATGATGATGATGATAATAATAATAATAATAATAATAATAATAAATTATTATTATTATTATTATTATTATTAAAACCAATAAAAACTGAAATGGAGTGAAGCATTGTATGCAAGCAACATTAACTGGGTTGGCTGGTTCGACATTTTGCAACTGTGTACCCCGCTACTCACTACTTACAGTACACGCATGTTATATTCTGCTCCTTCACGTTGGACATTTTATTTCCCCTGTACAGGCTGGAGTCAGTCATGTGATCCTTGCTGTTAGCTACATGTCTGAATTGCTGGAGAGAGAGATGCGGGCGCAAGAAGAGAGAGTAAGTAGTACGAATTAATTTGTGGTCTTTGTTTTTTTTAATTGAAACAATTTATTTGAAGCTTTCGTTTTTGTTAGATGGCTGTTGGTAGTTCTATTCGTTTCTCATTGTTATGGTGAGAGTTGCTCTTTTCACGTGGGTCTGTCTCATTCTGACAGCTTGGCATCCGGATCTCACTTTCTCATGAGAAGGAGCCACTTGGAACAGGTCAGTATGAGTCAGTTTGACATGTGAAATGGGTGGGGCAGCTGCTGCACCAAGGTGTTAGGCATTTGCAATGGGTTGGACTTCTGGCTCATTACTGTAGGCCTATGAGCTTGACCAGGGTGACATCAATATAAGAATAATCCATGTTTTACTTGGCCTGAGAAACCATAGCCCATATTCTATCACGGAAAAATGTTTGATTGAGCATGATAAACAGAAACAGGAACTGACCATCCTGTTGCAGTATATTGCAGATTTAATGATCGAGAAGGTGGCTATGTGTGGTTTATTTTGTGGCTTATTAACTGCATTATCTCTTTGTGATATGCTGTCTCTTTATCAACCTCACTGAGCCACTTTCCCAACCCCTATGACACACCCGCCGCGGGCAGAGCCTTTCGGGACGTAATGAACCATTCGGAGTATAGCAAACAAAATATATGCAACAAATTTCTATGTTTGAAAAAATGCAGTGATTTATCTGTCTCCACCTTACAGCCGGGCCCCTTGCCTTGGCCAGGGAGTTGCTGAGTGACAATGAAGAGCCATTCTTCGTGCTCAACAGTGATGTAATCTGTGAATTCCCCTTTGAGGACATGCTGCGCTTCCATAAGCAGCACGGCAAGGAGGGTACAATTGTGGTGAGTGAAGCAGTACTATGGTGATCAGTGAAGTAGTACCATAATGATGAGTGGTGTCCTACTATACTGCCCTACAAAGCCTAAGTGCAGTAACTACACATTGGATAAAATGCGAGTTGTGCAGTTCTGGGCCTGATAGTAAATGGAGGTCAGGATTTATTTGGATAGTAATTATACCACAGAAAGTCCATTAACCATAATCTATGATAGATATTCCAACTATTTGTTTGTTGGGACAGCAAACAAGTTCTGAAGCCACATTTTACTGCTTAAATTATTTTGTAGTTACTGCTTAGCCTTTGTAGGGTGAGTGGAGTAGTACCATAGTGATCAGTGGAGTAATACCATTGTGGTGAGTGGTACTATAGTGATCTGTGAAGTAGTGTCATGGTGCTCACTATAGTGATTAGTTGAGTAGTACCATAGTGGTGAGTGGTACTGTAGTGGTCAGTTAAGTAGTGCCATGATGCTCTGTAGAGCGGTAACAGAGTGGTGAGTGGAGTGATACCATAGTGGTGAGCAGAGTGGTAACATATTGGGCAGTAAAGAAGTATTATATTAGTGAGGGAGTGGTACCATAGTGGCTAGTGAAGTAGAACCACTGCCACAATAGCGTGTTTTTTTTGTATGGGGTTTGTTTTGGTTGGTTTCGTCAGCCTGTGGTACTGTTGGGATCAGGCCATAGGGAAAGTGGAAAATTCAGTCTCTTAATCAGCTTGTATTTTGGTTGTGCCCCTGCCACATGTCACTGCCAAAGAGAGTTACGACATAATTGATTACTTGGTGAAAAGGGGGGCATTTCACACATTGATTGTTTTACTCCTGGATAAGTGAAGCTTAGGAAGGAGCGTTGTGATGAGACTTGAGCAGCACTCACTAATCAATCAATCAATCAATCAATCAATCAATCAATCAATCAATTAATGAATCAATCAATCAATCAATCAATTAATCAATCAATTAATCAATCAATTTGCCGTTAGCATGACCGCGGGCGGTAAGATTGACAAACAGCTTATCCAGGAGTTAACGATAGTTTCACTTTGATTTCTGTTAGGTGACCAAGGTGGAGGAGCCATCCAAATATGGCGTGGTGGTGTATGAAGCAGAGAACGGTCGTATACACCGCTTCGTCGAGAAGCCGCAGGTCTTTGTGTCCAACAAGATCAATGCAGGAATGTACATCTTCAGCCCCTCAATGCTGAACCGGATCCAGGTTAGTTCTCCATGGGGTCTTCCTAACTCTGACCACCATCCTCATATGCTGGTCCATTCTCCTGGTGGGATGTTACCCTTTTACTAAAATCAGGGTCCATTGGGGCAGAGAACCACTGGTTTACCACCCTCCCTATATCTGGGAATCAGTAGAGAAGACAGTCAGGCACTAATCATTCATTTCATTGTGTGGGAGAAGAAAGAAACGGGAGATGATTTTGATCTGAAGCCAGACTCAAACATCCATTGGGTAGCACTGGGCTGTCCAGCGCTCATCTCATCTCTGATATCTGGCTTTCTCTTGGTCTTCATTTCAACCCAGGTGGCGCACCTGATTGAGGCAGGTTTAGCTGTTGAGTGAGGTGTGCTGTTCTAGAGTTGGTGTGGACCTGCAGGATGGTAGATCCTGAAACAGGATTAAACCTGTGTGATGTGGTATAATTGTGAAACGGCAGGATTGGTAGCCTGGCTCTCTTGGTCAGGTCTCGCTTGCAAAGCAGGAATTAACCAATCATCCCGTCTCTGCGGTGATTTTGAATCGCAATGAGTAATTGCACCTGTGAGGCTCTTTTGAAATGAGAAACAAAGGCTGTTTTTTTTTTCCCCTCATATTTTAATGTGTGTGATTTTTGAAGATCATGGCCTTTGGTGTGAGTCTCTGTTCTCTGGTTCAGTCTGCTGCTGTTTGTTCTCCCAGCTCAGGCCTACATCTATCGAGAAGGAGATATTCCCAGTGATGGCCACGGAGGGCCACCTGTACGCCATGGAGCTGCAAGGTGATGAGCACTACACTGCCGGCCTCCCCTAAATCACCACATAATGTGTCACTCAACATCCTTTGCTGCAGCCAGAGCTGTTTTGTTATTTTTGATTTTTACTGTGATGCACAATAGAATGTGGTCTTACTGTTCAGTCCAAAGGGAAGATTTGTTTTTTGGTTCAAGTTCCATCATCTATTGTATTGAAGAAGGGGGGGATGAAATTCTTACTGTTCATGCATGATCATCAATCATTTCATACTAGTGCTATAAATATATTGCAATTCTATCTGCACACATTTAGTATAATGCAGAATTCAGCCTTGTTTGTGAAAACGTAACTGTTGAGTCATCGGGGGTTCATTCCAGTGGCTTAATTTGTCTATCCATGCCTCCTTGGTCCACAAGTGACTTGGAACTCTATTGAGGGCTACAGGTATAAGGACCATCCTATCTACTAAATCTGCTTCAAAGAGCGCTGATCTTTGAGTAAAGAGGCTTTGGGCGGATGCCTCAGGGACTGCGCCCGTTATGGAAATATTTTTTATCGACTGAGTCGGTGCAGTCCACATGCTTAATACATTTTGATTTGATTGCTCAGTCCTCGTGTCTCATTCATGCATCTGTTCCACTGCCTCTTTCTTCCTTCACTGCACCCACTAATGGGTGGTGCTAAGGTGCAAGGATAGGAAACAGGGAGTGAATTTAAACATTTGGCCCTTCTCTAGGGAGTAGGATTTGTCTGCTGAGCTGTATCACGGCATTTAGTGTGTGTTTATGTCTCGGCAGGTTTTTGGATGGACATTGGGCAGCCCAAGGACTTCCTGACTGGGATGTGCATGTATCTGCAGTCCGTTAGGCAGCAGGGCCCGGAGAGACTGCGCACTGGGCCCGGGTTTCTTGGAAATGTGCTGGTCGTAAGTGGCTGGGCTATGGAGATCTGTATCTATGTATGATTTTAGAGACACTTGGGGAAATTTGTCTTCAAGGTGCAGATTCTTCTCTTTCAGCTGAGCACAGGTTTGAATCCTAGGTTTGAGACCTTTCAGCTGGCAATTTCATGAGCAAAAAACTTTGCATGTAAATTATTCATACAGAGAGCACCGTAATTAATTTTGTTCTGTACTCTAGCTCTTTAACCTCATTGCCAATGTGTCCTTTCATAGTCAAAGGGCAGACTGCCAGCTTTGAATGTTAGGGTGCTTTTAACCTTATCAGATGAACCCTTTAGAAATTATAGCACCTTACATCCTTGCATAGTTTCCCCTCCCCATCAAACTGGCTCTTTGAGCTGGATGCCTCGCTAGCATCCTGACAGGAATTTCTTTGAGCGTATTTAGTGATGCCATGGCAACACATCCACAACAAAAATAAAGATCGTCAAGTTGATCGAATTGTTTCCAGACCGTGGCGCCGCTTTGCTTAGAACAAGTGCAACAAGCTGCTTTCGCCTCTGGAGAAAATTAGAGGGAGGATGATCTGCTGAAAACTGTTTTATTTCTGTGAAGAGGAGGAACAAGCCATTGGCAGGCTTAAGAGAGAACAGCTTTGTGAGACGGCAACAGGATCCATCAGAGTCCAGATCGGAGTGGGCATTACAGGGCAGTTTCTGACCTTTTTTTCATGCCTCCTTCTGGCCATAATTTCCGGGCAAGTCCTGAAATGTACCTCTGCTTATATTTTGGCTACATTTCTAAACCTTGGATGAATAGTACTTTAAGACTGTTCTTTTCTCCCATCATCAAATATTTTTATGGATGACTGAAGCAGTGTGGGTATGTGTACCTAGGTAGTTCATTTAAGCCAGGGTAATCGGTGTACACAAAAACCTTAATCTACCCTGATCCTCCAAGTTAGGAATAGCCCTGCCACTGGTCCAGATATTCTCCATGCTGGAAATGGCAGATCATGGCCAGGTTATTAGGGCACTCTTCTCAATGGAACACCAGAAGAAGTCAATCCCCTGTGCTAACATACTGTCTTAGAGCTGGGTTTAAATATGAATTGGATACTGAAACCCTTCTTTGTTCTCAATGTTTAGAGATGCTGCATGTCAATGATCCGTTTGTCTACCAACCAGGGTATCACTTTGTGAAAATGTGGTGTATTTGTTTAGATTTAAGTCAGTTTTGCTTTATGTTGGTCATGATGAATTATCACTTTTTTTTTTTTTTTTTTTTTTTTTTTGTAACCTTGTTTTGTTTTCATTAAGCTGCTTGGAGGTGCCATTGTCAGATGATATACTGCTGTTCTCTGGAGTTTCACTAGAGGGTGCCCTTGTCCTAAGATTCCGATTTAACGCTTCAAAAAAATTTTTTTTTTGATTGGCCAAATTTTCCTTGAGTACTCTTCTTGCCAAATCATTTTGCTACCAGCAAGCGACCCTGGTGAAAAGAAGATAAACTGAGTGTTTGCGGAAGGGTTTAACTCCTGTGCTCTGGCTCACAGGACCCCACAGCTCAGATCGGGCAGAACTGCACCATCGGGCCCAATGTGACGCTGGGGGCGGGTGTGGTGCTGGAGGACGGGGTGCGGATCAAGCGCTGCACCGTGCTGAAGGGGGCGCGCATTCGCTCCCATTCCTGGCTGGAGTCCTGCATCGTGGGCTGGAGCTCGTCTGTGGGCCAGTGGGTGAGGAAACACAGGATTCATCCACTCAAACGCATCCGCATGGCTGGGTGCACAGGCATACACAAGCGTAGATGTACAGAAAATGCCCCCATACATGTTCTTGTCTGATTATATACATGCAGACTTCTAGATTAAAATACTCGTAAATAATTTTGCCCATCAGTCACAGCCCTCTCTTTTAGCTCTCCTGATCAGATCCGTTTAATGCCTAATAGCAAGGTGAGCTTGTTATGGCACTTGGTCAAGGAAACATGTCAGCAGTATATGCATACTATGCATCATGTTTGCATTAGACGATTTCTGTTCGGAGGCATAAAATAAACTGTATTTAATAATTTTGACATCTTATCTCATATTTAGTACACTATGGAGTTTTGTCCAGAAACATTCTGAGAACATGCATAGGTGTACACTCTCAAACACGTGCACACAGGCTTATACATCAGATTCAACACAGTTTTGAGCACTCTCTCGACTTTTATTCAATAGTTTTCAATGGCATTGGTGCATCTGGTGTACCGGTCATGTCTAAACGCATCCAAACCATTGAAAACTGTTAAAGAAAAATTGCAGGATTGTTCAAAACTGTGTTGTATTTGATCACAGCCTAACGTGTCAAACTGTGCCAGCTATTTCCTGTAAAAACCCCTTCCACTTCCTGCAACTGGCTCCTGCTCTTTGTTCTCTCTCTCCCCCCACACTTCCTATCACTGTCTCCCGCCTACCATTTTTTTGGCATTTTCTTTCTCTCTCTCTCTCTCGCTCGCTCTCTCTCTCTCTCTCTATTTTCTTGGTCTTTCTTGCTTTTGTTCCCTGCCTGCTCTCTCTGAAATTCCCCCTGATCTGTCACTTTATTTTCTCTGAATGGGTGTATGTATGCTTGTCTCCTTACAGGTGCGCATGGAGAACGTGACCGTATTAGGGGAGGACGTGATTGTGCATGATGAGCTCTACCTGAACGGTGCTAACGTGCTGCCTCACAAGTCGATAACAGACTCTGTGCCTGAGCCCCGCATCATCATGTAGGCCTCGCTGCCCCTGCCGTTCTGCTGGGAGGAGTGACCAGGGCAGAGATACGAGGAGGCGGAGCAGGCCATAGAGCCTGGAGACTCAGATCCAGACTGGAGACCAGGACAGTACAATGTGTCTGCTGTGGGATTCGCTATGCATGGCAGAGAGCACTTAACCGTTACAGTACAGACTGTGTGTGTGTGTGTGTGTGTGTGTGTTCTTGTACTTGCTATGTACTGAGGACCGGCATGAGTTTTTAACCATCAAAGTGAAGTCTTTTTTTGGGAAGTGAAGACATTTTGGCCGGTCCTCACAACTACAAAGGCAAATTGTGACTTATTAGTTTAGGTAAGGGGTAGGGTTAGAATTAGGGAAAGGTTAGGGTAAGGGTTTGGGTTAGGCATACATTGCTCATTGTTAAGATTAGGGAAAGGCTGTGGAGACACAGGAAGAATGAATGGAAGTCAATGTAATGTCCTCACAAAGATATAAGTATAAGGATGTGTGTGTGTGTGTGTGTGTGTGTGTGTGTGTGTGTGTGTGTGTGTGTGTGCGCTTGCGCGTGCATGCATTTGTCAGCGTGAATGTCTGTATCAGTGGACCGCAAGTGCATAAATGTGGTGCGTGTATTGGGATTGAGAGGATAATGGGGTTTTTTTTTGCTTGGGAAATTGAACAATGAAGGAGTACGAGGAGTCTAGGTCAGGTCTGTGTGTTTGCAATCATGAGTAGGTGTGTATGAATTGTTCCTACAGTTCGTAAGCAGAGATCAAACACTGTCCATTTGGTACTTAAACACATTTGTGTGCCAGATTTTTTTAATTCCAATCTCTTCATGTGTAAGAATATAGAGGAAGAGGTGCAAGTGGCTTCAAAAAAAGCTTTACTTATTGTCACTTTGCCTTAATCATGCTTTTATCCACTACTATTTTTTTTTCTATTGTAACCTCATGCCAACATCAACCACTTGCCTGTAAGCCCTGGTGCAGCGTAGTTGAATCAGGAATATTTATAGGCTCCATTTAGATTTTGCAAAGCCTGATGGGTGTAAATCTTGGCCCAACCATTGTTTGCTCTGGAAGGATTTTTCAAAGTTAAGCCCTAACAGTGTCTGAATCCAGCTTTTTGAAACTTGTCTATTAACTCATTCTCTACGGCAAGCCGCTGCCAACGGCGCGGCGAATTCTACCATTCCCTACGGTAAACCGGTGCCAGCGGCGTGGATGACCTCTCGCAGTCCGATGAAAACACGAAATCAGTTGACGATCGCGATCATGGGCCACCGGTACTTCAATACTTTATATTATGTAATTTTCGGGAAAAGTATTCCGTACAAACGCGACAGTTTTATATAAAAGTATTCCGTGGGGAATGAGTTAAAGCCGATAATCCCAAATTCGCTTGGGTTAAAAAGCAAATCCAAAACGTTGATCTTTCCCTTTATGCTTCTGTCACTCAACAGAGGTATATAAAGCCCGTTTTCATTTTATTTTTCTCGCCGCAGACTTAGTGCGTGTGAATTCAACTGACAGCATTAATGTGCCTGGAAAGCAATATGAGCGAAAGAGTCATTGTGGGGAAAATGTTTAGTCAAAGTAGAGTTGGATGTGAAGTAGAGAACATCATTTAGCTGGAGAGGTGTGAATGGTGAGAGCTGAACATGTGAAATTTGCTATTTGTGCTATCTGCCACTGAGCAGAACCACTGACCGAACAAAACCTAGCCTATGTGAAGACATGCAAATGCTTATGGAAGTCAATTTTGTAATACAATTTTTGGACACATCATTGAGCGTTTGTTTTTTCATTCAAGTAAAAATGAGTTAAAATAAGGTTTTACTCCAGTGCTTCTCAAACTTCTCCTGGAGGACCACTTGTCCTGCATGTTTTAGATCGCTCCCTGATCCAGTGTAGGTGATTCAAAGGATCAGGTCATTATCGACCGTAAAAGCTGATTAATAATGAGCTGATCATTTGAATCACCTCTGGAGCGGGGCGAGATCTAAAACATGCGGGACAAGTGGTCCTTCAGGAGAGGTTTGACAGTCACTGTTTTACTGTCCTAGATTTGCCACACAGTTTTGGGAAATTTGTTCGCAGACATACGAACTTCCAGTGAAACGCTTTCTCATATATGTGACGCTCCCTTTACAATTGTAATAGGCTAATAATAATCCTCTTGACTAACGGCACGGAAAGATGTACGCAAGTGGTTCAGTTGTCGCAATGTCGAGGAGGTGCTCGGTCAACCGAATCATTTCCTGCAGACTCAACCATGTGCGAAAGTCACCGTAACCAAACTTTCTTGTTGGCATGCACTCAAAGATCGGGTCTGGGAAATTCACCAGATATAATGAATAATAAGCTGAAATGTATATGTTTATGATCATCATATAGAGGAACACTGAATAACAAGCGGAATAATCATCATTCATTTGAAAAGTCAGGATGAATCGGGAGCAGCGTGTGGACTGTGCGAATATTATAGTCAAAGGTAAGCTGTTCATTTCGTGCATTTTGTACGACTTGTACCCAAAATTAGGAGAGCCGAATAAGGCTTTGCGGTAGAACCACCAAAACATATTTGTCGAGACAACTAAGTATGAATGACAAAATATGTGAACATCGCATTCTTCCAGTCCTCAATCTCTTAGCCGCCGATGATGTCATGCTTTTTCCTGGAGGTTGGGTGTTCCTGATTTGTCATATTAAAAAAAAAACTACGGATAGAAAAAAGAGCGACCCTATTGGATAGACGATTTCTTTCGACTTATTGCAATTGGTTGGAAACTTATTCAAGGAATCCCACCCAACATGAGCTTAAAAACAGTCTTTGTCCGACTTTAAATTCTCTGCTACGGTACACAAGATAAATGGACTGTAACAAGTTTGCATTGAGACCATATCGTCCAACTGTAAGCAGCTTGTGGAACTGATCAAGGATGGATCTAAGCTCGGGAATGCAGAAGGTGAGTCTGAATGGCGGTGTTTCTTTTATGCAGTCCATCTCCTCAAAGGTACCACACAGGTAACGCGTGACAAGATATAATCATTTGGCAGAATCCGCAATGGGCTTGTCGGAGGAAACCGTGTTGTAACTAATAATCGCTGAATGCAAGAGAATTGATCAAATTTTCGCGGGGGTTGACTTAAGGGCTCAAAATAAAACTGCAACTTTTTAAGAAACTACTTTAAATTACACTTAGGTCAAATCATATCAGAATGGATTCGAAGAAAGGGGTTTACCATGTAAACATTCCTTGACACAAATAAGCGCCATACAGGCAGTAATGATGTTCCTTTTAAAAAGTAAGTTTGTTGATGCATAAAATTCACGGCGCGGTCTTGTGCGTTTATTATTTATTTTGTATCAGTCTATTATGCATTGCGAGTGTGTGCTTTACATTAAGACCGTCATTGTCATTTTGGCCACTGCTTTGTAATGAAAGAAAACAAACGCCTTGAGTTTTTGCGGGTAGTAGCATTTACATTATTGAGCGATACCTGTGTGCCCAGGACAAAGTCTGAACGGGAAAATGGAAACGCACGTAGGCTTTATCAGAAATAACCCTGCCACTCCTGGTTTTAAGCATGAATTCGCACTTGTTCAAGAGGCCTCCGACCAGGAATGCGCTCTTGGTGTGGCCGTGATTTTGCCGGGCGGCTCCAGCCCACGTTTCCGGATGCACAACAGCCTGGAACTTGGCAGTCTCATTAGAATATTTTCCCTTATCTCAGTAACACCCCAACCCCCGTTTACAATGTTTGCCGTTTCTCTTTTGGAATGGTCCAAAGGAGAAGGGTGGCATGAATAATGAAGACCGTTGAAAAATCAATTTACCGCTGAAAAGAACTGATATTTAAGTGTCTCACGCCGCGGGATTTGCGCCCTTTGTGACTTTTCAAGGTGGATACGTTGAAGAATACTGGCGAGTACAAAACCACTGTATACTTTAAAGCAGTGATTCTCTTACTAATACTTTCATCAGAAATTATGTTGTTGCACAATGATGTGGGAGAATCCACAGTGGATCAATAATCACCAAAGTGATTACCTTCCAGATCAGAGGCATCCAATTTTCTAGAGAAAGGTGCCCTATTAAATGAGTTACCGGTACATGATGTTACCTTTGTTAAATTAGAGTGATACACTCTGTATCGTGCAGACTTCTGCCAAGGCATGAGAAGGCTGAGTGAACATCTCA
Organism: Gymnothorax javanicus; assembly: GCA_029692085.1. Lineage (NCBI taxonomy): Eukaryota > Metazoa > Chordata > Actinopteri > Anguilliformes > Muraenidae > Gymnothorax > Gymnothorax javanicus. The sequence continues at coordinate 52,584,655 of CM056202.1, forward strand.
GCAATCCAGTCATCGCTTTCTGAGAGAGGCCGACGCTTGGCATAATCGTGGCACTAGAGGAAAGGTCATGGAGTTACCAAAATCTATTGATTTCTTACCTTTGGGATTTAAATAATATGAACCGCAAATGTCACTGCAACCAGGCATGTACATTTCCCCTAAGGTTTGTCACATTGATGGACGAACATCTTGAATGACAGAAAAATGCCTGGTTAAAATGAACACTGACAGGGGAAATTTGATTCAGACGAAGCAGACGTGATCTCTGCTGTAGGTATATAAGCTGTTTCGATGGGAATGATGGAAAGTTTATTTTGAAGAATGTGCATATGGTAATTGGATGATAATGTGTGCCTGTGTGCGTGCATGTATTTTTATTAGAGCATCCAATACATATGCACCTTTTTAAAGTGAATAATTACATTTAAACTCCTTTTAAAGAGAAGGGGTTGACCCAGAGTTTGACCAGAGCTCTGAATCCCTTGTATTGACTAAAAGCAACAGTGCTCCATTTTGTGGCTTTGCCCTGCTGTGTATTGAAGTGCAGCAGGCAGTCCTGTTGGGCAGGTCAGTGCTGCCTGTGCAGGGAACACTCGCTTGCCACATACCACACATCCCTGTGTTCAGAGCTCTTTAGCAGTAGTGCCAGCGGCCTGTTAGAGGCTTGGCTTGTCACTGGGAGTAGATTACAGATGGATTTACTGTCATGGCTGCTCAGAGTTGTGCTTATGTTTGTCCTCTGTATGGCAGTGTTATTTTCCCCTGTCACCTTTCACCATTTCAATGACACATTCCCCCCGTGTGTGCCCTTTAGATTCACTCCAAGCACCAGGGGGGCACGCTGTGCCTCTGTTGTTTGTCCGTCACAATGTCTGACCCATAATTTGGGGCGAGGAGGAAGAGGATGGTTGCATTCCTTCTATTATATCGAACTTAAAAACATTTTTACTTAACACTGCATCACATAGAGGCATTTAATGGATGCTTTTATTCAGAGGTCACAAAAGAAGTGTACTCAAAGGATTTGATAATGAGCAGGGATAGTGCCTAGTAGGGATGCACCGATACCACTTTTTTAAAAACCGATACGAGTATGAGTATTTTATTTTGTATACTTGCCGATACCGAGTACCGATACCGATATTTCTGAAATGTTTTCCAGGAAAACTACAATGACAATTTCGGAGTACAGGTTTTATTTTCTTTTTATAACAAGCCTAAAAGAGGCCAATATCAAACGATTCACACATGGCTATTTCCAAAAAAAAAAAAAAAGTAGGCCTAACTGCTAAAAATCTTTCTGTATTTAGGCCCGACAAAAAGCCTTTGAACTAGCATTGCCATCAAATGAGGCAAAACATTACTGAAGCTTGACAAATGAAAAGTAAACTCGCTGCATAGGCAAGGTAACACATCCAACTTCATAAAAAGTCAGTAGAACTATTAATTGGCACAGACAGTTTCTACACACATTCATAGGCATTCTCAATCCAACTAAAGTCAATAATAGCTTTCCAAGCAAACAAGGCATCACTTAAAGTGTGTGGTATCGCCATATTTCAATTACACAAATGACAAATGAAAAAGATTTAACTTAACCACAACTAAAATGTTTAAGGTAACCATATGTTACTAATATATTTGTAGTAAAATAAGAAGATTCACAATTCTAAGTCTCTGTGTGTGAGATTGTGGGTGTGTGCTTGTGCGAGCTCGGCTTGCTTGTAAATATTCAATAACTGATCCGGGTGTGCCATCTAGTGATAGAATATTGTAATTGCGTGCATAAATTTGCTGCTCCATGTCCGCTGGCAGAAACATCTGCACAAAAGGCTTAAGATACCCTGCCGAACACCGTTGTTCTTCTCGAACACGCCGCATCCAGATAATCCCTAAATGATGAATTATATACATATTTTAATTTGTAACGTGTAGTGAAGTGGCCAGTGTCAAAGTAACGAAGAGAAAGTATACTTTTTATCTTTTAAATGTAGTAGAGTAAAAGTCCCGGTAAAAAAAAAAAAAAAAAAAAAAAACTCAAGTAAAGTACAAATCCTCAAAAAAACTACTTAAGTACTGTAACGAAGTTGCCTACATGTACTTCTTTACTATACACCTCTTGTGCATATGCACATATGCCTGCATGCGATGTGATGACTATCAAGCTCTCTTTCTCGTATTTTTTCTAACTCGCTATCTCCCCCTAGACACAGAAGTCAGATAGTACAAAATACTGTAGCCTATGCGACCATGAGCAGGCAGTTACCTTGCGTCTTACATTAAGTGGTATCGGTGCGTGGTATCGGTAAATGTGGACGAGTACGAGCATATTAACGCGGTATCGGGCAGATACCTGATACTGGTATCGGTATCGGTGCAACACTAGTGCCTAGTTCATGGTCACAACTAGTAGTAACACTTCCAGTAAGCCTACCAGTCTTCAGGTTAATATGAGATGCAAAAGAATTGTCTTCAGAGCTAACCTGGCATGTTTTATATCTTGAGTTTTCTGTATGGCAAGGGGTCCTTGTCAGACTTGATTTAGTTGTTTATTTGTATAATAAAGACTCCCAGCGTCCATGTATCACATTTCCCTCTCATAAAGGTAACCTGGGCACTTCTGGGTTGCTTTTGGTAGTGTTTTTTTTTTTTCTTTCCAATTTGTTCACATCATTCAGATGTGCAAAGTTGATATAATGCAACCAAACTTGCTGTTACACGAGGGTTTACATACTTTTCTGAGGGTCCAATCAATGTCTTTCAATTTGAGTGATCACCAATACAAAAAAAATAAATAAAAATACCCGGAGGTGGTTTTTGCGCTGAAATTTCTTACACTACGGGGACTGTCACACTTTTGGTGTGCAGCCTGCATAGTGGCATGACAACAACAATTCAGTTATACTAGAGAAATTGCAAACGATATAAACATTAAAATCAAGCCAAGAAAAAGTACTAGATACATGAAGAACTAATATGGCTTCTACGCTCAGTATTGATTGGCCTAGTATCGATAACCATGCATGCTAACACAAATTTTCCCCAGCAGCTTAGACCGGAATATGGAGAATAGCAGGAACTGCTTGTGATTCAAAGCATACATCCTCATCTGTGAGGAGTGGTTATGTATGGGCATTTATGGCTACAAATTAAGCTGGTTCCCTTGGATTTACTTTTGCAGTGAATATTGGAAAAAAGCTGAGGGATTAATTCTGAATTGTGTAACTAGCTATTATACAGTGCCTTACAAAAGTCTTTTCGCATAAGGACATAGTAACTAAAAATAGCATATAACTTTATTTCTAACCAATCAATTGTTACAATAAATGGTCCATTTTAATGTCAAGGGCTTTCACATTAATAATTTGGTGCAAAATGAAACCGTCAAAAAGTGTTCTGATGTTCACAGCTTGGCTAAGCCCATAAAATCTGTTTTTGCTGGGACAAAAGTCTTGTCGTCTCTTCAGATGATGCAACAAATCGCAGATTAGAGTTTAACCTATGACAAATACTGTAATTAACACATTCCCAGATGTGTATAGAAATAACTCCAGCACACCAGACTTTCATATGAGGTGCGACTAGACCTCTGACAACATACCAAAGATTCAACCACAGACCAAAGTGCTGATCATCAAGAGCCTGAAGACTGAGTCTGCTGCTGAGGTGGCAGACATCTTTAATGTACCCAAATGTCAAGTGGAGGGGATGAGAAAAACATTTGAAGAAACTGGTGACGTTCATGGCAAGCGCAGGTCAGACAGACCCCGGTATGACAACTGTTTGAAAGGACCGTTTGTTGCTTCAACTGTACAAGGCTAGCCCTTCTTCAACTACAGCGAAGCTACATGAGGAAATGTCACCAAAAATCCCGGTATCTACTAGAAGAGTTTGTCAAATTCTCTCTCAAAGTGGTTTTCATAGCCAAATTAGTACACAGAAGTCTGCATTAAACAGAAAACAAAAAACCTGCATTGCATTTGCCAAGGCCCACAGCTCGCAGAAAGGATTGATACTGGAAAAGTGGCTGAAAGTTTATCTTTCTGGTGAATCATCCATTGAACTGCATGCCAGTCGCCGTAAAAGACCTGTTGGAACCCTCATGGACCCAAGATTCTCCCAGAAAACAATCATGTTTGGTGGAGGAAAAATCATGGTTTGTTGTTACATCCAGCATGGGGGTGTGAGAAAGATCTGCAGAGTGGATGGCAACATCAACAGCCTGAAATATCAAGAAGTTCTTGCTGCCCTACTTATACTGCTGCTCGTTCTCATTCTTCTGCCTCCATGTCACAGTTCTTGAAAGCGAAGAAGGTGAAGGTACTCCAGGATTGGCCAACCCAGTCACCTGACATGAACATTATTGAGCATTTCAGGGGTAAGATGAAGGAGGAGGCTTGGAAGATGAAACCATAGAATCTTGATGAACTCTGGGAGTCCTGCAAGACTGCTTTCTATGCCATTCAGATGATTTCATCATCAAGTTATCTCAGTCATTGCCAAGACGTATGGATGCAGTCCTCCAAGCTCATGGGAGTCATACGCAATATTAATTCTTTTTTCCAAGGCACCATGGCTTTATGTTCTGATATTATAGTGGCATATTTGTGTATTCAAAATAAAGTGTATGTGTAATTTCCACATTTTTTTTCAATGCGACAAGACTTTTGTCCAAGCAAAATCTGACCTTTCTGTACAAATTAAATTATAAAACTCAATCAATGACACAAAACTCTATTTTGGTATATTTCGCATAATCTAGAGGGCTTTGCCTTTCATATAAGCCATTTTTGATTCCAATTGATCAACTACAAGTCAGGTTATTATTTGTTGTTCCTACAACTTGGATAAGTGACAAGACTTTTGTCAGGTACTGTATATTTAGATTCAGTCGAATGCTGCCAAACTCACTGGAAACACTTCACAGTGAAGATGGATGATGACTTGGAGGACTTCTGGAAAAGAAACCCAAGATTTTTCACAAGGAAAAGAATATTTTACAGTAAACTTGTATTTAATATGACATGACTTTCTGATTGAGTATGCATTTCACTTGCTGAAGGAAAAACGCCCCAGCAACAAATTAGAAACTGAAGATGGCTGCGGCGAAGGCCGGGCATCAGCTGGGAAGAAACTCAGTGTTTGGTGATGTCTATGGGTTCCAGACTTCAGACAGACATTGATTGCTTAGAGTTTTCCTCTGAGCATTAAAAATTACAATTTAATCAATGATAATGTTTGTGCACCCAATTACCTAGGAGTCCCTAAAATTGAGGGGCTGTGCAGAAAATGGGAGTAATTCCTACTGGTTTCATACAACATTTTTTACAAAATCCCGAAGTTGAAGCTGAAAGCCTGCACTTTGAGCACATCCTGACTGTCTCTTTTCAAATCCATTGTAGTGGGGTACAAAGCTAAAGCAAAAAAAGGTCATTTTTCTCATACAGTCATTATTGAACTGTATATGAGGATAATCTAATGCCTTTTTAAAATGAATCCCTTTCTACTTTTGTCTGGAGTTTTATAGGGTGCTGTGAAAAAGTATTTGCCCCCCTCTCGATTTCTCCTATTTTTGCATTTTTGTCATGCTTAAATTTTTTCAGATCATCAAATTAACTTAAATAATAGACAAAGGTAACCCAAGTAAGCACAAAAAAACAGTTTTTAAATGATGATTGTATTCATTGAAGGAAAAACCTGTCCCTATGTTTAGAAAAAGTTTTTGCCCCCGTAGTTGCTAAAGTAACCAATTAAACAAATTTAATTAATAATAGGGTTAACATTCACTCAGCACACCCAGGCATGATTACTGCAATTCCAGAATTTATTAAAAACAAAGTTATTGGCATCTATAAGTCTGGCATGGGTTTCAAAGCCATTTCTAAGGCTCTGGGACTCCAGCAAAGCATGGTGAGAGCCATTATCTACAGATGGACAAAACTTTGAACAATAGTGAGCCTTCCTAGGGGAGGTTTGCCCACCAAAATTCCTCTAAGAACACAATGATGACTCATCTAGGTGGTCACAAAAGAACCTAGACTAACATCTAAAGAACTGCAGGATGCACTTCCCTTAGTTGAGGTCTTTTTTTTACAGTTCAAAATAAGAAAGAAACTGAGCAAGCTGATGAGTCAAAAGTAGAACCAGGACATATGGATTTCATTACATCTGGCATTATGCTTACACAGCATTCTATCTTGAGAACATCATACCAACAGTTGCTGCTTTGGGACCTGGGTGACTTGCCGTAATTGCAATTATGATTCTATCATGATGGAATCATGAATTCTGCCCTCAACCAGAAAATCCTGAAGGGAGACGTCTAGCCATTAGTTTGTGGCCTATAGATCAGGCACAGGACAATGATCCGAAGCACTCAAGCAAGTCCACCTCTGAATGGCTCTGGAAAAACAAAATGAAAGTTTGGATTGGCCTTGCAAAAATCCTCACTTGAATTCAATTGAGATGCTATGGCATGACCGAGAACAGGCATTTCATGCTCAAAAACCTTTCAGTGTAGCTGAATTAAAACAAATCTGCAAAAAAGAAGAGGCAAAAAAATTCTCCTCAGGGATGTAATGTACTCATTATCAGTCATTGCAAGCAGTGGATTGCAGTTGTTGCTGCCAAGGGTGGTACAACCAGTTATTAGGTTTAGGAGGCACATTGTTTTTTCCACATGGGTGATCCACTTTACCTTCAATAAATGAAATGATCAAAATGCTGTATTTTGTGTTTGATCATGTTTAGTATGTCTTAGATGAGTAATAGTTGGATGATTTGAATCATTTAAATACAACTAATAAGAAACAATATAAATTTGGAAGGGGGCAAATACTTTTTCACAACAGTGTGTACTTTGAGACTGGCTAGGGGGTTCCTCTATCTAATAAGATTGAAAACCCTTGCTGTTGGTACTTGTGCAGAAAGCAGAGCTATTTCTCACTCACTCATACACATGCAAGTTGTTAGAAGCGGAATTTACTCCCTCCTTTGCATTTTATATGTGTTCCTCTCTCCATGAAGGAAAGCTCCTCAAAGCCTTGACACACAGGAAGTGCTGGCACGAGTCCTACGTCAAAATAAACAGCATGATGTCTCCCATTTGTTAAGTGGTGCCTCACTGGACTGCTCATTCATGAGTTTATTGTTTACGCTGTAGGAAACGCATTAAGGATCTGCGCTCTCAGCGCCAGGGCTAGACAGTGGTTGTAATCGCTGGAGCTGTGTGTGTGTGCCTGTGTGTGTGTGTGTGTGTGTGTGTGTGTGCGCTTCTATTTATTATGCTTGCGACAGCAGCTGTAAATCACTGTGACTTAGCACAGCTCCTCAGCACCTGGAGTAAGTGTGTGGGTGTGTGCTGGCGTCTGCCTCATGGGGCGTTGGGTGCTGAGATATTTAAGCAAATGCTGGCAGAAGCTAGACAGTGACATCACCGCTGATACTGGAGTGTTCTGTGCTTATGAACTGATACCATACTCTGCTCGATTACCCTTTGTGTGTGTGTGTGTGTGTGTGTGTGTGTGTGTGCGCGCGTTTGTATTGTGTATTTGTGTGCCCCTGAGTGTGTGTCATTGTGCATCCCAGTGTGTATGAATGCTAAGTGAGTCAATGCCTCGGAGCATGACTATGAGTGTTTGTCTCCAGCTGTGTGACTGCGTGTGCGCATCCCAGCACCGGGCTCAGTGTGACGCACTGGATGGACACCGAGCGTATGCTGTTCCTTCCTGTCTCTTACACTCCCAAAGCTCTCCCAGCATTCTCTGAATGTTCTCCGGGAGCTCTGTAAACGGTACTGAATAGTGTCTGAAGTCTAAGTGAAAGTTCTCAGAATGTTTTGAAATTGTTCCTCTGTCCCCTTTCTCTCCTCGTCCCGCTCTTTTTCATTTCCAGATGTCTGTGGGGCAGCCGCCAGTGGGAAGGGGCGCGGCGTGTCTGACATGTAAAGGGATCTGCACTGGATTCCAGCCACATTCCTGGAGGTAATTTATTCCCTCTGCTTTTTTCAAAAAGCGAGGCAGTAAGTCATCCACCCCTTCCTCTTCGTCTTCCTCGTCCTCCCCTGATGTTTGTGGAATGTTGCGCTCCATTTGCCATCGCCCGTCGCCAGCTATTGTGTCGGGCTCTGATCAGATCAGGCCAGAATTTTTTTTTAATTTCTTTTACGAGCTTGGAAAAATGAGTGATTGATGATAATTCATGTGGATATGTTTTTATGGGTATTTAATAACCCTAGAAAGTGTAGGCCCTATCACTTGAATTCTCCTCATTACTTTTCTGAGAAGTAATCTGGCCTATGCCTATTTCTCTAAATGCATGCAATATTTCATTGTGATAACTATATTTTTATTGAAAACTAAAGGAAATGCAGAAATAATGAGCTCTTGTCCTCCCGCCAGATAAGACATTCCATCACAATTCAGATAACCAGGCCAGATGCTGAACACACTAAAAGGTTATGGATGCTAACATGTTATTTCTGGGCTGAAGATCAAACTGCTGGTGATGGCACTTGCCTGTTGAAGGCCATTGAGTCAGATGTACAGACATCACATAATCATGATCTTTAGCAGAGATGCTACATGGGAAATTACTCAGGAGCATGTGTCACCTATTTAATGGGCTTGTTTCACGGGCACTTTGGGGTTTACAATGAGTATAAAAGTCTGGGAAATGGGCCTATACATGAAGGATAGCGGGTTTGATTCTGCAATCAGGCACTTCATGTGCAAAGTTCTTCAATGAACTGCCACAGATAATATATAGCTGGGTAAATTAATAGAATTATAAACTGAATGCTGAACTGGAGCGTGGCTGCAGGGAATCGATAAGAAGAATGATGGCATCTGATGCTGTTGTAAATTTATCCTCTGAGGAAGAAGAGTTCTTTGACTTGTTTTCATAACAGAACCCTTTTCAGCTCTAGTATATGGGAACCACTTTGGTTGAGAGTAGAGCTCCCAGATTAAACCTTTTCCCCTACTAAGAACCACTGACCCTGACCCTGATCAGATTCCTATACTGCATGCCTATTTAAGTGGCAATCACTACACTCTATGGGCCAGTTTCACAGACATGGACTAAGCTTAGTCCTATACTACATTGAGCTTTTGTATCGAGAATCTCCATTCTAAGAATTGAGTCTAGGATTAAACTTAATTGGTGTCTGAGAAACTGGCCCTATATGTCTCCATAGAGTCAAAGATATGAGGACATTTCGTGAACACTTTCTTGTTGTGGTATAATGATTCTCCACTGAATAGTTTTGCTGTAAAGATCAGACCACAAAGTTCAGATGTCATTCCATAGCTGGTGTCCCCTTGATTTATGTTGTGTATAGATGGCGATGATTTGAAACTGAGCTGCCTTACAGGTCAAGCAGCTGGATAGTTGGGGCTTTGGAGGGGAGCAATGTACTCCTCAGTGGTTGAAAGTGAAGATTACAGTTGTGAATACAGAGGGAAACAATATGCTCTGATATTTGAAGGAAATCATCATGAGGAAAATGTATCCAATGGTTTATTGTGGTAACCTGCATGAGCATTGGAAAGTGTCCCATGAGTTCACCTGTGTGGGGCCACTGGTGACAGTACTTGGCCCTTTCTGAGGGAGGTGTGGCTGTCTTCTTCACGGGCCATGGCTGGTCAGCTGTTTTCAGGTTCTCTGTCCCATATAGCTGGGTGACAGGATGCAATACTCTTGGTGTCAGGTAGACAAGGTCATACACAACTTCCAGCAGTGATTCAGTGCTGCTATGCTAAATGAAATCTGTTATCAAGATGATCTACAGTCTTCACACGAGAAATGGCCATAAAGTTTCACTGGGTGTGATTTTTCAGGTGTTCAGTCCCGAATTGAGAGAATTTAAAATTTTCTTCGCATCATTGTTCTGTATCCGGCAGGAAGGCCTGTGTCCTGTGCAAGTGTAGCCGGGAGGACCACGCCCCGAGTTCAGACATCGAGGATGACCGGAAGATGGGCTGTCTGCTGGCTGATTCGCGCTATGCGCACCTGACAGCCAAAGTGAAGGGCGGCGAAGGTTTCAGAGTTTACAAACGCAACCGCATGATCATCACCAATCCTGTGGTGTCTCGAAAAGACCCGACCTTCAACACCATCACATATGACTGGGCCCCTCCTGGACTGACTCAGAAACTGGTAAAATCACACTTTCATTCTTATTCTTAGTATCTCTGTGACTTTTAGAGCCAAACCTGTTTCCCTAAGCGAAGTGTGTGACAGCTACCCCCACATGAACACTTGTGAATCATGATCTTTGCCATAAATCATACAGATCTCTTGCTGGATAAAATGTGATAAAGCTTTGACCTGTTCGCAGGCAGGAAGGTCGAGCTGTGGAAGTAGGTGCCAGGCTGTGGCACTGATAGGGTTGAACTGTCCCGTGAGTTTAAGGAGGGAACGATATTGACCTTTCATCACATCGCTCTCCTGGCAGGGCTTGTTCCTATTCTTGCACAGAGTTCTAATCCAGTTGGATGGATCATTGGGACAGAGATCTCTAAATAAACCTGTGACTCTTCTGTCAGTCAGACAGCTCACCTATGATATGCCAAAGGGAGAGGTACTGCATTGCCTTGCACTGCCTTAACCGGGGCTCTAGAGAGCTTCAGGATGAGCTAAACATCCTAACTGGACTTTGGCTAGCTCTTTATGGAGGATTGTAGTCATAGGGCACAATTATGTATCATTTTGGCAGGTGTCCCTGGTGGTCAATGTAACATTAAGCTGGGCTCAGAGACCCTGATTTACTATGATCCTTGATACGTGCAGATGCAGAACCCTTCAGCTCATTCAAGACCTATAACTCAACCACTGAACGGCCCCGTCATTTTCCTCGTCATTTCTTCCTGTTATTGGTTTTGCTGAAAGATTGTGTTAAAAAAGGCTAGAGGCGTCTTCCACCCAATTTTTGTTTGAGTCCAGAGGTGCGCGTCTAGATGATATTAGAAGCAATGACTGGCATTCGTACAGGCGCGCGCACACGCACACGCACACACACACACACACACACACACACACACACACACACACACACACACACACACACACACACACACACACAGACTGTGTTCTTGGCTTCTGTGTACTTTTCCCACTCAGTGACAGATGTAGTTGAGATGGGCAATGATGCGCATACACTACTAATAAGTTTGGAATCAGTGGTGATTTTTATTGGACTAAAGTGGAAGAAACTTTGTGTAACAACAAGACAACAACCCTTATCATAAATCCACTCTATATGGGCACTTTCTCGAAATGAAATGACAAAACATGAAGTGGCCAAATCAATCGACTGATTAAACTCCATAAAGCGGTTCTTGGCTCACCTCAAATGTAAAGTGTGCCCATCTGTGAATATTTCAGTCCATGTGGAAACCCACTGAGAATGATACCTTCGCAAAAGAAATACAGTTTACTAAATGCCCACAATTTGCAAAGCAGTTATTAAATATTATGGTGGATACTTTGATAGGAAATTACTAGGGTTGATGTCTATGTTTTATCATTCCAAAACTTTCTGAAATGCTAAAGAAAGCATCGTATAATACATTTTGTTGTTCTTTTTACAAAATACTGTAGATTATTATGCAAACACTTCCATTGAATAGAATAGATTGAACTACCTAAACAGCAAGTGACTCCATAATTTTGAGCAGTAGTACTGTATACAGGACTGTAGAGACAGAGGAGGACTGAGATGAGTTCAGTGCACAATGAATTGCTTCAGCGAAATGATTATGTGCTGAGCTGCAGTGAAGAGCACAGAACCTCCAGCATCCCTGAGCTGAGAAATATACAACGTAGAACATTGCCCAAATCCCTGGCTGATGTTGGGCGCATATTCTGCTTTTGAAGTTCAAAGGCAATGTGTGTTTAGTTTAGCCGTCTTGCTATTTGACGACTTTAAGCCGCTATGCGTTACTGTAATCGCCCTGACCTCACACTGAGTGAATTGTGTGTCATTTAGCATACCTTGGTTTAGTGTGTGTTCTCTCAGGTGGAAACCAACAGGGCTATGCAATATTTTTTTTGCTGACTTGTAAATATTTGTGGTTTTGTCTCAAGAAAACCACGGCGATTTGCAGAGCTGTGACTCGGAGATTACTGCCAATGGCTCTGGCGCAGGATGTGGCCAATGGGGTTTCAGCTTCTCAGGCCAAACCAATCGGAATGCGTACCACTGGAGCATCAGTGTTAATACAGGGATTGGCTGGTGGGATGTGTTTACAAAAAAAAATGGTGGGCTTTCTATCACTGTCTGAGAGACTCCGTTAGCTGATGCTTATCTGTCTTTTTGTGGATTGGCTGCGCAGCGTGCTTGACTTAGTACCAGGGTTGGGTTCAATTACTTTTTTCTATTACAATTACAGTAATTGTAATCAATTACTTTCGTCATTGTAATTTAATTTTAATAGAATTTTTTATTGATAAGTAATTGTAATTGTAATCAAACATTCTGTCCAGAAAGTAATTGTAATTGTAATTACAATTACAATCAATTGTAATTGAAAAGAGTAATTGAACCCAACCCTGCTTGGTACTGCATCGACTTCACGTCTGCCGAGCACATAGTTCCCTCTTTCTGTGTGTGCTTTCAGGGACGGAAAGGTCTGGGGTCAGAAAGTTCTGTTGCTTGTTTTTACAGTGAACCCAGCAGGCAGATTTCACTGATTAGTAAACAATTAGTTGAAGAACTGTAGTAACTAGCCAATCCGTGTGATGGGAGTGGGCTTTTACTCCCTAATCTTGGGCTGTTGTCTTCGGTGTTCTATTGCTGTTCAAGTGGAGGGTTTTTTTCCACATGTTCAATACAGACAGTGTGCTGATAACAAATGAATAATTTTCCTGACGTGTCTTGAAGAAACCACTAGAATCCAGGTCTCATGCTCTGACTTTTTTCACTTTGAACCCGCTCTTGTGCCCAAAGGGTCGAGTCATTAAAATGTGCTGCCTACCTGCAGCTCTCCTGTGATCTGGAAAAACCTAGTACTTATGTCACTTTTTGTAGAAACTGAGTTTGATCCTCATTTACAGTGATTCAGAGCGGTTAAAATATTAAAACACTAGCTAGTAGTATCATTTGAACCATCAAAATCAAGTTTCAATTTTTTTTTTTCAGTTAGAAAAAGTCCAGAATCCAAAGGTTATTGTTCGATCACGAGACCCTTGCCACTGCTAAACTCAGTAGGTTTTTCCAGATTACAGGAGAGCTGTCGGTCTGCATGTTACAAGGTCCAAAGATCTTGTTTTGTCTCTCTCTGCTATCTGTTTGTGTGGGGAAGGGGCTGCAGGATGTTCTTCTTGCTGTATTGTTTCTCCTTGGATTTAAAAGCAGCTATTCCTTAACCCTTCCACTGCTCCCTGGCCACTGGCGATTCAGAATGTTCTCTGTTCTGCAGCTTTGGGCTGCCAACAGACTGATTGTTTTATTTGCCATTTATTGGCAGTTAAATGACTCATAAAACGAGTTCAACAATGAGCCTCTGTTGCACGGAATCTTCAGCACTGTTATTATACCACCTGGAATGGAGCTGGACTTGGTGAACAGCTTGAATGGATGCCCTTATGTGAACTGCATGAATGGATGTCCTTTTTGGATGGTTCTTTTTAAAATACAGAGTGTGTTTATATGTACAGTGCTGTGAAGAAGTATTTGCCCCCTTCCTGATTTCCTCTATTTTTGCAAATTTGTCACAGTTAAATGTACCAGATCGCCCAACTAATTTTAATATAAGACAAAGAAAACGTGTAAATACAAAAAGCAGCTTTAAATGATTATTTCATTAATTGAAAGTAAGGAGTTATTCAAAACATATATCACCCATTGAGGCTCTAACTGCTATCAGAGGTGGACTTGCTTGGATCAGGATCATTTTCCTGTTGCACAAACCAACTGCGCTTCAGCTTTAGGTCAAGAGCTGATGGCCAGACATTCTCCTTCAGGATTTTCAGGTAGAAAGCAGAATTCATGGTTCCATCAAGTATGGTAAGTTGCCCTGGTCCTGAAGTGGCAAAGCAGCCCGAGACCATGACACTACCACTACCGTGATTGACTGTTGGTATGATGTTCTTATTGTGGAATGCTGTGTTAGCTTTTTGACAAGTGTTATGGGATCCATGTCTACTGAAAAGTTAAACTTTTGACCCATCATTCTACGGAATATTATTCGTAAAGTCTTGGGGTAAATCAAGATTTTTTTTTTGGCAATTGTGTGATGAGCCTTTGTTTTCTTTTTGGTCAGCAGTGGTTTCTGCCCTGCAGCTCTCCCTTGGATGCCATTTTTTTCCCCACTCTCTTTCTTATTTTATTATGCGGCTTTGTTGAGTACTCTGTTCTGATTGTTCAATTACGGCATTCTATGGTTTGTTATTTCTGAGGAGCAGATCGCTGCTATGAAAAACAGACCTGTTATGGTTCTGCCTCGTGTGTTGTCTTTGTGCTTATTTGTGCTTGTGCTTACTTTCGTTTTATTTTTCAGCTTTCATTCTGCCGTCTGATGATCGATTCCCTCTCTGCCAATCTCCAGTGATGTCGCGTGACAGTCTTCAGCATGCCTGCGTCTCGTTGTCCAATCACGTTTCCTCTTTCGGTTTCGGCTGTGGTATTTCATTCATTGTTTCCACCTGTGCTTAATTCTGGGTCTCGCTAAACTGAGTGAATGCGTTCTCTGATAGGATATTTACTAACCGTACTAACCAGCACTTATTTGAGGGTGATTGTAAATATTTCGTCACGTAGTATTAACCTTTATTAACTCATTAGCGAAAAGCAGTGTTTCTAGCTTTAGTAATTCCTGCCTAAGCTTTCCCTGACTAACTGCGTTTAAAGCTGTGCTTTCCTTTTGCTTCTCTCGTGGTGCTTTTTTTATTTCGTCACGTTTAGATTACCTTAATCTAAACTGTCTAGTAGTTTGATTGATGGTCTCAGCGTCTTGTCTCGAGTCATTATGGTTTACCCGGTCCTCGTTAATTTGTTTATTAATCCCATGTGTTTCTGTTTCCAGTCGAGATTGCGTTCCGAGTCCCCGCCTCCTCTCGTGGCTATTTATGTGGCAGAGATGGGAGGAGACATCAGACGGAACTTTGCTAGACTTGCTCTGCATGGTGAAATCTCAGCTCCTTGTGCCTTCCGAGTATTTCCTGTGTATGATTCCCGAGTCTTGTTTTTTTGCTGCGCCCGCGTCCTGTCTGCCCCTTGTTTAAGTCTCCCAGTGTGTCCGTCAGTCTAGTTAGGTTCAGTTTTTGTTTTTCTAGTTTAGCCACTCTTGGAGTGTGTACTTCTGTTTCCCCCTGCCTTGGGCAGTGTAACTTTAGTTTTCCCATTTGTTCAGTGCATGTGCACGGTGTTTTATTTCTGGCCTTTGTGCCTATTTTCTCCTAGTGTTTTGTGTTTTAATAAACACTTTGGATCCTGCATCTGGTGTTCCCCTGACCTCTTCCTAACACAGACCGTTGCTATGGGCATGACGCAGTTTGGCTGAAAAATAGCCTGTTCGATTCTACAGGTCAAAGTAATAAAATCAATTTTAAATCAATAGAATTACTTTTAAATCAGTATTTTGTGTCAAATTATTGATTTCTTTATAAAGTAGCCATGTAATAAACAGGATAATGTACAGTCAGCTGGTCATCATTGTGAAATAAACCCCTTCAGGGTAATTTAATTAGAAAGGGTCTTGAGTCACCCTGTTGTGGTTTATTCTGCAATCATGACCAGCTCACTGCACTTTATCCCTTATTTGGAATCCTGAATGCTGATCTTAACTGCGGCAAGTGAGGCCTGCAGTTCTTAAGATGTTAGTCTGGATTTTTTTGTGACCTCCTGGATGAGTCATAGATGTGCATTTGGAGGAATTTTGTGAAGCCGGCCAATCCTGGAAAGGTTCACCACTGTCCCAAGCATTCTCCATTTGTAGATAATGGCTCTCACTGTGATTTGCTGGAGTTCTATAGCCTTACAAATGGCTTTGTAACCCTTTACAGACTGATAGATGTCAGTAACTTTGTTTCTTGTCTGGTCTTGAATTTCTTTTGATTGTGGCATTATGTGCTGCCTTTTACCTGCTTCACATTGCCAGACAAGTTCTATTGAAATGATATTTAGATGCAACAGGGCAGGCAGTAATCATATCTTGGTGTGTCTCATGAAATTAAACCCAATTATCATGAAATTTGTTTAATTGGTTGATTTGTCAACTAAGAGGGCACTTACTTTTTTACATTGGACCAGGTGGGTTTGGATATATTTTTTCCTTCAATATATGAAATCATCATTAAAAAACAGTATTTTGTTTTTACTCAGGTTCTAGTTGTCTAATATTTAAATTTGTTTGATTTTAGTTTAACAAGTGTGCAGAAATAGAGGAAATTGGGAAGGGCCAAATACTTTTCCACTGCACTGTTATATTGCACAGCATGCACACACACACATACACACACATATCCTAGCCTTGGGTATATCTGTTTCTTTACCTGCTTGAGAAAAGTAAAATATGCATGACGCCAGGAGGGGTAAGTGATCTGTCTCCGTGAGCTCAGTCCAAGGGAATCGTAATTTCAATTTAGCTTTATTTGAGTGATGAATGAGCCGGTATCTTTAACTGTATTTCCCATGGATTTCTGTCATTGTAATGAATATTTGAAGAGTTTGGTTCCAAAACGTAATAAGTGCCAAAATTTCAAAAATTTGAGATAATACCATAAATGCAACAGCCCTGTGCTTCTTACACATGGTGCAAAGTTTCTTTTTTTGAAATTCATCCTATAGAGTGGATTTTTTCATGGTCTAAGTTTGTGTTTCTCTATAAAATGCAATAGGCGCCCACATAGAAAAAGGAAAAAGTTGATTTACTCAAAATGAGTAAAATGGATATATTGCGTTTTGGAAACAAACTCTTCATTTGAAGACATTGGCTGGTAGATTCCACCCACATAAGCTGCTTCGGAAGCAATACACAGGAACAAATATCTGGAAGGACGAGCCTAAGCAGAATGAGCACGTTGCATGTAAATCCCAATTTCTGTGAGACACAGATTTTTCGTTAGTGGCTGCTCTCTAGTGGCTGTTCATATGTGACTGTTCCTCAGCTAAAGTTTCATAAGGACTGTTCTGTTGTTTATTTGCAATTATTTTGTGCTTGAGTGACTGATAACTTTATTGGCAAAGTGTAACTTTCGACAATGGTTCAGTTTCAACTCTTGCAGTTGATTTTAGTCGTTAGTCGTTAGGAAACGGGAATGAGCTGTGACTGGAAGAATATATTAGCTTTTGGATCTCTTAAGAGAATGCATTTGGCAGAGCTCAAGTCACAGTAGCGAGTGGAAAGGAAGTTTCCGATTGTTCAGGTGGGAAGAAAAAGGGGTAGCCACTGTAAAAAAAAAAAAAAAAAGTGTTTTTTAAATTAACAAGGATGACATTAAACGGCAGTTCAAGGGAATTGCTACAAATCAGTGACTTTTCTTGGCTTTTTATGGCCCTGCTCTCTGTTTACTGCAGGGACGGCTCTTATCTCTCCCTTGGATCTGAGACTCAAAAGCTTACAATGAGGATTGGTTTATGGAATTATGATGTTGATTTATTCGTTCCTCTTGTGTGTGTGCATATGTGTGTGTGTGTGTGTGTGTGTGTTTTTGGCGTGTATGTGTGTGACTATGTAATCCAGGCTATGCGGTACATGGAGCTGCTGCCGGAGGAGAGGCGGCCAGTGTCGGGCTCTGAGGGAGCGCTGTACCGGCGCAGGCAGCTGATGAGACAGCTTCCTGTGTACGACCAGGACCCCGCCCAGTGCCACCCACTGTCCGATGCAGAGGCCCAGGCCATGACCCTGTTCGTGCAGAAATACAAGCAGGAGGCGCTGGGCGTGGGGGAGGTGGCTCTCCCTGGGGAGGCGGGGCTCAAGGATGAGGGGGCAAACCAGAAGACTGGGAAGAGCTCTCAGGGCCAGCAGGAGCCCCGCCTCACAGCCAATGGGACCCTGGGAGACTGTGGCAAGAAGAGCCAATACGTGAGTTACTGTCCGGGTCCTAGCCTGACTGTGCATGTACAATGTTCTTTAGACGCTCGCACATCAATCAATCAATCAATCAATCAATCAATAAATCATTATTTATGTAGCACAATTAATGCAAAAAAGGATCTCAAAGTACTTAAAATAAAGGCAGTTACTACGGGTACGGCAGTTTGCCAATGCATTTCAATGTAAAGAGCTACGGCAGTCCCAATTTCAAACCCTGCCCTAACCTAACCCAAACCCTAACCCTAACCCTGACCCTGACCCTAACCCTGACCTTAACCCTGACCCCTAACCATAATCCCTAATCCTTATCCTAATCCCTTCAAATCGACTGCCGTACCAATAAAAACTGCCGTATCTCTGGACACTTCGTAACATAAAATCAAGTGAAATGCACAACATGAACTACTTGTCAAAAAAAATTCAAGAATTAAATAACAAAACAGGAAGACAGACAAAAAGGTAAGGATAATTCAATGAAGTAAATGAAGTAAACTTAATGAAATGAAGTAAACTTAAAAATGAGATGGAAAATAAAACAAAAGGGTCACTCAGCAGATAGAAAAACGCATTGTTTTTCCAGTAATACGTAATGCATTTATTTTCTAAAGAGTTCGTGTGCACATTCTCTAAACACACATGCTCGCACAGACACTCACAAGCACGCTCACTCACTCACATATGCAAAAATGTACATGCGCTCATGCGGAGACACACTCACACACATGCACATACACAGTACTGTAAAACAAGTTTTTTTTTATTTTCTATGCATATATAGTCTTGGATGCCTATTTTCTTGTTTTTTTTTATTACAGTAGTATTGCTGAATGAAAGCACATAACAAATGTTGATTTAAAAGTTAATTTTACAAATGAATGCTTGTATTTTATTAAAGACAGTTGATGCAGATGATATAGCCTTGATTGAGCCATGATTTCAACATCACCAAGGCTCTCTGGGATTAGCTGGGGAGGCAGAAGCAAGTATTAACAGTTTGTCAGCAGAAGAACAGTGGCATATTCTCCAACATGCTTGGAACAAGACAAAATCCAACAAGACAACCGCGTCATCTCTGTCCCCCGCCACAATCAAGGGCCATAACTCCATTAAAAAAATATGCTTCGACATCCATTTTCATACTCAATGTAGATCAAGAATAGCTTATTAAGCTTACAAAGTTTCACGCATTTAGGTATAATAGTTTAAGAGGAATCATGTTCCCATTGTGGCCCGGACGGATGGACGGACAAATGGACCCCAATCCAATATCCCCTGGTCCCACTTCATGGCGGGGGATAAAAATATCCTTCGACATCCATTTTTGAACTCAATATAGATCATGTGTAGCTTATTAAGCATACAAAATTTCACGCATCTACGTAGATATAATAGTTTAAGAGGAATCTTGCAAATTGTGGCCCGGACAGACGGACGCATGGGGAGACGGACCCCAATCAATATCCTCCGGTCCCACTTTGTGGTGGGGGATAATCTTTAAAAATACAGGACAGTTTGACCAATTATTTAATCTTAAAAACATTTTATTTAAATATTTTGGAAGCATCTTTGCCTTGCCAATTCTATTTATGTGAACCTAAAACGTATGGACTGCATTGTACATGCACGTGGACAGACTTACACACACACACACACACACACACCATTGATTCTCGTGTGTATGTGTGAGTGTGTCTTTGTGTGCGCTTATTCGTGTACACACTCTAGCTCATACACATGCTATCATTTACAACATTACTGGGAATACATTACCTTCCCTCCAAATATTTTAACGTTATTCTAATACACATTTTCATTTCTTTGTTTGATAACTGCTAAACGGTTGCATCATGACTCCACACTGATCAAAATTGTCATTGCCTCCAGTTCAACAGTCACATCATACCATTATGTAACTTATTGAGACTATTTTATTCTGACTAAATATGTTAAGACATTTAGTTATGAAGGATTCAGTGATGGGTCAAATTCTGCTTGTTCATCAGTCCATTACTGATAGTTTCCAGATGTGTGTATGTCTTGTACACCCTTTCTGAAATAAAATAAAATTTACAAAACCCATTACAGTGAAGCTAGATCTCTGCCTGACAGTTCATCAGTAAGGAACAAAGCAACCTATCAAATAGCTTTGTTTTGGTGTCTACCTTAAGGGCATGTACTCAGTGTTTTGGTTTTGGGTTAAAGAAACTTGAAGCGCTGCTTTTGCGGTGGAGGCAGAGGTACAGGGGGCCCTCTTTGATTTGGGAGGGCAGCATGAAATTGGCCTGTTTTTGCCTTAGATGTGTTTGGGCAAACCTCAGACAGCCCAACTTGAATGTTTTTTTTTTTTTTTTTTTTCAACAGCTTTGAAGCAAAAATGTGAACCTCAGCTTAACTTCCAAACCACTAATTGTTTGGTTGTGTGCTTATCAGTGTTTAAGCCAAGCTTCTGTGGACCGCTTTTTAAATTGGGGGAAAACAAACTCAGCAATTCTTTAAAGAGAAAAAAAAAAGAAACTTTGTGAAAACTTTTCAAGCCTACTGGAACTTTAAGCATGGAGACTGAATGGTGGGTGATAAAAATGTTTTCAGCGGTTCCTTCAATGAAGAATCTAAAATCACCTTCTTTTGAAATGTGGATTCACTTGAGGTCCTATTCTGAGTTGTCTGTTTGGAAACTATTGTGTAACAGTGAAGGGTGAGTACGATATGTTATATTACTAGACTGTAAAGTGAAAGCCTCCGAGGTGAGATCCTTAATAGGAACGAATTAAATGAATGGCAAGCAGGACAGTGATAAAAATCGGGGACAATTTATGAGCTGGACTGAGGTCCTCAGCTGTTTTGGGGGAGCATGTTTATTGCACTATAAATTATTGCAGAGAAGCCCGATTAGGAGTGGAGATGTTCATCCTCTGAACTTCCACAGCTGATTTGTCAGAGAGAGGAGTTTCAGGCGTCCCTCCTCCATGCCTGAACTCCATAGAGCTGTGGTCTTCAACGTCGTTCCTGAAGACCCACTGTGTATGCTGGTTTCTGTTCCAACCACAATTGTAATCGCAGGATTTTAGCAAGCTGTTAATGTGTTAAATTGGTGTTTTTCGTGTTTAGAGTTGTTAATTACTCTTTACCCAAATGTTACATAGAAACATCCATACATGCAATGAAGAATAAAATACCCTAGAAGATAGTGTGTTTATTTCCATACTGCAAGAATTTCAAGTAAAATAACATTTCAAACAGATCAAATTAGACACTGAGGAAATCTGTAAACCCCAAATTAGGCTGCTGGACACAACTGTTTCAGTTCTTTCAAAAAACTTCAGGTGAGCTTAATTAGACCAACATAACACAAAACTGGTTTGACTCTACCATTTGCTTGTCGAATAAATTAGTCATGATGTGCCAATTAGTTTTCACCAATTAGGAGCCAATTACATCTTTAATTTCTTTGGTTGCATTGTTTTCTCTCAATTTATGCTGTTATTTCCAATGCATCACAGTGTGGATATGGTATTTTTTATTCTTGATGACAAACATAGATATTTCTCTTTATCATATTCTTCCTTATAAATACAGGGAATCTGCACCTGTGATACAAGCGGGAGGCACAATATGAAAATGCCCATATGATATTCTCTATTAACTTGTGAGTTAAGAGTGCAAATAACTGCTCTAAACATTAACTTAAGACAAATTAACAGCTTGTTAAAATCTTGCGATTACCATTGTGGTTGGAGCAAAAACCAGCATACGCAGTGGGTCGCCAGGAACCACGTTGAAGACCACTGCCATAGAGAATAACAGAAATCTGGATGCTCTCGAGTAGTCTTATTCAGAAAATCTGTTATCTGTAATACCATGGCTTTAGCGCTTGTGCAGCAGCTCAGCTTTCCCACAACACCTGTGTTGGGGTTTGAAATTTAACATGGAGTGGTGGGGATGCTGAGGAATACAGACACATCTCACTCTATTTAGTACTTAAACTCTGCTTTTTGCTTTGTGTGGTAATGTAATGGTAATCTGTGTTGTATTTCAATGTATCTTACTCATTCTTTGCTGGCTGAGATGTGCAGGATTTCAGTCCCGATGAACCGGAATGCTAATTTTGGATTTAGAACAGGATATCCTGTCTGATGCAGGCCTACTGGCCAACCTACAGTATATAATCATGACTGGGATGGCCGGGAGTTTTTTTTTGGGGGGGGGTTGGTAGTACCAAGCTTTCCTTCCCCCCTCCGGTTTGAAGGGGGGGTTGTGTATGGTTAGTGTTTACATTGGAGCCCAGAGCAGGAAATTGGGGAGTTCACACGGTCACTTCCATACATGTACAACACAGAGCAGGTACTGTTCCCCAGAGCAGGCCAAAATATTAGCACTGTTAGTTTCATGCTCCAGTCAGACAGACTGGGGAGCAGTGAGCGCAATGCTGGCTGAGCTTTTCTGCTTATTTAACCTTTCATTTAGACTGCATCTAAAATATGATTTAATAACACACAGCCTGACCACAAAAAAGGCACACGCTCAAATATTTAGTTGGAACCCCTACAGTGTAGCTTTGATTACAGTGCAAATTCGTTGTTTCTTTGTTTCACAACTGTACATAATGTCAGAACATTTATTTTCAATTAAAGTTGCATTAATTTTTGGCTCAAGAGCTCGTCTTGACCACGAGATAGTTGAACCATTGTGCGTAGTCTTCTGCAGCACATCCCAATAACTTTCAATGTGGTTAAAGTCAGGACTTTGCGGTGGCTAATTGGTCTGTGAAAATTATGCCTCATGCTTGTTTTCCTCATTCATTGGTTTCTTTGCCAGATGCAGGCCAATAATTTACCCCTTCTGAAAAACTGTAACATCTTTTCTGCCACCAAGGGATATGTCCTCTGACATGTTTTTTTAAGAAAAGAGAAGCTATTCATCATTTTTACTCCATTTGTAAGGGCTAATAATATTGCTTGGTGAAATATATTAATCACATCAATAATGCTATAATGATCCAGTCATAGTATTTGTTTATTTATATCCAAATGGCAACTTTTTTTTTTTTTTGGACTTGCAGTGTTGTATTTAACTTTATCATTGCTATGCAACACAAATTTATGTTAATTTTTTAAATTAAATTTGCGATTAATCCACTAATATTGTTATTGTTG
Source organism: Gymnothorax javanicus (assembly GCA_029692085.1). Taxonomy (NCBI): domain Eukaryota; kingdom Metazoa; phylum Chordata; class Actinopteri; order Anguilliformes; family Muraenidae; genus Gymnothorax; species Gymnothorax javanicus. The sequence continues at coordinate 52,607,846 of CM056202.1, forward strand.
ATCTGTTTTATTAGTTTTTTTTAATCAGGTTTGGTGATGAACAGTCGTTATAATGAATTCACATGATGTACTGATCTGATTGGGCTGATTTATAGGAATTTATGTATATTTATAGGAATTTGTTTATTTGGCACTATAAACTTTGACCTCATGTGACCTTGAAAGGTCAAACTGAAAGTCCAGAATTTTCAGGACTCAAGAGAGACCACATTGAATCAGAATAAGATTGAATCAGAGGCTAAAGCTCTAAAATATGTACTTCAGGGCGAGGTTTGTTTTGCCTGGCAACACTTGTTTATTTAAATGTTTTAAGCTGGATGGACATGCCACAACATGGAAGGCTTATATACCTCTGCACAAGTGTGATGGTAATTATTTTTGTTACATTGCACCCCCCAAGTGCATAGAATATAGAAAATGAGGGAGAGGAGTGAGGGAAAGAGGAAGAAATAGAGAGGGAGGGAGATAGAAATGGAGGCAGACTGAGCAAGAGGCTGAGAGAGAGGGTGAATGAGAACGAGGGACAGAGAAGGAGTGAGAGAGGTATAAAGGAGGGAGTGAGAAGGGTGGAGAATGGTAGAATATGACCATAATTAATGCCTGACAAACATCTGCATTTCATTGCTGTATATCCTGACCAAATGAACACTGTTTGGGCCTCACTCTTGTGTGCTGGATTATGTGGGTTTAAGTAGTGCTCATGTGGAACGAATGATGAGTCGTCAGAGCCTGGCTGAGCACTGGCTGATGGTGTTATGCACACCCACAACGAAGGAACTGCACATGACTGAGAGTCCTTTTCCTCCTCTGCCTTTCTATCCCTGTGTCTGTGTAATTGTCTAAATTAATTTCAAGACCACTTAGAAATAAATTACTAACAGGCCTCGAATTAAGCTTGAGGATTTCCTTTCAAATTAAAAACAGGAAGACAATCTAATTCGATTAGTTTTATTCTGTCCTTTTTTTTGGTATTTCTCAGTATAGAGGTGTCAATTTTGATTGATTTTATTTACATTATCCTTTTTATTTCTATTGTAATCACAAGAGAATTTTCTCCAACCAGCTCAATGAGTTGCAGGTTGGGAATTACAATCCCATTTGAAATGGGTGATGATGAGGTGACGACATTCACATCTTGCACATGGATATTGAACTGTGCTTCACGGTTTTTTGTGTGTTGGAGTGTATTTCTACAACAGGTGTGTATTTTTATAATGTAGTGTTCTTTTATATGAAGGTGTCCTTGTCTTGGGGGGAGTTTGCATAGTGGGTGTTGCGATCAATGTAGTTGTGACATGGGCCCGTTTCTTTCTGGGTGTCCTCAGCATTGTGATCGCTGTGGGGACTTGGTGGCCGAGGATGGGCCCGTGGTGTACGCTGAACAGGCTGGGTACGAGCGGCTCTGGCACCCCACCTGCTTTGTTTGCGTGGAGTGTGGAGAGGCTCTGGTGGACCTGGTGTACTTCTGGAAGGATGGGGTCCTGCTCTGCGGCCGACACTACTGTCAACGTGAGAAACCCCGCTGCAAGGGCTGTGATGAGGTAAGAGGACCAGAGGATGCGAGTGAGCAGGGCAAATCACACTCTCAAACATCTGGAGCTTGCTCAAATGACTTTGTTCATTTACATTTTTTGTATTCTTTATCCCAAGACGTTCTCAGGAAGAATCTTCACAGGAAAGGAAACTAGGAAAATTTTGTTTAGACATGGGATATATTTGCAATCACATACTTGTTTACTGCATACAACACTGATAGATACTAATTTATTACATTGTATTCTCTAAATTAATATGCAGTGTAGTAACTAGTATGTGAAAATAACCATGTTGTGTGCTTCAAAGTCATTTGACCACCAGACCGTTAAGATCACCTGGGTCTCAATGACCGCATTGCACTGTCGGATACAGTATGCCACAAAGACCCCTCTAGCTGCATGCTATGGAATTTGGCCAATGTAGTATGTCATCTGAGTACCTGTGGCATGCTGCTAAATTAAATATTGGTCGCACTCTCTATGCTATTTGATACTTACGACCATGAACACTGCGTGAGTAGTCATTTGCTATGCCGAACAAGGCAGCTTAATGTCCCATCTCCTCTCCACAAAAATTACAGGTATCGAGAAAGGAAAAAAAAAAATCTGTGCACACAAAAAATTGTCACCATACTTGCTGCTCAACCAGGGACAAAAAATGGGTTTAGAAACATGAAGTTAAAAAAATGGTCTTCATACTGTATTATGCAGCAGCCATGATACAGAATGTGCCCCTGGCATCACAAACAGATGACCATCAAAAATCAATGACTTTTCTAACTCAGGCTCAGTATAATATGCAGTAAGGTCTTGTAATTCTGAAGTAGAAATAAGGAAAAAATCCGACTCTCCCTTTTTTCTGAGGCAAAGTTAAGGACACGTTGATTGAAACCAGGAAACACTAATGCTTTTGTAGCGCCAGGCTACGGGGGACTAAGCACACTAACTGTAGCTAAACCTGGTTATTTCTTTGTGGTAGGCTTTCTTATCCTCTGAATTTCCTCCAAATAAGGCTTGCAATGCATAATACCAATTATTGCCTGGAATTAGATGAACCCACAGTCTTTCAAATGGAGTTAAGGAGTTTAAGACTGAAAAGATAAATAAAAAACTGTGAAACTCTGTTGTCATGTTCAGTTCAATTTATTTTTATTTGTATCTGCGTTTTTTGCACTTTAAAAAATTCCATTCTGAGGCACCTCTGAGGCCTTAGAAAACAAGTCAAGGATGACAGTGAGCCAAAATGCCCCAAGGCACCCATTTCTGCCCGCCATCATGTATTTTCCTGTGTGTCTCCTCAGCAGTCAACTGTGTTGCCAGCTATACCCCAGGCTCAGGTTAAGTTGCCCGAAGGTAAATGAAGTGGGCAGGGGAGACAGGGGGCCAGTGAGAGGAAGCAAATGGCAGCAGTCCAAGCAGGACAGAAGTCAGCTGGCCTACAATGGGGGGCGGGGGAAGTGGTTTCATTGGGTATATCTCATCCTACATTGTGCAGTCTGATTAAATTCAAGTCATATCTGTTGAATAAATGAGCAGGCTTTGCACGTTTTTAAGGGACTTCTTCATGGTAACTTTCAAAAAAAGATTCATTTGGTCTGATATCTAGTTGAAAGGCAAAATATTTGCATGGTAATTTACCGGTTTCTATGCTGTTATCAGTGTATGTGAAACAGCCTGTCCTTCTCAGCATAGCAGCGAGATATGATCTGTAGCACATTGACCTTTGTGTGTAGGGGAGAGGGTCACAGCAGACAGTGCTGTCACGGGTGGACATTTCTCTTTATAGCAGGCTTTACTCATAAGGCTATGATCTGGGAGCCTCCTTGTTCTTGCTCTTTGCTGAGGAATTTCCAGTTAATCACTGAAGCTATTTCAGTGGAACTACAATTCCTGTAAATCACTGAAGCTGCTGTAATAACACTGCTCATTTCTTAAACAAACGAATTCATTTCTTAAACAAACGAATTGACTTATTACAGCCATAATGGACTTTTATTATGTCCTTTATGTCCATTTCTTCTCTTGTCTTTTTTAAACTCAAAATATGGTCACCTAACTTGTGCATTAAAACATTTTCTTCCGTTTGTACGGCAGTTGTCACCAAGTTATTTATATTGCTGTGAATGGTATCAATAACCACTTAATTATCTTCTCAGATTTTATTTTGTTTTTACAAAAATTCAACACTGTTGTCATGATTTCCCTATTATAGCTTAGCATGTTTAAATAAATGGTTTTCTATAAAACTAAACCATAATCCTGATATATCTAGCAAGGTATCCCAGAAATTTTAATGGTTAAATTTTAAACATATTTCTTATAAGATTTGATCTGATTTTTGGAAAGGGTGACAACTCCACACTCTCCCTCCCACAAGAATGTCACTTTCCTTTTGGAGAAGCTCTGTCTGAAGTGGTAGACTACTCATATTCACAGTATGCTCCAGCACAGTGCACTTAAAGGGAATGGAAAGATGTTATTTGACTGCCTACGATTGAATCCAGCTGCAAGATACCCCCTGATCATACAGTATTATCTGCCAAATCTGGCTCATGTTCTGCGTATGCCACACACTGAGAGCTGTGCCTTTTCATTTTTATTCGTTCCCACAACCCCCTTCATCCTCCTGCCACATTTTTGAAATTTCTTTTCTCTTTCCTGCAGCTCATCTTTACAGAGGACTACAAGCAGGGGGCAGATGGCCTTGCTTGGCACAAGGATCACTTCTGCTGCTGGCAGTGTGGGCAGTCCCTCGGCACCCAGTGCTCATGCAGCAGCCAGTCCCGACCTGTCTAACTACCCCACCTGGCTTAGTAATTGGCTTGCAGTTTACTCAGACTTCCACTGTGTGATGCACCTGAGAGAGCAGATAGGGTGGCAACTCAGTAACTGCAGTCAACACTGGCTAGTGCAGTGATTATTATGATTATATTCAATGCAAAGCGTATGTCTGGCACAGTTGATTTGGTCTTCCAGAACCTGATTTTTCCCACCAATTATGCCGTACCTGATGATAATTAATTCTAGAGGTGGCCTCTTTTCTGGTGATCATTTCATGTTGTGTGTTTGCCTCAAAAGGTTGCTTGAATTTTTTTTTTTTCAAGTATTATAACAAGGGGATGTTTACTCAAATATTTTATTTTATGCCAATTTGTTTGTCCTTCAATAATGTAATAAAGACAAACCTCACCATTACAGTTAATTTCATGAATGCAGGTTAATGGAAATGTACAGTATGAAGGCATTCACAAAAAAGCACTTTTCAACCTTCCACTGTGGAAGTCAGTTACAACCCAAAGTTGGGATGCTGTGTAAAATGTAAATAAAAATGGAATGCATTGATTTGCAAATCTCATAAACCCACATTTTATTCACAATAGAACATAGACAACATATCAAATGTTGAAAGTGAGACATTTTACCATTTCATGAAAAATATTAGCTCATTTTGAATTTGGTGGCAGCAACGTGTCTCAAAAAAGTTGGGATAGGGCCATCTTTACCATTGTTTAGTATCCTCTCTTCTTTTAACAGTCTGTAAATGTCTGGGAAGTGAGGAGACCAATTACTGAAGTTTTGGGAGAGGAATGTTGTCCCACTCTTGTCAGATGTAGAATTCTAGCTGCTCAACAGTCCTGGGTCTTCTTTGCCGGATTTTTTGTTTAATGATGCACCAGATGTTTTCTATTAGTGAATGGTCTGGACTGCAGGTAGGCCAGTTCAGCATTCAAACTCCTCTACTGCGAACCCATGCTGTCGAGATGGATGCAGTATGTGGTTTGGCATTGTTTTGCAGAAATATGCAAGACCTTCCCTAAAAGAGATGATGTCTGGATGGGAGCATATGCTGTGAAAGCTCTATATACTTTTCAGCATTGATAATGCCTTTCCAGATGTGTAAGCTCCCCATGCCATAGGCACTAATGCAACCTGACACCATCAGAGATGCAAGCTTTTGAACTGTGCACTGATAACAAGCTGGATGGTCCTTCTCCTCTTTAGACCGCACGACACGGCGTCTGTGGTTTCCAAAAAGAATTTCAAATTTTGATTCATCTGACCACAGAACGTTTTCCATTCTGCCTCAGTCCATTTTAAATGAACTTTGGGCCTGAGGAGATGGCGGTGTTTCTGGATCGTGTTCACATATGGCTTCTTCTTTACCTGATACAGCTTTAGCTGCTTTTGTAGATTGCACGGCGAACTGTGTTCAGGCTATGATTTTTGGAAGTGTTCCTGAGCCCATGCAGTGTACAGTATTCCAGTGCAGAATCATGTCTGTTTTTAATGCAGTGCCGCCTGAGGGCCCGAAGATCACGAGCATCCAATTTTGACCTTTGGACTTGTCTCTTGGGCACAAAGATTTCTCCAGATTCTCTGAATCTTTTTATGATATTGTGTACTGTAGGATCAAAGTCTTTGCAATTTTACATTGAGGAACATTTTTCTGAAATTGTTCCACAATTTTTAGATGCAGTTTTTTGCAGATTGGTGAATCTCTGTCCATCTTTACTTCTGAGAGACTCTGCCTCTTTAAAATGCTTTTATACTCAGTCATGTTACTGACCTGTTGCCAAGTAACCTAATTAGTTGCAAAATGCTCCTCCAGCTGTTTTTTTTTATTAGTACCACTTACTTTTCCTGCCTTTTGTTGCCCCCATCCCAACTTTTTTGAGATGTCTGGCTGCCATCAAATATAAAATGAGCTAATATTTTTCATGAAATGGTAAAATGTCTCACTTTCAACATCTAATATGTTGTTTATGTGCTATTGTGAATAATATGTGGGTTTATGAGATTTGCAAATCATTGCATTCTGTTTTTATTTACAATTTACACAGCATCCTAACTTTTTTGGAATTGGGGTTGTATATTCTCTACATGTATTATAATATGTTAACTTTCCTTTGCTGGAGCAGCATCAGAGAGGTATTTATCTTAAAGGGGTTTTCATTACAGGTGATCCTGGGCAGGGTTTGTAGGCCTATGCTTCTCACAAAGCAGTGTCATATTGTCCACTGCTATTGCAGTGTCTTTGTGATGAAGGATACATGTTTTCCCTGCCATGTTGAATGACTGGAGTGAAAACCTTGATGCAAATCCAAGCACTGAGTGCGGAGGAGTGCTCTGGAGACGAACCTTAGAGCGATTAGGCAGTTTACATTCAGCCAAAAAGGGAGGTGTACAGACTAAAAATATTTAGCAGTTAATATGGTATCTTTCTGTTGAAATAACTTTGTTTTTGAATTCCACGTGGGAGCTGTAATCATCTTTGGTTGCTGCTGAACAGCAACCTGGTAAAAATTTTCCTTTGAAACAAAGCCTTTGCCGGTTGGTGCTTTGCTTTTGATGGAAGTGTGTTGTTAAGTATTTAAGTCTTCTGGAAACAAGACTTTATTCTCCTATACATTTTCCTCAATTTAGAACTGGAGTGTATGCCTTGTCTAGAGCAGAAAATATACCAATCAATTGCACATCAGGCTGTGGCTTATTTACCATAGCAGGTTAACACAGTTGTATTAGTTGGTCCCGCTTATTTGTATCGAGAAAAAAGGGAGCTATATTCATATCTTCACACCCAGTGTAAGTTGCTTGAAAACATGGTTTGTTTTTGCTGCATTCTATGCAGTTTTCATCAACCAAAAAACTTCTAAGATTTTAATCAGTATTGTTTTTTCTGATATTACGTTAGTTTAGATGTGCACATTTTTGGAAGAGCAGATGGTTTAAGTGTTCAGAAACAGTTCAAAGATGGCAGGACAATATGATAAATTACTCTACATCATTAAGTTAAGATGGGGAATGGGAATTAAAGTAACTAAACTGGAATTTGTTTTTATGACACCCCATGCCCCGTCTCTGACATTTTCTAACTTTTCTTTGTAATTTATTAACATGGAAATTACAGCACACTGACAATATTTTTCTGTACTTCTTGTTAACATTTCAAAGTTTGCTATTGCAAAGCATTTGTGTATTGACCAGTTTGCAGGTCTCACGCTTGTTTGCTTTTGGGCATGAATGTCCTTAACTGTATAAAAGTTGTTGTTTTGTTGTTTGAGTGAACTGACTTGTTAATGGTATCTCAAGAAGGAAGCCATATTAATGCATTTGTTTGTTTTAAAACAGTTTGAGTCATCTAGGCTTTTATGCTAACAGGTCATTAGCACACATTGTTTTTCTTGTGTTTTTGACCTTGGAGATTATTTATCCTTTGTTTTCTTGTCCTAACAGTGATATTTTCGCTTTTAGTGTTTGTTCTTTCTTTGCATATACTATATTTACATGTATCTATTTTCTTAGAAAATTAAATGTGTATCATCCAATAATATATATATATATACATCTGCAAAATAAAAACTATCTTTTGAACTGTAAATGTTAACTGTGGATGTATAGCTTCAGTTTCTACAAAACCAAATCAATTCTCGATTACAATGAATATACCTTTTATTGTTTAAACCTGTCTACTGGACTGAGCTTCTTTTCTGATTGGCACGTTTCAATACTTCACCCTATTATGAGTGGTTTAAAATGTACAGGGTCATTGCAGTTATAGAACGATGGGCATACGTAAGTCTCAAAAACAGACAGAAGCTGGCAGGTCTACAGGAGTGAAAAAAATCTACAGGAGTGACTTGTTTCATGTGACAGAGATCCTCGCACCACTGATATTGCTGTGATGGCAAAGGAACCACTACAAAATTACTAAACCAATGAGAAAAAAAAAAAATTTTAACCTTGCCACAGTGCCTGTTGGTCCCGTTTTTTGCGGGATTTGGTTATTAAATGAATAAGGACGGAGCTAAGTTGGGACAAAAATCATGAGCTCATCCGTTGTGCCCCTCCCTCTTCCCAATGACATCAGACAGATTGGATTTTTTTAAAAAACAGCAAGGGTCATGTAAGCCTAACCAATTCATGTCCTGATGGTTAGTTTGAGTTAAGGAGGTAACTCAGGGGAACAGTGGTTTACCCCCTTTCATCAAGGTTCACTCTCACCAGCCTGTCTGGGCACGCTCATAGCCTGGATTCCAGAAGGTCCCATGAGTGTGCAAGAACACCTGTTCTAAAGCCTGCTGGAGACACCCATCTTGGACCTCAGTCAGAGAGAGAGATTCAACTCTACTGCTGGCTTTTTTTTTTTTTTTTTTTGTCTTATTTGGACCTGACATCATTCCTGGCAGTCCGATAGGAGACGTGCTCACACTCACAAACTAACTGTTGGGCTAAGATTTTGCAGCCAGTTTGAGCTAATCAGCCTCATTCATAAACAGCGGCCAGAACTACATGCGCAAAAGGCAGACACACAGATTTAATTTTTGTGATTTAAATGTAACTTGAGGTGAGTTTGGGGAAAAATGAAATGGTATCAAGTCAGAAATTGATGATACTACTGAAACAGGAAATGTATAACTTAACAGCTAGAGACTAGTGAAATATTTTAGACACACAGGCGCAAAGTAAGTGGAAGTGATAAACCTAAATGTAGAGAATCTGGTGAAGGATGGAATGAAGATGATGACTATTGGTGATGGCTGGTCCAGCCTAACTAAAAATTGTGACTTCAGGACAGTTGTGTAATACCCAAAGCCTCACATATAAAAGAGGTCTGATCTGAGGTCTTCTGGTGCTGATTGCTTGTGCATCACGCAGAGCTCTGGGCTCAAGGCTGGCTTCCATTATGCAGGCAAATACCAAGTGAGAAAGAGAGTAATGCTGGGAAGTCGTAAAAATAAGCTCCACATAAATCACAATTGGTTTCATTTTTGTCCTTTTCTCATTTTTCAGTTGAAAGAGGATGATTCAGCAACATTTAAAGTGGTCTGAAACCAAAGTTGTCTTTCTTGACTTCTTTCTATTTTCTATCTGGCGTGAGGTGTTGCACCTGCAGTCACATAGGACACTCTTTGCGTACATGTTTTTGAAACGGCAGGGAAGCATGTTTAGAAAAAGAATGAGTCATACTGTATTATCGAGTTTAATGCACCATTTTTTGAGACACATTGGTTGTGAATAGCCTTCTTGCATATGTTCCAGCACTGATTACGTCCTCAAGGTTAGCAGGGTCTGTCTGGGGCACCTCTATGCAGTCTTCCTTCACTGTTGTCCTTTGTTCTGTGAGATACTCCTTAAAAACAGAATAGCTGGCCCATTCAGTATCCAATTCCTCATTCAATATTTTCTCTTAGTCTGTGTGTGGACATTAATTACTGCATATTTTGAACAATGATTTAATCAAATTGGTTTGGTAAATATTTGTAGTCTGCTGCTTGTGGAGGAGAAAACTAAATAACTTACATAAGCTTCTCTGCAGGAAGCAGTTCTGTTCTGCAAATAAATCAAGCAATTTGGTGTCCTCATTTGTAAAATCTAGAATTTTAAAGATCCAAAACAAAACAAACTTTCCATCTACTCTCACGTATCTCTCTTAAACTTATTCCCTGGTTTGTACGAACTGGAATCAGACAGATGTACTGACCTTGTTTTGTTTTTGTGCTTGAAAATATGAAGTTTGTTTTCAAAATATATCCATTTTACTCATTTTGAGTAAATCAGCTTTTTCTATGCTAGCGTATTGCATTTTATAGAAAAACCCAAACTTTGACCATAATACAATACACCTTATAGTATGAATTTCTAAAAACGAATTTTTGCGCCATGTTTAAGAAGCACAGGGCTATCGCTCTATGGTATTACCTCAATTTTTGTAATTTTGGCACTTATTGCGTTTTGGAAACTAACTCTTCATATGTCATTAATTGGTGAATTGCTGATAGATAGAGGATTTATCTGTGAGAGCAGCATCAGCCTTGTTTGAGAGATTGGGTTGGGATCAGGGCTGGGTATCGCTCCAGAAACCTAGCTCTGTATGGTCTTAAATGGGCTGTGAATGCCTGTGAGAGAGATCGATGCACATACTGTACATACATATTCATCATGAGGACGAGATATGTAATCTGAAATTTCCAATGAAAAAACATCATTGAAGCTGGTGCAGGCCTAAATCATCTCCCTGAAATAAAAAAAGGCAAACAACATAGATGGCGACAAAGTTATATAATAATACATTAAAAATGTGTAAGCTAAAAAAAGATGGAAACATATACTGTATGATTTCATGCTCCACGGCTATTTTAATTGCCGTTTCAATGAAAAAAAATCACTATCAAATTCACAGAAATGACAAATGGCAGGAGTGACGATTAGAGAATGATTGGGATTTAGGCAACATTGACCCACTCTCAAGAAATGAAAAGCTGTTATTTTAAATCCTTTATTTTTTGCGCAAATAGTGAAATGCTTACATTTCCTTTTAAGTCAAAGAAAAATGTCTGAATGCAGACCCATGTCTTCAACCACACTTTTGTGGCTCAGGGCAGTGAAATGACTGAGCTAAGTAAAATACTGGGCTTTGTTTGAGAACCAAACACTGAGCACACATTCCCTGCTCTGGCATGTGAGCTGGTTTATGTGGCAGCTCCCATGTCATTTTAACTTTGCACGGTACCAGTGAAAAACCAGATTACACATTTTATCCCAGGCAGGGAACCTAAATCATTACCATCAGCCACTGTACAGAACTGTCTCTTTTCACAATATGCTGTTTATGCAGGAATTTGAAGTCATTGCAATGGATAAATGTACACATGGACACACAACTGACTGGAATTACCAAACCCGATGTGTTTTATTGTCACTAAACATAGCCAGCAGTTTTGAGCATGTGCACAAGTTACTCTTGTGGTCTGTGTAAGAATGAAGGGTTTAATTTCCCGAAAACCCTGTGTACCCCAGGACAGAAGGGGAGTGCAGACGTCTCCTTTCTTCTCTGTCTGGGCCAGACTGCTAGCACCGCTGCAGTTAAAACATCCAGATGTTATCCCAAAATTAGGGTGGAACCTGATTCCTGCATTTGAATAGCTCCTGTCGAAGACATGCCTGTATATGCGGGGAACCCAGCGTGTTCGCCTGAGATTATACACTATATATATATATATGTGTTCGGCATGCATACATTTTGTATGCTTATGCATTTTTATGTGTATCAACAGGTGTGTGTATGTGTGTGCGCTCATGTATACTTGTGTATGCATAGATGTGTGTGTTTCTTTGTGCATGCACATGAACACACACATCTGTGTATTGTTTTGGCTGGATATGGGGCTGCTTTGACTGCTAACACTTCCAGCACAGGGCATAAAAATGCAGGAATTTCTGCTCATTTCACTGCATTTGGATGTTGGCCACTGGCAGCCAATGAGATTCTTCACGCTTCAGACTCTTGCCCTGCTATTTGAGGTAAGGTTGAGAGACTAAGAATAACCATTTCGTGTTTACATAGCCCCTTAAAATATTCCAGCTATTTCACGTTACATATTCAGCTCATTACAGCATTTGTAATTACTGGAAGTTTGGATTGGCAGAAAAGAATGAGTAATAGAAGTTATGTTGAGAAGGGCTATTTTCAGGAAAACTAGCATAATTCAGAAACAATGCATCATTGGATTTATTTTAACTTGAGGCTAGGAACGCGGCCATATCTTTTAGCTACGCTGTGATTGTTCAATGTAGAATTTCCCCCTCCCCCTTTGATTATTTTACACAGACATAACATGGCATTGTGTGACCTCTCATGAGATTGTGCTGGAGAGGAGAGAGCAACTCCATGACAGCTCAGCTCTACTGGATAGGTGAAGCCATGCAAAGAAAGTGCCACTGTGGCTGTTCAGCCACCAGCAACAAGCTGGAAGACAGACGGTTTTTGTTCTGCGCAGCAGCCGAAATACTTGAGAATGTCTCCAGCCGAAAGCGTTAGTCCAGGTGGAGAGGGGAGTGGGGCACACGGTCTGGCGTGTGGCAAGTCACAGACTGAGGTCCCGTTTACACTTATCATTTCACACGTACTCTATCTGGATCATATTCAGATATTCAATATCCACGCTTCATTTATACTTGTCCTCATCAGTGTGTTTTTGCTGGACAGATACCTGCTTAACAAGCATTGAACAACTTTGCTCATCTTGAGGCCAGCTTTGACTTGCCACAGATCATCTATAACAAGCTGGAATACCAGAAAACTCAGCTTCCACCATTTTTAAATAGCTTGCAACCCAGATGGCATTTGCTGGAATTTTCCACTGGGGCAATATTTTGGAGGAAATAAATGTCGTTGCTTTTTAAATTTGCCATACTACATTTAAGGTCAGACTTAAACTCAAACGCCTGAAGAAAACAGTGAAACAACGAAGACGGGACAAAGACCAACTGAAAGGCCTAGAGAAAGAAATCCTCATGGAGGAGGTAGATGAGAAGTTGAAAAACAGGAAACCAGAAAGTGTGTAAGAACAATGGAATTAACTGAAAGATGCTATGAAAGAGAGCGCAGATAAGCACATTGGAAAAGTCAAGGGAGGGAAAGCCAAAAAAAAAAAAAAAAAAACATGGGTGACACAAGCAATGCAGGATAAGATGGATGAATGACACAAATGGAAAAATATGAATACACAGGAGGGAAAAAATGAACAATAGTTTGAACAACCAACTATGTAGAGAAACCGATGATACAACAGGAGATTTGGAGGGAAGAAACTTGCACCGAAATTAAAAACCTGGACAAGATGGGGAAATCAGATTTAGAGTACCAAAAAATCAAAGAATTGTCTGAAGACAAGAAGAGGGGCAGGAAACAACAGGGCAAGATGAACGATGAGGGGGTAATACTCATTAGGAGTAAGGAAGTGCTGAGACTATGGAAAGAATACATAGAAGAATTATATGCATAGGATAATAAACTAGAATAATAAACCATCCTATATAAGCATAGAGGAAAAAGAAGTAGTAGCTAAAGACAACATAGGATCAGAGATCTTAGGCTATTAGAGAACTGAAAAACAACAAAACAGAAGGAATTGACAATATCCCTGCAGAAATGCTGACAGTTTTGGGACCAGAACTTGTGCAGTTATGTAGGATAATATAGGACAAGGGGCAATGGCCTGAAGACTTCCTTAAGGCTATCATGATTCAAATAGAGAAGAAGGCCAATGCTTTCAGATGTGAAGATTATAGAACAATTAGTTTGATAACTCATGCATCAAAGGTGGTTTTAAAAGTTATCAATAAAAGGCTTGACAAAAAAGCAGATGAATATATCAGTAGGAATCAGCTCGGGTTTGGAAGAGGAGTTGAAACAAGAGATGCTATTGCCATTATGAGGATGATCAGTGAAAGAAGTATTGAACATGATAATGAGGTATATGTTTGCTTCATTGATTATGAAAAAGCTTTTGACAGAGTAGATTGGATAAGATTGATGGAGATTCTGCAGAGCATGGAAGTTGACCCGAAAGACAGATGTCTAATAGCGGCACTCTATATGGGACAATGCTTCTGTCAGAGTGACTGGTGAGGTGTCAGAACCTTGCACCATAGGTCACAGAGTAAGACAGGGATGCCTGCTGTCTCCCAAACAGTTCAACATCCATGCAGAGGCCATTGAGAGAGATTCGCTTGAGGAACTGGATTAGGGTCTGATAGTTGGAGGTCAAATATTGAAGACAATTAAGTTTGCAGATGTTCAGACAACGGTAGTGGACACGGAGGTAGGTCTTCAGCAAATGATGGACAGGACCGATGAAAGTGTGATATAGTGCAGTATGAAGATCAATATCAAGAAGACCAAAGTAATGAAGGTATGGACAATCCATAGTCTGATACATATCATGATAAACAGAGAAACCCTTGAATAAGTAAAACAATTCAAGTATTTTGGAACCATTATAACAGAGGATGGAAACTGTGAAAAGGCACAAGCCCGGATAGGTACGGCAAAACTGGCCTTCTGCAAGCACCGGCAGCTGCCTCTTACCAAAGGGTTGAACCTCCATTTGAAAAAGAGAACAATGCAAAGGATTGTATGGAGTGTTCTGCTGTACACAGAACCGGGACTCTCTAAACAGGAGATGAAAGAAGCTGGAAAGCTTCGAAATGTGGCGAGGAGAAGGATGGAGAAGATAAGCTGGGTGAAAAGGATCAGCAATGAAGAGGTGCTGAGAAGAGTGAGGGAGGACAGAAAGTTAATCAAGACTTGCAAAAAGAGGCAAAAGAAGTGGATAGGTCATATGCTTCGACATGATGAACTGTTGAGGGATGTCACTGAGGGAAGGATGGAAGGAAAAAGACCAAAAGGGAGAAAGAAGATTATGAGGCTGGATAGCAACGAAGGGAAGGATTCTTATCAAAACTAAAGGAACAGATGCAAAACAGACAAGAATTGAGTGATTACCTAAAATTAAACCTGCTGTATAATAGTGCACTAAAGAGAGATACTACATTACTACCTCAGTTCCACATGAATTGGGACAATACTGTATATAAATGTTCATAAAAACAGAATGAAGTGATTTGTAAATTCTCGTTTACCCTCTCTTTGTTGAAAATGCCACAAAGAATATGTTCAAAGTTTCAGATTATCAAATATATTGATTTTTGTAAATATTTGCAAATTACAAATTTTATGCATTCCAATATAATTTGCACAGGGGAATTGAAAGACAAGTAAAGTTGTCAAATCTTCAAAAAAAATGACTGTTAAGGAAACATTCCATTGGTGAACAGGAGAACAGGAAACAGATGAATCAATTATGGCCGGGAATAAAATGAGCAAACACAAAAGGTATAATCATTTACCAGCAATATCCACTCAAGGTTTGCAACTTTGGCAAAAGGTGCATGACCAAATAGTCAAACAATTCAAGAATAATGTTCCTCAATGTGCAATTACATGGAATTTATAGATCTCACATCGACAGTCCAAAATATGGTGTAAAGATTGAGAGAATCTAGAGAAACCAGAGCAATCTCTGTGCTCAAAAGACAAGGCTGAATACCAATAGCCTACTTGAATACTTGTGACCTTCAAGCTCTCAAGACTGCGTTGCATTTAGTACTGACATGTGTCTGAAATGGACATAATCCCACGGGCGTGTAAATATTTTGGAGGACCTGTGTTAGTGAACACAGTTTGTTGTGGCATCATCAAATGTAAGTTAAAACTAATTTGCAAAAAAGAAGCCAAAAATCAACAGCATCCAGAAGCATTGCTGACTTCTCTGAGCTTAAGGTCATCTTGAAAGGACTGGTATAGAGGTGGAAAGGAGTGCTGTGGTCAGACGAGTCCATCTTTTAAATAGTTTTTGGAAATAATGAATGTCAATCCTCAGGGCCAAAGAAGAGAAGGACCATCCCACCTGTTATCAATTACATGTTCCAAAGCCAGTGTCTGCCATTGTCTGGGGCTACATTAGTGCACTCGCCATGACAAACTTGTACATTTGTGAAGGCAAAATTGATGCAGAAGGGTAAACACACATTTTGGAACAAAACATATGCCTTCCAGACATTGCCTTTTTGAGGAATGCCCTGGAAAAAAATGATCTTTTTCAGGAATGCCCTGAAAAAAAATGCCAAGCCACACTCTGCATGTATCAAAACAGTGTGGCTTCATATGACAAATCTGTAGAATCTTCCAATCAATTTTTTTTTTGCACATTGCTTAATAACACCTGATATTTTCAGTTTATGTGTGCAGGTTTTCGGTATTTGAAACCAGCAATTTTGAGATAGGGCCATTCTTATTTTTGGACTTAGCACTTTTTGTACCTGCTTAGGACGCGGATACAGCTGTCGTGAAAAATAGGAAAGAACTTGGTCATAAAACTTGTTTTTAGACAAAATTTTCCAACTGAATAAATTTGTTCTATGTCAAAAAACAGGGATTTTAGAACAAATAAAGCAATGCGTATAATCATATGGTCGCACACATCATCATAGGTTGATCATAAGCAGATCCAGCAAACGCATGAGTAAATATTTTATCCCCTGTGGTCTTTCAGGGAAGCAAAGAATGTAATAGGGCCTTCTCTTCCAGCCTCATCAGCTCAGTGTCGCATTTACTGCAGCAGCCAACAATGTGCTGGACTCTGACTGGAATGTCCTTGCATTGGCTGATTTCACTGAGAAAGAAAAATACATCTCATTATGTTTGGTTAATGAGCATTGCTATATTAGAAAATGTATTTAAAAATGATGTCTCTCAAAAACCGTCTCACAAGGTAGTCTTCAACATATTGCTTCTGCAAAAACTGTAATGGTCATTCCAATAGAAAGTACAGTTTTCTATTCCAAAAGACATATGAATACACCAAAATGTATAAGATCTATGCATATATGCTTATACTAACCGTAAACTGGCACATACATGCAATTATATTCAACCTTCAGCCCTGTAACTTCAGGAGTGGTCCAAGGCTTCTGGATTTAGGTTTGTCTTAGACGAACAGATTGAGAGACAGACAAATAAACAGAAAGATACTTAGATAGATCTAGATTTTTGGTATTTATACCTAACTGAAATAACACAGTGTCGGTCTGCAAACTGTTTGCCCTGAATTATTAGACACGAGTGCTTCTTGTGTACTGATATTGATCAAAGTATCATGATACCTTTGTATCTAATGCATGTAAGGCATATTCAACTGATTATCAGAAGCCTTAGCAACTTTAAGATTGACTTTTTTTTTTCCATAAAGCAACTATTTATCTTTTTATGACTTTTAGATACAACCTGATTAGGCTCTCATTCATCACACAGTTTGCTTGTACAACCCCTATCCCAACTTTTTGAGAAATGTGTTGCTGCCATCAAATTCAAAATGCGCCAATATTTTTCATGAAACGGTAAAATGTCTCACTTTCAACATTTGATATGTTGTCTATGTTCTATTGTGAATAAAATGTGGGCTTATGATATTTGCACATCATTGCATTCTGTTTCTATTTACATTTACACAGCATCCCAACTTCTTGGGAATTGGGGTTGTACTTCCCATGCACCTGAGCATGATTATCTGCTGTCTCCATACTGGAAAAAAGAGACTTGGGCACCTTTGCTGTATTTATAAAGTAGCCTTGGCTGGACAAATACAACATTTTTTCACGCATAATTTGAATTTTCCGAAGATGTGACTTAAGTTCTTTTAGCACCCAGGTCTTCAATTTGGTTCTCCAATCAGGCAGAACATCTTAGGGCCCAAACTGTTCTTTGAGAAGTGGTTGAACTTTAAACCGATAATGGAAGCTCAATTGGTCAACACAATTGTAATTCTGTCCTGGCTTTGCCCTTGTCCTCGTTCCTTTTTGAAACCGTTCTGTGACTATATGAAACATGATGACATAGGGGCTTATGAATCTGACAGCTAGGTTACGTTTATTGACTGACTTGCGAAAATGGCAGTGCTTATACAACCTGTATCAGCCAGAGGAACAATTCTAATCAATGGAGCAGATCCAAGCCACAAATTCAGGTAAGCATCAGTCATGTTGCTTTTTATGTGTCTGACGGTTATAAAAAACATCTGCTCCTTGCTGCTTTCACAAAATGTCCCCCAGTTCACTCAGTTTACTGCTTAGTTCTGATGGTTATATGTTTATATCCTTGTCTCGAAAACTCTCAAACTGCAATTTAAAAAAATATATTAAGCAAGTCAGAAAGTAGTTCAAAAAAGCTGTTCCACAGCAGGCTAAGCAGATAGAGCAAGATGTCCCTTTGGAAATCTTGTCTATATCACCATCTAGTGGAGAAGTAATTGACCGCTATCAATCTTTTAAGGTGAGAATAGGCACTTTGGATTGAATATCACTTTTTTATGGGAAGGTTGCATGGCATCGAAATTTTTGTGACTTGCACTGGAAGTTAAAACAAATGCAGGGTGAACTGAACAATTTGAGGAGATTCACTAAAAAGGAATAAAATAGAAAAGGCTATCAATGAGATCTCTGGGTTGCAACACTGCTCAATAAGTGAAGGTATTGCACAGTTCATGTTGAGAATAACATGGTGAAGTACCAGAAGAAAAAGAAAAAACAAAGGCTGTCACCAAAAATGAGTCGTTTCTTAAAGCCTAGGCTGCAGCCTAAGTTGGCTACATTTCTACGTTGTCATGCCATCACAGGTTGTTCCATTGCGAAGGTCCCTTCAAATACAGCTGAGAAATGCAGCCTTCGTCTTCCCTGATATCAGATGGAGTTGTCAACATTAGAAATTGAGTGTTAACAAGTTAACAATTCTGTTTGATATCTGACAAGATGAAGGTTGCATTTCTCGGCTGTATTCGAAGGCACCTTCACAATAGAACAATCTGTGATGGCGTAGCAGCCTAGAAATGCAGCCAGCTTAGACTGCTGCCAACACTTTGAGAAATGGCCACCGTAAGGGCTATTGTTTTGAGGTGAAAGTATATTAATTATATGGCCAAAAGTGTGTGGACATTTCACTGAAACCTCATTGACATACATAGAAAAAAGACATTTTAAAATTCTAAATATCAGATATTTTAATTAAATTTGAAACTAGAAAGCACTCGGTAGAGTGCATACCTCCGCAACACCATATATCTTTTCTTTTGGTTACAGAATATGTTCTGGATCCCTTCTAAAATATAATCAACTCTTCCTTGGACTATTACCTATCAACCTGCCAAATTTCGTGCCAAACCGTTCATAACTTTTTGAATTATCAAGTAAGAAATATCAAACAGACCCGCATTAAATATGTTTTAATTCTTCTGGATCCAGAATCCAGAATATGTTCCGGATCACTTCCAAAATTGAATAAACTCATCCTTGGACTATCACCTATCATCCTACCAAACTTCCTGCTTAACTGTTCTTTTTTTTTTTTTTAAAAGATTATTTTTTTGCAGAATTTTTCCTTTATTTGACAGTTATACAGTGTAGAGAGACAGGAAGGTTGGGGAGAAGAATGGGGGAAGACATGCACCAAATGACCTGAGCTGGAATCGAACCCAGGTTGCTGCAGGAAGGACACAGCCTTTATGGCGCGCGCGCTTAGACCGATGAGCCACCGGGGCACCCCTGCTTAACTGTTCTTAACTTTGTTAGGATTTGGCATGAAAGACGCCAGGCGCGAGATGAAAAGGAACAATGAATGTTTATTAACAAACAGAGAGAACAACAAGGCACAAGGGCCAACAAAAAACTACACCCAAAGGGCTGATAAGGAAACTAAGGTACGCTGCACAGAGCTAATAAACTGGGAAACAAAAATACTAAATGGATAATACGAAACTAGGAATGCAAGACTAGGCAAAAACTCAAACAATACCAGAAACTCGGATTCAGGTAAGTGAGCGCTCAAGAAAACACGATGAAAGACTAGGCTCGAGAAACACATGAAGCAAGTGGCAAACAATGTTCCGTCTGCAGCCTTCCTCCAGCATCTCCCAGATAAAGGCAAGGGGGCGGGACAATGGGAAAGAGGAACACCTGGGCAGCACATGAGAAGAAAAGCACATGATAACAAGACATGGGGAAACACAATGGAAACGTGGACTCAGACAATAACTTAGCAATTTGACACTGACAAGCTCATTGAGAGTAATGAGCGTAATCAGCATAGGAGTACCAATACAGGATTAAAGGAAAGCGGAGAAGTGAAACTTTGAACAGAATAGCACAGAACTGAAAATAGCGAACGTGGGAATTCAATCACTCAATGCATAGAGCAGGCCCGAGTATAGAACAGCTGTGAAGGAAGTAAGAAATACCAAACGCCACACCCGAATGCAGTGATGAAGCAAGAGACTAAGAAATGACAAAAACATGAACCAGAACATGGACTTGGAGAGGTGGAGTCAGGCTGGCAGACCGGGAAAATACTGAAAAAAAGCACACACACACATGATTAGGCAAGGCAAAACATGAACAAGACATGGCAGAACACAACAAACTTTTTGAGTTATTCGGTTAACAGACAGACAGACAGACAAACAGGAGAGAAAACGTAGCCTCTTTGGCAGAGGTAATTAATTGTGGGACAAACATTTAGCTTCCATTGAGGGTATTGCAAATCTGTTTTACAATTAAGATACTGTAGGACTTTGCCCCCACCCCATCCTTACTGAAGGTTCCATTGAGACGGAGTGGAGTTCTGGGGGGGCGGTTGTAGCAAGGCGAAGGGGAGGTTGCATATTCAGAAAGAGCATAAATAAAATTTTTCTATTGTGAAGCAGAATTGTTTGAAAATACCCTCAAACAAAAGCTGAGAGTCTGTCCTGTCAGTCTATACTGACCAAATAATTCCTAATTCAATTAGCGTGTCAGATATGTAGATTTTTTTTCTGTTTTCTATGTACATCAATAGAGTTTCAAAATCGTGCCCACGCTGGGTGTAATTAATGTCAGGAATGTAGACATGTGGCAGCATTTTTAAGGAAGGCATGCACAGGTGCAGGTGTGGCAAAGGGCTGTAATGAAGAGGGTTCTGAGTTAAGGGCATCTAAAGTCGATTCTCAGACGGGACGTTGAACGTCCAATGTTTACAAACAAATCACTTGCCTTTGTTGGCATCTTGCATTGTCACATGACCAATTTCATTCATATAAACCAATGTTTTGTGTACATGTGTAGATAATCCTTCTATTTCGGTTCGTTTGCGCAGGTGTGGCTCGCTGATTGACCGATAGAGAAAAACAATGGGAATCGACTTTAGATGCCCTTTAACAGCAGGACAAGCTCTATGCTTTCACTTTGAGGGAAATCATTAAGTGGTAGCAATGTAGTGTGAGTGAAAAAAGACGGAAGGTGAGGTGGAAGGGACACAAACTCGGAGCAGGGTGTCATGCAGAAGCAGTGAAGATTGTTGAAAATTTTTGGCCTTCGAATGGCTCAAAAAACGTTAATCTATGAGCTCTGTGATCAGGTGTTTGAATTCAAACCACGCCATAACTTGCTCTGGCTGGAGCTCCGCTATGGCATGGCGAAAGTTGGCTCAGAGAATGGACGAGTCAAATACATGCTGACTATGTGATCCTCCTTCTGCACAGTATATGCATAGATGTCATGTGAGTCAGAGGAATCACGTGCCGTGGCATACGTCATATGCATCAATGGGAGCAGGTTGCTGTGGTGAAATGATCAGTCCTATTGTGTTCAGGGTAGGGAAAAAGATGAGGGAAAAGAGTGAGAAAGGGAATGGTGAGGAAAGAACCTGAGATGGCTAGAATATTGGAAAAGGAACACATAACAGGTGACAAAGAACTAATAAAAATGTATTGAAGGTTTTTGCCTGTATTGCTATGGTCTTAAAGGATAGTACAACCCCAATTCTGTAATAGTTGAGACAAAGAGTAAATTGTGAATAGAATCAAAACACAATGACTTTCAAATCACACCAGCCAGTATTTTATTCACAACAGAACAGAGATAACATAGCAAATGTTGAAAATGAGAAATTTTACTATTTTATCCACAAAATGAGCTCATTTCAAATTTGATGGCTGCTACAGGTCTCAAAAAAGTTGGGACAGGGGACTGTTTACCATGGTGTAGCATCTCCTGTTCTTTTTAACATAGAGTGGAGGCATCTGGGCATTGAGGAGACAAGTTTCTTGAGTTTAGCCATTGGAATTTGATCCCACTCTTGTTTAATACAGGCCTCCAGCTGCTGGAGAGTTTTGGATCTCCTTTGAAGGACTTTTCGTTTAATTATGCGCCAAATGTTCTCAATCGGTGAAAGATCAGGACTGCAGGCAGGCCAGTTCAGCACACGGACTCTTCTACTATGAAGCCATGTTGTAATAGCTGCAGTATGTGGTTTTGCATTGTCCTGCTGAAATACACAAGGCCTTCCCTAGAATAGATGTCATCTGGAGGGGAGCATATGTCGCTCTAAAACCTTTATATACCTTTCAGCATTCATGGTGCGTTTTAAAACATGCAAGTGTCCCACACCACATGCACTAATGCATCCCCATACCATCAGAGATGCTGGCTTTTGAACTGAACACTGATAACAGGAAGGGTGGTATTTATCCTCTTTAGCCCGGAGGACACGACGCCCATGATTTCCAACAAGAATGTCAAATTTGGACTTGTCTGACCACAGGACACTTTGCCACTTTGCTACAATCCATTTTAAAAGAGCCTTGGCCCACAGAACACGGTGGCGCTTCTGGATCATGCTCAACAATGGCTTCCTTTTTGCATGATAAAGTTTTAGGTGGCATCTGTAGATGGCACAGCGGACTGTGTTTACAGACAGTGGTTTCTTGAAGTATTCCTGGGCCCATTTAGTAATGTCAATGACAGAATCATGTCGGTGAGTGATGCAGTGGCGTCTGAGGGACCGAAGATCACAGGCATCCAGTAAAGGTCTTCGGCCTTGTCCCTTACACACAGAGATTTCTCCAGTTTCTTTGAATCTTTTGATGATGTTATGCACTGTCAATGATGAGACCTTCAAAGCCTTTGCAATTTGACGTTGAGGACCATTGTTTTTAAAATGTTCCACAATTTTTTTTACATAAGCCTTCACAGGTTGGAGAGCCTCTGGCCATCTTTACTTCTGAGAGACTCAGCCTCTCTAAGACATCCCTTTTATAGCCAATCATGTTACACACCTGATGCCAGTTAACTTAATTACTTGCTAAATGTTTTTTCAGCTGATTCTCTTATATATTAATTGCTTTATCAGCCCTTTTTTGCCTGTGTCCCAACTTTTTTGGGACCTGTTGCAGCTAGAAAATTTGAAATAAGCTCATTTTGTGGAAAAAAAAATGTAAAATGTTTCAGTTTCAACATTTAAAATGTTATCAATGTTCTATTGTACATAACATATTGGCTCATGTGATCTGAAAGTCATTGCATTTTGATTTTATTCACAATTTACACTTCGTCCCAACTATTTCGGAATCGGGGTTGTAGTTGACCATGAGAAATTTAAGGTACCGGTATATCTGATGTGAAGGGTGATAAAAATGTCTCCTGTGATTGGTTTGTATCTTGCATGCTCTCCAAATTACCAGCTACAGTATGTCCTGTGTCATAGTTTCCCCACCTCTTGTGAGTGTGTGTGTGTGTGTGTGTGTGTTGTATTTATACCCCGTTTTGAGTTGTAAGTCGCTGGATTGTAATTTGCTATGAGCACTTCGAACTAGAAAGTAATTACTAATAAAACTCCCAGTAAGTAATTACCTGTAAAACTCTTTGTCTTTAAATGTAACCTTTAATGATAATGAATAACAAAATTTTCCGTCCATGTTTAATTTATCGGAACGTGCTCCCAAGTCTTTCTCATAGTCTCCAAGATTGGGATTGCATTTCTGTTAATCCTTTCTTAGTCTCTTCCTCTGTCCAGTTTATTAGGCGCAAACTCCCAATCCTTCTACGGTCATCAGGACTGGAAACGCATTCCTTCTAAGCTACTCCATCCTGCCTTCAGACAGTTTGGGGCAGTCAAAGTGTGCACTCCACCTGGCAGTCATCCCGAAAAGCCACTGGCCGGAGATTGGCAGTGCCCACACTGTTTTGCCCACAACATCTGAAGGAAAGCATACTCTGGGCTCTGTTCCACTGTTACCGTATTACTACCAATAAACCCTACTATTGGATTGTACTCTGCCTCCGCACTTCATTCCTGGTCTGGATCATAACAGATATTCTAATTGTGGAAGGCTGTTTCAGCTTTGTGACAAATGTCACAGGACCCATGTCTTCTAAAACGTTCTACTTTTGACACATCAGTTCACAGACCATTATCCTGAAAGTCTTGAGGGTCATCAAAATGTTTTTGGCAAATTTGAGAAAAACCTTTGTATCCTTTTTGGTCTGCAATGGTTTTCGGCTGACGCCTTGCCCCAATATGCCATTTCCTGACCCCATATATTTCTGTATTCGTCGTGTGCACGTGACGTCATGCATATTTAGCAAACCCGAAGTCCGCCACGGTGGATGATAACCACAACCAAGATTACGGTTCTTCACGGTGCTTCCAACACCCAATTCTGTGTCCCCCACTGTTGTAGAACGAGATGGTTCACATTGTTAGCGCTATGAAAGCGCTTATCTCCAATGAAATAAGATTATTGGTAGAAAGACGTTTCAAATGATCTTATTTCATTTAAACAATTTAAACGATAATGTAAAACACGCATTGCTTCCAACCCCTGAGTAAAGAAAAGCGTTGAAGTCCAGAGTCATAATCGCACGTGAAAATGATAAACCTCCATGCACAAGGACTTCAGTTCTGCCTGAGAATCTCTTACATATGCGTTGATTGAGTAATTGCTGACTACAGCAAGGGAACGTAAATATGCCACAAAAACTGACACCGAATGCTTGAGACTTAACAGGTTCGTGTTATTAATGAAAACTGGCCACACTTGATAATGTTTAGCGTTTTCGGGGTTTCTGAAATGGTAATTTAAATTAATGATTAAAAACAGGTCATGACCAATCATTATTTTAAGGGATGGGTTTCAGCCTCCCCTATCGCCAGTTCACCAGCCGCCACTGGAGACGGCATTGTAGATTTGTATGTCATCCAACATGGCGATGGATGCTAACGTCTCACTATTTTGTCACGTGGTTGCACACCAAGAATTGGCCCTCTAACAACTAACTTATACCTAATATGGCTCTGGTCGCACTGAATCAGTAGGTGGCGGTAATGTACCAAAATAATTTTAGAGGACGTTGCCAAAGAAGAACTTGAAGCACGCAAGCGCTCTTGGCGCGGGAAGGCATGTGTATACGGACAATGACAGTGACGTTAGGTGCTGTTACAGGCAACAGGTACATTTCCTGCGTACATAAAACTGTTCATTGTGCGATTATAGACTAAACAACATGTTTGTTCAGTCTTTGAGAGAACTAACCAGCTGGTTGCCTAAATTAATATCGGTAATATTAGCTTAGCATCCTCGCAGATGTCTTGACTAACGGTGATATAGCTAGCTAGCTAGCTAGCTAGCTAATATAGCTACTGCATGTAAGTTTGCTTACTTGAGTGTTGGCGATAACCCAATTGCATTGCAAATACCTTGCACGGAAATAGTGACTTTTAAAATAATTAAAACCAGCGAAAGAAATGAAACCGGTCGCACACGGAAACTGAGCTTTCGTGGTGTTGCGGTTTTCGTACTGTCTTTCATTAGCTTGCCAGCTAAGTTGTCATTGAAAGCTGGAGAGCAGCAGCCCCTGCTGCTGTGTTGACTAATATGAGTGCATTCTCTAGTTGCTTGTGCAAACAGTCTGAAAGGCCACACAACATCAATATTGCAAATAAGAAATTGCTTCTTGAACCGCACGCTTGTTACCTTAACTTTTGCAAACTTCTGCAGCTAAGATGTTTGACAGCTAAAGATGGTTTTTGACGAGTTGAAATCTGCTTGAAGGCTTCAGTTGGCGTAACTTACTTAAATAATTGGGGTGTTTGGGAAAGCCCTATTTTTTAGGGTGTGGCCCAGCGTTGTTATTTTATTTTTTATTTTTTGTTCTATGGAGGTGGTTGGGCTGTGGAAAATAGTTGTCATGAACGTAAAGTGCGTAGAAGTGCGGTATTACTGTGAAGGAGAACCACCCCCGTCCGCAGATGTAGTGTCTGATAATATACTCCGAATGATTTAACCCCGGAAAACTGCAGATTACAGGGAGATGTGTTTAAAATGATGAACAAGATCTAGAGTTTTTTCATTTGATATAATGCTGTGGCCATAAAAACATGGCTTCCAAGGTTTGAATGTTTCTCATTGTATGCCATTCAGCCATAACGTTATGACCAATGACAGGTGAAATGAATAACATTGATGATCTTGTCACAATAGTAGAGTATCCATCTTATGTCAAGCAACCTTTAGAAAATTTGCTTAAAATGGCACCTGTCAGTGAATGGGATACATAGCAAGTGAACATCTTGTCCTTGATGTTGATATGTTGCAAGCAGGAAAAATGGGCAAGCGTAAGGATGTGAGAGACTTTGACAAAGACCAGACTTTGTTGGCTGCATGACTGTGAATGAGCATCTTGCTGCTCTTTGTGGAGTGTCCCCGGTCTGCGGTGGACAGTCCCTACCGAAAGTGGTCCAGGGAAGGAAAACGGGTGAACAGGGTCATGGGCAGCCGAAGCGCATTGATGCACATGGGGAGCGAAGGCTGGCCCGTGTGATCCAATCCAGTAGAAGAGCTACTGTAGCTCAAATTGCTGAAAAGTTAATGCTGGTACTGATAGGTGCCAGAACACACAGTGCATTGCAGTTTGTTGCGTAGAGGGCTGTGTAACCGCAGACTGGTCAGGGGCCATGCTGACCCCCTTCTAAGGCCAGAAGTGCCAACAGTGGGCACATGATATCAGAACTGGTCCATGGAGCAGTGGAAGAGGGTGGCCTGGTTTGTTATGTCATGTTTTTCAACATCATATGGATGGCTGCGTGTGTGTGTATTGCTCGCTAGTAGTCCAGGAGCCAGTGAGAGTTGAATTAGCAATTTGAACCCGAAAGGTTTGAGGCATGAAACATAGCTTGTAGATGTGGGTCATAGGAACGGGGATTCATAAGTTCTGCAACTGTGGGATACAGCAGGGGGCGCCACTAAAAGTACCCCCAAAAATGACTGAAATCAGCAATTAACACCCAACCAATATTTTTTCATGAATGGAGTAATTTTGATGTACTTCTTACAAAATTCTGTCTTGAGAACACAGACTTTTTTTGGATAAGTATTTAAGAAGCGCTCTAATTAGCTTCTTAATTAGCAATTTGAGCCCATCAACAAAACCGTATAAACGTAGAATTTGGTAGCCTAAACAAAAAACAGTTACTTAAGAATGCACAAAATGCAGGATTCCCTGCTTAAGAAGAATTTTCAAAGATACACAATGTAGGTTATTTTGGTGTCAAAACATTTGCCCGTCAGCTATTTTCGACGTCTCATTAATTGGAGGAATGCTTTTGGACCAATGCAGCAACGTATATAGGCTATTTAATAAAGCTAACGTGTATACATATCGTTAACGTGTATATATATCTATCTAGCTATATCTACCTGTATAATTTAGTAAAAATATCTCTTTAACTTAGTAAATTAATAATAATGTGTCTCTCAAATTTACTCGCCAATCACAGGCTGTCTGTTTCAAGCAATAATACCATTAGCATTCAACAAAGCATTCAAACCTTCCTGTGGTGGGTAAGGACTTTTTCTTTCTGGGACTGATGCTATTTTGTCACGTGACTGGAGTTTGGAAATGGTATTGTAAATCTGTGTTGATACCGGAAGTGTCGAACATGGTTGAAATGAATGGAACTTAAGGGTCAAAATTGGAATCACTATAACACACCTTCAGAGGTCTCGTGGAGTCCATGCCTCGACGGGTCAGGGCTATTTTGGCAGCAAAAGGGGGACCCACACTATATTAGGCTGGTGGTCTTCATGTTATGGCTGACCGGTGTAAGTGTGATTTTTGCTTCAGTGAAGTGCTGCAACCAACAGATACAGAATTTGTACGTGACATGGCCCCACATTGTGGAAAAAATGCTTCTGCTAACTTTGAACTTTCTTTATGGAAAACATAAATGAAAAATTAGTTTAAATAGACGCCGGCGTCCGTAAATTCCGAAATTTAATTTCTAAACAATTCTGTAATTGAATTTCCAAA
Organism: Gymnothorax javanicus; assembly: GCA_029692085.1. Lineage (NCBI taxonomy): Eukaryota > Metazoa > Chordata > Actinopteri > Anguilliformes > Muraenidae > Gymnothorax > Gymnothorax javanicus. The sequence continues at coordinate 52,635,895 of CM056202.1, forward strand.
TGTCTAGCTTCACTGGAATAATTTTCGAAAGTCTCTGTGACACTAATACTGATGGTATAATTTTGTTTTCTGCGCAAAGGGGTTAAAAGGTTAATTTTTTCGATATAAGTGATTAATCCTTCTACTGAACTTAGTTGTTTGCCTATCAATCACAGCCGATGATCCTTCTTCAGCTCCTGGTCTAGGCAGAGTTGTTTCGTGTGAAATTAATCAATAGAACAAACTTTCATACTGGTTTAAAAAATAATTTTTCACAGAATTACAGGTTTTCTCGTCTGAATAGTTAGAACTTAAAAATGCTACTTACATGGAAGTCACATTAGCAGTCCTGTTTGATTTCTGTAATTTACCCTGTCTTAACAAAAACCATTTGTATTAGATTATCTTCATTACAGGAGCTTTGAAAAGAGCCGTTTTGTTTTGTCTGCTTAGGCTTCAGAGCAGGATTCTGGTATAACCGAAAAATGCATCAGACGTAATCCTTGAGCCTCAGAGGTGAAGGGCATAGTGAAGGTGAATGCTTGCGTCTGATGCTGCAAATTCTTGTCTTTCAGCCTATTTCAACCATGTCAGTAGTGGTCAATGACCAATCATCACCCCCGTCCCGAGTCTTGTTCCTGAGCGAGACTGGACGACCTATGCGTTTCTACCTGCGGCCGGGTGCCACCAAAGCTCAGCTTCTGCCAATCATCACTGCTGGTGGGGGCGTGGTCTGCAGGGTGCAGGAACCAGATGCCATTCTATTGTTGGACCCAGAGGAAATTAATGTAGTCCCGGTCCACGCTGCTACACGGTATGTTTCTTCGCAATACATTCTGGACTGTGTAGAAAAGAACCAGCAGCTGGAGGTGGATGACTACAGGTTTAAGGATGACAGTGTGCAGATTGGCTCGGCCAAGAGTAAGAGGGAAGGGAGTGGGCGCATGGGTTATACGTCGGAGGAGGACGCTGCCATTCTGGGCTTCGTTCGGGGTCGTCTGCGAGAAGTCAACGGCAACCGCCTGTGGAAGGAGATGGAGAGGGAAGCCGTCACCAGTCACAGCTGGCAGTCCATGAGGGACCGGTACCGCAAGCACCTCGCAAAGCAGCCACTGGGGAGCGACACAGAGGAAAGGCAAAAGGCTGACGCAATGGAGGGACCGTCCATGAGAAGCTTCACCATACCATTGCGACAAAAAGGCCCCACACTTTCCTCGCACCCGTTGGAACCTCCTCCACACTCAACCGATGAAGCAGCACTTAAACACTCACCCGAGGGAAAAACCACAAACTCTTCACCAGAGCGGACTCGCCCTCAACCCTCTACTCGTCCAACCAGCCCTCGGCCCTTACCTGAGAACCCCCATCCACAGCGTTCACCTGATAAAATACAACCGCATCCATCACCGGGGAGAACACCGCCGCTAACTCCAGCAAACCAACCGCGTCCTCAGTCTGCAGCTGAAGTGAACTTTTCACCTGCTGTGTCTAAGCGGACCAATCCTCTGATAATACTGGACAGAATACAGCAGAGCGCTTCCCCACGGGAGTTAAAGCTACGCACCTTGGCTGGGGAGGGTTGTTCAGCAGAAAAAAATGTAGCTGGTCCAAGCACTAACGCGGCAGGTGAGACACAGAGTGCCTGTGCAATGTGAGTGTCTCTCTCTCTGCCTCTAACCACATAATTACTTTTCATTGGCAGCATTTGCCATCAAAGCTATTGGTATAGAAGGATTTTTCACTGAGTGCATTCTCATCTTTGTACAGATCCTCATTTGTTTGACATGAGCTATATGTGCTGCAGCCTTTTTTTTCGCAGTTGTCACGTTATAGATGATTGTGTTTTTTGTATTTATTTATTTTTTTATCATCTGCACATATTCAGGGACAAATCAGCAGCTGGTAGTTGTAAAGCAAGCTGCATCAGACAATGAGCCGAGACCTCCACCCAAAAAACGGAAATTGGGCATCCTGGAGAGAGCTGTGAGGGAATTCGAGGATATATCTGAGGTTTGTTCTTTTATTGAATTCTACATTACTGTAGCTTCTCTGAATGCTGTATGTGTTGATCTGTGTGATTGAATCCTTATGATTTGATCTGTCTGTTTATCTGCTCTGGATTTTTGCTGAGTGCATGCAGGGATGGGCTCCGACTCCCTCAGGAGTTAGTGGGTTTTGACTTGGGCCTGGACGAGTACTATAAAATGACCTCTGGTGCTAGTGCAATAAAACCCGTCCTGAGTTTGATTACCTGTCAATATCTTATATTATCCCTCAGTTGGCCAGTGCAGTCACAAATGATGAGTGAATATTGAAGAATCATATTTAAGATAGTGCAATATCTATATCAGCTTCATGAATATAAAATATTTGATACAATAAAACTTTACAGTGTTAATCAGTTTGCCGTCATTTGGACCAAAACAAGGACTATACTGTTTTTTTGCTTTTTTTACATGCTCCTTCATTCAACATTGCCTGTATCATTAAATTTTAGCCATGCTTAATTCCAATACAATCATTTTAATTGTTTGAATTTTACCTTGGAAGTACTTTGCCAACAAACTATTACATTTGTACTGGCAAATAAATTTGTATCTTAAATGTTTAATAAGCTTTAGACCAATAAAGAATTGAAGCAAATACGAACTATAAAAATGAAATAATCACTGAAGAGTTTCTTATCATTTACCCACAAATTTGCGATGATGTTCAGTGAAGACTCAGTCTATGCCACCGAACCATTCACCAGATATCTGCAACAAATATCACTACTTTTATATGACTAAAGCTAGTTAAGTTTCAAATTGCAAAATCCAAATGCTTTAATGCAATACTGTCAATATGAAAAATAGCCACTCCTAAAATGGATCAGGTCTCTCTGGAGTGTCTGCAGTCTGCATGTCAGAATGTAATGTTCATCATCGTGGGGAATCAATCTGTTGGTTAACTTGTGCATGCAACGGCAACATCTGCAGGAACTGGGGTGATATTGGAGGGAAAATAATACCAAACAAGAGCGAGAACTTTATATTTTGTGAGTGAAATTTAATTTTATGTTTGCCTTTTGGTAGTTGCACACACCATGTGAATCAAAGTGGATCAGCTTGGAAAAAATGTAGACTGTATTTACAGAGCAATTGCTATTGAAGGATGATTGAAGTGCCATAATTATTCTGAAAGTTGAACTTGACAGTTTTCAGTTCACCGCAGTTATTGACAGCTGACTGATGGCTAAAATCTTAGACAATGTGACCTTTAATTTTTATCCCCCGGCATATAATGCAGGGGGATATAGTCTTGGGTGCAGTTGTCTGTCCGCCCGTCTGTAAACATTTCATTCCTGGAGCATAACTTGAAAACCGTTCAATATTTTTTCACAAAACTTGGTGTGCGCATTAATCATGACCTGAAGTGGTGCCTTTTGCTACTCTGAAGTTGATGAATTTTGTATTTTTTCTGGTTTCCATGGAAACATTTTGAACTTAGAATTTTAGGGGGCATGGTTTGTTTCCGTAGCAGGCGGCATTTTCATTCTTTCAACATGTGGGGCCAGGGGGAGATGCCATCTCCTGATAGCTCTTGTTTAATTTTGGCTCGCGGGTACGGGAAGTTCGTTTTATACTCAGGTACTGCCGTAGAATTTCCTGACAAATGGTACCCGTTGATTCATCCAGGCCCTAGTTTTGATTACAGATGGATGAAAGGATACTGCACTCAACTATTGGTATGAAACGCTTGAGATATGGCCCAAGCTGAATGCCATTTTCTCAACATTGCACATCGTGTAGTGCTTTAACACTTTAGTCTTTCTGAACTGTTGAGAAAGGTGAGCCAGGAATGAGAAAGAGAAACAGTAGTTGTGCACAGAGAAACAAACCTTTTACTCAGTTTTGACAGGTGCTTGTTCAAAGTTAAGAGTGCAGTCAGTGGAAATGCTTTCTGAAATGCTTGCTGTGAAGAGTATATAATTTGAACCTGGTTGATGGAAATGTCTTGGGAAAACTACAGCCTACACGTGGGACAGGCAGTAAAAGACACTCAAAAGAATATTTCCCTACAAGTGTAGTTGGGCCAGTTTTTTTTGTCTTCTCCAGAGGTTCTTTTTTTCACCTTTGTATGTGATCATACCTTAAAGGAGGAGACAGCACCTCGGCAAAGTATATTTCAGCGGAAAGTAGAATACTTGAAGTGTCTAAAACGCATAATTTTATCAATTTTTAATTTGGTAGTGATCCTGTGCGACGCATTTTTAAACCAGCGAGTCTTCAAATCGGCGTCAATACCAGGGGGCAGACATTTTTACTTGGGGAATCTTCTGATTTTGAATTTGATCTTCGGAAACCTCACCTTTACAAATGCTTAATAACCTTAACCTCTCGCAGCTAGCCACAGTTGCTCAGACTAATTGGTAAAAACCAACGACAGTCTAATTTACTTTTGATCGCATTGTTATGCATTGCACCACAAAATTATGAGGCGTCTTCTGCGCATAAATGACGACGTAAAATATCAATATGCCTTCATAATTTCAGCGCTTGTTAAGTGGCACAGATTTGCGGAAATTAGTCTGCGTGGCTGTGGGAATCCGTTCTTTATTTTGAGTGTTGTCACGGCTAAAGGGCGCTGTAAGGTTTCACAGCTGTGTGACAATCCCAAGGACTGCGAAAATGAATGCTGCGAAGTCAGTGAAAGTTTTGGATTTACAATGGCATATCAATTATATAAATGTAGGCTATGGGAATTCACCTTTCATTACCATTTCAAATTATAGGTCGTGTATTGGTCTTGGTCGCTCAGTCGATAAATTATATGATTGTTAATCAGGCCAGCTTAATTAAAAACGGCTTGCGGGCAGCCAAGCCGTGAAGGGAGAGCTTACTGAAGGCCCTTTGAACTACTCCATGGCCCGGATGAAAGGAAAGAGAACAACTGACATCACGTAAGAGAATAACTGATGCACAAGCATCGCGGCACTGGCGTTTCATTGGATAATGCGTTCGAAATGCACACTCACCCACTATATAGGGCACTGTGTAGTGAATGTTCAACATTGAAAACAATATAGAGAGTGAGTGAGCGAGTGGACAAGTGTGCATTCCGAACGCAGCCTTAGATTCCCCAAGTAAAAATGTCTGCCCCCTGGTATTGACGCCGATTTGAAGACTTTTCGGTTTAAAAATGCGTTGCACTGGATCATTACCAAATTAAAATGTATAAAACCATGCGTTTTAGACACTTCAAGAATTCTACTTTCCGCTGAAATATACTTTGCCGGGGTGCTGTCTCCTCCTTTAAGGAATCCTGTAAATCAACGCAATCTATGCTTCTCTTTGCAGAGTGATGATGACACACCAGATATGGTTTTAGGCAACACGACACATGCTAATGACAAAGTGAGCACTGTGACGACCTTAGCTGAGTTTCTGCGGGAAGACAATGATGCAGAGGATAGCAATGATGATGAAAACGATAAGAACATTGCTGAGTCTCCACCAGAGAAGGCGCCAGATGTGCAGCCTGACTACAATAGCCAGGTCTCAGATGTCCGACTCGTCAACGACCAAGTCCCAGATGTCCGACCTGACAACAACCAGGTCCCAGATGTCCAGCTTGACAGCCACCTTGTCCCAGACGTCCAAACTGACCACGCCCAAATCCCAGATGCCCAACCTGACAACGCCCAAATCCCAGATGCCCGACCTGCCGATGCCCAAATCTCAGATGCCCGACCTGACGATGCCCAAATCTCAGATGCCCGACCTGACAATGCCCAAATCCCAGATGCCCGACCTGACAATGCCCAAATCCCAGATGCCCGACCTGGCAATGCCCAGGTCCCAGATGTCCAACCTGACAGTGACCAAGTCACAGGTGTTCAAGACGAGCCACCTGACAAAGAAAGGGCCCAAGACGACCAAGTTGAAACGCTTGACGAAGACGATGCACCAGACCTCCAGCAAAAGCCTCCTGATAAACACAGGGGGCCTGAGGACCGTGGACCTGTGCCCAAGACCTCTGCACCCATGTCCTCCAAGGTTCACTTGTTCATCTTTGACCGGGAGTCGCAGGAAGAGGGACCCTCCCTGACTGCATATGAGCCCACATTTTCTCAAGCCCAGGTGGAGCACACCAAGCAGCAGCTGCGTTACCTAATGAGGGAGTCAAGACAAAGCCTGGACGCTGTCACAAAGGCTCTGCTGAAGAGCAGTGGTAATGTGCAAGCCGCCCTGCAGTACCTCCTCCACGGGTGTCAGAGCTACCTGTGGGACCCACGCGATGATGGGCTTCTGTGTTCAGCTGGGGCTTCTCTGCTCAGCCTCGAAGAGAAATACGGAAAGGAGGCTGTGGCCCGGAGGATTGCTTTCCTTGACATTGAGTGAAACAAGATCACAGTGACTCAGGGTTTTGGTCCAGCAGAACACCTGTTTGCAATATCGGCTAACTCCTGTTATGTGGCCGCGGTCTGGGGTACTGGAGGTGCATCGGGTCCTGAAATTCTTTTTTTTTGTTCCTGTTTCTCATTTAATCTAGATTTCTTTCTTCCAAACTGAGCAAATGAGAGTTTGCTTTAAGACATGTCTTCCTTGTCTGTATCCAAAGTGCTTGATGTGCGTGCCAGCTGTTTTTAATTTTGACTTTTCTGGTACCAATTCAAACTTATTTTCTATAAAGCAGTTTTATGGCATTAAAAAATATTGCTCTGAATCTGTGCATACATTTATAAGTGGCATCCATTGTGCATCTGTAGTCAACAGTATCAGCTTTGATATCACTGTATTTTATGTTTTCCTGAAAAAAGGTCCCAGAAGACTATCATCAAACAGGCAGTCACAAGAAAAATGATACTTTACTCCTTTCAGCCATCCATTCATTTTCGGGACTGTTTCTGCCTCATCAAGGTTGCAGTGGAGCTGGACTATGGGCTTGAGGGAGAAACACAACCTGGACAGCTGGCCAAACCATGCTGGGGCTCAAGCACTATTCACACTCACATTCAAGCCCATGGGCAATTTACTGTTTCCAGTTCACCTAGCATGCATGTTTTTGGGCTGTGGGAGGATACCAGAGGCCCTCGAGGGAACACGGGGAGAACGTGCAAACTTCACACAGAAGGGCCCCAGGCAGTAGTCGAACCCAAGACCTTGCTGCGAGGCGATAGCGCTACCCACTTTACAATGATGCTCTAGTTATGATATGTAAGGAAGATGTTCATGAAATGGGATGGGAAGCATTAAGGAATGGCTGCTGGTGTTTTGATAATAAGCTCACCTGAAAATTATTTGTGTGTATAAAGTGTAGATTTATTAGTTTTGCTCGAACGGCCTGATGCAGCCATATTGGCATATTGGTAAACAGTTCTTTATTGTTACACGCTGATGTATTTTAAACTGAAAAGAAAATGTATTAAATGACACTTGAGATCTTGAAATTTCAATTGAAATGTTATGTGTCGTCTGCTATGATTTACTCATCATAATGGCGCGTTGAATGAAGACTAATTTTTACATCATAATGGAACGTTTAGCATGTCTTTACATGGTTTAGTAATTTTATTTTTGGGAAATATTTCAATTGTATGCTTTGTCTGCAGGGTTGTTCGGTGCCTCTGTTCTATGCAGTTCCTGACTAGTGTTGTCCTCAGAATTATTTCGAACTTCGCATTCAATCATTATGCTGCGTTTCCACCAAACGCGAAACGAATCATTCGCGCGACCAAATTACATTCAAAGTCAAGACAAAGACGCGAATACACGCGAGAAGGCACGAATTCGCGTCGATTTGCGTCTATGCATTGACTTCGAACGTTATCTGGTCGCGCCAAAAATTCGTTTCGCGTTCGGTGGAAACGCAGCATTGGAAGGGCTTTACTTTGGCCCAAGCGATTATCCGTAGACAGGAATCGCTTACCTAGAGAGATTGTTGTCAAAATTTAAAGGGGAGCATCGGTTCTATGCCTGTGTTTCGTGTGGGTCTTTACATGTACTGATAAATTCTGGACTCAAATAAGAGATCAACTTCAGTCACCACCCTTCCCAGATCTTACGAAGAGAAGACTCGGATTTTGAGTTCCAGCGTAAGTGTCACACCTAGAGTAGCCAATGTTAACGACCTAGCTATAGCTAGCGGTATGTGAGTGCCTCCGTGGAATGGCTGTCAGTCAGTGTTTGAACGTCTGTGTGCAGGCTTTCTATCACTGGGAAAATGCTGCTAGCTATATAGCGGACGTTAACTGATTCCAGTTTGTTTTACCTATGAGTGTGATGTTACCCGAGCTGGTGTCACGTATGCTAACTAGCTTCGTTAGCTCCAGCTTTCTTGGTTGCTCGCTTGGCAGTGTATGGAACAGCTATTTCGACGCGTGTATTGGCCAGACTGCTGGCGAACAATGTTAAGCAAATTGGCTTTGTCAACTGCAATGAATAAAGGGAACAGTGTTCACATGGTAACTGACAAATATTAACGCTGCTTTTGTTTCGCTGGCTGATTACTATTCTGGGGAGCCAGATGCAATACCCGACCCGATCTTGCCAAATTATATCAGCTGGATGCAGGAACAGTGTTTTTGTTTCGCTGGCGGTCGGATATGTCTCGATAGATTGTATTTTCACGAGCTATGTAGCTATGTCATGCTGAAGCTATTGTCCGATTTCCTCCTCCTGCTCGGGTGAGGACTTGGACTCAGAAGGTGCCAAGTTGAGATTGAGACATTAAGTTGTGTTTACTTGGTGGCTAATAATAGCCACGGAGTTTCTAGCTGTTGTGTTATTGGCTTAATGTCCATCGCCAATGTTGAGGTTTTAATTTTGCTGTGTGCTACCCATTGGGTAATACCAAAAATGCAACCTATCAGTGCGTCAGATAAGTTGGCGCACCGCAGATAACCGTCGAATTTATTAAGTGGAAATGTGGCACCAAGCATATTAACTAGCATAAATAGAACTGGGGCGACGATAGGTTGTATAATAAAACTCGAAATTCTCTCCTAAGAAAGACGAAGCTTTCATTTGGGTATTTCTATATTTCGGCAAAAAAATTATGCCATCGTCAGGAAGTACAGAGCGTTCTTCGAAGAGGAGAGAATTAATTGTGTAGGCAGGTCACAAGGCAATACAAAAACAGCCAATCCACGACAATTAAAGTCAGTCAAGCGTCAATACGATGCAACCTACCAAGACAGTAGGGTCATTTCATATAATTTCAACAAGTGGCTCCCGCACTACCCCTTCAAATTCAGCTGAAAGTTTCAGCGCAGTAACTGCAACGTATTTAATGAACCCATGCCAAATTTTTCTTGGATCATGCAAAAAAATTTTCGAGTTACTGACTTTGTGCATTTGTGGCCCCACAGCATGAAGTCAAATTTGTGATTGCAATTTTCTTGGCAGCCAACTTCAAGCATTTATATTTTTGGAAATATGTAAGTTTGATGAAGAGCTATGATCAAATGAATGCCTAGGATACAGAAAAATTAAATAAGTGTGATTTGCCTGCATTAAAGATTCATTTTGTAATTGCAGGAAGATCTGAAAACTTGAAAAACCTAATTTTGGGCAAGTTTGGAGAACACATAATGCCATGTGGGATAGCTTATTGGTCAATGGAAGCTATGTCATTTGAAAGAACTCATCTTTATCTACATTCTGATACTAAAATAAACTTCTTGCCATGAATCCTTCTGTCACAAAAACTTTACAAAACTAGCTGATTATCATTCTGTTCATGGTGTTTCCACGTTCATGATGTTCAGAGTATTTAGGGCTGGCAGGTGCCAGCCAAAGTTGCCTCTGCATTCCCTTCCCACTGCAGTTCAGTGGGAATGCTAGCTGTCTCTCCTTTTTATTTGTGACTGCTGTTTTGTGTTTTTCTTTGGGTTTTATTAAATCTTCTCTTCTTTAGAGTCAGCCTGTGCTCCTGAGTCTCCGTTTTCTAGGCCCATGGTCCTAGCGCCCGCCGGGTTGCTTTTAGCATCCGGTGGGGCGCTTACCATGACAATGGTTATATAGACTTATTGTGCTTCTTGTACATGTACATTGTGGTATGTCTTAATGATGACAAATTGGGGAAACCCAACTTTCAATTCACTTTGGGCATGATTCTGATGATGTCAGCATGAGCTTGGAGGAAAAACTCTATCATTATATTTGTCATGTTCAAACCTGAACGAATGGATTTACACTTTGCAATTATGGCAATTTTGGAAAGTTTTTGTGACACAGAAGGATTCATGGCTAATGGCAAATTCATTCATGGCAAATGACCAAAGATTGTGGTCAAAGATTGACCAAAATTAGGTTTTTCAAGTTTTCAGATCTTCCTGTAATTATAAAACAAATCCTAATGCACGCAAATCATACTTAGTTTTATTGTTCTGCATCCTAGCCATAAATCTGATCACAGTTCAGTTATCAAACTTGCATATTTCCAAAGATTTAAATGTCTGAAGTTGGCTGCCAAGAAAATCGCAATCACAAATTTTCAAAGTTTGACTTCATCTTGTGAGACCACAAATACACATGGCAGTATTATAATTAATGTTTTCAACAGAGCTGATATGTGGCTTTCAAACCCTGAAATTTTCGTTCATCTACCTACATCACATACAAAGTTATGAGGACTCAAAAATGGCAGAAAAAATTAAGCTCCCAAATTTCGACTTGCACCCGTGTAATTCAAAAGTCAGTAACTCGAAAATTTTGTGCATGATCCAAGAAAAATTTGGCATGGGTTCATTAAATATGTTGTAGTTACTGTGCTAAAAATTTCAGCTGATTTGGAAGAGGCCATGTGGGAACTTCTCTCAGAATTTGTTGATTTATTTAATATGGAATGACCCAGTAATGTTTGGGGGGATAAAACCCTACTGAAACAATACCAATTCCTTGTTTGCTTTTATACCGTGATTAAGTATTGGTCTGTTATGTTTTTCAGCCAATGCTTCTTTTAAGAAGAGCTCATTCCAGTCCCTAGCTGAATCTATTATTTTAGTGTTGTTTAACAATAAATAATGAATGGGACTGGGACTAATTCTGCCATTGACATTACTAAATGGGCCCAGGAATACTTCAAGAAACCACTGTCTGTGAACACAGTCCGTCTTGCCATCCACAGATGCCACCTAAAACTCTATCATGCAAAATGGAAGCCAATGTTGAGCATGATCCAGAAGTGCTGCCATGTTCTGTGGGCCAAGGCTCATTTAAAATGGACTGTAGCAAAGTGGCAAAGTGTCCTGTGATCAGACGAGTCCAAATTTGACATTCTTGTTGGAAATCATGGGCGTCGTGTCCTGCAGGCTAAAGAGGAGAAAGATCACCCCTCCTCTTGTCAGCATTCAGTTCAAAAGCCAGCATCTCTGATGGTATGGGGATGCATTAGTGCATATTGTGCGGGACCCTTGCATGTTTTGAAAAGCACCATGAATGCTGAAAGATATATAAAGGTTTTAGAGTAACATATGCTCCCCTCCAGACGACATCTATTCCAGGGAAGGCCTTGTGTATTTCAGCAGAAAAATGCAAAACGACACACTGCAGCTATTACAACAGCATGGCTTCGTAGTAGAAGAGTCCGTGTGCTGAACTGGCCTGCCTGCAGTCCTGATCTTTCACCGATTGAGAACATTTGGCGCATAATTAAACAAGAAGTCCGTCAAAGGAGACCCAAAACTCTCCAGCAGCTGGAAGCCTATTATACAAGAGTGGGATCAAATTCCAGTGGCTAAACTATAGAAACTTGTCTCCTCAATGCCCAGACGCCTCCACTCTGTGTTAAAAAGAAGAGGGGATGCTACACCATGGTAAACAGGCCCCTGTCCCAACTTTTTTGAGACCTGTAGCAGCCATCAAATTTGAAATGAGCTCATTTTGTGGATAAAATTGTAAAATTTCTCAATTTCAACATTTGCTATGTTATCTCTGTTCTATTGTGAATAAAATACTGGCTGGTGTGATTTGAAAGTCATTGTGTTTTGATTTTATTCACAATTTACACTTTGTCCCAACTATTTTGGAATTGGGGTTGTAAAAGATTACTTCGCAAGGCTGTTTGTTTTCCCATTGGAACTGTGTTAAGATGAGTACCTTTGTAAATCATAAAGACAGAACGCCAATGGAACATAAGCATTTTGTTGTGTATCAGTTTACTTGCCCAGGTTGTAATGCTATGTATATTGATAAAACAGAACGTTGTTTAGTTGGAAGGTTAAAAAAACATGCAATTGGCTTAAGTGAAATTTACTCACACATTCAGAAATACAAATCCTTTAAGCATTTTAAAGACATCTCAGATTTGCCTAATCGAATGAATGGGGAGCCTCCCAGTCCCATTCATAATTCCTTGTTAAACAACACTAAAATAATAGATTCAGCTAGGCACTGGAATGAGCTCTTGTTCAAAGAAGCATTGGCTATAAAGCATCAGTCCAGTACTTAATCACAGTATAAAAGCCAGCAAGGAACTGGCATTGTTTTGGTAGGGTTTTTTTTTTTCTCCAAACATTACTGTCTTGGATTGGTTGCATCATATTGACACCTGACTGACCTTAATTAATTGTTTTGGATTAGCTGTTTTTGTATTGCCTTGTGACCTGTCTACAATATTTATTCTCTCCTCTTTGAAGAATGCTCTGTACTTCCTGACAATGGCATCAATGTTTTGCCAAAATTTATAAATGCCAAAATGAAAGCCTTGTCCTTCTTCGGAATGAATTTCGTGTTTATTATTTTAGACTAATCAGTGGTCCAATGGTTGATAAGTTGTATGGTGAATAACATTTGAAAACTTGTGCGTGCAGTGCCTTGCAAAAGTATGCACCCCCTCAGCGTTTTCCTGTTTTGTTGCATTAACAGCCCAGAATTAAAATAGATTTTTGGGGGTTTGCTTCATTTGATTTACTCAACATGCTTTTTATGTTAAGCTGTAAAATATTTTTTTTGACACATACAATAAGTAGAGGGCACTTGGTAGAGCGCATACCTCCACCACGCCATATATCTGTTCTTTTGGTTGCAGAGTACGTTCTGGATCACTTCCAGAATTAAATTAACTCTTCCTTGGACTACCACCTATCATCCTTCCAAATTTTGTGCCAAACCTTTCAGAACTTTTTGAGTTGTCCAGTCAGAAATATATCATGGACCCGCGTTAGACAGATATATTGTAATTCTTCCGGATCCAGAATATGTTCCGGATCCCTCCCAAAATTCAATCAACTCTTCCTTGGACTACCACCTATCATCCTATGAAATTTTTTGCCAAACCGTTCATAACAGTTGGAGTAATCCTGTTAACATTCAGACTGACAGACGGACAGACAAACAAATGAAAGGTCGTTCTGAGGACGACGACTTGCCGAAATCGAAATTTAAAAAGGTGAAAAGATATATTGTGTTAAGAACAGAATCCAAAAAATTCATTTTGGCAAAAATCGAAAAAATGCCGTCATGTTATGAAACCACTTCAGTGTAGCTTTAGCCATAAGCTTTGCTATTTTTGTCCCAGCCTCCAATCTCTGGCAAACTGGAACAGTTTTTTCCAAGAACTGCCCCGTTTTCAGCGCCATCTATTATCCCTTTAGTCCTGACCAGTTTCATAGTCTGTGCCCATGAAAAGCATTCCCTCTTCATGATACTGCTACGGCCATGCTTCACTTGGGCCGGTGTTCTTGGGTGATGAGAACTGTTGGGTTTGTACCATTCATAGCATTTCTCAGGGAAACACAAAATGCTGCTTTTAAGTGATAGCTTTTTTTCTTTCAAAAAATTAAATTATCGAACCCCACCTGGCCCTATGTTAAAAAGTAATTGCCCCCTTCGTTACTTAATCAAACAGATTTAACAGATAATAGGGTTTCCCATTAATTACTCCAAGAGCATACAATGACTCTGAAGAACCTAGACTAAAAAACTGAATGCCTCACTTGCCTCAGTTAAGGCCAGTGTTCAACATTAATCAATAAGAAAGAGACTTGGCAAAAATGGCATTCATGGGATGGCTGCTAGGTGAAAGCCATTACTGACCAAAAGGAACAAAGACTTGTCTCACATTTGCCAAAAAGCATCTTGATTACCCCCCAAGACATTAGGGGTACTGTTGTAATGACTGTAAGTCAAAAGTGGAACTTTTTGGGAGGACGTGGGTCCTGTTACATGTAGTGTAAAACTAACGTAGCATTCCACACGAAGAACCTCACACCAACGGTCAAACACAGGAATGGTAGTGTGATGGTCTGGTCTTGACTTGAAGCCGACTGAGATGCTGTGGCATGACCTTAGTTATGCAATTCTAGTTTGAAACCCTCCAATGTGGATGAATTAAAACAAATTAGCGAAGAAGAGTAGGCCGGAATTCCTCCACTGTGATGTAAGAGACCCATTAGCAGTTATTGCAAAGGCTATTACGTTATTGCATGTGTGGCTACACAAGCATTCATTAGGTTTAAGGAGGCAATTGTTTTTTTCACATGGATGCTATAGGTTTTGAATAACTCTTTACCTTCAATAAATGAATGATCATTTGAAAGGTGCATTTTTTTGTTAAATCAAATTGTCATTTTCTTAAATGAAAATTAGTTGGATGATCTGAAACATTTATATGTGACAAATGAGCAAAAATGCAAGAAATCTGGAAGGGGGCAAATACTTTTTTGCGGCACCGTAAAGTGGTCCTATGGAAGGATGCTCCCATTTCCAATGTGGCACTTTCCTGTTTCTTCAGTATTACTGCTAGTGTCTTTTTTGCATCTTTAACTAATGCCCTCTTTGCTTGGTCTGTCAGTTTTGGTGGTTTGTCTTCTCCTTGATCGTTTAGTGGTGCCATATTTTTCCAGTTTGTAATAATGGAGTTAATGGTTCTCAGAGGGATGGTCAAAGTTTAGCATATTTTTTATAACCCAATTCTGATCTGCACTTTTACACAACTTTGTCTCTGCCCTGTTTGGGGAGTTCATTGTCCTTTTTGTTGCCACTTCCTTGGTGGTTCATGTTCCCTGACTGACGGCTCGGATCTTTGGTTCAGTGCAGACCCTGAGACTGAGCTGCTATCCCCAAAGCAGCAGCATGACCTCAAAGGGGGGCGGCACAGCTCTGTCCCGCCGGAACTATCGCCTGGCCCCAGACACAGACAAGCCCAAAGTAGCAGGTGAGTGATTTTAAAGCTCATGAGGCACTCAGAAACAGACTTGCAAATCGAGTCATGATGAAGATGTGCAATCTAACATGATATTTAAGCCTTCTGTTTTATTTTGCAATTGGGTCCCATATTGCAGAATTGAAGTGCTATGTGTAAAGCTAAATGCCAAGACTGTGAAGTGAATAGACTTAGAAAAGTAATAATGTTTCAATTAGAAGTGGTTTTAAAATGGTTTAACTCTGTAAAACCCACAGAACCATGTATGGGTCTGTCAAATGCAACTGCTGCATTCAAAACTGTGGAACTTCAGCCCTATGTTAAATTAAGTATGACGTAGCTTGAGTGAAGTGCTGCAACCAGCAGATGCAGAATGTGTATGTGAATTGTCCTACAATATGGGAAAAAAAAAAAAAATGCTTTTTCTGACTTTGAACCTACTAAACGGAAAACTTTATTGTATTAAACACTAAATTTTCAATTAACTCTTTCAACCCCAGATATTCTCGCATCACTATACCCTTCAACCCCACAGCCCTCTGTAGAGGGCTGGTCATTATCTGGACATTGTATCTTACTGTTATCTCTGGAATCCCATTAAATGTAACCTGATATGTTCCAATCAATTAGTCAGATTTTTTGAATTTTCCCTACAGGAATTTGGGGTTGAAGGGAATATGTTGGTCAGCCCTCTGTAGAGGGCTGTGGGGTTGAAGGAGTTAAGTATGAAGCAAATCTGAGATGGGCAGGTGTGAGGCCTACAGTGATTTCACATGGAATGCCAAAAAATCTTTACTGACTCTTTACAGTTGCTGGAATTAAGTTACATTGCCTATGGAATCCTGCTTTAAACCTTTGCTCTACTGTTATTTACTGTTCTAAAGTGTATTCTCTCATTCCACACTCGATCTTCGTAGCTTCGCCGTTAAACATCTTGGCGGATAACTGGAATTTATCTGGTCCTCCCTGCAAAGGCTATTTCAATCTTGGAGTGGTATTCCTGGTTAAATAAAGAAATTGCAGGGACTCTATTTTCTTGCTGAAAAGTAGACAAGATGAATCTCTTCAGAAGCGAGCTGTCAGTATAATTTATAGACCGGATGTCAGATAAGCCGGTTGTTTGTCCTTTCGCTGCTACCTGATGTTGACACCTTGTGGTACAGCTGTGACATGGCTTTTAAATTTGATCTGTCTCTGGACCTCTAGTTCGCACGAGGGACAGAGGACAGAACTTACAGCTCCAGACACAAGTTCATTTCAGGCTCGCACTTACCTGCATTACAATTGAAGTGGGGCAGGCCTTCTCCAGTAATCCCACATACCACCTGTGCATTTGGCTGGATCACTGGATTTAATCACCTATTTACTTTTTGAATCAGATGCCTAATTCTCATCAATGCATCTAGAACACATTTGCAAGGTTGAATTAGGGAATGGCAAGAAAGGAGCTGCTATCCAGTAAACACTGTGCTGTATGTTGGATAGTGTTGTTGGCATAAATGCTGAGCAGTTTGTCTTGAAGGTGAGGATGAGCCATCAGTGTAAGCTTAGATTAGAACATATTACTCCCTCCAGAAGGATATTCCTTTCATAGCTGGTGCGATAGGACAGTAAAAATAAGACGTGGTTATTCATGGAAGACTTGTGCCTCCTGACTCATTTCATTTGGACTGCATTTGCAAGTCGGCCTCATTCACAATGGCAGGTAGGGACGTGATGGGTGTTGGATTGGTTTTATGTAGAGCCTTTTACAGAATATTGAAGCTCATGATCGCGGTGTACTCTTCAGTGAAAGTTGGAAAACATGACTCAACCACCAATAAGTCATGCCCACCTGACTGATAAGTGTCCACCATTTTGTGCCAAAATATCCATCACACATCCACTGGGATGGTGATGGAAGGAATTTATACATGTAAACTGTGATATTACCATGCCTTTGTGCTCACCTGTGGCCTTTTTTTCCTTAGGCATTGTCCATGAGAAGCTGCTGAGTGACTATCTTCACCATGTCTTCTCCCCATCTAACAAATACAGCGCCCCCTCTGCAGCCTTCAGGTAATTCAGTTTCACTACTGATTCTCTCGTGCTTACGTTTTGATGCTCATGAATGGTTGCTAATCTCATTGCAAGGTTGGCAACTTGGAACGTAAGCTGTGCTTTCACCTGCCTTAAAACTTATTTATCCAGATTCACTGAGTGGCATCCTAGAGAAAATTTGTTGTGAAAGTATTTAAAATTTCGATTGGTTTTTTGTTCTGCGTGTAAAATTAGCGCTTGATGCCTGTGAAAATTTTGAAACTTACATACAAGCAGTTATGCTTGCATTATAAAATTTTATGTTTGTCATAACAGACTCTGTGGTATACCAAATCTAATTTTATGCGACCACTATTCTGAAAAAGTTCATATGGAAACTGCAAATAAAAAAGAAAGCTGTGACTAGTAAATCATCCTTGACCTGTGTGAAATTGAAGCAGTGGAAAGATGTGATATTTATCGCTTTTCCTTCTGCACTTAATTGTATTTTGGAAATAAACACTTATTCTGGAAAAGTTGGGACAGGGGTGTGTTTGCCAATGCATTACATCATCTTTTGTTTTAACCTCCCCCCAAATAATTGTTTGGGAAACTGAGGATGCCTATTGTTGCAGCTTTGATAGTTTTTGTTTTTTTTTTTTGTCACTTTCTATCTTGATATTTGTTTTCAGCTGCTTTGAGTCCGAGGTCTTAATCGTCGTATTGTGTGCTTCTTAAAGCACTGTATATTTTCCTAGTGAAGTCGGGTCTAGACAGCAGGTAGGTCAGTCTAGCAGCCGCACTTTGCGCTCAGGAAACCATGTAGCCATAACACCTGCAGAATGTAACCTGTCATTGTCTTTTTGTAATAAACTGAGCATCTCTCAAGATGTCATTCAGAAGGCAGCTTACGTTGCTCCAAAATGTATATGTCCTTCGGCATCAATGGCACCCTGCAGACATTACCAATGCTGTGGGCACAAACTCACCCCTATACACTGACAAATGCTGGTTTTTGAACCTTTCATTGGTAACAGGAAGGATCCTTTTCTTCTTTGGCCTGGAGAACATGCAATTCATTAGTACCATAAACAGTTTGAAGAGGTGACTGGTCTGACAGCAGCAAGTTTCTTCTATGCATCAGTCCATTTCAGATGGCCTCAAGCCCTGGGAAGACGGCAGAGTTTCTTGACATTTTTGATGTATGGCTTCCTTGGTTAATTGTACAGGCTTTACTTTCAATCATTGATCAATGGTGTTTCTAGGGTTTTCCAAAGTAGTTTCAGCTCATGTGGCTGTATCCAACATGGAAGCATGTTGGTTTTTGATGCTGTGCCATCAGAAGGATAGAAGATCAGGGGCTCTTTGTATTGATTTTCAGTCTCATTATTTATGTAGAGATTTCTCCTGAATGGGAGGACATCTCACTAGGTTATAGTATACACAGTGCACTGTAATACATTACAAGCTAGTTGAACTGAGGGACAGTGGTTCGCTGGCTGACTTAAAAATATGAGTTTACTCTACTAAACGTGATTTAAATCAACTTGATGATAAACTTTCAACTCACTATTTGTCAAGACAATGGATAACTTTAAAATATAACTTTTGAACATGTACGAACTTAAGTTTAATATCAAAGACTTTTTATGACAAATGGAGGTAAAGGAAGAAATTAGTTCATATACTGTAACTTATTGGAGCTAGCATGTTTTACGGTGTTGTCTTTTGTAATGACACTTCTGGGAATATGTAACTGAACATCAACTACACCCACACAATTTTTAATGATGTCCATCTAAATTTCTTGACAAACTTCATGTTTGTAAGTTGTAAAAAAGTGTTGTCCTGAAAGAAAATGTGCCTCATGGTGGAAATCTCTCACATCCTTAGTGTTTCTCTTATAGGTTTCCCCCACAATCCAGTTGTTTGCATCTGTTTCGGTCTCATGTTGTTTACTTATTCACATTATTCAGTTATAATGATTAATTATTATTGTTCCAATTCCCTCCCTCCTTGTTTCCTTCCACTTGCCTTCAATGGCCTTTCCTGTTTTGTTGATTGTATTCTGTTCTTGAATTCCTTGTCTCAGTCTTCCCTTTGCTGGATTGTTGTTTTGCGTCTACTGTCTTTGGAGTAAATCTACTTAAAACTAAAGCTTTTATTCTTCAGGGATATTATTCCCAGGTTCTGTTGTCTTGGCTAGTGCCTTCTTCCAGTCTTGTCAGCTGTCCTGTTAGAAGGAGCGCACCTATCCTGTATGCCTCAGTCCATTTTGCTAACCATCCTGGCACTGACCCCAGTCCAGCACCTTTGACTTCATCGAGTACCCACCCTCTATTCCCTGCTGCATCAGCCTGACTGTGAACATCTGCTTGACAAAGCTCTTTTTTTTTTTTTTTTTTTTTTTTTTTAGCGTTTTACTTCTAAGATGAAGAGTTTCATTTGTGAATACATACTTGGGCAAGGTGCATATAGCAAATGACAGCCCAGCAACTTGCAGTGAGAGAGAGAGAGAGTACGAGAGTGAGAGTGAGAGAAAGCCTGTTGCAAGCCTAGTGGCCCATCTAGTTTCCATGGCATGAAGCGACGAGGAGTATTACTACTACCCCTGTATGGGATGCCAGTCCATCGCAGGTACTCCCCCAGATCTTAGTCAAGTTTCCCTGACTATTTGGTACCCATTTATACACCTGGGTGGAGTGAGGCATGAGTGTTTTGCCTAAGAACACACCGCAAAGGTCGTGACCGGGGCTTGAACTCAGGGCCTTACGATCCCGAGTCAAGCCTACTTGACCACTGCGCTATAGCGTCTCCCGCCAACTCAAAGGACAGGGTATAAATACATTTCACACACACAAGAGGGAGGGTAACAATGATTTAAGACACAGCCGGGATCAGTGAACATGCTAGACACAAACCAATCAGAGGTGACAATACTTCTAATAGACATGCATGTTGCTGAATGGGAGGAGACACGGCAGGCATTCGCACGAGGGTTGTGACTGGTGCAGTCAAATTAGGTTTGGTGCGATACCTTGCACACGGTGCAGAATGAGTAGCAACACTGTAGCAAAAATTCTTAGCTTGGTCCTGCTACTGGAATTCGATGAAGTGTCTGTCGTACCCATCTGCTGTAGTTTAAATAATCCGTGGTGATTCCCCTTATTCATGCCATTCATTCCATTCCTCAGTTAGAGAAACTGGTATTGGCTTGGGCAGGGAAGCCCCATGTCAGTCTCAGTTGTAATTGGCAGCCTGGTGGCACTGTTGCCTCGCTATCAGGATATTTTGGGTCTGAGTCCGAGTTTGTCAGCACCTTTTTACGTGGAGTTTGCATGTTTCTTCCGTGTTCATGGGGTTTTCTCAGGGTTACCCCTACTACTCCAGTTTCCTCCAACTTGAAAAGCATACTCTATAGGAACAACCCAACCATTGCTCCATTGACCAAAACTCTGGCTGTAGAACTGGAGTTGATCCATGGGCGCTGCACTGTGGCTGCCCTCTGCTCCTAAGTAGCTAAGATGGGTTAAATGAAAAGGGCCAATCGCCTCAAAGGGTTTAATATGGTATATCGAGGGTTTGGAGCACAATGGTGATGTGTCCAAATTTTGTGATTTTGAGATTTTTACCTCCTGTCACACATTTCTATCAGCTAATTCTTGGAGCACAATAATTATATGTCCATGCGCCTCAGTTTTAAACAGAATTCACATTTTCATTTTGTGGTATATCCAACAAAATCTGCTTATATGAATTAAACATTGATATTATGGTGAATAAACATGAATAGTATTACAGAATCATCTGTCTTTTATTGCAAACAAACGTAACTTCAATCTATCACCATTGTGTTATGTCACATCAAGTGCGAGAATTGTTGGAGCACAGAGGTGACATGTCCGTTTTGGCAATTTTGGCCATGATGTTGCAGTACCACACTTATGAAAACTTACATGTTCAGTATACTTCTGAACCATGCAGTAAAAGAGTGACTAACATAAAATGATGTAAATGATGTACCTGATTTAATAGAACATTTGCAAACCTAAAAATCAATTTTTCTCAAAACCTCTAAAATGGACATGTAACTGTTGCGCTCCAAACCCTCGATTTCTCATCTATTTCTCACATGATTCGTTGTGCTGAAGTTTACGGACGACATGAATTTGGATTTGAGTTGAAAGGGTTAAAAAGGCGAATGTCGGTCTCGGCAGACTGGAATAGCTGCCTCTCCTCATGCGGGCTCTGGTTTCCTCTATAGATAGAGTATGACGGGCAGGTTGGAAATAGAGTTTGGGCTGGAGGGGTGGGTCAGCTCTATGTGTGGAGTGTCTGAGTGCTGGGCTCTTCCTCATCATGTGCACGGCCCTGCAGGCTGAAGCTGCTTTCACACCGGATGCGAAACGAGTTTTTCGCGCGACAGATCACATTCAAAGTCAATGCAAAGACGCGAATACACGTGATTTTGATATCTTGCATCATTGAGCAACAATAGCTGCATTTGGTGCTCTAAGGGTTAATCCTCTTCCATGGGTATTTTTGGTGCCGGAGGCCCAACTTGACCATTTTTTAAGTGTTTTCAATCATTTCGTACCGTCGTATTGAATCCCTCATACAACTGCATTATGCAGAAGCACCTCTCATGCTGCTCCACAGCTTCAGTGTTGGCTCTGAAAATGGTAAATGGTTTATATAGCGTCTTTCTAGTCAGATGACTCAAAGCGCTTTACAATTATGCCTCTCATTCACCCTGATGGCAGAGGGTGCCGGGCAAGGCGCCAACATGCACATCAGGAGCAGTGTGGGGTTCAGTGTCTTGCTGAAGGATATTTCGACACGTCCTCTGGAGGAGTCGGGGATCGAACCAGGAACCTTCTGATTCCTAGCCTAGCCGCTCTACCTCCTGAGCCATGCCGCCCCAAAATGTCTCTGCTGAAAGCCTATCAGATGCACTGGGATGGGGATTTGAGCTCTGTAGGTCTGGGAGTTATAGCTACATTTGATGGGAGGGCCTTAACTCTTTTATTCCTCCTCCTCCCTGTAGGAAAACCCTCACTTTTCAGGACCTTGGGGCCCATCTGGAGAGACTCCTGAGTGAGGGGGATGCAGGAGAGGACACGAGAGGTTAGTGCTGGGGTGGGCAATTCTGGTCCTGGAGGGCCGGTGTGTATGCAGGTTTTTATTTTTATCAATTACCCTGACTAATTGACGTAATTGGTTGCATACACAAATATAGATTTGTCCAATGATTATATCAAAGAAAAATATTTTTTGAAGGGAGACAAGAACAGTCTTTGGTGGTCATTCATGATAATTTAAATAAATGCGCCTGAAATGTCAGATTTCATAAATGGTTTGGCTAATTTAGAAAATCAAATAATTAAAGGCCAAGAAGTTGGTGTGAAAACCAGGGACAGATACAGCCCTCGCAGCCCACCTCTGGGTTAGTGTGTGAGGTCCCTGCCAGTGTCACTCCCATCCACTTTACTAAGACACTCGCAGTTACTGTGTCATTTAATGTGCACGTCTGCATCCATTGTCGCCTTACACTTAAATACATGCACTAGCACTGGGCTCCCCAAATCTGGCCCTTGAATCCAAATCCAGCCCTGGTTTCCTTTCCCTCTCGGCAATTATTGAACAATTATTGTCTCAGATTGGCTAGACTGTCTTTACACCTGACTCGCAGGTAAAGGGAGGGTTGAAAACCAGCAGGTCTTGGCCCACGAGGACCGTGATTTGGGGAACACGGCACGAGCATTAAAATGCATGTGAATTTCCATGGCGCAGAGCAAGTCCCGCCCATTGCTAATAGTCAAGATTCTACTTTATTGTTGTATTGTATGCATTACGAGTTGTTGGAAATTTCAAATGCTGGAAAATGTGTTTGACCCAGGTTCCAGAATGCTGTGGTCTAACTTGTAAGAAACAGACCGAGTGAAAGACTGAGTGATTGCTGTTGATTATCCGCTGTTCAGTCCCAGCTATTGTTGAAATGGTTTCCTCTCTGCTGTGACTGAGTGGTTTTGTGGCACTTATAGCCCTCACAGAGATACACTCGCCCTTTAGCATTTGCAGTGCCCTGTTGTGGATAAGGAGGAGGCTTTGTCTGATCACTCTCCTGCAGGGAAGGGGTTATTGCTAAATAATTCTTCAGCTGAAAGACATTCTGGGAAGGGCATCCTGTCAGTCAGTCACCTGGGTGGTGGAGAAAACCTAGAAGAAACACAATGTAGCATCTTGAACAGCAGTTGTAATTTCTGAGCGCATTCCTCTTGTATTGATAAGGTGCTAATGCATATGAATTGGCTTCAGCGCACCCACATTGCACTGCCTGCCTCTGGAGAATCAGGACTTTAAAATTTAACTTTTAGAAGTCTGCGATTCAGTGTACAAGTATGTCAAGCCTCATTCTAGGGCAGTATCTATTCTTCTTTTGCTTGAGTGTCTTGAGAAGTTGGTCTGTGAGCATCTCTAATGTACAGTTGTGCTTTATTTGAACAATTTTCTCCCCTCCCTCCCCACCTTTTTTGAGTGCAGATCAGGCTGTGGAAGGGCGGCTGGGCCCCTCCTCTGTGGTTCTGGACCACACAAGTGGATTTGAGGGTCTTCTTTTTGTAGACGATGACCTCCTGGGGGTAAGTGCTGCCAAGCGAAGAAGCCAGTTCCAGACTATTGCCATTGATGACTTCAGTGTTACCCTTTGAGGTGTTGAATCACAAATGTATTTTAAAGATTCACTTTTTCTTTGCTTTGGTCCAGTTTACAATCTTCTGTGTTGTACTTCGCTGAGTTTCTGGTGTAATGGCGCACTTATCACTTTCCATTCTGTTCCCCACGTAAGGTCATTGGTCACAGCAATTTCAGCTCCATCAGAGCAACTACCTGTGTTTTTAAAGGTAAAAGCTTTACTTTATTAACCATAGTACTTTTCAGTGCAGAAGACAAAGTATAAACTTAAGGGAAGATTTTATTTCATTTAGAAGTATGGTACAGCTGCTGCTGTATCCTCTGACTTCTGTAAACTTCCTGTTTTCACTGTCTTATTTTCCTCCGGCCAGGGAAGTGGGTGTACGAGGTGCTCATCTCCTCCCAAGGGTTGATGCAGATTGGGTGGTGCACGCTTAATTGCAGGTTTAATCAGGAGGTAAGCTGCTTGTTCAGGTCCACTTTGCTGCCTGAGGTCCAACGTTTAGAGCACCTACAGTGTTTACTTCAGCCTGGCGTGTGTTTGTGTGTGAGTGGGAAAATACAAAATTAGCAAGGATATGGATATTTACCTACCCTTAGAAACTGAGTATTGAGGAGTTCTGCACCAGTGTAGACACATCATGCTTTACTTTATAGTTATTTAGCTGATGTGTTTATCCAAAGTAATTTACAGTTGATTAGACCAAGCACGGGCCAAGCCTCCTCTAGGAATGTGGGGTTAAGGGGTAGGGTTAGCCGCAAACGCCTTTGCTGCGAAATTGTGTACCTCACAAGTATTGCATGTGTGTTTCTATGTCCGTCTTTCTGAGAAACCCTTATGGCTTTTCGTAGGAGGGGGTAGGCGACACGCCGGACTCGTATGCTTATGACGGGAACAGAGTGCGCAAGTGGAACGTCACTACCACCAACTACGGCAAGGTGGGACCCCACTCTCCCGTCCACTAGTGTCCACCGGTCTGTTCACGCTCACGTCTTGGTTTCCTCTCGGCTCAGTTCTACCTCATTGGCTGGGCAGCAATAGGACTCTGACACTGAGAGGCTTGTTAATAAATACAATCTCACGTCTACCTCCACTGCTTGCTTGGTTCATTATCGGCCGTGACTGCATGGGCTGGTATTGTTTTGACCTTGTGAGTGTGTGTGCATGTGTGTCATCATGGCAAAATTTAGTCCTGGAGACACTTATAGTTGCAGGAACTACCATAGAAGTACTTTGCCAGTCTGTGTGTCTGTCTGTGGGCAGATTTGGTCAGTGCTGTAGCATTACAACCGTGAAAGCTGCGGTCACAAAACACAGATGTGTGGTCGAGATCACACTTGAAGGCTGAGTTTGTAGATGCGTGAGGTCCAAGCAAGAGCGGCCGAAATAGGGGAGTCAGAAGAGTGGCTGGCGGGAGACCATCTTACCATCTTGCAGTGGGATCTAGTGTACAGTACCAGCGTGGATAAAGGTACCGCTAAAGTAAACGAGAAGTTGGGTTCGCATTTTCCTCCACCTTTCTCGGGTGGCGGGCGTAGGATTACAACAGGTGTCGTGTAGATCCGGCAGGCAGAACTAGGGGGGAGCGGTTTTTGGGTATGACTGGTGTGTACCAGATGTTATTGCAGGCCTTGAATTTTGGCAAGAATAAACTACTGCAACGGTTTTGGATACAACTTATTTACAAATAAATTGATGTTTTTGTTATTAGAGTTTTAAAATATCCAATTCTGTAAGAGGCCGTTAGAACTAGGAGAAGTCATGAAGTAGAAAAGCTTTCCTTATGGATGACAACTTGCGCATTTATTGTCACAAAATATTTATTAATACATTTATAATTTCTTTTTGGATGCCCAAAATTTTAAATCTTGCTCGTGCCACTGTAAATGTTGATAATTTGCCATGGCAAAATATTGGTCTTAATAATATAAGACTTTGGCTTGCACACAGTTTGAAAATTGATAACTATACCATTAAATCTGAAAATAAGTGTTTTACACAGTAGCCTATACCTAAGGCGGATAAGTGATCTTTTCTTACAAATGTGAAAACATAATCAGTCCCGCTGTGAGAACAGTTTTTAATCCGCGCTATCCCATGACACTTGCAACTGAGAAAGGCTTTATTGCGTTAATTTCTCGGTAACAGCCAAAGTTTATTCTTGAGATTAGCTCTCAAATTATGAGTAAAAGGCGACAAAAGTTGGCACACTCTACGTTCAACCGTTTGATCCGACTGAACAAGTCTCCGCTTTCTTGACTGAGAGTTGTTCGGCTTATACAGAACGAGGACTAAAACCTCCGGATTTCCAAAGGCCGAAACATTTCTTGCGGACTTAGGAAAAAGTGACACCGTTATTGTAAGTTACAACTACACTACCGCTCAAAATTTTGGGATCACTTGGAAATTTTCTTGTTTTCCATGGAAACACACATGAAATTAGTCTGAATAGGAAATATAGCAAATGAACAGAACATGCTGACATTGTCTGAGTTAGAAATAATGATTTTAATGGAAAATGATGAATATGTACTTCAAACTTTGCCTTCATCAAAAAAAAACCACCTCCACTGTTGATACTGAAACTGGTGTTTGACGGGAACTATTTATCGCAGCTGGTAGTTGAAAACCTGTGGGGCGTCTTTGTCTTAAACTACACACTCTCAGATATTTGTCTTCTTGCACAGTTGTGCATCAGGGCCTCCCACTCCTCTTTTCTGTCCTTGTTAGTGCCAGTTTGTGCTGCTCTCTGAAGGGAGTAGTTGACAGCATGGTAAGAGATTTTAAGTTTTCAATTTCTCGCATTGAATAGCCTTCTTTTCTAAGCACAACAATAGACTGACGGGTCTCTAAAAGAAGTTCTTTCTTTCTGGCCATTTTGAGCCTGTAAACAAACAACTGCTGATGCTTCAGGTACTAAACCAACCTCAAGAATGCCATGCTCCCTTTTGCGCTCCCTTATTAGTTCAACGGTTTTCAGCTGTGCAACCACATTTGCAGAAGGGTTTTCTAATAATCAATTAGCCTTATAAAATGCTTAACTTGGATTAGCAGCCATACCAGGAGATTGATGCAGAGGACTGACAGTTGCTGATAATAGGCCTCTATGCAAAAATGTAGATCATTCTTTGAAAATCATCTGATTAATTTTAATCGTTTGTGAAATGGATAAAAATGTTTGTGAAATGGAAAAAAATGTTTGTGAAATGCATGAAAATGTATTTTTCTTTGGAAAACAAAGAAATTTGCTAGTGATCCCAAACTTTTGAGTGTTAGTGTACATAGATATTTGTGTATTTTATTTCTATTTTCGGAAGTGCGGGTTTTGTTCATAATTTAAGTAATATTAAAGTGGTGGCAAAACATGTTGTTGTTTTGCTTTCCCCGATAACGACGCTTTAGAACTAAAGGTTTCATTTCTTAATTCTTATCGGCAAATATTACGGCAAAAATACATGAATTGGCAGACATTAACTTTCCTGGAAATAAATATATCGCCAACTGCGCAAAAGAAAATCTGTAGCAAAAATTACTTTAGGCGTTTACACTATACTACAAATATAATGGACATCATGTTGTCCGACGAAAAATTTTCAATGCTGAATTTACTTGGACTTCTTTGCGACGGGGATTTACTCTAAGATGTGTGAAACGGCCGGCCAACATGCCTTCTCACTCCCTCTACTTCTCTGTTCAGTGAGCAGGGCACGTCTACCTGACTTTCAGCTGACACACAGCCACCGGTGCGTTGGCGAAAGTGGAACCTTTATCCATGCTGGTACTGTAGGTGTGATTTAGAACATTTTGGTGAGGAGTATTTCCCAGCTGTTTGAGATTTAGCGTGGTGGACATGAGCCAACAGAGACAAAGTCATAGCAAAGGAAAACAAAAAAACTGATCTTTGTGAAGCTGTATG
The DNA here is from genome assembly GCA_029692085.1 of Gymnothorax javanicus. Classification (NCBI taxonomy): domain Eukaryota; kingdom Metazoa; phylum Chordata; class Actinopteri; order Anguilliformes; family Muraenidae; genus Gymnothorax; species Gymnothorax javanicus. Next base: position 52,663,632 of record CM056202.1, read on the forward strand.
CTCTACTGTTAGTCTGCCCGTGAGTTCCCTGATATAGCTGTTGAGTTTATTGCTGCACTGGGGTTTGTCAACTGCTCCAGTCACAGCAGTCTGTGCTCGCTCAGCTGTGGCTGCTGGATGCAGAATATAGCCTAGTGATTCTCAGATGCTTATATGTGGCCTGTTTTAATAAAGGGCTTCCATAGGCATGGGTTATGCAGCACTGATAAACGCCTGAGGACCTGTCTGCTGGGGGTGGGGGAGGTCTTCTGGCTGACTATTTATACCCACATTATACCTTTAACTCAATGAAGTAATACCTCATGTTACTTTCAATAGCTTAGTGCCTGAATTTTTCCATGATGAACACAATTCTGTGTCATAAATCTCACCTGCTTTGCTCTTTCATACTCTATTACGCTTCAGTCGACTAAAGTTTCTCCACAACGGGGAGCTATTAATACTCAAGTTGCTGTACGGTGCTTTACATGCAGAGGACAAAGTGTTTCCTTGTTTTCTTCTCAAGGTGTCCTAGCAATTCTTAATGGTAGCCTGCAGGCTAAAGAGCATCCAAGGGCCATTGAGGAGTTGGTATAACACTTGAGACCCCTGGGTAATTTTGATAAACAGCTCCTCAGAAATGATAAAAACAAGCTCCACTGTAATAACATAGCGTGTATATTCTAGTTTCATTAGCTGTACTTTATTATTGAATAATTTGTGTGTTTGTGCATGCACTATATTATGTAGTGTTGCCTCTTAATTCTGAGTAGCAGAAGCTGTTAAACAGCTGTAAAAATGTTGTTTTGCAGTCTCAATCAAGCTTTGTCTGACGCTTACCATCTTGGTACATCCAGTGAGGGAAATCTATCAGCTCTTTTGAAGTTTGCTACATGCCTTCACCTCGATTGAAAATCTAATGTCTGATTTCTTGCATTTCACAATAAATGCTGTCCCTGAAATTACTGCCGACAGCAGTGATGTGAGACTATTTGACATAATTTGGGTGCAGAAATTTGCTTTGTTGGGGAGCACAATATAATTGAACGCATCATCAGTTTTATTAATTCTCAGATACTGAAGTTTGATGTGTTGTGGACTGCTGGTAGTTGATGATTGACATATGCCGATGCTTGCTCTGTTTTAGTCATGGGCTGCTGGGGATATAGTGAGCTGCTTGATAGACCTGGATGAAGGGACCATAACGTTTTGCCTGTGAGTTACGAACCATAACAACCCTCAACTGAGGTGAACTTCTGATGATGCCCATTCCTATCATTTCTTTTCTTTCCATGACATAATACTTCTCTCTCAGTTCATCTCTGCTTTTCTGCTGACCTGATAGGAACGGTCAGTCCCTTGGGACAGCCTTCAGTAACATTAAGACCGGCCCTGGCATCGCTTACTTCCCTGCCATCAGTCTGTCCTTCAAAGAGTCTGTGGCCTTCAACTTCGGCTGCCGTCCATTACGATATCCTTTCAAGTTTGCTGCCATGAGCGTCCTTTGGCAACATGTGGTTTTCTCAACTGAAAACTGCCAAATATTAACCATTGTACTTTATCTTGTGTGTCATACCCAGGTTCATTTAACTATGTGTCTGTTTTTGAAATCTGTTGAAATTTCATTTACAAAAGAGCCATAACCATTTGTATGCCTCTCATAAAGAGGTTTACAGGCTGTAAACTGCATTAATACTCTAATGGTCTAAATACTGAGTTTTTAAACTACAAAATGAAAAAAGTACCATTTGTTACTAGATTTGCAGACTGTGCAGAGAAGCGGACCATTTGGTTTTGGTGATTTCTTATAGTTCAGTTTGGTGTAATGTTTTGCATATTTAACATATGAACAATAGTTCATATGCCTTGCTACTATGTCTCATAAATTTTATTGGGTATGTTTGAGTTATTCCATGGATAATGCACCCTTCTTTGTTGGAAACCTTACTTTTCCTATTTCAGAGAGGAGGATGATGGTTCTCTCTGTGAGATAAATGTGCTATAGAGTATGGATGTCCTTAATGCTTCTGCACATACCCTGTGGAGGGCTATATGCCCCTACAGTGCCCTCCCACTGCAGATCTTGTGAAGGCCCAGAGACTGCTGGGATACATTAAGAATGTCCTGTCCACCTCGATAGACACACAGGTACATTTCGAGTGGTGAGGAGGGAGTGTATGTGTGTGCACGTGTGATACCTCATCGTTCAGTGTGCAATTTCTGTTGGGATTCTTGTGCATGTGTGTGTGTGTGGTGCTCTCTTGTACAGTGTGTAACTCCCCTATCCTGTATGTGTCTGTGTGTCTGTGTGGTGGTCTCTTGCACAGTGTGTTATCCCCCTCTCCAGTGTGCGTGTGTGTGTGTGTGTGTGTGTGGTGGACCCTTGTCAGTGTGTTATCCCCTCTCCCGTGCGTTGGTAACAGTGTGTTATCCCCTCTCAGTGCGTTGGTAACAGTGTGTTATCCCCCTCTCCTGTTGGTAACAGTGTGTTATCCCCCTCTCCTGTGTGTTGGTAACAGTGTGTTATCCCCCTCTCCTGTGTGTTGGTAACAGTGTGTTATCCCCTCTCCTGTGTGTTGGTAACAGCGTGTTATCCCCCTCTCCTGTGTGTTGGTAACAGTGTGTTATCCCCTTTCCTGTGTGTTGGTAACAGTGTGTTATCCCCTTTCCTGTGTGTTGGTAACAGTGTGTTATCCCCCTCTCCCGTGTGTTGGTAACAGTGTGTTATCCCCCTCTGTTGTGTGTTGGTAACAGTGTGTTATCCCCTCTCCTGTGTGTTGGTAACAGTGTGTTATCCCCTCTCCTGTGTGTTGGTAACAGTGTGTTATCCCCCTCTCCTGTGTGTTGGTAACAGTGTGTTATCCCCCTCTCTTGTGTGTTGGTAACAGTGTGTTATCCCCCTCTCCTGTGTGTTGGTAACAGTGTGTTATCCCCCTCTCCTGTGTGTTGGTAACAGTGTGTTATCCCCCTCTCTTGTGTGTTGGTAACAGTGTGTTATCCCCCTCTCCTGTGTGTTGGTAACAGTGTTATCCCCTCTCCTGTGTGTTGGTAACAGTGTGTTATCCCCCTCTCCCGTGTGTTGGTAACAGTGTGTTATCCCCCTCTCCCGTGTGTTGGTAACAGTGTGTTATCCCCCTCTCCTGTGTGTTGGTAACAGTGTGTTATCCCCCTCTCCTGTGTGTTGGTAACAGTGTGTTATCCCCTCTTCTGTGTGTTGGTAACAGTGTGTTATCCCCTCTCCTGTGTGTTGGTAACAGTGTGTTATCCCCCTCTCCTGTGTGTTGGTAACAGTGTGTTATCCCCTCTCCTGTGTGTTGGTAACAGTGTGTTATCCCCTCTCCTGTGTGTTGGTAACAGTGTGTTATCCCCTTCTCCCGTGTGTTGGTAACAGGAGGGTAAGCTGGTACAGAAGCACAGCTCCAGCTGGAGGCTCCACGGGGACCCTACAGTCCTGGTCACACTGGCACACATCTTCAACCACTTTGCCCCCCTCATGGTCAGCTGCTATCATTTATCTTTCCTGGAAGAAATTTAAATGTTTAAGGATATACGGTGTTATTTTAAGAAGTAGGCAGAATAGGAAATATTTTGCAATTCATTGTCACTAAATGATAAGATGTTTCACAGGGAGATTAGTGTCTCATAACAATGCAGTCATTGAAAGGGTTCTGTGTATATATATTTGTTTTTAAGTGAGCAGTTCATCATCTTTACTGTGATTATATCTATCAGAAGTTTATGAGGGCCTCATAGTGTACGGTAAATGGAAATGAAGTTGGTGTTTAAAGATGGTTGATGTCCTGTGTGCAGTGTAAGGTATACCTGGTGGAGGACGTCCTCATGAACTTCCTGCTGGGAATCCTGGAGGGGGGAGGATCTGTGGATGAGCACCCTCTGATTCAGCAGCTGCTGGACCTCTTCTGGCTGCTCATGGAGGTGAGGAGAGGGCAGGGCACTCAGACTGAGCCACTCCACTGTAAGGTCCATCCACTCTGCAAAAAGCGTCCATCTTAACAAGTCTTTAATCTTATTATGAAGCTTGACTTCCTAATTTTTCTCTCAAGTAGAAAATTTTAGCTTATTTTAAGTCACCTTGTGATTGACAAGTGAAATTCTCTCTTCTCAACAGCAAATCTGGATCGAGAAAGGACTCAAAATTGTCTCCATTTATTGGGGAAATTTGTTTTACTGGGAAAAATTGTTATGAAAATAAGTGTTTTCAGTCCAAATACAAGATTACAATGTTTCGTAAGATGGACTTATTTTTCATTTTTCTGCCGTGTAACCCCTTGTGTGTGTGCGTGTGCGTGCGTGTGTGTGTTTGCATTTTCCCTCAGGACTACGAAGTGAACGAGTGCCTGAAGCAGCTGATGATGTCACTGCTGAGAGCTTACCGTTTCTCTCCCATAATCCCTGACCTGGGCTTCCAGGTAAGAGGCTTCAGAGGTGCACGACTTGGGCCAGGAGCTGGTGTGGTCGGGGTGTGTAGGCGTTTTCTGAGTGCTCTTCTAAATGTCTAGCTGTATAAATTGGACATTTATGCCCATCAGGCCAAGAGGGTCAAACGTTAAAATGGAAATGTCATGCCCGGAATTATGCACATCTTAAGTGATAAGTTTATGAAAAGTTTAGTGGGGGAGAATGTTTTTTGTAGTACTTGTTTCTGGCAGAGAGTGGATAATGTTAGGTGAGACAGGCTTGCAGGGTAATGTTCATATTTACAAGCTCTGTGCGAGTGTAGATTCATGAATATTTACTGGAGACTATCTCTTGTTGCGGTGTTCCTGGTTTTGTGCGAAAGCTACTGCTAATGATGGTGTGAATGCTCATATAGTAGGACGCAGTGTGCCAAATCTTCTTATGTTGGTATTAGAAATATTACACTTCACAGCAAAGGGACATTTTTTTCCATGCTCATTAATTTTAGTCTTTGCTGAAGGTAGGAGAAACATGCATCTCAATCTTGTAATTTAGTGAATTTTTGAAATGCAAGAACCAAATGTGCAAATATATGTAAATCAATGCGATATTCCGCCCCCCCTCATTTGTCACTTCTTTAAACTTGCAGATCCATTACTTGCGCTTGACGACCGCCATCCTTCGGCATGAGAAATCCAGGAAGTACCTCCTCAGCAACGTCTTATATCCTTTCCATCATGCTGAACGAACTGAGACGCTGGAAGAAGCATCTGAACCAGAAGTTGATGAATTCATCTCGGGCTTTCATGAGCCCTCGCAGTCTGAGACCCGAGAGCATGTTCGGCGATAAAGCGAATACTAGTGGGGGATAGGGAGATGATTAGGGTATCAAAGTTTCTGGAATAATCTGGAAATACGGGAGCCCTCGAAGCTTCCTGCCAATGCGCGGAGAGGCCTCTGTGGATAGCAGGGAGTGAAGAGCAGCATGAATCAACGGGATATTGGCAGGGTGTCAGTAATGTGGGGCTGGCTTGTGCTTTGGGTGATGACTCATTTATACATCTGACTGATTGGAGAAAATGATTGAGTTGAGAGTGTGTAGTTGGAGGAAGAACGTGTCGGTGGGACCAGATGGAGAATCGCTTATAAAGCAGGCGGAGCAGAGGAGGTTTGTCTCTGTCTTCAGTCTGGTGAGAGTACTGACGGCGCTGTCACTGCAGAGGGCACAGCCCGGCTGGCATCCCCTCCCAGATAACTGCGCAAAGTATTATGGTGCTCTGGGGCCTTGTTCATAAAAATTTGTGTGGATTTAATACCTTAATAATGTGTGCCAAAAAAAAAAAAAAAACAGAAAATGGCATATAGCAGAAAATGAAATGAAAATGAAAATTTGTAAACCTATGGGTAAGATAAACTGCATGCAATTTTTCTCTATTTAATCCGGATGAACTTGGAATATATTGAAATGTGCATAATCTTAATAATTTCCCTTTTTCTAATGATAAGTTTTTTTTTTTAATAAATCAGAAATCTGCAAAGAATGTGACGCACGCATCTTTTTTGTGCCTGCGCACCGTTTACAAATGAGGCCCTGGGTCCGTAATACTTTTCCTGCTGGCAATGTGTGTGTATGTGTGTGCGTATGTGTGACGAAGGCACTCTTCAGAGCGTCCTCAGTCCTTAGCAAGGCCACGTTTGACGTGCTGCGCTCGGTGGTGTTCTTCTACATTAAGACCCCCCTGAGGGTGAAAGAGGCGGGACTGGAGGAGCTCATTCCGACCACCTGGTGGCCCACGCGCTTCGATAAGGAGGTATGAGGGGCATCACTGTACAAACTGTGCATGTGTGTGTGTGTGTGTGTACCTATTCTATCAAATCAAACTTCATTCTGACAACTACACCCAAGTATCTGGTTTGTTGTTTCGACACGAGAGTGTGAGTTTTTGATGCACTGTGGCGCAGTAGTGGCCACCATGCCCCCAATTTGAGTCCGGGCTGTGCTACTGCCAACTGTGGTTGGCAGCCTTTTGAAAGTGGCGCATAATTGACCTCGTGCTACAAGGGAAATGGGAGGGATACAGCTGATCTGGGTGAGCATTGTTCGCTGCTCAAGCGCCTCCTGCTGGCTGGCCGCTTGCTGGTCAGTAAAATTCTCAGCAAGCACATTTTCGGGTTTCCTCTGCCCTCGTTCCGAGCTTGCGAGGTTTCTTGCTACAAGTGAAAAGAAGCAGTGGCTGACAGGCGCTTGTTTCGGAGGAGATCCGCTAACTGTCCGCGTTCTCCCAAGATGGCAGCATGAGTCACATACGAGAATGCCTGTGCATAGTTTGCATGTTGGACATGCCAGATTCGGGTGGGATTGGAAATGCCAAATTTATAAAGAAGAAAAAAAAGAATACAGTATCATTTGCTGTCATGAACAGCACCACACTGTGTCTGTCACTGTTACTGGTAATCCAAATCGAAAGTGAGACGTCAGCGGCTCGTAAGCATTCTGCCATCCAATTCACGCTGACTTTGTCATCCTTGACAAAGAACTTGCATTTATGGGTCGTAGAAAATTGGTAAAGTTTTGGTAATTCCTCTTATATAACTGCTAAATGTAGATTCAACATATTCTTCATATGCACGTTTGTTTTTTTTTACCTAATGACCGCTACCTTTTTTTGACGTCACAGAAGGTTTTTTTTGACAAACGTATAAATAAAGTTTACTGAGGCACATTGATATCAACTGAATACTGGCTTGGAATCATTTGTAAGGATGGATACAAAATTAGGCTAGATTCAGAATAGTTTATGGCATGTTTACCCCATCTGATGTGTCTGGGGAGAATTGCAGTCGAGAAATGTTTGAAGCACGCGGCCGAGGGTTACCATTGCCAAAGAATATAGGTTGATTTCACTGGCCACTGTCATAGAAAATAACAGATTACAACAAAATATCTTTCACTGTTGTGATCAATATTTATGTGATTTACATGGCTGTATGCACAAAAGATGACTAAAATTGACTTGGAGCGTGAAAAACGCGGGGGGAATTAGTGTGGATTGATTCATTTAATAAAATAGAACCATACCTGTTCTGTGAGATGTGAGTGATTGACATAAAAAATGCCTTTAAAAACACTTCAGATGTGGATTAGGCTTTACTGTGCACTGTGAGGACAAGTGGTATGTACTATACGCAGACATTATATATCACATTTCCAGGGCTCGAATTTCACGACGGCGAATTGCCGTCGATGCCCTACCTGTTTGCCGTGCTGCCCACCTATAAAAGCCCCAGTTCACGGCAGTAGAATGCCGTGCCCTTTCCCCGCATTGCCGTAAGTGCCCCTCGGCCAAAACACCTACCCAAAATAAATAAATCACACAGCATTTCCCGTTTTTACCAGTGGCGGTTCGTCGGCCGTAACAAAGGGAAGCCAAAACCTCACCCTTCAAAGCTTAATGACTTAAACATTTCGCAGTTTACTTTTCTTGATCAGCAGTTGCTCATATGAATTGGTAGAAGGACAGTCAAATTTATTTTCAATAGCAAATGACGACGCAAATTATCAATACGTCTTTGTAAATTAGTTTGCGAGGCTTCTTTCGCAAGAAGCCACAACAATCTGTTTTCTACAATCTTAATATAGAAGTAAAGAATGCGATGTTGCACAGCTTATTGCTTAATGAGCCTCGCTAATCAATTTGCGAATCTATGCCGTTTCATGAGCTTCTTGAGCGCGGAATTTATAAAGATGTTGGCCTATGGTAATTTATGTTGTAATTTATGTGTGAAAGAAAACCCCTCATAATTTCGTGGTGCAATGTATGACAATGCTATCGAAAATAAATTTGACTCAATTGACTGTTCTTCTAACAATTCGTATGAGCAACTACTGATCAAGAAAAGTAAACTGCGAAAGGTTTAAGTTATTAAGCTTTGAAGGGCGAGGTTTTGGCTTCCCTTTGTTACGGCCGACGACCCACCACTGGTTTTTACAGCTGTCTTTTTCGCCCTTTTCTTGCGATGGTGGGCGCAGAATTCTTCTTGAATAATTTATGTATCTCCTCTATTTTTAACTCCGATCACGATGCCGACAGATGAAAGGAACAAAAAAAAAATGCTGAATTACAGTCGGCAGCCGCAAATTGACAAAGTTACGGAGGTACCGGTACTGAAATTCTCTTAGGTTGCGTGTTGTGTGTTAATAAAGCTTGGGAAGAGGTCTTAATAGCCAGTATGTAGCGCTGTTGTCAGTGTGAGTATTGGAATGACAGGAGAAAATCCGAATTTCGCGGGTGGCAGAAGATGGACAAAATGGCTAAATATGATTATTTTTTCAATGACCCTGCGATTGATTGGAATGTCCTTTGCTTGTGCTTGCATAGCAATGCCCAAACGATGTCCCAGTGTAATACTGTGCCAATTTCCAAGACGGCAAGCGGGGAAAAATACGGGAAACGTTTTCTTTCAAGAATGGTTTTGATTTGCATAGTGCACGCTGATTGGTCACTTTACGTGAGGAACATCTGAGACTACGGACCTTTACTTTTTATTAGCTAATGTGATGACCTAAAGCTCCATGGTGGATTTGCTGCTGTGCCCCCAAGGTAGCGGCAGACTTTGCTGTGGTGCCCCTTATATGGAGGCACATTTGCCGTAGTGCCCTTTTATTTTCAGCATGGACCACGGCAACTTTTGCCGTGCCCCTTATAACCTGTAGTTAGAGGCCTGCATTTCCTCAAAGTGCACAGTGACAGTCTGTTGCATGCATCACATGTCCTCACAGTGCACTGTAGCAGTGTATAGTTTGTACCACATGTCCTCACAGTGCACAGTAGCAGTGCATCGTACGTACCACATGTCCTCACAGTGCACTGTAGCAGTGTATAGTTTGTACCACATGTCCTCACAGTGCACAGTAGCAGTGCATCGTTCGTACCACGTCCTCACAGTGTGCTGTAGCAGTGTATAGTTTGTACCTCATGTCCTCACAGTGCACAGTAACAGTGTATATGTAACACATGTTCCCTCATTAAGGGTACCACAGTAGCGGCTCAAGATTGTATGATAGCTGTGCTGCCCTCTGCAGGGGCGGGATGAGCGTGAGCCGAGGGAGGAGAGTGCGGAGGAACGGGTGAGGAGGCGTGCCTATGAGAGGGGCTGCCTTAGGCTAAAGAAGAGGATCGAAGGTAAGGCCTGTCCCCCCCAACCCCCAAACCCTTCATCACACGGGACTCCTCCCGCCAGCAGACTTAATGAACTGTGTCCCATCTGCTCTGTATAGTGGTGGAGGAGCTGCAGGTTCAAATTCTCAGGCTGATGCTCAACAATAAGGACAAAGGGACGGTAAGCAATACAATCCTTTCAGTCACTGGATGTCTTCATGCACTTTCCCATTCAGACTGTCACAGCCAAGGAATTTATCACTTTACCAATAATTCTAACTCAGTCAAGCTTAAGTTCAGCTAAAGTGCCTTACTGATGTGTTTAAAGGAGGTCTATCCTTTGTTTTTTTTTGTAGGGGGAAGCGTCTAGGTATATATTCCTAAATAAATTCCGCAAGTTCCTTCAGGAGAATGCGAGTAATAGGGGGGTAAGTTTTGCCCACTTCTGCCTGTATCAGACATATATGTTACAGTCAGATTGCGAAATCAGTTATTTTATGAAATGAGTAAAAGTTTCAGTCTTTTCATGAAATGGCTAGCGCTTAAGCCATTTCAGAAAATTACTAAAAACTTTTAGTCATTTCACGAAATGACTGGTTTCGCAATCTGTAACGTATACATCAGATCAAATGTATGCAGCATTTTGCATGAAACCTGTGCTGTGCTGCACTGAATACAGAATAGTGCTAAAAATATAATTCTGCAGTCAGATTTTAGCATAGATTTGCTTTTTCTGCTATTACCATGGGGACACTTTGTTGATGGAATAGAATGCAATGAGTCATGCCATGATGTAATGGTTTAAGCTTACTGGAGTGGTTTTGCGGTAATGCAGTGTAATGGAGTGTGGGACAGGTGTGGTATAACCGTACTGAACTGTTATGCAGTCCCGGATGGGTGTGTTATAACTGTACTGCTCTATAACGAGTCTGGGATGGGTTTGGTGTAACTGTACTGCTCTGTAATGGAGTCTGGGATGGCTTTGGTGTAACTGTACTGCTCTGTAATGGTGTCTGGGACGGGTTTGGTGTAACTGTACTGCTCTGTAATGGAGTCTGGGATGGGTTTGGTGTAACTGTACAGCTCTGTAATGGAGTCTGGGATGGGTTTGGTGTAACTGTACTGCTCTGTAATGGAGTCTGGGATGGCTTTGGTGTAACTGTACTGCTCTGTAATGGAGTCTGGGATGGGTTTGGTGTAACTGTACTGCTCTGTAATGGAGTCTGGGATGGGTTTGGTGTAACTGTACAGCTCTGTAATGGAGTCTGGGATGGGTTTGGTGTAACTGTACTGCTCTGTAATGGAGTCTGGGACGGGTTTGGTGTAACTGTACTGCTCTGTAATGGAGTCTGGGATGGCTTTGGTGTAGCTACTGCTCTGTAATGGAGTCTGGCACGGGTTTGGTGTAACTGTACTGCTCTGTAATGGAGTCTGGGATGACTTTGGTGTAACTACTGCTCTGTAATGGAGTCTGGGATGGCTTTGGTGTAACTACTGCTCTGTAATGGAGTCTGGCACGGGTTTGGTGTAACTGTACTGCTCTGTAATGGAGTCTGGGATGGGTTTGGTGTAACTGTACTGCTCTGTAATGGAGTCTGGGATGGGTTTGGTGTAACTGTACTGCTCTGTAATGGAGTCTGGGACGGGTTTGGTGTACCTGTACTGCTCTGTAATGGAGTCTGGGATGGCTTTGGTGTAACTGTACTGCTCTGTAATGGTGTCTGGGACGGGTTTGGTGTAACTGTACTGCTCAATAATGGAGTCTGGGATGAGTTTGGTGTAACTGTACTGCTCTGTAATGGAGTCTGGGACGGGTTTGGTGTAACTGTACTGCTCTGTAATGGAGTCTGGGATGGGTTTGGTGTAACTGTACTGCTCTGTAATGGAGTCTGGGACGGGTTTGGTGTAACTGTACTGCTCTGTAATGGAGTCTGGGATGGGTTTGGTGTAACTACTGCTCTGTAATGGAGTCTGGGACGGGTTTGGTGTAACTGTACAGCTCTGTAATGGAGTCTGGGATGGGTTTGGTGTAACTGTACTGCTCTGTAATGGAGTCTGGGATGGGTTTGGTGTAACTTTACTGCTCTGTAATGGAGTATGGGATGGCTTTGGTGTAACTGTACTGCTCTGTAATGGAGTCTAGTTTTGGTGTCTGTCAGAACCCCACAGTGCTCTGCCCCCCTGAGTACATGGTCTGTTTCCTGCATCGCCTCATCACCGCCGTGCGTGGCTACTGGGACGAGGGCAGGAGGAAGAGTGTGGGCAGTGTCAGCAGTGAAGGTGAGCAGTGTGCTTATGTGTACAGCGGTCAGGAGCACCGTAAGCTTACCTGAACTTAATCTGCAGAGAAACAAATACATTCTTTATTACTGTACTAAATTACGCACTTTAATTAGTTGCAGTCATAATTTCTGTAGTAAGATAGACAAGCTAGCATTCCTGACACCCGATCGATGCAAATGTGCTTTAAAATGCAGCAAATCACTTGAAGGGAGCTTTCTGGGGGTTTTAAATATTAAGGAATATTCTGCATATTGTGTTGGAGTTCGCTTCCTGTGTGACTGTTGCCAATGGGCATCATTTATGATGTCACTGGTCGAGCCTGAATTGTAATGCTAAAGATGCATGCTGCCAGTCTGAATAAAAAGCATGGCGGTGGTGTCATTGTGCGCATCATACAATGGTTATTGAGCATGAGCCGTTCAGGTGTGACATCTCAGTAATGCTGATTTGCTAGTTTGGATCCAGAAGCCAGGAGTCTTGAAAGCCTCAGGCTTCATTGTATTTTGTTTCTTGCATAACAATGCCCAACCATTGAAGCCCAGATCACTGACTTAGGATAGAGACTTATCGCTGCAATCACTGCCATTCCTGATCCAGCCATTGCTGAGTTAAAGTGAAAACTAGGAGTGTCTTGGTTGGAAACTTTTGTTATTGTATTCTCCATGCAGTTGGCATCAAGCATCATATTGCTGCTTCCTCTATTTTTTAATTACATCTATGAGTGAATTAAAAGCACTGCGTGGGTTGCTGTTGGTAATTTATGCATTCCCATTGCACATCAATGATGATTTATACACTCGTAACCAGACTATTGTACCTGCGTTCTGGTGGACGAAGGTATAGATAATTAAGGTGATTTTGATGGACTCATTTTTTGTGAATTTTTTTTTTAAGCGCTTTCATTATATGAGTTTAAAAAAAAAGAAATCTGTCAAAAGTATTGGTAAAATGATGTTATCAAAAGGCCACCTTTTTTGGTAATTTGACACATCTTCAGGCCATTGCTGTGATTGCCATTGCTGTCCCGCTGGTCTGATGTAGTGTAAATGTAACTTGTGGGACCTGCTTTCCTGGTGCTCCTTTGAATGACTGCTCTGTTTTCTCTCTCGCCCTGTCAGAGGCCTACGTCCCTCCACAGCTCTTCTACAACGGAAAGGTGGATTACTTCGATCTCCAGCGCCTGGGTGGCCTCCTTTCTCACCTCAAAAAAACCCTCAAAGGTGTGTGAAGAGGCCTCCCTTAAATGTGCCATTTGTCACTGGTAACACAGTCATTGGCAGATTTGCAGGGTTTAACATGAAGGAAACTTTGCTTGCAGAATATACGCATTGTATAGAATTTAGCCACAGAGCTTGCCTAAACATTAAAGGCAGATATCTGACAAGGAAAATGTTGGGGTGTGTGACAGCATGGGGATGATTCTCAACTTGGGTCATTTAAAGCTCTGATTGGTGTCCTTGAATGATCACTCAAGGTTATTTGTAAATAACAGAGTTATAAGAGTTAGAAGTCTTGTTTCTTGAGGCCACAGACCAGTCATGGAATTGAACTTAAAATAACTTCATGAATATTTGGGAGTGACTCACGCCCAGTTGATCAAATTTTTTGGCTTAATGAAACCCCTATTAGCCAGTGTTGTAATGGATATGTTTGGCTTGAGTTGACTTGACTCCCACCAAGAGAGTGAGCCTAAGTTTGCCTGTTTATTGTTTGTCATCTGACCACAGAGTTGGAGAATAGATACTTGGATGCAGTCCTAGCTCTCCTCATAATCACTGCTCCTACACTCCAAATACTCATGTTGTGTGTTTTGCGGGAGCTGCTGACTTCTCTAATGGTTGTCTCAGAGCTGAGTGTGCCAAATTTCAGCAAGATGGAGTGAGTGTCCTGCACTCCAACCCTCCATTAGTAATGAGGAAATGAAAGTGCTGGCATGTGAGTGAGTGCTGACCCAGCAGGCACTGCATTGCTAAATTCCATCAGTGTTAAAGCATGGCAGGGCTAACCACATTTAAATGCAGGGCAACTGCCATGCTATACTTTGTCAGGGGGCAATTATCATTGTTCTTCCAATATTCTCCTGTTTTCAATCAATTGTTGTCTGGAAATGCTATTGATTGAACTGATAATGCCAGTTTAAAGTGCTGTTATCATTGTTGGTAATAAAAATTCGAAGGCACTGTGCAGAAAAGCCCACTGTGCCCAATTGTTGAAGGATGCTAAGTGGTGGTGATTTGATTGGCTCTTTATGATTTATTTTTTGTAAATTCCCATCAGGGTTGCCAGAGCAGCCCAGGCCTTCTGCTTTCTACGCTCCCTAACACATCAGTGCTTGTTGTTTGTGCAAGACCCTCATAATTTTGTGTGCCTTAACATAGTGGGAGAGTGATGACCAGTAGTTTTGAGACCATGGGTTAGATTTTTGAGTGTGCATACCTGACATCACTGTCAACTTGGAATGGCTTATAGCTCTAGAAGGTTCTTAGATTTGTATGAGTTGAAAGTGGGCTGTCATGCTATTAGTAGCATTCATATTGGGCTCTGTGCATTGGACGAGTTCATTTAAATCTGTGGTATGGTCTGCTTCCGTACTTGACTTTCATGTAAGGGATCTCATTCTTATGACAGATCACAGGTGTAATTTTTATGAGTGCATTTAGTAGACCTTAAATTTGTGAGATGTGAGCAATGTAGTACTTCTTGAATTTCGTATTTTGAAATGGCTTTGTTGTTTTTCTGGGAGCTCCACTAGAGGGCGTGTTGTCACTGCCTGTTTTTCTGCCCGCTTGGTAACTCATTACTGAAGGCAATGCTCCTCTCTGGGGACTTTCTTTTGTTGGTGTTTCTTGCTTTGAAGCTGTTGGAAATTATTCTGACTGTATTGGCAGCCCTAACAGTACCCCCCTCCCAAAAAAAAAAAAAAAACGAATAAATGAGTAAATGAATAAAACTCAACCAAAGACAAAATAAGAGAATTTACATCATCAGAGGTCCCCAGTATGATTTTTGAAATTTAAAAAAAAAAAAAAAAAATCGGTATGTGAGTATCTGATTGTCTGCAGTCACCGTCGTCAAAATGCGCTTTGTCCTGGAATGGCTTCAGAATTGACTGAGCCGAGAGGCTGATCGAGTGTTTTTACCTCCACTGCATGCTGCACTCAGTGCTCTCTGCTGTTTTTCCCACTGGTGTTGTGTAAATGGGCTGCCCAGTATTTTTCTGCTTACTCTGTCTGACACTCTGGGATGAAAGGGCAATCAAGCCTTTTAGAGGCATCCTGGCGTCTTTCAGGGCCTTTTGTTAGTGTTGATAAAGCAATCGGCCGTTTGAATCCCTGGGCTCACCGAGTTGACTGTGAAAAGCAATTGGAGTTCGCACATTCGATGGGAGTTTGCCTGGTGCTTTCTCCAGTTAAAGCTCTCTTTCACGCCCAGACGTTTGCAAACAAATGCATCTGTCTTAGCCATTTTGCAGAATTTAGGATTATACCCCTTTGTGCAGAATACAAAATATTGCCAATTTTTCCTGTTATGCATGAGCATATTTTGGCTTTATAACTTCGTATTTGTGTCACAGAGACTCTGGAAAATTATTCCAGAGAAGCAAGACATTTAGAAATTCAATTACAGAATTGTTTTGGAAAGAAATTTTGGAATTTACGGACACAGGCGTCTGTATCTGCGCAAAGGGGTTAAGTTGGTAGCAATGGTGGTCTCCCACTCTAGATCGGTACTAGTACGGAGTTGGCTGTGGTGGTTCAGCGCTATTCGCCGTCCAGTGAGGTGCGGTAGCTGATGGATATCGATTCCTCTCCGGGTAATTTTGCCGCAGGAAAGGCAAACCCCAGGATTTACCACGAAGGGAGAGGAGTGTGGGTGGACTCCTGCTCTCTTACTTGCTCTTTGATGTATTTATATTTTTGCTTCCTTTTCTTTGGGTTGTTGTTTCTTTCCAGGAAGTAAGCCGCGGGGCACGGCTGGCTGGGTTTCTGGGATTCACTCAGTGTGATTGAAGTGAAGGAGGGGGCTGGGTGGGCTGGGCACGTGTTGATGTGCAACAGGCCTTTGCCCGGCTGTAACTCAAGCCTGTCTTTATGCAGTGCTTATGGGATGCTGCCATCTGTTTGATTACAGGAGCCTCACTCACACTACCCTCCACCAATATTGCAGCTTTGCTGTGTTTCCAAATGGGGAAAAAAAAACCGATAATTGAATCTGAAAGTAGTTGCTTTTTAGGCTCAAACGTATTCTGGTGAAGTAAGGAGGTGTTGCCATTTGTTTGTGTCCTGTGTTTGAGTACTTGGGTGCTGTAAGTCTATGCAAGCATACTTCACAGTAGATAGTAAGAAGGTATAATAGAAGATGTTAAAGCCTGGTCCCTCCTTAGATTGGTTAATGGGCGTAAATCTTTGGCCCATTAGAAATTTAGCCCCCTTAGAAACAGGTGTAAACAGAAAGGTTAACAGCAGATAAAAAAAAACAATGCTAGACCTTGACTTTCTGAATCCTTAGTAGTGTCCTGTCCATCGAAGGACGCATTTGGAGACCGAATAAATCACAGCAGCTGAGACGAGGCTGTTCCATATCAAAGGCTAATTCAAAGGCGGTTGGGAAATGTGGCCTTTGTTTTTCAGGATTTTCATTGGGATCTGTTGACGTGTTTTTTTTTTTTTTTTATACTTGCTTATATTATTCCTGGATGTCCAAAAAGGAGGCTTATAAACTTTGTGTATTTAAAAAAACATTAAAATCCCTGATTGCTGGGCCATTTGATTTCTTGTCATTCCTAACCCTCAGACAACCAAAACAAATTTCCCAGCTACTGATTTGGAGGCTAGGTATTAAACTATGCAATGAGTATGGAAAGGTAATATCTGCAGGCTAAGCAAATATGCCGGTGGCTGTTATATTAACAAACACGTGCAACATAAACTCGCCATAAAATTTTGACAAAACTCGAAATTCATTCTCTAACATTAAGAATGGACTGAGGCTAGCATTTGTGTAGTAGCAACCGTCGGCGGTATTTTCCGCATTAAAAATGAACTCTCATTCTATTTGTTGCTATCAATGCAAGTCGCACATCGCCTTTGGCTAAACTAGCAATGGTTTCTAAACATATAAACGTATACATAAATTGGTTTGCTTATAAACTATGTAATGACTATGGGAAGATGATGTATGCATGCTGGTCAATTTTGTTAGTGGCACTTGGCTACATAAATAACCAAGCCATCAGGTTTAGGTGACATTACACTTGAGTTCAGTTTAAATATTAACTTAAATTGGAAATACTTTCCTCATAAGCAACAGATTCTCTTTGAACATAATTCCAAGCCATCGCATCTTGTATCTTCTGATGCTGGCAGAAAATTAAGACCTTTAACGCTATGTTGGCTGTTGCAGTCGTTGACGGAGCACTTGGTGTGTTGCTGCCAGAATGAAAGCCAGCGTTTTTCAGTGACTTTATCCTGTGCCAGTGGCAGATGACTATATAAAGATATCTGTTGCTCCATGATGTCATACTGTAGCTAGAGTAGGAAATACAGTTGAAAAATGAGTGTTTGGAGCTGTAGGAAACATGAGGTTTTCGGTCTGAGAGATTACTTCTACATACTTTTACCTCATTATTTGACACTTTGACTCGGTGAAATGTGAACATCCTTCATTGCAACACTATATGTAAGACACAAAAGGCCCTATTTTGATGACCTAAATACAGTCGACATACGCAAGTGCTAAAGGTATCACAAATCAAAACTTGGCTTGTCTGACTTCGTTGAGGTAATTTTGTGACAGGAGACTATAGCGCAGCTGTGGGGGCCATTTTCAAAATGATTGGACTCAGACAAATGAATTACCTTTGGGTGTGGCGAGGGTTTGGTTCCATTAAAGCCAAACAGATTAGCTGTTGTGATTCCTTTTAAAACTAGTGCATTTATGCCATTGCGCACTGGCGATTGACTTGCGTTACCGCTGCCTCCTTCGATCCTCAGAGAATCAAGCTTCAATGTACTAATGCATGGAAGTGTTATAGGGATGTACATCGATTCTCCAGGTAGTGCGTCCTGTATGAAAAGATGCGGGCTATTTAAACCGTATGCAAAATGCCACTCATATTGAAACAAGGGCGAGACTGAACTTGATTATTCATATTTCTCCTTCACAAAGAAAATATTCATATGTATAAAAATATTCCTTACCCCTTCACCCTCCCTTTACCATTAAACTCCATCACCATTTTGTAGGCATTATTTATAGGGTATATAACGAAAATGATTATGCGTTTATATGCAAACAACTCTGCTGCCTGTGATTCAGTCCCATTAAACTACCATAGAGCAATAGTGTTTGCGTGAGAAGGTGGTCGGGGTGAATGAAAACTCAGGCAAGGTCTTTGGCACAAAAACTGCACAGCGCCATCTTTATTCAAAGACACACCCTCTCATGCCCAGTTCAACAAACTGTGTCACAAATTCATTTATGACATAGCCGGAAAATACTAAACTGGGCAAAGGTAATGAATATGCCGTTTGAGACAGACATATTGTGAATATCATTATTGCCACATGCGTTTCCATTTGTGAAAGCGTGAAAATTGAGCCCAAAATATGGAAAAGCATAGTAGGGCAAATGAGTGAAACTCTAATTGGTTAATCCTCCAATTCATGCATTAACTTTCAGAGATGTCCGAAATCCTCAATACATTTTATCTGAATGACAGTGCTGAAATAATACACTTATTAAACTGTATGCTTCATTCTCAAACATTTTATTATTATATACAGCGTCGTAGCCTTTAAGTACTATTTACACAGGTAAAAAAATTTTGGAATTGTTCCGGGGCAATGATGTATTTATTACACATAATTGTAAGGTGTCATGTTTTTCAACTTAACCAACTTAAAGATGGTTCTTTCTTGCCATTAAAAAAGAAAAATAAATTTAATATGTGAGGTACATTTTGAAATGATGAAAGATATGTTTTTTGTCCATGATTATTTTTAAAAATGTCAGCAGGTTTTCTTGCAGGTGCTACAGAATTGCCAAAGTTTTGTTTTAGAAAAAACTGCTTTTCCATTACAGTACCGCATTTTATGCAAAATATGATTTCTGTTATGCTCTGTAATTACCATTATCAATGTTATTAACATGCCTATTACTGATTCAATCAATTCAATTATGGCAGATGAGAAGAAACTATGAACTTACCAATGTAAAGCGGTTTAGTCATCATTATTTTGCAGTACCTACGTACATGGTAATTTTCAGGCCTCTTCGCAATACTCAAGCGAAAATGTTGTCAAAAAAAAAAAAAAAAAAAAAATGGCAGTAGATGGAGGTCATTTGAGTATTTTTGGAAAACTGTACTTCCATACAGTTGAGTTCAAATGGGTTTTCAGGAAAGGATTTAAGAAAACCTATAAGAAAACAAAGAAAAGAAAAATACAGCCTCCAGGTGGTCCATCAGATGAGTACCTATGTATGTCGCCTTCACGGCCTCCACATGAACGTGTCATAACAGAGATCATAGTGCTGCTTTTCCAGTGTATTGCCGGGTTGAACTATTTGAGAAGAAAATCAACACAATTTTTCAGACCAGTATTATGATTGAGATTTAAAACAAAACTTTTTAGTTGCCCCTTTTTATTGTATATTCATTGTGCATTAACTTATATAAACCATTCTACTGCATTACCATGATAACCTTGGGCACTATTAACATATAAACCAGGCTTTGGGTTTAGTAGGCAATTTGAAAAGATATGAATTGATAATAACGACTTTTGTACTGAGGAAGCAAACTTTACAATAAAATTCTGACTACTTCAAGCTTTTTAAACTTGTGACTATCTTCACAATTCACAAAAAAAGTTACTATATACTGCACAATACAATCTTCAAGAAGTTAAAATGGAAAACAACAGAGATCTGGAGTAATCACCTAGCCTATAACATGAGGGAGAATTCCATGTAAAAAAAAAATAATAAAATAAATCCACTGTCTTTGCAAATTATGTTATATCTGTGCTGAGAGGTAATGGTTTGCCCTTGTACAAACTTGAGCTACTGTGAAATTGGCGATTTCTTGAATATAGATCTGGTCTTCTCGCTAACACAGTCGAAGTGCTGAGAAAGTAAGTTATTTAGCCTGCTAGATCTGTATAGGCTTGATAGCGGTATCCAAAATGTAAAGACTTCTAAATGTTCCTGCCAGGTAGCGTTATGTGTAAGTAGTGCAATGTTAACTAAGCTCAAATGCATTTGCTAAGTGAGCTAGCTGGTGTGTAATGGATGGATCGCTATCAGCTGGCCTACTTACAATGATAACATCAATTAACAACCTTACTGCCTTTTTTTTTTTTTTGGCTTAGATGGCTGACTAGCTTCATAAAAAACAATTTCTAAAATTCAGTGTTGCTGCTGAATGTACCCAAATTTTATTTCTTGTTGACAGTGAACAAGTCGGTTCTAAACCAGAAATACAGATTCGATGATTGCATCTGTACCTGCGGAGAGGAAACGGGCTGGGCGATTGTAATAGCTGATCGACAATATTATGGTTTTACCTGCTTTTTGACTGCTGATTTGCGCCATGCCAGAAAAATGCGCCCTTTTGATAGATCTAGATGCACTCCGTGCTGCCTACGCGTGAAATGATTCTGAAAAAACTTATGGGAGCAGGTGCACTGCGTGAGCTTTGTAGTTGGCAAACGCAGCATTTCAAAGATGTAGCCTTTTGTTGAGAGAAACGTTGGGGGCTCCACAGCATTGTGAGTGGGTCTGTGGACGATGTTCGCGACACTCCTAATTTTAGTTGGACAAAATGAATTGCGGTAACACTTTTTATGAAGGGAATCAAATAGTACTGTTGAACAATTGGAGTCCAGTATAATGTACTTATAATACACACTATTTACTGCTGTCAGCACTCCTAGCATCCCACTGAGATAATAATAAATATATAATAATAAATAATTGATATGACAAACTGTAAGATCAAGGGTTGTGTATTAAGACCAAGCCTTGTGCATTATACCTCTGTTTGCTAGGAAGCCGTACTTTCCTGAACAAAATGCATCTTTTAAGTAAAGATGCACAAAGAGCTTGTGGGTGGATGTTTCTGTACAATCTCTCGCTGCTTCAATTCAAGTGGTCTAAGCCTTGCTTCGATGCGATGATGTCATCGATTCATCAGATGAGAAAGAAGGTCCCTCTCTTACGTTGCCCCTTCCTCCTCACTTTTTCTTCTACTAGGCAGTCATTGTTATAGCTTTTGGTCCTTTGTCTCTTTTCTTTCTGATGAAGTCCAAAGCCTATGGGAGTTTCTGTAAAGAATTCCGCAAGGTCACTGCATATGGACCAGATGAAGACTAATCCGATGCCTTTAGTATGAAGAATAGCGCTGTGTATTTTTAAAGGAAAAAGTTGGTGCAGATGGATGCATTATGCACCCTTTACTGATGCAAAATAAGACTGAAGTATTTCAGTGCTCCTGTATGTCAGTGAGAGTCATGTGCTGTAGAAGCAATCTTTCTTTTTTGTTCATTTTATCAGTTCCTTACGGGTGGCTAGTGCCCTATTTTATTCTGGAAGCTGGAAGAATGTTTTTTTTTTTTTGCAGATATATAGGGTACAGCTTTTTCATTTGTAGGACTGTAGATTTATGGAGTGGGTGATCACTAAAGTAAACACGATTTTATGGCCACGTAGAGGTCACTTGTAAAGGTGCGATGAAGCCTCTATATCACTTGAAATCAGAGTTATGAAACTGTATTTCTTTGCTCTTTATCGATGTTGTTCGATGTCCCTTCAGGCCTCCCAGTTTGATACCTGGGACGGGTCGTTGGCTGTCCAATGTGCAGTGTGCCCATCCAGGACATTTTGCAAGCTGTGGGTCTGCCTTTACTGAGGCATCTCATGGGCGATACCAAGTCCTCAGCCACTGTCTACGACGTGTCCAAGGCAACCAAAAAGCAATGACGTGTTTTTAAATGGCGAAATGATCAAAGAGGGGTAATGCAATTTCACGAGGCACTGAAAAGCACATAATTTCTCTGAAAAAATATACAGTGCTTAACAAATTTATCAGACCACCACCCAATGTAAGGTTTATGCCACAGCTGCCCTAAATTAACAGTGTTGGTAATTACCAAAATCATTTTTATGTTTCTGTAATGGTTAATCCACCAGTATGCGCAAGCTCTTTAAATGAAATGATATTTTTCATGCTAAAATATAATTATTGCTGTTATCCATGAATTTTCAAATTTACCATTTTACAAAGAAGTGGAAAAAATAGTTAAGCACATTATTATTATTTGATTAAGATGCCAAATAACAGTTATTTTCTTGCATTCCTGAACATAAAAATTTGTTTAAGTGGTTGAATGCAAGAATGCAAGCTGTTATCAAGGCCAAAGGAGGCCACAGAAAATATAGTTTTTTTTGGTTTGTATGTGTGAATAAGGACCTATTTAGTGGTTTCAGTTCGTTATTTGCCAAAGAAATAACAAAATCATTTTTCGTTTTAAACAAGTTTTTGACAAATTTCTTAAATATTTGTGTTTTCTTGTTTTTTTTATGACAGGTGGTCTAATAAATTTGTTAAGCGCTGTGTATTTTTGAATCATTTTTGAAGTTGTTTGGTGGTTCGTTTCAGTGATGGACATTAAGGTTTCTGGCCAATTGTAGACGCAGCACCCTCTGGTGACAGGAGGTGAAGTGGGATGATATGACAGATGTTAAAGAACATGTAAAGCATGTCAAAGAGACATCAATGTCACAAAGTATTCTTCAGTTTGTTTACTATCAGTGGAAGCTTTGGAGCTTGGGAAATCTGCTTGCAATTGTACATGCAAAGATAAAGCAAAAAAAGTAAGCACTGGAAATGCACTGCTTAACAAAGCACAAAGCTGACTCCTTATTAAGCTTTTATCGAAGTTTGTGGTGGAAGTAATGTTGATCAAAAATTTTTCAAAACCATTTATATTGACCAAATTTTGACCAAATTTCCACCTTGTCTTACTACTTTTGTACTCGTTACCCTCGCACATAATTAGCTCATATTTTATTTTGGGTATGATGGCGGCTTGGTTTCGCAATTGATAGGTTTGCAATCTCTGTGAATGGAAGAGTTTGTCAGAGTCAAAGGAAGAGGGGAGGAATATTTTTGGGAATTTATATAAAAACATTTACTTATTTATTTTATTTTATTTATTTGTTTATTTTGGCTAATTCTGTCTTGCCATAGCATAGGGTATTGCTAACATACAGTAATAGGAATGCCAATAAGTTTGACTTTTGGGAAATAAAATCAGCACTTTTAAAGAACATTTTTGTCAACAACTTGGTAACATTTTGGAGGATTCTTTTTTTTTTTTACCCCTTCAAGAAATCTTGATGACTCACATGCACTCTACCCTCGACCTTTACCAGGGATCCCATCATGAACCAAATATCCTTTTTCGACAAATTTTGAACACTCGTCTTGTACTCACTGTCATACTAAAGACAGCCAAGTATTGGTATTGGGGTCTGATGAGTGCATGCATTGAAGGAGGGTGCAAGAATGAGCAGTGTCCCGCTGATTGTGGCAAGACAGTCTAAGAAAAAGTTATTTTTTACCCAGTCCAGCCCTTCATGTGTGCATTACCCCTCGGAAATTGCTTACTATCAGTGAATTTTATCGGGGGCCAAGAGACTGCCATTACTGGAAGCAATTTCCTTTTTTTTTTTTAATCTGAAAAATTTCTATAGAAATCCAGACACTTCAATTGAGAAAACCCTGGGTGGCTGGATCATGCTGAGCTTTTGCAGCGAGAGAGCGAACTTGACTGCTTGTTATTGGACTCATTTTTTTTGTGTTCCTGTGCTCTTCAGACGACCTTGCATCTAAAGCCAACATCATCATCGACCCGGCGGAAATTCAGGCCTCCTCTATGGATGATTTGGATGAGGATGAAGAGGTTGGAGGAGCCCAGGTACACCCAATTTTGGGTCATTCTAAAGGCATGGTGAAATGTACAGGCTGGCCTTTCACGTGTACCGGTTTGAGAAATGGACTTAACTGTTTACTGGTCAAACCAGCTATTGCTGTAAAATGTGTACTTTTTAATTGAGGGAAGTAAACACAAATATAGAGAGAAGTTGACTGAAAAGATCATTTTAACCTATTAAATTATGCCTTTCAGGCTTTAAAATGACTTTATCCTTGGGACTGCTGCTGCAATAGAGCATTTTTAACCACACCAGTGAATATATGCAGTGCCCTAATTAGATTCATTTTACATGCAGTTGTTTTAATTTCAAAAATCCATATTTGAGCATGTTAATTTGCATTCCAATAAGAGTCTAGTCAATTGCATATTATGCAGCTAATGAGCTGAAAGAGTTTGGCAACCCCTCATCAATAGAGTGGAGTTTGGATTAGGCCTGGCCTTCATTATTTGCTTTTTTCATTGTGGGTTTAGTGTTTCGTAGTGATTCTTATATGTATTGTATTTTAGTGTACGCATGATGTATTACCTCCAGCTCGCTGTGTAAAAATGCTGTGAAGTATTGCATGCATAATAAACAGAATTTTTTTGCCTCGCGAATTTGTGGTGAAGGTCACATGGGCGGAACATAAACATGATGAGCTCCACACAGTTGTGCATTTATTTGAGGGTTTACTTTCATCGCAGTGGGGTTTTTAATGCGTGTTTAATAATGCATAAAGAAAACAGAGCAGTACCTGAGAATGTTGCCCTAGTAGAGATGGACACACCTGTGTTCTTGTCTCTCATTGGCTGGTTTGCAGAGGCCTTTCGGTGCCGCGGCCGTGGGGGGCGCCCTCGCCCGGCCCAGCTGGCTCAGCTCTCCCACCCTGGGGAGGGCCAACCGCTTCCTGAGCACCGCCGCCGTCAGCCTCATGACCCCCCGCCGACCCCTAGCTCCGCCCGAGAAGGTCAAAATTCGCACTCTGGCTGTGGAACAGAGGACTGAGGAGGACAGTGAGTGCCTGCTCTCTTTTTAAAAATGCAAAACTAATGTTTTTTTCTTTTTTTCTGGCCATGTCCTGAAGCTTATGAATTTAATCTTGGAGCTCAAAAATGTTTGCATTTCGCCTTTTTCAGTGCTTGTTGTCTTGTCTTTTTGAGGAGAAATGTGTTAGGGGAACCGTGATATATTTTTTTTTTTTTTTTTAGTCTCATGAAAATGATTTCTTTTACATGTTTCTCTCAGTAAATAAGCCAGGGAATTGTAGCTGTAGTATACAGGAGATAAAAAGCTATTATTTGTTATATCAGACCAGAACATTACATGGAGGTTAAAGGATGTTTGTTTATTCTGCTTACTGCGACACTTCTCTGGTTGTGTTGGATAATTAAAGAGGACCTACTAATCACTGCTGGAGGGGGTGAGGTTGGGCCTGCTTTATGCTAATCTGGCTTTCCTATTGTTCTATAATCACAATGACATGGCATAAGAACTCTTTAATACACAACAGCGAAGCCTCTAGGAAGCCAATTAGTTCAGTTTCGAAATTTGGAAAAAAAAACCCTTCATCATTTAAGCACCTTCAGGAAGTGGAATCATTATCCCTCATTTCATGGCTGATATCAGCTGTGATGAAACCCTGGAGGTAATATCCTTTCCACCCTGTTTCTCCTCCACCCCTCACCTCCATTAGTCGAGGGAAGTCATGGTAACGATGGACTGTTGCTGGGGCGACCGCTGGAAGAACCTGACCAGCCAATCACAGAGAAGTCCTTGCTGGAGATTCTGGATGGCATTGTGATGATGTACAACCTTAGTGTCCATCAGCAGCTGGGCAAGGTAAGAGTTCACTGGAAGTACTGAATCTGTCACTCACTCCGAGCGGAAACAGTGCACTGAACTTACGGAATGTAATTCTCATTAGGAGCAGAGATGGTTCACAAAAAAGTACTGAATCTCTTTCTCACTCAGAGCAGAAATGGTTCACAGAAAGTTCTGAATCTTTCACTCACTCTGAGCAGAAATGGTTCACAGAAAGTACTGAATCTCTCACTCACTCTGAGCAGAAACAGTCCACAGAAAGTACTGAATCTCTCACTCACTCTGAGCAGAAATAGTCCACAGAAAGTACTGAATCTCTCACTCACTCTGAGCAGAAACAGTCCACAGAAAGTACTGAATCTCTCACTCACTCTGAGCAGAAACAGTCCACAGAAAGTACTGAATCTCTCACTCACTCTGAGCAGAAACAGTCCACAGAAAGTACTGAATCTCTCACTCACTCTGAGCAGAAATGGTTCACAGAAAGTACTGAATCTCTCACTCACTCTGAGCAGAAATTGTTCACAGAAAATACTGAATCTCTCACTCACTCTGAGCAGAAACAGTCCACAGAAAGTACTGAATCTCTCACTCACTCTGAGCAGAAACGGTTCACAGAAAGTACTGAATCTCTCACTCTGAGCAGAAATGGTCCACAGAAAGTACTGAATCTCTCACTCACTCTGAGCAGAAATGGTTCACAGAAAGTACTGAATTTCTCACTCACTCTGAGCAGAAACAGTCCACAGAAAGTACTGAATCTCTCACTCACTCTGAGCAGAAACAGTCCACAGAAAGTACTGAATTTCTCACTCACTCTGAGCAGAAACAGTTCACAGAAAGTACTGAAAATCTCACTCACTCTGAGCAGAAATGGTTCACAGAAAGTACTGAATCTCTCACTCACTCTGAGCAGAAACAGTCCACAGAAAGTACTGAATCTCTCACTCACTCTGAGCAGAAATGGTTCACAGAAAGTACTGAATCTCTCACTCACTCTGAGCAGAAATTGTTCACAGAAAGTGCTGAATCTCTCACTCACTCTGAGCAGAAATTGTTCTCAGAAAGTACTGAATTTCTCACTCACACTGAGCAGAAACAGTTCACAGAAAGTACTGAATTTCTCACTCACTCTGAGCGGAAACAGTCCACAGAAAGTACTGAATCTCTCACTCACTCTGAGCAGATGGATACAATGGGTTTGGGTATTCTCTATCTGACTTTCTCAAAGGGGTTAAATCAGGCCTTTCCCATGGGCGAAAAGTCATCAAAATTGGCATATGCATCGGGCCTGGCTAAAAATGTGATATTTTATTGCTTATCCAAATGAACAAATCAAAATGGCTCTGTAGCGCCACTTAGAAATTTTCAAAATTCAATGGAAAATTAGCTGAAATACGTGTGATTTACAGTCACAAAACCTTTGCAAAATGATGTATCATACCAGAATCTAAAAAAAAGTCTCTTGAAGCATGACCGCAAATCCAACAGGGTATCCGCCATTTCGAATTTCATAAATTAGTAATATTTGGAGGGCTCGTATTTGAAAGAACTCCTCCTACAGTTATTCAAATGACTTCAAATTTGTTCAGGGTCATGTAAAGCCTTGTGCAATCGAAAGTTACTGAAATCGTGAGTTTTTGTCGTTGGGCATGACCGTGATGGCGTGACAAATTCTGATGTCTCGCCATGAAACACGAGATTGCTATAATTTGCAGATGCATCGTTCAATCTCCACCAAATTTCACAAATATATTCATTGTTGTGTTCTTACAACATCTACATATCAATTGAGCTTAGGCGTGCCCCAGTGGCTCTATAGGGCCACCAAACATGTGGCCATTTTGGCATCAAGATGCTCCAATTTTCGTTAAACATGGTGGGGTCATGGGGTTCATGATGACTTTTTTTCCACATTTTAGAATTTTTTTTTTTGCCAAACAGGAAGTGAGTTATAAGCCATTTTTACGAACGCATTATTGAGGGCCTTATAATGCTCGAAAACTCGCAAAACTTTTCACATGAGTTAAAAGTGTGAAGCTCTTTGATTTCATATCAAAACTGGCCCTGGGCATGACACACTGTCTCTATTGCGCCTCCTAATCAACAGCTGCATATTTGAGATTTTGAGAGGCTTGGCATGCTCGAGAACTCGCAAAATTTTGCACTCAGGTTAGAAGTGTGATGCTTTTCGATTTGATATTGCAATTGGCCCCAGGCGTGACACACTGGCTCTATAGCGCCCCCTAATCAACAACAGCATTTTTTAAGTCCTCAACGTGCTCGAACACTCACAAAATTTTGCACACACATTAAGCCCGGCATATATTTTTCCACAGTACAGGTTTTGCACATGGCTGTGACAATATGGCTCCATGGCACCCCCGAGATAATTTCAACAAAACAGGCCACACAGCCCGTTTAACCTACGTACATGTATGGAATTTGTTGGACACGTGGACCATGCCCAGACCTAAAAAAAAGTCTCTTACCGTCATGAAACAGGAAGTTGTTCTTCCTAAAACAAACATTGTCAAAACTGGTCCAAATGTCATTTGCTTAATAAGACTCCCATGCAGAGGATGTCATGAATTTGGTCTGGGCGTACGCATGAGCAGTGTGCTTCGGAGTGCCCCCAAACACAGGCTAGTGTTTCAGTAAAGGTGTTTGCTCTCCACTCTGGAAATAACCTGTTACAGAGTCTACCACTGTCCAGTGGTCATGGATGCACACCTGCATCCGTCAGGATCTCACCACCACCTCCAACGTGCGCAAGGGTGCCACGGCACATTTATTGCTGCTTGCAGCTTTAATTGTATCTCCCCGACGGCGATAGTCAGGAGATACTATGGTTTAGTTCCGGGGCTGCCGCCGCGCCCGCCGCCGCCACACCTGCAGAGATTTTCTGTTCCAGGCTCTGGAAGCGACAATTATTATAGGAATTTTTTCTAGTTTTGCACAGGCGAAGATATTTATTTGACAATGCTCAAGACCGATTTTCGGCAATTTTGGACATCCAATGTGGCTGCCGGCGGCCATTTTGTCCGAAATTTGGGGATCAGGGAGATACACGACTTGGTCCCTGTGACGACCGAGTTACCTAGTTATGTGTTATGTTCTTATTCCGTTTGTAGATTTCTTTTTAATTTCCATACAGAAAACCTTATCACTATTTCATAATGTCGGAATCATGAATTAATACAATGATTGTCTGTTAACTAATGAGTGATATATTCAACAGGAATTCCTTGAAGATATAGCATAGCCTGATCTGTATAGTCTGAGACTAAATGTGTATATGAGTTTATTCATTACAAAGACCATGATTAGATGCCACTAGAGCTTGCAAAGCAGTCATCCTGGAAAAAGAAGAATCTGCATTCATTTATTGTCGTTCAGATCTCACCGTTTCTGAACCCAAGGTCAAAAAAGCCTTTTTATGATGCCGTGATTAGTGTAAATTTCATACAAGGACTTTTCTCAAAGTTGGTGAATGCGATTTCCATGAAGCTTAAGGGATACGCAGACTTTAGTCAAATATCTAGGCATACAGTCATTTACCTTGCTTGCTCACTCAATTACTCTCTCACTCTTCATTTTAAGTTGCCATTTGTTCTGTTGATAAATTGAAAATTCTCTTGCTATTTAGAAGGAGGTTTTTTCAGTTATTTTGTTTGGACTGCCAGTGAAACAATTTATTATTTTGAGCTGGCAAAGGATTTAGTTGGGGAATTTATTTCCTATATTTGCTCCAATTGAAAAATAGAAAATTTTACGACTTGGAGTCTGGGCATCCCTCAATTTCTTTTTGATGAAATTATATGCCATGTCTAAGTGTGACACAAGTGGCCTTTGTCCATGTTTATGCTGGCCTGGCGTTACTTGATTCAACTCAGCACGTCAGCTCAGTGCAGCTGGGATTTGTGCCTTCATTACAGCTGGGCAACATGCTTGAAGGTGTGTCTTTAAGTGATGACAACGCACTAATGTTGAGTTGATTAAGTTTAAAATCACTGCCCTTTTAAATGATTCATACTGTTTCAGCATGCTACGGTCGATTACAGAGGTAGTTCCTTTCTGGCGCGGCGTGGCAGAACTCGGTATGGCCAAAAGTGCCCATGGAAAAACCCCAAACTACCCCCCCCAGAACCCATCCAGAGTAGTCATGCACTACCTGCGAAGGGGGTCTGGGGAGTCGGTGTGTAGGAGCTAATGTCACATATGTATGCCTATGTGTGTGTAACCTGCTTCACTTCATGTGCAACATTGTCTTCATTTATGATGTCATCTAGGAAGTTTATTCATATCAAAGAGCAGCGGACTTCCTATTGTGTGTGGATGGAAGTAGACTGGAATGAGAGGTAACTGGGGAAATCCACTTTTGTGACAAACTAGAGATTTCACTTCCTCTTTTTTATTTCTTCATAATGCAAAGTGCCATTATTTCAAATGAGCGGAAGTGTATTTGACTTCAGTTCTCTGCAGGCTTGGCTCATTAGCTGAAGGGCTGAAATTTTTGGGAGGGGAGTACGTGTTCTTCTAATTAAAACCAGTAAGTGCTGCATGTCGGCTGGCAGCCGTGGCCATCGCTCATAACTGCTGAACATGGAGCTGGAAATGTATTTCTGTCCATTGTATGCGTAATGGCAGACTTCCCAGCCATTATTTATTCAGGGTGTGCTAATGAATGCCCATATTTAAATGTTCCATTGCATAAGGCGCTCTCACCGCAGAGGGAGGAGAGTGCAGAAAATGTGGAGAAAAAAGGCTAAGGAGAATTGGTTAATTATGATGTTGCTTCTTCTCAATAGTAATCAAACCTTCTCAAAGTGTGTCTAAATGCGTCAGTTTCTTGTAAACTTTGAGAATTTGCATTTAAGAAGACACTTGTCATCACTACTGTGTTGTGCAGCTCACATAAATGTTTGATTTTTTTAAAAATATATCTTGTAAAACCTAGACGTTGTCTGACAGATCATTTTGGTCCCAATTATTCCTCTGAATGTGGTCTTAATTTAGTATTAATGATGTATGAAGCCCATATCTTACTGTCAGTCGTACAGGATTGAGGGATTGTCCGTGTCATCTCTTCGGGGTTGTCATGTACTTCAGTACAACTACAGAAGAGTATAGTCAGCAGCATCCTAGTCATTGTATTGGGATCATTTTTCCCCCGTCAACATCCAAGGCCCTTTCTCAGGCGGTCTTATGAAAGGCAGAGTAAATTTTCTGAAGTTTGCGGAAGTGCTGTGTGTGCTTTCTGCTCTCGTTTGTCAGGCGAGGGTCTTGTGATCTATTCCCTTTGTTGCGCGACAAGGTCGGCGCTCTCAGCAAAAGTTTCTCGCAGAAGAGGATTGGACTATAATAAATCCTATCTGTCGTGCCACGCCTGAAAATCTGTGGGATTAATCTGGAGATTAGGAGCCATTGGTGGAGGAGAAGAGAAAGGCGGAGACAGAGGTGGAAAAATAGATTCTTTCAGGGTGGTGCTTTATTGGCATTTTTAAGACCAACTGAGCTGTGAGCACCGCTTCAGTTATGGATGCCTTAACCTGGACGTTTATGCCATTGGTTTCCCACTTTCTTTCAATTCTGTCATCAGCTGGCCCTGATGACTAACTCTATCACAATGGTGACAGACTGGTATGACTTTTCTGATGTTGCTGGGCAAAACTGGCGTGAGCCATGCAGTCGTAGCCCCTGCCTTGCTCTTTCTTTCTCTTACTTCGTTTTGTGGTTTTAGGAGTAGCCTCTCTTCAGACATAATCTACTTTTGTCTGTTTAAAGTGAGCTTCTCCTTTTAAGTGGACTTTGCAATGCTCTTTTCATAACTTTGGTTCCTAATTATATCATTTAAACTACGTTTTGTCAATATTATGGAATAATCATTGTTGCCACGTTCGTGTCGGCATCCATGTCTGCCTCTGATCCTTTGTGTTAAGGTTAGGTGTAACCCTAAAATTCACCAAAATTTGAAAAAATATCATTTTTCATTTTTTTCTCAACATCACTTCTCAGAATACATTCCTGGTGGCTTTTGAAGGCAT
Source organism: Gymnothorax javanicus (assembly GCA_029692085.1). Lineage (NCBI taxonomy): Eukaryota > Metazoa > Chordata > Actinopteri > Anguilliformes > Muraenidae > Gymnothorax > Gymnothorax javanicus. The sequence continues at coordinate 52,695,319 of CM056202.1, forward strand.
AATAACTGAACATTGACAATATCTGGTGGGTACATTGATGACACTTGGTCAAAAAACATTCATCTAACTTTGAGATGGATTTTCTCTGTAGGGGAATTTCCTCCACATAAATCCAGATATCTCGAGAATGAGTGAAGATATCTGCATGAAATTTTGTGAGTGAGCAGATCTCACTCTGATCTACGGTTTGAGCCAAAGAAAACAGTAATATCCTTGTTGGGGTGTCTTAGACACCTCAGCATAGCCCCTCAGGCCTGACCGCATTTTGAGGTCCCCTTCTAGACCCCCTTAAATTTTATTTGTTGTCAAATCTCCCAAACCTTTGGCTCAAACCTTCAATATGATGTCCATAAAGTGTGTACTAAAATTCAAATCAATACATGGAATGGTTTTTGAGAAAAATGGAATTATGTATTTCTACATATCGGGTGTTGGCCATCTTGGATCATATGACCTAATTAGCATAATTACGTAAATTCTATAAAAAATTCTTTCATCATCGCCATCAACACTGAAACCTTAAATCCAGTCTTTATTCAAAATTAAGGAAATTTTCATTTTGGGTGACACCTAACCTTAACGTGATAACTCAAAAATTATTTTATAGGTCCTATTCAGATTTTATAGGCCCTTAGGTCTTACCGAGATGCAGAACTAAGTAGATTGATTTTGAGATTTTTATTATAAATAATAATAAATTAATAATTAATTTACTATTTAATTTCCTGGAACTTCGGGGTTCCATCACATTGCCTGATATTTAAGCAATATCACCTGGAAAGTTTGCGATTTGATTCTTTCAGTCATGATCAAGTATTGCTGAATACTATGCAAAAATCATTGATTACTGTAAATGATAAGTAGTTAATTTTATTACTGACCACGTGAAAAATAGCTGAGTGTATTTTTTATTATTAATGAGTAAATATTGCGGTCTGAGCATATACGTATAAGGTAAAACTGGGTTCTGTCGTTTTAGTGAGCTGTCTGGGGCAATTCTGTTGCTTGGCTTCCTCTCTGGTGAGCTTCCCTATGGGGGCTTTTGCCAATATACCCCTTGCTGTCGAGGGCAACAGCGTAGTCCTTGTTTTAGCATTCACATTGGAAGAGAATATGGCCGCACTGATTCGGCAGCCTTCGCATCAGCCTTCTGTTAATTTCACACTCAGGGCTTGTGCCTGATCTTTACTCTGACCTAAGACTTAATGGTAGTGTCAAGTTATTTGCTGCCGAAAAGTAGACTGAATTGAGTTTAAAATGATCAAAATATGGAGTTATTTGCGAGTCGGAGCTTAGCGAAATGCCGTTTTAATCCTGCCCCAAATCCCCAGAAGCCTCTGCCATATTCAATTAAGTTTGGCTTATTGTGAGAAAATGTGAGAAGATGGCTCCGTTCGAAAGTGTTGCCACTCGACTAAATATGGCTGGGCTTTATGAGTTCTGCACAGAGCGCTGGAAGCCCAAATGCAGGAATCTTCTTTACCTGGTTTTTTTTTCATGACAAAAGTCTGGACAGCGATGATAAATTTTATGTCTTGCAGATATTTGCATAATTGATGATCATAATAGTATTAAATGTGTATTTAATAGTAACAATTTTTTTTTTTTTTTTTTGGATATTATTTTCTTTGTGTGGAGGAGTTTATCTAATAGTGCTATTGGAATATAAATCTTGAATAATTCATGAAGGCAGTTGTGCCACAAGGGATTGTAGTTGAAATTAAGTACCTGCCTGCGCGGCACCCGTTCAGTATTTAGCCAGTCATGCTTCTATTTAATGCCTTTGTCTAAAGATGCTATGTGAGGGTTTTCAGCTTTTTACAGAAGTGTAAATGATGATCCAGTTAAAGCCCAATTAATGTCGGCTCAGTTTTGATGCTGTACAGCTGCCTCATCAACCAGGACCTTGGCAGCCAAATTTTTTGTCCCTGTGCTGCAAAAGGCCCACCATTTTAATTAGTCTCTACAAAGAACCAAAGAAAACAAACATGTTCCAAATCATATTCTTTTATTATTCCATCTTGTTTTGGGGTGTAGTTATGCTATTTGGCCATACTGTTTACAGGGAATGAAGGGTATTTTAATTTTTGTTTTGTATGATAATTTATAGCGGCTTTTTGGGGGTTTTTGGAGTAAAACAATGAAGATAAATGTTGGGTATCTGTGAAGCAGTTTTTGCAGAAATGTTAAAAGTGAATATACGAACAGAGTAATGACTTGCTGTTGTATGATGCCTGCATATTGCTTTCTCATTAAGCAAATACAAAACATTCTCTTGCAAGCTAATGTTAAATCTCTCATCTTAACTCATATGAGGTTCTGAGGTCCTGCAGCGATGAAAATTTTCTGCTGTGAAAAGAAACATCACATTTTTGGTTTCTCATTATCAGTCTGGAAATACCTTGGAAGTAATTCCACATCTTATCTTCACTAAGCAACCTCAGTGGTTATGCCATCCTAGGTTTTACAGTTTCTGTCACTTTTTGGTGTTGCATTATGGGTGAGTGAATGAAATCACACCCCACTGTGGCACTGGTGGGGACTCTGCCACTAAATAATATGCTTGTCTGACATGCTTGGAAGATGGCTACTGTTTTTCATGACCATATAGTGAACTTAGCGCAATTAACAACTGTCAGACTTGTACAACATCACCCACTGACGAAAACTGATAACCGACATTTGAAAATGTAACAAATTTAAGTGCTGAAAGGTGATGAGTGAGCTGTGGTGTTTATAAAACTGGGGAAATTGTGCAGAGGTCACCGGTGGAAGCCTGACAATAATAAGCCTCTGCTGCCATGTTCCTCCATGGCTGTAGCCCCTCCAGTCATAGTCTGGTGATTGCATGATGGGACAAACTGGTCAAGCCCTGGTTCCTCGAACGTCTTGCCCGCCAACCCATTAAACGATGGGTTCCATTTTATTTTACCTCTGAAAACGCCCCTCAAAAGGCTCAAATTTCTTAACTTTACTTACATTTCTATCCGAACAGCTGCATGTGCTCAACAACATGGTGAGATCCTATCAGCAGTGGTCCAATGAGGGACAAACCCCAAACTGGAGACAGTGTGTATGGCGCTTGAGGGTCAGTGATGTGGGCGAGAAATGATGCTGAACTCATCTGGTTCGAAAGAGACGTATCTATATCTGGCATGTGAAAGAATAATTGCCTGCCCCCCCAATCCTAAAAACTGGTTGTGCCATCCTTGGGGGCAACAACTGCAGTTGAATGTTTGCTATAACTGTGAGTCTTGTATATTGCTGTGGTGGAATTTTAGCCCACTCTTCTTTGCAGATTTGTTTAAATTCAGCCACACTGGAAGGTTTTTCAGGCATGAGCTGCCTGTTTAAGGTCATGCCACTGCATCTCAATCAGATTCAAGTCCGGACTTTGGACCACTCCAAAACCATTCTGTTTCTTTAGTGACATACAGGAGTGAACTTGCTTGTATGCTTCAGATCAACGTTCTGCTCCATAACCCAACTGCACTTGAGTTACTGTCATGAACTGATGGCCAGAAATTTTCCTTTAGGATTTTCTGATAGAGAGCAGAATTCATGGTTTCATCATATATGGCAAGTTGCCCGGACTCTGAAGCAGCAAACAGCCCCAGGCAATCACATTACCACCACCATTTTGACTTTTGGTATGATGTTCTTATTGCAGAATGTTGTTTGCTTTGCAGCAGAATTAATAGGTTCAATATCTTCCAAAAGTGTTCCACATTTGACTCTGTAGGCCACAGAAAATTATCCCAAAAGTCTTGGGGGTTTTTAAGATGTTTTTTTGGCAAATATGAGGAGAGCTTTTGTTCTTTTTGGTCAGCAGTGGTTTTCGCCTCGCAGATCTTCCATGGATGCCATTTTTGCTCAGTTTCTGACTTATTTTGGATTTGTGAACATTGACCTTAACTGACGTAAGTGAGGCTTGCTGTTCTTGTTAGTCTGGGTTCTTTTGTGACCTCCTGAATGAGTCGTTGATGCGCTTTTGGAGGAATTTTGGGAGGCTGGCCATCCTTAGGAAGGTTCACCACTGTTTGAAACTATCTCCTTTTGAAGATAATGGCTCTCATCAATGTTTACTGGTGTCCCAGAGCCTTAGCAACGGCTATTTTACCATTTCCAGATAGATAGATATCAACTACTTTGTTCCTCATCTGTTCTTGAATTTCTTTTGATGGCAAATCAACTACTACTTTTTGCCTACTTCACATTGCTAGACAAGTTCTATATGAGTGTTGTTCAGATTCAACACGGCGGGCAGTAATCTTGCATGGGCATGTCTTGTTAAATTGAACCCAGTTTTCTGTAAAATTTTTTTTCCCCTGCTGCTGCGGTAGCGAGCGGAGTGGGGGACATAGTATTCAGCTCCGTCCGTCTGTCCGTCACGTCCCGTTTGTTGTGAACGCAATATCTCAAGAACGGTTTGACCGATTTCATTCATCTTTGGCTTCAATGTGTATTAGTGTGATACGCCGACCCCAGTCGATTTCCGTGACCTGGCGGGGGACATGGCCATGTTTAGTGGCAACACTTGTTTTTATTTAAATGGTTGGAGGCAATTACTTTTTCACATGGGGCAAACGTAAAATAAAATATTTTCAATTTTATTTCAATTATCATCAGCTGATACTGATTAAATAACCTGCAGATTCTATTCATCAAATACAACTCTGAGTAAGATTTAAAGTGAAGAAACATATAAAAGTCTGAACGAGACTGAACTCAAGGTCTGAAGACAAGGGTCTTGCTACTGCCTTAAACATGGAATGAAACAGACAGGAACAGTCACGGAAGTAAAGAAAAAGCAAAGCAAAGCACAGGTGTAAACCATAGCTGTTATTCCCAAAAGTACAATTAAAAGATTTCCATAACTTTCCAGTCCAGGACTATAAATGTTAGAATGTCAGATGTAAGTTCAGAATCTTCCAATGATAACCTCAGAATGTCCACCTTACGAATGTCCCCGACGGTTTGTGTCAAAAAGGGAACAAGGTAAATAGTGCATGGTTTTTGGTTCTTGCTGCACTGCTTGACGTGATGATGTTAGGGCTATGCTCTGTGTTTCTTTAACTTCGGCCGGTGTGAAATCTGTGAGGGTACCTAAGATTTATGAGCCTCCCCATCTGACAAATTACATCAAAAAGGTCTAACTTAATGACCATGGAGATGGACACAGTAGTAGAGACCGAACAGGAAGTGTTCCTCTCATTAAGGATGGCAGGCTCATCATGTGGGCTGCAGAACCTGTTGACAATATCAGTGCATCTTGTACGTATCATAGTCATCAAACTAGGTGTGTGACCCACCCAGGCCAGCTCTGCCCCTCTTATTGTCCTCCTCAGAACCACTTGTCTGGGCTACTTTGCTTCGGTTCATAAGAAGAATGCAGCCCATGTTCGCCTGTGTGCTTTTGAGGCCACTAATTTTGCCAAACCTGTTCAGTCGCAGTGAGGCTGAGGGAGGGAAAACGAGGGGGTGGGGGGGTATGGGGGGGGTATTGGAGCACAGCGGCACTAATTCCAGAAAAAGTATTCACCAGAAAAAGAGAAATTAGGAGTGTGATTATTGCTCAAGACGAGGAAGTATTCAAAATGATAGTAATGTAAAAATTATGATTTAATTTTACTTCAAAATGAATCATGTATGCCTTATTCTTGTGTGAAATTAAATTTTTTTTAAAATATGATCTTGTCACATTTTCTTTGGGGAAAATTGGAACTCATTTTTGCGCTCTGATTGTCACGTTACTCAGAGGGGGATCTTACTACACTATGAAATGAAATGATTCTTGGGGAATGTGTCATTAGAATACTTAATAATAGAAGTTTGAACACTCTTTAATAAAGATTTGAAAAAGATTGTTGGGCATACCTCCCACCGTTTTACTGTGGAGGCTGAAAATTAGCCGTTGAAATTTTTCCCCAATTTTTTGTGCTATGAAGCTGTAATCATGATGGGATCTTACTTGTGAGGTGTCCTATTTATTTCAGGCATAAAGAGCTGTATTGCAGATAATGTGAGACATTTCCTTGGCATCTAAGACAAGAATTTCTGTTTGTACTGGGAGATTCTTTATATATTCATCCTGATACACCATTACTGTATTACTTCTGTCTTCTTATCAGTAGCTTCAGAAAGTTCTGGTTGACCTTGCCTTCAACTAGCTGTGCTCCGAGTTACCAGTATTGAGTATGTTGGAAATCTTGGTTGTCTGGTGGGCCTGTAGAAATCAGTCTCATTGGCTCATTACCTACGATACATATCCTCATGTAGAATGAGAGTAGAGCTGTGACGAATTGCTGCACAATTGTGTTACGGTACTGAAAGCAAGCCTTTGTCTTCTCAGATGGTTGTGGTGTCAGACGATGTCCATGAATATGCTGTAGCTCTGAAGGACACAGAAGAAAAGATCGCCCGCTGTCCAGACAGGGTAAGCAGCGGGCGTGTGTGTATGCGTGTGTGTATGCGTGTGCATGTGTTTGAATAATTAACTAAAACCCACACGCAGTGATGTCCGTACACATGAGGATTTGGCATTGATCTCCATTCTGCCGTGCGTGTCAGCTGTCTGCGTATCTTTGTTTGCTGGCCTGGGGATTTCACAGGCCTTTGCTTTTCTGAGTTAATGAGCAAGTATTTGACATGGATATTTCCCTGTAGAGACCAGACATCCTGGAGGAGCTGCAGAAGAGCCAGAAGGTTTTTGCAGAAAAGCTGAACCACCTGAGCCGCAGGCTGGCCTGGATCAACGCCACCATCTACTCCAAGGTAGCGGGGCTGGCCGACTGGTGTCGGCCTGGCCCGGGGGGTCTGGATCACATCGCACTCACTCTCCATCAAAGCCCTGCTGTCCGCCTCTGCTAGTAGAGATGCCATCTGTCAGAGCGCAGTGCCGGCTACCAGTGCTTGATTTACAGCCGCCCATTTATCTTATTCCCCTTTCAGAAACGGCCTGTGCTCAGGTCCACTTTTCCCCGGTGAATGTAAAAGGAGAACGAGGAAGAAAGATAGCTGTGTCTGTTGGAAGGGTTTTTTTTTTCTCGGATGTCTGAGTGTGTGCCTATTTCTTCTTTCACAGCAAATTTTCTGGAATTAAAACTACAAATCAAGTCGAGACAGCTTTTATGTTCTTTCTAAACCCACTTTTGACATTAGCAATAAGCTGAAGTAGGAATGCACATTCAGTGTTTATTCACAGTATTTTCATCAGTTAGTGAGGTTGAAATATTATTATTTCTGCATAATTGCGATCGATGTATATTTTTTTTATTAAGCCCTGATAACTAATGACGGCAAGCTGTATTGCAACAATAGCTTCAGATGATCTGAACTGAACATTTAGAATAAGTGCCGTTAAACCCATTAGCATGAATAAAGGCAATAAACCGCTCTGATCGTGTGTTTTTTATATGGCACATTTGACTGGAGCTAATGTACCACTCATTATTGTGTCATCTTTGAAAGTATGCAAATGGTGCCGATGTAATTTTAAGCAGTTACCTTGGCACTTACTACCAGGGGTTTGACATATGATTTGAAGTTTGTCCTTTCTTATGGAACGCCAGTTATCGTTTAAACATCTCAGAAATTATTGTCAACTCTGTTTCAAAAAAAAAGCTGGGACACTGTGTAAAATGTAAATAAAAAACGGCAATGATTTGCAAATCATATAAACTCTAATTGAAAATAGTACAAAGACAACCTATTAGATGTTGAAAAAGAGAAACTTTATTGTTTTTTGAAGAATGTACACTCATTTTAAACTTTTCAAAAAATTTGGGACAGGGGCATGTTTGCCACTGTGTTGCATCGCCTGTTCAGTTAATAACACTTTGAAGGCATTTGGCGACTGAGGAGACCAGCTGCTGTAGTTCTGGAAGTAAAATGTTTTCCCATTAATGGTTAATGTAGGATCTCAGCTGCTCAAAGTTTTGCGGCCGCGTTTGTCATATTTTTAGTTTCATAATGCCAAATTATTTTCATTGAGTGATTGGTCTAGACTGCAGTCAGGGAAGTTCAGCACCCGGGCTTGTTTACTGCGGACATGTTATTGTCCTCCGTGCAGACCGCAGCTTGGCATTGCTTAGTGAAATTAGCGAGGCCTTCACTGACAAAGACGTTGTCTGGATTGTAGCATATGTTGCTCCAAAACCGGTATATATTGTTCAGCAATAATGTTGTCTTAACTGACGTGCAAGTTTCCCTTGCCATGTGCACTGATGCACCCCATACTATCACGGATGCCCTCACCTCACCTCACCTCTTCGCGCTCTGTTGCGCATAAGGCCTCCACACTATTTTGCCCTGTCCTTGGCAAGGACTCTAACCCTCTCCCATGACCTCCAGCCTGCTTCATCCCTCTCCTTTTCCACCTTTCTTCGCCACGTTTTTTTCAGTCTACCAACTTTCCTTCTGCCTTCTGGTTTCCACGTTAACGCTGTGACACAGTGGTGATGTCTCTGCATCCTCGGAACATGTCCTAACCATCTCCAACGCCTTCTCTTTACCACAGTGCTTATCCTTTCGCATCCACATCGCTCATTTAACTCATCCATTGATATAACGTATGGCCAAAAAATACCCATGATCCTCTTGAGGCATTTGAATTGGAACGAATCCAACTTTTCATTGTCCGATACATTAACTTTCCACGTTTCGCATCCATACAACAACACAGGTTTGACTAATGTGTTATAAAGTAGAATCTTGATCCTCTTGCTGTACATCTTTCAGCTCCAAATCTTCCTCAGCCTACCAGAAGTTGACTTTGCTTTTCCTAATCTGTTCTGCATATCCCTGCATATCCCCATATCCATATCACGGATGCAGGCTTTCTTTTTTACTGTGGACTAAAAACAAGCTGGATGGTCCGTCTCCTCTTCAGCCTGGAGGATGCGGTATCCATGATTTCCAAAAAGAACTTCAAATTTTGATTGGTCAGACTGCAGGACGGTTTTACTCTTCGTTACAGTCCAGCTTAAATGAGATCAGGCCCTTTATGTATGATTTTATCTTTACATAGTACGGATTTAAGTTTCATTTGTGGATGCAGCAATGAACTTTGTCTACTGACACCGGTTTTCAGGAGCGTTTACGAGTCCATGCAGTGATTTCCATTACTGAATCGTGTTTGTTTTTAAATACCGTGTCGTTTGAGGGCCTGCAGACTACAGGCATTGGTTTTTGACTTTGTCCCTTGTGTACAGAGATTTCTCGGAATCTCTGAATATTTTAATAACATCATGTGCCATAGTCAATGAAATCCCTAAATTCTTTGAAATTCACATTAAGAAATGTTATTCTTATTTTGTTGAACTATTTGCCCATGCAGTCTTTCACAAAATAGTGAAGCTCTTCCTATTGTTACTTCTGAATGACTCGGCCTCTCTGAGATACTCTTTTATACCCAATCATGTTACGGACCTGATTCCAATTAGCCTAATTAGCTGTGTGATGTTCCACCAGGTGTATTTTTTAGCATCATGCAATTTGTCCAGTCTTTTTTGAAACGTGTTGCTGCCATCAAATTCAAAATGAGGTTATATTTTTCAAAAAACAATGAATTTTCTCAGTTTCAACATTTGATATGTTGTCTTTGTACTATTTTCAAAAAAAAAAAAAAGGGTTTAAATGATTTGCACATCATTGCATTGTTTTTATTCACATTTTACACAGCATCCTAACTTTTAGGGAAATTGAGTTTTATTTTAAAACTTGCTTTTAAACTATTACCTTAACATCCCACAAAGTTTAAGACTGATCTTCCTAATCAAGATAAGCAAAATCTAATTTGTGGGCTCTTTTGAAGGAAACCAAGATGCATCTTTGAAACTATGTGAAGACTCAACTAATGGACTGAGTCAAACTTATTGAAAATTAATTTTTCAATGAATGCTTTTATGCCTTTAGATGTGCTATGGGAGGTCTGTGTGGTGGTCTGTGTCTGTGCTTTTTAAATTTTATCTTGACCATTTCAGTGTCAACTGTGGCTTGTAATTGAATGGGATTGTATTCGGGAGGATAGAGTAACCCTGATAAAGTAACCCGTGTCATCAGAACTGCGGACATCCAGCTGCCATGTTTGTATTATCGTGTTGGGTTGCAGTGCACAGAAGTGGCAGCAGGATGCCTCTGTTTTGGAGGATGCATGCCCTGCCTGTCGACTTCGTGCTCAGGTTGGCGGTAACATTGTCCTCTTACCCGGCGTTGTGTTATCCAGGAGAAGATGTTGGACGTGTATTGGCTGCTGCGGGTGTGTATCCGCACCATCGAACACGCCGACAACACGGGGTCCCTCTTCGCCTTCACCCCCGAGTTCTACCTCAGCGTGGCCATGAACAGCTACAGCGCGCTCAAGAACTACTTCAGTCCCTCCAACAACATGCAGGAGCTGCCAGGTGAGGGCGAGCCGCAGTGTTTCAGCGCATTGGAGACCGATCACGGTTACACGACCATTACTAAACGCTGTACATTGCCAATGGTGAGAATGAATGTGCTCCAAATTGGGGAAGATCTTGGTGGGCCGATTTAATTAGGGAGTCTGTTAAAAAGGGGATGAAAAGCAAAAGTGTCTCGAACACAACTAATGAGTGAGTGCTTATTTGTTTATTTAATGATTTGTTTGAAAATAAATTAATTTCCGATCTGCGTCTGGTACCAGATGCATACATCAATAGCATATACACCAGTCTGTCACAGAATTAAAACTGCCAGGCTAATATTTGTGTTGGCCCCCCTCGTGCTGCCTAAACAGCTCCATCAAACTGACATCCACTTGAATTCCTGGACCCAGGTGTCCCAGCAGAATATCTTTCGGAGCATCGCACTCCGGCCACCGAGTTGTCTTCTTCCCCCAGTGCATCCTGGTGCATCTCTTCCCCAGACGCATGTTGTAAAAGAAAACAGGACTCTCTGGTCCAGGGGACCTTCTTAAATTGCTTCAAGGTCCAGTTTTGATGCTCACGTGCCCATTTTGGGAACTTTCAGAAGTGGCCTGTGGCTAGAATGGGTACTCCGTCGAATCTGCAGCTACGGAGCGATACCCGCAGTAGGGTACGATGCACTTTGTGTTTGCGCTACATCCCTCATGTAAGTATAATGAAAATTCTCTGGGACTTGTGCCACAGAAGCCCTTCCATTGATTCAGACCTGTCACCATTTCCTGGCCTTGTGTATAAAGAGCTGTGGGCATCCAGCGCCCTGTTGCTGGTTCATGGTTTGCCCCTCCTTGGACCACTGTGGTAGATGCTCACCACTGCTGACTGGGACCGCCGCAGATGCCCTGCTGTTGGAGGTGCTCTCACCCACTCTTCACCCTACAACAATTATGGCCCTTGTTTTTTGGCCATTTCTCCCATACTCAACGCATTGACTACAAAGCCCGACTGTTTGCTTACTGTCTGAAGTCTGTTTTCAGGTCTTGGCATGTGCCACTTTTTATGATATAATCAAAATTATTTGCTTCTTCTATGGGTGGTTTAAATGTTTTGCCTCATTGTGGTACTTTGCATTCGGTTTAATTGATGTTGAAAAAATGGCAGTTATATTCTCAGTTTTTTTTTTTTTTACCTCGCAGGGTTGTGCAAAATCTGCAGATTTTTTGCTGTTTTACTTTAGTGCTTTGAGCTGTTCCTTGGCTGACAGAAGGTCACACGCCTTGTTTTTTGTGGTCTAAATTAGCTTCTGGCTGGAGTTTGACCCTCAGTGTTCAGAGGGGTCACTTTAATGAAAACGGTGTTGTCCTCAGGTTACGAGGAGACGCTTGCTCAGCTCGCCGCCATCTTGGCCAAGCACTTCGCAGACCCCCGTATCGTTGGGACAGGTGAGTGGTGCTGTTCTGTGGGTCTGCAGGGCTGGGAGGAGGGAAGAGGCAGTTGAGATTATCTGGCTTTATGACTGTACCTCATTACTGACCCTTTTGTGATTAAAATGCAAGCCCTGATTCATGCCGCCCATTGGTGAATGATTCACTCTACGCATTACACCAGACTCCGGCTATCACTGCTGGCATTTATACATGAACCTATTCCCCTTCTTCTGCTTCCATTTTTATATCTGTCGGTCTTATTGCGTCATCTATTCCTGGGAAGATGGTAATTAAGACAAAGGTGGTCCAATATATTGAATGGTTTTCCATCGGAACAAGCTATTGTAATCAAAACTGTTCACTTTAATCTAGCTACATACACTAAGAGGCATTAAAAACGCAACAAGCATCTATGTTCAAAGTTTTGTGCAAATAATGCAATAGGGAAAAAATTAATACAAGGTTATTTAAAGAAGAGTATTAGTTCACAAATGGTGAATTCTAACAAATGGGTAATTCAGCAGACCACATGCGAGGATTTTTATAGCCATGTTTAATCCATGCAACATCTCTTTGCTCATTCTTACTTCTGTGGATCATTTGGGGAGTGGCTCATGTATCAGACTATTGTTGTTGGCATGTTGTCTTTGTGAGCTAGTACGCGGTTTCATTTGTGAGCAAGTACTCTACTTTAAATATCCTTATATTTATTTTTTCCTTATTATATTATTTGCACAAAACGTTTTACATTGTTGCTTGTTACATTTTTAATGCCTCTTAGTATATTTTGTTTCCCATCACCCGTGTTGGTTGTTGTCTCTATAAAGTGGAATTAGATTTTTGAAATGAACTTCCTCTTGTTAAAGAAATAATAAACTCTGGGTAGTTGCTTGCATTCTAATTCTGCTGGGCGAGAAAACTAGCATTTGTGCTCAATTTTGTGAGTGTGTGTAAATGTAATTTGTCATAAAAACGAGACGCCTTTTAATGATAACCAGATCTAATGCCCCTATGAATATTGTAATTACTTTCATGTTTCTGAAAATGGACTGGAAGTGTCAGTCAGTGTTACTTTCCAATTTATGTTGGGATGAAATGGCTTTTAGTAATATTGGTCTTCAGATGTCTGGCTCAAGGCCTGGTTGAGAGCATTGTGATAGGTTTTGCATTTATCTGTCATTCCATACTTGGAGTTTGATTGGAGGTCAATTAAATTGTCGAATTTAATTTTCGTTCTAGAAGAGAAATGGTGGAGTTCTTTGTTCATTTAATTAAGAAGATCTCTTCCTAACTCTGGTCACTCTTTCAAATCCTGTCATCGTGAAAATCGGTGGGAAATTCAGTCAGGCTCTATCAAAATTATGCGCATAGTGAAAACATCAGTAAAAAGCAGTCGCGCAGTCTTTTCGTTCGACCACCTAATTATGTCAAAGGCTGGGCCGCAGATGTTACATTATACTACCCAGATGGTCATCTTTTGCGTTCCTCCCTTTTACCATGTTCCTTATCTAACTGCAAGAGGCTGCCAATTAATTGCAATGGTTACGGGTGTTTGAACAGCATCTGAAAGTGTTTTTTAGTTTTGGAACAGGTATCAGATTTGAATGTGTCGATGGCAATTAAATGGTGATACATTATTCATTGTTGAGTTTACAGAGCTGACTGTGAGGTTCTCCAGGGATATGTGGGGCACTGGCACCAGGTTTGCTGTGCTTTTATGACGGGTTGACAAAAGTAACGGAAAGGGAATTGGAGAGATGCAATGGAAGGAAAGAAATCCAACCAGAGAGAATACCCTCGGTGATGTTCCTGCCTGTCAGTCGACCCATGGTTCTGAAGTTCCACATATTTTGATTTATTATCTCCACCAACGAAGTTGGGGTGGAGGTTATGTTTTTGCCCCTGTCTGTCTGTCTGTCTGTGAACAACATAACTCAAAAAGTGATGCATGGATTTGTCTGAAATTTTGTAGGTGCATTGCTATTACATCAAGGATGGACCCTATTGATTTTCACTATGATCAGTGAAACAATATGGCCGCCTCGGCAGCCATCTTGAAATCGTATGACATGCGATCACTGAACTTTGCTCCTACTCACGAAGATTTGGATTGTGCTGCCTTGGCGGAGGTTTGCACTCTACAAGTGCCTCTAGTTCATTTTTTATTTTGTCCTTCACAGACATTAAAGACTCTCTTATGCAGGCTCTGGCCAGTTATGTCTGCTACCCACAATCCCTCAGGGCAGTGGAGAGGATCCCAGAGGAACAGTGAGTATTCCATTGGAGTTGGCCTCAATGTTGCTGTGCCATATTTAGTGTCACTGCGCCACAGAAATGAAGATGGATTTCAGAACTGCAGGTCTATGACTCTTTAACCCACCTGCCTAAGCAGTTTTTTTTTTCCTCCTCCAGACGAGTGGCCATGATGCGGAACCTTCTAGCACCGTATGAACAGCGTCCCTGGGCTCAGACTAATTGGATCCTGGTTCGGCTCTGGAGGGTCAGGATGCTGTCTGTTGCTTTGCGTGTGTGTTAGTGTTTGTGTGTACGTGTATGTGCACGCATGTGTGCGTGTGTTTTTGCGTGCATGTGTGTATGTGTTCTTGTTGGCTCCGCTGTGACGACAGTCACAGTCAGCGGAGCTTTTCTAATGCCGAGTAGTCTGGCGTCTGTCTCTCCGTCCGTTTGTTCGTCCATCTGTCTGGCATCAACTTCTCCCTTCAAATCTGAATATCTCAAAAACTGTCTGATAACTTTTTTCCCTAATTTGGTGTGAGCCTTCTTTATGATATTCTGAATATTCACTGTGAAAATTAGAAACTCCACGTCCCCGTTTTTGAGAAATTCAGCATTTTGGACTTAGAAAATCAGTTTTTGTGCTCATTTTTTCAGTCTTTCATTCATATCTCAAAAACCGTCCGATAACTTTTTGTCTAATTTGTTGTGAGCCTTTCGTATGATGTTCTGAATATCCCTTGCGAAAATTAGAAAATTCTATGTCCCGGTCTTTGAGAAATCCAGCATTTTGGACCTAGAAAATCAGTGTTTGTGCTCATTTTTTCAGTCTTTCACTAATGTGTCATATGTGTTAATATTGCAATAGTTTTCAAGGATTTCTGAAATAACGTTATGACATGGACATTTCAGTCATCCTCAGCGGAGCTCTCTAGGCCGACAGGCCTCTTGTACTTGCTACACACTGAGGACTAGAGAATGTTTTTTCCTACAGAGTGGAGACATTATTGAGAAGTGAGGACATTTTCACCTGTCCTCACAACCGCAAAGGCAAATTATGACATATTAGTTAAGGATAGGTGAAGGTTAGGTAAGGGTTTGGGTTTGGCATGTGTTGCTCATTGTTAAGATTAGGGAAAGAATGTTGAGACACACAAAGAATGAACAGAAGTCAATGTAATGTCCTCACAAGGATAGAAGTACAAGGATGCACGTATATGTGTGTGTGTGTGTGTGTGTGTGTGTGTGTGTGGGCATAGGGGTGTGCATGCAAGTTTGCTAGTTTGTTTGTGTTTTATTGTCATAATGTCAGGAATTTTCTAAATTTTTTTTGGCTTCCCTCCACTTAGGGTTGTGGCTTTGGGTACCGGTACACACGCCTGCCCCACCTGCTTAAAACCAAACCTGAAGATGCTAATTTGCCCAGCCTGCAGAGTGAGTAACTCCTCTACCTTCATACAGTGCTCCTCCCTTTACTGTTACCGCACAACAATTATAGTGAATGACATGCCAATTACAGTTCAGGTCTCTTTTATGGTACCCAGTTACTGTTTGGAGTCCATCATGATTTCTGGGTAATTTCACTATGGAAGTGCCAGCGTTCATAACTTCTGCCGCACAAATCCCCATGACTTCATTTTTTTAAACAAATTCCCGTTGAGCCCATATTCCATTGTAGAATCCATTCCTGTTGTGACACATCTTTTCCATTGACACCTGCCTGATGGAGTGCTCATCTCAGTTTCATTTCAGACTTGCCATCCCCGGCACAAAAGTACAGAAGTGTCTCTCTCATTTATTAGTAATATCTCTGGCACATATTGCAAGTCTTTCTGTCTGTCGGTCTAAATCAGTCTGCCCGTCTGGCTGTCTGACTGTCCATCTGTCTGTCAACATGTTTTTGTCTGGAGCATAACTTGAAACCCGTTTGATTTTTTTTTTTTTTTCATAAAACTTGGCTCATGCATCAATTTTTTTTGTCATTTCTGTGGGAGGATATTCCTTCTCCTGATGGGTGCCCTGTGACCGGCGGTGGCCGTGATGTGTTGCTGTGATGAGTGCATCATGAAGAATATCTTCAGCACAAAAATCCTTGGCATTTATCAACATCAACCTAAGGTTGATACTTTATATTGTTTTACTCCTTGTGCTTTGCACACTTATGTCAGCACATTATTACTCGCTGAAATCGTACGATTTCAGCGAGTATATCAGTCGATTGCGTTAGACGTTTGTTTGTCTGTCAGTTTATTAGTTATGCACCCTTTAGCCATTTATCCTGCACCAATCTTAACAAAACTTGGATACATGTTAGCATGCGTTACTCGCAACAGACCTATACTTTTTTAAGTTTCTATGTCAAAGGTCAAGGTCAAGGTCACACAAAAGGTCGAAAACACATTTTGATCCAAAACTTTGTTTTTAGTTTAGCTAGAGACTTGAAATTAACGCCATTCTTTTCTTCAGCGCAATGCGGTTCTAGTGGTTAGGATCGCAATGACATCACTTTGACATAAGTACATTAAAATGACATCACAACGTGACATAATTTTTTCAATTTTTGCCAAAATGAATTTTTTTGATTCTGTTTTGACAATATGACATTTTTTTTCACCTTGTTAAATTTTGATTTCGACAACTCTTCGTTCTATGAACAACCTTTCATGGCAGCCCCCGGACAAAGTCGGGCAGCTACTGTGGATTCATGCTCGTCGTCTCCGCCGGCGCCACCGCCACCGATGCCTCCGCGTCCATAGACACTTCCTTGTGGACGCTCTACAGGCTGTAATTTTTGACCAATTACTTTCTTATTTTGTATGGACTTGTGCTATACTTAAGTTATGACACCTGTCGATTTTGGTTGCCATGGCGACAGAATTGGCGGAATGATGTGCGAAAAAGGGGAGAAACTGGCTTTCAGGGGCTACACTCATGCGGTTGCGGGCGACCGGACTGTCTAGTTTTGATTTTAGGCTTGTTGTCATCACAAATGTCTTGGGCAGTTAGAATTTGTACATGGCCAGCTCAGAGGATTGCAATACCATTGTATCAAAAGTGTGGTTTTCTTTTAGAATTCCATTATTTATGAGAGTGAATATTCCAGCTAATGAGCTAATGGATACATTATGAGTAACGATTTGCTGGGAAAAGGGTGCCTTTCTCGTATTATGTCATTTTCGGCTCTTAGTGTTGCTTTTGAACAAGGAAGCCTCAACCTTTTTCATAATGATTGAGACTAAAAACAGGTGCTCCTGTACTCGTGGCAGTTGTGGGCATTGCAAAATGCGTAGAAGGGATTTGCTGTTTGGTTACCATTATTGCAAATATGGTGGTCAGACAAAGCAAAGGAGCAGCGTATAAAAAATGGAAAATTATCGTTGTATCGCAAACTCACCATGGCAGTATAATCAAAATTTGAGAAGTTCCAGTGCAAATGGGTCGTGATTACAATAGCCAACTGTTTTTGTAGCTAGCAATATGCAGTTGGTGCTGAATTTACTGTATAGAGTGACAATAGGTCCACAGAAAACAACTAAACAACAACTATAAAAACCATTCGAAGTAAATTTTTTTTATGACAAATGGGCCTGCATATTGGTGTTGCTGAATATAATATCTGAATTTAATATTTTGTTTGGCTTATAAGCTGCACAATGATATTCCAGGCTTTAACTTGTATTTCAATGTATATTATTAACATTTAACAGTAAGTGATCTTTCTTCTGTAGAATTTGAAGTGCGAGAGAGTAAGCTAGGTTTGGAGAGCAATGTTCATTTTCTGAAAAGCTGTTATTTCTCAGTTACATTTACAAGTTCCTTCTTGACAGGTAAACAGTTGTCACCAAATAGATGTTGCAAAGCCAAATTGATTTGATTACAAAGCACTAATTGTTCTCATTTTAGTTTTCAGGGAAAGTGGCAGGGTTGCGTCATGGTTTTTCTCTACAGAAATGTATGATGACCACAGAATTGTTGAAACAACATATTTTGTGTCTTGTAAGTATTATTTTGAATTAAGTGTAATTAATGCCGTCATAAAGAATTATCGATTCAAACGGAATTGTTCCAAATTACTTTAGACCACTGAGAATCAGATCTAATACTATGGGGAAAAAAAAAATTATGAAAGTTCAAATGCAGACAAAAAAATAGCTGAGGACAGGGGCTGCTGCTCACATGGTGTACTGGGTAAATGCAGTCCTGAATCTACGTCAACCCTATACAGCTTTAAACCTTTGTTGTATAGCGGATTCATTAAGTATCCAAACTCACCCACTACCCATAATGGGTACAGAGGAAAAGAGTCGTGCAACAGACGATTAAGATCTTTCATCAAGAATACTATTTGGTGCTTCTTTTTATCAGTACTTTCAGTTTTTCTGTAATGGACACATTTGAGTGCTTTTGATTGATCTAAGGTTATTATATTTTACCATGACTAATGGCTTGGCTTCAAAGTGATCATAATGTGGTTAAAAACCAAACTTGAATTATGTAAGATACCATCCAATTAGGGCTCAGATAAAATCAGTCAATCGATCTCCTTTGATATATGAGTGCATATTTGTATGCATACATATTTGCAGTGGCGTTTTTAAGTGTAAAAACTTGGTGGGGCAAGAATGTATTTCAGGTGGGGGGGAGGTGGCACAGTAAACGAGGGGTATGGGGTGATTTCTATACAACAATTTGTGATAAATTAGTTTGTCTGCTGCCGTTTTACCTTACAAGCTTTTAGTTAAAAGTCAACATTATCGCACACACACGGAGGAGACGAGGGAGAGAGAGCGCACGCGAGTGAGTGAGAGTTCGCCAATACGGAGATCGACGTTTGTTTAAAAGCCATCTGCCACCGTTGCTCCACACCGCTCAGAGCCTACAAGGCCATAAACAAAGTAGAGCGCTCAACACCACTAAGTGCCACAGCAAACCGCACGCACAGACAACTCATTAGGACCGATCCACTCTATGACAGTATTATGACAACAACCTTATCCTTAAGCATATGTGTGACACACTGTCATCACCATCTAGCCTCGATCCAGCATAAGATATTATACATTAGTATACCGTTGTCTTACTGTCATAATGTTGCAACATATTGAAATAGATATGAGAAATATCTATGAACTGCAACATATTTTTTCAAGTCTTTTTAATATCATTTAAAAATGATAGTAGATTCAGGCCTTTTTAATACTACAAAAATGATAGAGAAATTGTGAAAAGAAAGAGCATTTCTTTGTATCCAACCGGTATAAAATACCTGGGCCAACAACACTCTTGTAAACTTAATACTAACGTTAGGATCTAACCTGGCAGCCTTAGTAACCAGCTTTGAAATGCAATCACATCCTCTTTGTTAGTCGTTCATAAGAAAAGATAGGATTGTAATAAAATTGGGCGGCGTGGAGAAATACCGGATAACTATACATTATAATTATGATTTATTTGTTATAAAGCCTCAGCTTCCATGACTAGGGCTAGTCTAGCCTAGCCACGTTAGCATTTCGCTGGTGGACAAATAGTTACAGTAGCTCTCAACATAATGTTATAATACACAAATACATCCAAAATCTATCGTTAAATCTTACCTGCGAAAGGTAATGCCACTGGATCTGGTATTGATATCTCGTTCAGCATCCATATGCAGCGCAAAAAAATCTGGCATCTTTGGTGTAGATTTAATTTTAAGCGCTCGACTGTTGTGAATACGAAGTTGTATTTTGGCAGTAAAACCGGCATTTTAGAGCATCAGGGCATCCTGGATCATAGCTAAATGTGTTACGTTTATAACAAATCAAACCGCTTGGAAATCAGTCCAAAATTCAGCGAGTAATGATTTGTAGAAATTGTTTGATACTTCTAACCCTGTACAAACATGGTCGCCCGGTAGGCACGCCTCTCCACCATTCATGCGATGCTACGTATAAGTTTATGATGCCTGATGAAATGACGCAGTAGTGGGGCTTGGGGCTGTCAGCCCCACATGCCAGCAAATTCGTGCTACCTCCGCTAATACAGCCAACACTCTGAGCATGCGTACTTATATTTTTACACGTATCGTTAACATTGCATTGCGTAAGGGGGGCTAGCCCCATTCATGCGGACATGGATCAGGAGATTGGTCTGAAGCAGCAAAACAGAGACCAATAAACATGAACTTAAATTCAAACACAAATTCCATGCAATTTAGGAAAATGCTAAATTTATAGATAATACATTTAATCAGATAATACGATCATGTTTGAGAATTAATTATGTAATTTGCCTACGGTCCTTTCTGGTGACACCAGGTGGGGCTGTGCCCCACCTGCCCCTAATGACCAGTCGCCACTGCATATTTGTAATTTGTGTGTAATATATTCAGTGTGCGGATATTGACATATGATTCTGGCTTACGGCTGACCATGTGCTGGTCTTCACCAGATTTTAGATGAAGATTTTTATTAGAGGGTTGCCAGTTCTTTGTGTAGTGATTCCTTAAATCATGTTTTTGTGGCCACTGTCATGCATTATTACATTTTTGTCTATCTTTAAAGGTTGAATAATCACAAATGTCTTTTTTTTCCTTCTTTTGGGACAGATGCATCAATAGCAAGTTTGATGAATACATTTTGTGTAACGTCAGGAGCTGCTGCAAATCTTGTTATTGCAGACCCATTGTTTAATTGTGGCAGATAATTGCTTGTTGATAAAATCTTCCCGTGGAAACCAATATAATAATGGGAGATCATCAAGTTGTTTATGCTGATGTGGGTCTCATAATTGTTTCTTAAAAAAATATGAAATCAAATATGTAAAAAAATATACGGAATGGTGTCCTATTTGGATGGATTACTAACTAGTTTGGCAGAAGCCTGCATGTGTGCCGTCTGGTAGAAGTAGTGAATTGGCATTCGGTGTATGTAAGTGAGCACTCCCTTATCTTTTTTGGATTTTTGGTGAGTCGGATTGGGACTCAAAAGTTACTTTGCACTGTTTAGTGCTAATTTAGTCATTATCACTTGTTCAGTGTAAAGGAAATAACATTTCTCAATGCAAATCACTCTCTTCTGATCAATGTGGACAAGTCAATGAATGGCGGATTTTTCTAGCCCCCCTCACAAGCAGTTCACCACTGAGTGTTCCCACCTCTAAATTAATTAAGTCCACAATTCAGTGAGTCACTCAATCTTAATTCTTCATAGCTTTTATAAATTGGCATTGCTGCTTCTAAATAAATCAGTCAATTTGCCTTTTTATATGCCTATATTATATCTGTAACTGGTTGGTCTCAGTACTTCACAAACTGCATAATGGACATTTTCTCTACCAAAACTCATGATCCAAAATTGGAAAATGGTTGTCTCAATCTCCTAAAAGTGTAATTCCTGGTAAATGTTAGGTTACAGAAGTAAACTGAAATACATATATTTTTGAAACCCCATATATAACACTTCAATAAAACCACCACTTTTGGTGACAGATTTATTGATGGAAGAAGAAGGTGTTCTGAGTGTTTCTGTTTTTGTTTACAGCAGAGATATTTTGGAGAACCAATGTTTTTTAACCTTTGGACGTGGTGTAATGCCCTTTACTGTCGTAGGATTTCTTCACCCATGGAGACACGTAACATTTATTACCTCCGCCAAACGAAGTTGGCAGGAGGTTATGTGATCGCCGGCGTTTGTTTGTTTGTTTGTCTGTTTGTTTGTTTGCAAGATAACTCAAAAAGTAATGCACGGATTTTGATGAAATTTTTAGAGAAGGTGGGTATTAGGACAAGGAACAGGTGATTAAATTTTGGCATATCTAGGCCAAAGTACAGCTGAGATATACGCCAAAGTTCAAGATTTCAAGTCTTTCCAATGGGCCGGAGTTCCAATCGCTGTGCTTTTGGGTTTTGCTGCCACCTGGCGGAGGTCTGCGCTCTCTGAGTGCTTTTCCAGTTTGAAAATGCTGCCGATGGCTGCTGAGCCTCAAGGAAATGGAGCAGTCATTGCTCTGTCAGTAGAACAGTCTGAACAAAACCAGTCCCTTCATGTTCACAAATACATTTAATCAGTGGACAGTTATCATTATCTAGTTACAATTTGTTGCATCCATGCCCTGCTATAACTGGCTTACCCTGACCTGTAACTAGATAACGAGGCACACAAATGACTGCTCAACTCCTCCAGTGAGTATGAGTGAAATTGCAAGTCTCTTTCTGGTATCTGACTATTAAATTAGATGAATTTGCATAGGCACATCTTATTATTGAGTCAAGAATAGTATGAGCTGAATTATCTCCCTGAAAAAGCTGAATGCTGCATGCTGATTACAAATGGCTGTATAAAATGTGTTTAGTATTGATAGCTTTGTGAGCTAGTTAGCTAGTTTTTGTTTGAAACAACAAACTATCATGAAATGGCAAGCGACCTGGATGGCCTGTGTTGCTAATAATCCCTTAATTTTCTGATTTAAAAAAAAAAAAAAAAAAAAAGGTTTAATAAGGTTATTTCTAAAGCAGGCGTCACACTGTCCCGAAATTGCCACCAGATGGGCACATGATAGAGGAAATGTTCAAATTCGGATCTGATCGTAAAAACATCGCGCCATTCGCGAGGACATCTTAAGCCATCGTATGACTGCCGGTTGAGTTTCTCAGGCTCCGGCTGCAACTTCGTGAGCGGTGGCAAAATCTTTGGCATGCCAAAAAATTGCCGGAAGACTTTGCGAAGGTTCATTTTCGTGTTGAATTCGTGTGTCCATTTTGCCCTTCGTAAGGCCATCGTGAGGGCATCTTGTCAAATCGTGTCATCTTCGTCTTTACTTCATGTGATCATCGGTGCCATCGGGCATTTTTTCGCCTCATGAAGACAATATGGAGGAAACAAGAAGCTACCTGATTGTCTTAGGAAGGCAACACGACTACGTGAAGCCCTTGTAATGTCGTCATGTAGCCCTCGTATTATAGTACGATGACATCGAGATGGGACCACAGTGTCGGCGAATACAGCCGAATTTGAGTAGCTCAAGCGTTTCACATGTGTCATGGTAACGTGGACATATAAAAGGCCAGCCTCAGAGCATCTTCCTCAGTCAGTCCTGAGCAACTCTACAGAGCAGGCACAACGGATATTATACATGTAAGGGATAATGTATAGTGAGCCGGTGATTGTTGAAAAATGACTCCTGACGGGGGAATAGAACCCCGACGCGCAGCTCACTATACATTATCCCGCTTAGAATATGGCTAAAACATTTAAAATATTAAAATGTTAATTGGCCTATCACTAGCAACGGACAGCAGCGCAGCGGTCATACCTCTGGAAATAAACACCGCAGAATTTTGGCGATTGACCAATCAGAATCGAGTATTTAAGAGTGCCATGTTCTAAATATATATATAAATAAGGCACAACGTAGTCATGAAACTGATAACTGATCATGAACTGGTTGCTTTTAACATCATACTTTTTTTATCTTAACATTTCTTGTTCATAACAAAACAATATTTTACTATACAAACTTACAGAAATCTGTCATGAATTTACTATATTACTCTGTAGTAAATATGCAAGCCATCATGTGGCCTTCGTGTGTCCTGTGGGTAAACTACTAAATAAAAATTCACATCTTTTTGTTGCCTTCGCGTGTGGTTCGGGTGCCATCGTGTGACCTTCTGTAGGCATCGTACTTGCTTCGGCTGTTGATTGGCTTTTGACCAAGTTCGGGGCCATCGCGCGAAATTGAATATTCGTATGGCCATCTGGTGTCAATTTCGGGACAGTGTGACTGCTTAAATGAATGTCTGCAAGACATTCAAATGAAGTTGAGAAGTTCATCTCCACCATTGTGTACGTCATGTATCCTTTTAATAACGCTCAGTAGTCGTTTTGGAGCTGAGGACACTCTTTGTTGGCATTTTGAAAGCAGAATTTGTTCCCATTCTTACCTGATGTAGGACTTCAGGTAGTTAACAGTCTGAGGTCTGTTTTGGGCTTCATGATCCGCCACATATTTTGACAGACAGACGGGTTCAGGTTGCAGGAAGTTCCTCTTCTTCCTATGAGGCCACATTGTTGCAATATGTGCAAAGTGTGGCTCGGCATTACCGTGCTGTAACAAGCAGGGGTGTCCCTGAAAAAAGCAACATCTGGAAGGCTAATATGTTACAAAATGCGTGTCTGCCCTTCTGTGTCAGTTTAGCCTTAGCAGATGTGCTAGTTGCCCATGCTGAGTGCATTAATGCAGGCTCAGAACATGACAGACAGAGGCTTTAGGACATGTCACTGACAGCAGCCAGAATGGTCCTTCTCCACTTTGGCCCTGAGGTCACAACATCTATTATTATATCCCCGAAATACGAGTTCTTTCTTCGGGGCCGACCGATAATCCTCCTCCATGGCCTCCCCGAACTTTTCCCATACCCAAGTTTTTGCTTCCGCCACCGCCCGGGCTGCAGCACGCTTAGCCTGCCGGTACCTGTCAGCTGCCTCAGGAGTCCCATGAGCCAACCAAGCCCGATAGGACTCCTTCTTCAGCTTGACGGCATCCCTTACTTCCGATGTCCACCACCGGGTTCGGGGGTTGCCGCCGTGACAGGCGCCGGAAACCTTGCGGCCACAGCTCCGAACGGCTGCATCAACAATGGAGGTGGAGAACATGGTCCATTCAGACTCAATGTTTCCAGCCTCCCTTGGGATCTGGTCAAAGCTCTCCCGGAGGTGAGAGTTGAAAACCCCTCTGACAGAGGGTTCCGCCAGACGTTCCCAACAGACCCTCACAACACGTTTGGGCCTGCCAAGTCTGTCCAGCTTCCTCCTCTGCCAGCGGATCCAACTCACCACCAGGTGGTGATCAGTGGACAGCTCAGCCCCTCTCTTCACCCGAGTGTCCAAAACATACGGCCGAAGGTCAGATGACACGACCACAAAGTCGATCATTGACCTCCGGCCACGGGCGTCCTCGTGCCACATGCACTGATGGACGTCCTTATGCTTGAACATGGTGTTTGTTATGGACAAACTGTGACTAGCACAGAAGTCCAATAACAGAACACCACTCGGGTTCAGATCGGGAGGCCGTTCCTCCCAATCGCGCCCCTCCAGGTAACACTGTCGCTGCCCGTGGGCGTTGAAAGTCCCCAGCAGAACGATGGAGTCCCCAGTTGGAGCACTTTCCAGTACCCCTCCCAGGGACTCCAAGAAGGCCGGGTACTCTGCACTGCCATTCGGCCCATAAGCCGAAACGACAGTAAAGCACCTGTCCCCGACCCGAAGGCGCAGGTCAGCGACCCTCTCGTTCACTGGGGAAAACTCCAACACATGGCGGCTAAGCTGGGGGGCTATAAGCAAACCCACACCAGCCCGCCGCCTCTCACCGCGGGCAACTCCAGAATAGAAGAGAGTCCAGCCTCTCTCGAGGAGTTGGGTTCCAGAGCCCAGACTGTGCGTGGAGGTGAGCACGACTATCTCTAGCCGGTACCGCTCGACCTCCCGCACAAGCTCAGGCTCCTTCCCCCCCAGTGAGGTGACATTCTATGTCCCGAGAACCAGATTCAGTGTCCAGGGATTGGGTCGTCGGGGCCCCCGCCCATGACTGTCACCCAAAACACAATGCATCGGCCCCTTTTGAACCCTCCCGCAGGTGATGGGCCTACGGGAAGGCGGGCCCACGTCGCTCGTTCGGGCTGTGCCCGGCCGGGTCCTGTGGGTGGAGACCCGACCACCAGGCGCTCGCCTGACAGCCCCAACCCCAGGCCTGGCTCCAGGGTGGGGCCCCGGTGACGCCAGTCCGGGCGATGTAACTGTCCTTGGTGTAATTCTATTCATTAGGGCTTTGGAACCGCTCTTAGTCTGACCCGTCACCTAGGACCTGTTTGCCCTGGGAGACCCTACCAGGGGCAAGAAGCCCCAGACAACATAGCTCCTAGGATCATCCAGGTACTCAAACCCCTCCACCACGATAAGGTGGCGATTCAAGGAGGGGTTTCGGGGATATCATGGTTTCGCCCCACCCGCCGCCGCCGCCCCGTCCGCAGATTTTAGCCGTTAGCGGGATAACTCACAAGATACTTTACATTAGCTTCTCATTTTTAGCATATGGGTAGATATGGTAGAGAGGATGAACTGATTAGATTTTGGGCAAGTGTGCACTCCTAGGTTTGCCACCAGGTGGCGCTATATATTGAAAAATCAGTTCTTTAACCATATCTCTGGAACAGTTACTTACACAGACCTCAAATTTGCCACATATTGTAGGTCTAGTAAAGGGGAATCTAATGAAGGGAGCTTTCAGGATTGGGGAATTTCGGGGATATACCCCTTGCTGTCGGCTGCCGACAGCATAGGCCTAGTTTTCAAAGGCAATTTGAAAGATGGACATATCTGAGCTCGGCGATTCATTACACTTCCCCCTCAGTTCATTTCTTATGAGCCCCAGCCCAGAGAATTCAGGGGTGCTTGGGATGGTGTATGGCTGACTGTGGGTTGATAATTTTGCTGAAATTCATTTTAGACTTTTTCAGCAGTGTGAACATTTTTCAAAATGAGATATGGAAGGTGGCAAAGTTTCAGGATTTTTTAGAAATTTTTTGGATTATTTCCTTATAATGTCACTTCACTGTGCATTGAGCCAAACAATGCCCTATAGTTGTGGCAACATGTACAATATAGCCTGGCCTCTCATACCTTATTGCTTAGTAAGCCTCACAAATGAATTTACGCAAATCTATGCCATTTCGTGAGCTACATGAATTTAGAATATTTGAAAGACAATTTGATGTTTTACGTTGTCATTTATATGCAGAAGAAAACGCCTCATAACTTTGTGATGCAATGTACAATAAAGCTATGGAAAATAAATTTGACAGTTATTCTACCAATAAGTCTTGGCAACTGCTGCTAATTAAACAAAGTGAACCATGCCAGGATTAGGTAATTAAGCATTGAAATTTGAGGTCACTGCGGGTCTTGATGCCGCTGATGGACGGCCACTGGCTCCCATCCGTTACCTCTGAACCTAGAGCCATTTAAACTCTGAGATGTTAACCTGATTTAGGAGTTAGCATTTCATTTCATCTTTGTAAGTTAATGGAAAATTAATCATGAACATTTCCATTACTGAGGGCTTGTTTAAACTTTACAATTTGTGCAATCATGAAAATATGCATATCTCTGAGTGACAGACTGAATGCACAGTCTTTTGTCAGGATTTGTTGTCTTTAAATTGAGATTTTTTTCCAAAAAAAAGAAAAAAAGGAACTTTGTAATTTTTATTGTAGATAATTTTAGAGGTGCCTAGCAAAATTGATATCCTAACCTAACAGCTCCATATTCATGATTTTGCAAGCCAATGGCAATTACAGTCTACCTGCGAAATGGCATTACGACTTGAGCGTGGTATTGGTTCATAAACTGAGCAGATATCCAGGTTATAGAGTGGCTTGTTTTGCATGGGAAGGGTAGCCAGTGTAAGCACCAATGTACTGTACTCAGTCTAATAAATTGTTAAAATACAGACTGATAGCCTCTGAATTTCACAAATGGGCTCATGATCCAGTAAAATGCTCTGAGTGAGCGAGAGAGACAACTAAGCTGAATAAGTAATGATGTTCATTTTGTTTTTGTTTCATCTTGTGGAACTAATGGCAAGATGTCTCAAACATCCGGCGCCTCAGGCATCTTTTTAAAGGCGTCGGATCAGTGCTGAGGCCGTGGGATACCTGGTCTGTTGTTGAAAGATGGGCATTTGGGGGTATTATGGCCTACCTTGGACATCTGTGCTAAGAGATTGATCACTATGCCTGAGTAAATGCTGGAAACCAAAACTGAAAATGGAGTCTCTTGTGCCAGGCTGTGATGATAAAAATCATCCACCTGACTCAACTGCTGCAAAATACAGTAAGCAAAGAAACCTAGCTTGCTTTGCATGCAGTATCTGGTGCTGCATTCCAGAAATTTCTTAACAGCGAAATCCTATCTTAACCGTCTAGTATCAATATCAATTACAGAATTGCATAAACATCCTAAAAATGGTCTTATATTTACAACACATCAAATACTGTCCTGATATATTTTGCTGCTAGTTCTGTTGTAAAATATAATTTTGGTGTTACTCATGCTTATCTGTGAACTAGCTCACTTGCAACTTGGTTTTTTTATTAAGTTTGTCCGTAATTTAATGGCATTTCATTTATTTATGCTTACAGTGGTGAGTGTAGACTAATGATAACAGAGATGCTTACGCCAGACCAAAACAATGTGTTGTTGTTCGATGATGAATCATTAATTAGTAACTACCATCTCGCCTGGGCTATTATCGCAATATGTTGCTTACCTCTGAAATCTTAAAATTAATCTTGCACCACTACCTCTAGGGGCACCACCTATCTCTGTAACTACTTAAACCAGCCAACTGCCAAAGCAAAATCAGTGTTTTCGCTATGTATACATTGCACATATTTCATTTCAAGAGATTTCTCTGTGGCACATGTCTGCGAGATTGAATAAGGTGGTATGGTGGGGCGCCACGTATTGGCATTACTAGTTAAACCGACATAGTGGCAAATCAAAGTGTTTTCACAATGTACATAAGACACATACTACCTCTCCTGAACCGTCTCCATGGCACATGTCTGGTATTGTCAGATCTGACATATTGGTAACCCCCTATACTGAGATGTATATATACTGTATATATATATATATGTATATGTATGTATAATTTTTTTTTTTTTTTTTTATAAATTTGGCATCTCCAATCCCACCCGAATCTGGAGTGCCCAATTGGGGAACTATGTACAAGGCTTGCTCGTATGCGACCCCTTGTTGCCAATTCAGGAGAGAGGGATAGTTCACGGATACCCAGACATGAACAGGCTTAGAATCTTCCTGATGAGCGCCCAGCTGGCCAACAGGAGGCGCTTGAGCAACGAACAAAGCAACCATTTTTATATTACCCTTCCCGGCAGTCCGTTCCCAGTTTGCATCCCTGTAGCGCAATGGCCAATTGTGCGCTACTCTGGAAAAGCTGCCGACCACTGCCAGTTGGTACGACCGGGGCTCGAACCCGCGCCGTGATAGTCCCTTCTGCTCCGCAAAGCGGTGCTGTAACCGAGTGAGCTATCCGGCAGCAATACTGATATATTTTTGAACATTCGTCCCCTTATTTCCAGATATTTGCAAAGAGTGTCATAAAACTTCCTTTGGCATGTTAAAATGTCCTGAGGGGGCTGGAGATTCAGCTAATTTCAAGGCTCTTTCTTCTTGGTTAACATTTTTATTGGCCCCTGAAAATCACTGCAAATAGGCGATTTGGAAATTTTGTCAAAATATCTGTAGCTGCTGCTCCAAGATAGAGCATAGTGCGGAATATGTTTCTGGTGTCTTTTGTTTAGCCCAAAGGAAGGTTCAAATTAATGGTCCACCCATCCTGACTGGTGTCTGGTTATGAGTGTTAATCCTCTGCACAAACAGGGAAAAATTAGTCCGCACCAAACTTTGGGAGCAAATATTTCAAAAAACCAAAAAGTGCCAGACTAAATACCTCAAAAATTTTCTCACCTTTAATGTCTGTAAAGGAAACAGGTATTATGAATTTGGCACTGAATTTGGTTTAAAAATTAAAATAAGCCTGAATTTGTAAAAATATTTTTTCCTGTTGTACACAGATTTCTTGTCATTGCACGTATAACCAACATGATCACCAGGTAGCACTTTCATATTTAAAAAATTTGGGTATCCCAGTATCAAATACAATCATAACTTCTTTGGCACATTGAAGCAGTTATCCACAATATTCCTTCAAAAATGGGTATTTTTCCTCAAAAATGCTCAATTTGGCACCTAACGTCGACTTTTAGGCGGCGCTGTAGCCATATCGCTAAAAATTGTGAGCTCAAACTCCGGGATTTCTTGTTACACATGTATGGGCACCATTCTGCCCAATTTCATGCAATTCTGAGATGTCTACTCCACTGCCAGTGCCACTCTCTCAGAATATGGCTCTAAACATTTCTATTTCAATTTATTTCATGCTTTTCTGTTGCCTTATGTTCTGTTGCCTAATGTAGTGTGGCTTCAGTATCTAAAACTTTGAGCTAATGCATATCAACCCTGAAATTCAGCACTATTCTGGGAAAATTTCAGCCAAGGCTCACTGGAAATTTATTTAATTACCCTGGGCATGATTTTTTTTCTGGACTGTATGCTTGGACTGAATTATTTGCCATCCTTCTCAAGCTAGTGAGGTTATGATGTATGCTGTGTGTATATGGCACCAAGTTTGAGTGTTTTTTTTAAAGTGTAATAATTGGCATGATTACCAATTTTCTTGCTTTTCTTTCCTCCTCTGGTCTCCGTCTTTATTTTGTTTTACTTCTTCCTTTTGCTTGCATGACCTCCAGGAGATTTGTCAGTTGGTAGTGTTCAAAGTAAGTTTTTGTTTGTTTTCCCTTCTGTAGTGCTGTTCCTCCTCCTTCATTTGCCAGAATAGGTCTGATTCCATCAGTATGCTCACTGGCCGATGGACACATATTCTTTGTAGATATCACTGAAAATTCCACCCCCTCCCCCACTAGTCCCAGAATTCCCTTGGCTTGGCTTCTTATTTATTGGTGAAATGAAACGAATGAGAATACCTCTTCAATGGCTACAAATTCATCAGCTCTAGCCTGCTGTTTCGAGGACGCTCGATTCTCTATTGGCCTTCCGTTTAATAGCCCACCTTTGTACTTGTGTTATATCATAATTTATGGTACTGTCTTGCAAACTGGCACATAATGGAAAATAAAGATATCGCAGCAGGCAGCAATTAATGGGTCTGAGCACAACAAGCAATGTTAGAGTCCATTCATTTCATCGTGACCTGAATGTACTCTGAAATTTAGCCTGTTGGTGATGCAGCAGGGAATGGTTGATTTACTGCAAATTTGCTGCCTACATGCCAAAAACCCGCCTAGGGCTTAAATGTTTTGCCATAGAAAACCACTAAAAAAGCGATAACACCAAGATGGCCTAAAAACAAAATGGCCAACACGGAAGGCTCATAATTCCCCGGTTTGGCTCCTTTACCATGATGAAGCTCAAGGAATTTGGTTGAAACGTCTGTTCTTGTTCCAGAGTGATAGACGTTTGAATTTTTTTTTCTGGTTTAACTCCTTCCTCTGACCAAATTTCATGAAACATGGTGTATACATATTCCTCCTGGCAATAAGGTGCATCAAGTTTGGCACGATACCAACCCAGCATTGTTCACATATGGCTCAATTTCTGTTTTGGTGGCTTCATTAAATTAATTTGACATCAGCAGCCATATAGTTTGCCCTCACAAAATTCGGAGTAATTATGAAGGTTCGGTGTCCCCTGATGCTAACTAGCCTGATGTGGTGAAGTTGTTCCAAAAATCTAGGGAGGAGTTTGCAAAAGTACGGTAGGTATCGCAAAAAATTCAAAATTGCAGAAGATTTTGGCATGTGCAAATGAAATCTGGAAAATACATTTTATTCATCTTGAGCCACAGAATCAAACAACAAAAATTTTGTTTCTAGGCCACACGGTTCAGGAGTTATGGACCAAAAGGTAAAGCGCCTTTTGCAGAACTGCCATAACCTGAGTTGCGGGGAGGTTTGCAACATACATATCTAGTTTCAAACGTCTAGGATCTATAGTTTTTCCTGCCCATTCAGTTTTAGGGAACCCGGTGAAAGAAGTAGAAAAATAATAATTATAATAATACTAACAAACACAATAGCCATGCTTGGACCTTCATTAAAAGAACTACTCTGAAAAGTCCATTCACCCTCTGCTAAATTGAAAACCTTGCATAAACACATTATTTGATGCTTTAACTTATTTCAATTGTTTATTGAAAGTATGTACTTGTTTCAAATCTGATGACTGCAGCAGACTTCAACAAAGTTGCCGCATGGGCAATTGAGGACTAATAATTATGTGACAAGTTGTGATGATAAGGTGATGTGAAACATCACGTTATTGTGTAAAATGAGGCCTTGTCCCAGGAGCGCTAAGGCCGAGGCTCACCGATTTGCCAAAAGATGCGCAAGTTTATAATCCATCACTTTGAGAGCAATGTTCCCCGGGGACAAATTCACTTTCCACAGTGCGTAACATAATTAGAAAAAGGAAGAAATCTGGTCAAATCTCTGGGCATGAAGGGCAAGACCGAAAATCACGTCTGAATGTGTGTGATCTCCGATCCCTCAGTTATCACGATCTTAAAGCTTAAAGCATGTAGAACTTATATGGTAAATATGAAAACTCAAACCTCTTAGTCCTTTTTGTCTTTTCTGCACAGCTGGAGTAAAGCAGGTGGGAGATTGCTGACACTGTCTGTCTCCAGCGATGTCGGACCAATCAGAAGTTTTGATAGTGCTGGTTGCCTCCTACAGTAAATAAAGTCTTTAAATCACGCTTTCATCCTCTTAGTGCCTGAGCAGTTTCACTTTCCATTTAATTTGTCAACTAGCTTTATAGTATGCAGCCCCCATTTCCCCCAAGAGCAATTAAAAAATTTCAGAAAAAGAGCTCTGAGGTTTGAGAAGTGAGTCGATTTGTTGGATATGGAATGGTTCCTTCTCTCCCTCCAGTTCAACATCTCCCTCTTCCAACATGAAGTACAGTAGGTCTGAGCCTGAAGCCTGAACATTGAACCTCATTTGCCAACAAAAGCTCATTTCAAAATAAAGGTAATTTAATTTGAAGTTCAATTTTTTAGTTAGAAGGCCTATTGTTTGGCCTGGCTTTTTAATTTTGCTATATGTTCCCAATGATAGGCAGCGCTTGTTATTCATACAGATAGTTGATAATGCAACATTTATATTGTAGAGAACAGCTAAAATGAAGCCCTGCCACTAATATCGTTCTGACTTGCCTTTTCACTTTTCATATTGTCAAAGCAGCTTTTGAGCTTTGGGACTAAGCAAAATCAAGCTTCTTAGCAGGGTAGTTGGCTTACTTGCAGTGTATTGCTGACAGATTAATTGTCTGAGCCTCAGACAGCTATGTAGCTATATATCAGAATTGGGTCCAAGTACTTTTGAGAATTGTATGCAAGCATTTTTTTTTTACATACCATAGTGCTTGTATTTGTATCTGAGTACTACCTAATAATGCCTAATATTAGGCATTAGGCCTAATAATATTATTGGGCCTAATGCCTAATAATACCTAATAATAAGTACATGTACTTGTATCCAAGTACTTTTCAAATACTTGACCAATCTCTGTCAGCACTTAAGAGACAGATTGGTCAAGAACTTTGAAAAGTACTTGAATACAAGTACAAGTACTTTAGGCATTAATAGGAAGTACTCCGATACAAGTGCAAGCACTTTGGTATTTAAAAAAAAAATACTTGCATCCAATTCTTGAAAGTACTTGAAAGTACTTGAACCCAACTCTGCTATATATTTATAGAGCACAACTGAGCAGGTGTTTAGAGGCGTGTACCTGGACTCACTAGGAGGTGGTGGTACTGAATAAGAATTAAAGATACTCAGATGGATAAAAATAAGATATGCCGATAATTAGTACCAGCAGGTACTAGACCATTTCAGGCACCCCACAATCCTGAATAATTGGTCTGAGTTGGCAAATGAGCCTTTTAAGCTTGATTTAATAATGACTAGCCGATACCCGTGCTACGCTCGGGCTATATGCGCGGGCATTGTTTTTACTATTGATTGAATTAGCCGGTTTTACTTGCAAAAACGGCTTCAAAATGCAGTTTTCACTTCATAACTAAGTTCGAAACCTGGCACATCGTCTTTGTCACACAGTAAAACCGGTGTCTGCAGAAAACTGACTCATTATTCACGGTGGTTTCGGAGGAGATGCGTGAAATTACGCAAATCGCCAACTCAGTAATAATATATAGATTTTTGACTAGAGGATACTGGTGGATACTTAATTTGTCAATCATCATTGATGTTATATATAATTTTAAATATTTGAGATCAAACTTCCAGAACCATCATGTGACTGAAATGGATATTGCAACTTGTGCTCAGATATACTTTAGTAAACCTTTGGCAATAAATATAATTTGCCAGTATCCACTGATGCCAGATAAAGCTTTAACTACTGAAAGCCAAAGCTAGACATCAGCACTGTCCAAAAGCACGGCCAATTTATTTGGGCTCTGTTTTACCTGAGATGGACCATAACATGGTGGATTCTTGTGTGACGAGTCTATGTTTGAAGTGGTTTTTGTTCAAGGGTCGTTACTGCGTTTTCCTGTAAGAAGACGCCCAACCACTGTCTGCACTGATAAGTGCATAGCTGTTCATGCAGAGAGTTCGGGTGCTAGATGGGCCTGCTTGCAGCCCTGTTCTTT
Source organism: Gymnothorax javanicus (assembly GCA_029692085.1). Classification (NCBI taxonomy): domain Eukaryota; kingdom Metazoa; phylum Chordata; class Actinopteri; order Anguilliformes; family Muraenidae; genus Gymnothorax; species Gymnothorax javanicus. Next base: position 52,729,691 of record CM056202.1, read on the forward strand.
CGTCAACTGAGAATATATGGCACTTTATGAAGCGAAGAATACGGCAACAAAGGCCTTGCACAATAATGCAGCTGAAGACCTGCATAATGGATGAATGGTAGGAAAATTCTGCTCGCTAGACTTGACCAACTGGTGTCTTCAGTGCCTAAAATCTTGGAGTGTGATTAAAAGACAAGGCGAGGTTACGGTGGGCAACTGTGCCAACTTTTCTTCCCTCTGTTGCAGTCATGAAATTGCATGCATGCATTGCATGAAATCAGTTCATGTTACAACATCAAATAATGTTTTGGGTTTTTTTTTTTTACTGATTCCAGTATATTAGAGGGTGAAAGCACTTTCCAGATCTGCCTTTTTTTAAATTTTAGTTTCATTTCTTTATGATGTGCCAACATGGAGAACATGAGTACCCAATCATGTCTTTTTATGTCTTTACTGTGCTGTGTGTATATGTATTTGTGTGTGTGTGTGTGTGTGTGTGTGTGTGCGCGCGTGCACACATGTTTGTATGTGTATGTGTGTTAGTGTGTATGTATTAACTGTTTCCCTTGTTATGCCCTCATAGTCACCTTGTATGAACAGGAAAATCAGATAAAACTTGAATATTTTTTTTATACCAGAACTGTGTTTGGATTCCAACACAGCCTTGGCCCTTCGCCATTCTGTTTCAGTGGATTTATCTGCCCACTTACAGATTGTATTGAGTTTTTCAAAGCCTCCCCTTCTCTGACAACATATTTGAAAACAGTCTTTTTCATCACTCCTGTATGTTCCCATTTTAGATGTAGACTCGTACCATGCGGATTAGATGACAAAGACAAACTTGATCGGTAAAACACTCTGCCCTTGCCGGCAGTCAGTGGCCCTTGTACTCATCATTCAATCATGTAATGGACATCTCTCTTAATGAAATGCTGATGAAATACTTATGGCTCAATGTCAGTGCAGTACAGAACACACAGTGCCCCATAACTTTCACCATGGCACATATATTACCTGGATCACCACATGCACTTCAGGGAAATGAGTTTGGGTGGCAGATGTCGTGTGCCTGCGTATCAACAGCCAGTGTATTTTTTTTACCAAAGTGCGGGACCCAGGAGCCGGGGTGTCCAAGGGTAACGGTGACGGTGAGGCGTGGGTGGATGGGGTGTAGGACTTCGGCAACTGCAGACTGTTTGTCCCTTCTCCGATTAATTATCTTCTGCCATTTTATTATTAATTATCTGCTCTCGCTTCCTGACACATGTACTGTACGGAAACGGGGAAGGGAAGGGACGTCTAATCTCTCCAGAGACAGTGACCTTTTCGCAAGCCTCCTCTCATCTCCACCTCACCAACACCTGCCTCCCTGATTCCTTCCTTAATGAGAAAACAAAAACATTAAAATTGTAAAAGAGCAGATGGAGTATTTTTTGCGCTTTATCTGCTTCCTTCTCTTATTTTTCTTATAGTTCTATTTTCTGTGCATCTGAATTTGGGCGGCACGAGAACTGGTGGAACAGTACCAGCTGTGGCCTTCAGAATGGGGGAGATGGCTAATGAAAATGAGAAATGGCATCATTCTCTCCAGCCCTCTTTTGAAATCACATTCTCATCATGTTTGGGGCGTGGGGGGGGGGGGGGTCTTCTCTGAGCTCACAATGCGCCTGTAATGCTTTCCCCTATAAGCCCATCGATCCTTCGCCTACATTCCGCAAGGCCTCCGGTAGCTTAGGAGATCATGGCTACCTAATTAAACTTAAAGGTTATCGTCTGTCTTCTAAGGGAACACACTGTCTGGCTAAATGATTGGTTTTTATGTGGTGTTTTATTGAGAGTGTGCAGCGCTTGCCCTATCCCTCCTCTCCCCCCTCCCCCCCGTCCGCGCTGTTCTGCACTGTAAGGCTTTTTCAGTGCGGAGCTGGAGCCTCTGTGCACAGCCAGATAAGGTATTAATTTCGCTTGCTTCCTCACACGAGGCCAGAGAAAAGCCTGCTTGTCTTTAGGGAATAGTGCCTCTGAGGTTGCCGTAATACCAGTGCTTAGCTGATAGCCCATCGCTTCCTAGCAGAGTTTCTGTGGTGCGTGGCAGCGATGAGGCTGATGTCACGTTATGTCACCCTGCTAAGTTAATGTACAGCACTGTGTGGACCGTAAATACAACGCTGCACATACATCGAGGGCCACTGTGTACTGACTTTCTTTACAATACGTGGGTGGTGAAAGAAATTCTAAATGTTTTTATTTTCTACTTCACTCATTACATTAGCTGCCTAACCCATGTGCCAATGATTTCTTTTAATGACTGTATTATTATATTGTAATGACTGTATCCATATTTTTTTTGTGATGGAAAATGGTTGCAATATGAGAATTTTGGCTGTGAAAAATGAAATTGAAAATGATTTCAATGTTCGTGCTTGTTGTGTGTTTCCAAAATCCATATACGCATATTTGTACGTGTACTGTATGAGAGTATGAATATGTGTAAAGTGCATATGCCTTTGCTTGTCCTTTAATGTTATTGGCTAAGTGCGATGTGCTGCTCCTTGATTGGCTGCAGAGCCCTGCCCCTCCTACCTGCTCCAGAGGCACATGGCACACTTGCTAAGCCAGGATAAGGACATGGCCGCCAGCTTCCTCAACAGCGTCCTCAACCAGCTCAACTGGGCCTTCTCCGAGTTTATCGGCATGATCCAGGAGGTGAGATCGTGCACAGATTGGCGCACTAATGTTGGAAATCCACGGACCTTATGGTTTTCACTCCTGCCCTAGCGGAGCATTCTTAATTAAAACACTCAACATCTGTTTTGAGATGCTATTTGGGGAAAGTCAAGACCGCAAAATTTGGGGTGAGATTTAAAAAAAAAAAAAAAAACTACAGTATGGGATTAAATTGTAGCGCTCCAGGAACAGGGATGTTTACTACTGATGTAAGGATGAATTTGTGTGAATGTAATTTCCTCAATTCTGGAGTGCCACTTCATAAACCCATTCTAGCAATGACTGCCTGGATTCTAGAGATGACTGGATTGTCGCCCAGCACTCAATTCTCAGTTTGGCACAGTTGTGATAATATGCTTTGACTAATGTGTGGGATACACAAACATGAATTTTTCCATTACTTTGGGTATGATCATCAGTCAGAGACAGTTCAAAGCTCTATTACAGTATGAGTGGGGCTTGGTGTTTGGAAATAGGTGCAGTGTGTGTGTGTGTGTGTGTGTGTGTGTGTGTGTGATGAATGTCTTGGCAGAGAGAAGCTCAGTTCCTGGGAGGCATTTTAAGAATGGAGCAGCTTATAACATGAGCGCATTGGGAGGATATTTCCCCTCCTCCCTTGTTGGAGTGTACACCAGCTCACTGAATGGGGTTCTGTCATTTTATGATATGAATTGTGTTTTGAGGCCCCTGTTCTATTTAATGAAATAATTTCCTCGCGGGAGGAGGGCGAGGGCGGGTAGACATGAGCGCGAACAGGAGCGGTGTGTCTCGGTGTGTCCCTGTTCGCTGTGTCGTTATTAATACTCATGCGCTCCTACACCTGCCTGGTGCTGTGCAAAGTAATGAGGGGAAATTTGGAGTCTGTTAGGGCCTTGGGATCTAGTACTTACTGTGGGGAGGGGTAAATTTTAACTGACTGCTCATTCGTTTGTTAGCATTTGCTTTTGGAGATGGGCACTCCTTAGATGCTCTGTGACTTGAGCAAACTGCTTTAATTCCAGGATGTGAATGAGAGCCCAAGCCTCTGGAGTCATTATGAGTATGGTATCATGCACAGACATGAGATACATAATGAATACAGGCCCTGGTGTCTTAATGTGTTTGTGTGCTGTAGGTATAGTTTAAAATAAGAAGCATTAAAGTGACCTTATGCATTAGAGTTCCTTTTTTCTATTTCTTGGTATTTAATAGATGTATTTGTGTAATACTGAATCATATGATAAACCAAAATGTATTTCAAATTTCTTTTTAAGTATTTGGGAGCAGAAAAGTTTTAAAATATTAAATAACAGTTCTCCATTTGTGGTTTCTCATCAAAGGACAGTGTCCCCCATGAGATTTAAACTCTGCATTTCAAAATTTAGGCATTCTTGATTAAAATTTTTCTTGGATATCATTTTCAATTAATTTGGACATGGACTGTAATATTTCCCATGGTGTGTCTTTGAGTATGGGCACACTTCACAAATTTTACAATTCAGATGATTCCACCACAGCCATATGAGAATTAAATCAAGTAATTGAGCTGGCCCCTCCATTTTTGTAATTTATTTATTTATTATTTTTTTTTTTCAGAAAGTCTCTGCAGAGTTTGAATTTAAGTTCTGGGTTGTTATCTCGCTGTAATACAAATTTTATTGCACTATATGTGCCTGAAAATTATTATGCTGGTCAGTATGAATCCATCCATCTCACCCACCCCCACCATGCCCCGCCCTGTACCACTCCTACCATGCTTTACCCCGCCCCCGCATTCCTCACCCCACCCCACCCTGACCATTCCTTGCCCCGCCCACCGCCTGCTTCGCCCTACTCTACCCTGACCATTCCTCGCCACGCCCCGCCCCCACCATTCCTGGCCCCACCCCCACAATACTTTGGCCTGCCCCACCTTCATCATTCCTGCTCACCTCCCTGCACTTCCTCTTAGATCCAGCAGGCGGCAGAGCGGCCGGAGAGGAACTTCGTGGACACACGGCAGCTGAAGATGTGCGCCACCTGCTTCGACTTGTCAGTGAGCCTGCTGCGTGTGCTGGAGATGACTGTTACCCTGGTGCCTGAGATCTTTCTGGACTGGACACGCCCCTCTGCTGAGCTGCTGCTTCGCCGATTGGCTCAGGTGAGTGGGGTGGAGCTCACCAGTTTCTGGATGCAGGCTAAGGATAACCATTTTCACTCATATCCGATGATACCGTTCGCACATCAGAGATCGGTCTCAAGGAAAAGCACTATTCTCTCCATGAATGATACTCTAGATGAATAAATTAAATCAGGAATTGAATTATTTTCCTGAAGAGCAATCATCATAATCATCACTGATTGGAATTTCTATTGTGTTGGAGCCTTGAATTTCCCAGAAGAGCTACCGCTTTTGGGGTTTTCTAACTGTGTAATCACCTTGTTCAATCAGTTTGCCTTGTTCAGACCCAGGCTTGCCCTCCTTGTGTGTCGCACTTTGATTTTGCTCTGATTGAGTTTTACAAAGTCATTCAAGTTTTAATGTTGAAGTTTGGAGGACTGAGTAGAAGCAAATCTGGAACTGGGAGAACTCCATTAAAAATATCTAACCCCCTACCCCCAGTAAATGAGTTTTGTGAAACGAGTGCCTGTAGAAGGATGTGGTGTTCCCAGGAGTGCTTAGTAATGGGTCTGACTCTCCAGTGCTCGCTGCATCTCCAATGAACACCTGCTCACTCCCAAGTGCAGGATTGTAATGGTTATGTGCCGCTTTGCATATCCTGACAGCCTGTACTGCGTCTTATATTATCACGACTTCATGCATGTGATTTATCCTCTGTTTGTGTGTGTGTGTGTGTGTGTGTGTGTGTGTGAGAAACCATGTTCGTATGTGGTTGGTCTTCCGTGTCGTGTCCTCAGTATGAGCGTACATCATACTAATATGTAATAGAATGCAGCTCTTCTACCTGCTGTCGTATCATTCGTTATGTGGAAAGCAAATGGAAGCAGTTGCTTTCCCCCAGGTTGCAATCATCACTTAATTGAATCATACCTGTAAAAACAGCGGGGGTAAACATGCCCTTAAGGAATGGAGATTGTCCATTTGTGTGTTCTTTTGCAAGCCTTTTATATCTGTGAACTCGTCCTTGCCCCGTGTGTGTGTGTGTGTGTGTGCGTGCGTGTATGTCCGCGTGTGCGACAGCTGCTGCGGCAGAGAGGAGGGTCCTACTTTACCCAGTGACAGTGGGTCCCAGAAGGGCCCCTCCTCCCATTGCTGAGACAGACTCCCCTCCCTTTAGAACACCGCGTGTCTTTTTAATGAAGAGCTGGCCAGCCCTCTGCCAACTCTCTTTTTTCCTCATTGAGCACGTTCATTGAGGTGCATGACTGGAAGGACCACAAAAGCTCAACACGGCTGGAATAAAAAAACAAAAACAAATATCAAACTACGAAGCACAATGAAGCCGTTTAAGGGGCTGTACAGTCATGCTGGCCCTATTTAAGGGAGTGTGCTTTTCCTTTCTTTCTATCAGTGCTTATCTAGGAAAAATTCTTTCTCTGAACTGAAAAGCTGTGGTTAATAGGTATGTTTAGTTAGTCATACTTCAAACATGAGAAGCGCAAACCTAATAATATGAGGTGCGGACACTAGGATATCAAGAATAAAAAAAAAAAAAAAAAAATGAAATGGTCGTACACTCAAATACCATTCAATTTAATATAACCAACGTTTCACCAGACAAGCTGGCTTCATCAGGGTTTGTGGTTTATGTTTAGTTAGTCAAACACTGATTGCATAGTTTTTCTTTTGAATAATTTCGTAATTCAGCTGCCGTTTACATGCGTCCTTGTTTTTGTGATGCTTGTCCACATATTTGAGTGCATGTTGTTATTCTTGCGCCATCTCTGGTTGTTGGCCTGGGTTAGTGCTGCCGTTGGGCCCACTGATGTGTGCGCGTTGGTAGATTACAAATGCAAATCCGTTTTATCTCTTTTTTTTGCCGGCAGCTTTTAAATCAGGTGCTGAATCGTGTTACCGCGGAAAGGAACCTTTTCGACCGCGTGGTCAATCTTCGTCTCCCAGGTTTGTGAACATAAGCATGCCCACACACACATACACACACACACACACACACACACACACACGTACATTTCAAGAAGGGCTTTGAATGCCTATACTCACCATTTTGTTTTATTGCTTGTTATTTTGTGAAATTGTCCATTAGCTGTGAGGCTGAACACCTACTTCTGTCTGCCTTACACACTCAGTGCTCTGAGCTCAAAGGCTGGTTGCTGGTGTTTTAGTAATATTTCAGTTTTAACGTGTGTTTTCAGTTGACCAAAGATTTGTGTGCGATGAAGGACGTTTAAGATTCCTTGTCTGGCAGCTATAGAATGGCCAGTATTTTGGGGGTTTGTTATATAAAGCCATAAATACTGTACAGGTAATTTCAGAGCAACTTGTACAGCAAAATTATGCCTTCAGGTGTTGTATTTGAACTGTGCAAGCTAATTACCAAGTTAAATTTTATTTTTATTTTTGGCCAAAACTATTTCCTGTGGTGCATGGAGCTGGAGACTTCTCTGCATTCAAGGAAAGATGAAAGAAAAGACTACATCTGCAGTTTAAAAAAGCATATGAAGGATTATTAGTGTAAATTGTCCATTATATTTGGACATTAAAAAAGTTACTGGTGTTTTACGTGTTTTCCGTATACTTTATTGCTGGTTAAATTAGGTGCTTAATATGGGTTGGAAGTGCTGACTTTCTGCTTAATTTTAGGGTCCATCCAAATTAGTTGAATGTTGCAGGAGCTGAAGTTTTATTTATATGTAGTCCCTCCTCTTTTTAAGGGAAATTAGGTAGATTTTTAAATTGTATTAGGACATATTATGTGCTCTGATTTTGCCAAATGCTTCATTAGACATTAGATGGCATTTCTCAATGCAGTTGACATTACCGTTGGCATACTTCAAAAGCAACCTAGGTCGATTACGAGGTAGAGAAGTTTAATGTTTTACAATGGCCAAGTCAATCACCTGGTCTGAATGAAATTGAGCATTGAGGCAAAACTGTCCGTAAATCGGCTGAAGAACATGCGGGAATTGAAGACCAATGTACTGAAGGCCTGGCAGGACATCATGAGGGAAGGAAGGCAGCATCTAGTGATGTCAGTGGGTTCAATACTTAAAGCAGTAATTCACTGCTGAAGATTTGCTACCAAATATAACAATTTACAATTTAATTCATCATTATGTCAGTTTGTGCAAATGCCTAAAATGGGAGAGGTGCTATAATTCCTGCATGATTCATGTGACATTTTCAAAAAACCCTTATTTAAGCTGAAAGTCTGCCCTTTTGCATTGTTTTTCTTTTTGATTCAAAATTATGGTGGCAGATAAAGCCAAAATGATTAAAATATAGAAAGACAGGAAACAACTTTTATAAAAAATGTACAGCTATTTGAAATACGATAATTTTGGTTGCTGGTTTTGCTCACTCAATAAAGGGCGACCACCATGTTCTCAGATCAAATACAGTCATACCAGGGCCAACTGTAGCCTGCAGCCTTGCTATAGCAGCTCATAATGGGCTTTGTGCTGCCCAGGGATATGGGAGGGATACAGTCAGTTTGGGTAAGCATAGTTTGTTTCTGAAGCGCATCCTACTGGCCATTCAAGAACTTGTTGGTTGCAGTCTATGCAAGTGCATGTTCGGGTTTCCTCTGCACTCATTCTGTGCATGCAAGGTCTGTGACTAGGAGTGAAACGACAGATGTGTAATTTGGAGGAGAATGATAACTGTCTGTGCTCTCTTGAGATGGCAGCATGAGTCACATGAGAGCATGCTTGTACCTACTCCATTTAAATGACATTCCAGATTCAGATGAGATTGAGGACTCTAAATGTACTAAAGAAAAAAGTGTAATATTGTTGTCCGAGAAGTTTTCGAAGTTCTTTTCTTGGAGTTTTAGAATTTTTTTGCATTGACCACAAGCCCCTCTAATTCTGTATTCTTGCCCTTTAAAGATCAGTTGGCCATCAAAAGCTTCTGTGAATAGCTAAAAGATCCTTAACCCTTTCGCAGGCACAGCGACATTTTTGTCGTTTTAACCAACGTGTTTTATAAAGTCTTCTTTAAATTCCCGATTGCGGAATTCCTTGTTAGTTACACTCATTACCATTGGCTGTCTCTCAGGTCACCCAAAACTGTATTTTTAGCTGAAATTTCCTAAAAAACGCTTACTGAGACTACTTCCGGTCAAATTGGGGACATGTGAACATGGCATCGACGAAAGTACAAATAGCCATTCTAAAGTGTTTCTAAACGTAAATACAACGTGGATGAAGTTTTTGCTTTATTGAATGACTCTGACGATGAGTTTGAATATCCAGAGAGCAGGAGTGACTTGGATCCAAACGATTTTAGCGATTCTGGAAGGATTAAAACATAAAACATCAGTTATGGGAAACTTATTATGAGATTTGTTTATTTTATTGTTATTTTGAATAACAATCATATTTTTGGTAAAACCCAAAATTAATCCGCTCGTGGGGGTATGCATCTGGGCCAAAATTTGCCTGCGAAAGGGTTAACTCGACTTTTAAAATTATGAAAGAAAAAAAAAAAATTACGCTAAAATTGCAAAAAAAAATCTGAAAAACCTCCAAAAGGTGGTTTTAAAGATTTTTAATAGAAAGATGATGTACTTTACAAGTATATCATATTTGTTATTAAAAAGTAACTGTCTTTACAGCATTGAAAACAAAACTGCAGAGATCATAGTTGACGAGACTGCTGTAAAGCTTCAAAACTGAGAATGCTTTCATTGACCTGTTTCTGGGTTCATCTATTCCTCCAGTTTTCATTAAACTGTAGGAGTCATATGCTAGACTGAGGCTTGTTAATGAAGTATGTTGCATTGTTGAGCCGCGTTGATTGATTGAGTTTGATAATTTAGTCAACACGCGGATATGTTTAATAATTGACCAGAATATGTCTAAGTCATGTGGCTTCAATCTCCCAATGGGAAGACTTGTTCATTATGCATTAGGAGATCATTAAAGAATACAGTTTGGTGGCGTTGATTTTTGTAAAGCCTGTAATGCATGATGTGTGTGTTGCGTTGTTTGAGCCTCTTTAGGTATTTTTGGTATTTGTTTTATTAATTTTCTGTCAGGCCTGAGTGTTCTCTGAACTCTATAACATGTTTTGGGTGGCCTGTGTGTTGTGGTTTGTGTAATCAGGCCTGTGTTGTGCTGTGTGTAATGCTCTATATTCTTGGCAGGGCTGGAGAGTGTGGATCATTACCCTATCCTCGTGGCCGTCACAGGGATCCTGGTGCGACTCCTGGTGGACTCTGACAGGCAGGGGTGAGTCTGGTTTTGAGAGTCGGGGGGGCAGGAGCACTACCTGAGAGGAACCCTGCCAAATGCTCCACGCGGGGCCTCTGCGTTTGCGCTTTTTTGCCGTATGCATTATTCAGGCGGCGTTATTCGTGGCAGTAAGTGTTTTCAAATTTTGTGTACCTATGCTGCGCTCGGTCTGTGCTGAGGGCTGTCTGCTGTAGTCCGGTAGAGGCTTACATGAAGCACTGCTTTTACTTTCTTTTGCCTGGGGGCTGGAATCTTTAAAGAAAAGTGCGCACTTAACAGAAATTTCCCATTTACTAGTTAACTGTGGTCGGCCTTTACTTTTTCGGTCACGAATGGGTAGTGTACTTATGTATGTGTGGGCTCTGAAATTTTCATCTCTAACGTGTCATCTGAATAAAGGGTGAAGAAACGCAAGGACCGAGAGTATATCTGTGGTGGGCCTCGTTTGGTTCCTTGGTCACCAGCAGAGTAGCACTGGTGTGAAACGGTTCTTTCCAGGTATCGAATGGTGTACAGGTGCGGCCTGTGCATATTAATAAATGATGAGATGCTTTAAGGACTCCTCAATGTTAGACTATAAGCCTGATTCATTCTTTGTTGAGGCTGTGTTTAAAAATGGGAATGATTGATGTGGGCCTAAGAAAAGCCTTTGTCCTAGAAGCTGATAAATGGCTGATTTGACAGACGGTGAGGCTTGATGCATCGTCTGTCTGGGCTGGAAGACTTATTAAGCTACTTCATTCCCCTCCTCTCTATTCTAATCTTTGGTCTTGGGTTAGCCGGGACAAGGCCAGTCAGGTCTGTGATGGTCTCTTATTGGCTGGCCTGTCATTTCTTATTGGCTGCTCTGTGATGAGTGCTTATTAGCCAGCATCTGATGAGTTCACTTTTGCCAGCCTGGAGGTGGGGACCTTTTGAGGAAGTGGAGGTGTGTTAATGGCCCCTTCCCCTGGAGTGCTACAATTAATTGGATGACCATGAGAGCTTAACCTTATGATGAAGGAGAGGGGGCATTTATCTTGGCCACAAAGCATTGCTGCTCAACTCATAGTAGTGAGTGGATTGTGCTGGTAGAAATCCCTTTGGTAGCTCTCATTATTTATTATCTCTGGTGAAGAGAGCTGGGTTTGAGGCAAAACACGGCTGATTAAAAAAATTCACTCTAATGGTGGGCCCCACCTCTTCGTCCCATCCTGTGCTTCTCAGTTCCTGTTTCATTACATCGCCTTCATCGCCTGCTGTTTCTCATCCAGCCTTCCACCTTGCTGCGCTGATCTCTTAAAGGCGCACCTCTTATGACAAGGCGTAGTCCTCTGAGGAATGCTAGTAATGTCGCCCCAGAGCTGTAAAGCAGCGAGTCGCTGTCTCTTATTGTGAGTTCCCTCAGCTCAAGGTGATTGCTCATGCGTGTAGGCTGGGACGCTCTGGGTCCTCGGGTGTAGCCGCGCGTTTGGTATTCTCATCTGGTTGGGTGGCTCCTGGAGCCATTTCAAGCTCAATTGCACCTGGGTGTCGGAGGGGAGGGGTGTGTGAAATGAAGGATGTGCTTCGGTCCTGTGAGCGTGTGGATAATTGCAGGTTTTATGGCTCCAGTGGAGTGTGCTCTCTGTGCCGTCTCCCACCACACCAGCCCTCTGATGGGCTGGCAGAGGGCAGCCAGCGGCCGTTGTGACAGAGCAACAGACTTGTGTGCAATCAGCCGTATTGCCAAGGCCTTTGGTGTAAGCTGCTGGGGACACAATATCTTAAACTGTCATGACTCTGTTGCACTTGCCTCAGCTGGCTGGTGAGATTGAGGCATTTCTGATGAATCCTCTCTGTGCTGACATTTTCATTACCTCCGTAATTCAAATATACTTTGCTGTTGAAATACAAAAAAAAAGCATATTATGTCAAGAATAGCCCACACTAGCGACATTACATTTGGATGCAAATTGTGCGTAATTCTGCCTCTTTCTAAAGGGCACCTGGTCCATGGTGTCAATGCTTTGAAAAAGTACTCGCTTCTTCTGGATTTCTTCTATTTTGCCTATTTGTCAATGTTTAAATTTCTGATCATCCAACTTGTTTTAATATATGACGAACAGAATGTGAGTAAACAGAAAGTGCAGCTTTTCTTGCAGGTGAAGAGTTATTCAAAACCTTTATCACCCAGTGAAAAAATAATTGCTCCTCTACACCTAATGACTGGTTTGTACCACCCTTGACAGCAACAACTGCAATAAGACGTTTGCGATTACTGGCAGTTAGTCCTTTACTTTGCTGTGACCCCGTCTTCTTCGCAGAATTGTTTTAATTCAGCCACACTGGTGGGTATTCATGCATGAACAGCCACCACATCAACTTTGGAGTCAAGTCAGGACTTTGACTAGGGCACTCCAAAAAACCTTTATTCTGTTACTTTTGACACATTTAAAGGTGGACTTGCTGGTATGCTTTGGATCATTGTCCTGATGCATAACCGAACTGCGCTTGAGCTTTGGGTCACAGACTGATGGCCATGCATTCTCCTTCAGAATTTTCTTGTGGAGAACAGGATTCATGGTTCTGTAAGTTATGGTAAGTCGCCCAAGCCCTGAAGCAGCAAAGCAGCCCCAGACCATCACACTACTACCACCACCATGTTTGACTGTTGGTTTGATGTTCTTATTTTGAGATGCTGAGTTAGCTATACACCATATATAACGAAACCCATATCTTCCATAAGTTTCACTTTTGACTCATCAGTCCTCAGAATTTTAACCCAGAAGTCTTGGGGCGTTATCAAGATGTTTTTGGGAGCAGTGAGACAAGCCTTTTACTGTTTCTCGAAGTAGAGGCTGCAGCCTAAGTAGGCTGCATTTTTAGGCTGCGACGTCATCAGAGGCTGTTAAATGTAAAGGCTCCTTCAAACACATCCAAGAGGCCTTCATTTTACCTGATGTCAGATGTCATGCTATGTCATCAAAGGCTGTTAAATGTAAAGGCTCCTTCGAACCCGTCCAAGAGGTCTTCATTTTACCTGATGTCAGATGGCATGGTCAACTTGTTACACTTTATTTCTATGTTGACAATACCGTCTGACATCAGGCAAGATGAAGGCTGCATTTCTTGGCTGTATTTAAAGGTGCCTTCACATTTGAGCAACCTTTGCTGACATAGCAGTTTAGAAATGTGGCCTACTTATGCTCCAGCCTACACGGTCTTTGTATTTGTGTTAGTCAGTGGTGGTTTTCACCTTGCAGCTCTCCCATCGATGGTATTTTTTCCCAGTGTCTCTCTTATCTTGGAGACATGAGCACTGACCTTAACTGAGGCAAGTGTAACCTGTAGTTCTTTAGATGTTAGTCTTTCTTTTGTGACCTCCCGGATGAGTCTTAAGTTTTCCTCATTTGTAGATGGTGGCTTTCATCATGGTTCGCTGGAGTCCCAGAGCCTTAGAAATGACTTTGTAAGGCTTTCCAGACTGATAGATGTCAACGACTTTGTCATCCATTCTTGATTTTAGTTAGATTTCAGCATCCAGTGCTGCTTTTAGGTTACTTCACATTGGCATTCTGGTTCTTAGTGATGTTTAGATTCATCAGGGCTTGGGTGTGTCCAGAGAAACTGAACCCAATTATAAACTGCATTATAAGTTTAATAAGTTGATTTAGTAACTTGGGGGACCGTTAATTTTTCACATAGGTCCAGATAGGGTTGGATAGTTTTGTTTTTTTTTTTTTTTTTTTTTGCAATAAATGGAATCATCATTTAAAAATTTTGTTTTTTGTTTATCCTGGTAATCTTTGTCTAATACTAAAATTAGTCTGATGATCTGTATCATTTAAAGGTTACAAAAATGCAGAAGTGGAACAAATCAGGATTAGGTCAAATATTTTTTCACAGCACTGCATGGCTGATGATGGTTTACAAGATACGTTTTACTGAAACAAAGTGGTTTGCAAAAGAGAAGAGGCAGGCAGTTAATTTCATTATTTAAAGAGTATGGATCAGGAGGATGCATGGTTTTGTTGACGCGCTCCGCATTTCCCCATACTGTTCTATTGCTAGGTTGGGTTGAGTCAAAGCTGGTCAGTGGGCATCCATGTCATGACCCAAGCAATGTGATCTAAAAACAACGGCATCTGAATTATTCACATTGATCACTCCTATAACTAATATCAGTTTTGAGTGTCCTCATTTTCTGGTGAGGCAAAGCTGACTCTGTGAAGTCAGGACCAGTTTTGCTCGTTTTTGTTGGTAGAGTGGAGGGAGGGGAGGTTATAAAAAAATTCAGCTCATCGATTCAGCGCTAATTATCAATATAAAGCGAGAAGCGCATGTATAATACAGAGGTCCTGAGTGAATACTGCTGCTTTTCGAGCAGAGGGAATCACTCTGGTGATGGAGAGGCGACCAAGTTCTGTGAAATTTCAGCTGGGTTGGACAGTTGTGCTGGAGTTTTGCCCTAAAGCCATGATCAGTACAAGCCACACCTGCTTGGAGTATCACTGTCCTGTAAGGCAGCGCTAGGGCCAAAACAAGAGGGATCTTATAACCTGATTGTGACCGTAGCACTGCAGTTAATTCTTTGATCAGCTGCCGGTTCTTGATTAGCCCATGAAGGTAGGAGTCACCTTGTGTACCTTGAGGGTTTGTGAATAAAGAGGATAAGTTGTGATTAAAGCAGTTCAGAAGTTTATGGTTTACTCGCCTCACCTGGTTTGTTGTGTCTAAACTGGCTTCTGTTTTTTCAAGGTAAAAACTAAAAGAAGGGGACTTGACTGCTCCCCAGGTTTTGCCTCTTAAAAGAAAAAAAGCAGAGAAACAAAATGGCATCCTTCATCCTGCCTGCCCTTTAAATTGTATATTGTCGGACATTGGTCTCTGTGGTCTCGGACAATATATGGTTGATGGCTGGCTTTTAGAGACTGTGATTTGTATCAGCTGGGTGCTGTCTGGGAATAAAGCAATACCTTCATTAAAGGCGGATTTTTATGAAAGCGGTCAACCCTGAAAAGAAAAAAAAAAAACCATCTAGAGTGCTGTATGCACACTTTGGCTGTGGGTTATTAAATCAATATTTTGCCTGCTGTAATAATGTTCCCAGCAAATATTAAAGCCACAATCAAGCAGTCGTCTGAAAGTCAATGTTCTGCTTTTTTTAGGTTGCCGGCCATAGGCCAGTAACCTATTGTCGTCACTTTGCGTCCGGCGGCGTCATCGGTGTCGGTGTCGGCGTCGTCCGTTTAAAGCTGTATCTCAAAAACGGTCTGATGAATTTTTTTTTTAATTTGGGGATGTGGTCAAATCGATCATCAAGTTAATGCCCAAGCAAAAATTTTTTTGATTGAATCGTTCATTTAGACTTGGCGGCCATTTTTATGTCGAAAATGGCCATTTTTGGCACTTAGGTGCAATTTTCTCAAAAACTGTTTGATGAATTTTTTTTTAATCGCAGCAATGGAATCAGTATCATGACCTGCTTCAACGGTGTAAATGGCGTTTTGATTGAATTGCTCCTTCATAGCGCCACCTAGGCAACGTGTCTGGACTTCAGCATTTTTTGGGGTGTTTTGTGCTATAACTCTCTTAATATAGCATTTTGAGCTTAGGTTTGTGTGAGGCACCTGTTGGCAATCAGGTATGCCGAACATTGTGAGTCAGTCACATTTGACCTTGGGCCTCAAGGTCAAGGTCAAATGGCAAAAATGTGCTATAACCCTCTTAATATAGCATTTAGAGATTAGGTATGTATGACGCACCTCTTGGGAATCAGGTATGCCGAACATTGTGAGTCAGTCACATTTGACCGTGGGCCTCAAGGTGAAGGTCAAATGGAAAAAATGTGCTATAACTCTCTTAATATAGCATTTAGAGCTTAGGTATGTATGAGGCACCTATAGGGAATCAGGTATGCCGAACATTGTGAGTCAGTCACATTTGACCTTGGGCCTCAAGGTCAAGGCCAAATGCCAAAAATGTGCTATAACTTGCTTAATATGACATTTAGAGCTTAGATATGTATGAGGCACCTATAGGGAATCATGTATGCCAAACATTCTTGGTTGTTCGAATTTCACCTTGAGCCTCAAGGTGAAGGTCAAATGGCAAAAATGTGTTATAACAGCTTAATGTGACATTTAGAGCTTAGGTATATGTGAGGCACCTAAAGGGAATCATGTAAGCCAAACATTCTTGGAAAGTTGAATATGACATTGGGCGTCAAGATCAAATGGCAAAAATTGCTATAACTTGCTGAATGTGGCAATTAGAGCTCAGGTATGTTTGGGGCATCTGTAGGAAACCATGTATGCTGAACATTCTTAGGCAGTCAGTCAAATTTGATGTTGGGCCCCAAGGTCAGGGTTATATGACAAAAATGGCCCATATTTGTTTACTATTGTTTGTAGAGCTTAGGTATGTATTGGGCACTAATAGCAAATCATGTATGCTGGTTGTTTTCGACATATTGGATTTGACCTTGGGCAACAAGGTCCAGGTAATGACAAAACGGCCTAAAAGCCCTTTAATGTTGGCTTTAGATCTTCGGTATGTATTGAATACTAATGACAAATCATGTATGCTGATCAAACGCACCATATTGGATTTGACTTTGGTCTTCAAGGTCAAGGTCATGTGACAAAATCAATCTATTTATTTCCTCGTTTAATAATATCTTTAGAAATTGGTATGTATTAGGCACTAACCTATATATAATTAAAATTTTTACGGGCATTGTAACCGCATGGTCGACCTTTTTTCACGATCAATTGCGGCAATAAAAACTGGTCAAAACCCATTTTTGGATGTTTGTTCCTATTAGCATCATGGAATAGAAATAATAATATTAATTAGACCCACTCGGTGGCAGTGTTGTGTAAAAAAAAATCATTGTCTGAAAGCAGAGCAAGAACCAGAAGTGAATTGAGAAGATGGCGCACTTCACATATTGACAGCAGACGACAGTGAAAGTTCAGGTTAGAAAAAAATCTAATCGGACTTCATGATGTCGACTTCTTAAAGATTATATTTTTGCTAAATGGCAGAAATGTTGCTGTCTGTCACTCATGAAAAGTGTGACTGCTCAGTCGAAAGCCCGATAATGGTAACTAAAACCCCTTTCTCACTGAGCTGCGTTGGCCCGTGGAAGTGTGCAGATGAAACGGTTCTCTTCTTTCGCAGAGAAGAATTGATTCTAAGAACCGTGAATTGATTCGCAGTGGTACGGGACCATTCGCCATCACCGCCGAAATTCGTGGAAAAATTAAACAGGTTTAATTTTTTCGCGGATGTCCGAGCTGGAGCTTTTTAACGCCAATATCGTGTAGACAACGTGTTGCTTTCACAAGAATTTGTGTTGGCTTGCTGTTGAATCCGCGGACTGACGCTAGTTACTTTTCTCCTGTTGGAGCTGCAACTGCTGGCAACCTTCAGGGCCCTTGGCGCTCTAGTTTATCAGAAGACCTCAGTTGGGGAAAAATAGAATTGGATTTCTATTCATCTTTTATTATTAAAGACAGACCTAAAAAGGCTGGCCTGCCTGTATGTGTTTGTGCGTCTGGTGTGTTTGTGTGTGAGTGCGTGTGTGCGTGCCTATTTCATAGAAATTTATTGCACAGGCCATGCTAGCTAATGACAGGACTTCACGATTATCTGCTGTTCTAAAGGCATCCCGAGTAAAAGTAAACACTTACTGGGTTAAACTTTGCATGACGGCAAAGCACTGCTGCATTACTAAACATAAATCATTGTGAAGCATAAGGCAAGTCATCATAAATTGTTATCTTTTCACAGATTCCCTCCTACAGCCCTGGCCATTTTCACCAAACAGAGATGGAGGTTTGCATTGCCAAATTGTGCCACTTCTCCACAAGCACTGAAAATTGACTGGCATTAGTGCAAAGGTGGTTGTAATACACAGCCATAACTAGTAATAACTAGTGGCAGCATGTAAATTAATGGTATTCAGCTAAATAAACATGTAACACAATTGTCATATGCTACTTGGGACCTTGTTGAGGTCCCAACATTACGTCATGGGCATTTTAGTAACGGTTTCTTTTTTAAAAGGACAATTTTATGAACACTTTCAAAGCCATTTTGTGGGACTGGCAGGGCAGTGACTTGTTCTGATGCTTGCTGTTTTTTTTGAAGGCAGTAACCCTCATTACCCAAATGTGGTGCATCTGCTTTCTCTTTGTCTTTTTATGCAATCATCACAGTCATTTACTGTGTGCATAACAAGACTGAAAAGCTTATCCACTGCCTGCCTCAGCTGAGAAGCACCCAGAACTCTGCAATGATTATTATTGTACTCAAAGTATCAATAATTATCATAACTGTTTGTATCCCACATCTAGTTATGTGTGATGCATAGTACAGCGTACCTATTTTCAATCACTGTGGTGCCCACAAGATTGATTGTGGAGCACTATTGTTCAATACTTGCTAAATGCTGAAAATTATTTACTGTTTTTGAGCGAGACGGGGTTGCCTTGTGGCAATAAAACTTCCCTGCTGTGAAGCCTAGTACATAATGAATATGTTCCCAGTATGCAGTTATGTTAGTAAAATCAAAGAGAAAATGTGAAAAGGAACTGCAAAAAATGTTTCTCTCTGTGGGAGAGAGAAATTTATTTATTTATTTATATATCCTTGTCAAGCTGGTTTTCTTTTCTTTCTTTCCTTTACCATTTTTGTCTAAATCGAATACGGAATGACCCATGCGATTTGTTGTTGATCTATACTCGGATAATAGTTAATAGTAAGTCTGGTCCGAGCCTTGTGGCAGAGCAGATCGGTGCTTAACTTTGGTTTCTGTAGCATGAAGCGACCATTAGTATTGCTACTCCTCTCCTCCTGGATGAGATGCTGGTCCATCGCAGGTTCTCTCCCAGCTCTTAGTCAAGTTTCCTTGACAATTTGCTGTAACCCTGTTATGCACCTGGAGGGAGTGAGGCACTGTGGGAGTGAGGTGTTTTGCCCACGAACACAGTGCGAAAGCCGTGGCGAAGACTCAAACTCGGGACACTTTCGGTCCCAAGTCAAGCGCACCTAACCACTGCGCTACTGCGTCTCCCATACATTGCTGACATTAGCCTCTTTATTTCCCAATATGCCCCCAGAAATCCATTTTAGCCCCCCACTGATAATCTTTGGCCTTTCCCTGTAAATGTCAGGTGAAGGTCAGCCTTGATGTTATCTTGTTCTCTCAGGTCATGCTCTGCAGATTATATCACAGCGTCACAGTGAGTGCTGTCAGCTACATGTGGAAGCGGCACTTTCTGTGTGTCATGGGATGACCATACTATTTTTATTTATTTATTTATTTTACAATAGTGTGCAGTGATGATTAAACAGCACCACTTTCGTCTAAAAGTGGTCCTAATATATTACTTATCTATAAATTTTTTTGGTGAAAATGCATTGGAAAAATGCTTTTGTAGGCAGTGAGATCCAAAAAAAAATTAATTCCCACAAGTATATTGAGGTAGAAATATGGATAATAAACAAAAACACTGAAAACTTCAATTTTTTATTATAATTAAAAGGTGTCGCAGATTTTATTTTTTGACTCTTACATTGCCTGAATGCATATTTGAAGGCTCATTCCATGATTCTGATGCAAAAAAAATTGTTTAAACTGGTTTGGGGCAACATTATTCTGCAAAATAACTGATGGTCAGTTGCTCCAGTATATAAAGTGAAGTGAACTTTGAGCAGTGTCACAGTGTTAAACACGATGGCACGACGGAAAACTTCAGCAATTGGTCTCCTCCTCTCCCAGACGTTCAGACTGTTGTTAAAAGAAGAGGGGATACTAAACAATGGTAAACATGGCCCTATACCAACTTTTGTGAGATGTATTGCTGCCATTCAAAATGAGCTAATAGTTTTATTTTTAATATGGTAAAATGTCTCACTTTCAACATCTGATATGTTGTCTATGTTTTATTGTGAATAAAATGTCAGTTTGAGATTTGCAAATCATTTGCATTCTGTTTTTATTTTCATTTTACACAGCATCCCAACCTTTTTTGGAATTTGGGCTGTAGTTCACATCTACTTACCCTATCTTTGAATCTAGATCAGTTGCTACAGAGCTGAAGTACCGATTGAAGCTGTTCGCAATAGTAGTTTCATCATAGATATTGGATCTATTGATTTTGAAAACTTCTGGTAATTTGCGGCATTTCTTTTGATTGAGATGTTTGTTGATTACTTTCCACTTCTGGGAGGAAACCTTCCAGTGAGAAGCAATCCTCTGATTCTTTACCTTCTGTGTCTTGCCAATACTGCAAAAAGCAAGGTCACCTTATTTCTGAGTGATGCTCTCAAGAAAAAACAACAACGAGAAGAAACCAAGCCAACTGCTTTCACTAGGAGAGAATCTCTTGTATCAAAAGGCAGTTAGCCTGATCTACCTTCAGGGTCTGATTCTGTTATGGAGGGTTTCGAGCTGTTCATCACCGATGGTTTTGTCTCACTTTCACATGATTTTTCCTCATCTGCTCCTGTTCGAATTCTAAGGGATACTGGGTCTTCCCAATCTCTTATTCTTGCAGATATTTTGCCTTTTTCGGACAAAACGTCTACTCAGGCTAATGTCCTTATTCAAGGAGTAGAATGTGGTTTTACAAGTGTACCTCTCCATAATGTTCATCTCAAATCAGACTTGGTCTCTGGGCCTGTTACTGTTGGCGTTAGGTCTTCTCTTCCTTTCAAAGGTGTTAATTTGCTTCTTAGTAATGATCTTGCTGGGGATAAGGTTGTGCCCTACCCTGTTGTAACTGACACTCCTTTGATTAATCAAGAATCTGACTCTATAGAGGAGGAAATTCCAGACCTCTATCCTTCATGTGCAGTTACTCGTTCTATGGCCAAAAAGGCTATTCAAGATGATGCTGACCTGGACTTCAATCTGGCTGACACCTTCATTGGGCAGTCTTTTCATCAGGAACCTTCCAGTCCTGAGATGTCTGGGAAATCTTCAGACTTATCCTTGTCAGGTCATTCTAATGACATTCTGTCTCGAAAACAACTTATTCAGGAGCAACAACAAGCTTTTGATCTAGCGCATCTTCTACCACAGGCTGCAAGTGAACAAGAGGCCACTCAAGTTCCTGTCTGTTTTTACTACAAAAATGGTGTGCTTATGAGAAAGTGGCATCCACCTGATGTATCTGTAGATGAAGAGTGGATGATCACCCATCAAATTGTTCTTCCAAAGTCTTATCGTTAAGAAACTCTTAGTCTGGCCCATGACAATGCTATGTCAGGTCATTTGGTTATCAAGAAGACCCTTCAACGTGTCAGGAACCATTTCTTCCGGCCTTCCATGAGGTCCGATGTACAGGAGTACTGCAAATCCTGTCATACTTATCAAATGGTTGGGAAGCCGAACCAGAATATTCCAAAGGCTCGATTTAAGCCCATTCCCGCTTTTGAAGAACCTTTCAGTTGGATCATCATTGACTGTGTTAGACCATTGCCGAAGACTAGATCTGGTTGTGAGTACCTACTGACTATCATGTGTGCTTCCACCCGGTTTCCTGAGGCAATTCCACTTCATAACATCAAGGCGAAGACTATCATCAAGGCTCTTACCAAGTTTTTCTGCTTTGTTAGTCTTCCTAAGTCTATTCAGTCTGATCAAGGGTCAGATTTCATGTCTGGTATATTTCAACAAGTTATGCATGAGTTTGGTATTAAACAATACAGGACATTAGCTTACCATCCTGAGAGTCAAGGTGCTTTGGAGAGGTTCCATCAAACCCTGAAGAACATGATAAGGACCTACTGCCTTGACACAGAGAAAGACTGGGATGAAGGTGTCCATCTTCTTCTGTTTGCTGCCTGTGAAGCTGTTCAGGAGTCTCTTGGGTTCAGTCCTTTTGAGCTTGTTTTTGGGCATACAGGCCGTGGACCTCTGAAGCTTCTGAAGGAAAAGTTGCTGGCCGAAGATGATGTCCCAATGAACTTGCTTCAGTATGTCTCTGACTTCCGTAATCGTCTCTCTAAGGCTTGTGACTTTGCTAAGTCTAATCTCAAAGAAGCTCAAGGCAAAATGAAAGCCAGATATGCCTTTCATTCCCAACATAGAAGTTTTAAAGCTGGTGACAAAGTCCTGGCGCTTTTGCCAGTTCCTGGAAACCCTCTAAGAGCCCGATATATCGGCCCTTGCACTGTCCTCACAAAGGACAGTGATCTAAATTATGTCATTTTAACCCCTGGAAGGAGGAAACAAAAACAAACATGTCACATCAACATGCAGAAAGAATACATTGACGGAGACACTCAGCAAAAGCCAGGCAATGTGGTAAATACAATTGAACTGGAAAATTCTGAAGAAGATTGTGACTGCCCCTTGGATAATGAACCTGGTCCAGCCAAACTTGAAAATTCAGGCATTCTTCAAAATATTGACAGCAAGTTGTCCCATCTGGATCCTTTTCCACAGCAACAGCTAAAGCAGCTCTTATTTGAATATAGTCACATATTCCCTGACGTTCCATCAAGGACTGATATGGTTTACCATAATGTCATCCTACAAGATAATGCCAAGCCTGTAAAACAGCTTCCTTACAGAATGAATCCAGAGAAGCAGGAATACCTTAAACAAGAAGTCAAACCAATTGATGCAAAAGTTAAAGTTATCATTGAATTTCCTGAACCTACAACTAAAAGACAACTAAAGAGATTTCTTGGGATGGTTGGCTACTACAGAAAATTCTGTAAAAATTTCTCCATCATTTCTGAACCTTTGACAAATTTACTGAAGAAAAATGCAAAATTTGTTTGGGATGAAAAATGTCAAAATTAATTTGACCAACTGAAGGCTTTCCTCAAAAATGCACCAGTTCTCTTATCTCCTAATTTCAAAAAGGAGTTCAAGTTGGCTGTTGATGCCAGTGATATTGGTGCAGGCGCAGTTTTACTGCAAGAGGACACTGATGGAGTAGATCATCCTGTTAGTTACTTTTCCAAAAAGTTTGATAAACATCAGAAAAACTATTCAACAATTCAAAAAGAGTGTTTGGCACTTGTTTTGGCCTTAGAACATTTTGAAGTCTATTTGAGTTGTTCAGCTACTTCCATCAAGGTCTTCAGTGATCACAATCCCCTCACATTCTTGCAAAAGATCAAAAACAAGAATCAAAGATTACTGAGATGGAGTTTACTTTTGCAAGAGTATGATTTAGATATTTCTCACATCAGGGGAAAAGATAATATTATTCCTGATGCACTTTCACGCATGTAAATTTTACTTCTCTATTCGATTGTGAAAATTGCACTGGTTGTTGGGTATATGATTGTTATAATGATCAATGATACCTTTTGTGTAAAGTTCAAGATTATACTGATTATAAAACTGTGTTCATTTTAAGAAAAGAAAGCTTTTAGCAAACTTTTTTTAAAGAGAGGAGGTGTTATGTATGAGTGTTTTGTGTAAAGCACTGTATATCAGTTGTAAATGGAGATTTGTTACATACTGTTTGTGCTGCCTTACTGGTCAACTGTTTGTTTATTTTGTTCATCATTTGGCACCCTCTGGTGGTATGTCTGTGGAAAAACATGATCTGATGCAATATCACTTGTTTGTGATGAAATAGACTAGTGCTTTCTAGAAGTTTCTGGCTCCTTCTTGCCTGGAGGGGGCCGGATCACCCAGGACTCCTGTAGATCTTTCCAGAATGTTCCTAGTCTATATAAATGCTGTGATTTTTGTCAGTTGAGGCAGAGGTTTTAGTTTTGGCATCAGAGTTACATAGTGGCATTAGAGTGTTATTATAAGATTAAACAGTGGATTTTTTGTAGAAGTTTTTTTTTTTACCTAATCAGTGAAGAATAAATTTGTTTAAGTTGTCATTGCTGGTTTTCTTTGTTGTGATTTTCAAGTCATAACAGTATCAAGATCTACTATTTCCAGATGCCTGTGTGAAAATGATCTTTTTTGTAAAGCTGCTGTCAAGAGCTTGCAAAATCACAAAAAAGACTTGAGTTTGCCAAGAAATTGAAGGATTGGACACCAGTGGACTGGGAACAAGTCCTTTGGACCGATGAATCAGTTTCAAACTTTTTTCACCCAAACGCTGAATTTATGTGCGCCGTATGTACATTTGGAAAAATTTTCAAAAATGACTGTTTACCCCCTTCAGTAAAACATGGAGGTGGTAATATTATGGTTTGGGGTTCAGTCTGCTCGAAAAGAGCCGGTGATCTCATAAAAATCAACAGAATCATGGATCAAAAAAAGTATCACAGCGTCCTTATGAGGCACGCATTGCCATCGGTAAAGAGACTGATTGGTCGGGGATTGTACTTTCAACAAGATAATGACCCTATAGACATTTCTAAGTTGTGCAAGAATTATGTCAGAATATGTCATCTAATGATACAGAAATTATGACTTGGCCTGATCAAAGTCCAGACCTTAACCCAATTGAGCAAATCTGTTTTTACACTGAAAGAATCGCTTTGGAATGAACTTGAAACCATATGGAATGGTTTAGCGAGTGAGGAAATGGGGAAAAAAAGTGAAAATTATGCCTGAAAAATTAAATGCTATGAGCAAAGCAAAGGATGGCCACACTAGATATTGACTTATTCTAACAAAAAGATATTGTTTTTTTATTTTAAATAAATGTTGTTTCCCGCTTACTTATTTTCATCTATATGATTCAAAATGACATGAAATAAACGCTGAATAGTACTTGGTTTCTGATTCATCTTCATTTGGTTAGTGTACAGTATAATCACTGCACACTATTGTATTCTATTTTATATTTTACATGATGGGACAGTGGGAGGTTGGATTCCTGTCCAATATGTGCTCGCATTGAGTCATATATGAGAAAATGTAGTGAGTGAGTGTATTTATCTTTCATTTGTTTTATTGGTATTCCATGGTCTACAGCATTGTCTTCATAACTATGTTTTATGCTGGTGCTTTTCTCAGAGTAGTTTGTTCATGACTGACTTGACAAGTAGGCAGCAGTGTTGTGTATTGGGTGTAATTCAGGCACTAAAAGTTTGTTTCACAGGTTAGCTGCTGTTACCTAGATTTAAAACCCCCTTTTTATGGCTCTGTCTACGAAATGGCATTTGAAGAAGAGTGGGATTAATGGAATGTTTGTTAATGCCGAACAGAAATCGTCCAAAAACACTGAAGCAGAGGGGAGAGGTAATGGAAACAGAGTGCCTAGTCCTGTGGTGCACAGTACTCTCATTAGCATGTTAGCAGCGAGACTCCCTCACACCGTGTGAAAAGAGGTGTCATGCCACTTTCTATTCCTGTTTTTCTGACAAGTCAGCCCTGTATACTTGGTGAGTGTGTGACACAAATTTTCCAAAATGAATTTAATGTAAAGTTAAAGTCCTCAAAATTCCTCAATATCTTAAGGCTTCATTTTGTGCGTGTTTGTACGTATATTGCTGTCAGACTCTCTCCAGTTGTACCCCTTCTAGATGGCAGCCTCAGTGCATCTTGAAACTAAGCATCAGACCTGTTTGTTCTTATTTGGCATTCAAGAGCCCCCGAACATTCTACAGTACATGCGCTTTGTGAATAACAGACTTGATTTATTCATGAAAGATCTCTTAAAAATGAGAATGCATCACTTGAGGTACATATGGGCTTTGTTTTTCTAACTGGCTCCTCACGCTGTATCCTAAATTAACTGAAGCATTTTGTAGCTCATCTCAGCAGACCATAGATGATGAGACATTTTAAACAAAGGCTGGAGTCCAATTACGTTGAGTGGGGTCTGAAGTGTTGATCAGTGCTGCATGGGGGGTGGTGCACTTTGCTTGTGCTACGGCGGCTGTAAAAGGCAGCATTACCCTTGATGTTTTTTGCTGCCAGGGATTTCACAATATATATTAGTTTTTTCCTTTTTGAGATTATATGTGCAGATGATGAATTGCATTTGAGTGCCTATATCCTCATCATCGACTCATGCCAAAAGAGTATTAATGTAAAAATACTGCTAATTGGCTGCTTGTGCCTGTTTGACTGAGGAAATTGCTTTTAACATCATCCAGCGAACTCACATCCCTCTGAGAACTGAGTTTGAATCCTCTGCTTTTGACTGGTGGAACTTGTTTGAGGTTGGGGACATGGAGGGCAGGATGGAGAATAGGGTTTTCTTGGCGATTGCTGATGATGAAGACATTAGTTTTTGCTGGAGGCACATAACAGCTCTTACATGCTTGTGGAAGAAATTTATATTTCACCCAAGGCGAGTGTGAAACAGAACAGTTACTATTTTTAGCTTACCTGGACTGAAGGTCCGGTGGGCTTATGTCATGGGCGGTCCGCCGTTGTCGGAATAGGCGTCGTCCATAAACATCATCTTCTCCAAAACCATTGGACTGATAAAGCTGAAACTTGGCGCAAATGTTCCTATCCCTGAGGACGCCAGAGTTTGTTCATGGTGTTCCGATCCGATTTCAAATTTGGCCACCTTGGTGACCATTTTGAAAATGCCATATGGAGCCATTGTGAAGCTGTTTTTGAAGCAATTGAGCTGATATTTGGTATATGGGTAGATGGAAGCAAGCCCTAAAACATATTTGATAGGTTATGTGAAATTTTGAAACTTGACCTTGATTTATCCTCAGCACTTTGGCTACACCCACTTTCGAAGCTGTTCACTTTAAACATCTTCTTATCTGAAACCACTGGACCTATCCACCTTATTCCTAAGGGCGCTACTGTAGATATGATTATGGGTGCAACTTCCGGCGGAAATAAACTTGCTTTTCTTAAAATGTCCCTTTGGAGCTCCGGCACCTGTTGTGCTGCTTTAGGCTACACCAACAACCAGAGGAAGCTAAATTTATGGCTAGATCAACAGTGTTTTGAACACGCACCCACAACATTGGGGATTGTCCTTGTGTTCAGCGATATGGTTTCCATCGCCTACCTACAGAAGAGAAAGCCAGAATGTGGCTGAAAAATCTGAATTTGAATAGACCCCTGAAAACATTACGTGATCATTTCATTATGTCGACAAACAGCGATTCCTACTTTATGGCTAGGCTCAGACCGCTGCAGAGGAGACGCCGGGTCTTCAAAAGAATTTTGACAGCAGTGCCTGGAGAGCACCAGGTATGATTTCACATGTAGGGAGGACAGAAAATTGTTGTATTCGTCGGTAATGCCAGTCAGTGTGACTAATGTTTCATCCTGTACATTTTAAGATGAGGCAGAAAAAGTAGCAATAGTCTACTACCATTTGAAAATAGCCTACTCTGTTCCAAACAATAGTAGAGTAGAGCTAATTTGACTCATGTACTGTGGGATGGCTTAATAAACTCTGTATAACAATCCATTACATTTCATATGTAGAGCAATATTTATCTCTGAAATATAGTGTATCCTTCATAAATATTCTCAGATGGTATATCTGCTTTAAGGTACATAAGGTCTTGTCCTACCTCCTTTAACGGAACACGACCGACCTTGTTGCTGTGGAAGTACTGCATACGCTTCAGAGCTTTGTAGATTGTTCATAGCTTCGCAGTCTGTGGCAACAGAACCGCTAATGTAGCCAAATGCGCTAGTGTTCGTTATCTGTGGCCCTGCTTCAGGTCGTTCTCCATTCCTCAATTGTTGAAGGCAGCGGTACCGTAACGTTATCCGGTCTGAGGGGTAAAAGGTGGTGTTCCCTCATATATTATTTACCGATCACTTAAAAAAAAGAGGATTAGTGTTAACCGTTTCCATGGTAAACTGTTCAGTGACAGGACGCAGCGGAAGTCGTGCCCATAATTCATGCAAGGGGTCATGGGACGTGGGAATAAGGTGCATAATGCTGAAACTTGGCACATATGTTCCTACCCATGAGGACACCACAGTCTCTTCATGCCGTTATTTAACAGCCTGTACAAGTATAAACAATCCAGGTGAGCTACAATGGCCCTGGCACTATTTTTAATTTATAAAATGGCTTAACTGAATCAAGGTTCATATGCCATCTGTTCATTAACACGTTGACTGCCGACTAGGAGATAACTCGTAATGGCGGGTCAGGGCCGGCACTAGACCTGAAAATTCGGGGGAAATATCCATCCCTTTATTGACAACAATTAATCCTGGCTAATTCTAGATGGTTTTACACGTTTTCCAATTCAAGAATAATCAAGTGGCAATTAAAGACATGGCTTCTCTCCCCCATGCGATCTAACAGCAATAAAATAATGGGCTACGTTCAGTACAGAAAAATAATTTAATTATAAATAGGTCTATGCACTGGCACTCAGCAACGGTATTTTTTTTCCAACGAGAGCGGCATTTCAGAACTCTTTTGCGAATGAAGGTAATTTCGGTGACAAGTACTCACACCTGTTTTTGCAGCACAGTCACGCAGCTTGCTGTAAAAAATAGACAGCTGTCCGATTGGAAAATGTAAACGGACGAAACCACGTACTAGTCACCAAAATTACCTTCATTCGCTGAAGAGTTCTGAAATGACGTCGCCGAGTGCCAGTGCATAGACCTAATTATAATTAAATTATTTATATTATTGTAAATTATTTACTGCAATTCAGATGCCTTTTTTAAGGGAAGGCCATGCTCATTTCAGCAACAATATGCCAAACACCATACTCTGCAAGTATTACAACAGCATGGCTGTGTAGTAATAGAGTCTGAGGGCTAAAGTGGTCTGCCTGACAATAGTTGAGGTATTATGAAACAAAAAATATGACAAAGGAGGCTGTAAAGTATTGGGCAGCTGAAATCCTGCATAAAGCAAGAATTGAAAAACGTTTTGCTTTCAAAACTACAGCAGCTGGTCTCCTTAGTTCCCAAACGTTTACAAAGTGTTGATTGAAGAAAACGTGATGCAACACAGTGGTAAACATGCGCTTGTGCAAACTTTTTTTGAAATGTGTTGCTGGCATCCAATTTAAAATGAGCTCATGTATTCCAAAAAACTATAAAATATATCAGTTTCAACATCTGATATATTGTCTTTGCACTATTTTCAAATTAATATAAAGTTCAAATCATTTGAAAATCATTGCATTCTGCTTTTACTTATATCTTACACAGTGTCCCAGCTTTTTTGGAAAAGGGGTTGTAAATACATCAGTGGAAAATTATGCTGCTTAAATGACTGCCTGCCCAGAATACTGTCATCTTTCTGATGATTTTCTCATTTAATGCTTTGAATTCAGCATCTTGCATAATTACCAGTATCAAGACAATTTAGAAAATAACTTTATGAAATTTATTCTCCTTAAACTGGCCATAGACCTAGCTAGTAATCTGTCTAACTGTAGCTGAGTGTTGACCATCCAGAGGTGTCATGTTTTTGTCATGAGGTAATAAATACCCAACCACCTGTACCAGTGGTACATCTCCCCACAGGGCAACCGCTGTCAGCAGTCATGGATCACGATGACAAAATGCTCAAATCTAGCCTGTTTAGTCACTCAGTCAAATGTATCAGAAGATTATGATTTACCGTTGCTGTACCATGTAGATGGGAGCCTCAGAGTCACAGTTTTTTTTTTGTTTTTGGTTTTTTTTTTTGGTATTCAGTGAAATATTTCACTTCCTTTTCATGCAAGGGCTGCTGTATTTGTTCAATATTGCAGTGATCGCACATTTTTGTTTTCTGGAATTGATGAGTCTGTACTATTTTCAGCAGATCAAATGCAAGATGATGATGTAATAAGTCCGTCTAGCATCTAAATCAGTGCTTCCCAAACCTCTCCTGGAGGCCCACCTGTCATGCATGTTTTAGATCTATCCCTGCTCCAGCACCGGTGATTCAAATGATCAGCTTGCTATCAACTCCCATAAGCTGATTGATAGTAAGCTGATCATTTGAATCACCTGTGCTGAAGCAGGGATAGATCTAAAACATGCAGGACAGGTGGGCCTCCAGGAGAGGTCTGAGGAGCACTGCTCTAGAGCGATGAGGATCAACAGGAGTAAAAATGGGTATGGCAAAATTATGCTTGTTCTACACATTTATTCTTGGCTATTTCAGTTGCCATGAAAGAGGAGAAGGTGTAGGGATTCAAACTGCTTGTATTTTGATCGTTAAGATATATAGGCAAGTGCTACACTTTCATACTAAAAAGTTGATGACTGCTGCAATTTCATGCTAGATGAAGAAAATTGGCAGTAGCTCCTCTTGAAATTTAGATTGAACGATTGCAGATTGTCTTTTCTGGTCGATCTGATGCTTTTGTAGGACCTGTGATTTTATCTTTAAATAAAGTTCTGTATTTGTGCTCAACTTTTATTTTGTTTAGTCCAGATTTTATTGCTCTTTTTCATTTCCAGGATATATTTTACCATATGAATGCTGGGGTTCTTTTCCAAAATTAGCTTGATGGTCAGCCTTTGATTTACTGCAGCCACGTGTAATTATAGCTCAGAGTAACTTATGCTTGTCCTGGAAGAAGGAAATGTGCATTAATCCGTGCCATGACTTATCTCTTGTATATGATATCCACTGGCACATGCAGAAAAACAGGAAATCTAAAGATCAGTCTGTCTGCTTTGCAAGCAGCGCGTCTATTTGAGTGATGTAGACTGCCTTAAGCAGGGTGTCCTTCAGCAAGAAAAACTGCCAGATTTCCAGAACAAGATTGTAAATTGTGAATATTTAACAGTGTTATTCTTTTTTTATGGAGTAGGGTTGTCTCTTTAAAATTCTTTCACCATGCATGCCATCTGGTAGGCCCAATCTATATCAGGGTGGGGGTGAATTTCTTCCTGTTTATGGCAGTAAATCGGTTGAAATAGAGTAAAATATTTAAACCCTCATAGACCTATAATGGTAGTTTTACAATCTTCCAAGTAAATTTGAATAACCTCGAAGTCTGGGATCAATGAAGTTGACCCAGTAACCTTATCCCTCTCGAGATTGAAAAAACATCGGCTCATTTGGCTAAGTTCATGTGAACATTTTTTTATTTTGGGGGGTTTCCACCCTAAACGTAATTGAACTGTTTTGTCCGCTGCAGTCACCTGCTCCCAACGATTCAGTAGCAGGAATTTGTGGCAGGTGATACTTTCATCTCTCATGATGACTGTCTCTTGCTTTTATTTGCGCTGTGGAGTTACAGTGCCAATCACCCACTGCCTATACCATGGGTGCCAATTTTTGGCTTCGCTGATGTGGACCTGCTGCTGTAAACTACCTGATAATGAGCCTAATAATGAGAGGAATATTAACTCACGGTCAGCTGGTTATGATAAAATGGTAATTGTAATATTGACTAGCTACCACATCAGCTCTCAAAAATTTTATATCTGTTTATTGCCTTTAAGAGCCATTCCGTGAGAAAATGGAACTTTTTGAAGAAGTTGAGGAGTTGACCCCCCTGGAATTGAATGAAACTTGGCGGATAAGTAGATATGGTAGTCTCACAGAAACAGCAAAATTTTTAGGTCCGTATCTCAAGAAGTCTGCCGGTGGGGCCACCTGGAAGCCACTAAAGTGGCTCAGTTTTGCTTTTGACACCATATTTTATATCAATTATTATGACTTAAGGGTACACAGTACCAGATGTGTTATACTTTTATCATGACCTGTGACACTACAAGTCTGGATAGACATTAGCACCACATCAGCGCCAAGCTGGTTAACTAGGTTATTGAGCCGGAATTATTTGAGAAATCATGGTAAAAAATTAGAATGGGAATGGGAATAAAATAATATCCCAAACATATACCAATCAAGTATGCTTTATTATGTGTTTACTCACAACAAAACTATCATTTTCAGTTAATATTCCCTTGATATCTTGCTGGGTTAGTGCAATGGATGGCCGGAAAGATGGTCAAAATTGATTTTTGGTGCATGTTTGCGGTATATTTTCTTAGTAACCCAGATATGTTCCATGATGATGAATGCTGTTTGTTGTGCTTTTGGAACTCTGTTTTCAGGAATATCAAGCATTTCTTTGGTAGTATCTACACTTTCAAGCTAGACGGAGCCAAAGTTAGAGGAAAACTCAAAACGGACCATTTCATAGCAGATTGTGCCTGTGTTTAGGCAGCATTATTTTATTTACCCAGCAAGATAGAGATCTGAAATTCTCTGGATACATAGTCTGTTTGGGGTACATTACAGCATTTGTAAAATCTCAATGGTAGTATTTTCAGTGTAGATCATTTTAAACATCGAAAGTCAGAAAAATTTGCCTCCAGGGGGCACTGTAGGCTGGATGCAAGTACTGGCCATCCCCAGCAATGTACCAAAGAATTTTTTTTTTAATTGTGATGCATACAGCTAGTTTTCTCAGAAAGTGAAGAGCTTGGTTTGGTACTATGCTGGGTAGATAGCTTTCTGACTAAAGGTGCCACTCTAAAGAGCTAATGTTCCACCGACCTAACATTCCATATTCTCAGACATATACCAAAGTTCTGTCTTTTGAAATGTATGATACAAAGCACATACACAGTTATACATAAAATTTGTAATCCCTCTGGCATAAAGCTTGTTTGGTTGTAAACTGGTGGTGACTGTGAGCATTATCAAACGCACAGTACATGGGCTATTACCAAGTACGGGTACGGCGCAGTCAGAAACATACAGCACGTTATAAAACATGACCAGTCCAAAATTTTTAAATGCCAATAAATGACCTAATGTAAAAGGCGTACCACCGTAAGTACGCAGACATGCCTCAACAGTATACGTACACTTACGTAAAATAAAAATCCATAATTTGAACTCAAAAAAAAAAAAATCTTTGTCACACAACCGTGTCCATGAAGACAGAATGTCTTAGCCTGGAATCCATCCATATCAAGCTTTGGTCGCTCCCAACGGTCACTTGCTTATATGTCTGGCCTCAGTCGGTAGACCAGCGTTTGACTTTCAAATATTCGCACAAAATCCATGCGAGATCTGTGATTGGCTCACAGTCGCAAGGGTGCCCCGCCCCTTTAGACAGACTTAAAAATAAATAAAATACCACAGTTCTGCATTCAACGGAAGTCCCGCCTCCCGGCTCGTGTTTATACGAGTATTCATCTGAGTGGCAGCGGAGTCTCTGGGCAGTGAACAAGCTGGGAGGCAGAACTTCCGTTGAATGCGCGAGCTTACTTGAAGCATAACTGTGGTATTTTATTATTTTTAGCAAAAAATAACCGCGTTTCTAGAGTTCTGAGGATACGAGTGGACAAAGCAGACTTGGATTATACTGGACGATGCGTTGGACAATGGTTTGAAAGTTTGTCAACAGATATTTTGTGGAGTTTTCCCATTGCTACTAGGTGACCCCATTTGCTTCCAGCAAAAAAGGAATTTGGATAATTTTTCAAAACTCTCCAGTGGCCATAAAGTTGCGCCAGGTGAAGAACAACTTCATCCGTTCAAGACATCTAATGGTGAGTAATTGATATACAAATTATAGTTTTTGGGTGGAGTATCACTTTAATCTAGCTGATGCAATCATGCCCTTCGAGCTATACCTAATGCCAATTACAGTGAAATACGTTATGTAATTTGAGTATTATTTAATTTAGCCTTTATTAAACCGGGGAATCCCACTGAAATAAACAAAATGCAGATATGGCCAAACATTATCCTGTTCAAAACCTAACAACCACTCCAAGAGTAAACGCAAACAAGCCACAATCTAATTTTTAAGCTCATGTCAAATAACATTCACAAATGCAATTGCTGGCCAGCTAGCTCATATTCGATTGGTGGTTCTCGCCAAAAGGTCACCCAATCAGCCAAGAGCAGAAAACATGAATATTCATATATTCACTTCATTAGTGACGTAAGGGCTAAACGCTGGCTATACGACTGAGGCCAGACTGATATCAGTCAGTGACCGTTGGGAGCGACCAGCACTTGATATGTATGGATTCCAGGCTAAGAAAGTCTAGTACAAAAGTTAAAACTGTTTTATACTTTTCATGTTATCCAAAGCGAAATGATATCAACACAGCATGTGACTAGCTCTATCAGTCAATCTATTTTTGGAATTCGATTGTGGGTTGGCGGCATCTGGTGGTGCGCACCAGAGGTGCTCCTTGGCCTTGGCCCTGAGCAGCCATCCATGGCCTTCTTTTTTGGATCCGGGTCAATGTTACCCACGGAGCCAGTCAAGCCTGAGGCAAGCCCTACTACACAGCATCCTGGGTCTCTACAGGGCAGCTTACAGGCTATTGATAGTGAGCTTGTCTGTCTCTGAATTAAATAGTGGGCTGCAGCCTATATGGCGCAATAGTTGTGTCAACACCCATGGCTTGGTATGCGCAGAAATGGGAAGTCTGTAAAAGAAACCCCGCCCTCCCAACCATCGGGCATCTCGTAGACTAGGCGTCATGGGCAGGTGTTAGGAATGAAGGCATGCAAGTTACCACTACAAATGAACTGCCCTTTTCTTGGCAGAGTGCTGCTTGCTTGCTAGGACTTCTGTGCCCTTTATCAGGACAACCACTCGCTAGATGCAACTGCTGTGCCCTTTTTCATACCCAAGTACCATACCCTAGGGAAATCCTAGAATTAACTCTGAAGCCTGCTCTCATAATGCGTAATGCAAAAATGCAGAGAATTTGTTATTTTCTGAAACTCACCAACACTACAAAACTGTACACTGTACTGACTACTGGTAAAAGTCTTGCATGTTGACACAATGCTACACTCACCACCAACATTCTTTTCCAATTTACAACCAACCCAGCTTTATACCAAAGAGATTACAAATTTTATGTATAACTGTGCATGTACTTTATATATGTCAAAAGAGAGAACTTTGGTATATGTCTGGGAATATGGAATATTAGGTCGGAAGAACATTAGTTCTTTAGAGCACCACCTTTGGTCAGATAGCTATCTACCCAGCATAGTACCAAGTTAAACTCTTTGTATTCAGCGAAAACTAGCTGTGTGCATCACAATTCAAAAACAATTTCTTTGGTACTTCGCTGGGGATGGCCAGTACTTGCATCCAGCGTACAGTGCCCCCTGTCGGCGAATTTTACCGACTTTTGATGTTTAAAATCATCTACACTGAAAATACTACCATTGAGATTTTACTAATACTGTAATGTACCCCAAAGGTACTATGTATCTAGAGAATTTCAGATCTTGATCTTGTTGGGTAAACAAAATAATGCCACCTAAACATAGGCACAATCTGCTATGAAATTGACCATTTTGAGTTTTCCTCCAACTTTGGCTCCATCTAGCTTGAAAGCTTGGATACTACCAAAGAAATTCTTGACATTCCTGAAAATAGAGTTCCAAAAGCACAACAAACAGGATTTACCCTCACAGTACAAATCTGGGTTAGAGAGAAAATATGCCGCAAACATGCACCAAAATCAATTTCGACCATCTTTCTGGCCATCCATTGCACAAACACGACAAGATACCAAAGTACTATTCACTGAAAACGACAGTCTTGTTGTGTGTAAACACATAATAAAGCATTCTAGTTTGGTAAATGTCTAGGGTATTATTTTATTTCCATTCCCATTTTCAATTTTTATTCTTATTTCTCAAATAATTCTGGCTCGATAACGTAGTTACCCAGCTTGGTGCTGATGTGGTGCTGAAGTCTAACTGGACTTGAAGTGTCACAGGTCATGATAGAAGTATAACATATTTGGTACTGTGTACCCTTAAGTCATGATAGTTGATGTAAAATGTGGTGTCAACAGCAAAACTGAGCCACTTAAGTGGCTCCCAGGTGGCGCTATCGGCAGGCAAAGTGAAATAGGGACCTAAAATTCTGCTTTTTCTGTGAGACACCCATATCTTCCTATGTGCCAAGTTTCATTCAATTCCAGGGGGGACAACTGCGCACCGAATGTCAATCTCTCGTGGAATGGCTCGTAATATGTTATCATTTGTTTTGTCTATTTATCAATAAAACAGTGATGTCAATAACGTTAGTCCAAGTAATAGTTGTTAGGGACTAACTGTGGAGGCAACATAAATGCACCTTTGTGGACCTTTCAAACATAAGCGACAGGTCCATTAAGATTTTTTTTAAGGATAGTTGTTTGGGATATTTACTGCCTAAATGGGAGCTGGGTGACTTCTGATGACGTTTTCTGATGTTACAACGGAATCGGCTGACTTCCTTTTCAGTAGGGTTTACTCAAAACTGTGTATTTTGATTTGATTTGGTATAAGGAGCAATTACTTTTCTTTGAAATGTGTATACATTGAAAGTTGTCCACTTTACTTTGATATGACAGATGAGCAGTTGCTTTTCTAGAATGCCCTGGCATTCCCGTGTCGAGTTATTTAATTCACCTGGCTTCTGACGGAGCATGATTTTGATTTTTAGTAGTGTTTTACTGTGATACAGAATTGGTGTATGTAAGAAACAAGCATGAAACCACACAGACCCATGGTGGGTAATGCGCATGCATGCCACTAAATATCCCTGCTAAGCGTCCCAGCTAAACGTTTGTGATTGACTGAGTGACTGACTGGGTGACTGAGGAACTGACTAAGCATAGACCATTGACCATTGAATACACATTTCACTGTTGTTAACTCATATATTGCGCATTTAGATCAGGTGTTGCCAAACTTTTGTTACTGAGCATATTTTATTTTTTCGACAATGCTTAAAATTTGGGTGTTGCTAAATTTTCGTTGTTGAGCATATGAGCTATTTCTATAAATCGTCTCCCTTTCTTGGTCATGCCAAAATTCGAAATAATCAAATGCTAGCAGCCCGCATTTTGACCAATGCACATCAGTTGGACCTCTCATTTCATTGGATTTGAAACACCTTGGTTTGTCATTGAAATCTCACTTTCCCCCTGTCAAAAACTCACAGGATGATGTAAAGGAGTTAATGGGAAGGTAGCTGTGTGATATACAGTCGCGGACGGGCATATTGTTATTCTAACGATGTTCATATACTTCATTTACTTTAAGACTCTCATTGATTACTGTGTCTGACCTGTATCTTATTTGAATCAGAAATGAAGCAAAGTGGTATGATTCCTCCCTATGGTACATAATATGGTACATTTTTTATTATGTCAGTTTTCCTATATTTGCATGTGGTATTTGATTTCAGTTTATTATGTCCTTAAGGGCTTGGCCAGTGTTTGGGCTAGTGAACTAGACAGATGCGCGATTGGCAATATTATGTTGTTGTTTGGTGATCAACAGCAGTAATTAAGAGTAAATAGTTCCATCTCCGTGGTGAATTTCCATTAATGGACCTTGATGAAACATTCTGGTAGTGCTGTGAGGGGAAGCCACACTGGAAATGACTTACGCAGTGAATAAGGATTTTTCAGGACATGGCTGCTGAAAAGGCTTTGTTTTCGATAACTGATGTTTGCATAATGACATCAAATTGTTGAATGTTACAAAAGTGAAAATGTGGTCATTAATTTTGCATCCGCAATGCTTTTATTATGTTGGTTTTATGAATGCACAGGGCTGGATGATGCAGGTCACGTGTGAGATTGGGTGTGGACAGTCAGGCCAAGAATGAATGACAAAGAAAATGAATGTGAATGGGGCCAGATATTTCACAGTCTAAACATGACCAAAACCATGAAGTATGTATTTCCCACTGGACCCAGTTCTCTTTGCTCAAATTACCAGTCCATCCTGGAGAATCTGAGTTTAGCTGAGTGGGATGAAGACTGAGTGTGGGCCAGTTGTAATTTAGTGGACACTACCTGGCTCAAGTGCTGGTCAATTTGCCATATTCGGTTCATTATTTGCTGACAGTGGTGACATCTCCCACGAAGCAGTATTCTTAAACCCGCAGTATGTGTGAAGGCTGCAAACTACATTCATGTAGATTTTGCGTACGGCTTCAGAAATTGAAAATTGCATGGTGTTATTCTAGTCGGGCTTACAGGATTTCCTCATAAAAGGAGATGCTATTGTAATTCTGACGTTTCAAGTAATCACAAAATAAATTAATGGAAAGAAAAATAAATCCAAGGTTAAATAGAATTAATTGGCAACATTTTACTTCCCTGTCACCAGCCTATCAAAGAAGTCCTGAAGAAATGGGCGTATTTGCATTGTGAAATCATAAATATGAAATAAGGGAATTAAAATGTTAAGCTGTAGCTTGTTATATTATGATTAATCAAAGGGTCTATAATGCCTTCTTACTACTCAGCCTTAACAACCTTAACTTATTGCAACTGGTTCAGTAAATTTGCTGAAAAGCTGTGGTTCCTTCGTATTGGTATGCTGCTCTTTACTGTCCCATTTATTTGCATTATTTTCCTTGACATTTAGTTACATTATATATGTAGTGAAGTAATCACTGTTTATCTCACCAGATCCCTTGAGATAAGTGCGCTTAAATGACAGATGGCTGGGTTGGGGGCAGGGAAAGGAGAAGGTCCTTTCTAAATAAAAAAGTGGTCACTGTTGCTCCCATGGAGCAGTTTGCTGGCTCTGCTGTAGGAGCTGAATGAGAAATGCTGCCCTGCTACAATTCTTTCAGGTTCCCAGATAACATTGGCAGTCTGCCGTCATTCCTTCAGAGACTAAAAAAACAGATCGCTATCCAGCTGTCGTTTGATTTCTCAGAGAAAAAGATTAAAAGATTAAGATTTAGTATGTTTGATTCGATGGCCTATCTAAAGAGGGATTTTTTTTTTCTTCCATTTGGGTGGTCCTCCTGGACTCCCTTTGTCCCAGGACTGCTCACAAGATTAGTATTGGGCATCTGTTCCAGAAATGGCTGAGGAAAATTATTCCCTCTGTGCTGTTACCCTTGAATGATTTTAAATTTAATGCTGGACTTGGCTAGCCTGAACAATCTCACTACAAAATGACAAGTTTTCAATGTAGGACACTTATGGGCATTTTACAGTTGGCAGCATACGATGATCAACCGCAGCATTATATCGACTTCCCTAATATTGTATAAGACCCCTCATGCTGCCAAAACAGCTCTGCCAAACTGACATCCACTTGCCTTCCTGGAACGAGGTTTCCCAGCGGAACATTTCCTTAAGTATCACACTCCCTCCACCAGCTCGACCTCTTCCCTCAGTGCATCCTGGTGCCACCTTCTCCCCCGGTCAATGGTTCACACGCACCCAGCCAAAGCATATGATGTAAAAAAAAACAGGACTCACTGGACCAGGCAACCTTCTTCAACTGCCCCAAGGTCCAGTTTCAATGCACAAATGCCTACTGTAGTTTTTTTCAGTGGTGGACCGGGTTTGGAAAGGGCACTCTAATGCCTTTGCAACTACAAAAGGCTACATGCGACAGGGTGTGATGGAATGTGTGCTGTGACACACGCCTCACGCAAGTATCATTAAAATTCTTTATACTTCAGTAGCCCTTCTGTCAGTTAGGCCAGACGGGATAGCCTTCATTGCCCTAGTGCATCGGTGGCCCGTGGATACCCACCACCCTTTCACCGGCGCGCAGTTTGTCCCCCCTTGGACCACTGTTAATGGGTACTTACCACTGCTGACTGGGAGCTCCCCAGAAACCATGTTGGTCTGGAGATTTTCTGACCCATTCATTTAGTCATAATTATTTTGCCCTTTCTAAGTTGGTCAGGTGGAGATAATGAATGTTATTTGCTTCATCGCTCGTTGGTATAAATGTTCTGGCTCATTGATGTATACTACATTTATTAAAATGATTTTTCACTCTTTTTGGTATCTTGGCTCCAGTGCACTTAGTGTCTTCGGCTTAAGTTCGTTCAATAATACTGTTTTAGACTGTTGGTTAGTGTTAGTCCGTACAGCAAGCGGGAGTATTCTGCACCCAAAACACTTCTCTAGGTGCGCATTCAAAAACTGGTGTCATCAAAGAAGGTCCTACGTGGATCAAAACATTGCTCAATATAAATACTACTTGGGAGGTTTAATACGAGCCACTGTTTTCTATCTTTACTCTGATTACATTAGTCTGTGATCATTGGTTAACTTTCAGTAATGCCCTCCTCATTTTATGTGCATCAGTGAAGACCCAGAGTCACTGC
Source organism: Gymnothorax javanicus (assembly GCA_029692085.1). Taxonomy (NCBI): domain Eukaryota; kingdom Metazoa; phylum Chordata; class Actinopteri; order Anguilliformes; family Muraenidae; genus Gymnothorax; species Gymnothorax javanicus. The sequence continues at coordinate 52,769,636 of CM056202.1, forward strand.
TATGGTGCCATGGTATCTCACTCCTCAAAGGGATATGTAGACTTTTTAACATGCAATTCTCTTTGGTTTGAATTTGTCTTTACACCCCAATGTACCAAATTAGGCATACGCTGTGCTGTTCAGAATCCTGTTCCTGAAATGATGATGCCGATGGGATGTAGCACTAAAGAGCTGCTGTGTTAATGTGAAATTGATTTCCATGGAATTTTATAATTCTGTGTGAAAGAAGTTTTAAGCAAAACTGTTGTTGTTGCTCATTTGCCCAACTCTGGCTTGATGGATCTTTCCCCATCTCTTAATTAAACACTGGCAAAAACATGTCAATGCGTGACATTTTAATAAGCCCATTTCCCCATCTATCCTGCTAGAAATGCTCTTGTAGAGACAAAGCCATGATGCATTAACACGTTCGCCAGGCTGCTTTAAACAGAATATCAGTCAAGCTGTTGTCGGCAGCTGTTGCTACATTTTTCAGAAAATTCCCAGAATGCATCATTCTCTTGTGCCTCTGCCCACCATTGTTCCAGGAATGGCCAGCTTTAATATTTATAAACCTGTAGCAAAAATAAAATTTTGTAATTAAAATACTTTGTCATGTGTGTAGCAGGGAAATCTTTAAAGATAAATGAAATAATTACTCTGAGCCCATTTTGAACGCAATTGGATCTTAATCAAGGAACTCATTGATTCCAGCCCTGAAGGGAAGGAGAAAAACTTGGAAATGAAGCTGGAGAGCAAATCTGAATTTTAATTGAACTTTCATGGGAAAAATGAAGTGTGGAGGTTTTAATGTAGGCTGTAAACCCCCCTCTCAGCCCTGTGTAGGCCTGAAGCTAAGAGGAGCAGAGCTGGGTGAAAAATGACAGTCTGCCCCCTGATCCTGATCTCGTCCCTCCCCATAACCTGAACTTTTGTGCAGAGGGGGAAAATCTACTCAAATAATTCTCTTCCATTACTTTTAACTGAAAAGGCATCTGATGCTGCTTGCATTGCTGGACCAATTAGATTGAAACACCTTTTAATTAGCTTTCAAAGCTCTGTGGAGGAGAGTTGGACTGTGTTGGGAGAGACAGAATGTGTGGTGAGCACCACTGTCTCCCATTAGTACCTATATCTCCCTCCCTACACTGTGGCATATATTCCTCATTACAGAATTCCTGCACTGCGGCCTCGCCCAACCCCTCTACCGCTCCCTGACCCAACCTCTGAAACGTTGCCTAACCCAACTGCTCAACTGCCGCCGAACCCTACCGAACTATGGGCTGACCCAAACCACTGCCTCAACCAACCTCTCAGCTATTGTGTAGCATTATTAGTGTGTGCGAGTGCATACTGTGTGTGTGTGTGTGTGTGTGTGTTGTGTGTGTGTGTGTGTGTTTTGCATTCATGCATAACCGTATTTTCCATCTTTTTGGTTTTATTAGTCATTCCTCAGAAAATGATTTCCCTTTTGAATGCCCATAAAATTCCAGGAGCCTTTTTCAATCAAACAAAAATGAATGAATCAGCCAATTCAATTTCAGTTAAATTTCTGAATTGACTGAACTGAAGTGGCACTGAACCCAGCAGGCGTGTATGTGTGTAGTGTACCTGTATGCATGCCAGTGCTGTGCCATTCACAGCTTCTAAAAAGGTGTGGTTTTCTCATCCTGAAGATGGTGAGCTAACTGTCACCTTTCCCTTCAGCTTAGCTTTAGCTGGCATCTGGTGCAGCCTCCTCTGTATTAAAGCTGTTCTTGTGCTCCTGTGCTTTGATTGGTTCATATGGCACAGGAAACTCCATCACAACATGGCCTGCTCGTTTCATCCCCAGTCCTCTGCCCTGTCCAGGAGGTGGTGTTTTATTGATACTGCAGTTCCATCCACTGCATTAGCCTAATTTTGAATTAGCTTGGGAATCAGTCTTTATTGCGAAGGGACTGAGTCACCATAAATAATATCATTGCCACATCGTTTCAAGGAAAACTTGGCCCTCTGGGGCTCGTTATCAGTTGAAATTAATGGTTTGGCTATTGACTCAGAATGAGGCCACCGCAGTCATCTAATTTGGCACGGATGGACCATATGGTACTGTGGCCTCTGCTGTTCTGCTGTGAGAAGTATCTATGGCCTTTGATGGCCAGACAGAAGAAGCACAGTGGTTACTCATGCCTTTGGGCCATTGTCTTTCAAAAGCTTATTTTTACTTAAAATAGTTTTGTGCAGTTTAGAGTAACTTGCGTGCACCTTGCTGTAAGGAGAAGAGTGTAATGGACTTGGGAGGATTGTGTGGGACCTGTGTTTTTTAAGGGCGGGAAATGTTTTTGGTGGGTGAGAACATATGGTGAGAAACATATGCTGGGTGTTTTTAATCACACTAATGCAAATGATCTGGGATGATAATTGGTTTTTGCAAGAATGGTGGACACAAATCAACATAAATGAGCATCTCGCTCCCAAAATTTACACTGCTTAGCTAATTATTATAAATTAACAAACAATAAAATTGTAAAATGCCCCAAAATGAAAATAAACCAAGGAAATTATCATTTTCTTCCTGAGGGGAAATTCCAGTAAGTTTGCAATCTCTGTTCCATGGATCATTTTGTGACTATGGCCCCACACTCTCTCTTGGATCGTAATTTTGGGCTGTTAGTTCCCCAGACAAATCGATCTGACATAAAATTAATGGGTAAAAATTTTCGTCTGAATCAGTTCCGTGAAAAACCATATTGTTTACCCATCAAAATGAATCTTAGCCTGTACCCTGAGATTTCACACTGAAATACAGTTATCCATGTTGAAGTGCTGATTAACGATTGAAATAATTTATTTTGACATTATTATCATGTTTTGGAGGTTGGAGCTCTTTGCGTTAGTCTTTTAGTTATGACAACATACCTGGACAGTCTGCATTGCTGTTATTAGTTGAATACTGCAGTTATTCCAGGCGAGCACTCGAGGATACAGCTGCACGTTCTATTTTAAAAAAAGCTGGAGCTTGTTAAGGTGATTATTTTTTGCGCATGTAAATATTTCAGGACCCCGGCTTGTGCTTTGTAAGTGCTGAAGGCTGAGACGAAGGCCAAACAGAAGAAAATAACTGCCGTTAGTGAACTGCCAATACTGCATAACATATTGATACTTTCCAAACTGCAGTAAATTTTAAATTTGTTTGCAAAATGTCTTTCAAAAAAAATGTACCAGTTTTCCAAATATATTTTTGGCAGACGTGTCAAGAATCCCAAGCGCAAAATTGGCTTTTTTAATTTCATGAACGCATGTCCCTAAAGGCCTAGTTACACCGAGTTGGTACGAAAAATTTAATGATTAGACTTTGAAACCATCTCTGTCGACTCCTAGAAACCAAGTCCAAAAATTGTACTCTGATGATTTGTCACGTAATTTTTCAGAGGCCGTGTGGATTTCTGAATTTATCAGACGCGAGAAAAAAAACAAAACTGTCTGACCAGTTGGATATTAGCATTTCATAAATATGATGAATGTCATATGGGTTGAAGATGGACTTTTTTTTGTAGTTCTCATCATTAAGTTGCGGGGCGCAAACAATTTTGTGCAGGGCTTTGGATGAGCAGGGGTGAAGCGCTACTACGCTAATAAAAATTAATTTGTTGAAAATTCTCCATGCAGGAAAAACACTCTACATTATGTATTACTCCACAGTGGTTTGTCAAACCAGTAGTCTGTTGATGAATCCACGTCTTTAAACTCTGTATCTCTGTGTTAGATCTGGTGTGAACTGGTGTTTGCAGGTTTAATCCATGCCTGAGTGTGAGTGTCCTTAACCCGGGCCTCTGTATGAATTATTACCACTTCTCATCTACAACCCCCGTTTCACAAGGGTTGGCACACCATGGAATATGGAGATAAAATCAAAAGGACTGATCTGCCCCCCTTTTGGATTTAACTTGCGTTTTCCACAATGTGTCAACTGTTTTGGAATTGGGGTTGTAACTCCACGAACCGGCTCTCTGCACTATGAAACGACCGTCAATTTTCACCTCTCCCATTTGGAGTGAAAGCAATTTGGCTGCAATGACTGGAACACCTTTGAAATTGAACGCTACTTCATTTGTTTTGTTTATATATTTACTCAATGGAGAATTGTACTATCAATCTCTTTTTGCTCTGTGCTGCTCGTTCAGCGATGCAGAAACCGACCAGAGATGTAAACAGGATGGAAAGTCTTCGTGAGTCACATATTTGTGTGTCTGATATGTACTTTTTTTAAATGTTTGTTCCGGGCTTTGCTGATTGCTTGTGTGGTATTTACGCAGAAATACAGAGATAAATCACAAATTTTATGTCCTTCTGTTTTTCCCTCTGTGATTGTGTGCAAAATGTTAAGTAATTCTGATTGAAAATAAAATGAAACATCATTGTTGAACAGCAATAATTTAAGGTACACAGATTCATTGTTTGGAGGCATAAATTTGTTGTACAAGGTTTAGAGGTTTATTTTCTTTGTTTTAAGAGCTTAGTCCTTGAATCATGGATGCAAACAAATGTAAACCCAACAGGCTGCCAGAAACCTCTAATGATTCATAGAATATTCTCTTATACTGCCATAAAACTCTGTCAAAAGCGTTTACCAAAACCAAAATACCAGAAAGCAATAAAAGAAATCGGAAGCCCCACAATTCCTTATTTGAGTGCACCTCAGATTTTGGCTTCAGAGAGTTGGTGAAATTCACCATTATGTCTTTCTTTTCTCCAGCTGATGAGTGCAGATGTGAAGACATGAAAGTGGTCACTTTATGTACATAGTTTATGGGGAACGATGGTTACGGTGGAGATGCTATTTGACTGTGGAGGCACATGTAGGCACGGGCTTCCTTTGGAGTTTGTGCTTCTGTTCAGAGAGGACAGTTTTGGGGTTTTGTATGCAGGCCTGGGCTATGGATGCCCATATATGCTAGTACATATGATCCATTGTACCTCTCGTGATAATATAATGTGAAGTATTTTCTATGAAACTGCTATCAGCTTCAGAAGATCTGATGGTTGGCCTCACCTGTGAAAACTAGGCAGGAGCTGACGAGAGCTGGGAAACACCAAGATGGAAGACATGGCCATTATGCTAATGATCTCCGTGATACTATGGATTCTGTGGACTCCACACATCCAGTGGAGCTTGTCTTCCTCTAGGCTCGGTCATTCTAATGGATAAGGAATTAATCAGTACTTTGTGCTAGTCCGAGTGGCCTGCACTCATGCTCACTGTGCCCTTGTGTGTGCTTGGGCGAGGCTGAACAAGATCTAATGGCTCAGAAAAGTCACCCTGGGTGAGGTCGTCTGCCAGCGAAATGAGTAATGATGATCATTTCTGCTCATTACATGGTGGCAGTTCCGCTTTACCACTGCGTAATGATGTTCCTTTAACCCTCAACCTCCCTCTCGTGCCCCCCCCACACACACACACACACACACACACACACGCACACACAGAGCTCAGACCTGTCTCAGTCGTACATACAGCCTGTCCTCTTGTAATTAGCCTGCCATATGAGTGCACTTCGCCTTTGGGACATTTAAACCAAAAGACTGGAAGTTAAGTTTGGCTGCAGAAGTAGTCTCTTCATATAAATGGCCCAGGAAATAATGGCCGTATTATAATTAGTTCTATGATGTTAATGGGGTCTTTGCTATAATAATCGCCGGCATCACCATGACAGCTGAGAATAGCTTAGAATTAACAACTGGGACACGGGTGGAGTTCATTTTCGTTCTATCAATTTGGAAAATGCATTGGAGTTCGAGTTTATTGGTCTGAGCGTATTTTTTCCCATTTCCTGTTATGATTTTGAGTTAATTTTCCGAAATGACATAATTGCTTATTTGTTATTACACGGGGGTGGGTCTTCAGAACCAGGCTCTTGGCTCTTTTGGTTGTCTCCTTCAGCTTTATGGTCGCTTTTTCCTCCGACTGTGATTGAGCTGTTATGGCAGTATACCCACGGTGGGGCCAGCCAGTGGTGGTAAAATTGGGCAGCTACAGAATGGTTTTGTTTACAGCTGGAATCTGTCAGGACTTTGTGATTCCGGAACAGGATTCCTGCTGGATTCTTTTTTTCTCCGTTCTCTGTGATGTCACTATGGTGATCAAAGAGCTGTCCGTTTGGCAGAGGAACATGTGACCTCATGGTTGGCACAGTGGCGATCACATCAGGGAAGTGACAGAGCGAGGGAGCGATGGAGAGAGAGAAAAGAAGGGATAGACAGAGCGGGAGGGATTTCAGCTTAAAAACATTTGTGTTTCTTTTTTCGCTGCTTATCCAGCATGTGTCCCGCTTATCTCCATCTTTAGTGATAACAGAGGTTTAGGCAGAGGGTCAGAAATCTGTCATCCAGGTTTCCTCTGCTGATGACATGAGAGGATCAGAGTGCCTGTGATTATCTGTCTCGTCCTTCCTTCCTCCTGTAAACATGCCACCGATCCCTGCTCTAATCATATCTGTTATAGATTGGATTCAGGTGTCTTCAGGCAGTGTCAAATGCATGTTTTTGATGTTTATACTTTTTTGTGCCTTGTGTAAATAGTGTATTTGGATGAAAATGTGATTTTTATGTGTGGTAATATATGGCTTGAAGGGCACGTTTGGTTTATTTCCAAATAGGATGCTCATGTCCGTGGGGTTTTTATGATTGACTACAGGAAGCAGGAATTGGGAAGCTGAAGGATTCCTTGGTCTTTAAGATCGTACTTAGCCGAGTCGGTTCCTGGAGACTGACAGACACCCCAGGATGTTAGAGCCTCTGTGTGGAAGCTAGCGCAGTATATTTTTCTCGACTTTAGAGAGGGATGTGTAAAATCTGGCAGCTGAAGAGTGATTTCTGTTGGGGGGGGGAACAGCGAGTTTGAGGTGGGAGAGCCGTAACTGTGAGTGAGGGGGAATCTTAGAGGGAGCGTGGGTGCGAATGCATGTGTGTGTGTATGTGTGTGTGTGTGTGTGTGTGTGTGTGTGTGTGTGTGTGTGTGTGTCTGCGTGTGTGTGTGTTTGCATCTGCGTGGGTGTATGCAGGTGTGCATGCCTGCGCGTGCACATGATTACGTGTGTAGGTGGGTACACGCAGGTGTTTGTGTGTGTGTGTGTGTGTTTGCATCTGCGTGGGTGAATGCAGGTGTGTATGCTTGCTTGTGCATATGATTACGTGTGTAGGTGGGTGCACACAGGTGTTTTGTGTGTGTGTATGGGAGCAGGTACACACAGATGTGCATGTGTGTGTAAGCTGGTGAGTGTGTGCATGTTTGTGTGTGGGTGTATACAGAGGGGCTTATACGTGTGTCCACAAATGTATGTTTCTCTCTGAGTTTTCGACAGTTCTTCAGTATGCAGGCTGGAGTAACTGTTCCTCTCATCAGTACTGCCTCCATAATATCTCTGCTGTTGAAGGAAACTCCCTCACATTTGGCCTCTCCCACCCCTCCCCTCTGGCCGGGTACTGCTTCCTGGACGCCGGCCCTGCTGTCATGCGTAGTGCTGCTGTGCTCCATTATCGCTTTCGCACTCGCATACCGAAAATTTTTTTTAATGCTAATTGACTCCTCTGCTCGAAAACAGATTTTTCTGTTTTTCCATTGCCTTATGGCCCTCAGTCTTTTCCAGAAAGGGCTGATGTGGGTGCAGGTTTTCATTCCAACTGAGCAGTCACACACCGGATTCTACTAATCAAGGTCTTCAGCAAAGATTCAAATTCAGCCCGATCATGTGTATATCTGAATATTTGCTCTCAATATGTAAAATCAGTGACATTTTGCTGTAAATAAATGCATCCAACTTGTGCTAAAATGTGTAAACAACATTTAATTTTATCATTTCATACCAAGAATTGCTAGGATTAACTCAATATTTGACCAAAACCTTGAGCATATCTGATGTTTGGTCTTTATTAACTTGGGCAGCGCAGTCGCGTTTGGTTTTGTAAAAGCTGGGTGTCAAAGGGTTAAGGGCTAGCCCACGCTCTGGGACTGCCGAGGGGAACAGCCAGCTTTACTGAGCAGCGACGGAGGAGGGAACGTAATTCGTGCCGCCCTATCTGCATCCACATCAGCGCAGATGAAACCGTGCCGACAGGGCTGGACCCACACGCTGCACACCGTGCTCTCTCCTTCCACGGCTCCCACACTACGGCTGCTCGCCGGGCCAATCTCCCGAAACCACACTCAGCCAGGTTGGGGCTTGTCTGCCCTCTGTAAACAAAGCCGGCGACTTGGCGTGAGAGGCACTAGCGCGCAGCCTGAACTCTCAGTTACGAATTGCAGGAGGAGAGGGGAAAAACAAACTTCTGTCTTCGCTCAAAATGTACTGCCCGTGATCAGCTGAATTTTTAATTGGCTCACGACAGGAGGGCCGACACAGTCAATTACACGCGCAATTGCCCGTCGAAGGAAAGGAAAGCTGCTGCTTCTCTCGCTCCCTCTCTCTTTCATTTTCTCTCAAGCACGCTGTGATGAAGCAGCGAGGCTTCACGTGTGCGCATAGCATTAGCGGCAAGGATTTTGTTTTTCATTCGAATGCGTGGTCTCCCTCTCCCCTACCTTCTTCAGATCTCTTGCAGCATGTAGGACTCTGAATAAACAGCTTGAAACTGAATGCGAACCTCTCATTTTTCTTTCTAGAATGAATGTTCGCACATGGCCCTATTTTTTTCCCGCTGCGATAATGCTACATGGCTGTAGGAACTACCAAACACGATCCCTTTGAAAATTACATAAGCCACTTAAATGAATCAACATAAAAATGGATGGAACCAGAATGATGTTGCTCATCCTCAGGTTGTGGGGGAGAGGTGAGTGTGCATATTGTGCAGGAACGTGTATATGATGTTGAGGTTAAAATAATCAAGCGATTTCAGGCTCTGTGGCTCAATATGTGTTTATCGCTGAAAACGGTTGGAGTGTGGAATTAATTGAGAGTAAATCTTTCTGAGTGAAGAAAGCAGGTCCGAGTATCGCCTCTGCCGTTTGCTTTGTTTTTGATCATGCCAAAGCAGCGGAAGGATCTGTTAGCGTGGGCGTGGCGACTGACAACTTGGGCTCAATAAACGGATGGAGGGGGACAGACGGATGGACAGAAAGATGCTCAGCGGGGAACACAACTTGATAAAGATAGGCCTCCAGTTCACAGCTTTGGTGAAAGATTGTCTCACACTGAAAGGCAAGGGTGATTTAGTGAAGTGCAGCCTTGTGCTATCGTGTGTCAAATGTCCGCTCTCACAATCTGAAACCCTTGGGGTGTGAAGGCCTGGGCTGGGAGCATAACCAGAGGCGTGTCCTTGCTCCCTCTACCTGGGCTAAATAAGTCATCGCGGTTAACTCCGAAATAAGCACATGCTCGGTTCTGACCTCGCTTTCGTGCCATTTTCCAGTGTCCTCCCTATGAAGGGCAGAGAGGCAGCTGCAGACTCTTGGTGGCTGGTTTTACGGTGCTGCAGGGCATCGCGTGTTGACGTTGAGCTGGAAATACCCATCACAGCGGCTTCTATTTACCCTGCGCCATCATTAATCATTAATGCCAAACATTTTAGCCGGCCGAGGGAGAAAACCTCTTCCTCTTCCGCAGCAGTGTGGCGGTCCATGGATGGCGGAGTGGAGTGCTGGCGCTTTAGCGGTCTGCAGGACTGCGGAGGCGTTTGCAAGTGACCAGCTCTCTTATCAAACTGCCTGGTTCAGCTCTCTGAACCTCCAGAACAATATCAGATGCCATTGTTTCGTCATGTCTTCTAATGATAATCAGTTCTGATGACTATTGCTTTGATTGCATTTTATCCAATTGATAAATTATCAAATTTCTTAATGAGGTTCGTCATGACTGGTATTACCGTAGTGTAACTGTCTGTACCGCTGAGGTTTTACAGTAGTGCAATTTTCCAAGATTTGCCAATGGTAAATATGGTCAGTGTAGCCGCTATTTAATGCTCTGCATATCAATGTCTTCATGGGGAATGTCAGTGCTGAGAATACGGTCCATCTCCCTTTTGATGGCGTAACGGCATCCATTATAATCCTTCTCGAATACAATCTACTGAAAGCCGGGTCTATGGTTCGCTGGGGGGTTAACCGGCATAACCTTAAGATTGCACTAAGTTGATTTATACAGAGGTTTATAGAAGATGAAGCCTTTGATTTATTTCCCATTCTCTCTGTGGGTAGGAAATCGCTGTAATCCGGCCGACTCATCCATCTTACCCTCTGCTCTGTCCCCATGGCTCTGCTTGTACTGTCCAGTACATATGCTCCCTTGGGCGGTATTGACTTGGGGGGCCTTCTCTGGCTTTCCGGGGCTAATTAGAGCTCTCCTCCCATTCTGAATGTCCAGCTGGATCCTCCTGTTTGTGCTCCTCCTGTATCTCATGGCGACCATTTTGTATTTTGTGTCCTTGGATTTTCATTCTCTGCTCCGGGATTGCTGAGGAGTGAAGTGGTCAGAAATTTGAAGTTTCGCCATACATTCATTCAACCTGTCACCTGTGAGCTAGCTGATTCCATTCATAATTTGTATCTCCAGGTTGACGAATTGTGCTGCTGAGCAAATTATAGTGGTTGGAACTAAATACTTTGGTGGAATTGGGCTCTGTTAACCTGGATTTTGCACCTTTAGGTCTGATTGCAAAGAGTGAAATACAGAGATTTCCTTCAATTGTTCTTTGAGAGGTGCAGTTATCACTGTCTCTTCCTTTTGTTTGGCAGTCTGGCTCTGTCACATGACGTTCAGGAGCATGACTTTGATTGGCCGCACTCCTGAGGCTGCAATATGTGAATCGAGGTGCTGCATTTATTTTTCTCCAGCGAAAGACAAAATGGAAGGGAGAACTGGCGGGCCCCCAGGAAAAAGCCTTCAGATCCTCCCAGCATTGCTACGGGTGCTGGAGTCAGAGATCAATTTTCTGAATGTAATGAACTGTATCAGGCATATATTTGATAGTCGCTGCAATAAGGAAATGGGTTTTGGGTAGTATGTCAGTGTTAATAGTCGGCTGCCCAGCAGAGCTTTTATGGCATGTGGTGTGCGTCAGAGCAGGCACCACAGGAAGGCAATAAGTCATAATGTTGCCACATTTTGACACTTCTTATTTGGCCCTTACAAACCATTTTAATAAGGCGCTTGGGTACAATGTCCTCGTAAACCATATTTAAATAAGTAGATTAAACAATGGAATAGAGAAGTAATTTGGATATTAAATCCTTTCAGCTGCTGATATGTCTTGTTCTGCTAATGACTGTATAAGAGCTTTTAATTTCATAGCATATATGCTTACAGTAGGTTGTGGCTAACATGGCAGTAGCTACTTTCAGCGGTTTAGAACCTGAGTCAAGTATATACCATTACGGCGAGGGTTTAGACAAGTGTCTTCTCAAATTCTAATTGTGTTTGATATTGTTCATTTTCATTACTTTTTCTTAAATTTCATTTTTGCTTCATTTCTGCAGCTTGGAAAGCGCATTTTTTGTGATTTATGAGCTCAAAATGCTGTATTCAATCCAAAACATCTCCACGCTGTATTTAAAAGCCATTTCCCGGGGTTTGATTGGTTTTCCTGTGTTCCTGTCTATCTCATGAGACAAGGAACTAATAAGATCTGAATGGCTTTATTAATGTTTGTGTGTTTGTTTGCCTGTGCTTGGGGGGATGAGAACTGTCCCTGCTCATTTCTCTTGGGTGCTCCGTTTGAGCAGTAGAATTGCATCTTTGTTTCATCTACATTATTCTTTATTTAAGAGTTATTTATCTGTCTATGTGCCTGCTTTGGTAATATAACAGTAAACCCTGGGCAAGGTTATCTGCCTACGCCAAACTGCCAATATGAAAAATATTTTCTGTGTGCACGTACCTTTTTTCCCTTCAGTGTTTTTGAAGATTTTTGGGAACATAGCCTACTATTGAATGGTTTTTGTGTGTCAAGAGATCGATGAGGAATACGTAAAGACTATCAAAGGAAAATTATTTGGGCACAGTGATGTTGTAGTCAGGATTTAAAAGTAAATGCAGAGAATATATCTTCATATTAGCAGATGTGTGATTAGGTTCTTGACTTTTTTGTTTAATGTTCTCGTTTACTAGAGCCTGGGATGCATGCACAAAGTAAGAAGCCAAGTTGTGTCTGAATATCTTCATCATGAGTTAATGCCTTGTGCTCTGTGGCAATAGGAAATGCAAGTTTAGGGGGATCGTGATGTCATTAGAGAGAAAAATGGTTGATGTCTACTGTTAAGTTTGACTAACACGGCACGACAACAACTGCGAACAGATTGCAAAGATATGCTCACTCGATGACAGAACAGTATAATACAACCTAGATGAGACCGATGAGGCTGTAATGTGCTCTAATGTCTGAGGCATTGTGTTCATTGATTAGCTGTTGTTTTTGAAATACCGCCTTAGTACACTTGCAGAATCCAGTTATGACCATATCTTGTTATTGCGACTCGAGCTGTTTATTCAGTCCATAACTTGAAAGACCATCAGGGCGGAAAAGGAAACCAAAAGCCAAAACAAATGACCTTCTTTCTCTGTGTTCTCATCATTTCTGTGGTAATGAGATGAGAGTCTCTGTATTAGATCTGTTTTATAGCTGTACTGCAGAATTTTCCAATGCAGTCATTACTATGTACTTGTGCTTTGCCATCATTCCATTGCCCCAAGGCCTTGCGGAAAACACGGAGTGTGAAACAAATGCTGTGTTTTCTCTCACTGTTCTCCGCTTCATCATGAAATCGAAACCCTGAAGCACCTGTAATTATTAAGGGTTTATTTCAGTTTAGAGTGGGCTTGTTTGGAGATGTAATAATATTTCGAAAAAGTTTATGAATGTTTTATGAACATGGCTCTCAGGCTATTACCTTAAAACATCCTTCATGAAGGCTGCCGCTCTCAGCGTTCGGCTCCTCTCGATGATACGGACATTCCGGAATTTTCCAGGAAACTCGCAGCAATTTCAAAAAGTTTTCTGGCACAAGGACCCAGAGCTAAACTGTCAGATATGATACATCATTCCTTATCTCTACGGACACAACATTGCCAGTTCCATTAAAATGAAATTAGGATACTGTAAATAGAGAAATATCCTTTGCTGTCACGAACTGCAACGCTCTAATGGATATTTATGCTTATGTTTACGCACATTTTTGTTCTTCCCGTTTGGTGTCAGAGGTTGTTTTATATTGTCTTGTTATTCTGTGCGCAAAACTTTCCGATCTGTTTGCAGTCACTATCGCGCATTAGTTTGAGCTCTTTCTCAGCCATCAACAAGCATAGCTGAACGTGGGCAGCTAATAGGCGGGGCTTGCAGCTGGTATAATGCATTCATTGACCGTATTGGAAAAAAAAATTGAAATCTTTGTCCAGTCAGACAACAGATGGGTAGCTTAACCCCAGATGGGTAGCTAACTCAGACGGACGCCTATCAAAACTATAAACATGACGAGTAATTACTGCCAGGGACACAGTGCCAGACGTACGTCTTCGTAATTACTGCTCTAAGTGTAGGCTATGGAGTTGTTTATGCATGTTTGTGTATGGTCACTGGTCTTGAAGTAGCTGTCACAGCATACACTTCCTGAGCTGACATCACTAGCTGAGAGCAGTTGGCTCCAGCAGAAGCGAGGGATGAAAAGAGGGGTGGGAGAGAAGGATTTATTGCCCCTGCGGCTCACTGAAGCACTTTCCTCTCAGCTTTAATTGGCAGTGGGAATGGATGGCGGCTGTAGCGCTGGGGGATAATGGCGTCGGTTTTGTTCCTGGGGACTGTGGGCCGGTGCCGGTGCGAGTCAGGGTCGCTCACTCCGGTACATTCCGCCCAGCCCTGACGCTGCGCTACCGCTGTCATATTTGTGCTCAGCCCACAACTGTAATTGAGCCGACTTCTCCATGGCCTTTTTAATGAACATGGTGTGTGTGTCACAGTATCACATTCCAGTGTCCCCAAAGCATCTACGTACACCGAGAACTTGGTATGCTGCCCACTTTGCAGGAGGCCAGCATGTATGCTTTGATCATTTCTATGATGCCCATCTTTTTATGTATGTAATGTGAGTCTGTGTGTGTGTATGTGTGTGAGAGAGAGAGAGAGGGATGGCCTGATATAAATGAGAGATATCAGAGGAACTGAGAGGTAACGTGTTGCTACATGCGCTGCATTTGATTTGCTGTGTGAGTGCATGTGTGTTTGAGGCCTGCCGTTGTTTTCTGCGGTTTCCGTTTCCTGGCTTCCAGCCCTTGTCCTCTTTTCACTCAGTCCCACAGGTATCTCCTTATGGCACCTGATCGCTGCGCTTCTGCCCGCTTCAGCTGTTTCTTTCTGTGCGAGGCCCAGCCCGCTCTCGTCTTGTGTTACATTCTGCACTTAACTCCGCAAATGTTCGGTCTGCACCTCTGTGATGCGGATCGTGCAGTAGCAGTTCTCTTGTGAAGGGCATCGTGTGTGAAATTGGTCGATGCCACACAACCATCTTGGCTCTTCCTCGCCCCACCTATAGTCAGATGCCAAGAGTGCATTCTGGCCCAGAGTCTGTTTAGAAAACAGAATGGTCTGCATTTCTCTCTGGCTTAAAAGTTTTGGCAGTTGATTTTATTGATTAATTTCCTAGCTCATATATTCATATATTTGTTTGTGTTTTTACAGTTGAAAAGTGTGCAGTAATGGGAAGTGGGGAAGAAATCTTTTTAAAGCATTTCTGTCTGCTTCAGACTGGAGGGTGACGGATTTTGAAGCGGGGAGCTAATCAGAGTGCGCAAGGCATGTGACAGGACATTATTCTCTCTCTTACCCTCATCTCATCTCTTATATTACCCTCTTAAGTACCACTGTATTTTAATTTACGCTGTGGTAGCCCCATTGTGCAGCCCCGGTTATGTTCTCAAAGAGCTTTACTGCTTGCTTAGTGGGGTCTCTGTGCGAAGCTCTCTCGCTCTCTCCTGTGCGCTGAGTGAGAGTCGGAGATTGTCTTCCTCAAACGCGCCGGTAGCCTGTGCTCTCTTTGTTTTGAATTCTCTGTTATGGATGCTCCCGCTGAGAGACAGGGTGAATAAGCATTCCTTAAACTCCTTTCCAGTGAAGTTGTTTACCCTCTCAGTCACAATAATAGGGAATTGATTTGGCTGGTAACTGCAGTCTTGTTTTGGAGTTTGGCGGAAAAACGACGTGAGGAGAGAAATGGCGGAGGTCAGTGGGAGACGGGTCGGTGGTCTCGTCCTGTCAGCTCTGCCTCACGCTCTCATGTTTTTTACGGTCTGCCTGTAAAAAAGCCTCTCCTGCTATACCAGCATTAGCACACTTACTCAAAAGCTGAAAAAATCTAAATAAAAGGGTTATAAACACGCCTGCTCAGCCGCGAGTAATATCAATACAGATATTCTTCTAGATCTTTCCCCCTCATATTGATAACAGTGGCCATTGAGCATGTGCAAGAGGAACAGATGCTCCTGCCTGCCTTGTGCTGATACATATCCTTTAAATTTGCACCCCTGTTTTTGTCCAGGTGTACATTATATACAGTTCATTAGGTTTTAAATTACTCGTGCACCTGGCGAAGATGGAAAACACTATTTGAGATGAGCTCTGGTAATGAACTGTCTGATATGACCGTTCATGTTTGGGCAGACTTGGACAGTTCCTCTGAGCTTTTTCAAAATATTTTTTACCCCCAAAAAGATCGGTGTCAGCTATTTAATCATACTGTAGCTTTCAGTGCTTTCTAACACCCTCCTCTGCTAGGATACAACTACTGGCTGGTCTTATATGATATTTTATTAATTAAGATATCAACAGATTGTGAGGGTTCATATGATGATGTTTACTGGGCTGGTGTACCAATGCTGAGTGATCTTTTAGTCATGACGAGAACAGAACTGAGATGTTTGGCCATACGCTAGACATGGGTTCAGCATCATGTTTATGTTGATATGGATTTCTTACCTATGCTTGTGAATCATTGATGGTGTGTTGTTTTTCTTCAGATTGGAAAAAATTATTCTCTGAGAAATCAATAAAGTGTCAAAAAATGACCTTTTCTTATTTGTTACTTATGCTGTTTATCTTATGCAACCTGTTTTCTTCCCATTATCATTGTATCAGTGGCGGTTCTAGAACCGGGAATTGGGGGGGCGCAGACGCGTCCCTTTATGACAATTAGTCCTGGCTAGTTCTCAATCATTTTCATTAACTGATGTGTTTTCCAATTATCGTAATTGGCAAGTGAAGACGCGGTGTCTCTCCATATGCGATGGAGCAGCGATGAAATCATGGGCTAAATTCAGTACAGTGGCGGAACCAGAACTGAGAATTGTGACAAAACATCCGTTTAAAACAGTTATTAGTCCTGACCTGTTCTCAGTCATTTTCATGATTAACAAAAGGTTCACTCTGAGAGTACTCCCCAGTTAACAGGTGGTGCTTGTTCTCCCCGATTACGTAAGAAGACAATCATTCATCTGGACGCATATTTGCTGTATTTAAATCAACATTATTCAAATTTGCATACCTGTCGACTCTCATGCAAATAGCTTGAGCAGCACGCTGCCTATTTAACTGCCGAGTGCCACTTTTTTTTTTTTTTTTTAATCAACCCACGCACTACCGAGAGTGAAAGGCAATTTTTCATTGGAATGCGGACCTGATCAATCAACGCGAAGCACTGGCCTATTAATAAGTAAATTATTTTTCTGTACTGAATTTCGCCCATGATTTCATCGCTGTTCGATCGCATATGGAGAGAAACCGTGTCTTCAGTTGCCAATTACAATAGTTGGAAAACGCGTCAGTTAAGGAAAATGATTGAGAACTAGCCAGGACTAATTGTCATAAAGGGACGTGTCTGCGCTCCCCAATTCCCAGGTTCTAGAACCTCCACTGCATTGTATGTGCGATTTCTATGATGTAACGTGCATGAAAAATGTTTTATTGTTTTGTGCATATTCTTTTGATGTATGATTTGGATCCAGTTTTTTTTTGTGTGTGTGTGTGTGTGTGTGTGTGTGTGTGTGTGTGTGTGTGTGTATTCTTGTATTTGCAACCAAGTGAGAACCAAAAACAGCCTTTCCCGACAGAGTGGGGACATTTTTGAGAAGTGGGAATATTTTCAAATGTCCTCGCAGTTACAAAGGCAAATTGTGACTATGTAGTTCAGGTTAGGGTTAAGGTTAGAATTAGGGAGAGGTTAAGGTTAGTGTACGGGTTTGGGTTAGGCATACATTGCTTATTGTTAAGATTAGGGAAAGGCTGGAGAGACACAGGAGGAATGAATGAAAGTCAATGCAATGTCCTCACAAAGATATAAGTACACGGATGTGTGTGTGCGTGTGTGTGTGCATGTGTGTTTGTGTGTGTGAGTGAGTGTCCTAGCAAGAGTGATGTCATTCACTCTGTGTGCTTGTTGTGCAGCGTGGACATGCGGTCTTGTGTTATGTGCTTTCAGTATCTTCGTGCTATGCCTGTGTACTTGTGAAATGTATTTGTGCGCATACTCTGTGTGTTACACACATATAGTGCATGTTTATGCCTGGGTGCTGGTTGTGTTCGTGTGTGTCTTTGAAAGAAAGTGGAATCGGTCAGTATGTGACTGTTCCTGGGAATTCACACCTCTTTTTCCCAGTCAAATCCTCATCCCACTGAGATACTCCAAACACGAGACGCTCACAGATGGTACAGTACTGTGGCCTTGTCACTGAAGCCAGGGATGGAGGGAACCCGCTTTAATGCGGGTGCAGGAACCGTTGGCAGTAGGAAATGAGACATTATTGATCGCTGGTTCATATATAGCAAACAACAATCGCAGCCATACTCAGGCGAAGATTATCACATACAAGGAAACGCATGGATACTTGGTAGCACACTCGACACGCACACACGTACCCACACATGCACAAGGACAAGCACACCCCCCACCCTCCCCCCCTGTGGTGAGTTCAGTGTGATTCTTTAGCTATTAATTAACCGCAACCTTACGTGAAATCCCACCAGACCCGTTCCATACAACTTCGTCATTCTGCCATTTGTGATTATTGACCCAGAGTTTTAAATAAAAGTGTAATCAGGCCTGCATCTCGGCCCCTGCGTCAGGCTGCACTGTCCCAGCCTGCAGATGGCTTCAGCACGTAGACATCGCCCATGTTGGGGACCTCCGCTCTGCTACAGCTCCACTCAGAGAACGCGCAACAACAAAATGGCTAGGTCTGTGGTACATGGGATTCGTCAACGTTGCTGATGTCATCATCGCTGTTGTGCACATTGTTGTCAATTTTGACAACGAGATTGTTTATGTGACGCTCTGTTGGCTATGATTACTTCATATTGCCCCTTCCTGGACTCTGACCAGCGGAGGTTTAGCAGGGGCAGGGTAAGAGAATGGAGGTATGTGCCTGGGGAACACTTGTGTTATAGAGATGGATAGTGCGGTCAGAATGGCTAGAAGTGCATCCTGGTGCAGTAAGGAGTTTTTTCTGGAAGACGGTAAGCTGGAATTGAAGCCTCTTTTTCTTCCCACATGCAGATCTATCTCAGTGTCTCCAGCCATTTGGAGCCTGCCCTGAACTGATGTCATCCTCTTCAGTTATTATTTTTATTTTATATTTATTTATATTTTATTTTTATTTATTTTTTATTATAGTGGTGATCTTTAAACGGTTATGTCCCTTTATGTCAAAAAAGTAAAACTGAAAGCAATGATTCTGTTTCTACATTTCTCTATGCTGCGCACATCTTTTGTATATTACATTTTACAATGTTCTTTTCAACATGAGAACATTTATTGATAAAGAGATTGCTATTTTAAGACTTGAGGCTATCTAACCCAGGTACTGCACTTTACTGTAAAATTTTTCCTCGATGTGTGACTTGGAAGCAGTTTCCTTTTTTTTTTTTTTTGCCTGTTAGTTGCACAGTTGTGTACACACATGCACACATGCCAAAACATACAAGGTGAAACATGCATATGCACCCACAGACACACATGTACATACCATGCAACAATCCTGAGATTTCTTTTACTCACACCCCAGCTGGTCAGTAATAACAAAACAAATATCTTTAAAAAGAAAAATCTTGAGTCTAAGCAGCAGAATTTATTCAGAGATTAAGTGGGAAAATATTGTAAATGAGAGAAGTAGGAGGGGGGAGGGGAAAGGGAGAGAATTTTCCATATTCTTTGGAATCATCCAAAAAAACAATCATTTTCTTTAGTCCATTTGATCCAGCATCTGATCCAGTTGTCATTATGTTCATCTTTCATCTGTTCAGTGTTATGATCCACGCCAAAGTCCGAGATCACAGCTAGGCGTCCCCCTCCTCTACAGCATTATACCCTCCGATCTGAAGGACTCACAATTACTACCGCCTTCTCCAAAAAAAAAAAAAGAAAACTAAATTAATGATATTATGCATACATTCGCACTGATTATGCTACAATCCTGTTTGACATTTCCAGATATAATTTTGCACTGCCCTGCATACAACAGTATGTTAGCCACAGAAGCATGCTGGAGTTAAAAAGAATGTGGAGCTTCAAATAAGACTTTTGAGAAAACATTTTTTTTTATTTTGAGTACAGATAGGCATATCTGTTTTGAACAGTACTAGCCTATACTAAGATTCCACTGGAGGTATATAAATCTACTGTGGCCTGTTTGACAGCCCGAGTGGGAGGAGCTGGCGGTTGCTAAGTGCCGTGCTGTTGGTGTTTGTTTCTGTGTATCAGAGAGCATGGGTGGCTAAAGTTACTAGCATTGATAAAGGCTTAAGAAGTACTAAAGGGATAGCTCTACCCTGTATATCATCATTATTATTATTATTATTATCATTATCATCAATATCATCATCATCATCATGAGAGATACATTAAAAGCAGTGTTTGTTCTCACTCAGATGATCCTGTGCCCTGCTCTCCTTTGTCCCTGAGGCCCAGCTGGCCTTGTTGGTGGATAATTTGCTGGCCATGTTTGCATTGCACAGGGCTGTGCGTCTGTCTGTTTGTAAATCCCTCGGTCTGAGGACCCCAGCTTCTCTCCTCCTCTGAGAGGCTGTGTGGGGCTGAAGATTCCCCTCAAGGGTGGGGTGGATACAGTGCAGCTACGGCACGATGGGCGTGTCCGAGAAGACGGAGGTGATTGAGTCTGTGTCCCCTCGCGCCTGCTGGAGTTTTGGGTGATCTGTGGGGACGGCCAGCGTGGCCCTCAGCCGCCCATTCTGTACCTCCTTGATGGGCTCAAGGAAGACCACGTGCTTGTTGTTCCCGCTGGCCTTGCGCCCGGGCCCCTCGGTGGTGGCAGGCGGGGTCGGGGTCAGGATCGACGACTGGGCACTGCACTCGTTTCCAGGAGACGACACGGCCACGGGCGGGACTGGCCGTCGCCGACGGCACCAGCACCGACAGGGCGTAAGGTACAGGTACATGAGCACAAGCACCAGGCTGACCACGCAGCCCAGTAGGGTGGTGAAGCCCGTGTTGAAGGGTTCGCCTTCATGCCGGGCCCGCACTGTGACGTTCACCTCCCGAGACTCGTTGGCAGGCGGGTGCCGGCGGTCCAGCGCCATGCACAGATACACGCCTGAGTCCTGTCGCCGGGCCCCCACAATCTCTAGGCTGCCATTGGCGAACATGCGCAGTGAGCCATTGTTCCCTGGCGGGACCACGTACTCTTGGTCTGGAGACACCCACAAGTAAGACAGGAGCTGGTGTGGCCCCTTCCCTATCCTGAAAGAAGTGTTGCAGTGCACCATCACAGAGTCACCCTCATAGACCGGCACACTAGGTGGTGGCCCTCCAGGCAGGCTCTGCAGTTTGATGGAGCAGTTCTCGAAGAAGCGGCTGTGCCGCAAGAACCGCACTGAGGCCCGGCGCTCTTCGTAGACCAGGCAGGTGTGCTCTTCCTCGTAGTCCCTCACCGAGCTGAAGTTCCTCTGCTGCCAGTGCCGGAACAGTCCATACATGGAGCACTCGCAGTTGAGCGTGTTGTTGTGGAGGAACAGCCCGCTCTGCACGGCGGGGGGCAGGGCCAAGATGTCGTCCAGGGGCAGCTTGGGCATGCGGTTGGAGGAAAGGTCAAGCGTGTTGAGCGAGGGGTGGCTGTGCTCCTGGATGGAGAAGAAGGGGAAGTCTGTGAGGCGATTGTGGCTGAAGTAGGCCTTGCGCAGGTTGCTCAGACCTGTCAGCGCCCTGCTTTCGACTCGGGTGATGCGGTTGTTGAAGAGCAGCAGCTCCTCCAGCCCCACGAGCTCGAGGAAGTAGTACTGCGCCACCATATGGAGCTCGTTGGAAGAGAGGTCCAGGTGGCGGAGCCTACTGCTGTTCCGGAAGGCTCCATGGGAGATCCAGGTGAGCCGGTTGTGGGCCATGCGCAGGGTGTCAAGGCGGGGCAGCCCTGCAAACTTGTCCTCCTCCAGCCGCACTAGTCGGTTGTGGCTGAAATCCAGGGTGCTGATGTACGTGGGCATTTGGACAGGCAGATTCACCAGACCCTGGGCACCACAGCTCATAATGTCAGCAGCACACAGGCAGCTCGGCGGGCAGGCGCTGGAACCAGCCAGCTGCAGCAGGATCGAGCTGACCACCAGGGGGCCGGCCACACCCTGAGCACCATTCATCTTTCTGGAACAGCCTCGCTACCAGGCATGGAGGGAGCAGCCCGGCTCACCCTTACTCTACGGCTTAAATTTAATGAAGGCCCGCTGACCGGCAAATTAATGTTTATTTTCCAGATGAGGAAAGAAAGTCTTCTGAAAAACATCAAAGATGAAAGGTTTTGTAGTCCTCCAGAAAGTGTACTAAAAAGTACAATTAAAAGCAAAAAGAAAATAAAAGAGGAATTAGCATCTTGAATTCAACTATTGGTTTAGCCCCCTTTCAGATGTTTGAGGAAAAGAATGTATCTACATGGTTTCCCTGTGGATTCTTTTCAGAAAGACATGGCGCAGGAGCAGCAATGTAAATATTGCAAACAATAGTGTAGCTAATTCCACAGGAAAGGAGGGAGCCCCCTCTCTACATCACAGCTTTTAATTACTCACAGTGTGTCAAAACGTACACACCTCCAGAGGAATCCTCATCCATCTTGCTCTGTGTTCCCTGCGCGTCTGTGCGCGGAGTTAACCGAAACTCCAGAGTACTCTTCAGGCTTCCCTCCCTGTTGGCCAGAGTTTGGGAGATCCCACTGAGCACATGGAAGCAGAAGTTTGGAATTGATCTGGAGCGTTAAGGTTCAGCGATCCACCTCCGCGGTCTCGTAAGCGATCAGCCCTGCTGCGGACGCTGATTTCGCCCCATCCTCTGGGGTGAGTGAGGAGAGACCTCTGCATTCATAAGATTGTCTGCGGTGACCCAGCAGTCGTGACGTCCTTGTTTTCAGTACAAGTGCTGGGGGTCCACTCGAGTTTTTCCACACGCAGTTCTCCCGTAGCTTTTGCAGATTCTGCTCTCAGTGTGAGTGCTGAGTGGATCGAGGGAAGTGAGCATTCTGTCCGCTCGGGTTAGCGCAGTCATGTGCTCGGTGAGTCGTTTGCGAGCGCCTGTTGTCGGGGGTGACCGACTGGAGCAGCGTGTGCTCCAGCAGGCAGGCAGTCCGAGGCAGAGCGGACTAATAATCAAGAGGGTTGAGGGGTTGGTAGTTTTTGTCAAAGGGAGTCCTTGTTGAGTAAACGTGCAGAAAGTATCCTTGATTTTGAGTGTGCGATAATGTTTGTGCGTATGGCTATTTTTTTAATCAGGGCTGGTCCACTAGTGGCTCCTTCATCTTCGTCCCTTAGAATTATCTTGATGTTGTGGTCCTTCCATCTCCAGACAAAGTCCCAAACTTACTCTTTTTTTTTTTTTTTTTTTTTGACCTGGTCCAACCAGCAGCAATCCCTTTTCTATCCAAAAAGTACGAGCTAGGAAGAGGGTATGGTGGGAGTAAAGGTTATTTAACTCTGGCGCTCTCCCTCTCCCTACTGTCTTAGCAGCTTCTGTCGCTTTCCTTACTCCCAACCAGCTCACTCAATCTGCCTTCTTGTTCAGGAAAAGTCCCTCCCTCTTCTTCTGATCTCTCTCATTCAGCCTGCAGCTCCACAACTCCCTCTCTCCTTCTCTCTCTCTCTCTCTCTCCCTCGCGCATGCACTGTGCCTCCCTGTGCCTCGTTCCCTCTCTCATGCTCTCACTCTCTCTCTCTCCCTCCTCGCTCTGTAAGCTGGCTGACAGGGAGTTACTGAGGAGGAGCACTCAGAGACTACTGCAGAGCCCTGATTGGCTGACATGAAGAATAATAAAAGGCGATGACTGGCGAAAGAACCTCCCCTGGTATTTTTTGTCCCTTGTTTACTGCCAGATAATTTATTTATTTTTATGTACTTCTCTGGTTGTTTGGGTTTGTTCAGTACGTTTTGTCTGAATTGATCAATCTGAACTGCTGGCCTGATGTCTGGGTGGAGAAAATCTTTATTACTAGAAGGGTCTGTCTTGGGGTGGGTGAGGGGGTGCAATCCAGTAGATAAGAGGGTACCCTCCCATTTGCTCTCTCTCTCTCTCTCTCTCTCTCTCTCTCTTTCTCTTTCTCTCTGGCAGCTTTTTCTTTTTCGACTTTCGCGTCAAAAATCTACCACCTTTTCAGAATATTGCCGATATTATTCCATTTCAGTCTGCCTGAGATCTAATTTGATATTACCTCAAACAGAAGTTCTTTTAGATCAGAGAAACTGGGATAGGAAGGGGAAAGATTTTCATTTTCCTTGGTTACATGCTGGATTCTACGTTGGTAGCCTTCGGTGAGAACGCGTTCCAACAACAGAATGGTAAATTTGAATGAGATGGGGGCTCCAACTGAGTTACTGCAGTCTGATCTTCGTTCGATATTCATTGCTGTGTTTGTACGCAAGTTTGTGTGTTCAACACATATGGGTTGATTAATTTGTGTGTGGGTGTGTATGTGCATATGAATATCTGCGTTTATGTGCGAGAGAGGCAGAACCGTGTCTTTCTTTTGGGCATGGTGGCTCTTGCAGCCTGACTGCTGTCACATTGCATTAGTCTGTGTGCCCAGGAGCCAAGGGCCACTGGTGTGGGCCTCATGTGACACAGACTACACACCGTCTCCAGTCCCATCCGCACACACTGCTCATCTCTCCTCCGCTGCCATTTATACGTTCTGACACACTGGGGAAACTGGCCAGCAGGCTTCTGGGCACAGCTGCGCCACAGGAGGGGGTGCTGAAGGGCAGATAAACACTTAGGGTGTAGAGAACAGGGTTAGGAAGCACCATGTTGGAAGATATTAGAGAAATTGGTCTAGACCTCCTTTTAGTCTTGGGAGATTTTGGTTTTTCTGAAGCGAAGAGAACAAAAAAAAAAATCAAGGCATAAATATTTCATCATGAATTTATTTATCCCTTGAAATCCTCGCTTTGTCCTGTTGGGACATTCCCCCCCCAATGCCTTTTTATTCTTAGATGGAGAGCTCCACTACCTTCAGTGTGTTATGTTCATTGTTATGGAAATTGGTCCCCACATATCCAAATTGCCCATTTATGAACGCAGTGTAAGAGAGGACCTGGAGTTAATGGCTTTGGTGACTTCTATATGTTTCCATAGCTCCATCAATTTAGCCTGAAAATGACAGCGGGCATTGATGGCAAGTCAAGGTCTGCAAGCTTTTCATTTATTTATTTGTTCCTTCGTTCATTCATTCATTCATTCATTGGCTCTGCTGAATAGCTGCTTAGTACAGAACACTGAATGTCTTTCCTGGGAGTCCACAGAACCACCTGCACACTCCAGGCATGCTGAAATTGCCAGAAAAATTTTAAAATAAGAAATATATTATTTTTCCAGATCTACTCAGCCATGCAGAGGGCAGCACAGACGCCTCACAGCCAGAGTATTCTGTGTACAAATCCAGCCTGGGGCCTCTCTGTGTGTAGAGAAGGGTATTGTTAAGATTTTAATGGTACTACTAGTCTTACCAATACTGCTTATCGATCCGGTGCTTTTACAGCGCTCTTACCAGTTCTTAGAGAAAAATCAAAAATAAGTAACAGAATTAATATGAATTTCCAAATATATTCACAAATAATCAGATATTGCTCTCTAACCCTTTTCACACTGATAGATTTCAATGACTTTGTTTCTCATCTGTCCTTTAATTTCTTTAGATTGCTGCATGTTTTGCTGCTTTTTGCTCACTTCACATAGCCAAACAGGTTCTATTCAAGCAATATTTGGATTCACCAGCGCTGACAGCAATCATGCCTGAGTGTGTCCAGTGAAATTGAACCCAATTATCAATTATATTAGTTCAATTGATTGATTTGGTAACTTAGGGCCAGTAAGGGATGGATTACTTTTTTTCCTTCAGCAAATGAAATCATTGTTTAAAAACTGCATTTTGTATGTTTTGCATTCTGAGTTTTTACTCAGGTATTCTTTGTCTTAGATATACACCAATGAGCCAAAACATTAAAACCACTCACAGGTGCAGCGAATAATGTTGATTATCTCATTTAAATGGCACGTGTCATGGTCTTCCAACCGATCTTAGATGGTAAGCGAACAGTCGATTCCCATATTCAACGTGTTGGATGTGGGAGAAATGGGAACTGAATGACTTTGACAAAGGTCTAATCATTATGGCCTGATGAGTGGGTTAGAGCATCTCTGAAGTGGCAAGACTACTGTCAGCAGATGTGAGTGACTACTGACAGGGGTACAAAGGAGGGACAAACCACAAACCAATGACAGGGTTGGGGGGCCCAAGGTTCACTGATGTTCAAGAGCGATGAAGGCTATCTCGTCTGATCCAAACCGACAGAAATGTGACTGTGGCACAAGTCGCTGAGAATTTTAAAGATATTTTAATCAGGAATGTTGCACAACACACAGTGCATTATACCCTACTGTGTATTGCACTTTTTAGCTCGCAAACCAGTCAAAGTACCCACTCTAACCCTGGTACACCTCTAACCCAGTGGCCACCCAGAGCCTCCGAACTGAGTCTTGGAGCAGTTGAAGACGGTCGCCTGGTCCAGTGAGCCTATTTTCTTTTACATTATTAGCTTCGGCTGGGTACATAGGCACCATTTATTTTGGAAGAGATGGCATCAGGATGCACTGTGGGACGAAGTCAAGCTGGTGGAGGGAGTGTAATGCTCTCGGAAATGTTCTGCTGGCTGGGAAACCCTGAGTGTAGGAAGTGAAATCAGTTTAATGGAGCTGTTTTCGCAGCACAAGGAGGACCTCCACTATATTAGGCTGGTGGATTTAATCTTGTTGCCGATCAGTATGTATGTGTGTGTATGTGTGTGTGTGTGTGTATGTGTTATATATACACACACGCACACTTGTATATGCAGCATACACATGTATAATATTCATATTTGAATTAACATGGATTTATTTCCTCATATACTCATACACATTAACATTCTGGTGTCGAAAATGCAACAGCATTGATTTGAAAAAATCGTCATTAGCGACTAACACAGCTGAAATGTTGTTTTTCTTGATTGTAATGTTAACAGAAGAAATACCAAAAGTGTGCACATCCAGACAGGAAGTACTCTGGTGCAAGGCAAAAATATTTATAAAAGTTGAAGCACAAGAAGTCTACACTCGGTAAGGCTCAAAAAAGAATTTGATTCACTTTTTAATTTTAGTATTTTAGTTTTTTTTTTTTTTTTTTTTTTGAGACTTATATTGTGCAGACTTCTTGTTGCCGGTATCATGAGCCAACAATGCGACATGACCTCTCTTTCGGTCCAGAGCGAGTGTCTGGAGGATGCCAGTGTGTTCTGAAGCTGGAACCTTGAATTTCTGAAGAACCATTTCTGATCAAATGTATGAACACTCTGATATTTGTAGCGAAATAATAAGAGGGCTAATAGCTCCTTTTAATCATTAACCCATGTTTATATAATTGAGTTAGCTTTGTGTGGCTCTAGGCTGCTGGCATACGCTACCTGAGGTGGATGGGGAGACTAAAGATGAGTTACGAGTTGAGCAGTCCGTGCATTTCTCCGCCTGTGTATTAAGCCATGTGTAATGCACTCGGGTGAGATGTTTGGAAAGATCACTCGCGTCCTCCCTTGCTTGCAAATTACTTGTTGCACCTGTGGCAACAAGCATCGTTGCATGGACTCAAGTGAAGTGCAGCCAGACTTCCGGGTTCATGTTCTCAAAAAGCAGGGTGTCTGTGTGAGGACATGGGAAGAAGAGAGGACATGCAGAGAGAGCTGTCCCCACCCCTTGTACAGACGATAGGCTTAGAGTGAGACAAAGATCTCTGTTCTAGATTGGGAACAGTGAAGATACATCAGTGTCTTAAAATCGCCAATACCGACAGCAGAACCGATAACGTCTGAGTTTATGAATATTACCGTCTTTAATAATTCAGCCCTGGGGCCTGTTAAAAAGGGCTTCAGTGCCCCTCCCTATCTGTGTGGAGTCGTCTTATTCTTTCAGTAAGATTGGGGACTTTATATTGCCCCTGTGTGCGAGTGCTTGAGTGAATGGTGTACAGTGCCTTCAAGAGAGTACAGGACTGTCCTGGATGTGTCTTTGCCTCTCACCGATTTTATTTTTGGATTGACTCCATGCCCCACCCCACTCCCCTCCACCCAGTCATCATGGCCCTGATGAGGAAAAACCTGGCAGATTGGGGATGGACACAAATAATTTTCTTGAACATTTTTCCCTGAGCAATATGAGAGGGATTGGGTGGTGTGTGCACCCACAGCCCCTGAAATATTCATCGACCACTGGGAAGAGTCCTTGAGAGAAGGAACGTCCCCGTGAGCCATTGCCCTTTTCTTCCTATGTTCTTTATCTTTATTTATTTATTTTCACAGTGGGGATTCCCCCCTGTGCCGAGCGGGAGAAGCAGTGCAGTGATGAGGGATTTGGCATGGGGCAAGGTCTTACTCTGTGGTGAATAAAATCATTCCTCAAATGTTGCTGAATGTGCATCTTACCTTTCTTTTTTTTTTTTTTTTTACACATTATAATCATGGCACTTCTCTAAATAAAGCAGTGGATTAATCCTACAGCTCAACACTTGCAAAGGATCAGGGTCATTTTTTAGACCAAACGTTGTATTTGCGACCATAAATGTAGTACTGGACCCTCAGAAAGTGTACTGCTGCTTTAGGTAGCACATTTAGCCAGGACTGAGATGGGCGCAGATGCAGATGGATGCCCCTGAGGTCATGTAATGTGGCCTAGTGCCATAATAGGAAAGTAGTGAGATCTTGAGCGGATATGGATGGGAGAATGTTCCTCTGCATTGCCGGATTGATCCATCTCTGAGGGTATACTTAACTGCCTCTCTGTAGTCAGTTCACTCTTTGCAATTGCCTGCACTTTGCTGTCTGGTTTTTTTGGTAGACCAAAGAGAAAAATCTGGGTTTTTTTTTTTTTTTTTTTTTTAAATATAAGCCTGCATTTTTTATTTTGATGTCCTCTATTTTGAAATGTGATGGTATTGCTTAACGACAATACCTTAACTATCTCTTTGGGTAAACATTGCTTTTTGAGATCATGATCAGCACCATCAGTAGCTATGAAATCTGCACATAAAGGAATTTTGTTTGCAGTATAAAGTCTATTGTTTAATTTATGATTCACAGTCTAAATTATTCTGAATAGCCCATAATCACAGAAATAAATCTGTTGTTATTTCTCATGTGATCGAGCTGAGCAAAGTCGTGTTATTTTGCTTTCAGCAGATGGAAAATTAGCACAATCAATAATGCGGTGGAAGTGTGCCGCTTTTGAAGTAAAATGTCACACTGTCACTCTTGAAGAGCGTTTCATTTCCTTCAATGCGAAGGCTTATCTCCGTCCTGCACAAATGGCAGAATATATGGAAAACAATGGCTGTTATTATCTGGATTGAATCACATTTATGGATGGCGTGGGGGTTTTTCTGCATTCAGTGTAGAGGGAACACGCGTGATCTCGGTGAGTGAAGGAGTGTCTGTGAGCAGATCTGGAAAAAAAAAATGTCCTCTTGTTGTATTGACAGC
The DNA here is from genome assembly GCA_029692085.1 of Gymnothorax javanicus. Classification (NCBI taxonomy): domain Eukaryota; kingdom Metazoa; phylum Chordata; class Actinopteri; order Anguilliformes; family Muraenidae; genus Gymnothorax; species Gymnothorax javanicus. Next base: position 52,798,614 of record CM056202.1, read on the forward strand.
AAAAACTGGATAATCAAACGTAATTAAACAGGTTAGAAACGGTTAATGCAGGAGGAGTGGACAGGGAAGGATAGAGACATCACCTCTGAAATGTAATAACGGTTCTGTCATGTGGGCTCTCTTCCTCCTGCGGCTGACAGAACGTTTTTGCTGTAATACGACTGTTATCAGTAGGCATCAGTGGGCTGGGGGCCATGCTGGGGAGGTCGTTTCTGATCTCGGTGTGGAGGTAAAGGTAGAGAGAATTTGCCCTTCTCTTGAACTCTGTGGGAGCAACAAGGGTAATGGTGTGTTACTCACAGGGTGTGGACTGGCCTCACACGGCCGGTGCAGGTAGGAGAGGATTGTGAAATGAGGAGAAACTTGTGTTACTTCCCGAATTAACCTCACTAAAGCGATGCGTACCCAGCCATTTCACAGTCCTCATTGATCGGCTGCTGAGAACGACTTGTTTTTCCAATTACGCTAATGAGAAGGGATCTGTTTATCAGCTGACACTATTGCAGGTAGCAGAATCGGGAGAGGGGCAGGAAACTGCACAACACCTCATCTGTAAACCTCATTGTCTCCTCCAACATTGTGTGACCATTTGGGGAGTGTCTTGCAAAACCGTATTTATCATGGTAACAGCTGAAACGTGCGCTGCTCATGAACTTGTTGAAGAAATACATTTATGTTCTTTAGATTCTTTTGCTCCTTCATTTTGGCATGAACCACTGGTAGAATGCACCCTCATCTCAAAGGAAGTCGGACATATCATTTTTTTGTAAAATGTCTGAGTTTTGCCATGTTCGAGTGGAAATGATTGTGTTCTGTGACTGGCACTAGACAGGAGCTTGATATGAAGGTGCAGGGCTTTCAAAAGTAGCCGGTGACCGGCGATAATCGCCGTCTACTCGGGACATGATGACCGGCTACTCGCGACTCTGATTCTCCATATCATGAAATTCATTTGGTGACCTTCCTCGCTTCTTTAACCCGGAGTTTAGCCATATTTTCAATAAAAGGAGTCATTGCGTTATTTCCTTGCTTTAGTGAGCCATTTTGGTTTTCTTCATCGCGCTTGAACGAGCCTGGCACAGCCTCCGTATGCTACGTTCGTACAGTTTTGATAAAGACTTGTGGTGCTTGCGCAGGCAGAAAATCACTACATCGCCTGCGTTAGAAATTCCCATCGCCGTTTGACTGAGGATACGAGATGGCTGAACCCCAAAGTAAAATAATAAAAACCTCAACAATATTGTCCTTCTTCAACAAGAAAGGTAAAGATGTACTATGTCTTGCTAACATAATTTAAAAAGAACCATCATTTCATATCGAACATTTTGATTACCGACAGTATACGGAACTGTTTCCTGCATGGGAAACTTTATTGCTGATATTCAGTTGAAATTTCCCTTAAACTACAAATATAAAATGATGGCGTTAAGATATTAGTCAATGTAATGGTGTTAAAGTAAAGTGTAAGGTGCTTTCACACCGGCATCATTTGGTTCAGTTGAATCGCACCCGAGTTCGTTTTACTTCTAGGTACAGTTCCTTTGGTTCGGTGTGAAAGCAGCAATCATACCAGGAATCGCACCAAAAGTGTACCAAAACAAGCGTACCGAGACCTCCTCCTCGAGGTGGTCTCGGCACGCTTTCAAACGAACTCTGGTGCGATTCATTTCAGTGAGGACGTGAACCGACCTAGATCAGACCCAAGCACTAAAAAAACTGGGTATTTTGGACTAAACCAGCTACCAGGGCCGGCGTTTGCCTTGAAAATTTGGAGGCAAAGATCTATCCCTTTATTGACAACAATTAGTCCTGGCTAGTTCTCAATGGTTTTCCTTTAACACGTTTTCCAATTTAAGAATAATCAAGTGACAATTGAAGACACGGCTTCTCTCCCCCATGCAAACTAACAGCGACAAAATAATGGGCTACATTCAGTGCAGAAGAATTATTTAATTATAAATAGGTCTATGCACTGGCACTCAGCAACGTTAATTTTTTTTTTCCACCGAGAGCGGCATTTCAGAACTCTTTTGCGAATGAAGGTAATTTCGGCAACAAGTACCTACGCCTGTTTGTGCAGCACGGTCACACAACTTGCTGTAAAACATAGACAGCTGTCCGATTGGAAAATGCAAACGGACGAAACCACGTATTTGTCACTAGAATTACCTTCATTCGCTGAAGAGTTCTGAAATGCCGCTCTCTCTGGAAAAAAGTTACTGTCGCTGAGTGCCAGTGCATCGACCTAATTATAATTAAATTATTTTTCTATACTGTATGTAGCCCGTTATTTTGTCGCTGTGAGATCGCATGGGGGAGAGAAGCCGTGTCTTCAATTGCCACTTGATTATTCTTAAATTGGAAAACGTGTAAAAAAAGGAAAGCCATCTAGAACTAGCCAGGTCTAATTGTTGTCAATATAGGGATGGATATTTGCCACTGATTTTTCAGGTCTAGGACCGCCTCTGCCAGCTACCGTAGTAAGCGGCACAGTGCATTTTGGGATGAGGATGCAGTTTAGTAAACACAGCGTAGCAGGCACGGTGAGCAAATCTTCACGGTGAAACGTAGAGTCCGGAGGAGGTGCAGGCCCTAATAAATATTTGGTCTGATGACCATATCCGATCACTACTATCCAAGACGCACAAAAATAGAGAGGTTTTTGGTTTGTAGTGACTTGCGATCCGCCTTCATCATATGCAGTGCCCTACTACATTTTGTGTCAGCCGCATCTGCGCCTCGTTAATGAAAAGTAAACACCGGAAAAAACTGGAAATGCAAGCGATGTAGTACATCTTAAGGAGGGCCACAAGCAACACACGCAGCTGCCTCTCCATTGTACTGCTTGTGTGTTGACTTTTCCTTTGTTTACTTCCGTAGGTTCTATTAAAAATTACCCGCCTTTTCTGACCAATTGAAGACAACCTCAGGAAATACATTCTGTGACACATCTGGCCAATGGGTGATAGGAATGTACTCACGTGACTTGTTTTACGAACTCATCAACCGATTCGCACCAAAATTAAAAATGTGGTGTGAAAGGGGACCAAACAGCTAGCAAATATAACTATATATGTTTTTGCACTTGGTCCGGACCAGTTGAACCGAACTACTGGTGTGAAAGCGCCCTTACCTATATTACCAGATATCGTTTTAATCATTTACTGGAGCCTTGTCTTTGCATGTGTTGGAAAAAGTATGCTAACACCTGTAATTTAGCTCTGCGCTATTCCCTGAGTGGAACACAAATAACGTTCCTTATTGCAAACTCGTTTTGCGGAATGTTGATAAAGGTCGATCCTGAGTCGGCAAAATCAGCATCTGTATTGGTTTTCACTTAGCTTATAAACGGCATTAAAACACCTGAATAGTTATTTGGAAATGGTTTAGCGTTACATCTTTATGCGTACGGTCATGTTTCAGAAATCAGAAAAAACAGCTGCATTTTCTTCACGATTCTTCCCCTCCGCGGGAACCCACCCGGACACCCGACATTTCTGCTTCTCTCGTCCCTTGACCACAGATTATGTCACACAATAGTCAATATTTTTGGTGGCGGGACAAAGCAGTGTAAAAACAGTGTAAAACTAGCTATAAAGCAGTACAGTCCGTGAAAATACACACTCTTTAAGTGTGAAAGAGCGTCGCCAAACTGTGATTTAATCGTTCACGCCGCTGTCTGATCCAAGTCACTTTCGTATTCATACATCTGAAATTTGACAAATAGACTCTTAAGCCTGTTTAAATTACTCAAACTCGCACTTCGTTCTGGGAAGCTTTTCCCGAAATCACAGATGCAAACTTACATGGTTGGAATCATTGACTGTCAATGAACGAACTATGTAAGTTGCTTACCTACGCTTTAGGGAAACATACCCCTGATCATGCATTTCTATGCCTGTAAAAAGGCTGGGAAGTGGGTCAGGCCGAAAGTGTCTCACTCAGGGAATGGTTATCAAAGGGCATCCCACTCAGGACACCTACGTTAACATGTTAATACAAGTTACTTCTATAACACTACATGACACATGTTTTTTCCTGGTTTGTGTGTGTTATTTCTTTATTGCTTATTTTGTGAAAAGAATAGAAATTGCCCAATATTTCCTCCAAACTTTGCTTTTGAGACCAAGATAATGAAATTTAGGAATTCCTTCATTTTCTGCGTAAAAATTTACAAAAAGGTATGAATAAAACAAATCATAAATCGAATTTTATTTAATCTGTTCAATATCAAATCTTCCTATTTAAACAAGCAAAAATGGTCTGTCTTACCTTCTTGAGTTTTTTTGCCGCGGTCTTCGGTAAAATGAGGTGCCCCGAGTTTGAGTTGATCCTCGACAGGCATGCCAAAATATACCTTGTTGGCTTCATACATTTTAACAGTTGCTGTCACAGAGTACTTTTTTGCTCTTATTTTGATAAATTGGTCACATACATGGCAGAATGCATCTAGAGAATGTTTGCAGCTTCTTGATGCCAGCTCTGAAAAATTCTGATATATCTACATGTTTACTTGGGCAGCTAGAACTAAACTGAGTTGGTGAGTGGTGAGCTGCTGTATAGATATTGCTATGGAAAGATCTAGAAAATTTTAAAAGGTTCTTGAAATACTTGTAAGTTCTACAACATCCTAGAAAAATTCTTGAAACTTCTTGGAAGTTGCACAACATTCTGGAAAGTTCTTAAATGTTTGTAAGCTCAAGAAAATTCTTTGTTAGCAAACCAGCTCTATATCTACCTTCAATGTCCTGGAAAATGGATGCCATTTGAAAAATTCATTACCCAAGTCATAAGTCATGGTCTTCTCCTTTTACTTTAGGTATAATTGGGAAATAACACTTTCTGCCCAGGAACAGGAAAAAGCTAAAATTTTGTTACATTGTGTAATGGGCAATATGTTTCAGTCAGATCATGAAACCAGTCATTTCTTGAAATGATTAAATTTTTTAGTCATTTCATAAAATGACTTAAGTTTGACGCCAGCCATTTCATGAAATGTCCAAAAATTTTATTTTGAAAATGAACTGAAATACGATGGAATTCTAAATGCTTCACGTTTCTGATTTCACTGAAGCCATTTTCCCCTTCGCTGTGAAGCTCAAATCTTGAATTATAAAGCCTTAAACAGGGAAACGCATACATTTTCTGATTTGGCTTCTGCACAAAGGGGTTTGTGGCATGTATCTAATTCTAATAACTGATAATCTCAAGTGACAATAAATGTATACAGTAATGCATCATGAGCAAATAATGATGAGCATCCTCAAAAATGTATATGTTAAAACTAAAAAAATTTTGACTTTACATCACCAAATCACAGGGAAATCAGATGCTAGAAGGCACCAGAAAGCATCATAGAGCTTCAAATTTTTTAATTTCTCCTGGTAGAATGCCCCCTTGAGGGCCTAGCACCCTCAATGCTTGGATTCTCGGCACCTCCACCGCCAGCCATAGCCACCTACTCTATTCTGCCAGCTGCCAACTCCAAAATCTTTTGAAAGCCCTGAAGGTGTGTTTATGGTATGCATATGGGGATGTGCAGTTTGTACAGGTGTGAAATTACGTGGTTGTATACTTCAGCTGTGTCACAGTGCAGGTGTAAAGTCATGCGTTTCTGTTTTTCGTGGTTGTGAAGTTGTGAATATTTGCTTTTAAGGTGTAGTGGTTGCCCGGTTTTATAGTCATGTTATTTTCTGTTTGTGCTGTTGTGTGGTCATGTGTTTGTTCAGTAATGCAGCTGTGCTGTCATGAGGTTAGGCCGTTGTGCGTTTGTGCGGATCGTGCAGACGTGCGGCGGTGCGGGTACGCAGTTGCGTAGCTGTGCGGCTGCTCAGTTCAGTGGCGACCCTCTCCCACTCTCAGCTGTTGGGTTTGGCGTGCGGGCTCCTGGATGCGGCCCAAGCTCAGCATGGTGGCAGTGATGACTCAGCCGGGATCTGCTGCTCTCCGCGGTTGTTGTGGTGGGGCCGGCAGCTCCAGAAATAGGCCCCGGTCTGTCTCTCCGTCTGGGAAGCACCTGTAATGGCCATAGTCAGGACCATAGGAACCTCTATCTGACTCTGCTGTGCTGTTCTGCTCTGGAAGTGTGGCTGGCCACTCAGAGCACTGTATGTCCCTCAGGTCATCCACTGTTATGGATTTATACTTCTTTCCTCCCCTCTGATATCTGGTGTGTTTATCAATTCAATCCTAATTTAACACACCTATTTGATTAAGTAGCAGTACGATTGGATCTCTAGTTGTTGAATGAGGTATGCTTTATTAGGGTTGGTTTGTTGAAGTATGGTCAGATCTTTGCTTCGCTGGAGGCACAGAGACCCAAACTCTGGCTTGGAGCTCACAGTACTACTGGAGACTCTTATCCACTTAGCATCTCCCTTGGATCCCCACTGGCAGCAGCTGCTATGTTCTGTGCTGTTGTGAAGTTAGAAAGGAGTTGGTTGGAAAATGGCATCCCACAGGTCCATCTGTGACTTCTTGCCCCATCCATCTTGTCAGCGTGGCGGGGTGCTCCTCCAATGAGGAGGTGAAAGGGGCTGTAGAGGTGCAGTGGAGAGGCAGCTTGGGGTTTGATGTGTTCTGTTCCATCACTGGACACTTTGATGATGCATCCATTTGTTGTTCCCCACAGTGGACAGCTGTACATTTGTTCTCTGCAGTTCCGTCCATTGTTCGAGTCACTGTGACAACCCTTCCCTCAGGCTCCTGTCATGACTTTGCTGAAACATGGTTTTTGTGGGCTCAAACTGGGGTCTGAAAGATTTTGAGCTTGTAAGGTAATGTTCACAAATAATTTCAAACTTTGTAGTTGTAAATGAACCTTCATAAACCTGTGAAAATGATCTGCGTGAGTAACTGAAGCATGTGAATGTGAAGAAAAGCTTTTGTTTGTAAAGAAAATCTTTGTACAGAATTCGTTGGAGACACAGTCCAAAGAATGTGTTGGAGGAATTTGTGATAATTAAAATAGGGTCGCAACTCCTCTACTGTGTATCCACTGAACTGAGTTGTCTGACCTTACTTGGGAACTACAGAGTGTAACAAGAAAGTCTTTTCTCTCTGAAATATTTCCTCCCTCAACATTTTTTGCTCGTCTCAAAGGATTGTTGGAGAATTCTGTCTGTATTGAGTGCCATTAATTGTACTGTTCTTGCCCTTAACCGCCTGGTGTAAAGTTCAGGGCAGGTTTAATGATGTCTCAGTCGATTACTTGACTACAGTGAAGTACGGGCTGGTAGGAACACCTTTATGTCTCAGGAAGAGAGCTCAGTCAATGCTGTGCTTGTGTTACTAATGGTGATTCTAATTTTCTAATGGTGTGGGTGTTGAGGAATGTCTCTTTTTTAACGTTGGACAGTCGTATTAGCGCACAGTAGATCTTTCACAAAGGAGAAATAGAGACCTGGCTAGGGAGGCAGTTTGATGCATTATGTACATTAACAGACATTAGTGATATCAGGAAAAAAAAATTACAGAACCTGCTTGACGTCTTTGAATTTCCTTTTTAATGGTGCTAAATGGTAACCAGGATTGACTTTGGGTAACCTAGGCAACCGATCGACTCAGGCTGTCCTGTGGTGATTCTAGAATCTTTCCCTGTGATTTAGAGTGTCCTGGGGTAACTGTAGGATCTTTCCTTGTGACACAGAGTATCCTGTGGTAACTGTAGGACCTTTCCCCGTGATTTAGAGTGTCCTGGGGTAACTGTAGGACCTTTCCCTGTGATTTAGAGTGTCCTGGGGTAACTGTAGGACCTTTCCCTGTGATTTAGAGTGTCCTGGGGTAACTGTAGGACCTTTCCCTGTGATTTAGAGTGTCCTGGAGTAACTGTAGGACCTTTCCCTGTGATTTAGAGTGTCCTGGAGTAACTGTAGGACCTTTCCCTGTGATTTAGAGTGTCCTGGGGTAACTGTAGGACCTTTCCCTGTGATTTAGAGTGTCCTGGGGTAACTGTAGGACCTTTCCCTGTGATTTAGAGTGTCCTGGGGTAACTGTAGGACCTTTCCCGGTGATTTAGAGTGTCCTGGGGTAACTGCAGGATCTTTCCCTGTGACACAGAGTATCCTGTGGTAACTGTAGGACCTTTCCCTGTGATTTAGAGTGTCCTGGGGTAACTGTAGGACCTTTCCCTGTGATTTAGAGTGTCCTGGGGTAACTGTAGGACCTTTCCCTGTGATTTAGAGTGTCCTGGGGTAACTGTAGGACCTTTCCCTGTGATTTAGAGTGTCCTGGGGCAACTGTAGGATCTTTCCCTGTGATGTAGAGGATTGTGGGGTAACTTTGGGATCTTTGCTTGTGATTTAGCATATCCTGGGGTAATTTAGGGTTCTTCCCGTGTGATTTAGAGAATTGTGGGTTGGCTATAATTCTCTTTTGCCCGTGTTTTTCTTAGGGTGTCGAGAGCTGCTGCTGTCCTGCTGTCTGATCCCTGCTTCCAGCTTCACTCCATCCAGCACCTCCTGGGAGAGAACGAGACCCCTGCCTCTGGACCTGCCTCTGTGCCCCCTGCTGAACGGAAGCACTTCTCCCTACATGCCTGTGAGTCAAACCTCCTGCCCTCTTCACCTGGGACCACATCTGTTCTGTTGGATAGTATATTTTGTTTTTTGTTTGCTAGTTTTCGTGACTTGGTGCACACAATCAAGCGGTGATAAATACTAATTGCAGATTGGAGGTTGGAGGGCCTCATAATATATACTGCAGTAAAATCTGTGAAAGAAGGATGCAGGAACTGTGATATGCTGCAGGTGAGGCTTAGCGTCGGAAAATACAAACTGCATATTCTGCCCTCATTGTTCTTCCAGCAGTTTCACATGACTGTACAAGACAAAATGCTTTCGTATTATTTGTAGAACAAGATCATGTTGAGCCTGAACTGTGCAAATGGAGGGAAAAAATGAATTTGCACAACCATGCATTAATAGAAAAGCTATATTGAGTTTTTCCAGGACATGTAAATGTAATTTGTAATTGGCTACAATTTATTAATAAAAACATGTTGGTACTAGATTGCTATGTTCTGTAACAAATTGGAGAATAGTTTTGCTTGTAGTGTCTCCATTATGTTATTAAGCTTAGAAAAGTGAAATATTGATCCTACATTCGCTTACATACATTACATAACGATGTTTAGTATTATGACAAATGACATATAACTAATATTTTTGACAGGGTCTGTATATGCTGAAACCTCTGCTTACATTTTGTGAACTTTCTGACTTTGTAAGTTTTACTTTATTGTCACTTCCTCTGGCTCAATACATGAGCCACCATTAATCACTGTGAAACTGATCTTTTTGCATTGCTTTTTTCTAAACTGAGAAAAACACAGGTTGCTTCCAAATTATTTGTAGCGGAGAAAATCAATAGGGCAATGTCTTCTGTTCTAGATTTCTTTCTGTTGAAATGAAGGACCTGGGCACCTGGATTATGGCTGTGAAAATGTTATTTGAACTTTTGACTTCTATCCACTTTTCTCTGTGGAAACGCTTTGTGCTTCTTCAGATAATTTTACAACTGTGTATTTTGCATGTCATTCAGAATTGCCTCTCACCCCAAGGTAAGGTCAGGAGAGGAAATTGGCTATTTTTGTTTGGTTTAGTATCCATGAGTAAGTAGGAAAAAAAGACTCGTTTTGTTAAGGGATAATAGCCACGAGTGAGTAGAGGAAAAGGACAACTTCTGTTGAGGGGGATTGATGATGACTGACTGAAGGAAGGGGTGTCCTTTTACAAGTATTAAAGTGGAGTAATAAACGAAGATGACTCCTCTTGTTCAGCAAGAATATGCTTGAATGAGTGCGATAAAGACTACTTTTGGTAAGGTGTAGTAACTACGGGTGAGTGGAGAAAAAAAGACTCTTTTTTTGGGGGGAAATGACCATGAGTAGAGGTACTTTTGTCAAAGGGTAACCGAGAGTAAGCAGGGCAAAACTTCTTTTGCTAAGGTATACTGATACAGTAATTGTAATTACTTTGCTAATTAATTTGCTAAGATATAGTAATATAGTAATTGAGAAATTGAGGAAAAAGACCTTTTGTCGACAGGGAGTAACCACAAGGAAGTAGAGAGAAAAAACCCTTTTTAAAAGGTGAAGTATCCATCGGTAAGATTCTTTTGTTTAGGAGAGTAGCCAAGAGTGAGTAGAAGAAACTAATCTTTTTATTTAATATAAGATAATGCTCATTGAATAATACTTTTTTACTGAATTTGTTACTAAGGAAAGCAAAACAAGTAGAGTAATATGCACTTATTGAAGATAATGGCAGTCAGTTTCTCAGTGAATGAAGCCTGTAAGGGGCCCTCCCAGTGGCTCACAACTAAGACTGTGATTGGCTGTTGGAATCCCAGCTTTGCCATTACTGGATGCGGCTGGAGGTCTGCATGGGTGTGGCAATAACTGGCTCAGCCTCGCCGGGGATAGGGGTTTAGCTGCTCTAAATTTGTTAGTCTCATCAATGTCTTGCGGCCACTCCTGGTCGGCGCGGCGCATGTAGCTGTACGAGTTAATTGTGCGGTGACTGCACTTCAGCAGCATAGGCAGTGTGTGAGTGGCACTGCAACTGCATGGAGTGAAAGACAGGAGGACTAGTCGTCACTCGACTCGGAGGCATCACAACATCTTCTTCCTTAGTCAATGGGAGCAGGTCGCTGCGGTGAACAGAACAGTTCTGCTGTGTTTGAGTGGAGGAAAAGGGGGGAAGCCCCTACACAAGAACCAATATAAATATGACACGAAATGTATTTATGGTTTTTTTTTTTTTTCATTCTGGCCCCATTATAAAGCAAAATGAACAAAGACATCTAAAAAAGCTTTTCTATGTAAGCAGTTACCCACAGAAGCAGGCTGTTTTTTATGTCGAGCAACTGTATATGCATATGTGGAGCTTGGAATATGGTTGTTATCTTTAACAGCCTTTGTTTGGATGAGGGAAGTGGGAAATTGTAGTTTTCAGCTAACACCAAATCTTAAAACCACACATTTCACAAGGGCGTTAATTCATTTGTGGTATCATGCCACTGTGTTGTTCGCTCAGAATCCCTCCTCAGTGCAGCCGTCTGCTCATTCAGCTGTTCTGAGTTCAGCCTTTCTGTTTGCAAAGAATAATTACATTGTAGACACAGCTGTATGCTGCTCACCCAATGTACGCGCAGATGCACCATGTTTGCGCATGAGATTTATCAGTCAGGGAAAAAGCCCTGGGCTAGCCGTAATAAATAGCATCTGCGCTCTGCCGCCCCCCTCCCCCATCGTTCTCGGGGTCTCCCCTGGCGACCGGCCCCCAGCACGTTCTTCCGTGTCCTCCTGCCCCGATGCGCGCCGGTGACGTCGAGTGCAACCTTTTCAGCCATGCTGCCTGCAGTCTCGAAGCCCGTCCCCTCGGACACGCTGCCATTCTCCATTCTCCTCCGTTCCCATGGGGACTGAGGAGTCTCCATGGACACCCAGGTCAGCCGCAGTGCTTCCCTCGCAGTAACACAATGTCCCCTTGTTTTGCTGTGCCGTGTTACCGCAGGGCACTCGCTCACCTCCCCTCCTTCATCATACCAGTATTTATCAATTCAGCCATTCTACAGCCTTTTGCGCTACAGACTTCATTGATGACTTCATATGAATGCACATTAATACAAGCATTAGAAGCTCTTCACAGCTAGCTATAATCATTCTAACTTAGCAGGCGTTGAGCCCAGTAACAGGGCCGGCTGGTTTGTTGTAAATTCACTTTGGCGTGATATGGGAAGCGAGGTGACATAACGAGCTGGGACGAGAGCTCACTGACGGGGGAATCTCCCCCCAAGAGTGTTTGCACACCCCTCTCTGCTCCTATGTTCCTTCATTTAAAGCCCATGGGCTCTAGACACGTTTCGCTTGGACTGTGCTGATTATCGAGTGGCCATAAATGCAGTGACCCTGACCATTTATGGACCTTGACCTCTCATTTGGCCAAGAGGAACTGGAGCGGAATGTCTTCCCAACTCCTCGATCCTGTGGGCACCCTAGTTCTGGTGACGGTATCTGGCGGCAGATGCGAAGTATCTCAATGCCATTTTGCTTTTTTCCTTTCGCTGATGGAATTTTGATTAGGCTGGAACGTAGCCCAGAATGCTTGGAGAATGCAGATCGTCGGAGCTTTATTCTGATTTGATCGAGAGCTATTTCAACCACTTTGAAGTCTTTCGGTTATTTACTTGATTTTGACATGACCTGTTGTCTTTCTAAAATACGCTTCTTCTTCTTTTTTTTAATGGGGCTTACATTCACTGCCATCTTGGTAGACAAAGTCTCATTAGAGAAGAGAACACATGAAAAACTGAGGCAGATTGTATTGTTAATGAAAGTTGGAGTAAAGCAGCCTTTGAGAACAAAAAGTGTGTTTTCTTTTCCGAGGTGCATATCAGTTTCAGTTTGTTAGCAGCCCCGCAGCCTCCACAAGAAGCAATAATAGGACACATCCTGTCCATAAAAAAAGGGCTAGTTTGATGTGGCCCAGCGTGGGAAGTTCTGTGGTCCGTTATGTTGAGCTGTCTAAGTGGAAAATTAATTGTCTCTTTGGGCAGGTCAGCCATTTTAAGAACACATTTTCGTGAAAAATGGGACGCCACAGGAAGGGCCCTGCTAAAAATATTTCAGGCCCTTGTTAGTCATCAAGTTATTTATTTTCATTTGTTTGGGTTTTTTTTCAGTAGCTCATGTCTGAATGGATACATTTGACCTCCTGGCCCTTTGAGGGGTTTACTTGCAGGGGAGGAAAAAAACTACATAAAATATAACTACTGATGTAAAGAATAAACAGTGCTCTTCCTCTTTATCCTCTTATTCTCCCTCACTCCACTGTATTTCACTCTCTCCCTGTCTTTCTGCATCTCTCTCTTCATCTTTCTGCACCTTCTCTATCTTTAAATGTCCCAGAAAAGTGGAAATGGCTGGGGAACGCCCTCTCTCTGCTGCCCTAGTTTCCCCTCATTATTATGGGGCACTCCGAGCACTACCCTGCAGATCTGCACTTCTCTTTTCACCTTAAGTGTTATTTATTCCTGTCTCTGTAAACATCCAAACTAATCTGCATAGGAAAGGAGAGTAATCTTTTATAAGGGGTGGGTGTATCTTTAGCCTTCTGTTACCATTTTTGTGTTTCTGTTCGATTGCTACAGAGGACTCTTGGAGGTTGCGGGGTTTTAAGGGAGGTGCTGATCATTCTCTTTGGGTGCTGACCCAGATCTGATGAGGAAGAAGGAATGGAATGACATTATCAGTGATTGGTTTGCAATGTTTGAGACAGTTGAATTTTGGGCTAGGAGGTCAAGAAGAACGTGCCTGTACGGAAACCATAAAAATGTATCAGAGTATTAAAAAAATATAACAACTCAGGGTTTCCTCCAGGATTTTTTGAAACTGTGGCGGAGGGCTTCAGCGTCGGGTCAAAGCTCAGCATTATCAGGTGTGGCCAGTTTTCATTAATCAGTACGTAGGCGATGTAATAATTGAAGTCTATGTCCACAGAGGTTTATCAGTTGTACGTGCATCACGGTGGATTTCACAAATAATATGAAAACCGATTATGACTCCGGACTCTGGAATTGGAATTGAATAATAATGAAGATACAATTAGGTAGAGCAGGATGTGCTCACAGCAAACACAGAAGTTAACATCGTAGTTTATCGATTTGCGAAGCGAACAAAATATTTTTTCTCTAATCGTTGCACACGTTGCAGTAAGAAGAAAGCAGCGCGTTTTACTGCCGATGGCTAATTTTTATTCGTTGGAAAACGTGTTCATCAAGCGAAATGATTGACAACAGGTCCAGAATTATTACCTCTCATTTTAACTTAAAAATGAGAACTGGCGACACCTGATTGTCCTTAGGATTTTTGGAGTTTATGTAAAGTCATTTTACATAGGCGTGGCGGCTTTTATTTTGCCGTGGCGGTGCGCCACCATCAATTACATGTAGCGGAAACCCTGTCAACTACATGCCTAACTTTCAGCTCCGCTGTTTTTCCTGTGTGTTGAAGGATACATGCAAAAAAAAAAAAAAAAAAAAAAGAACCCCAAATCTGGAAAAGTTAGAACACAGTAAAATCAAAAGGAATAATTTCAAAAGTCTGTTCACCCTCTGCTATATCGAAAACGCTACAATAACATGATATTTGATGCTTTATTTTTTGCTTCATTTGTTTATTGAAAATGCACATTAACTTCAAATCTGATGACTGCAACAGCCTCCAAAAAAGTTGCTACAGGGGCAATTTTGGACCAATAATGATGTGACAAATTGCAGTCATTAGGCAATTTGAAACAGGTGAGCTGAATGTGTCATATTTTTTTAGCAAAATACATTCATGTGTAGACGTTATCTTTTCTAGTGACACCCCTGCATTTTCCCGCAAGACACCACCAGACCACATTCTGCACAGATTACTAGAGCATGGCTGCTTTAGCAAAGACTGCGTGTGCTAGATGGGCTGCCTGCAGCCTTCTGTTTCCAATTGAGCATGTCTGGCTCATTATGAGACAAAATATACTGAAACAAAGGCCCCATACAATGGCACAGCTGAAGACCTGCATAATGGAGGAATAGGGGAAAATTCTGTTTGTCTTCTGCACCCAAATACTTTATGATTGTGATTAAAAGACATTGTGATATTAAACGGTGGTAGACGGTTAACTGTGCCAACTTTGTAGACATCTGTTGCAGTAATCACATTGTGTATTTTCAGTAAGCAGTTAAATTCATGTTTGAACATCAAATAATTTATGTTGTTCTGCTTCCTGTATCATAAAGAGTAACTAGAATTGTCAAACTAGTCATTTTTGTTTCCATGGGGTGCCAGCCTTTTCAGAATTGGTGTTATGTGAAAATTAGCGTTGAATTTTGTCATTTTTGGTCGGTACATAACATCTCCATTCTTTTTTTTAGATGAACTTCAGTCTGTCTGGCTCGGACTTTCTTTGAGAAAAATAATTTTATTTTGGCAGCTTATGCACGGTTGTGCGTGTGTACATGCGTGTGCTTGCGTGCTTGTTAGACTTTAATTTACTACTGTGCTACATACCAGGAGAAGAACTTCAAGTGAATAAGATTGTTACATTCGGAGCTGTCAAGCTGAGTGGAATTGGATTTTATTTAAACCCTGTTGATGAAGTCAATAGAGCTTCTTGCTCTCAGGGATATTAATTTAAATGGTCTTAAAATAACAGAGTTTATTTACCCTGATGCATCTCTTTCCAACTTTGGAAATATTGTTCAGTCAAACACATTGTACAGCCTTCTAAATACACCAGTGATTGATGCATTGTGAATATCATTGGATATTACTGTGAGCCAACATGTATATCTTCCAACTGCTTCATCGCAGGTAGCAAACAATCAATTATAGACCATGCTGCTTTCAGCTCTTGACTGCCTCAAGGAGTGATTGCTGACTGTCTGGCTTGGCTAGAGAAAAATAAGTTGGAAGTTTACTGTAGTGATTACACCGTGGTTCGCTGAAAATATCCAAGTTCCTCCAAAGGCTCCAATGGGAGAAATCAGACACTGAAATAAAAATTGAATGGAAAATGCAAATGTCAAGTGCAGGGTACAATATAGACCTCACCTCTGCATGCGTGTTCAGCACTGTCCATGGATGAGACCCATAGATCACAAGCACAGTGATTCCATGGCAGTAAGAAATAAATAAATAAATGAATAAATGCAAGAGCTTGCTTAGTCTTGAAAGGATTAATCAAGCCATTCTTAAACCTCATTTCAATACTCTATTTACCTAATGCCGCTGAGTAACATAAATCACGGGCATGTTTCTTGACCTGCGGCATTATGGGAATTAAGTCATTAGAAACATGAATGCGTTGAATATGGAGTTGTCTAAGACAGTGATTAATACAGCCATTCTTGGCCCCCATTTCAATTGTGGTTGTTTCTAAAGCCAATTTAGGTATCAAACAATGCTTTTAGCATCTGTTGTGTGGTAATGGAATTGTAAAAAAAAAAATAAAAATAAATAAATAAATAAATTATTAATTCAAATGTAGGGGAGGGCCCAGTTCTGTCCTTTTAGTGGTGGACAAAATTGCAGTGAATGGCCAAAGCTGATTTCAGCAGGGCTCTCCCCCTAATGGGGCGGCGTACTGTTTCCAGGATCTGCAGTTGGTCTCTGTGCAGAAAGGGTGACTGCATGCTGTTTTCTCCTGAAATGAGTCACGCCACGCGTCTGCACTGGTTCCCCCCCCCAATCATCAGGCTCACAAAACCCTGGTGCTCTGGGCTCCATGGCGAGGTCGAGAAGGCAGCGATCGTTTGCACAGTGAAGGCCAATGTAGTCCTTTTCATACTGGACAGGTGTGAAATTGCTGGGCAGTGGACTTCTTTTTAGACCATTGCGTCCTAAAGAAAGTGAAGCCATTAAGGAGGTAGCTCTTTGTGCCTAATGCGCCACTCTGCAATAAAACAGCACTGGCTGCAGGGGCACGAGGATATTGATGGTGTTTATTTGAAGAAATGAGCTTAACTGCTGCGAGTCTTAGAATTTTATTTGGTGCTTTTGGTCTCGTATTGCCCCTCTGTTTAGTCTCAATGGTTTCCATGTGGATGGTAATTCCAATTTGACTAGCTGTACACCCATTTATTTTATTTTTTTTTTAATAATGTAGTGTTTAAAAAATCTTAAAACTTATTAAACCGTTATGTCTGTTTTTAATCAGTTGATAACTATGAAAATTGGCTTGTAACTCCTTATGATGAAATGTGAATGTTATGTTGGTAGATGGAAACAGATTTTCTTTTTTCGCTGTTCTTTTGAGTTCCATTTTTTACATGTTCCAAGCATTGATTTTATGATGAAATGAACTCCAGAAACAAGTAATTCAGTATGCATTCCAGACTAGGTTTGACTTTTCTGAGGAAAGATTACAGCAAAAAAACTGAGAAACATGACACTTGACATGCCACTGTGAACTTATGATCCCATTATGCTAATGCCACAGTCATAACTCAGATACGCTCCCATCTAGCTCTTGTGGCGTCTGTTAGCACAAAGACATATCCACTCTGAAATATTCTGTCAATAGTTCCTGTGATTGTCTTCTTTATAAATCCTCTTACTTATAGCAGTGATTACCAACCCTATGCCTGGAGATTTAGTGTTTTATATGTCTTTGCTGCAGCCCTAACTCAGCACACCTCTTTCAATAGGTAGAGTTTTTAAAGAGCTGCCCATTTGTACTAGCTACCTGGTGTGCCAAATTAGGATTGGAGTAAAAATCTACAAGTTGGTACAGGAACAGGGTTGGTTATTACTGAATTGCAGCCTAACTATATTCACCTGTCCTCGGAGACACTCATTTGTTTTGTTTCAAAGAACTGAATGTGTGCAGGTGTTTTTATGTGTCTCTATTGAAACATGAAGATAAGAACTCCCCTGATTGAAAAAACCTGGCAAGTTGGATTGAATAATTTTTGAGAAATTGAGAGAAAACCGGTGGATACTGGAATTAAGCTGTTAGAAATGTAAGGCTAACGATAGTGGTGGTCTTGTACAGTTTTAATCAATAAAATGTTGAGGGAAAACCTCGCTAGAAAGTCCAAAAAAGGATCTAACTTATTTTCTTCAAAAAATGGACTTGCAGGTTTTTCCAAATCAGGGGAAAGTATTTCTGAATGGAATGTTGCGGGATATCAGACCATACTTGTTCTGACTTTAAAGCGGTGTGTACTTCTGTGTTAAGTTAGTGTGTTTGTTATATCTTTAATTGTCATGCTTCACCCTTGTATGTGGTTCCCCTGTTTAACTCCTCTTTACGATTCTCCCGTGTAACTCCTCTGTGCGGTTCCCTTGTTCAGCTCTGTGTTTCGGATGTGTTTTACAGACACGGACTACATCAGCACTGAGGAGGAGAAGAAGGTGGAGCAGATGCTGGCCTTCCTGACGGAGGAGTCCAAGGAAGCAGCAGCTAGTGCAGCGGTGAGTCACACCTCAGGGCTGGGGAGATGGGCCGGGCAGGGAGCTCAACCGGGCGTTTCTAAGCCTATGCCAACCAGAAGAAGGGTCCATATGGAATCAATGGAAGGAGTGTTTCACTCCAGTGTCGCTACCTGTCGTATTTAACATTCATACAATCCTAAATAACATAAATGCACTTCAGCAGGTAGAGATAAAGCTACAGTATGAGTTCAGTCCTCCAGTCTTTGCTCCTCAAACTCTCTGTGGCTGTGGGCTCTGGATTTGTAAAGCAACTGCAGTTAAAAAAAAAAAAAAAACAAATTAAAAGTGTATTATCAGTCTTCCTTTCTTCCTTTCTTGATCCTTGCTTGCCAGTCCCTTAATGGGATGATTCCTAAAAAAAAAGATAATCCCAAAGGTTTCTTTTGAGTGGCTGTATTGAGTGCTTTCTGTGGAATGTTGGCTTGTTTGTCTATTGTTGTTGTATCCTCTGTGGAAATGGCCATTAGTGGTCTGTAATGCTCAACACAAGTATGTGGTCAAAGCTTTACGAGGATGATATAGTACATGGCAGAAGGTGATGGGAAGTGTGTGTGTGTGAGGTGATGGAAAGTGTGTGTGGTGTGTGTGTGTGTGTGTGTGTGTGTGTGTGTGTACGTGCATGCGTACGTGCATGTTCGTTGGGGGCATCCCCCTATCTTGATCTCTGGCCTGCCCTTGAGGATGAATCTCAGTGCACACCACTGCATTGGTTCCTGAGATATAAGCTAACATTTCCTGTCCTATTCAGAGTGTAACACGATACCAGGCCTTCTTTTATAGAGGCTAGGCCACATGAGATGTTCAGTCAGCAGAGAGGTTAGGGTTACATGTACAACCTCTAATTCTATCATACGCTGAAATCTCTGAATTAACAGTGGAGTAAAGCCATTGTGAAGTTTGTAACTTTTTATAAATAGTATTCATACGTCTTACATTGCTAGTGTTATTGCATTCAAAAGTGAATTTTTAATGTCTGCTTAAGGAGATTATACTTTGTATTTGGACACAGTATGCTCCATGATGAAATCCTACAGCTGAAGTGGAAACTTGCTTGGGTGAAGACTTGAGTTTTTACCATTTTTAGCTCTTCTTAATATCCTTTGAGGGTGCCAGAAATTTGGCTGGAACAAACTTGATCATGAGCACTAGAATCTTCAAAAAGGCCCCTGAGAGAGAGTGAATATTACTCAGAAGAGGCCGGTGTGGGTGCAGGCTTTCATTCCAACCAAGTAGTTACACGCCTGATTCTACTAACCAAGGTTTTTTTATCAAAGAGTAACTACTGGGTTGGAATGAAAGCCTGCACCCACACTGGCCCTTACTGGGTAAGATTGAGGACATCGGGGTCTAGATCGTTAGTTTGAACTCTGGTTTTGCCGGCAGTGGGCTTGAGCCCTGCACAGTGGGACCCTATCGGCCAAAATGCACGCAAAACTTTTTTGCTGCCTTGTGCACTGACTATAGAATTATTAAAGGGTGATGTGCCTATTTGGGCGGGTTCTTCATTAAATTAGGTGTGGTTATGGCAACTTTGGTGTTTCATTTAGTATATTGATAGCGTTATGCCAATGATGCACATACCTAATTTATAACTAATGATGCCTCACCCTTCTCTCTGTTACACCCATGGGGACAAATATTAGCATGTGAAAAATATGAAGCCTGCAATGGGAATTATTATTGTAGTGCTTACATTGCATTACTTTTCTGTTTTTTTTTTTTTTTTTTGATTAATAAAAAAAAAATTACACTGTATCATTATGAGTTGCCATAACACTGAATTGGACAAATGCAGTGGTGATGAATAAAACTGGTCTAGTTGGAATAGATGTTATCAGTTTGATGTGCATCTGAAGCTATGTAGTCTTTTGTGCTTGAAATGCCATTCAGTGGAAAATACATGGAAACACTCAAATCTGACCTGTTTTAATGGGCCGATGGATGAGCAGGTGTTTTTCAGCAGAGGTAAATCTGTTCGTTCGATGTCCCATGAAATCTATCTTCATATCTGCCAGGGGTCAAATGTTGTTGGCTTTAAACAGAATGGAGGAGGACACTGTGATTGGTTTATCACTTGTTGTGCCCAAAACCATCTATTAAAATTTTAATCCGCATAGTTCGCTCGTTTTGAACCATTCGCCTGACAATTACTGTAGACATATGTTCCGCTATATGTGCACGACTGCACTCTTATTGGATTTGCGCTCTGTGTTTGTAGGCTGAACGCTTAGACTATGGAGATAGGGCCCAGTGTCTTTTAAGATCAGGGAATTTGGGCATCTGACCGGCACCAGCCAGTAACACCAGCACCTCTTCTGGAAATTTCCTCACCCCTTTTCCCATCCAACTGACCACCTGGCCCCTCCCCATCGCCCCTAAATTTTTTACACGAGAAGGCTGGGCGATGGAGTGGTGGTCGCACAGTGTTTTTTTTGTAAGTATACTGTAAAATGCTCTGCTGTGGGTGTTTTTCACTTAGTGGTGTGGTTTCCTCTTTCAGTGCTATAGTTCATATTGAGAACCCTCCCCCCTTCTTGCACGTGTCTGATTTGAACAAGCAGAAGATACTCCGTTTTTGTGTCAGTCTCTCCATTTTTCTCTGTCTCCCTGTCTCTCTCCTTTGATTCACTTTATAGGATTGTCAGAGCACAATTTCACTTTCAGGCTTTCGTTCATGTTTTCACGGTTCAAGCTGGTACATGTACAACATAATTGTACAAGATGAGATTTTTGGGTAGGAAAAAAATTTCCGAAGAAATGTCCCCGAACCTCATAGGTGTCTGTTGCCGGTGACAATCGCACCTACACGTGCTTAAGTTCAAATTTTAACGTTAGGAAACTTTCAAAAAAGAAACTAAGTGGGTGACTGTGGGTGAACCCGACTGTACCGCTCTGCTGAGACACAAAGGGCTCGGCTCAGAGGAGATCTGAGGATTGGACATCAGGAAGATTGCTGCTATTTAATGATAAATATTTTAACCTCTATATAAAGAATATGGTTATGTGTTTATAAACATCAGTAGAATTACCTGTCGTCAAAGCAGTGCAAATGGAAATGAGAGAAGGAATATTCCTGTGAAATTTCTGTTTATTCTTTGCCAAGCTTTCATTAAAATGCTCTTCAATTATGCTTGAGTTTTCACGTTTCACACAGAGTGAGATGAGATCAATTGCAGTTGACAGGCATGGATTTTTAATTAGCCAAGTAGACTTAGGCATAGATGCTTGCCCAGAATGAGGTCTTTGGATTGATAATTAGCCCAAGACACTAAAGGTTGCTAAGGCTGTTGCTGCTCAGGGGATTTACTATTGGGGGACCAAGAGTACATGAGCTCTTTTTAACTCCTTCACCGAACAAGATGTCCCTGACTGCACTGTGTCATCATCTCTTCATAAATTTTTCTCCACCGTGTCTACCTGAACCAAATTCACTGTTTGATGGATTTTGTCCCTTAAAAAATCACTTCCATTTTGAGTGGCATCATCCAGTTTGTAATTGAACAAACTCCTGTGTGATTGCGAACTCTTATGTCAGCCTGCATGCAAAGTTCTGGGTTGTGTATTTGATTGTATTCTCACTTTTTTTTTTTTTTTTGTCAGAGTGAGATTTTCAGATACCTCTACAGGTACTGAAAACTGATTGCATTTTTAATGAAAAAAACTGTTTTCCATCCTCTTTGATCTGTTGATATCCAGACACTCTCAAAAATCTAGCACAGCTGTCTGAAAGCTGTTTGTACAAAGTGGTGACAGAAATGGCAAATTACCCATGCAGTGCTGTCGAAAGTGTTTTATGTATTTATACATGGCGCGCGAAATGAAAACTACTTGAGTGTGGTCACCCTGGTCACCTCTCTCTGTTTCAGGAATCTGCTTTGCTGGTTCAGATTTCTGAGTGATTTTTCTTATTGCCACATCAGTCCGAAACATCTCGGTCTGAATCTGTCACAGGAATATGGGCTATTCTGCAGTGCTCAAAAATTTCAAAAGTTTTAAAACTTCAAAGCTTGAAAGCAACTTCAGATCTTTTAATTTTAGAAATCCCTTGCTTTAGAATGGTTTTGCCCCAACCCAACCTGGAAAAGAAGTTGGCATTTAAAAGATGTCTCAAACTTATTTTTTGAAAGTTTTCTTTCTGATTTAAATTGGTTTCTGTTTAAATCGATATGTATACCTTTTTTGGAGCCCTGCTGGTATAAAACTGCTGTCAAATTTGGGGAAGTGAAGCTTGTTTGTAATTGGCCTGACACAGCAGTGGGGATTAATTGATCTGTGTAAGCTAGCGCAGGTATATTATATGCTAATCCTCTCTTTGGAGCCTGTCAGTGAGGGTGCCTGACTGTAGTCTGCCTCTGTGCCTCGGTCAGCTTCTCTCTGGGGACGACTCCTCAGCCGTCGTGCTCCGACAGGCAGCCAGAGACACTCTTGGAAGCAATGCAGGGCCGAGTGCTTCGTTACTGTGTTTATTAAATCATTACAATGTTTGAAAGCCTGTCAGGCTGCCCAGGAGCTTAACATCTACTTAGTTCTTTGGATTTTTTTTGTGTACATTTTTTTTATTCTTTCCAGCACCCGCTCTTACATTTGTTTGTGTAGGTTTGCCAAGAACAGCAGTTATTGAAGTTTGCTCGGGCACAGACGACTGTACCAGACCAGATTTTACACTCAGATCGGAGGGAGAAGGAGAGGGAAGTTTTTTGCTGTGTGTTGTGAGTAGGCGGGATGGCACAGTTGTAAGATGGGAGGAAGCAGTCGGCTGGGAGGCTCTGCAGCAGAGGGACATGCTGAAGCGGCATCTGATTACTGGTAATTGCTCTGCCTCGGCTGACCTTTCCAGCCCGCACCGCGAGCAGAACAGAGCTTACCGCTGTTCCATTAGCCGCCCCGTTCGTCTGTCAAGCGCCACCGTTTGCTCTCGTACAGGGAGAAAAACGCAAGAACCTGTGTCTTCATCTATTTTTATACGCGCATTATGTTTGCAAACAACCGTATGTTTCAGGATACCAGTCAATTCACCTGCTGACTTTGTACGCGGCCGGCATTGAACAAATGAATTTATTTCTGAAAATAAATACAGTTTCAGCACTAGCCCTGAGTTAAAAGCATTGCACCTTGCTGCCCTCCCCATGTGTTTCTGAAAGTAACTGGAGTAATTTCCGTGGCCTTAACCTTGCATGGAAAAACCAGTTGCCATGTAACATTGTTTTTTTAAATTCTGGAGATGGAAAAGCTATCTTTATTTCAGGAAGTCATAACAAAGGAGGAAATTGAACTAAGTCAACAAAGCACGAGTAACACAAGTAGAACAAATTGGAGCTGGATGCCCTCAGTACAGTAGGGTGCGGTGCAGCTCATCTAATCAAACTGTGATTGACAGTACCACACCAGCCAGCAGTATCCTTGTGGGTTGCTGTTTAACAGCACTCTTGCAATCTATCTGGATGGCCCCCATGGCCTTGCCCTGATCAGTGTTTTCAGTAAGCCGGGGGCATTTTAAATGTTTTGAGTCACTAAAGTATGAGGTGTAACGGAGCACCACAACCATCTCATCCTCTATTCATTCTCTTCTGACCAGCAGTAGCAAACTGTCCGACAGCACGTACAGCGTTCTACATGGTAATGGCTGTCTACATGAGGTGTAGGGTGGCATTATGAAAATGACTTGATGCTAATGTATGATTATAAACCCTCACTGCTTAATTTTGCTTTGTGCTGTGAAGTTTATGCCTTCAGTAGGGCCATAATTACCCTCTTCACAACAAATTAATTCCAGCCGAATACACTCGAGATGCGAACCCCTCCAAGATGAAGTCATTTGAATGCACCGTTCTTCACAGTTCTACCATCTGGAAGAGTTTCTTTTGAGGTGTGGATGTATGAAAGCAACACCGTTATGAAGAAGATATAGAGAAAGGCAAACAAGCTTCATTCTGTCTCAGCAGTCAACCTGGCTGATTCAAGAGAAATTTTGAAGGCCGAATGCAACCATTTTTTTTTTTCCATTTGAAATATAATGTGATTTTACTGTGGGTACGTCAAGCATTTCGGGCATGAATCATAATTTTCTGTGGGCTCCGCAGGAGAGGTTTCTGTGAGCTGACGGGAAAGATGAACAGTAAAAGGAACAAAATAAACATGCATCAAAATTCTCTCTCATTCAATTGAGCAGAGCGGACCGGTTCTTTAAGAGCGTGTCTTTGATGGTCTGCAGCCAGGCTCCTGTCTGCACTCAGATAGACTGGCAGGTGGCCAAACTGAAGCCTTTAGTCATTCTAATGGCTGAGTGCCTCTGCTCCACACCAGGCTCCCACAGCACAGTGCAGGGCCGTGATGACCCACGCTTCCTCATTGCCACATCAGATGCGTTTTTCGGTAGGGGAAGCTCCTGATGATGCCATTGGTGTACAGCGCGCGCTGTAATTCATTGGACTGTGACACATTTTTTATTTTGGTTCTGTGCTTCAGCACTTTGTATTTGAAAGGAAATAATGCAAATGAGATTGAAGAGCAGGTTATCATCTTTAATGTTAAGGTGTTATCACTCTAATTGTGTTGAGCGGGGGGTGCGCAAATTACGCGTCTCCCAGCTCCCAGTACCTTTTAAAGTTTCCCGGTTTTTATTTCTTTACCAAACTTGCGCAAGCATTATCAACACGCGGCAATTCTGCATTTACATAGAATTAACGGGAATCAATTTCTTTACCAAACATTGAAGCTGTGGCATTATCAAGAATGGTCCATGTGTGGGAAATTCTGTTAAGAGTTTTCATTTTAGAGGCCGTTGTTGCGACTGTTCATTTATCAAGATGGTTGTTATGTTAGCTGTTCATTTTATTGAAGCCAGCCGTGATAGGAGATGGTTACAGAGCTGTTCATTTTATGTGTGGGAAGATGGTTGTTAAGAGTTGTTCATTTTAGAGGCCGGTCGTGTTAGGAGATGGTTGTTGCGAGCTGTTCATTTTAGAAGCCAGCCGTGATAGGAGATGGTTATGTTAGGAGCTGTTCATTTTATAAGCCGGTCGTGTTAGGAGATGGTTGTTAGGAGCTGTTCATTTAAGAAGCTTGTTGTGTTAGGAGATGGTTGTTAGGAGCTGTTCATTTTAGAAGCTGGTCGTGTTAGGAGTTGGTTGTTAGGAGCTGTTCATTTTAGAAGCTTGTTGTGTTAGGAGATGGTTGTTAGGAGCTGTTCATTTCAGAAGCTGATCGTGTTAGGAGATGGTTGTTAGGAGCTGTTCATTTAGAAGCTGGTCGTGTTAGGAGATGGTTGTTAGGAGCTGTTCATTTTAGAAGCTTGTTGTGTTAGGAGATGGTTGTTAGGAGCTGTTCATTTTAGAAGCTGGTCGTGTTAGGAGATGGTTGTTAGGAGCTGTTCATTTTAGAAGCTGGTCGTGTTAGGAGATGGTTGTTAGGAGCTGTTCATTTTAGAAGCTGGTCGTGTTAGGAGATGGTTGTTTAGGAGCTGTTCATTTTAGAAGCTGGTCGTGTTAGGAGATGGTTGTGTTAGGAGCTGTTCATTTTAGAAGCTGGTCGTGTTAGGAGATGGTTGTTTAGGAGCTGTTCATTTTAGAAGCTGGTCGTGTTAGGAGATGGTTGTTAGGAGCTGTTCATCTTAGAAGCTGGTCGTGTTAGGAGATGGTTGTGTTAGGAGCTGTTCATTTTAGAAGCGGGTCGTGTTAGGAGATGGTTGTGTTAGGAGCTGTTCATTTTAGAAGCTGGTCGTGTTAGGAGATGGTTGTTTAGGAGCTGTTCATTTTAGAAGCTGGTCGTGTTAGGAGATGGTTGTGTTAGGAGCTGTTCATTTTAGAAGCCGGTCGTGTTAGGAGATGGTTGTGTTAGGAGCTGTTCATTTTAGAAGCTGGTCGTGTTAGGAGATGGTTGTGTTAGGAGCTGTTCATTTTAGAAGCTGGTCGTGTTAGGAGATGGTTGTGTTAGGAGCTGTTCATTTTAGAAGCTGGTCGTGTTAGGAGATGGTTGTGTTAGGAGCTGTTCATTTTAGAAGCTGGGTCGGTTAGGAGATGGTTGTGTTAGAGCTGTTCATTTTAGAAGCTGGTCGTGTTAGGAGATGGTTGTGTTAGGAGCTGTTCATTTTAGAAGTGGGTCGTGTTAGGAGATGGTTGTGTTAGGAGCTGTTCATTTTAGAAGCTGGTCGTGTTAGGAGATGGTTGTGTTAGGAGCTGTTCATTTTAGAAGCTGGTCGTGTTAGGAGATGGTTGTGTTAGGAGCTTTTCATTTTAGAGCTGGTCGTGTTAGGAGATGGTTGTTAGGAGCTGTTCATTTAAGAAGCTGGTCGTGTTAGGAGATGGTTGTTAGGAGCTATTCATTTTAGAAGCTGGTCGTGTTAGGAGATGGTTGTGTTAGGAGCTGTTCATTTTAGAAGCTGGTCGTGTTAGGAGATGGTTGTTTAGGAGCTGTTCATTTTAGAAGCTGGTCGTGTTAGGAGATGGTTGTTAGGAGCTGTTCATTTTAGAAGTGGGTCGTGTTAGGAGATGGTTGTTAGGAGCTGTTCATTTTAGAAGTGGGTCGTGTTAGGAGATGGTTGTTAGGAGCTGTTCATTTTAGAAGTGGGTCGTGTTAGGAGATGGTTGTGTTAGGAGCTGTTCATTTTAGAAGTGGGTCATGTTAGGAGATGGTTGTTAGGAGCTGTTCATTTTAGAAGTGGGTTGTGTTAGGAGATGGTTGTTTAGGAGCTGTTCATTTTAGAAGCGGGTCGTGTTAGGAGATGGTTGTTAGGAGCTGTTCATTTTAGAAGCTGGGTCATGTTAGGAGATGGTTGTGTTAGGAGCTGTTCATTTTTGAAGTGGGTCGTGTTAGGAGATGGTTGTTAGGAGCTGTTCATTTTAGAAGTGGGTCATGTTAGGAGATGGTTGTGTTAGGAGCTGTTCATTTTAGAAGCTGGTCGTGTTAGGAGATGGTTGTGTTAGGAGCTGTTCATTTTAGAAGTGGGTCGTGTTAGGAGATGGTTGTTTTAGGAGCTGTTCATTTTAGAAGCAAGTCGTGTTAGGAGATGGTTGTGTTAGGAGCTTTTCATTTTAGAGCTGGTCGTGTTAGGAGATGGTTGTTAGGAGCTGTTCATTTTAGAAGTGGGTCGTGTTAGGAGATGGTTGTTAGGAGCTGTTCATTTTAGAAGTGGGTCGTGTTAGGAGATGGTTGTTAGGAGCTGTTCATTTTAGAAGTGGGTCGTGTTAGGAGATGGTTGTGTTGGGAGCTGTTCATTTTAGAAGCGGGTCATGTTAGGAGATGGTTGTTAGGAGCTGTTCATTTTAGAAGTGGGTTGTGTTAGAAGACGGTTGTTAGGAGCTTTTCATTTTAGAAGCTGGTCGTGTTAGGAGATGGTTGTTGGGAACTGTTCATCTTAGAAGCGGGTCGTGTTAGGAGATGGTTTTGTTAGGAGCTGTTCATTTTAGAAGCGGGTCGTGTTAGGAGATGGTTGTGTTAGGAGCTGTTCATTTTAGAAGCTGGTCGTGTTAGGAGATGGTTGTTAGGAACTGTTCATTTTAGAAGCGGGTTGTGTTAGGAGATGGTTGTGTTAGGAGCTGTTCATTTAAGAAGCTGGTCGTGTTAGGAGATGGTTGTATTAGGAGCTGTTCATTTTAGAAGCGGGTCGTGTTAGGAGATGGTTGTGTTAGGAGCTGTTCATTTTAGAAGTGGGTCGTGTTAGGAGATGGTTGTTTTAGGAGCTGTTCATTTTAGAAGTTGGTCGTGTTAGGAGATGGTTGTGTTAGGAGCTTTTCATTTTAGAGCTGGTCGTGTTAGGAGATGGTTGTTAGGAGCTGTTCATTTAAGAAGCTTGTTGTGTTAGGAGATGGTTGTTAGGAGCTGTTCATTTCAGAAGTGGGTCTTCATTTCAGAAGTGTTAGGAGATGGTTGTTAGGAGCTGTTCATTTTAGAAGTGGGTTGTGTTAGGAGATAGTTGTGTTGGGAGCTGTTCATTTTAGAAGCGGGTCATGTTAGGAGATGGTTGTTAGGAGCTGTTCATTTTAGAAGTGGGTTGTGTTAGAAGATGGTTGTTAGGAGCTGTTCATTTTAGAAGCTGGTCGTGTTAGGAGATGGTTGTTAGGAGCTATTCATTTTAGAAGCTGGTCGTGTTAGGAGATGGTTGTTGGGAGCTGTTCATTTTAGAAGCGGGTCATGTTAGGCGATGGTTGTTAGGAGCTGTTCATCTTAGAAGCTGGTCGTGTTAGGACATGGTTGTGTCAGGAGCTGTTCATCTTAGAACCTGGTCGTGTTAGGAGATGGTTGTTAGGAGCTGTTCATTTTAGAAGCTTGTTGTGTTAGGAGATGGTTGTTAGGAGCTGTTCATTTCAGAAGCTGGTAGTGTTAGGGGATGGTTGTTAGGAGCTGTTCATTTTAGAAGCTGGTAGTGTTAGGAGATGGTTGTTAGGAGCTGTTCATTTTAGAAGCTGGTCGTTTTAGGAGATGGTTGTTAGGAGCTGTTCATTTCAGAAGTGGGTCGTGTTAGGAGATGGTTGTTAGGAGCTGTTTATTTTAGAAGTGGGTCGGGTTAGGAGATAGTTGTGTTAGGAGCTGTTCATTTTAGAAGCGGGTCATGTTAGGAGATGGTTGTTAGGAGCTGTTCATTTTAGAAGTGGGTTGTGTTAGAAGATGGTTGTGTTAGGAGCTGTTCATTTTAGAAGCTGGTCGTGTTATGAGATGGTTGTTAGGAGCTATTCATTTTAGAAGCTGGTCGTGTTAGGAGATGGTTGTTGGGAGCTGTTCATTTTAGAAGCTGGTCGTGTTAGGAGGTGGTTGTGTTAGGAGCTGTTCATTTTAGAAGCGGGTCGTGTTAGGCGATGGTTGTTATGAGCTGTTCATTTTAGAAGCTGGTCGTGTTAGGAGATGGTTGTGTCAGGAGCTGTTCATCTTAGAAGCTGGTCGTGTTAGGAGATGGTTGTTCGGAGCTGTTCATTTTAGAAGCTTGTTGTGTTAGGAGATGGTTGTTAGGAGTTGTTCATTTCAGAAGCTGGTAGTGTTAGGGGATGGTTGTTAGGAGCTGTTCATTTTAGAAGCTGGTAGTGTTAGGAGATGGTTGTTAGGAGCTGTTCATTTTAGAAGCTGGTCGTGTTAGGAGATGGTTGTTAGGAGCTGTTCATTTTAGAAGTAGGTTGTGTTAGGAGATAGTTGTGTTAGGAGCTGTTCATTTTAGAAGTGGGTCATGTTAGGAGATGTTTGTTAGGAGCTGTTCATTTTAGAAGTGGGTTGTGTTAGGAGATGGTTGTGTTAGGAGCTGTTCATTTTAGAAGCCGGTCGTGTTAGGAGCTGTTCATTTTAGAAGTGGGTCATGTTAGGAGATGGTTGTGTTAGGAGCTGTTCATTTTAGAAGTGGGTCGTGTTAGGAGATGGTTGTGTTAGCGGCTGTTCATTTTAGAAGCTGGTCATGTTAGGAGCTGTTCATTTTAGAAGTGGGTCATGTTAGGAGATGGTTGTGTTAGCGGCTGTTCATTTTAGAAGCCGGTCGTGTTAGGAGCTGTTCATTTTAGAAGTGGGTCATGTTAGGAGATGGTTGTGTTAGGAGCTGTTCATTTTAGAAGCTGGTCGTGTTAGGAGATGGTTGTGTTAGGAGCTGTTCATTTTAGAAGCTGGTCGTGTTAGGAGATGGTTGTGTTAGGAGCTGTTCATTTTAGAAGCCGGTCGTGTTAGGAGATGGTTGTTAGGAGCTGTTCATTTTAGAAGCCGGTCGTGTTAGGAGCTTTTTATTTTAGAAGCCGGTCATGTTAGGAGATGGTTGTGTTAGGAGCTGTTCATTTTAGAAGCGGGTCATGTTAGGAGATGGTTGTGTTAGGAGCTGTTCATTTTAGAAGCTGGTCGTGTTAGGAGATGGTTGTGTTAGGAGCTGTTCATTTTAGGAGCTGGTCGTGTTAGGAGATGGTTGTTAGGAGCTGTTCATTTTAGAAGCTGGTCATGTTGGGAGCTGTTCATTTTAGAAGCCGGTCATGTTAGGAGATGGTTGTGTTAGGAGCTGTTCATTTTAGAAGCGGGTCATGTTAGGAGATGGTTGTGTTAGGAGCTGTTCATTTTAGAAGCTGGTCGTGTTAGGAGATGGTTGTGTTTGGAGCTGTTCATTTTAGAAGCTGGTCGTGTTAGGAGATGGTTGTTAGGAGCTGTTCATTTTAGAAGCTGGTCGTGTTAGGAGATGGTTGTTAGGAGCTGTTCATTTCAGAAGCTGGTTGTGTTAGGAGCTGTTCATTTTAGAAGCCGTTCGTGTTGGGAGCTGTTCATTTTAGAAGCTGGTCGTGTTAGGAGATGGTTGTTAGGAGCTTTTCGTGTTTGGAGCTGGTTGTATTAAGAGGTGGTCATATTTGGAGCCGGTTGTGTCTGGGGCTGTTTATGTAAGAAGATGGTCGTGTTTGGATCTGGTTATGTAGGAATTCGTTACGTTCGGAACTTTTGATTTGGAGCTGGTCCTATTTGTAGTTGGTCGGGGTAGGAGCTTGTTGTGTTGGAAGCTGTTTGTGTGAGGACAAAGTCGTATTAGAGGCTGTTTATATTACGAGGTGGTCATGTTAGAGCTGGTGGTGTTAGGAGTGTGACATGTTACGAGCTGGTTTTTTTAAAGAGCATGTCATGTTGAACACAGCTAGTGACTGAAACTTCTCCAAGATGAATGCTTTTGGTAGCCAAGGGATTAATTTTTTCAATTAATTGCTTCAATGGTTTCTGACAAGGGGGGAATTCTGTCATTGAGGCAGACGCATTTTGGAAGCAACTTTATTATGCATTTACGATCATACATCAGTGCGGGGAATTGTAAGGCTATATTGGAGTGAAAATTCAGCTACTGAAAGAAGGAAGTCGTTAAACTATTGTAAAAGCGAGCCGACCGTGTCTCGTAACACAGAGAAATTTGGAGTCTCCAAATATGTTAGTTCAAACACACACAAACATTGCCAAAATAAAATCTGTAAAATAATTGTTTCCAGTTCCAGTATCATAATTTTTGAACCTGCAGTTGTTTTGGTGTCTGGCTGCGGCTGTATTATATTTCAAGGCTGATGAGGCTCGGTCACAGCGCCATGAGGCCAAAAGAAAACATAGAATAATTTTCTGCTCGACAAAAACTAACATTTTCAGTGTTATTGCTCAGTTTTGGTAAAATTTTCGGTAATTCTGACTTTTTGAAAGATATCTAGTAAGTGCAACCTTTTAAAAGTGACTATGATTATGCCTGTAGTCAAAGTGGTTCAATAACAGTAAGCGCTTTATTTTGGGTGAAAATTTGCTCAAAAAAGGTAGAACGTTAAGGGCTTAAACTAAACCCCATGTTGTCGCAAAAAAAAAAAAAAAAAATCTTTTAAGAAGTTTTTATTTGTTCCGTGGACCTCAAACAATTTTTTGCAAATGGGTTAATGAACTTTCCTGCCGAGGTATGACGCAATGCAATCTCAGCTTTTAATGGCATCACTCTTTGAGGTAATTTGGTTTGCTTTCTACTGACATCCTGTTTGTGAGTCTTTGTAGCTGTGTCTGCAAAAGATGTGTTAAAGGACCTTGAGGCTGTTGGAGGGAGGGGGCCTATCGAGGAGCTTTGTATGGAGGAGTCTATTGGGGCCGTTTGAAGAGAGGAGCCTGCTGATTCTGGGCCTATCAGAGCTGGGGCAGCATGGTTTTTGGGCTCCAGCAAGCTGCTCTCAGGCCGGCTCAATCATATTGGCACTTCCAGCTGCGCACAGCTCCAGATTCAATTTACTATGGGTGCTGCTGCAATTTGCTGAGCTCTTCTCTCTGATACCGGGAAATGGGCCTTCACCAAAGCTAATAGTAAATTAAAGATCAAGCCTTTTCAGGATATAGATTTTTAATTTCTGTATGTGTGTGTGTGTGTTGTGTTTGTGTGTGTGTGTGTGTGTGTGTTTTTGTAAAAGATTATGGAGTGGGACGCATCTAAGCTCACGATGATGGAGTAAATCAGGGTGGTTTTTCATGTAAATGTGGACTCCTGCAGTTTGACAGTGTGTGTGGTGTGTGGAAATATGAGGTAAAATGCTGCTCTGCGCTCTCCTCCTAGCACTGGCGCCTGCCCTTGCCGCCGTAATCGGCCATAGAGTTGAGCCGTAATGTATTCCATTGTCACAATTAAACCAATCCGATCGATCTTCATGGGCCATCCTGGATCTGCGTTTAAAAATAGCTTTGGGAAATGCCTTCTGAATATGAGCAGGGCTGTGTGGACTGTTATATTATTGTGTTAAGCCTCCCATATCTTGTTGTGGATATTGATGACAATCACAAATGTTATCATACTCAGTGGCATATGCAGCATTAACCAATACTATTTTGTTACTATCAATATTTAACTAAGTACGGTTAGTCAGGCAGCATGAATAGTCATATAATCTGATCAGTAAACATGAGAGAAAAGGCTCAGTCTGTACTTTGCCATTGGAAGCTTGGTGTGGATTGTTAGTTCTGTATTGACTCATCTAAGGTACCCAAGACAATTCACGAATCCAACTACCGTATGAGAGGGGATGACACTATACTGGATGCAAAATATGGGAAACCAAGATTGTGATATGCAGTTTTGTCGTGTTGAAAGTTTTTTTTTTTTTTTTTTTTTTGAAAACATGTGTATGGAATCTTTGCCGGGGTTATTTGAAGATTGTGCTGGGAGCCACATTTCAGATTGAAGTCTTGGTGCTTTATCTTTTAATTGGAGTGATACGACAATGTTTGCATCATCTTTTATTAGGCCTACAAAGTGCTTATGGCTGCAGTTTTATGAAAATTAATTTTTCTCTATGAATGGGCTGCTGTAGAAAGCTACCGTTCAAAGCTGTGTGCAATTTTCTGTGCCGTAGTGTTTTGAGAAAGCTATAAATGGACACACAATAGCTGAGGCCCTGTAGCTGAGTACCGGAGCTCGTACATGATGCATTATCTGAAGTGCCGGCCTGTAAAGTAACTGTACAAGCTCTGCTACGTCTTTGTTAGCTGCAAGTCTTCATTATCCTTGAGGCTTTGCTGTTCCTGAGATTGTGGCTGAAGTGAGCTCAGAACAAACACCACATCCTTTATTCTGTTCTGCACCCTTTTTCATACAGGGCCACTTCACAACAGGATGTGAGAAAGATCCATACAGAAAAGGGTCTTGCATTAGATGGCAAAAACTCCCGTGGTTGGGATTAATTGAGCGTTGGGTACTGGAGACAGGGAAGCGCATTGATGGTAATGGAGTGTGCGGTTTTAGCGAAGAGCTGCTGAAGTGCGAGGCAGAGATTGATGTGGGGGAGGGGGGGTGTTGGTTCGCATGGTTTTTCAACAGTGGGGGGGGCAGGGGGGCTGTCGGGTTGTCATGGTTTTAGAACATTGGGGGGCTGGTTCACTGAAGCGCTCTCGGCCCTGGTAGTCGTAGTTTCCAGAATGGCCCATGGCCCTGCTAACATGATGGAGAAGATCTTCTCTACTGTGCCTGATGGAGGAAATACGATGAGGAGAAAAGTAAGGATGGCTGGTTTCTAAATCTGCTATAACTCTCTACTGAGGAAAGGATTCCACCCCTGATCCCCAGCACCAGTGTCACCGTGTCTCTGCCAGCGGGCGGCCCTTTCTCTCTCATACATACATTTTTATACCTTTGATGTCCCCCTCCCGTGAGACTGGCCAAGCGTCTCTCCAGCGGCCTTTATTTTATATTCTCCTTCTGCGGTTGCTATGGTGAGATGGTGATTGACAGCCTTTCATACAGCTGAGGGGGCTTTTATTGCTTGATAATATTACTTGTTGAACAAGTGGAGTTGGGCTGGATTGTGGCATTTCATTTCCACTGCTATGGCAGAGAGTAATGAAAACGTACAAAAACCCAAGACGATCGATGACAGAGTTTTAACCTGCAAAGTGTGCGATTGTAGATCCAGAAGTTGTAGCTGCTATCCTGTGTTATTTGGGGAGGGGTGAGAGGGAGTTTGTTTTGATTGTTGTGTCTTGCATATGCAGACAAGTGACAAATTAAAGGAAAAAACCTGAATAAATATGTAGACAAACAGAAAATGTATATGGTTGTGTTCATTTTACTGGCATGCTTTGGGTCCACTCCTCTCCTTAAAGACAGAAGGCTCACTGCAAATCAGTGTGTGATCACCTTTATATTCTATGCTGGAGCATTCCTACCCCAGTGGGAGTGCAGTCTTCCAGGATGATTCTGGCCTAGGCCCCACAGGGCACTAACAGTCATGGTTTGAGGAGTATGAAAGAGATTCTAAGTATATGCCAACCTCTTCACTGTCACTAGATCTCAAACCAACGGAACTCATATGGAACATTCTGAAACAATATGTAAGACAGTGCTCTTCATCACCAGCATCAAAACAATGTATGAGGGAAGATCTCCATCCATTCAGTAAAGAAGGAAGTACTCCATCCCTTCAGTAAATTTTCTCACTTGTTGATTTTATATCAAGGCATGTTAAGCTGATCTGGGCAATTGTGGGGGCCCAACTCTTCACGAAGACTGTTCATGTTGTTTTTTCCATTAATTTGTCGCCCATCTGTAGCTGTAGCTCTAGCGAGTTGAGGATGGTGAGGTCTCTGTGCTGACCCTCTGTAGAAGCTTCCTGACCCAGCGGCTGCACTCGGTCCCATTGTCTGCACTGCACTGCGCTGGGAGAGCGGCAGGCTGTGAAGAAGAAGGAGTAAATGTGCTTTGATAATGACCGGGTGTTCAGGGCCACAGGAGCACATCACGCTGCTCTTAAAGGAGTGACTTATGAGAGATTACAGTACATCACAGAGCAGTGAAAGCACTGCCCAGGGACCCACATCAGGAGCAGAGTGCAGAACGAGAGAAGAGAGGGCTGTAGAGTGCAGGAGTGGAGCTGGGGAGAGGACATGACTGAGCGAAAGAGAGGAGGAGAGAGATGAGGAAGTTAGGAGAGGAAAGGAGTGGACGAGAGAGATGGAGGAAGGGAGACAGTCTTCTGTAGAGATGACATTGCAGGACAGATGAAGGGGTAAATTCTCCCCCTAAATTAGCCAAGTAAAACCTACGGACTCGAGTATGGGTTTGTCAAATGCTTCCGCTCTATTCAAACCCATGAAACTACAGGCCTATTTTAAACTCTAGTGTAAATCCCAGGGTTTCCAACAATTATGGGGAAATGCATATGAAAAGATTTACAAGCTCTAGATATTTTCTATTGGATGTTATGCTTTGGCCACAAAAACATGGTGTTCTGGGTTTGAATATTTCTCTCAGTATTAGTGTGATGTAGCTTCAGTGAAGCGCTCCTCTCGGCAGATGCAGAACATGTAGGTGATTTTGTCCTACAACATGAAAAAAATAGCTTTTTCGACTTCGAACCAACTTAAGGGAAAACTCAAGTGAAAAGTTAGTGTTTAAGGGGTTGGCTAGGGCTCCCCGTCTCGCTCCCGTTAGCTGCATGCTAACAGCTAGCATCAGATATGAGTGAGGAGCCCAGGGCTCAGTGTCTGTATCTGAGGCTGCGCATTTCAGCACTGGACAGCTCCTCCCTGGCTCCTGCCGAGGGAGCGTCGTCTGTAGGTCCCTCTGTTTCACTCCAGCCCTCATCGAAGGCCCCAGTGAAGCCATGTGCAGATCAGTACAAGCCAGTGTTATGTACAGTGCTGTGGTGAGGAATTTAGTCTCATCTCACAGCATTTTCTTTGGATTTAGGCATCAATAGTTTTGTGTTGCTTTGTGTTCCGTCATGCCTGCGGTTCTGGGAGGCGAAATGCTAACTTGTGACGATTTAGGCTCTTTCATGGGCTGCTGTTGAGAAAATTAATTATCTGCCAGTATAAAAAGGCTTTGCAATTTTTGCAAAATAGCAATTGGACGAAATGTTTAATTTTGCATGATAAAGAATACAAATGTCTGTGGGTGCACTGATATTTCGGAATGGGTCTTAGGTTCTGCAGTGGCCATTCTAAAGGGTTTTCGATGTTAAAGGAATAGACAACGGAATTTCAAAATACAGTTTGGAAGACAGATCATGTCATAAACTAACGATTCATGCAAATGTTTGAACATATAGAGCTCATACAACTAAGCTATCCATCTCCAAAAGTCGGTTCTGAAGCAGAATTGACGATTTCATAGGTGCCGCCATTGAAAATATTTCAACCAATCAGAAGAATCCTCGCGGAGATGCTCTGACGTCACATGGGCACAGCACATTGAAGCTATACATGGCGAGTGAGACTGCACAAGCATTGGGATAGTTGTTAAATTACTCACTGTTGTTACCATTTTCTGTGCCAAAGGACATTGTTAGTCACAAACAGACCCTACTATTCGTGAAAATATTCAAGAAGGCTGTTTGAAGGCCGAGAGAGTGAACAATATGCCTGCGTGTGCAGTGGTTGGGTGTACATTCAGGACTGGTTCAGGTCAGCAGCATGGCCGCACATTCTATGCTGCCGTGCAAAGGCAAAACACCGTAACATCACATTTGGTCAAAAATGAGTTATTGTCATTTTGGCGGTAGTGAAGACCTCCTTTATCATGTGGATGAATATTTTGAGTCAATTTGATTGTTTTTATGAAAAAATCAAGGTCTGTGTGAACAGTAACTCCGAAAATCCCACCAGAAACCATGACAGAACACGGTAACTGCAGTTACTGTGCTTAGCCTTTGTTTCGGAACGCTGACGTTGAGGTAAGGTACTCTGGCTTTGTTTAGCCGCGCATCAAAGCTGTACAGCCCTGAAATGACGGTCAGTGATGGTCGGTGCAGGCTCGCCTACGTCTCACTCACACACCTCCCTGTCAGCTAGCCTGCCTGACATCAGGCCCATAAACAATTAAATGCACATCCTACCTTTCCTTGTAAACCGATAAAATCCATGCCAGCCACCTCATCTGGAATTTTTTCCATGATAATCCACAAGCGTTAGAGTAAATATTCCTTAGATGCTGCAAGCGAGCAGACCAATTCTTTATGATCAAAACGAGTCCGTAAGCTAGGCTACCCAACGTCCACTGTTGGTTGCAAAGCAAACCGTTAAAAAACATTCCGGCTATGAAACTTTTTTTAGTCGATTGTAAAATGTCTAGCAGGAAAATCCAATTCCATCATTATACATATCTGCTATGTCAGGCTCATCATCAGCGATGTTTCCACAATAATCCACTGTTAGAGCAGTTCCTTGGATGCAGGCGAGCAGACCACTTCTTTATGATCAACAAGTCCGCAAGCTAGTCCTACCTAACGTCCATAGTTTGTTGCAAAGCAAATCGAACACACATTCTGCCTATAAAACCCTTTCTTTGGTTGATTGTGTCTGAGTCAAGCTGCTTTCATATCGGACGCGAAACAAATTTTTCCACAATGATCCACTGTTAGAGCAGTTCCTTGGATGCAGGCGAGCAGACCACTTCTTTATGATCATCAAGTCCGCAAGCTAGTACTACCTAATGTCCATAGTTTGTTGCAAAGCAAATCGAACACACATTCCGCCTGTAAAACCCTTTCTTTGGTTGATTGTGGCTGAGTTAAGCTGCTTTCACATCGGATGCAAAATGAATTTTTCGCACGACAGATTACATTAAAAGTCAATGCAAAGACGCGAATACAGGCGAAACGCGTGTATTTGCGTCTTTGCATTGACTTTGAATTAAAAATAATTTCCTGTATTAATTCATACTGTATAATGCAAAGTAACTTATCTGCTGGCATTCTGTTTCTGTTGCCGCACACCAAACAGGAGCTATTGAAGATATGATGTAATGTCACCACAGCTCTGTATAGCAACAATTAAATGTATCTAATTCATTCTTAATCATTCAAAACAAATGTCATTGATGGTTAGGCTTTAGGTAAGTGCTCTTCTAATGGTCTTGTGTACAGAAAACAGCAACCAAATATTGAATTTATGCAAGTTCACGGTAGAAGACCAAATGTGCCAACAAAAGAGTAATGAAGAGTGGAGATTCACCCCTGCGCCCATGCGACGTCATGCATGCCCTTCGGGGAGGCAAAATGGCATCTCAGTAGTGGCCTTCGGACTGCCACACAAAAACGCTCACAACTTTTTCATAAATGGTCAAGTATTCCTGAAATTTTTCGCATGGGCTCTCAATATTATAAGCTATCAACCTATGCATGTACTTACATTCTGTTGTCCATTCCTTTAAGCTGAGGCACAGCCCATCTGCAGAGAAAAGCGAGGGAGAAAAATACCCCCTAAATTTATTAATGAATGAGTGCATCAATCAATGAATTATTGTATGAAAAAATATTGACAAATACTAAGTAGTATCATAAAAAATCAACAATCACTGATTTCATTTGGTCAGAAAAATGTATTTTGTAGCTAAATGTATATCACAAATGTAATTTTAACAAATTGAATTCAATGATATATTTTTAAATGTAGAGATTAGAGATAGTGTGCAGTCTTGCACAAAGCACTGAATTGGGCAGCTTGGGCCCTGTGGCTAAAATATTACAGGCTGGACATGGGCTTAGTCACTGGCAGACCATGTCAGGTTATCCACAGTGAATGGACTAAATTGGCTTCTTCTTTCGGTCAGTTTGGTGTGTTACGCCCTGGGTTACATCTGATTTTGTTGCACTAAAGGACTCACCAGGAGTGTTTTCATCAGAAAGAGATAAGCTTCTCCTCCAACAAGCCCCAACATTATTCTTTTATTTACAGTACATTTTTATTAATCCATGTGACTCAATTCTCTGCTTGTCTTGATTAGGAGAATCTACATGGGAATGGGATGTAGGAGCCAGTAAATTTGAGGACATTTTTTATTCATGAAATTTATAAAATTTGTGTTGGTCTTTTTAGCAAAAATTTTTGGCCCATTAGGTTCGACTTCTCAACTCTTTACTCTACCATCTTCATCAGTGTATCAAGAGTAATGTACTGAGTGTTACGGCTGCTTCGGTTTGGCAGTTTCTCTTGCGGAAGGTTTGTGTTGCTGCTTTACTGTGTGGTGCAGCTGTGATAGATGGGACAGCACTGGAGGAGCTCATTTTGTGATTCCATTCAGGGGAAAAAAGAAACAAAATAAAGTTTTATCTTGGAGTTGTGTTTGTTTCAAGTTTCTGAGCTTATTTGCAAGGCCTGAAGCATAGATTTCTAATGGTGTCATATTTTGTTTTTCGGGTGGATAGGAAAAGGCTTGGCAGGAAGTCAGTTCTCCGAAGAGGCTGGGTCAGCATCCCCATCTGTCTCCTCATTCCTACAGCTTAGCCTCACAATGCGCAGATGGGGCGAAATGATATGGACACATGTTGTGTTTATAGTGTCAGGACCGGGGGGATTATTAAAGCGCAGGTTGGGAATTGGGGACTATGAACAGATGAGCTGTCTTACGGGCCGCTCCCTGGATTAATGTTGAGATCGTCTTGTATCTGTTCCATACCTCCTTATCCCCCGCTCTGTGATTAATTCTTTTCTTAAATAATGAAAATCCTTAGGTCATATCCTATCCGTTGGCGAGGAGGAGAGCTGCTACAGTCTGGTGCAGAATTATTGGCATCCTTGATAAAAGTGAAGGAAAAAAAGGCTTCATTATGAAAAACACGATTAAGTATCAATAATTGAATTTCAGACATTGAAAACGTTGGACTTGACACATTCATTCTCCGTTTCAGTGTTTTTCATTCACTTTTTAAAATGACTGATATAAGTTTACTATGGCGTGCAAACACCCCTTGCAAAAATGACTGCCGTTAGTCTCGTCCTATAAGATTTAAGAACACATTTAATGGGATGTTTTCACAATCATAGACATACTTGCGCTTATGAAGTTCTCTCCAGTTCAGACTGCTGGGTTGTGATAGGATTTCATTTCATAGACCAGTTAGTCATCGCAAAGCTTGGATGTTTGTTTTTATCTCACCATTTTTTGCGTGGATTTTCATGTACGTTTGTCGTCATTGTCCTACTTGAAATTCCGTCCGCCATAAATTCTCTGTCTATTAGCAGTAGTGAGCAGGTGTCCCAACCAACCGAATTTCCCTGAACTTGGTGGAATTTGTCATGCCATGGGTCTTAACTGGCTGCTACTTGTGCCCAAAGCTGAAATGACCCACCTTCATAGACTGTAAGCCCTGATAGATGGTGAACTCAAATGTTTTGTGGAAACCAGTTACCTCAAAAAAAAATTGTGTAGGCTAACTTAATTGCATTGTGTGGAAGGAACTTAAAGAAAATAGGGTAAAGTTAAATTTTATGCATGTTTTTAAGGAATGTGAACACAAGATCATTAAGTTGGCATACTCAATTATTTTGAGGTAATCGATTTCCACAAAACATTTGAGTTCACCATACTTGTCAGGGTTTTCAGTGTATTTGACTGAAGGTCTGAAGTACTTCTTCTGTACGTCTCTTTGCCACTGCCATGCATGCCGATGGTATGTACGGCCAAAATTGATCATTTTGTTCTCATCTGACTATTGAACTCTGTTGCTGTCATGGATTCATTCATGTTTGTTCCCTGCTTGGTTTTCTTTGGTAGTTCTCAGTAAGGGCTTTCTGTCGCAGCCCTACCAAACAGTTCATTGCTTTGGAGGGGGCATGTTTTGATTGTTTTTCTAGACTTGATGATGGCAGGGTGCAACCATACTGACATTTTTTCTCCAGCGAGGACAGTCTCAATGTTCTGAACAACTTTAGAAGTTCCGTCAGATGTGCTGCACTTAATCTAGTAGGTCCTAAAATAGCTTGATTTGAATTCACCTGTTGGACACTGGAAATATATTGCTCTCCAGTTTTCAGAATTTGGGGGGGTTTTTTATAAATTCCAAAATTTTGGATGCTAATGTGCGAAGTAAATTATTCTTTACTTCCAACTGTTCATACCATTTGCCAAGTGAGATTATCTGCACAAATAAAATTTCACCAAGAGCACAGAGTACTCTACTCTGAGGAAAGTATGTCCAAACTTTTTGTTTCCAATCATTTTTACATCCATGCTTTTCATGCAGAATGTGATGCACTGAAATGGCTGATAATTCCTTGAGTTGTGTGTAGTATTTGTATGTGCATTTGAATGATCAGATCCAGGGTTTCCCAGCAGATCATTTCCTGGAACATCACACTCCCTCCACCAGCTTGTCTTCTCCCCACAGTGCATGCTGATGCCATCTCTTCCCAGGAAAATGATGCACATGCACCCGGACATAATGTGAAAAGAAAATGTGATTCAATGGACCAGGAGACTGTCCTCAATTGCATCTAGGTCCAGTTACAACACTCATCTGCCCACTGTAGGCACTTTTGGCGGTGGTTCAGGATTAGAGTGGGCACTGAGATGGCTCTGCAGCGACAGATCACTGTACTCAGTACGGTGCAATGCCTCTCTACTGCCTAGAACCAGATGGGATTGCCTTCATTGCCCTTGTGCATCAATGACACTTGGGCTCGTAACGCGCTTTCGCCAGTCCATGGTTTGTCCTCCTTTGGA
This sequence comes from Gymnothorax javanicus, assembly GCA_029692085.1. Lineage (NCBI taxonomy): Eukaryota > Metazoa > Chordata > Actinopteri > Anguilliformes > Muraenidae > Gymnothorax > Gymnothorax javanicus. Next base: position 52,839,977 of record CM056202.1, read on the forward strand.
CCACTGTTAGGAGGGACCCACCTCTGCTGTCTGGGAGCACCCCAGAAACCCTGCCGCTTCACAGATGCTCTGACCCATTTGTCTGACCATGATGATTTGGCCCTTGTGGACGTTGCTTTGGTCCCATTTCTTCTACACATATACACACACCCAGGCACAGCACAGGGCTGGCATTAAGCAAAAATAACTGCGTTGCAAAAATGCTACGCTGTCTCTAGAAGTCTGTAGCATTTTTCAGAACTGTGTAGCACAAATAAAACTTTACAAAAACATCTGTATATGCATTTTAACTTTTTTATTTTCAACTCTTCAAACACTTGGCTAACAGTACTGACACTAATCATCATAGCCCAATGAAGACGAAGGCAGTTGAATTACAGGAGCATTGCAGTATTAAAACTACTTGGACTTACCAACTGGGTTTCACTTTCAGCTAACATGTAGTAAGTCAGTAACTGAATAGGAATTAGTAAGTTTTAGTTGGTTCTACCTAAGCCATTCACCTTGCACAGGCTCTGAATGAGTGTATGTTCAGGACTGATTTTTATCATAAATAATATTTTTACTGTGAAAGAAATTAATATTGGTGATTATTATGAACCGAGATGAACATGTCATTATTAAAATAAGAATTGTAATAATCTAGAATAAAGAGCACTAGTGGAATTCAAGGTACAAATAAAAATATACATGTGTTCAAAATATGAAAACAGCATTCCTTAGACATAAATATAAAACTCTTTTATATATATTTACAGTTAGTTAAAATTCAAAAAATTAAATTTTAATTAACTATTAAGAATTTCCTGACATCAAACACCCGTAAACAAAATAATAATGTATTAAATAATGGTCGTGCTTGTAGGCCGATGTGTGACACCAGTCCAGTGTTTTTCATTTCATTTTATATAGTCGCATGCACACACGTATAGCGTTTGATTGCACGATTCCCCCGCCGATTCCGTACGCAAGATGGCAGCCACGTCTCACGTTTTACGGCTGATTCAGCCAATGACGTTGTCCACTCTAGTGTTTTCTTTAGCTCAGTGGGCAGGACTGGAGCGGAGGTAGGAAAATAATTGGGTCATTCCACTCACTACTGTGGTTTCAGAGTTGCGCCGTTAGCTTATCCATAGTGCAGTGGCGGAGGCCGATCAGGACGATATTAAGAGACTGTAGGAGCCCGTTTTTGTTAAAACTGGACAAAAACTATAATTCACATTACCCGAAGACTGTATCACAAAATATGCGATGGGGATTTCAAAAGCCCGTCGCAGATTGGCGATTTAAAAAAAAAAAAACTGATTGCATTTTGCGATGTGATACCGCATATCGCCAGCCCTGCAGCATATGAAAAAAACTATATTTTCCGCAATTGTATTTTTGGCTTATTAACTGTTCAAATATTTATGGGTGGCCTTTTTTCTTCATTTTTATGAAAGTCACTAATAATTCTGCTCTTGATTGTATTTCAAGTGAATACTGTACAGGCCTTAGTCATTTGGCAGGGATATGCATGAAGGGAACCTCTCAGGGCAGCCCTCTGTGATTTCAACAAAATCTCAAGTCAGCACTAACACAGGGCCACGCCAGGACACCAACAAAATGTCATGTTGGCACAAGTCCAGTGGCACTTCCTGCAAGAATCGATGCTTTTAGACTCTTGAAAGCCACATAGTGAGGGAGGGGGAGAGGGCGAGCAGCGAGATGAAAAATAGAAATATTAAGAGGTGTTATTTCCTTCACCTCGCTTTGATTGCAGCGTAATCCTTGGCCCTGTGAAAATGGCGCCTCTTTCAGAACCAGAAGTGCACCAGGCACTTTTAGTAAAAGAGTAGACTAATTCCTGAAGGAATATGAAGCATAGCAAGGATAAAATAAAATTATTGCAAAAAGGAAACTGTTGGCAAAGAATAATGGTTGAAAGTGACCTCAAGACCAGAGATGGGGCACCTGACTGGTTAAAAGAGACGCCCTTTTTTCGCTGGTAGTAGTAGAGAAGGTGCAGATGGTTTCCTTACCACCTCTGTCTTCACCCTCCTTTGGAAATACAGTTGAAGGCCAGTCTGTAATAAGGCCCTGCATCAAAGTCAGGGTGCTATGGGATGGGGATTGGGGGGATCCAGCGGAACAGATCCGAAAAGGGGTCAAATAGCGACCGAATGAGAGGTCTGTCATCAGTGTACCTGCTTATCATACTGCCGCATTGGACACTTTCATCCTCACTCCCCTGTGGAGCTGGCATGAAGGACTTCATTAGGTCTCAACCCATTTCCATTAAAGCTCGGATGAAAGGGCCCTCTGTGATTGGAGGAAACGCTGATATTGCTGGGCAGTGCCACAGCACAGACGTCTTCCCAACCGGAGTCAGATTCTGGGGGACCTCCGCTGGCTTGTTTCACTGCTCATTCATTCCTTCAGAATAGCTTGGACCTCCAGGGTTTTTTTTCCCCAAGTTTGAATCTCCAATCTCGCTGAAATTGACATGCCTCTGGATGACCAGTAGGGGGTGCTTGAGTAACAGGCATTGTCTCAACCCGTTGTAGCCCTCCCAGATCCCTGAGCAGCATGAAGCAAAGTCTGCACTGCTCCCAGTGAGGATGCTGGCCACAGTAGGCTTGGGCACAGCTGGATTCAGTCACTCTTGCGCCCCAGGTGGAGTCGACTCTACAGCCCCCAGCAAGATTTTTGATTTTTTTTTTTTTTTTTTTTTTTTTTTTTTTTTACAGATACCTTGTGTGTAGAGAACTGTACATTCATTTAGTCATTGAAAGGAACTTGATCCAAACTTCCCTCCCCATGTACAAGAGCCTTCATTAGGGGCTGACCTTCAAAATGCCTGGCACAGAAAGGCCTCTTTTTAATGTATTCATGAAGGTGGTGTAAGAGGTTCTGCATACTGCTTTAAGACAGCAGAGCTGCCTCTCTTGTCATCCATCTGTTATGGTTTCCTTCGGGTTTTGGGCCGGTCTTGTGCCTGTAATTGGGATTTCACAGCATATGTGGCCGTGTCTGAGGGTAGCGGAGAGGTGTTAATATCGCCGTCACGCTGAGGATGGGCAGAAGGCCCAGGTGAGTGTGGCTCTGGCGGATTGCCGCTGCAGCTTGGCTCTGTTTCCGTGGGTTTATTTATGGCAGGACATCATTTGGGCAGCTGTGATTAATTGCGTTGTGGTTCCATGTAGAGAGACTAGGGATGGGGTGTTAACAGGAGTGCGCTGGGTCGAGTTGGGCGGTGCTGGGCATAATGAGGGGTAACAGGATGTCTGTAGGAAGGAGGGGGGCATTATGGGTAGGTGGAGCTAACTTTAACTCACCATTTAAATCAGAAATCTCATATTGTCTCTTGATAGAGATCATTGCTTGGGTGAAGGAACGGGCATAGAAATAACACACAAACTAATGACCGAGCAGTGGAACTCAGCCACGTCTGACCAATCAGGTGCAGGAAGACCGTTCCCAAGTGATAATAGGCTCCGATACACTTATGAGTTTTGGCTGCTGCAGTCCAGTTGACTTGGGAGAAAGGGAATGAGAAATAAGAGTTCATTTAAAGGAAATTTCAAGTGACCATGCAGAGCTGGAACTCAACAGCGCAGTCTGTAAATCAAATTTTAGTTGGAAATTGGTTGACATACTCATGCAGTCACGAATGTGCCGTTTCAATTGTGCTACTACTTGCTTATTGTTCTGAAGTTGCTTGGGAAAAATATGCGGGCCTCTTCTTTCGAAGTGTTCCCTTATGAGTGACAATTTTTTCACATTCATGGTTATTGTTGCTTTAGGGCCCAATACATCCATCTGTCCGTCTGTCCGTCCCTCTATGGTGTTTTGTTTCCAGGCCAGATATCAGCCATCCCATTCTTTTCCAGGCCAGAACTCCTGAAACACACAATATGTCTCAACGAAATTTAATATATAAAAATGTCTTATTGTGTAGATGTCCTTTTTCATACTTCTGTCCGTCCTTCTGTCTGTCCACCCACGACATTTTGTTTCTGGGCCAAATATTAGCGATTCTGTGACTGGGGATGCTTGTTTAAATTTAGATTTGGTCTTCGATGTTTATTTTTTGTTTCTTTACTTAATGCTTCTGTTCTGATAAAACTCACAATTGAGACACCAGATGGGGAAAAAAAAAAAAACCTCTAAAAAAAGTTTGTGTTTCACTGAAGACTGTTAATACAGCTCATATAGCCTTGACATTGCCCTGATCTCAACATCATCAATGCAGTCTGGGATTACCTGGAGGGGCCATCATAAGTGAGACTGTGAGCCTGCAGAAGAACTGTGGCAAGTTCTCCAATAAGCTTGGAACAGTAAAACAGCCAGTTATCTTGGAAAACTGAAACTGGAGGACAGTGTTGTCACTCTAAATATTGATTTAATTTAGTCTTTAACAGCTCATTGATCTACCATAAGATTAACTGTAAGTAAATACTGTATTGGCCTTGCAGTACTTCTGCCTTGTGATTACAGCAGAATCTGAAGTCAGCACAAACACAGGGCCCCACCACAACATCAGCAAAATGTCATGTCAGCGCAAGTCCAGTGGCACTAGCATCAGGAAAATCTTTAGGCAGCTTCTTTTGAAGTGCTCCCTAGTGAGTGACATTTTTTTCACATTCGTGGTCACTATTGCTTGAGGGCACAAGCTATCATGTAAATATTAGGAATGAAAAAACTACGCTGCGTGAAGTATTTCATAACTTAGCTTCATTTCTGCGGGAAACAACAAATTGGCCAGTGGCATTGTGATAAATTGACCTCGTCTGAGTAGCAATATGCTCGTAATGCAAGTGTTTTACTTCATACGATACTAGGCTCGTTTCAGTAACTCACAGGATACTGATTTGCTTTTAGCAGAAAATATCTGCAACTGCCAATGTAAACGCCCTGAAAAGCATGCATATAGGTTTTGGTAATAAGAAGATGACATCACGATTGGACAAAATATAAATAATTTTGTGTTGCGAGTGTTGCGCCTATAAATTTTAAACATGCTAACTGTATTATTTTTAAAAAATGCATATGTTCAAGGTGTAATACCCACGCTAGTAATTATTTTATGTTTTACGGCTCATTGTGTTTTCTTGTTTCTAGGAACTCTTGAAAGCTGTTGTATGCTGACTAGATTTGAGATTTGTTTCTTCTTTCTTGGAGTAATTCATTATGTTAATGCATTGTGTATGTTTCCCTCAGGGTGTTTGAAATCCATAGCACACACACACACACACACACACACACACACGCAATTTAAAAAAAACTTGATTTTGGAAAGTAAATGAAAATGCAGATAACTGTTTTTGCGAATGAACCCTTCATATAAAATTTTTTTTTTTGCTAGCGGTAGCGCTAATGCAGTGAAATCACAGGGAGACGCACATGCCAGGTGTTTTACCTCCTGACCCCTGTGCTTCCCATCTCTGATAAAGTGAGGCCAGCTCCTCTCCAGATTACTGCCAGCTGCATACGGTGCTTCATTCCTATCTTTACTCAAGAGAGTGGTATTTCAACTTGAGAGTAGACATATCTACTTCTTGTGTAGATTTTATAATATTTTACCCCAGAATTCTGCTTTTGCACTCAAATAGCCCCTGCTTGTGCTTGGATTTGTGCTGCTTCTACTCAAACTGTGTGCTGATACTCAGAGATCTGCTGCTGCTTGGACTGATTTCCTGCGCGTGAGCGTCAACCTTTTCTCCTCATGCTTAAACGGCCTCTGTGTGCTTGGCACATTTCTGCTTGAGCTTGGATTGTTTGTGAAACATTCCTGTAAAAAACTGCCAACCGATAGAATGCCGGGATTCAGGTTGACCAATGAAATTGTCCCTGTCTCGTTGCGGGCACGTTTGTTTCACAGTTTACTCTGTTATTAAGCAGGTTCATCTGCTCCTGCCCCCCTAAGCTACATATGTTCTTCCATTGCTTTCTTTATGACTTTAGAATAAAAGGACAGTTTATACATGTAATCACCTGCCCAGACTTTTCTTTTACCATAATAGCTACATGTAATTGTTACCATATAACACGTCGGCCTCCAGAGTTGTACTGAGCTGGGAGAGTCCAAGCGCAAACAGGAGCTATTTGAGTGCGAGAGCAGAATTTTGGGGGAAAACATGACAAAATCTACGCATGAAATCAATATATCTGCTTTCAAGTTGAAATACCACACTCCTGATTAAAGATAGAAATGAATCTCCATAGCTGCATTGTGGTTCATTGTTTTCATGCCCTCTACTGTAAATGGGAGCAGCCTGAATTGTTCTAGTCACCACAACGCTCAGTAAAAGAATACAATGTGATGCAGTGTAATTAAGCATGAATGCAGTCTGCTTTCATTATCACTGTGAACCATAAGTCATGTTAACTCAACACTTCCCTCCATTGTTTCCCACAGCCCACCAGTGAAGAGGACTTGTGTCCCATTTGCTATGCACATCCGATCTCCGCCATCTTCAAGCCCTGCTCCCACAAGTCATGCAAGTAAGTCATGAGCGTTTCACTCACGGTTCACTGACAGCAGCTACAGTGTGAGTTATTACACTGCACACCTTTAACTCCATTGGGATCACAGTGTGCGAGATTCTGGCCATTAAATTTTCTCTGTGGAGTTTGCATTTGAGACTCTAAGTTGCCCATTGGTCTCAGTGTGTGAGAGAATGGTGTGTGATCCGTACACTGCTCTCATAAGAGTATGAAGGCTGGCAGCAATACCTGAGATAAGTGTTAAAAATGCTATAAAAACAACCAGTTTATCACCACAGTGTGTTAGCTGCCGCGCGGCATATGTTTTACTCACACGGGCCTCAGTGTGAGAGTTATCACACTTTATTAAGTTTGCTTTTGGATTTTTTATTTATTTTAATTTAAATTCACCTAAAAAGCAAAAGAACAGATGATGGCATAATATATTTTAAGCTGAAACATGATTCATCTTTGCGACAGAAAAAAAAAAAGACATGACACATGCGGAGTTTTTATGCATTTGTCCTGGTTATTTTGACTCGGTCAGCATTAACAAATGTTTATTTCACTCCTTCTGTTTTCCAGAGCCTGTATCAACCAGCACCTAATGAACAACAAGGACTGCTTCTTCTGCAAGGCCACCATTACTGGTGTGGAGGACTTCAGCAAACCTGCCTCATCTTAGCCCCTCGCTATCAAGAGGAGCCCCAACTGGGGGGAAAGGACACCCACACAACCTCACGCATACAAATATACGCACGCGCTCTCTCTGTCACACGCACTGATAGGCACACACCATTCTCCCTCTTACACCCACGATCGCACTGTTGCACCTCCTCTGGCGCGCACAGGGACATGCCTGCGGACACACAAACATATGCTCACACGCACACACACACACTAACACACACTGCAAACATGCTCACTGAGCCCACACACTGCATTCTTCTCCCCAAGTGCCATCTCAGACCCAAAATCAGCAGCCCTTGTGTGTGTGTGTGTGTGTGTGTGTGTGTGTGTGTGTGTGTGTGTGTGAGCGTGCGTGACAGTTCACTATGGGCAGGGTACCTATCAGGCTGTCATCGCCACGTCTTACCAGTGAGGATATTAAAGGGACAGGGAGAAAAGAGCTGTAAAAATAAAGGAGTGAAAATGTTTTCTTGAGATTTTCAGTGGGCGACCCGCAGTTAGACGGCTGGTGTTGAATAATTGGCAGCAATAGCCAGACTTTCATTTGTGAGTGAGAGAGGGAGAGCCTCGTCTTCATAGCTGGTTACATGAAAAGAGGGAGAGAGGGAGGAGAGAGAGAAGTGTTCAGTGGAGTGATGAAGGAGGAGAGGGAGAGTAGAGAGCAGACCCCATTATCCATCATGTAGGCCCCCCAGCCAACTCTGCACCTCCCACCTCTCTCTCTGACCACCCTTTTCACTTTGTCTCCCCTAAAACATCCATCATTGCCCTCTGCAATTATTTCACTGCCATTTTTCATGCAAGTACGCTGAAGTATCCACGGCCTGTGCTCACTTTTTTTTGCTCCCTGTTTCTGCTATCCTTAATAGTACTGACTCCATTTTGTCTTTCCGTGTGAAAGTCAAGCCGAAGAGCTCAAAAAGTTGGACGACCTGGAACACCGCTGTGTATTTGGAGATGACTGGTCTGGAGGCTGTCGGTACAATATCATCACAAACTATGCTCAGGGACAATCCACATTCAAAAGTAAAATTAGACGAGAAGATTCAAATGTTTGGCCGTATTGGCGTCTTCAGTGAAATTCTGCGCTAATAGCCACTCTTCAGGTTACTCCATGGCAGTATTAGCATTACAAGATACAGCATCGCTGTTTTATGTGTACTTGATGTAAAAAAAAAAAAAAAAAAAACTTTGAAAAGTTCAGTCAGCTCAATAAATCTACTGCTGATTGGTTCACAAATTTTAAAAAATCTAAATTCACTATTCCCATGACGTTAAAATTATTTGTATTTGTATTTATTTATTTTTCAAATTGGGTTATAAAATGTCCGCCCACTTCCTGTGAATGAATTTAAGTTGACCTGCGGCCCTGGCTCGGCAGAGGGCCATCCCTGGGCCCAGATGCGCATTGATTTACTGGCTCACACTCTCACTCTTGGTTAGCGTGCTGCCTGTCGCTCGCCCTACCACCGCTGTGCTGGACATGAATTACGCAGCACCTCAAACCGGGCTTCCACGTTCCCTCCCTCCTGCCTTCGTGGCCGTCCGTCACGCTCCAGGGTGATTGCGTCCGCTTTTCTGATTAGAAACGCCACTCAAGCAGCAAAGTGCTTTTTGACATACTCCCTGCTGTTGTTGTTATTGGCAGTAATAATTTTATGCTGCTCTGTGATTTCTCTTCCCGGCAGGGGCGGGGCTGTATGACACGGGCCTGCAGGAGGCACGCGTGTCCAGTGCTATTGGAGCCTGCTCCGTTTATGTAGCCAAATTAGCACGCGCAAACACACTGACGTCATTGCACGCACACTCACACACACTCACACAAACGAAGCTCTCGCAAATAGAACACGCCGATTGCCAAGCCTTTTTTAGAAAGCGAATGATTTAGCACTGATATTTGCTTTTATACACCAAAACGAATGACAAATCCATGAAAATAAAAATTATATGTAGATTACTTGGTATTATACTCAGAGCGGTTTCGCAGCTAGAGCAGAAACCTGGGAATGGCTAGCGGTATGGAGCTACAGAAATGGGACTGAGGCATCATGGGAAGGGAGGTGTGATGACAGGAAGAGGAAGTGGCGATTGAGGGCTGTTCTGTATGGTGATTAACGTGGGAATCCCTGCGACAGAGAGCAGTATGTCTGTGCGCATGCATGCATGTGTGCTTGTTTGGTTGCGCTTGTGGTGTTTCTGTTGCAGAGATTTCTAAGGGAGTTTGCAGACTTGCTGACACCAAACTGGCCAAGGGAAGCAGCAGAAGCAATACTGAGTGGACTGTTGATGTTTTTTTTGTTCCTTTTTTTGAGGGGAGTGGTTTTTTGCATTTTATCTCCCCTTCGTGAGAGTGCATATATATTGATGGTGTAACAGCATTAAATTATTTATCCAAAGCTGCTCGACTGCCTTGTTTTTTACTTTTATTTTTTGGAAAATATGGGCCCTTTTTAGGCAGGTAGGAGGGGGGTGCGGGGAAGTGATTTGCTCAGGGACAGAGGTAGGCCCCACCGTGGATGACAGCCGACTAAAGTGCTTTGTAAATGGCCTGTGTTCATCCATTAGAAAGCCTTACTGTGCCACTATGAACAAAAATGTGCTCAGGCAGAGCTGGTTCACAGCCACACTGAGGGAACTGCGTTCTCATCTGTGCCAGAGGTTGGGTCAGGTCTAGTTCAGTTCATTTGATTCAGGAAGTGAACTCAAATTGAGTTAATGAACTGAAAATGCCCCTGTTATTCCACAAGGAATGTAGAAGTCATTGAATTTCAGCAGCATTGACTAAAATAAAATAGAATTAACCCCATCCCTGGTATGTACTTGGAAGGAGAATGAAAAATGAAAATGTAATTTTTTGGTTCTAATGCTGTCATGCTCACTGAATGCACCTGCACAGACTTCACAATGACTTGCAGTGCCTTGAAAAACTGTTTCCTCCCTCTCGATTTCCTGTACTTTTGCAAATTTCCCCCTAACAGGTTTCTGATCTTCATTCCTAGAGCTACTGTTAACCTGAGAGCTCAGGCAAAATACATTTCTAAAGTTTATGCATTTTTGCATGTGAATTCTTGGACAGAAAAATTATTGTGCACAAAATTATTCCAAATACGCCTGGCAAGTGACCACTAGATGCAAATCACCAGCACCAAACATTGTTTTAATAACTAATTTATGCTCCTTCATTTCACCGAATCAAAGACAAATGTTCGCATTTAGTCCTGTTGCAATACTTCTCAATGGAGGGCGCCAAAATCTTTCCCTTGTGCTTTTTGTGGCGTGAAGCTTTGAAAGCTACTGTACGGTCATCATGATTTGTAGAATATGTCTAGGCTAACCTTTGCTAGAACATGTCCTGACAGGATGCACTTTATTAATTGCTCCAGCATGCTTACTGTATGTCTATTGCCAATGGCATAGCCTATAAAGTCCGTCAAGTGAAGCCCCTAAGTAACTAGAAGGCACTTGGAGAGCACATTGCCTCTGCCCTTATATAATCATCTAACTTGAGTATTTAATGTCCGTGCCATCTTTACGTGCATAGAAATTCTCTTGGATACTGGATCAACAATATGAGTCGGATTTCCTCCATGTGCAATCACTTTCTCCTTAAAAAATATTTATCAGCACAAAAAATTTCATTGACATCCAGCCATAACTTTTTTACATATTCAGCTAACTGAGATATGAACGGACAACCCAACAAACACCGGCAAATACTTATTACCTCCTGGCAGAGGCACAATAATCAAGCAAAATATTCCTTGATAATGGCAACTCTCTGAAGGAGTGTGTGCTTCAAGCAGTTCTTGACTGCAATTCGCCCCAGACTCACTGGATGGGAGTAAAACATTCCAAGTCTCACCTGATCTTCAATCTATCACCTTTAAGTGGCGATCATCCATTTTACCTTGCAAGTGGCAGATTCCAGTCTTTATGATGGGTGTGGAATCTGTAGGCCAGACTGTCAGAAATGCTTTACTTTGCTGTATAAATGAATACAATTGTAAATGATTCAGTCATTAAAAGCTGGTTAAAATTGCAAGCATCCTTAGGATGTCTACTTTAAAAATTGTGTCGATTATTCCCGCTGTCTGATTAACATGGCCGCTGTTACTAAAAATAGAACTTAGGGGGAAAACCACCTATTTTCAGCTATATCTCAGAAACTAAAGCAGCTAGGGAAATGATCAGCAGATGAAACCCTACAGAAGTCTTCACAGGATCAAAATCATACAATGCCTCCTTCTAGGACTTATTGACCTTGAAATGTCAAATTTGACAATTTTGCATTTTTTTGGCCTATATAATGAAAACTATAAGCAATAGAGAAAAAATTTCAATTGCTAAAATGATCAGCAAATAAAGCTCTTCAAAAGTCTTCATTACTCCAAAATTGTACAATGGCTCTTTGTAGGAGTTATTCGCCTTAAAATATCAAATATGATGATTTTTGTTGTATTTCACTGTAGCATCTGAATAAACCATCACATTCAATTTGCTCATTAGATTCTTGAAATGATAATCAGAATCCCCTGGAATTTCCGTTTGAATCAAACTTTTATTTATTTATTTTCCATTTTGCGAAATTATGAGACGAGGTCGGAATCGGAATCATGTTTTTTGCTATTTCATTAAGATCCTGTGCCTTGTTACTTGTATGCTGCAATAGATTATGTTTCTATAATTTTAAGAATTAGTTCATTTTCTTACAGATCTAGGTGAGCGATTCAGGCTTTCTAGAGCCTGTAGTTTTTTAACCCCATTGCTGTTACTAATCTGGCCTGATGCTAGTTTTGAAGGGACAGCTGATTTCATAGAAGCATTGAAACTGTGTTACAATTCAAGTCTCCCACAGTTCCTGCGGTACCTGGTGCAGGATTCCCAATTTTTTTCCGTAAGACTATAACTGTGGCAATGTCCAGATCGTTCACTTGCCATCTTGATGGTTCAGCCTTCATAAAATAGGGCTTTAAATGTCTTCACTCCTGGGATAAACTCCGCCCTGAAAAATACCCTTGGAGTTAAAGGTCTACCAGAGGCCCTGATTCCAAATGTAATATAGGGCAAGAACATGAGGAGACTCATTTGAAGGATTATTTTGTTTCTTGGATGAAAAACAAGCATGAAACTTCACAGGCACATAGCACATAATGTGCATGCATCTCTCTAAAGGTCCCTACTAAATGTCCACGAGTTGAGGGATTGAGTGAGTGACCAGAGCATAATCCACGATGGCAGTTTGCAGCGCCATGGGATAAATGAATACCCAATGTCGATATCATTCATGGGAAAAGGTAATTGTCCCCAAAACTCAATAACTGGTCATTACATCTTTAGTGGCAAAAACAGCAACAAAATGCTTCCAATAACTGGAAATCAGTTTTTCAAATTGCATTGAGGAATTGAGGCCCTCTCCTTTTGGCAGAGTTGCATCCACTCAGTGGCATTGGAGTATGAGTTGCCCAGTCAAAGTCCTGCCACAGCATCTCAATGGGATTGTAGACAGGACTTTGGCTAGGCCACCCCATTTTGTTTCATTTGAGCCATTCAGAGGTGCTCTTGTTGTTATGCTTTCTGATGACTGGACATTTTTTTGGTTGGAAGTAGAATTCATTTTGCGAGTCACCTAGGCCCTGAAGCAGTAAAGCAGCCCTAGACCATCACACTACCACCACCGTGTTTGTTGGTATGATGTTATTATTATGGAATGCAGTATTGGTGTTATTTTAAATGTAACAAGCACCCATGTCTTCCAAAAAGTTCTACTTTTGACTTATCCATCCATCGAACATCATCTCAGGGATCTTCATGGTGTTTTTCTGGCAGGATATATGATGAGCCTATATGTTCCTCAAGGTTAGCAGTAGTTTTCATATTTCAGTTCTACCATGGGTACCATTTTTTTTCTGGCATCTTCCTAATGTGGCAATTATGAACGTTGGGCTTATTTAAGGTGAGCGAGGCCTGCAGTGTCTTTGATGTTTGTCTGGGTTCTTGTGTGACTGCCAGATGTGTCGTTCATGCACTCTTGGTAGGAATTTTGATTAGCTTTTGCACTCCTTGGATGATGCAACCCAGTTCCAAGTTTTCTCAGTTTGGAGGATAATGGCTCTCACTGTGGTTTTCTTGAGCCTCAGAGCCTTAAAAATGACTTTGTAGCCTTTCTCAGATAATTGTATATTTTTTCTCATCATTCCAGAATTTCTTTTCATTGCCATATAATTTATTGCTTGTTGAGGCCTTTAGATTTACTTTACATTGCTACAAAGTTTTTTTTAATTTTAGCAAATTTTATGTTCAGTAGAGCTGTCAGTAATCAAGCCTGTTGCATCTTGTTAATTTTGCCCGTTTATCAGTTAAACCTTGTTGTTTGAAAAACTTAGGAGAAATTTTTTTTTTTCACACGGGGCCAGTTGGTCATGGATACCCTTCAGTAAAATAAATAATCATTATAAACTATATTTTGTGTTTACACTAATTGCCCTCGTCTTCGTTGAATGTTGTGTGAAAATCTTAAACAATTACTTGAGACAAATATGCACAAATGGAAGAAATCTGGAAGGGGGCAAATACTTTTCCACAGCACTGTAGTTGTGTGCTAAGCCCAGGAGGGGACTTCTGCTGGAGACTGCGCAAGCAATACCTTGGTCACAGCAGGATTCTTAGTGAAAGAATTTGCCAATGCTTTATATCTGAGAAAAACTCTTATATATTTTGAAAGTTTCTCCAGCTCTTCAATTTCACTTTCATCCCTCTTCTGGTCCTGGCCAATCCCAACCCCTGCTGTCCTTCCAGTGGATGGTGCACAGTCCTGGTTATCCTTCCCTCCGGGGGGGGGGGGGGGGGGGGGTTTGACATGTAAGTATGGCCCTCCTGAGATTCCTCCATCCCCACCATGCTAATTATTCATCCATCCCTGCCCTCTTTTCAAATCTTCCTCCCTTCTTCCTGCCTACATCTCTTCCTCCTCGACATCTCCCTAGTATCTCAGCTTCCATCTCTCCTCCCTCCTTCCCTGCTCTCCCCTCAAATCCATCCATCCCCATTTTACTCTTCTCCTCCCATCTGTAATCTCTCTCCTTCCTGTCTTCCCTGCCCTTCACTTCTCTCTCTTTCCCTAATGTTCCCTCTCTCTCATCTCCTCTGAGCTCATCCTGCTGTAGCTGCTCCCTGCTGCTCGGTGCGGACGAGGCCTGTTCTCCTGCCCATCGATCAGAGCGCAGAAACGGAACCCCGGGCAAAGTGATGCAGGCTTTATAGATCGCCGACAGAAATAGCCATGTCAGAAGAAAGGGGAGAGGGACAAAAACAGGGCTGCAGTGGGGGAGGGCACAAGCTAATCTTCCCCCTGTGTGCCACTGATAGCACTCCCGGTGTATTTATAGGGGAACAAGAGCCATCCAGCACCCCGATCAATAATGACCAGAGCTCGACATGACCTGTCCGTAGCACTCACGTGGAAGCACGACGGTGGCAGCTGGAGCCTCCCAAAACGTAACCCCGGTAACGCTGCTGCCAGGAGACCAGCCGTCCAGCTGCCAGCGGGAGATAAACGGACATGCCATAAGCACCACACAAACAAGCTGTCGGCCATTACAAAACCGTTGTCTGAAATTTATATCTGTCGCGGTTTACTGCTCACGATGACGCAGGTCCAGGTCTGTCAGCTTTGGGAAAGCATAGCAGAAATTCTAGGCCGCCAGAGTGAGCTGGAATGTGCAGTTTCACACTTCTGATTTACTTTGTCCCTGATTCCTCCAGGGATTAATTCCTGGTTTTAGTTCAGTTCCAAATTAATGGCCTTTCCTACAACTATGTCTATGTAAGGCAGAATGATTAGTCTGAAAAGAGCCTCAATAGTTTGTGACGTTTTTGCTCTGAGATGTTTTTATGCAGTTGCACCATAAAATGTAAAGGATTGAAATGTGCCCTCTTCACCTGCACTAAAATACAATGCTTGAAATTCTGTGTCTAGTCTCGCATCCTTCTGAGCCGGTAGATGAGCCTGAGGCAAGAATTGGAGCACTGAATCTTGTTAATGTCCCTGTGAGCTGTGCAAATTCAGATTTTTCCCCCTTGCCTCCTTGTAAATTTACTGCGGTTGCTAAGTTAGATAGTAATTTCCAAGTGATACCAATTTTTCAATGAGAGGGTAAGTTCCAGCGTTTACATGAAGGCATAACTGGTCTGATATTTTTCCACACTACACTTGGAACGGCTAAACCCAAGTTGTTTCAAAATTACCGAAGATTGTTGGTATTAATACAGTATATGAAGTATGAACTTTCAACAAATTTTGAAACACTAATTACCATTTTTGTTGAAGGTTCACAGGGCAGGATTCTTATGTTTCAGATATTTTCTGATGTAAAAAGTAATTTCCTTTGAGAATTACAGAGGCACACGTCAGAGTAGTAAAGAGCCATGTTCATATATTTTATTTTTGAATTTTGAGAAGTAATTGTTGAGAAGTGTCTGCAAATAGAGTAATCAACTCTGTCATTTAGGTAAGGAAAATAATTTTGTGTTCCAAGTGTGCAACATGTCATCAATGTGCCATAGCATTTTTAACACCTTGACACCCAAGAAGGGTCCACTGGACAGAGGAGTAACCAGGAAAATTCAGTATTACTGTCATGAGAAGACTATAAGGTCAAGATATTAACATCTATCTTTTTTTTTTAATGTTTCAGACTACCCACTAGCGCTTTTCCTAATTTTGGTAGACCAGCCACAGCGTTCCCTGTTATGAGATGATTACCTTAACACTGCTAGATTGAAAATTACATTCCTGTTTCAAAATGTCCTCTGCCACATCTTAGACCAACAGAGCCATAACAGTTTGAGCAAGGACTTTACTAAGAAGGAATCGAGTGTCTAATGCACCTTATTGTTTGGGGTACTACTCGATGGCACATACTGCCCAAGTCTGCCATCTTGTGGCAAGAATTAAATCAATCATTTTCATTAACCAAGTGAGTAGCTCACTAACATTCATGTGGTGTCAAGCAAGAGACTATGTTTGCTTCTTGTAACTCCAAAGCCACTGGCATAATAAAATTATCTTCATTGGGGTTGTGCATGAAGACAAGTTTTTTTTTTTTTTTTTGTTTGTGTGTGTGTGTGTGTGCGCGCTTATTTATGCTCGTGTGTGTGTGTGTGTGTGTGTGCTTATTTATGCTCAAAGGTGTGAGTTTTCAAGTGCCATAAAAATAGTTCTTACCAGAAATATGTATTTTAAAATTTTTCTTCCTTTTTAGGCAGAATGCTGCTGGTATACTCATATTCAACCTTTGGGATTTAGAATTTCTGTCAAAGCTGCATTGGAGTCATTTGAAATTTATTGTTTCCCTTAAATTTAACCTTCGAAAGCACAATACCCGCTGCATAAGCAATTGAATACATATTCCAAGCATCGACTCTGCCTGATGAACAAGTCTATGAATAAAATACAAATATTTTGGAAAAGACCCACATAAATTTCTAATTAAAAAATACTTTTCTAACTAACCCAGTTGCCCCATCTAGTGGTGAAACATTTCACTGTGTCATTGACTGCTTGTCCCAATAGGAGCACCTTACATGGGGAAATGATTCACCCCGCCTACTGGCTATATAGGGAATAACAACCTCCCTCATTGTGTTTATATGCTGAGCTCAATATTAGAATATATTCATGTGTGCACATTGCTTATTTTTTATTTCACAAGAAGCAAAATACTTCATTATTTTTAATTTACTGAATCTTACAATTGTCTTCAGGTTAAAGGGGACCTATTATGCTACATTTCCAAGTTTATATTTTGATCTTGGACTCCCCTAGAGTACTCCTGATCGTTCAAAGTCCAAAAAACAGTCCTTATTTAGCTCATACTGCCATCCTCAAAAAACCCCATTTGTAGTCCATTGCAGTCTCTGCCTGAAACGTCTCGTTTGGGTGGCTCTTCTGCAATGGGCCCCCCTCCCCGTGTGCCCACTTTCTTCTGATTGGCCAGCTCTGTGGAGGGCGGAGCTGGGCGGGACTCTGCAGAACGCAGTTTTCCGGGTCCACCTCCCTAGTGTGAAACGTGAGACGCGTCTGCCATCTGAGCTAAGGCATCGGCGGGGAAATTCCGCAAATAGATGCTGTACATGTGTATAGATCTAATGAAATGAACTTGTTCTAATAAACGCAACGGCGAAAGTGGAGGACACAGAGCGAAAATCTGGCAGCTCAAGCTCAAATTTGCTATCTAGCTACAGCTTCTATGGTGAGTACACCGGTGTTTCCACTCTATAGCTAGGATTGAGGGAAAGCTAGAATCCACCCCATACAGACACATTTGTAGAACAGATTGACATACCCAAGTGTAGACCGGAGACCATAGAAATCCGGTGGGTCTGAGTTGAGAGGGAAACATGGACAGTGAGGAGCAGCAAAAAGTGGACCAACAACTTATGGACTGCTTAGGTGTGTATTATAAGGACCTGCTGGTACATCTGCATAACTGTGGTGTGTCGTTAGCATGGAGTAACAAACAGCTTCTGCGCTGGTATATGACAGAGAGGTGAAAGCTCCAGGCTAAACGGCCTTTTGGAAATTGCCCATGGTAATGGTTTACTTATTGAAATGACTGCCAATTGATAAGCCGCTTACCGACGTAAACAAAAACATACCAAAGTCAATGCATTGTCTTTGCATATTTGAATGTAATCTGTCGGAAAAATTTGTTTCGCACCAGGAGCATCCGCGTCTTTGCATTGGCTTTTGAACGTAATCTGTTGCGCGAAAAATTAACCACACGTGGCGATTTAACTAACATGCAGTCTTTGCATTGACTTTGGTAATCTGTCGAGTGAAGAATTCGTTTCACGTCAATGTGAAAGCAGCTTTATGGATAGTACCACAGCTAGACAAACCCTTATGTTATGAGCATAATACAGGTTTTACAGACTGTAAGTTCCGTTAGTGTGGACAGTTGTTATGTGGAGCTAGCAATCGATCATTCTACAAAATTTCCTATTCAATCTTCGCCTTTTTTCGGCTTTTTTTTATTGGCCAGAACAATTTCTAAAGGGGGTGAAATTATGCCACGGCAGTTTTTGTTATACCAGACACCTTAGAGCTTGTGCATTTCAATTGCTTTCACAGTAGCATCAGAGAGCTAGCCCAGATATTGGTGAATTATCCGGCTGATTCCAGTCATGGATAAGGAAGCGATCAAAAACAAACCCAAACACGTTCCCAAGCTCTGCAAAACCTAGGTCTGGTCTAACTGCAGCCTTTTCAGCCCAACTCTGCAGACACATACAGCACTTCTCTGGTTAGCTTTAATTGTAGTGGCTACAATTGGGCAACGTTATGGTGAAACTGCCACTGCTTGCGAAGTAACACAAACATACCGATCAGAATTACTGCATATAAGTTAACCAGGAGCATTTTTAAGTAACAGGCTATGCAGTAGCTGGTAACCGAGCGGTCATAACAACCACAGAGACAAACCCTTGCAATACAGGTTTGATAGACAGCAAGTTCAGCTTGGACAGTTGTACCAAGCATCCAAATTACAAACAAGTATAAAAAGTTAGCTTCAAATGAGATTTATGTTCCACCTTCTGTTGAATTTATATTCTCTTGCATATTTAGGACACAAACATTAGCAACAGTAACTTGGCTTTAGAGCAGTGCTACAGTTGTCAACAGGCTATCACTTAAGGTAGGCTTATGCTAAAGCAACTTACAGCTTCGCTTCTGTGAGTAGCGACAGTCGTGGACGGATCCAGGATTTTATGCTGTTATATCATTAGGCCAGTTGTTAGTGCTAGCTATCGTTAGCTGTCCTGCTAGCCTCCCCGTCCGAACACGTTAGCTTCACTCACATTATTTGCTGTTATATCATTATATCACAGCTTGGTTCAGGTTTGAGATGCAACTGCTTCAGGTTTGAGAAGCAGCTGAAACGCTTATCCAGCATCGAATTATCCTTTATAGACAAAGCTGTCTTTGGTGAAATGCTGAGCACAAACAGCTAATATTCCCTTTGGCCATGGCTGTTTGCTGCCAGCAAACAAAAAAGCTACCCACTGATTTCTGGTGGCATCCTCTTTTAGAAGAGAAATAGGTGCTTTTCTTCGCGTTCAAAAATAAATGGACAAGCAGCTTTGGGAGAGATACTGACAAAACTGCACCTCAAATGATCTTGGTTCTTCTTTTGCATTTCCAAAAGTGTAGATGCTACTAAGGCATAGAATGATCCGAGGTTGTTTGTGCCTGCTAGAATAGTTTCCAGTGTGGGCAGGTCCAGCGCAGTGATTGGCTCTGGCTAGGTCTGTACTAATTGTACGGCACAACCTGACATCAGGTTTTGCCCAGATCTCGTGAAGATCTCGGGACTAGCTGTTCAGAGAGGAAATCACGTTCACAAAATCACATTCTTGGATTACGGCAAAACCCCTGTATCTTATGTTTAGAAATTTTCAGAGGTTGAGTATGGACATCCAACATTATAACATTACTTATATGTATTAAAAGAAGGATCAGCATAATAGGTCCCCTTTAAGTGTTGAAATTTATTGACAATTAAAACTTATAGATGTAACAAAATAGAAAAACACAAAAGTTACTTATAAGAAGTAATTTAATCACGCAGATGTACTGTGGCTTCAGGAAGTATTTGGATCCCTTTTTTGCACTATTTACTGTTTTACATATATATATATATATATATTTAAAAATTTATTTTTTTAAATGTATTTATATATTTTTTTCTTCACTCACACGATCCCATATTCACAAAGCAAAACCAATATGGCCAATTTTGTAAAAATCAAAAACCTGAAATCACATTTAAATAAGATTTCAAACCATTTATTCAAAACTTCGTCGAAGCACCTTTGGCAGCTTTAACAGCTTCAAGTTTTATGGAGTCAATCCCTTCAAGGATCTCTCTTTATATGGCTGCATTCATCTTCCCCAAAGTTCAGTCTCCCCAACATAGCAATAATTTTTAAAAAAAGCACCCAAATGGCATCATGCCGCCATAAAGATGCTTCACAGTAGGGGTGGTAATAGCTCATTGATGACCAGTTCCTGGCTTCTGCCAGACGCGTTGCATGGAGTTTGGCCTCCTGAGTTACATTTTTGACATGAATCCTCAAGTTCTGGATTGGCTTCCATCTAACCCAGAGGTGGGCAATGAGGGCCGTATCTGTCCCTGGTTTTCACACCAACTTCTGGCCTTTAATAAGTTAATAATCTTAATTAGCCAAACCACTTGTGAAATCAGACATTTCTACTGCATTTCTTTAAATTATCATGAATGACCTCCAAAGACTGTTCTTGTCTTCCCTAAATGTAACATTCTACTTTGGTCTAATCTATGTACAAATCTATGTTTGTGTGCACAACCAATCAGCTAAATTAATCAGGGTAATTGGTAGAAATAAAAACCTGCATACACACCGGCCCTCCAGGACTGGAATCACCCACCCCTGATCTAACCTCTCAACCAAAGTGGCATGATTTCTGGATTAATTCTGAGATATTCCTCATTCTGGCTGTTTCCCCCATCTTTGCACAGGTGGGATATTGTTCACTTCCCTTAGCAGGCTCTTATAGCCCAGTTTTGAAATTTGGCCTGATGGCCTGTCTCAAACTGAGTTCTGGCGATTCAAAACTTATATTACACAATGTTAAAGCCCATTGAGCTCCAAAAAATATTCAAAGCTTTAGAGACAGTATTACACCCTTGGCCAGATCAATGTCTCGACAACTTGATAACGAAGGTTTACACAGAGTTTCTTGGACTTCAGAATTTGGTTTTTGATTTGCCATGCACTGTGAATTGGGCCCTTACACCAATAGGTGTTCGCCTTTCTAAATCATGTCCAATCAATTGAATTTATCATGTGGACTCCAGTCAAGTTTGGGAGATATCTCAAGATAATTTTAGCTAACAGAGTGCATCTGAGCTCAATTTCCAGTGCTTGAGCACAGGGTCTGAATACATTCGAGTTTTTGAGCCTTCATACATTTTTTAAAAAATTTCTGAAAGATTATTTTTGCATTGGCAATAATATTTATTTATTTATTTACTTACTTGTGTATGTATTTGCTTATGTATTATTATTATTATTATTATTATTATTAACAAATTTGGCATCTCCAATCCCACTTGAATCTAGAATGTCTCATCAATTAACTTTGTACAAGCATCCTTGTATTCGATTCCAGTTGCCCTCTCAGGAGAGAGAAAGCAGTTCACGGTACTCCTCTGAAACACATGCCTGTAAGCCACGACTTCTATTTCACTCGTGCTCACAGACCTCACATGAACAGAATGTGGGCGTTGGCAGCCCGAGCATGTGCTTGCTCAGAAAGCAACCAATGAGTGCCTGGAAGTCCAGTGCAAGGCGCTTGAGTGACAAATCATGCTAACCCAAACAGTTTGTATTCGTCCCATATCCTTGAACGGCGCAAAGCTAATTAAGGACTGCTCTGTTGAGGTTGCCGATGACAGTTGGCTCTAGCATGACTGGATTCAATCCAAGGCCATTGTGGTCATCCTTGCACTGCAAGCAGCGCCTTTAGTGAGTCAGCCAACCCAGCAGCCAGTTTAATCCATTTTAAATGAAATCTAAAAAAAGTGCAGGGGACTGAACATTTCCAAAGCCACTTTGCTCCACTGACTATGTCCCACTGAAAATCAGAAATTCAAGCCAGATTGAAGCTCGAACCAGTCGAACTTCTCGACATTTAATGGTTTTCTTTTTTTGGCATACATGACTTGCAAATGTTTGTTGCAGTGATTTTGTTGATAGTGAAAACACATTTCCAATACATTTTAATCACTGGCTCAACTAATCACTAATTTTCAATCATTTGAATCTATACCAATTTATAACTTACCTTATAACACATCAGCACTTGGTCAGTGAAACAAAAGCAAATGCATTCTCTGGCCCCTGTGTAGGCAGACAGGGGTTACCGAGCTTGGCTTGGTTTCATTCACAAATATGCCGTGAGTAAATACTGTCAGTGAACATGTACAGTATTCTGACATAATTGTCAACATTCTTGGTATGGAATGATGTATAGAGGTCCTGATTTATTGCAGGAACATAGCACAGGGGAACATTTCCCACCAGACATGCGGCTTGCTACAAGGCTATAAAGCCTTGGTCATGCTATTCCAACCGTGCTGAAATATATTACTGGGAAGCAGAGCCGGTGACATCAGTGCCACATACTGAGCAGCACCTCTGTGCAATTAATTACTGAGTATGATGTATTACCATGACTTTAGCAGGGTAGGGAAAATAATGTGTTGCAGGTTACAAGATCCATAGCTCGTAGTCTTCCTTCCAAGCTGAACAGTAATGAATCTCTATTGGAAAGCTGTATTGAAAGATATGGTTGAATAACGCTGCCAATTTTACAGCTTAGAGAGAATTTATTCAAATATTGTTTCCTTGTTTGTGGCTATGGAAACAAGGTTGTTGTAAAATGTGAAAGGAAGCACATTATAGATGTGGGAAAAAACGAGATGAATGGGATGCTTGCAGCTAGTGCAGCAATGTTTCATTATCAGGATGTAGACTGGAGAACTTTGAAGGAAGTACTGCAGTTCTTGACTTGCATGGAACAATATTAAACAATGAAGATTTTAATCACTCAGAGGAGGGCTTATTTGATGAAAGAATTTTGTTGTGGTAGTTGTTCACAATTGTTTTATTTTTGTAAACAATTAATAGAAATGGCTGTGATATTGGAATGCAGTCAGGACATTCTGCCTGGCTTTGCTATATGATGCAGGCTGGCATAGTCAAAGAGGTTAGCTGTTCTATTTGACCCCAGGTTCAGAACTAACAATTTAATAACGCTAATCACTTACTGGCCTTTTTTCTCATAACACAGCTGTGACTTCTATTTCTCACAGTTCATATGGCTCGATTTGACCCTTCTCATGGACAGCCTTTGTGCTATAATGACTCATTTCTTTAGAATAGTCAATCTACCTGAACCAGCAGTCAATTTTCCGCTCTGAGAGGGAGCAATGCTGGTTTCAAAATCCTCACTCCATACTGTATTTCCCTTTCATGGCAGTCATTGACTGGCTTGAAAAAAATGACAAAAAGTTTGATGGAATTAGTCAAGTCTTTTCATGGATTGCAGTCGGTGTAGGAAAATCAGTAGTAATTTGTTCTCCGAGTTCTCCGCATGTGACCATCGTGCGCTCTGTGAATGTGAATGAGCCCGCGGGAGTCGATAAAGAAATGGTCTGTTACTGGGTTTGAAGTCTGCTTCAACCTACAGCAGGTAACTATGCTTCAGGGGGGCCATTAAGCTGAGGAATAAAAGAGAACTCTTCACAAGTTACCAGTGAGAAGAAATAAACTCTCTGCTCTGCGTCTGCGGTGATGCTCTCTCTTTTGGATGCACAGATACTTCCGTGCGCCTCAGCTGCCTTTGCTGTTTATGTGGGCAAATTGAATTGATCAACTTAATGGTACAGCATTGGAATGTCAATTTTGAAATCATTCTTTGAAGTGCAGATGGAATCAATTACTTGAGTCAATGGCATTGACCAAGGAAAACTGGAGTAGATTAAAATCTGAACTGTCTTTTCACAATAAAATTGACCCAATTACCCATAGCGCTGGTTTTCAGCAGCACTTTGAATATCACAATTGTTCTGCGCTGTGTGTAGTGCCCTGCTCGTGGATGAGCCATTACTTGTTTGATTCAATGAAGTGTCAGATCAGTACAGTGATTGAAGAACCCTTGACTGGTAGCGGACTATTTAGATGATAGCCAGCACATTCCAACCCGATGACAGCCAGCTTTTTATTGGCTCAAAATGTCATCCATTAAACAACCTTACTCATCTCAGTCGGTGCCCAGAAATACACAGAGAGGGGCTCTGTTACCTATGGCAACCCTGAAGATGTACTGCTGTCAAACTTTACGAGGAATTTCTCCGGCGCGGAAGTAGTTTTTTTTGGAAAATTTCCACAAGCTGGCTTCAAAACAGGCTGAACATAATTTGAGTGGCATAAAAGGTGAGCCTTTCGGAAAAGAGCTGGCCATTTTAACAGCGTCTCCTGGTTTGAGTTTTGTATTTGAATGGCATTCGGGCTGCAGGTGAGAGTGTGAGGGCGGGAGGCAGGAGGAGAGACAGAAGATGTATGGCGCTGGGACTTTTTCCAGCCTAAGTGATTTTTATGTGCAAGCATTACAGCTCGGCAGATTATAAGGGCTTTTATGGCCTCTTGCCTCACAGACACAGCCAGAGTAGGAAAGATGATTAGAGTTACTGACACTGTAAATCAGGCGCCATTGTCTCCGGAAGCGTATGGATGAGGATATCGGTGGTGCCTTGCCTCAGTTTTTGTCAGGTTAATACTGGCTGCAAGCCTGAGGCCCAGCTAACACAGAATGTTACTGCAATATTACAGGAATACAATGTCAAAAGTATAATGTTGATTCCACAGACAGAAATATTTTTTAACATTTTGTGTTAGTCTGACAGGATATCCAGTCAGCGGGTCTCAAGTTTAAATTAGGTAATGAATCGGGAAAAGGAGCGCGTCTTGGGTAGAAAATCAAAATCACTGTACCAGGTGCTCTTAGGAATGATTAGATTAGACTCTCTTTTTTTCGGATTTAAATTAGGTAAGTTTGACTGTCTAATTATCCCATATTTACTAGAATGATAATATATTTACAGTAAGAATTATTCGTCCCTCAATTGCACTGAACATAGCACTGTAATGACTCACCTAAAAATTGTAGGGAATGTGTTTACTGTGCTAGAAGTTTCTTTTCATCATTCTTTTCATCCTAAATTGTTCACTTTAACAACAAAAACAAAATAACATCCCATTATGAGGTCCTTTTTTCAAAATGTGCAGTCTGCCGGATGGGATTCAGTACAGAGATGAGCAGAGGAAAAAGTCTAATGACCTTCTGCATGTCACAGTGCCATGGACGGTGAGCATTGGTCACATTGTCAATGCACAGTATTGAGGAATGGTGTAGTTTCTGTGCCTGCCAGCACAAAGAAGCCAACGGGCTGCGGGGAATGAAATCCTTCCGCTCTGTCCCCGTCATCTGGTGAGACAAGCAAAGAGCCAATGGCTGCCATTTGGGTCCCCTTGTGCCCCAAAACACAGGCACTCTCTCTGCACCTCACGATATTCTGACATATTCTTTGTAAAAGAAGAATAAAGTTTTGCAATGCTAGATATATCTTTTTCATCACTTATTTATACTGTATAGTACATATCGGTGACATGTTTTGAAAACTTTGACTCCAAAAATCACAGAAGTGTTATTTAGTGACTGAGGTACTTCTTGCACACAGGTCTTTAATTGTAACAATTATGTTTACTAGTCCAGCAATGCCAGAAAAAATTTCAGAGGGCCTTTATTTCAGGCATGAATGGAAAGGATCCAAGTTATGTGTCACTTTAAATGTGGCTTCACTTTGCAGTACTCCACACCATCATTTAGGCTACTAACAGGAGGATCTTGTAAAACTCACAGCTCAGTCTGATGAAATCATGACCGCTTTCCACACTCCTCACCACTCACCTGCCCTGATTCATACACAAGGAGAAATAACCCCACTGCTTTTGTTGCAGTATCATCTGTCCTTTATGTAACACACACATTCAGAAAAAGCAATGAAATAGGAGTCCACTTCTGTCCTTCAAGGTACAATTTACAGTACTTTACTCCAAGGGCTAATTATTGGACCTCAAGAGAAACTGTGCTCATCCTCTTTTAAGGTATAATAGACCTCCCTTTGACTGTACTAAGCCAGTGACATGTCACAGTACTCCTAAAAGTACAATGATGTACTTTATTTTCTGAGGGTGTGCGGTTCATTCCTGCACCAGGAAAAGCTAATGAATACTAAGGAATAAACTCATTTTTGAAGGGTTTGCTCTTGTAGCTGACAGCCTTCCCACAAAGAATAACTTGATCACTGCCCAATCATCTGAATTTCTTTGGATACTCTTTTCGGTGTCTGTAAAATGGATGGAAATTAGTGGATTAAAAGGAGATCCCCAATCAAATAGAAAACTTGAGCTGAAACGTGCCCGGTGAATGACAAATTTCTAAGGCCGATTATTCCAGAGCAAACTCAATATGCCATAAATCATTAAAATGAAAATGCAGGATGTGCTAAATTCCAAAACTAAAAACCATAAAATGTCAAAAAAAAATACTGATGAATAAAACTTTTTAAAATACCTTTCTAGAGCTTTTTTTTTTTACTTTATTTATGACCAAACAGCATAGACAGCCAAGAATATAAGGGAAACAAAGAGGGGTAGAGACAAACAATAAAGGTCAGTGGCCAGATTTGAACCCCTGATGTCGCATTTCATTACAAACAGGTAGATACTGCTCTACAGGCTGCGCAACCTGGACAACCACAAACAGAACTTTTAAGGTCAGTTGCCTCCACAGTGTGGCCACAAAATGTCAGGAGGAGTTTTAAATTCAGGAGCTCATTTATAAAACACAAGTATTTTACAGGGTACGTGAGAATTTGCATGTGGAGCAAAAGGGTTTAAAAGCATTGGTCTGCCTCAGCTGCCAAAAGCTCTCAATATCAAATTGAACAATCCCACAGTGATACTTAACGTTTAAATAAATAAATAAATAAATAAATAAATAAATAAAAATCCAGTTTCATTTTGTTCCTTCACTTTGAGAACAAACAATATTATATATTCACACTGAATGCCTATGATCAAGAATTCATTTTCTGTTTACCTGTATTCATTTTTTTATTATATATATTGCAGTTCTCTGCTGTAGCCTCTGGATATTGTAGGGCATGAAATGAACTTTGATGTAATGCAAAATGAGAGTTAGAAAGCTTAGCCGTGAAAGCTTGTTAGCTGTTGTGATGCCGACAGCAGAGGGGAGTATTGTACCTCACTCAGGGGGGAAATGTCTGCTTTGGGTGTAAAGGATAAATAATGCCTTGGGTCTATTGTGGCTCAAGCAGGCTCCATGGTCTGATAAGGGGTTTCCTCGCCATTATATGGGCAATGGCTGTGCGTGTCTTTTGCACACCATTTTATCAGTTAGTACGTGCCAGGCAATGTTTTTTTGTTTAGTAGACATGCACCCCTCCATGCAGAAACAGCTTAATTTATTGTAAAAGGCATATCAAGGCAAAAAAGGGACAGCCTGTTTTTATTTGCTAGCTGTGCTTTCTAGTCCATTACATGGACACACACGCGAGAGCAAATGACCTTTGCAGGATGCTGGATTTTGTAAATTTAGCAATCTGTATAATAAGCCTAAATTGACTCTACAGAAATCAAGCATACTCTGAAAAATAAACTGAGAATACCAAATGAGGTGCTGTTTTAAATCACATTGTTCAAAAAAGACCTCTTGTCTCAAATGATAATGAACATGGCCACTCTACAAGAGACCGTAAAATATTTTATGAAGCCAGGATAAATGGTAATACCTAATCAACATTCTGCTCATCAATACAGAACTTTCAGAGGAATACTGAAATGAGTTTCAATTGCTTGGGATTGGGGTGATATTTCCAAATATAATGTACAACAATGACAGGAACAAATCTGGTATAAGGGCAAACAAGGATAAAAAGATTAAAGGGATAGTTTGAGTTTTTTGAAGTGGGGTTGTATGAGGTGCTTATCCCCAGTCAGTGTATTACATGCCGTAGATGGCGGACTGCAAGCTCCCATTTTGTAGAAGCAAAATGTAGTGCCGGCATAGAAGCAGAGCAATACGTTGTTGCAGGCCGTGTCAGCAGCAAAATGGATATTAGCCGCCTAAAGGAAGGCCCAACTCCTAAAAATCATTATTAGTTCATCTTTACGCTATTTTTTTGAAAATATCAGCACTTTACATTGTTGTCAGACAGTGCTTTCCTTAAATATAAAATACGTGAAACTATTCCTCATGCATTTACATCCTTTTCTGCAGAATAGAATACCAGCAGCATTTACCAGTCATATTAACTGTCAGGATCATTGCTGCAACGATGGCCTTGAGTTTAGAGGGATGCAGCCCAGTAATGTTTGCCTCCAAAACACATGATGACGAACGTCTGTTCTCTTAACACTTTGGGTCACAAGCTGAATTTGCAGAACTTGAAGCAGATGAAGTCTATATGGGTCCTCATAGTCTAAGCCCTGAGACAATGGCACATCTCACAATGTACTTTTGTAAGTTCAATAGCATGAAAATTGAACTAGCAACAGCCGGTAATTATCATGACTGCACATATCCTAAAGGCAATCCTGCCCAAACATGAGCAGAACTATCTGTTGTTTTAACAACAAAGGTGCTAAAATGCAAAAATAACAACTTTGCGAACTTGACAATGAAGATCTTGACTCTGGTAGCCAGCACTTGTAGATTCCCAGGATTCCCCAAAAAAAAAAAAAAAATCTAAATAAACAAACAAACAAAACAAAAAAACAATGCCTTGGGTTGTGAAAAATGTGAACAGAGAGACAGTTGGCTGTTTAAATGTAAGTCAAGAAAGAAGATACATTACATTGGAAAAACTGTTTTGGGACATAGTAAGGTTATCTCAGTTGACCAGCTTCCCACTCAGCCTCATCACATATTTTTCATCAAATATTCATTTTGATATGAGCTATGTTGTATCTTCTACTGAAAAAAAAAAACAGCTTTTTAGATCAGTTGCTACTGTCAGGATTTATTTGCAGCACCAAGTCAAGCGTGGACTCACATTAAATTGCTTAACTTAGCCTAAAAATTGCAAGACAGTTGTTTGTAGAGACCTTTTCCTGAGGAAAATCTGACATTAGCTATTTGCATGCAAGTACCTGTGTAATGAACCTTAAGTATGAATTCAGTTTAGAGCAAGAAAAAAAAATTAGCATTGATGCTTCCCTAATTAACAGACAAGAATGTAATCGAGTCAATCAAGGTCATGTTTTCGATCTTTATTGAGGTCTGCTTTATGTACACTGAATGCTATTGAAAAAAATGTCAAAAACACAGAGGTGTCTCAATGACACCAATGCCGATGAACTAAAACTATCCAGAGGAGCAGTGTGTCTGAAATAGTGCCGCCTGGGTTCTGAACAAATAGTGGAAAACACAGCATATCATCCCAATCATGAATTCCCTCCACTGGCTCCCAATAAACCAAACATATCATTTTCAAGTTACTCCTGCTACTGTTCAAGGCTATAAATTCACCAGAGCAACAAACCATCAGAATCTGCTCCTGGGAATGATTAGAGCCACAGACTCGCAGGCTATTTTCAAATCTAATCTTAAGACTCACCTGCTGGTCTCCACTCTCCCCAAGAGTTCTGATTTGTATGTGTTATTCCTTTCAAACTTGGGTTTCTAATTTCAGATTCTAATTGTATTCATCTTATTCCAACCCCTATCTTGACGTACGCCTAATATCACGTGATTTTAAATCAATAATCATTTTTAGCGTTGTATAATGATTGATTGACCTTTTCTGTGAAGTACCTTGAGAAAGTTTACAACAGAAACCAATTAAAAATTAATTAATGATTTCAAATTATTGTTTTGCATGACTGAATGTGATCCAAGATGACCATATTTGGTCTTTGAACTTGTCCGAGCCAAAGTTTCCTGTCTTCACTTTCCTTTTGAAACTCCAGCATGACCGTTATACTGAGCACCAATGTGACCAACAGGAGACACTGGTGAGTGGAGAGAGAGAGAGAGAGAGAGAGACATCCTGACAGACTAAATTGCTCATTTTCTGGAGGATTTGTGCAATTACACATCCAAAGAATGAATATTTTGACCAAATCTTTGAATCAAGCTCTTTGAAACCTTGAAATCATGTTCGTTCTCTCATGTTAACATTTTAGACAGGTCCTTTGTGCTAAGACCACTCTTATTTCTTTAACTCATGTGCCTGTATTGGGTCGCCTCTCTGTTCTGGGAGCCTGGAGAGCGTTTGCCTCTATTTGGCCATGAGTCAAGTTCCGCTCAGTTGGTCAAGAACATACCAGCAGTGAATTCATGGGTAAGGTGCGCATGCTTGTGTTAGCTTCAGAAAAGTGGGGAGGGGGTCTGTACGGGATGAGCCGAAAAGTCTCGATAACAACTTCCACAACATCCTATCAAGTCTTTTTTTTGGGGGAGGCAGCAGGACGGGTGAAATTTAAATCACTCATGCCCCTCTTCCATCTGCTGCTCTCCTTTAGAAACTGGGCTATGGTTTGCGTGTGCAGCCGCGGCTGGCGTGGGTCCCGGGTGATGGATGACTGCTCTGCATGAGGCCGAGGGGACCATGTGGCAGATGCTGGTGGGCTGCAGAGCGGAAGACATTGTTGGACTGCAGTCCTGTCCTCCGCCCAGCAGTGCGGTGTGAAGGAGAGAGAACACAACATTTACTAAGGCAGCGCTGCTCCTCTGAGACACATATACCGTATGTGCACACACACACGACACATTAAAGACATACATGCTCACAGAGGGCAGGTGTGTTAAACACACACCAATTTCACTCACTCACACATTGAACATGCTTGCATATGTTTTAAACTTCAACATGTACATGAAGACA
The DNA here is from genome assembly GCA_029692085.1 of Gymnothorax javanicus. Taxonomy (NCBI): domain Eukaryota; kingdom Metazoa; phylum Chordata; class Actinopteri; order Anguilliformes; family Muraenidae; genus Gymnothorax; species Gymnothorax javanicus. The sequence goes on from CM056202.1 coordinate 52,870,711, forward strand.
TTGGAACATGCATTAATCCCACACTAATTACACTTGCATGCACAATGAACACACTTGCACACACATTAAACACACTGAATACACTTGTTAGCAATTTCAAGACATGCATGGGCATGTTCATCGGTCTCAGACACTTGGTTGCTCATGTGGATGTATGTACCATGGTCTCCAACATTTTATAAAAAATTTTTGAGATGCTCTTTTAACACTACACACTGTCTATTCAGAGTACTAAAAGATACAATGGTATTCACTCACAAATTAAATTAGACACATGCACATTGTTTTAGAGGACAATTAATTCAAAAAAATGGAGGCATTCATTTTTTTTCTCCAAATATCAAGTTTGCACACAAAAATAAATCATTATTTGTGTAGAGACTTTAAAAATAGTTAAGAGTATAAACTAGATCGCGCTCGGCAGTATTTTCTCCCTTGACATGCCTTACAGGTGGGTGTGCCTGACCTTTGACCTAGAGAAAATTAGGTCAAAATCAAAGCAATGACCTTTACATCAAATAGGCTTCTGGAGACACCCAGTTTGCATAACCTGTTTAAATTTGAGGGCTGTCTCTTCAACAGCTCAGCAGCAACAGCAGTAAAAATTGATGGGAAGACAGACAGACAGACAGACAGACGGAGGGGGGAGTACAATACCCCATCGGCAAGAATTGCCGGGTGGATAAAACACGGAGCATGTTTAAAATGTGTGGCTGTTACCTCCATCTACAGTAAATTGGAAGTCATTGATCCTGGTCTATTAATTAAATTGCAGTTAGATGCATTACTTCATTAATTTAAGGAAGCCAAGTGTGCCAGCGTTTGACTAGAATTGAAGTGAACATTTCCCCTGTTCTTTTTTTTTTTAAATCTGAGATGCATTCATTGTAATAATTTCACTTTCTTCTAATGCATAATCAATACTGACTGATGACAAAGTGCACAGGCAGAAGGAGTAGGGCCATCGGCTCAGCTGAATGGATATTCAATCATGTGAAGTGCACTGTTTTTCTTTCTAGGTTATCGGAGGAATAGAAAAATAATCTGCTAAGCATGGAACAGAGAGACAAAGAAATTCAGCTTTTGTAAGTGTATCAGAAATGCTTACAACACCTGTGTATCTTATAACAAATAAAGAGTAAGCCCAAGTTTTGCTTTCAAAATAGATTTAATCCGTCAAGAAATGCTGTCATGCAATTTCTGAATGCTGTTTCAAAGTATATTGGCCTATTCTTGAAGAAGGACATCATGAGGGAGAAATTTTTGTGCCATATGGACCTGATAAAATATTTTGATATTATTTACCCGCAACCTCTACACGGAGAGCAATCACTGAACACAACGAGTCCCATGAAATGGCTCCTCATACATTACAGAACTGGAACCATAGTCCTCTGAAAGCATTGTGGATGGAGTCCCTCTTTTGGCATCCTATAAACAGAAACCCATCATGATGCATTAAAAAGAGTAAAAGATGACTCATCAGACCATATAACCTCAATCCATTACTCTTGGGTCCAGGTTTTTTTTTTTCTTAACCATGTTATGGCTTTTTGTGCATTATCCTTGAATACAAATGGTTTCCCAATGCCATCCCTGCCATTAATACAGCATTGTAAATCTCACAACATTTTTGTTATGACTGGTTAAGATATGGATTGATTCAATTCTGCGGTGATTTTTAGAGCTGAAATGCTGTGGTCATTTTCAACCATCCTACTGAGCGTTCATCTGTCCCTGTCAGTGTTTTTGAGTATTTATGATGTGGGCTTGACCTTAAAGTATCACACATGTAGTTTTCAAAAAAAGCTACATTTGGTAAAGTTACCAACTGAAGGCTATACAGGCACCATTTTACAACCATTTATCAGTTTCAGCTGGTGACCTGTCTCGACAAATCCTAAGCTGTAACTGTTGCATCTCATACAAAACAAATATTCATTACAGCTGGACCATCTAGCCGGGAGATTGCCTTTCAAATGTAAGCTTCCAGGCTTGCCAAAAGTACACTTTAAAAATTAATGAGGGGCTTTACGAGAAAAGAGTGTTGTCATTTATTTATACTTAGGCTGTTTGTCCCAAAACATTACCTTCACTAGTTTCAGTAATGTGTTGTGTCACTGGAAAGAGCTAAATGTCTAGCCTCAATGGATCACTGTTTGTAAAAGCAAAGTCTAATAGAATAGTAATAGATTTTGCCTGAAAGTGAATGCTGAAAATGTTTCTAAAATGTTTTACAGTGTGAATTAGACTAAAGGAATTGAAGGGAAAAAACTACAACTTTCCTTGTTCTTAACTTCTTGTTCTTTTAGTTAATTCATCCAGCTGAAAAACTATGTGTTTGTTTTTATGTTTGTTGCAGTGGAATTGCTAACATATGCATGCGGCAAATCACATACCCAACAATGTTTACATAATCTGACAAGCAGAATCCTAATTACTCATACAGCGTCACCTGTGGGCCGATAAAACTCGGAAATCAGGCTCTCCAGCCCAGCTTATCGATTCCCACTGAATTCAAATAGAGAGCTGTGCATTCTCAACCCCACTGCCTCTCCTGGAATCCTGCTTCGGCCGAGTAGAATCACTTTAATGTACCAGATAAGCGCGACATTGATCTGGTGGGGCAGGAGCTAGGAGTGTGGATTCCTAACTCTGAGGTGCGGTAATAAGAGCCTGGGGTGGAGGGGGTGGACTGATAACTCTGAGGGCAGAGAACACCAGGATTGATTGTTATTGGGTCCTCCCACATTGATTTTACGTACCCAGGTATTTACGGTGAGGGAAGAAATACAATTATTGTCTCAGGGGCTAAAGCTGTATTTCTTGCATTTAACTGGGCTTTATTCTTTTAACTGTTTGGGTGCTGATAATTGGGTACTGTTTGGCAGAAGCCATCTGCTAGGTGACAGGGTGGATATTGGAACAGTAGAGTTTATTGGGAAACCTAATGTCCCATCACATGATGGATCTCATCCGTGCTTTGCCCAGAGTTAAGAGCTATTGAGGAAGCTGTTCCTTGCAAACACATGCTTGTCCATTTTTTTTCCTTTTTCCTTTTATTCCTTTTTATATTTTTTATGCTCCCCTCCTGCCTTTCATCTTTATGGTTTTATATGCCTTTCGGACAGTAATTTTATACGCCACATTTCTTCAGCATGTAACCCAAACTCTGAAAAAAGCAGTGACGGTATAAAAAATGCACATAAAAAGGGAAAGCAGAGATATCTAAATTTACTTTGACTTTTATTTCATTGCAGACAACATGAAGACAAGATACTTAATGTTTTTTGGTCAAAATCATTTCATTTGTAAATATACGTCTATTCCTGCCATACAGGCCTGTAATGTATTCCAAAAAAAAAAAGGACTTGTAATGCAGTAGAAAAATTTAATGATGAATGTGATGTGAAACAGCTGATGACAGTAGGTGATTGTGATCATGATTTGGTATAATTCACAGCATCCAGGACAGCCCTAGTCCTTCAGGAGCAAAAATGGGCCCAGGATCATCAGTTTGTCCACAAATGCGGGAGAAAATCATTGTAAGATTTAAAAATGATGTTTCTCAAACAAAAAAATGGGAAAGGGTTTGGACATTTCATGCCATACATTGTGAAACATGAAAGATTCAAGGAATCTGGATGAATTTCAATGCATAAGTCTAAACTGAAAACCTGTGATCTCTGATTGCTCATACAGCACCTCATTAAGAACCCTGATTTATCGATTAGTGATGTACCCAGCAAACACTACACGTTTCTTCAACGTGAAAGTCACTTGTAAAAATGTGAAATAAAGCACGTTTCAAAACCATATGTGAAAAAATTTTGATTACACAAAGCAGTTCTATTTACACCCAAAACCAGTGAAGTTGGCACATTATGTAAATCGTAGATAAAAACAGAATACAATGATTTGCAAATCCTTTTCAACTTATATTCAATTGAATACACTGCAAAGACAAGATGTTTAATGTTCAAACTGAGAAACTTTATTTTTTTTTTTGAAAATAATCATTAACTTAGAATTTAAAGGCAGCAACACATTGCAAAAAAGTTGGCACAGGGGCCTTTTTACCACTGTGTTACATCACCTTTCCTTTTAACGACACTCAGTAAACGTTTGGGAACTGAGGAGACCAATTTTGAAGCTTTTCAGGTGGAACTCTTTCCCATTCTTGCTTGATGTACAGCTTAAGTTGTTCAACAGTCCGGGGTCTCCGTTGTCGTATTTTACGCTTCATAATGCGCCACACATTTTCAATGGGAGACAGGTCTGGACTACAGGCAGGCCAGTCTAGTACCCGCACTCTTTTACTACGGAGCCATGCTGTTGTAACACGTGCAGAATGTGGCTTGGCATTGTCTTGCTGAAATAAGCAGGGCGTCCATGAAAAAGACGTTGCTTGGATGGCAACATATGTTGCTCCAAAACCTGTATGTACCTTTCAGCATTAATGGTGCCTTCACATATGTGTAAGTTGCCCATGCCTTGGGCACTAATACACCCCCATACCATCACAGATGCTGGCTTTTGAACTTTGCGCCTATAACAGTCCGGATGGTTCTTTTCCTCTTTGGTCCGAGGACACGACGTCCACAGTTTCCAAAAACAATTTGAAATGTGGACTCGTCAGACCACAGAACACTTTTCCACTTTGCATCAGTCCATCTTAGATGAGCTTGGGCCCAGCGGCCGGGCGGCCGGCGGCGTTTCTGGGTGCTGTTGATAAATGGCTTTCTTTGCATTGTAGAGTTTTAACTTGCACTTGCAGATGTAGCGACGAACTGTAGTTACTGACAGTGGTTTTCTGAAGTGTTCCTGAGCCCATGTGGTGATGTCCTTTACACACTGATGTCGGTTTTTGATGCAGTACCGCCTGAGGGATCGAAGGTCACGGGCATTCAATGTTGGTTTTCGCCTTGTCGCCACGTGCAGTGATTTCTCCAGATTCTCTGAACCTTTTGACGATATTACGGACCGTAGATGATGAAATCCCTAAATTTCTTGCAATAGCTCGTTGAGGAATGTTGTTTTTTAAACTGTTCGACAATCAGCTCACGCATTTGTTCACTAAGTGGTGACCCTCGCCCCATCCTTGTTTGTGAATGACTGAGCATTTCAGGAAGCTGCTTTTTATACCCAATCATGGCACCCACCTGTTCCCAATTAGCCCGTTCACCTGTGGGATGTTCCAAATAAGTGTTTGATGAGCATTCCTCAACTCTCTCAGTCTTTTTTGCCACTTGTGCCAGCTTTTTGAAACATGTTGCAGGCATCAAATTCCAAATGAGCTAATATTTGCAAAAAATTACAAAGTTTACCTGTTCAACATTAAGTAACTTGTCTTTGCAGTGTATTCAATTGAATATAGGTTGAAAAGGATTTGCAAATCATTGTATTCTGTTTTTATTTACGATTTACACAACGTGCCAACTTCACTGGTTTTGGGTTTTGTAAATGCATGCCACACTGCGGGGAACAACAGGCCTTTTTCCTGGCTTTGACATCTCATTATTTACTCCTTAATGACTTGCCTAAATGTTGTTCACACACACCTAGTGATAGGTTGCTTAACTACCAGTAACCAATCACTGCCAGATTATCGCATCCTTCCTAGGAGCTTTTCTTGCCACTACTCTCCTGTTTATGGATTTTTGATCTTGATTACTGTTCTTGATCCTGGCCTGTTTTTGTGGATTAATGAATTATTTACCTGACGATTTGGAACCTTTGCTCTGTTTCTGCCTTGTAGCCGACCGTTGTCACGTGAGCTCTGCTCAGCCCCTGGAACCTTTGCCCTCACCTCTGCCTCTTAGTGTCTCGACCTCTGCCTGTTCATTGACCACTTGAAGACTGCCTGTGCCCTGTTGTACCTCATTTTTTCTGCCTTTTTTGAGCCTTTTTACCACCTTGTGGGGATTTTTGATTTTTTCTTACTGTATTTTTGTGATCTGTCATTGAAGCCACTCCGATCTACTACTGTTGGTGTTGTGAGTCTGCTTTTGGGTCCTCCTCCACCACCAGGCCTCACACAGCCCTGACACTGTCATGGTATGGGGTTGTATCCGTTTCCTTAGAAATTATAATTTGCACTTCTTTGAAGGCACCATTAATGTTGAAAATTATGCAGAGATTTTGGAGCAACATAAGTTGCCTTCAAAAATGACGTTTTCTAGGAATACCCATGATTATTTTACAAGACATTGCAAAACCACATTCCTCACACATTACAAAGACAGGGCTGCATTAAGAAGAGGGTGTGGGTGCTGGACTGACCGGCCTGCAGTCCTGCCCTGTCCCCAATGCAGGACAGGTGGCACATTTAGAAAAAGACTCAATACTTGTTTCCTTAAGCCATGTTTGCAGGAAAAATGGGACAAAATTACACGCTTAATCAGATGGAGTCATCTGTCCATAAGCATTCATTGTGGTGTAAAGGAATGGCAACATGACAAAGTGGAAAATACTGTCACAAATTTTTATTGAATTGAAATGTGTCTATAGTGAAAAATCAACAAACATCATATGGTAAAACATCAAATAATGTGCTGCTGTATTCTTTTCGATTTAATAAAGGTCAAGGATAATTTAATAATCACTGATTTCTATTTGAATTTTAATTTAACATATTGTCCCAATTTTTTCCGATCTCAGGTTGTAGATTACTCGGTATAACTTTCCCAAAATAAAACTTTCTAATACAATGGTAGAACTATTGGCTGTGTCAGAATCTTAAATTTCAGCTGATAGGTAAGGATTCACATGGCATAGACCAGTACTTGGTATTAGCCCGTAAGATGAAACCTTTGCCATTTTTAAGATTATTTGCATCTTGATGTTGTGCCTATTTTGTCAGTTTTTTTTTTGTCTGTTCATAATGGTGACATTGAAACATTACAGACATTGAGAATGTACAAAGATCAGCCTCAACAATAAAACCGCCCGCCTAAAATTGTGTTGGTCCCTTTTTTCCCCTCAAAACAGCTCTGACTCGTTGAATCATACCCTCCACAAGATGTCTGAAAGTCTCTGTGGTATCTAGCAATAAGGATCAGATCAAATAAGTCCTTTAAGTTGTGAGGTGGGGCCTCCCTGGATTAGACTATTTTTCCAGCATGTGTTGATCATATTGAGAGCTGGGGAATTCGGAGGCCAAATCAACAACTTGAACTTTTTATCATGTTCCTCAAACCATTTCTGAACATTTTCTTTCCGTGTGGCAGGGCGTTTTATCCAGCAGAAGGAGTACAGGGAATATCAGTACCATGAAGAGGTGTACTTCGTCAGACAGCTATCTATCATAGCCAGCATTTTTTCAGCAATTTGTTCTACTGTAGCTCCTCTATGGGACTGCACTAAATGAATTAGCCTTCACTCACAATAAGCTTCAGCGAGCCTTGGGCGCCCATGACCCTGTTGCCAGTTAACCAGTTGTCCTTCCTTGGACCACTTTTGGTAGGTACAAACCACTGCATACCAGGAACACCCCACAAGACCAGCCCTTTTAGAGACCCAGTTATCTAACCATCACAATTTGACCCTTGTCAAAGTTTCTCAGATCCTCATACTTGCCCATTTTTCCCACTTCCAATACATTATCTTCAAGACCTGACTGTTCACTTGCTGCTTATTATAAATTTTCGCTTGACAGATGCCATCGTAACAAGATAATCAATGTTATTCACTTCACCTGTCAGAGGTTTTGTTATTGCAGTCAATCGGTATATTAGGGAATATCTTTCAGAACAAATAGCTTTAAAACTTCACTGTCTTTGTTTGCGAAAAAAAAAATCACACTGTGGACGTCATTGGAAGCGCATTTTGATGACTTCGATTGAAAATCTATTGTTTCTGTATTGGCACTTCATTTGCTTTAATTAGTGTCACACAGTTGATAAGCATGAATGGGTGTGTTTAATGGGTAAAGAAAAGATAATGCAATCATTTAATCTTTTCAATGGATATGTAGATAAAATAAAAAGATATTGGCAACAATTTAGCTAAAAAGCATTTCAGTGGTTTAATAATGATTTTGATGGGTTAATCCTACATTTAAAAAAAAATGTGATAAGGTGACATCATACTCATCCTCGTCTACAAAAACTATTGTAACAATTGATTCTAACACTGAAGCTTAAATACTGATGAATAATTAAAAATAGGTGATTAATGAAGCAATTACTACTCAGGAGAAAAAGAGCTTCAATGCATGTATGATTTTGACTTTTGACTGTGGAACTTGGTGTGAAACTGTAAAACAAAAAGGACTTACACTGCTGCACCAGACATGTTTTACTGTTCTAAGTACTGTGGAATAATACAAAACATCCTTTGCATTCTTATTATCTTATTATCATCAGTATTATTATCAAAACATCTTTTGTATTATTATTATCTTTCACTGCTTAAAACATCTTTTATGTCAATACCCCAAAGCTTATTAATCTATTTACCCAGAATGTGTGTCTGTGTGTGAAAGGAACTGTACAGAGGATCAAGGTCAAGAGTGGCATAGGAATGCTGGAGCCCTGCCAAAAGAAAATGCCCAAGGAGCAGTCCAAAGTGGCATCAGGTATCCCTAATCGCCTTTCTGTGACCTGTCTAAAGTAGACTGGACAATACTATGAAGGAAGGCGGAGCTGATTAGACTACGGTTTATTGACAGATCTACAGCCAATTGATGTACAGCTAAAGGACTGTGGATTATAAGAACTGATGCCCGGGCAACGCCCGGGCAGAGCGCTCTCCAAACTGTGGCCAAGAACATCCCTCTGTTACAGTTTGTAATTTTTACTCTTTGTCTGTTATAAATTTACTATATTTCAATCACAATCTGGTCAAGTATTTATTTCAATTGTCTTCCACCCTTAACGAACACCACCGGGTAACAAGAGGTAATTTTCCCCACAGTACATCATAACATGCACAGTAATTAAACTCATAGCACTCCTGCAGTTGCGGGTTAATTACATTGGCCCTGGAGCCACTTAATTTAAAGTTAGGCGAAAAGAAAAGGAGTTGGGTAAGTAGGTGATACGCTCCACAATATGTGTTTTGCTTTCCGCTCTCTGTGCTCTACATTATTATCATTCCTGATGACATTACAGTCATTGCTCCCTGTCACTCAGCAGAGATTTTTTTTCCAGCCTGCCCTGTCTCTGTTACCCATTTCCTGGTCACATGGTTGTGATCAGCCTATTGTTTCTTGCCCTGCATCCCAACAGCCCATTTCAGACCCCCATGAATTAACACCTCAGGTTCAGCTTTACTTACTAGATTGTAGAGTGGTTTATAACACAGGACAGTCACTCAACAAAAAGCCAATACATAACTGCATGTCCGACTGTCAGCACAGTAATTCCTAGGACAGAGACACTTCTTCATTAATTTGATTTTTTGCGACAGAACTTTTAATTTAAGGGTGCTTTTATCCTTATCAGATGTACCGTCAACAAATGACGGCATCTTTTGTACTCACCGCTCCACCCCCCCACTTTCAGGCACTACAAAAAAGTTTGGACAGTTCAATGTAGAATAAAGCAATATTTTTTTTCATATGTGATTCCTTTGCATACAAAGACTGTTTGAAGCCTGTGTTGTATCACCAGAAACTGGGCATTTTCCCAGGTGATGCTCTGTATAGCTGTCATCTTCAATTCCTGCTTGTTTTAGGGAAATTTTGTCTTCAGAGGTCTCAATAGCATGTAAATTGCACGTTCAGCTGCATTCGGATCCTGAGATCCGACACCTGTTGTTGGCCGAGTCAATTTCAGGGCAACACAACCAAAATAATAAAAAATGGGTCACAGTCCAACAACCTATAGTGCTCACTGTATTGTTGATTTTGTGATCCTGTGGCATCGCAAATGAATCTAATCTGGCTCCTCTGGATTCTCTCTAGACCTGAAGAGTCCCTTTAGGAAACAGGGTGGAGATTACATGGGAGTCAGGGTGATTTCATATAAGGGGAGCTGCAGTATTCACTGCTGCCAGCATGAGCTATTTTAGATGGGCACACTCAGAAAATGGTGACAAACCCGTTCCTTGACTTATTGGTCATGACATGGTCATATTTTTTTCAAGAAGGCCCATATATAGTAAAAGACATCAATGAAAAATAACATTTTCTTAAGCAATAAAAAATGGTTGGATTCTGCATTGTAGTGTAATTTTCTTGCAAATTTAAATATAAATGCCAAGTATTGGAAAACAGCTTGTCCAGTGAGCTAGGTGTAATATTTTACACATTTACACATTTTGAAAAAAAATCCTCATTCTTTTCATTTCACATGCTAAACAGTTCTACCAACTGCACATGAAACGATTGTGAGAAGCATATACAATAATAATAATAATAATAATAATAATAATAATAATTAAAGCTGCAAGCAGTGATGAACGGGCCCTCACACCCTTGTGCACGTTGGGGGTGGTGGCGTGATCCTGACGGGTGCAGCTGTGCATTCAAAACAATTGGATAGTGGCAAACTGGTTAAAGAAGCTGCGAGGGCTGCTTTGTTGAAATTTTCTAGGGGGTGCTATGGAGCCATTTTGCCCCCCCATGGGCAACACCCCCATCACTTGTAAGTGCTGGCCATTCATGACGTGTGTATCAATTTTCATGAGGTTATGACTTAAAGGTTAAAGCCATGAAAAAGCCAAACGTAATTTCATGGCGAGGGATCGATAGTCGCCACGCTGGCAGATGGACGCCATTGCTTGTAGCTTCCCAGCGTTCATAATGTAGCTTCACCAACTTATTCTGCACGTCTTAGAAGTGGAATAAAGTTGGTGGGGTCAACTATGTTGGATCAGTACATGGTAGAGTAAAAAAAGGTCACTTCCTGCTACCACCGGGAGGCGCTATGACTATGACGTGATATTGTCTTGTAGACGTGTTCAGGGCGGGACTCTTATCCAACATCTGAAGTTTGGGGCAGATTGGACAGCAACTTCCTGTTTCATGGGAAATACTGAAAATTTGACGCCATGCCATGGCCACGCCGTTCAACGCTGACTGGATATTTTAATAACTTTTGGTCACAACTTAGTCTAGATGTCTCACACCGATTTAGTAGTCAATCTGATAAATCCTGCTGGAGGAGTTTGTTGAAATACAAAGCATGCAAATCGCCAAAAATGACCACAAAAATCAAAATGGCCGACTTCCTCATGGGTTTAGCCCATGGGTCCAAGAGGCTTTTTAGTGCGTCCGGGCATGGTACATGTATGTACCAATTTTCATGCGTGTCGGTGAAACGTGCCTCGGGGGCTGCTGTTTAAAGAGCGTGGCCAAGCCATTTGGCCACGCCCAAAGCTGAAAACCATATGACACATATCATGTTTGACTGTTATCAAACGTGAAGTTTCAGGCAGATTCGACCATGTACACTGTAGTTAAAGCAACTTCCTATGTAATGGCGAGATATTGATGTTTGCAGTACCGCCAGGGCAACGCCGTTTGAGGATACGTCACAATCTTCATATTTAGCATTATCACAGTCTTGAGGCGATTCTTACCACATTTGAGTTGGACGTCAAAGTGTAAAACATGTAATTTCCTGTTGCCAGCAGGTGGCGCTATGACTATGATAGGATGTTGTCATGTAGACGTGTTCAAGGCGGGAATCTTATCAAACGTGAAGTTTGGGGCAGATTGGACAATATATATTGAAGTTACAGCAACTTCCTGTTTTATGGCGAATACTGGAAATTTGACGCCACGCCACTGCCAAGCCGTTCAATGATGAATAAATCTTCTCATAACTTTTGGTCAGAAACTAGTCTGGATGACACACACCAATTTTGAAGTTGATCTGATAAATCCTGTCGGAGGAGTTCGTTAAAATACAAAGCGTGCAAAACGCCAGAAATGGCCACTTAATTAAAAATGGCCGACTTCCTGTCCGGTTTAGGCTATGGCTCCAAGAGACTTTTTTGTGTGTCTGGGCATGATATATGTGTGTACCGATTTTCGTACATGTCAGTAAAATGGGCCGTGGGGGCTGCTGTTTAGAGGGCGTGGCCAACCACGCCCACCTTCGAAGACCTCAATACACGTAAATGTTCACCGCGACTGATGCATGTACCAAAATTGGTGCATTTTCGAATATGATAAAGCCCCCAAAAATGTGATTCTTCGGCTAAAATAATAATAATAATTCCTTCAGTTTCAATAGGGTCCTCGCAGTGTTCACTGCTCAGGCCCTAATAATGAAAACATTTTAAAATCACAGGAATTTACAGGTAAGTGCTTCCATAGTCATGTTTCAGAGTGAGTAACCATTTCAACCTACAAATACATACAACCCCAATTCCGAAATAGTTGGGACGAGGTGTAAATTGTGAATAAAATCAAAAGGCAATGACGTTCAGATCTCATGAGCCAATATGTTATTTACAATAGAACATAGATAACATTTCAAATGTTGAAACTGAGACATTTTACATTTTCATCCACAAAATGAGCTTACTTCAAATTTTCTGGCTGCAACAGGTCTCAAAAAAGTTGGGACACAGGCAAAAAAGGGCTAAAAAAGCGATTTATATATAAAAGAATCAGCTGAAAGAACATTTAGCAAGTAATTAAGTGAACTGGCATCAGGTGTGTAACATGATTGTCTATAAAACGGATGTCTTAGAGAGGCTGAGTCTCTCAGAAGTAAAGATGGCCAGAGGCTCTCCAACCTGTGAAGGCTTGCGTAAAAAAATTGTGGAATACTTTGAAAACCATGTTCCTCAACGTCAAATTGCAAAGGCTTTGAAGGTCTCATCATCGACAGTGCATAACATCATCAAAAGATTCAGAGAAACTGGAAAAATCTCTGTGCGTAAGGGACAAGGCCAAAGACCTTTACTGGATCCCCGTGATCTTCAGGCCCTCAGACACCACTGCATCACTCACCGGCATGATTCTGTCATTGACATTACTGAATGGGCCCAGGAATACTTCAAGAAACCACTGTCTGTAAACACAGTCCGTCGTGCCATTCACAGATGCCACCTAAAACTCTATCATGCAAAAAAGAAGCCATCGTTGAGCATGATCCAGAAGCGCTGCCGTGTTCTGTGGGCCAAGGTTCATTTAAAGTGGACTGTAGCAAAGTGGCAAAGTGTCCTGTGGTCAGACGAGTCCAAATTTGACATTCTTGTCGGAAATCATGGGTGTCGTGTCCTCCTGGCTAAAGAGGAGAAAGACCACCCCTCCTGTTATCAGCGTTCAGTTAAAAAGCCAGCATCTCAGATGGTATGGGGATGCATTAGTGCATATGGTGTGGGACACTTGCATGTTTTAAAAAGCACCATGAATGCTTAAAGGTATATAAAGGTTTTAGAGCAACATATGCTCCCCTCCAGACGATATCTATTCCAGGGAAGGTCTTGTGTATTTCAGCAGGACAATGCAAAACCACATACTGCAGCTATTACAACAGCATGGCTTCATAGTAGAAATGTCCATGTGCTGAACTGGCCTACCTGCAGTCCTGATCTTTCACCGATTGAGAATATTTGGTGCATAATTAAACGAAAAGTCCGTCGAATGAGACCCAAAACTCTACGGCAGCTGGAAGCCTGTATTAAACAAGAGTGGGATCAAATTCCAATGGCTAAACTCAAGAAACTTGTCTCCTCAATGCTCAGATGCCTCCACTCTGTGTTAAAAAGAAGAGGGGATGCTACACCATGGTAAACAGGCCCCTGTCCCAACTTTTTTGAGACCTGTAGCAGCCATTTGTAAAATTTCTCAGTTTCGCACCCCGGTGGCTCATCGGTCTAAGTGCGTGCACTATAAAGGCTGTGGCCTTCCTGCGGCGACTCGGTTCGATTCCAGCTCGGGTCATTTGCCGCATGTCTTCCCCATTCTTCTCCCCAACTTTCCTGTCTCTCTCTACTGTGTGACTATCAAATAAAGGAGAAAATCTCAAAAAAATAATCTTTAAAAAGAAAAATTCTCTGTTTCAACATTTGCTATGTTATCTCTGTTCTATTGTGAATAAAATACTGGCCGGTGTGATTTGAAAATCATTGCATTTTGATTTTATTCACAATTTACACTTCGTCCCAACTATTTCGGAATTGGGGTTGTACAATATAGTAGGGGTGACCTGGAATAATCGACTATTCCACGATTCGATTCGGAAGAGTCTGATTCGACGATCAACCTCGTAGTCGGATCGTCGGAAAATGTTGTTTTGTGACCAAGATCGTACCATTCTGACTACATGGGGGTGCCCAGGCTGCTGAGCTTAAATCTTTACACAGAATGTTTTTGTTTTCGTTATATATCGAGGGCTGACTGCAATAAACAGTTATTTCCAGTATATAACATCTGGACATAACTGTTTATTGCAGTCAGCCCTTGATATAACCCATTTTGATACAAAATCAGCCTAATTTCTGTTACTGAAGAATTGAAAATGACGTGTGCGTTTAAACAGTAAACCTATACTTACTACGCATTAATAAATCACCCACTGCATTCAGGGCTGTCACAGAGGGGTTGCGAGGCCCTGTGCCGACTTGATGCGCGAGGCCCTGCTCACATGCACGCGCATTAATCATGTCAGGCTGCAAGCACATAGCTGTTCAAGTTATACCCGGTGAAATGACATGCACTTTTAGACTAAAACAGCATTATTGTGGCAATAATTTCAACTTTGATTTTTTGGATATCATAATCTTTCAAAGGAAAAAATCAGCTGCACAATGATTGGTTTTTATCATCAAATCAGCTCAGCTGTCACCTTTGTTATGGCCCCAATTTGTTATGGCGTCACGGACAGCAAGGGATGACAGACAAAATTCTTCAACTTCTACAGATTTAATTAAACAAACACTTAGAACTAATCTACACTCTACCCTACTGACCAAGATTGAAATAAAAAAAAAAGATAGTCACAGTCCCTTGGTAATTGAGATGGGCTGTTATGTTGCGATGTCCTGGGACAGGAAAATGCTCCAACACAGGCAAAAATCCACAAAAAGCTTCACAGGTCTTGAAAAGAGTGACAGGTCTGGTCAAATGTATCCTTCCACAATTTCTCCTTGCAATTTCTCCAACTACTCCAACTACTCTCTCAATTTTTCTCCTTATATACTCTTGTCCAGCCCCCTCTGAGGCATGCCCAGGACATGCCCAACCTAGCTCCAGACTGGGCTTAACAAAAAAAATGTCAATACTGCCATCTAGTGGCTTTTTTTTTTCCACATTACACCTTATATTGGCATGTTGAAGTATGTTAGTGCGTCACGAATTACAATTCAACAAACACTAATACCTAATGGCTCACACTCACTGGTGACAATCGCTTATTTTGACTCATTTCTATGGAAAAATCTCAGATTAACAAAGGCGTAGTATTCGCTGACACCCGCGTCAGTTTAACATTTGATTACTATGCAGTATGTTTTGTAATACTAGTCAGTCACAAACGCTCTGCTGCAGTATAACTTTAAAACATCAGATTCCTGCTCGCCATTCATTGATTAGGTGATGGTCACTTTCCTTGCCTTTTGGGCTGCAAACTCAGCAATTAAATCCTAATAATCCAGCCTGGATGCAACGTCTTTTTCGATAGACAGAAGGGCGAGCCCGCATAGTCTCTCCTCCAACATGGAGGTCCGAAAATATTTTTAAATTAGTTTTAACTTTGAAAAGCTTCGCTTCCCCGATGCCAATTATTGATATTGTCAATAAGACCCTGAGAGCAATCTCACAGTTAGTAAAGGTGAGTGAGCAGCGAGACAGAGCATGTTAGTATGACGACATAAAATTAAAAAAAAAAAAGATCAGGGTAAGCTTTTATCGAGACGAAATGGTAAATAATGAAACTGACACAGAGAATTGCCATTTTAGGAGCATGATGAGTCAAATGCAGTGATAAAAAATATGTATCCATTTATTTATTTAAAAAAAAAAACATGATTCGACAATCAGTCGGCTATGGGCAAAATCTGACGAATCAGATTCGACTATGAAAATCCTTAGTTGAAGACATCCCTACAATATAGTAACAGTAAGTTATTACATTGTGTTTGCATTTTTTGAAATTCTACATCTTCATGCTGCGTTGGTGTTGCATTCATTAACGGTAAAGATAAAATCCTCTTTGCCAAAAAAAAAAAAAAAAAAAAAGGATTTAATGGCATAATTTATTGATGTTGTTGTGATTAATGATGTATGCTTTCAGATATTGTTGTCGCCATCTTGGAAAATACATCTTTTATGGACATTTGTCCCTGATGTTAGCATCACTGGTGTAATGGCCTGTGTTTGCTATACTAATGACAATTACTGACAACAGTGACTTAAAGTAATGGCACCTCATTGAAGATCATGACTATGATTACAGAAAAAGAATTTGATTACAACTGCAATCTCCAAGAGGAAACCACGGCACTATGTATCACAGATACAGATATGTGCAGTATAACTAACAATATCCATTTCTGAAAGCCCTGTTCAGAGGGCATCACTGAATACACAAATATACAAACCCAACAGCAGGGAACCAAGCTGGGTTTCACTCATCTAAATTGAGAAAAGGAACATGAGGCTACAGTGGGAACATCACCAACGAAACCTCAGAATATATGAATTGAAAAACATTTGCTTTGATGAATCACAAAACAAAAAAATCTAACAAATGAAGCTGTCCTACATGATTTTAGGCAAAGCTATTGGTAATATGCATTAATATTTAACATTAGCCGTTGACTATAAAAGTATTAGTCAAAAGTTGAACATTTTGTGAGTCAGAAACCATATTTTGGGAATGGCCCATATGTGTGGAATGTGAAGCCCAAAAGGAATAGGAAGCAACCATGTCTGTTGGAGCTGACAAAGAGAAATAGTTGCCAATATTCTTGCTCGGCCCCAAGAGCCACCCAATTAATTTGTGATCTCTTAAATGAATAAACCAGCAAAGCTTGACCTTAAAACCTGACACATCACAGGTTCAAGGCTGCCTGGCGAACGGCAATTTATTAGCAATTTATAACTAGTGTTATGATCATGCTGCCTTTCCTTGCCCTGTAATTCTGATTTTCAGGTTCAGGCAGGGAGTGTTTTTGAGTCATTCTTGCTCTTTTCCAATCAGCCTGTTGGCTCTGCTTTCGTTCTTGGTGACAGAAACTACAGGAGCTGGGGCTGCAGTATTCTCTCCTTTCCAGAGATGAGAATGCAGCACATTCATAGGGGAAATGGAATGGCGGAGAGGTGGGGCGAGCTGAAGGTGAAAGGTTTTATCATTGTGCTGTTTTCGTTGCACTCTATTATCAGGAAGAAATGGGTAATTTTGTATGAGAAAGTGCAAGTGATGCCGTGTGAAATTCGAATTCCTCTAACTTTATGACATAGAAATAAATCTGTAAACTTTGTAAACTGTGGTTACCTTGCAGTTAAGCAGTGCTTAACCCCTAAAGTGTGATAAAATAATTTACCCAGAACTGCTCAAAAAACATGATGGATGATTCCTGATAAAGACCCCTTTTTTCTACCGCTGGCCCCAGTCAATTCAGAATACCCAATCAAATATTAGTGCTTATAACTGGACCCTTGGCCATCAATGCTGGCAAGGACAGAATGCACCTCCGTGAAGCATGCCATCTCAATGGCACTCCTTTTAACACCGTAGCTCACAAGTCTGACTCATAGGCAGTTGACTGAGGTAAAGACTGCATGAACAGTATATAACAAGTAGAGGTGCATGATCCATTAGCTGAGGTTGCACAAGGGTGATGAAAAATGCATCCTTGTCAACTGAATCATGGCCCTTGGTGATGCCACTGCCAATCATGTACAATTCTGTGGGGCTATTGACCATACTTGTCATTGACATGGCTGTGATTCAGTCTTGAATCATGAGGAATATCCTTACTTTGTTAGGAAAGTTTTACTTTGACTGGTCAAGCGACTTAGCTGCCCCGTGCTGTTTTAAATAAACTAATTGCATAACAATTGAAGCAAGGACAAGAGAAAAATGGCTTCTGGTACCTAACTAGCCTTGTACATGGCCTTTTTACTGCCGGAGAAGATCACAGCAGTCAAAATGTCCCTCGCAAGTCAAGTTGAGGTACTGAAGCCATTTTCTTCATGCTGGCTTTGTTTCATGCACAACAGAGCATATGGCTCCTGCAATTACTCCTTCTGTGAAATGGCCTTTTTATCATTCTCCAGTCTTGTTCACCATCAAATGGGGGGCAGTTCTGGGCTTGGATAGGTCTGCTTTCAGGCCTTGAACCCCTGATAGCATTGACTGTGTCTCAGCACATAAATGTAACTTTAACCCCAGCCATTTCTGCAGAAAATTGCAAGCTATATACAACGGTGACCTCAATTTATTTATCGTATAAAAGCCCTGTGCATGGTCACTGCTGAATCCATGGTTATGCATTTTTTTAAACATTTTAACCTGCCGTGCTCATTCCTTTTGGATTACTGCTTTCACTCTTTCTATTGGCTTTAATGTTCTTTCATCCCTACTGCAATTTGAGGATAACTTTTTACCATTACTCATCATTACACAGCTGGGTACATTTCTCTAAGAAACAAAACATGCTAATGTTAATGCGGATTCATACACAGACATATAGACACAAAGACACACACTCATACATGAAAAATTACACAGACAGACTCACAGTTTAAAAAATATGCAGTAATAACAAAAATTAATTGCATATAGATACCAAGTTACTCCCCTGCTGGTGGAGCTGATTGTGACCTGTCCAGCAGTAGTGATATGGTTTAGGCACTGCCAATTCATCACATACATTGCTCCTTGGCACACAATGAAACCATTTTGTGAGCAAAAAAAAAAAAAAAAACCTCTATCTCTGTTTAACAAATCCAAATGGGAATCTCACTCCAAAAACCTCTACTCAAAGGAGGCACTGATTGGACAGCAGAAGTGTACCTCAGACCCTAAAAAAGTGGATCTTATAGGATCAGCGGCACATAAGCACAAGGCAAGACAAAAATATAGCGGTTCTGTATAATGGTAAAGAGTAGTGGTTAATAATTCCAACAAAATACAATTCTGATCAAAAATCACAGTGTTAAATAAGCATACAGTAACATCCGATACCCTAGGTACTGAGATCAAGACCCTGATCCCAGTGATACCATTGCTTTTCTTTCCAACCACATTAATAGGTCATTTCTGTCACAGGCTGTCCAGAGCTCCCACTCATCTGTTGTCTCAAGGATGAATCCTTGCCGGATTAGAGGGGAAGAACGCAACCTGCAGTACCTGCAGTACTACGGGAGCTGAGCGCCAGGTTTGAGGGTCCCTGCCCTGCCCTGCCCGAGGGAACACGGATTTGTATGCCTGTTTTATCACAATGCTCTCCTTCTCAGCACAGCACTGACGGAAAAGCTTTAAAAGATACCAGATACTTTGTAATCTTGGGAAGGAAGAGCTAACATTTCATTGAAATGCTCAATGAGAATATGACCTGAATAGGATTGTGCCCAACATTCATTTCCTGTGTTCTAAAAGCCCCTACCTTGTAAGACTGCTGCCTTGTGTTCTTCGTTAGAAGCCTCAGTTTCCACTTTTCTACAGTATTGACATTCAGTGAAAATGAGTTCAATGGAAACTCGAAAGTATGTGGTTAAATTGCTGCAATTTTCTGTGGGTCTATTTTTTTTTTTTTTTTTACCAGTAAAATTGATCAAGTGGAAGGAGGCAGGAAAATTAGCTCACTGGACTAGGCTGGATTCTCTCTGGAGATAAGAACTTATCTGCACAGACAGCCCCCGTTATCTATTTTTTTTTAAATCCTCCTCCTCATACCAGGAAAGGTGAATGGATCTGATTAGGCGAATCAGAGCCTTGCCCTCTCCCTCCTCCTTGCAGAGTTTGCAATCAATGCTCAGTACTTTGGGGAGCTAATCTGTCCCAAATACTGCTCTCTGAGTGTGTCTGCCAGCATTAGTTCACTCTGAGAAAGGCCTGGAGTCATGTGAAGAGGCATAGATTCATGGTTGGTCAGTTGATTAATTGCAAAGGGCACAAAGTCTTGAGGTTGTAGGCAGCAATGAAGTCTCTATCCAGACTTGACTCCCATGGTAAAGCAGTCGAAAATACCCCCATGAGCTCTCGGTTAGTGTTAGTCTCTATATATGTGCTGCGATAATTTAATAAAATGTAATATTGCTTTTGTGTTGGAAGTGTCCCATATCATAACAGTGCTCACTCAGAGCCTAGTAAAAGAACAATTTAAAGCTATTTAATTGAATCAATCGATCAGCTTTAAAATATAAAAACATGAAATTGTAAAACCAAGGTCAGGTTATTATTTGCAATCATATTCAGCCCTTAAAGGCAAAAGCAGACCAAGCACAGCATGATTTTTTTTTTTTTTTTTTTTTTTTTTTTTTACGGCGAGCAATAGCCATTTCAGTCCAGATTTGGGGCACAATATATAACTGTCAAGACCAAATAACAAGCTATAATGTCTCTTTACCCTGCAGGGTGGGATGAGGTCCCCTAAGACAGCTCCACAATACTGGGCCACTAACATGGTCTCTCTGCAGCAGAATGATGGAGGTAATTGTACAAAAATGACTGCCTCTTCAGATAGCAACCTTATAACCATGTTCATAAAAACTGAGCTGTACATGGGCTGGCCGATGGGTGGTGGTGTGGTGGTTTGGCAAATTTGGCTTGCATCACAAAGGCTGCAGGTGTGCGGTTCGTGTTATTGAATCAGTGAGGGTGCTGTTAAACACATTAATAAATTCTCTGTAATAGTCAAATGATGAAGTCCTGTTGTAGGTATAATTAGCCATAAGCAAATTTATGATTGACCTTGCAGCTGCTAAGGGGAATGGGCATCGTGGTCAGATGTTTTTAGCCGCAAGTTTTGTGAATATACAGGAAAGTATTTGGTTGAGTGACCTGGGACACAGTCAGTGGTTTCCCTTGTCTATCACATTCAGAGCAAACTATGCAATTCCACGTAGATCTTTTTTGCAGACAATGTCGAACGCTGGTGACCACTGTAAGTCAACAGTTCTCTATTATCCTTTCTCAGACAGACACTGTTCCCATATCGGTACTGATACATCATGCTTGGTCGAGACTCTTCTAATCTCTGTCCCACATCCACCAGGTTGTTAATCAACTCCGTAGCGGTCAACATACATACGACAGGAACAGTGATTGAGTGAACAGGCTCTGGCCAATCGATCTTCCAATCACGTGCTTTCAGGTCCAACTCCAACATCAAATCAACCTTTTAAATGCATGCTTTGAGATGTTTGTTCCCCACACCAAGGCTTTGCTAAACCATGGATCTACACAGCTCACCTTTACATGACCCTGCTCTACCTTTAATAATTCACCCATCATTCCATTCCCCATGAGGGTAGTACTAAAAAATAGCAGCATACAGTGTCAGACACTTTCATCTCTGCGCATAAGGATCCTCACGCAGTTCAGGTAATATACTTCATCAAAAACGGGGCTGACAAAAATATCTGACGTCAAAAAGCAGGGAAGGGGCCTGCTTCCTCTTTATTTTTTCCTGAGCACACCTTTCAGTGGAAATGTTCATTTTACACTCTCATTTGTACCAAAGTAGACACAAAGACAAGTGACATAAGAATCAATGAGCAGGTACAGAGAAGCTCAGTAGCTGTGACAGAGTTTGCAAATCCGGACAAATCCTTTTCAGGCAACAACAGGATGCCTTATTCTTCCACAGTGTTCCTTTGGCTCCTGTGTGCATTCCAACACCCCTGAATTGATCTATCCCTGAAGTACATTCTTTGAAAATAGTTATCATCGCTGTAATAAACTGAATCATGTTCAGCTTGCTTCTCTTCTGTGTAGGTGCCGACTGATCGTACAAAGAAGTCAAGTTGGCAAATATTTGCTCTCAGTGTAGTCAAAGCTTCCTGAAAAACTGAATTTCAGTCACTTAAGGTAAAATGTAATAAGATAAACTCTGTTTGGATTGTTTACTCTTCTTTACTCTGTATCTACAACAGTACTTTTTCCCCACTGAAAAAAACAAACTACTTTTGCTTGGTTTCAGACCATTTTTCTGAATTAATGTCTACAGAATGGCAACAACATTGATTAAATCTGAAGTGCAAGCAGATACACTCCCTGTGCAGTAATGTTTTGGCATGGTATAGATATAACTATTGCAACTTGTGACATTTGCTCTGTCATTTTTGTGCTGCATAATGATATTTTATTATAAAGTACTTGTTTCTGGTACTTTTCCACCCTATTGGATTGTAGAGACAAAAAAACAAAGAAAGAAAAAGTTTTATGATTGTTTCAGTACCCACTGCAATCCCCCATAGACTTGATCTGCCAGGTACTGTTAAATGTTATTTCAAAGTCCAAAGCTCTCATTTATCACTGTACTGACCATATGAACGATTATTACCATTTATTAAGCCATTTTGTTAGCCCCTTTCATAAATGCACATCATCCCTCACAGTTACTACTATGTTCAATGGAGCATAGTATGCTATTTCTGACTGTATAGTGAAAAAAGACCCTCCTTTTTATACTTCTGCAACTTGAAATAATCCACAAACATGTTTGAAAATAGTGTAAGTCTTAATATCAAGAAAATGATAAGAATGCAGTAAATTATTCAGTAAATTAAATATTGCTGTAAGGGTTGTGCTTCATACACCGTTCAGGTGCATGGAGGACAGAAAGTTGAGGACTGGACTCAGGTGCAAGGATGGACTTGGTAGTATAAATTATGCCTATTGTGCAGCAGAAGGCTCGAATGAAGCAATACAAAACAAACAGGAATCAAGGTTCCTTAGTAAACGCTATTGGCAATACAGACTCTGGACATTAGCTGTAGTAACAATGTATTACAAATAGAAAACAAACAGGAATCGAGGTTCCTAAATATAAAGTGCTGGAATAAGTATAAAGAGTTTTCAGAATATACACGTGATTCGCAGGGAATTCGTCTATACAAGATTAGGAAAGCAACACAGGCATGTAGTTACAAGACTTCACAAAGACTGAGTGTGAGACTCGTCTTACATAGCACACTGCTACCACCCACTGGAAATGACAAACAGATGCAAACAATGATTAGTGGAATGAGGAATGCAGTCCAGGTCTTAAAGGCTGTATCAGCGATATGACTTCACTATTGTTGATAGTTGAAACGTTCTCAAAACATAACAGAGCCACTCGCCCCTACCCTTCAGAAGCTTGGAACATGAACGCACTTTTCTTAAAGTGAAGCTGCTTTCACACCGGACACGAAACAAATTTTTCACGCGACAGATTACATTCAAAGTCAATGCGTGTATTTGTGTCTTTGCATTGACTTTGAAAGTAATCTGTTGCGCGAAAAATTCGTTTTGCGTCCGGTGTGAAAGCAGCTTAAGAATGGTTCACTCAGCTGGGTAAATGGCCGTGTACAGCTCGTTGTGATAAATGCCCGGTAGCAACAATGACGACCATTGCCAGACAATAAATTTACACCATTAGTGCTAGCTACAACAAGGTATCTGACAAGTATCTTAGCTCGGCATTACAAAATGAGTATTAACAACGTCACATAGATCACCACTGTTAGCTAAACTTATTATGCGGTTATACATTCATCGATGAATTTCAACTCTGAGAACTAACCAGAGAAAAAATGTTACTACACGAACACAAACTCTGGTTTGATCAGACAGAATTAGCAAACTCACTAGCTTGCCAACCGGGAGTTATCAAAGGTTGCTAACTCGCTCCAAAGAGGAAATATCGATCTCTCTACTATTTGATTCATTCTGACCAGCATGATCTATGCCAGATAGCCTTACAAAAACAACACACAAGCTTCCCTCAATTTTGCTTGGGATGACAATTTACAATTCACATCCAACCGAGTTAGCACCAGCTCTACTCACCTCAAGTAGAAACAAGGCGACCTGGGCGTCAGAATTAAAACCATTCAACTCCCGGAATTCTCTCCAACGTTGGTATGCTTTCCCTATGTTTATTCGGGACTTCGCACAGCTGCGATCGTGTTCCTTTTTCCTCGACATGCACTTGTTTGACCGTCTCTTTTTCAGTTTAGCTTCCACCATGCTCACCATGCCGCATCGGTAGTGCCAATGCCAGTTTGTTTTGTTGCTCAGTCCCACCCACTCGTTGTGCATGAGCACGGAACTGGCGCAGAAGACCCACCCCTGCCCTCCGACTCGTTGGAACACTTTTGTTGATGTTTGGGGACGGGGGCAGGTCCCCACGAGTTTGTGTATCTTTCTCAGTGTCTACCTGGCTGTAGGTGGCCTACAGAGACCGGAGTTTTTCACCGCCCACTCATGAGAGGAGCTGCTAACAGTTCATGAGGAAAAATCTCCTGTATGTGACAAATTATGTTTTGACTCAGAATTGCTGATAAAAACTTTAATAGACTGGTGAGCTGGATGGCTGGGGGCGCGGTCTTACAATTGCAGCCAGAGTAAACTTCAGTCCTGAAGACTACACTCTTGGGCCCACATTTATTTATTTTTTTTGGTAGTACGCAATCCTTGAAATTCTAATTGAGATACTGTATATTACTGCAACATTTGCATTCTAGGGTGGTTATTTAAAATCTTGTCAGAGGCCTGTCACATGCTGGTTTCATTGGGTATAGTCATGGGGGACATTATCAAATTCTTCTGCAATTTATATGTTTTAGTTATGATCTTGTCAAACAGTTGGCCTATAATGAGGCTTCACAGGCACAAACTGCAGTCTTTGTACGTCTTTGTAACGAGCTTCCATTAATACCCACATTTATTAATTGGTTATGTATGTTATTGCCCGCATACAGTAAAAACAGCCTGCCAATTGTCATGGTTTGTGAGGTGTGCGTGTTGTTTGGACTTTTCTTTGCGGCTCTCGTCCCGGGACGATATCGAATTCTTTACCCAGCTGGTTGATTGAGGTGGAGCGGCGCTTTCCCAGAATCTATATAAGCAGGAATTTCGGCACGCCTCCTTCGCTAGAGTGTCTGTTTTTATCTTTGCACTATAGCCAAAGATATCTGTAGACAGGTTTTGTATGACTTTCTATCTTCTGATTGTTGGAGTTTCTTCTCCCTTTTCTATCTCGCTTTGGTTCCGTGGTTTGGACAATTATACATCCTTTGGAAGCGTAAGTACTTTTGTTTGGTCTATATTATTCTCGTTTGTACTGTGTCCAAGCTACTCTCTCTCTCTCTCTCTCTCTCTCTGGTCATTGCGCTTGGCCTCCATGTACTACCGGCCGTTACAGAACACTCTAGCCGACATGGAGTCATCAGCAACGGCTGCATGAGAGAAAGTTGTGGCTAACTAACAAGCTGTTCTCTCTGGTTATGGCAAGGGTCTCTCTAGCCTGAACAATCAACAGGCAGAGTTGGCGGAGAGAGTCCGCCTTCAGGCGAATGCCATGGAGAGACAGGAGAACGTTCTGTTAACTCCCACCGAGAGTATTAGATCCTTGTCCACGCAAGTCAAACAAAATTTTGCACAAGCACAGTCCGTACATCTTTCCCGAGAGCTAAAGCTTCAGTTACCCCCAAGATATGGAGGCGAGGCAGGAAGATGTAAAGATTTCATTGCCCAATGTGAGGTATTTTTTAAAGCGCAGCCTTCACGGTTCGTGAATGAAGAGTCTCGGGTTTCATTTATTTTATCCCTGTTAACCGACACAGCACTCACTTGGGTAGGCCCACTTATTCAGTCTAATTCAACGGTAGTGAATACTGTGGAGACTCTCGTTAGAGAAATGGTATCGGTGTTTGATCAGGATGTTTGTGGTCAGGACGCGGCTACGCGTTTAATGCATCTAAGGCAGGGCTCTGAGAGTGTCGCTGCGTTTTCAATCACATTTCGCTCCTCGGCATCAGAGACAGGCTGGCCAGAAGCGCCTCTTATGACAGTGTTTGTTCACGCTTTGGCTGAGGAGGTTAAGGACGCTTTGGCTACATTGGAGCCTTGTTTGTCTCTAGATTTGTTGGTTCGCACTGCGGTGCAAATTGATAATCGCATCCACGAATGTAACAGGGAGAAATGTACTGCATGGATTCTTGCTGGCAATGGGGCTAATGCCTCTAGCAGCATGCATACAGCTCCCATTCCGCTCACTGAAAATTCCACTCCTGGTGAGCCTATACAGGTTGATGGATCATATGAGAACCGGGCTCGTAAGCCCGTTTGCAGACGTATGATCTGCTATAATTGTAACAAACCGGGACATATCCGTCCACGCTGCCCTGAGCTTCAGGGAAACGGGAAGTACCTCTAGCGGTATGGGGGGCACTAGAGGGACAGACTCAATTTCCCTTCCGTACTTTAATCCCTGTAGAATTGACTGTGGGGAGACAGAGAATATTTATCGAAGCTTTTGTGGACTCCGGGGCCGTGGATTGTTTTATGGATGCAGAGTGGGCTAGGAGACATTCCATTCCTATCTGCCCTCTTTTACATTCATACTCTGTTAGATCTTTGAACAGTCACCCGCTGGGAACTGGATTTATAACCAAAGTTTCTGAATCATTGACGATGTTCATCTCTTTTGGTGGCCATTCTGAGGAGGTCTGGTTTTTATCATCAGTTCTCCTGTTTTCCTTGTCGTTTTAGGACACTCTTGCCTTGGGAACATAGGCCTCATATCATTTGGGGAGGTCAGGATAACCCGATTGTCCAGTGAGGTTGTCCAGATTGTAGGTCCCACTGTAGGGAGAGTTTGGCATGTCATCTCGGGCATCAACCTATGGGGGAGGCTGATGCCTGGAGTGATTCTGAGGAGTTTGTCTCACACAACCCTCCTAATCTACAGAAAGGGGCGGAGGAGGGGTTGGAGTGGGATCCTAAATTTGACTGGCGGCAGCCAGAGGAGGATTGCTATTCGGATGATTTCTCTGACTCGGAATCTGACATAGAGAGGGCAGGTTCCAAACAGGGTGAGAATTTGGGGGCTGCTCTGAGCTTTTGTTTGCCTCCTAATGTTCCTGACAATTATTTCATGACCTTTATTTAACCAGATAGACAATTGAGATTAAATCTCTTTTACAATTGTGACCTGGCCAAGTAGGCAGCACACAGCAGTTTGCATATTCAGACAAAACAACACAATATATATCTATTACAAACAATACAAAATAATCAGACTACCAACCACGAACAATAAAAAATAGTGAGTATTCAATTGAAATAGAATACTACAAAACCCAACTGGAAGCGCATGTATATGATCAGCTAAAATCTGTTAATACATAATTAAGACTTTGTTACTCAGATCTAAAAAACATAATATGCCAAGGCCAAAAGTTAGACCCAAAATCTAAAGTCTAATCTTAAAACCAATAAGATCTATATAGCAGCTATAGTGCTATAGTGCAAAGAGCAGAAAAGAGAGGGAGATCATTTGTTTAGTCATGGCAGGTGCAGCTTGTGGTAATGACGACTGAGATTTTTTGTTTAAAAGACGATAAAGAAATAAGAGAATCTAGTTTAAGCTGTTTTTGCAGGTCATTCCAAGCCCACGGACCAAAGTAAGACAGACTCTTTTTTCCAGTTTCAGTTCGTACAGATGGCACTTTGAACTGAAGCAAACTGCTGGATCTGAGGTTATAGGGGTTACTTACAGGCATAAATTTGGAACATATGTAAGAAGGCAATTTCCCAAGAATAGCCTTATATGTTAAAATATACCAATGCTGCATCCTGCGCAGAACAAGCGAGGACCACCCAGTAAGTTTATACAAGATACAGTGATGTGTCCTAAACGCAGAGTTAGTGATGTATCTCAATGCAGCATGATAAAGAGGGTCAAGTTTTGCCAAGACAGTGGGGCAAGCAAATCTATAAACAGTGTCTCCATAATCTAGCTGAGAGAGAAAAAGGGCAGTTACCAAACGTTTACGTGAGGAAGTTGAGAAACAGGTTTTTAATCTGTATAGAAAGCTTAGCGTGAACTTGAGCTTTTTCGTCAGATATGCAATATGATGTTTAAAATTGAGATCTTTGTCCAGCCATATGCCGAGATATTTATACTTATCAACAAACTCAATAGGGCCACCGTCGATAGATCTGATTGGAGATGAGGAGACCTCGGGACGACTACTCGCAAACAGCATGGCTTTGGTTTTATTTGCATTCAGAAGAAGTCTGGCGTCACTAAGTGCGCTCTGTAGAGAAATAAAATCAACCTGAAGGTTAGAAAGTGCTGCCTCCAGAGTGGGAGCAGAAGAATATATGACTGTATCGTCCGCATACATATGATATAAAGAATATCTTGACTGGTTGCAGAGATTATTTGTATATAGGAGAAAGAGTAATGGCCCCAAGATGGAACCTTGTGGCACCCCCTTAACCAAGGTGACTGGATCAGACACAATATTGCTAAATCTAACCATCTGAACTCGATCTGTTAAATAACTTTGAAACCAACCAACCTCATCATAACCAACACCAACCTTTTGCAGGTTATTAATTAAAATTTGATGATCCACAGTGTCAAATGCTTTGGACATATCGATGAACAGAGCAACAGTGAACATTTTATTTTCAATGGCAGCTCTTATATCATCAAGAAATTTCAGAGTGGCAGAGACAGTGCTATGCTTAGATCTGAAACCTGATTGCAATGGATTAAGTACATTATTAGAATCCAGGAATAATTTTAGCTGATCAGACACTATAGATTCCAATATTTTTGCCAAGGTTGAGAGATTAGAGATGGGTCTATAATTATTCAGGTCTGTGGGATCACCAGCTTTGAGTAAAGGCATAACATAAGCTTGTTTCCATAAGACAGGGAAGTTTTGTGAGGCAATGGAAAGATTAAAGATGTCGGCCACTGGGCGAGCTATAATTGGGGCTGCCACTTTGAAGAAAAATGGTTCAAGGCCATCAGGTCCAGCGGCCTTTTTGGGGTCGAGTGTTTGTAAGGCATGAAAGACATCAGAGACCAGGATGGGTGTGAAATTAAAAGTAGAATCAACAAAAGAGGTTGATTCAGTTGTGAGAGCTGTTATGCAACAATCAGTATGATTAGCCCTTTGGTAAGTATTCTGATTTAAGTCATCAAAGATATGACCAGCCTTACTGAAATGAACATTAAATAAATCTGACATAGCTTTTTTATCAAAAATAAAAGTGTCATCATTATGACATCATCATTATGCTGATCTCGCGGAGGTTTTCAGCAAGCAACGGGCCTTGACTTTACCTCCTCATCGCATGTTCGATTGCGAGATCAATCTCCACCCGGGTACCACTCCCCCCAGGGATTCATTATACTCGCTGTCAGGGCCTGAGTGAAAGGCCATGCGAGAATATATATTCAGGAAGCTCTGGCCAGTGGATTTATTCGGCCCTCCACGTCTCTCACCGGAGCGGGGTTCTTTTTTGTGGGTAAAAAAGATGGCGGCCTGAGACCCTGGATTGATTACAGGGGCTTGAATAATATCACTATTAAAAACCGATACCCATTTCCCTTGATGAACTCCGTGTTTGAACGGCTGCAGGAGGCGTCGTTTTTTACTAAGCTAGACCTCTGGAATGCTTATAACTTGGTTCGGATCCGTGAGGGGGACGAGTGGAAAACGGTATTTAATACGCATGACGGGTACTACGAATATTTGTTCATGCTGTTTGGATTGGTTAACGCCCCCTCTGTGTTCCAGGCGCTTGTTAATGACGTCCTTTGAGAGATGTTGGAGAGATTCGTCTTTGTCTACCTTGACGATATTCAGATTTTCTCTTCAACTCTCTCGGAGCATAAACAACACGTCAGACAAGTGCTTAAGGCCCTCCTCAAAGCCAAGCTTTTTGTCAAGGCTGAGAAATGCGTTTTTCATGCCAAGATAGTTTTTTTTCTTGGCTTCATTGTTTCGGAAGGGTCGGTCCGCATGGATCCTGACAAAGTGGCACCGGTCAGGGATTGGCCTGCCCCTCAAAACATTAAGGAGGTGCAACGGTTTTTGGGGTTTGCTAATTTATCCGTAATTTTAGTGCGGTAGCTGCCCCCATTATCGCGCTCACTAAGAAGAATACCTCCTCGTCGTTTGCTTGGTCTCCAGCAGCTGAGCTGAGATTTAGCTCAGAACCCATTCTCGTTTTGCCCGACCCCTCCTTCCCATTTGTTGTGGAGGTGGATGCGTCGGAAGTCGGGGTAGGTGCCATTTTGTCCCAGCGCCCCCTTCAGGACAATAAGTTGCACCCATGCGCCTACTTCTCCCGGTCGTTGTCAGCGGTCGAACGGAATTACAGCATTGGTGATCGGGAGTTGTTGGCTGTCAAGTTGGCGTTAGAAGAGCGGCGCCATTGGTTGGAGGGGGCTGAACATCCGTTTGTGGTTTGGACGGATCATAAAAATCTCCAATACATCCAACAGACTAAACGACGTAATTCTCGGCAGGCGCGGTGGTCGTTGTTTTTCAACCGCTTTAACTTTACGTTAACCTATCGCCTGGGGTCTAAAAACATCAAGCTTTGTCGCGGATTCACAACCGCTCCGGTTGCGACCCCATTCCTGAGCCAGTTATCCCGACAGCTCAGAGTGTGGCTCCCATTCAGTGGGACGTTGAGTCTGTTGTGCGGGAGGCGTTGAGAGATTATCCTGGTCCTGGAGGGGAGCCGCCTGGCTGTTTGTTTGTTCCTTTGGCAGTGCAGTCCCAAGTTCTCCAGTGGAGACACTCTTCCCGTCTGGCGGGTCACCCGGGAGTTCATCGGACCAAGCAGTTCTTGGCCCGACGTTTTTGGTGGCCCAGCATGATTGAGGACATCCGGGAGTTTGTAGTGGCGTGCTGTATTTGTGCTAGGAACAGAACTTCCCACCTCCCCTCCTCTGGTTTGCTGTGGCTGTTGCCTGTCCCTAAGCGCCCGTGGAGCCATATCGCTCTTGATTTTGTAACGGGGCTGCCTTTTTCTGAAGGCAACACGGTCATCCTGGTCATGGTTGACCGTTTTTCTAAGGCCGCGCACTTTATCGCGCTGCCCAAACTGCCTTCGGCGCGAGAGACGGCCCTTCTTGTTGTGGACCATGTTTTCCGGCTGCATGACCTCCCTCAAGATGTGGTTTCTGACTGGGGCCTTTAATTTATGGCCAAATTCTGGCATGCGTTTTGCAACCAGTTGGGGACCACCGTGAGCCTTTTCTCTGGTTTCCACCCAGAGACTAACTGAGTCTCAGACTGAGCGAACCAATCAGTCCTTGGAGAATACTCTTCGATGTTTGGCGGCTGACAACCCATCTTCATGGAGTCGATTTTTAGCATGGGTCAAATATTCCCACAATTCACTAGGTAACTCCTCCTCAGGCCTTTCCCCGTTTGAGACTCAGTTGGGTTATCAGCCTCCACTGTTTCCTGAGACTGACAGGGATTCTGAGGTTCCTTCGGTTAATCACTTTGTTTGGCGTTGTCAGTCAGTTTAGGCCAGAGTTTGTTCCTCCTTGTTGCGCTCTGGACGGAAACAAAAGACTGCCGTAGATAGAAGGCGCTGTTCGGCCCCATCTTATCGGGTTGGCCAAAGGGTCTGGCTTTCCACGCGGGACCTGCCCTTGAGAGTGGAGTCACGCAAATTGGCTCCCCGCTTTATTGGTACTTTTAAGATTGTGCGAAGGATCAATCCTGTCACAGTCCGGTTGAAGCTCCCTAGATCCTTACGGATCCACTCCTCTTTTCATCTCTCTAGGCTCAAACCAGTTAGCACTTGCGTCCTGGCTCCGGTCGACAAACCCCCGTCGCCGCCACGGATGATTGAGGGGGAGCCGGTTTACACGGTGCGTCGTATTTTAGTCGAGAGGAGTGTGGGTCGTGGAGCGCAGTTTTTAGTCGACTGGGAGGGTTATGGTCCTGAGGAGCGGTGTTGGGTCCCTTCTCAGGATATCCTGGATCCTACCCTTATCTCGGAATTCCGTGCGCGGGGCTCTCTGTAGATATTTGTAGTCAGGTTTTGTATGACTTTCTATCTTCTGATTGTTGGAGTTTCTTCTCCCTTTTCTATCTCGCTTTGCTTCCATGGTTCGGACTATTATATGTCCTTTGGAAGCGCGAGTACTTTCGTTTGGTTTATATTATTCTCAGTGTTTGTACTGTGTCCGAGCTACTCTCTCTCTCTCTGATCATTCCGCTTGGCCTCCGTATACTACCGGCCATTACACCAATATATCTTGTTTTTCTGGCCGACCTGTACTGGCCGAGTTGAGCACGTGCACAAGTAACCATTGGCAACTGTGGCATTCGCTCTCTTCAAAAAAGCAGACGACAGTCGCGGACCTAGCATTTAGCTCTTTAATGAGTCTTGAAGTCGCGTACTTCAGAAGCCATAGTCATAATATTGTCATGATAGCACAACATGCTTAACCAATTAATAAAAATATTAAAAATTGCTTATTTTCGCATTGCCTTGGTATTGGCCTTTCGGTCGCGGTATCTGTGGCATTTGCTCTCTTCAAAGAAGCAGACGACAGTCGCGGACCTAGCATTTAGCTCTTTAATGAGTTTTGAAGTCGCGTACTTCAGAAGTCATAGTAATAATATTGTCATGATAGCACAACATACGTAACCAATTAATAAAAATATTTGCCTGCGGCCTTGGGCCAATACGGCGACCCTCGGGCCCATACCAAGGCAATACGGAAATAAGCAATTAATAACATATATGGTATATACTGTGTATATACACACATATATACATGAACTGTATATACGTACGCACAATACAGTTAGGTCTGTAAATACTTGGTGAGAGACACAATTTTCATCGTTTTAGTTTTGTACGCCACCATGATGGATTTGAAAAAAAACCATCAAGATGTACTTGAAGTGCGAGTCCAGACTCATCCTGACTTGTCACATAGTGATGCACCCTGACCAAGCGTCGATATATGATGAACAAGGAGGCTTTTGGCCTCCTTATTTGACGCCAGTTTAAATCAAACCCTACCCCCCAACTCTTAACCCGAACCCTAACCCTAAATGTCAAATAAGGACGCCAAAAGCCTCCTTTTTTGTCGTATATTGACGCTTAGTCAGTTAGCGTCACTATATGATGAGTCGGGATGCGAATGTGTCAGAAGTGCAGTCTTTTACCTTCAATTTAAGAGTTTTTTCAAAATATTTTCTGAACCATGCATCAATCACACCCATTTCACGCATAGCCTCCCTCAGTTTTAGCAACTCAAAATTAATTGGACAAACTGACGTAATGGATAGTTGCCATTTTTAATACTCAGTGACAAATCCCTTGCAATCAATGACTGTCAGAAGTCTAGAACCCATTAACCTCATCAGACACTGGGTTTCTTCCCCTGTGATGCTCTGCCTGGCCTTCACTGCTGCTGTCTTCAGTTCCTGCCTCGTTGTTGGGGTGATTTTCCTTCATCAAGTAAAATGCATGCTCAATTAATGTAGATTCAGGTCATATGACTTACTATATGGTAGAACATTCCACCTCTTTGCCTTATGTATTCTTGGGTTGTTTTTGCAGTATGCTCCCAAGTCATTGTCTATCTGCACTGTAAAGCATTATCCAATTAGTTCTGATGCATTTGACTGAATCTAAGCAGATAATATAGTCCTATACATTTCCAAATTCATCCTTGAACTTCGTCAACAATCTTGTCACCAGGAGATACAAGGGAAGCGGCTCGATTAGCAGTCTTACTTGCCCATACATAACCAGTCTTCACAGATGAGGTGGTATGCTTCAGATCATGAGCAGCTCCTTCCTCTTTCCATATCTTTCTTTTCCTATCTGAGCATTGTCTAGTTTGTCTATAGGATGTTGTTCCAGAACAAGACAGGCATTTTTAGATTTTTTTTTGGCAAGTTTACAGTTTTTGAGCCTTACCATTAGTTAACATGTTACAATCAACCCTCAGTAGTTACTCTGCTAAAGTTCTTTGCTGACTTTGGCACCAATACGCCTTCCTTATAGAGAATGTTCTTAATCTGGCCAACTGTTGTGAATGGGTTTTTCTGAACCAGGGAAAGACCTCTTCTGCATCCACCTCTGTTGTTATCTGTGGTTTTTGAGGCCTTTTTGTATTCCTGAACTCATTACTGCTTCCGTACTTTTTAAAAATATTCCAAAAAAGTTCAAGTGGCCACACCCAATGGTCTCTCCTATTCTCTGAAAGGTTTGTTTTGATTTTTCAGTGTAATAAGTGCTTGCTTCACTAGCACAGACAGCTATTTGGATTTCGTATTGAGAGTTAACAGCAACAGATTCCAAACAAGAGTCATCATAAGATGACATATACCCCCGGCCCCTGATTATTTGCAAATAAAGAAATTCAAACAAGAATATTGCGGTGATTTTCCTCCGGAATTATCTGGAAGTATGTACTGGCAACATCTACCAAAGACTATGAACCTCATGTTGACAAAGGCAATATTAAAACAAGAGTCATTAATGAACAGTGTTTTAGATCTGCTTTTAGAAACAAACAAACCCAGCCCTGCGACTGAGTCCAAATCCATGTCGCTTCCATGGAAAAGAAAAAAAAAAAATTTCAGAAATTTGAAAATATGAAAAGGCACCACTTCAGTACTTGGGTAATACACATACTTTTGTACAAAGTTTCAGAAAGATATAATGAACGGTTTTTGAGTTCTGCTCCGGAAACAAACCCATCTCTGTACAGAGTCCAAATCCAACTCATTTCCATGGGAAAAAAAAAAAAAATTTTCAGAAATCTGAAAATATCAAAAAGCACCACTTCAGCATGTGGGTAATACACATGCAAAATTTCAGACAGATATAATGAACGGTTTTTGAGTTGTGCTCCGGAAACGAACCCATCTCTGTACAGAGTCCAAATGCAACTGGTTTCCATGGAAACGAAAAAAATAAGATTTTCAGGAATCGGAAAATATCAAAAGGCACCACTTCAGTATGTGGGTAATACACATGCAAAGTTTCAGTGAGATATATTGAACGGTTTTTGAGTTCTGCTCCGGAAATGTCTGTCTCTGTTCAGAGTCCAAATCCAACTCGTTTCCATGGAAACTAAAAAAAAAAAATTTCAGAAATCTGAAAAAATGAAAAGGCACCACTTCAGTATGTGGGTAATACACATGCAAAGTTTCAGTAAGATATATTGAACAGTTTTTGAGTTCTGCTCCGGAAATGAACCTATCTCTGTACAGAGTCCAAATGCAGCTGGTTTCCATGGAAACTAAAAAAATAAGAATTTCAGAAATCTAAAAATATCAAAAAGCACCACTTCAGTATGTGGGTAATACACATGCAAAGTTTCAGAAAGATATAATGAACGGTTTTTGAGTTGTGCTCCGGAAACGAACCTATCTCTGTACAGAGTCCAAATGCAACTGGTTTCCATGGAAACGAAAAAAATAAGATTTTCAGAAATTGGGAAATATCAAAAGGCACCACTTCAGTATGTGAGTAATACACATGCAAAGTTTCAGTAAGATATATTGAACCGTTTTTGAGTTCTGCTCCGGAAACGAACTAGGCCTGATGTGCACTAAGTCCAGATTTCCATGGAAATGGCAAAAACAGTAATCCTGAAGTTTCCAAAGTAGCAAAAGGCACATCGAGACTATACATAGAATACATGTACCAAGTTTGGTGCTGATATCTTGCATAGTTTCCGAGTTCTGCTCCGGAAACAAAATGATTGCGGACGGACGGACGGACAGACGGACGAGGCGAAGCCTATATCCCCCCGCATTTTATGCCGGGGGGATAATAAAAATGTAACGCTTGAAATCAACTGTAGACCTTTTATATGGTCACTTTTAAATGATATCTTTTTTTTTATGATTGACAGTTAAAATAATAATAACTAGAGGCACTTCGAGAGTGCAAACCTTTGCCAAGGCAGCACAGACTAAATCTTGCTGAGTGAACATAGCTCATAAGACATTTAAGGTATCTGCAACATAGGATTTTGAGATGGTTGCTGTGGTGGCCTTATTGAGTGAGCGCAAGTATCGTTTGACGCCGTCTATGTGAGCAACACATGCGTGCACACGGGCCCTACGGAAAACCCAGTTTTTGGCCATTTACGCATGGCTGCCCTTACCATAGTCAGTCAGCGACAGTCCCTGTTTTCCATTCTCAGACAGAAACAGGGAAATAAAGTGCCAAAAAATGACACAGAGGCAGGTGCCCACAGTCAGAAGTGAAGAGTTCCTACTCCTGTTGATGGGCAAAAAATGGGTTTTCTGTAGGGTCCGTGTGCACGCATGTTTTGCTCACGTAGATGGCATCAAACGGTACTTGCGCTCACCCTCAATCGTCTTGGACCCCTCATCTCATGATCAGTTTTGGTTGCTGTCCGGAATCTGTCACGTACAGGCTGTAACCAGATGTGGCGCTCTTGAGCTGCCATCGTCACTCGTGGCTGCCCTAAGTGGGGTCGGTCAGTGACAGTGCCTGTGTTCCATTCTCGGATAGACAGCCGACTAATTGTTGAACGGTGACCGTGCAAATGACGCACCACCTCTCGGCGGCTGAGATCTGCCCGTAACATGCCAAAGGCTTTTTTTCTCTCCCCTGTGTCACAAGCTGTTGCATTTTCTTGATGCAGTAGCATTTTTCGTTTTTTTGTTGGCTTTATGTAGGTTATTGACCACACCAAAAAGAACAAGTCAAGTGTCACGGTACACATCACGAACAGCTCAATGTTTGTTATTACTGAAGTGCTTGGCGCGTGCACGTGGTGCGCGTCAGGATTACAATACCACGCGCTTTTCTTTATTTCCTCTCGTGCCTCACTGGAAAAGCAATAAAAATCAATTGATTCTTCAATTTGCCGCAAATACAGTACATACCTCACCCGTGCATTTTTAATGGAGCTAAGTATATGTATATATATATATATATATATATATATATATTTATAAAAACCCCAGTCACCCATACAGAAATTGTTCTTATGAAACAATTAAATAATGAAATAATTCTGCAGTGTTGGAAGACTTTGGAATTGGAAATACTGTATTTAAACCATTCCAGCTAGCCTCTGTGTTATATCTGATGTCTCTTGTTCTTGGTTTCTGACTATGATCTTTTTTCATTTCCCAAGGAATAAATCATGGGCCTGGTCTTGACAGGGAGAAGGGCAATTACTCAATTTCTTGAAACCCAAGGGACCAAATCACTTGCACCTGGCTGGTAATAATCGAATTGCGCTTCGTTCAGTGCTGATTTATGTTCACACATCTGCAGAGTTGAAGGTCTCAAAGCATCGTCCACTTATGGTATTTGATTGAACCTACATAATATCGGCACTATATGCAATCCTGATAGTTCCCTCCCTGTTGTATTAATATGAATATATTTTCTATTTCAAGAAATTATGAAGCATGCATCATCAACCTGTATATGCTATCAATTGAACCAGTCAATCTCGCACTCTGAAGTCTCAATCATACATCAACACGTGTACTCACGGATGAAGCAAAATGCTAAAGCTTTGGCTTCTTAATGAAAAAGTTTGAAGGATTTTAGATTAAGGAGGAGATAAAATCTTTCAGAAGGGACTGGTTCAATTGCCTATCACTCACAGAAGATTACAGTCTCCCAGTAATAATGCTGCCTGTAATAGGACTTCAATGACATTCTCTGACCGAGGTGACATTGGATGCTCCAAGTGGCAATGTTTTGTAGATAACCACAGTCGTACAGTGAATGATACTGCTTAATTTCAGCAGAAACATATTTGCATTTGTCACAAGTCTTACATCTGGCACATTACAGAAGGAAAGAGGAGATCAGTTCTGTAAAAATGCATTTTGTAAGAATAATACCCCCTTTCCAGAATCTTCCAAAACAGAATGACATGAGGGATGTGGTATTACCAAATTTTAGCCTCCTGAGTTTGTTGCTGATTACATTTGATGATATACGAAATCACAGCTTGTGGCTGAAAGCAAAATATGCAATCATTTACCTTAATATAACACCTTCAAAATTAGTTTGATGGTACACTGACTTATTCTGGGGAGAAAGGTACAACTTTCATTTTCATTTCGCATCTCGAGTATCAGTACTTGCAATTTGTAACTTGGTATGATCGGTTACAATCACTGTCAAGAAGTGTGTGATGCTTCACAGCACTAGCTACGTCATATACCATCAACTGTGGAACTTTGACTAGCTATAAGGAGAAGCTAGCTCATTATTTTCATGATGCACTTCAAGGCAGAGGTAAAGGGCCAGATAAAGGATATTTATGGCAGAAGCTAAGGGGAGAAAAAGAGAGTGATCAAGCGAGAGGCAAGAGTAAATCCACGAGGAATTCTCAGACTGGCTTTTTGTTTTTAGCAAGAGCTTCGTGAAACAAAGGGCTCCAAGACAGATGCCAAGCTGGTCTTTTTGCTGTTGGACTAACTAGTATGTAATATTAGCCGTCTTGCTCTGTCAAGAGGCATTGTTTATATTCATGACAGTGATGTAAAAGTAATTTGCACTCAGAAACTGTGGAGGCACCAAGGCAAAAAGTAACAATTCTCGCATATTGTTGCACTAAAACTGGGATGGCATACATTTGCCTATATCTCGAGGACTGGAACAGGAAAATATATAAATGCTTATGGCTTAGCTATTTGTTTAGGTTGTTGCTGTTCTCATACAGCTCATAGGCTCAAAAACAAATTAAGTTCTGTTGCGAATAGCTTTTCTCAATCAAAGTGAACAAAATTGAAGAGCAAAGAAATAGAAGAGATGGCCTCAGCATCTGAATGTGGCCTTGTAGAGTTTTTTTTTGAAACATCCAGATAATTTGAAAGCACAAAGCCTTAAGTGTGCTTGTTTTTCTCCACAGACAAAAATAAAGGACTATTGCCTCCCTTCCCCTTCTGTTACTGACACTGCAGTGCTGCAGATCTGAGTGAACAGACACTGATGAGTGGTTTATCTTTCTCCCCAGTGAAAGCTCTTAGTGTCACATCTGACAAAATGCAGCCTCTTCTGCACATTTTTTTTGCATTTGATCCACTTTTCTGAGGAGTATTTGACAGATGAATACCTATGAAGTTAAATGTTGAGCCTGAAATGTTAATGAAAGACCTTCGGCATGGGCATTTCTCTTTCTGACTGCTGCTTGTCACTTCTCTAACTTTTTTAAATACCCTACTCAATATATTCCTCCTGCTAGTTTTTTTAAGCCTTAATAATACTACCTTTTCTCTTCAAGTGCTTGAGGAGGAAAATGTCAAACTTTCACTTTGAAGTAGGGTTCATCATGTCTGTGCTCAAGAGCTAGAGGTCTGACATGGCATTTTCTGTGTGGATTTACAACACATGTTGAATTCTGATTGGCAGCCCAATAGTGACTTATTCGTTAAAACATAGCTAAATGCTTTAGTGGAAAACACGGCCACCAGATGACCATGACCAAACCCCAGGGTACAAATTACCCCAAAGATTTCAGGGGTACCCACCCATCTACTCATAAGGAGAGGTGCCAAACATTTCAATAACTACAGAACAAAATGCCCCCTGCCCCAACTTAGTTTTGATCACATGGGTATCTCTTCACCAGAACTGAGTGTGCCTGGCGTCAGCGCAATCCAAACCCCACCAATTTCCTTGTTGCAGACAGGTATGCCAACCTCAGGGAAAAATTTATCTTGAAAGCTCGCTAAAAAGTATTTCATGAAATGAAATGAAGAGGCTAAACGCTAGCATTTGTTATACTGATTTATTTGTATATGCGCACTCTACAAATATGATTATTTCATTTGCCCAAACACCTGTGCAGTTGAATGGGTAGGAGGAAAAAAACTAAATCTAAAGAACTTGACCTGCTCAATATTGTTGTATGGATTGATGTGGAACTGATGTAATGGGGGTTTCTAGAGTCTGAATGCCCTATGATGAGGTAGATGACACTACTGGTATAGTTCCAGGACAAGGGTCTCTGGCAATGAGACACCTGTCACTCATCCAGTGAGAGATTTCTGAAGGCGTTTTCAGAAAATTAAAGTGCTGCCCTTCTGGTGTGGATCAATTTCCTTCATCCTCACCCCTCATAGCAGTATATGCACTGATAGACTCCCAGTTCATGATATGAAGTCACAAAGTGCGTCAGGACTAACCCAGGCCTTTATAAATTGCCTGGATATTGGCAAGGGACATTTTGCCCTGCCAGTTGGAAGCTATCCAGGGAGCTCTTGAGATGCAGTTCAAAGATGTCTCCTCATCCTGATCTCTCAATCAATGTCACCTGCAATAACTACTTCACAGACAGCAAGGCTGAAATGGAAAGTTAATAAATTGAACGTATTTCAAATTATATTTTTAAAGCTGAATTTTTTTTCTAATATCTCTTCAAGCAACATTGCTGAAATCATATATACTGACCCTGTTTCTTACAGTAACGGTAGCATTTCAGCATTTGTTTGCTTGTGCTGTGTTTGTGTACCTGAATGTGCCCGCTGGTTATTTATCTAATATATAAGATGGTTGTAAACAGCTTTGTCCCATTGCAAAGACGAGCCAAAAAAAAATACTTATTGCAGTCTGAACAAATTGGCACGGGGCAAACAAGCTATTCTACAGAGATAACATAAGATTTATTCATGAGAAGTCTTATGTTCCTCAGTTACTCAAATGAATAAATCAAGTGTCTGCCGTTGGCATAAATACAACTTTTGACATGCATGCTCTGTTCACCGATTGAGAATCTACCCTAGAACCAAGCACACTTCAGAGATTATTGCTTAAAAGAGACAGAGAGGTTAATGTAGGCCTCTTCTGAAAGCAGAAACTTAGCTGACACCAGCAATACAGACTGCAGGCAGTACTGTAAGATATTCAGAGAAAGGGAATAAATGCAATGTATTAATTAAAACCATGTTTTGTCTGCTTGAATCTGGCAAAAGAATCAGAATCTTTCTTTTAAAATCCATCTCTTGTTGTCAAACAAGGGATAACCATAAAGTCCCCATTGATTGTGCATGCTCATACTTAAGCTTTGTTTAGGCCTAAAATAATTTATGAATGAAGAAGGGGCAAACCTTTAAAAAGAAACAAAACAGATTTGGATACTTTTGCTTTGTATCACCTCATTTCAGAATTGCATTTGAATGTGTGTTGGGAAATCAGGGATTCCTAAATTCTGAGAACCTGCTGGAAGGCCAAAAGATGGCACAGAATGGATCATGGGGAAAGCTGTGTGCACTCACCTTTGATATTTGCTCTTACCAGATGAAAGACTGCACCTGTTCATGTGTACTCATTGTGAGTGCACAAATGCTTTAATATAGAAGCACTTGGTTAATTAAAATGGCTGTAGTCCAACGGTAAATAAATTAGCGCACTCCTTTTGAGTAATCAAACAGATGTTATACTAATTGTATTATAATAATAATTATATGTCTTGTAATTTGCAGCATTAGATGACATTCCTGAGTCATCAGCTCAGTGCCGTTTACAGGAAGCGGGCAAAACCTTTGTGAGTTTAAAACTCCCAGACTGTTTTTTGTGACAAAGGGCTCTCTCATATGGAATAACTGCATTGTGATATTGTCCCAGCTTGACATAATCAATTGCTTCTCTTTCGACTTTCATGCCGCCCTTGATCAATAGAAGGATGGCAAGCATTTATTGAGTCAGTGGCAACTTTCAGATATCTTGTGAGATAACTCCTCTGTTGGTTGCTCAGATAAGCCCCTGTTCAATTCTGGACAGGTATCGCTTTGAATTGATTTTTCTGCATTCCCCTCCCCTCCCATGCACCCAGGCTGTGTCTGCCAGTACGAGCACAGACAATACTATAGACACACTAGATGAATGCCTGTCTTCTTACTATTGTCAGCTTTGTCTCCCTTCCATGGATGCAAAAACATTCTAATTGGTTGCATCTTCTGAAAATTGCAAAAGTTGTAAAAGGCACACAAGTCACCTTCCGAACCTCGGGTATGGGCTTGTCTGTTCAATTTATGGAGTCACTTAAAGACAGCAATGTACCGTATCACTGCTTCAGTAGGCTATGCACTTGCCTTAGAATTGGAGGATAGATGTCAGCAGACAAACATAAATTCTATTTTACGGCTTAAAGGCAAAACGCAATGTACGTCATTTCGGGGCATGTACTTAATCTGGTACCATCTGTTTTAACCAGGCAAAAAATTACTCTGAATGAAAATGATTTGCCTCAAAGTGGTCAATTAACTGACCAGCCAGATTTTGCTGCTTGTTTGCAAAACACAATAGACCATCTTGTTGTTTCATTGCAAAATGCGATAGCCAGTGAGAACTTGTCATACGTCATGTGATCATCCTCTAAGTTGTTCAAAATGGCAGCGCATTCAATTGAAATGAATACATACATTTTCAAGGTTTCTGAACACGCTAGTGATGTTTTGTGTGTGTGTGTGTGTGTGTGTTTTTGATAATGCAAGTTAATTCATAAAAGCAAAGTGATGGGTTTTCTGCTGTGTTCTACATAGTACACAGTGCTAACCCTTGATGGTGATATGCTCCTGCGCTCTTCTATTATTTTGTTGTGTTTCCTGTTTGTCATTCAATAAATTTCATTGCACTTGTGCCTAATCTTTTGATCATTTCCTGTTCCCTTTTTGTTTGTTTGAGGCACCCTCCACCCAAAAATAAATGAAAAAATAAAAGTAAAAATAGTCTTCTAACTCAACCCAACTTTACATAAAATTGTTTATTTTTTTAATGCAAAATTTTTCCATCTCAATATAAAAAGTGAGGAAACTAAGCCGTCATTGTCTTAGGCTGCATCTGAAGAATAACTTATGACAGTGTTTCATTTTGATAAAAATGGGTCTGAATATATCACATTTTGCAAAAAATGAAATATCCCCTGCAGTAATAAGTGAAAATTTATTAGGACAACATATTCATTGCAATGTCCTCTGCATTCACTGTGACACAAAGAATAGAAATGCACATATTCAGTTCTGTGGAGAAAATCTATTCTTTGGAAATCAAATTGTCTTGTTTGTCTTAAAAAAACTTTAAATTGCATATATCTAATTTTGCCATCAAACATTTATATTCACTCATTTCAGTAAAAATGGCCTTACCTCCCTCTGTGCATGTATATCCTTGCAAGGGGTATTTGGACAGTGGCACAATTTCCTATACACCCCCTGAATGGATTTGAAAGTTATCAAATAACATGCTTTTGATGGTCTATCAAATTCAAAGTCCTTGACTACAGAACCAAAAATATAAAATATGTTGCTGTCCAATGTATTATGGTGCTCACTGTACATCTCAAATGAACAGTGCGCCAACATGAATGAGTTTTACTATTATACTGTCATGAGGATTGGTCAATAATAATAATTTTCATCTAAACGAGGTTGCATTTAGTAATTTCTTGTACTCTTCATGCCAAATATGTTATCAATTATTTAAGTCAATTCACATTATTCTGTAAATAAAAATAAAGCCGTATTCAGAGATTTGAGTGCAGCACTGAAACATGCTGCACCTCCGCATAATGAGCAGTTATCTTGCGTATAGCATAAACTTTGTGTAGCGATAGGATCAAGCTCTTGTCTATGTGATACACTTTGACTGCAAGGCCATTTTCTAATTGCGGCCTTAAAGGTCTGATTATTCTGATGT
The DNA here is from genome assembly GCA_029692085.1 of Gymnothorax javanicus. Taxonomy (NCBI): domain Eukaryota; kingdom Metazoa; phylum Chordata; class Actinopteri; order Anguilliformes; family Muraenidae; genus Gymnothorax; species Gymnothorax javanicus. The sequence goes on from CM056202.1 coordinate 52,914,276, forward strand.
TGTTCTCTCCTTGCCCACTGGCCGGTAAATTGTACTCTGCAGGGACCGCTCTCGTCATAACCGTTGGAGCTGAGGCTTTGTGCCATGCAATCCTGCTGTCTCCAGATAAATCTTTTTATTTATTTATTTATGTATTTATTTATTTATAACTTCTTTTTTTTGTCGAAGAGCGTCATTGGTTCAAACCACCCGGCGTTTTCTTTGAGCAGCTGGCAGGGAACCTCTCTCTCTCTCATCTCTTATCTTTGTCTTTCTCTTTGAAGACCCCTGACTGAGAAGGTAATCCACCTTGTGCTCTGGGGTACAGAGCTTCATCTTCCTGCCAAATGGGCTTCAAAGTCAAGCTTCATTGTTGGCAAAAAATAAATATGCATCATCATTAAAAGTATTATTCATCCTCAGTATTAGTTGGATAATGAAAATAAGGAGGAGAAAATTTCATTAATGAAGCAAGTTATATTTCTGTGTGATGTGGTCTCATTTGCATTCCCCACTGTCTTTAAACCAAGGGCTGTGGCATAACATTGGCAGTTGGTCTAAAGGACTGAGAATACAGTCAGAAAAAATCACTTCATCAAAATATTGTTATTTTGCATTTTGGGACGAGATCAAGACGATAATTTATTATATGATTGTTTTCTGTGAAATGGTGTTGATGGATTGTGTTTAAGGGTTGTAGTGTTGGACTCATAAACTTATATGCAAAAGTTTAAATACTTACAGTATGTATCTTACTGAACTCTGTGTCTTAAATTCCTAAAACAGATGGATCAAGATTTAATCCCCAACTTGATGTCACTCTATAAATAGTCTGTTCTCCATTCTCTCCTTGTGGGTCCAAGTAGGCCACATGAGCTCGCCTTGTTTATGCTTCATATCATTGGCCAGTGTTATTCAATGTTCTAATCCTATTGGACAAACCCACCCTTGTTTGTCTTTGAAAACTATATAAACTCATGCATCCTGAAAAAAAAACCAGACATTTTTTGTCATAATTGCTTTTATCATCAACACTATCTTTCTTTTAATTTAGAAAATTCCAGCAGTGCTTTGTGTTCCTGCCTCTTATTTTACCACAGGTGTTCAAGCTAAGTTGGGGGGAACCCTTAATCCTTTCCTGTCTCCCATGTTCCGTATCTTCAGTACAGCATTTCTCTTGTGGATCAACATAATTCTAGAAGTGCTAAAACTATGCGTGCTGAAAACTACAGCATGCTTAGTTGTATTGAGTTGATTTTTGTAATTTGGCCTCGCTTAGCACACAGATGCAGTGTGTGCGCACACGTTTATTCTCTGCTTTTTAACCTTTTCCCAAGCAGCCTGAAATCAGTTTCAAGATTGAGCGGTGCTTCCACATAATAAACATAATTAATTTAGCTACAGAGACTTTTATCTGGCCTTTACAAAGCAGCCTTAGGTGCTCCAGTAATTAAATACATAACAGAATTCATAATAAAAACATATCAAGTAATTTGCAAAACAAGCATAGACAGAGTGCTTGAAAAAGAAATAAAAAAACTGTCACTCGTGTCCAAATAAACAATTTAATTTGGCGGCTGGCTGTGAGGCTGTGATGACATGCTTTCGCTATGATCTCTTTGATCTCTCAGTTGAGTAATTTCTCATGGATTTCAGTTTGGGAGCTAATAGTTGCCTCGGCACTGTAATCAGGGCCACTATGCGCCAGTGTTAGACGACTGTCCTCATTGTCTCCGCTGTACCCACGCTTGTTATTTCACAGTCTGGGAAGCTATTATCTACTCACTCTCGCTTGTTATTTTCCAATTATTCTCAAGGCCAAACAAGATAACTTCTGAAATCTAATTAAATGTGACCTTTCCCCGTTCTGTTTAACAGTCTAAATGAGAGTGCTCTCGGAAAATATGTAAGACGTTAAATGACACAAGCTTAACTTCATTAACAATAACATTAAAAACACAGTGTCTTGGCTAATTGCGTGATTCAAAAAAATTTGAGATACATTTGGGCAGGTGTGTCGCCTCACCCCTGAACTTATAGGATCTTATGAGTTGAAAAAATTTGCCGTGGAGCATTGGGGTAAGGCCCCTTGAACATAGCAACAGGTCAGGAGTTCGCTCAGAAAAAAGCTAAACTTGATGATGCATCTCCTACAGCTTTTATGCTACAACTACCAAATTTCATTTATAGATTCCACATACCCATGTCTTTCTCAAAGCATCAATATTTCAACTTCTTTTATATTTTCTCCGCTCTCCCGCTTCAACTTACTTCACTTGTGCTCTGCTTTTCTTCATTGTTCACATCATATTTATAGCCTGTCTATTCTATATTTTGACAACTCGCCTCCACTCTCTTCTCCTCGACTCTGTTGTTCTTCTTTCCCCATATCTATCTATCTATCTATCTATCTACTGTCACACCAGATTCCATACTGACCACTTCCAAATTAATGTTTGTTCGCAAACTTTCTTTTCTAATTTTATTAATAATTATTACAACTGAATCATAAAATGTATAGTCAATTGTGCTAATTTCTCTTTTATAATGGTACTCACAGTCTGTACTCCTGAAAACAGAGGAAAGCATATCTCATTGAAGAGGGGGCAAGAGACAAAAATGTGTTTATAGTTTATAAAGTAAATTAAATATTTATTTTTTCTCTGTAAACAGTTTCTATGCCAGGATGTGGTTATCATATGTATTATTAAATACCATTGTTGAAATAAAGCATTAGAGATTTTATATTATGAATAATGAAACGTATAATCCCAAATTGAACTCCCAAATTTGTTAATGGGTCACCTGACAGTATGGTAGTGTGATCAACCCATAGGGCAATTTCAAATTGGTTTGGTTTAAGGTCTCATCCGTCACGTTTTCACTGATTCTTAATACAAGAAAAAACATGCATTTAACATATAAAAACTCTCTGATGGTAACCTATATAAGCATTTGTTTGGCACATTTGCTGAATGCCAATACAAAGATCTTATCATCGAAGAATCATTTGAGTGCTTCGTGTTCGTCCTTCCGCCCTTACTGGTTTCTCTCACTGCCCTGGGAAATGGTCACGTAATGTGGACAGGGTGCTGTTTGCCATACTTCACTGGGCTGTGCATGTACCTCTCCTCCGTCCTGTCTCATATCTAAGTCAGAGATGCTGATTGTGCTTTTCTAGCTTCGGATGATTGTCCTTGTGGCTCCACTTGGAGATGATATGGTCCTCCAGACTCAAATCAGGAGTCAAGACTGTTACAGGTGAAACTGCCGTGCACTAACATTCCAGCAACGAGTCCGCAGACAGGAAACAACATTAACCCCGTGCAGATGAGTCCCATAAATAGAGACACAATTTCACTTCTGTGTGCTTCCAGGAGCTTGACTGTTTGGGCTGCTGAAATCACTGGGCGTGCGGATGGGGGTCTTTGGGTTGCTAAGCGGGGCTAGCTTTTCCATTTTCTCAGTTTGAGGTGGGAAAGACAATCATAATGACAGATTCATTTGGCAACAATAATGCACATTATGACTTGGAGATTGAAAATCTCTCCGTGAGCACGGAGGGCTCGAGAGTGTTAACAGACTGCATCTTGCAATGCTGGGATTGAGCAATCAATTTATGCAGGACATAAATGAATCGGAATGGAACATATTGAGCATGTAGTAAAATTCGAAATGGGGATGAAGAGCGATTTATAGTGGGACCGGTGCTGGTGTTTCCTCATTTCATAGATGTGGTTGTTGGCAGGTCTTTCGCAAACTCATCAACTATGGCTAAATTATGAGAATAATGCCTTCTGGCCTTTCCATAGGTAGTGATTATTTTCTGCTTCATGGTCAAATAAGCTTGGAATGGGGATATGGGTTAGATATCCGTGTATATGAGTAGACATCTGTGTTCTGTTTGTTTTTATTTTTCCTGGACACCAGGAGGAATTAATCACAGATAATAAGAACGAGGGAGTGACATTTGTTAACATTAACTGCTGATGACTGTGAACCTCTATTAATTGTTGAAGGTGAACCATTGAATCATCAATCAAAGCCAAACATGAGCGAGAATGACAATTAAGCTGGCAAAAAAACACCATAGAGCCAGTAGATGACAAACAGGCAACCACACAGTCTGCATCTGAACCATTGATATCATCATTGATTATGCACACAGGGGTTATTTTGGACATCTCCCAGGATTTGATATCTTTGGCCTTGAAATATTATAGATCATCCCTGGTGGTGCAAGAGTGTGGGGTTTGTCGGAAGATGACTTTTTAATCTACCGCCATGATGCAAAGTCGAGCAGGGGATACTGCATTTGAGCTCATCAGTCCGTCCATGGCTCTGTCCGGATAAGCGGGGACAAGTTTTCTCAGTGACTACTTGATGCAGATGAATGAAGTGTTGTGTACGTTACCAGCCATGACCTTTATTGAGTTCAAAAATGGGATTCCATCATGGCGGGGTATATTAATGATATTGATGATGTCATCAACATATTGATGATATATTGATGAGATTCTTGTTCTAGAGGGATCTGATCAAATATTTTTTGTTGTCTTAAATGTATTTTCATCTTAAATATTTTGTTACCTTAAAGCTTTAATACAAAACTGAAGTCATTTTGCTGGCAGGAATGGTTTTATCTCTATTATGAGCAATAAAAACATCTGATCTTCATGCGTTTTTGATTTGTGAGACTCATATTGTTGGTTTTACACTGTGGGCTTAGTTGTCAGCAGGGTCTTTTCTAATGTAATGTAAATTGAAATGTTTAATCTGTTAATCTGGTATAACCCACCAGATTTCTGGAGCTCCGGGCAAAAAATGAATAAATAAATTTAAAAAATTAAAATTAAAAATAAATAAAAATCCTTTATCTTTGAGGAGATGAAGTGTAGTTGTGTTTTAGCCTTATATTACATGAACACCTTTGCAGGAACTAGAGGATATTGCCTTTCAAATAAGGCCTTATACATGCATTTTGGCCATATGGTTTGTCTGCTATAAGCTTTTCATTTGGGAACATCAAAAAGATAAGTGGGCTTTGAAGGGTTAAAGGAAACTATTTTTTGCAACACAGAGGGCTTTTGAGTTTTTACACAAATATACCAAACAAACGACACAAGAAAAAAGAGTTCGGTGGCTCCTGGCTACATTTTCCTGGCTAGGTCTCAGTGCATTCATGCCCGTTGGAATGCAATACAGATGCCTAAAATGTTAGTTAAGGATGCTGACTGATCATGTTCACCCTTGTGATAAAATATACTTTCTTTCACAAATGACTGCCATTGCCTTTACAGTCACCAGCTCTGAACACAGTCAAGCATTATGGGACATTTTGGAGCCACTCCTGAGCCAACATTTTCAGCTTCTCTCGATGACAGACAATGTCAGTGAATTGACTCTTTCAGAGTATATCGTAATTCCTCTTGCCGGGACCCTACTAATACTTTCCTATTCCAAGAGCCAGGCAGGCTTTCCTGGCAATTGGAATTTATATTGGCAGTCCAATTTATTTGTCCACTATAGCTGTACAATTTTCATCTGTAATGTGTGCTGTCCTTGGACTTCAAACTGACTCTAAACAAGATTTGTTGAAAAATAAAAAATAAGGAAAAAAAAAAAATGAGTAACCATAGCATTTGAAGTCACTGCCTTTCTTGAAGGGTAGATATGTTGTCAATAAAGATGAGGTCATGTTCAAGGTCCTGTTCTTCAACCTCAAAAACAATTGTGTAAATTTTACTTAATTATTCATGAAGTAAAAGTTACTGCTAAGGGCAACCGCACTCCCCTGAGACACATTCACCAATAACATGGTGTGGCCGATTACAAATTAAGATTACAGATACTAGTGCACTCATCCAAATCCTTCATTATTTAGTGTTTGTTGTCAGCCATTATTCTTGTAATGCTGACTGAACCTTTATACAGTGCTCTGCAGCGATAGCTTTCTGCATGCAACAGCGGAATACTGTGATTTTATTTTTTCATCAATACACTTGGACTGCTTCAATTCCCTGAGAATTGCCGGGGATACAATCTGTTTGACAACAGAGGACCTCCTGACTAAAAAGAATATAAACATTTGACATATGGATGTAATTTATTGTGAAACTGTATTATGGATGTAATTTAGTGTCATTTGTAAATGAAACAAGAAGATGTTGTCATCAATATCCCTCACCACCATAGAATCCTTTTGAACTCAGTGAAAGTCATAACTGCTGGCATGCACACATAAAATTCCATTCATCTAGGTCAGTCAATTAGTTGCTGAGAAAACTTGTCCCCATGTAGTCAGAAGGACGGACAGACGGATGGACAGACGGAAGGACAAGTACCATTTCAATATCCCCCACTCTGTGGCGGGGGATTGAAAATTCATTTTGAAATAAATGCCATAGAATATGTAGGTACCTGCACTGAATGTTAATGTCTTAAAATTTGGAATATAATCCTCAAAATTTACATTTAAATTTCAGATCCTAATTTTCTCTGGCTTCTTTCGATTGTTTTGTCTGATCATTAACAGCATAAAACCTGTTATCTTTGAACTGTAATAAGATATAATGAGATTTCATATTCTTATATTTTAAACACTAGACGAAAAAGTGATATCGTTATTTAATCACATCCTATATGTTTAATGTTTATGCAAGGCGGAACTTCCGTGCCGCAGAAAAAACATGCCGCACGGACTTTAGCTCCTGCAAAAATCCATCGGTGAAACTAGACTTTCAGCCAACGAAATGCTTTGCTTGTGGTCATGTCACAGCATTCGAACCTCAGACTGCAAAGCCTCATAAACTACTACATACGAACTCAAACTACATAGCATAGTGCAGTGACAAAGTAGATCGACTCATCAATATTGTTTTCCAGGGGGCTGTTTCAATAAACATGACAGACCGTCCGACCCAGCGACAGAATACCTCCAATCAGATCTTTTTCTGTGTGTTTCAATAAGCGGTCTGTCGTCCTCTGACCCGGTCGGACTTTCTGATTTTCAACACTCGAGCGTTGTCCTAAAACCCGGTCGGGTTGAAGGCAAAGACAGCCAAAAATATTCGCAGTGTCTACGTGTCCGAAAGTCGGACGGGGTTTTGATATAACTCCGTGTCCGACAGTCGGATGGTTTCGATATACCCGAAAGTCGGACAGGGTTTTAATAAAACTCCGTGTCCGACAGTCGGATGGTTTCAATACGCAGTGTCGTGTCCTAAAGTCGGACAGGGTTTTAATATAACTCCGTGTCCGACAGTCGATTATTGTTTTTAATTTCTTAAAATCTACTGAATCTTTTAGATATTAAACGTGAATGTTTTCATCAGAGGGCTCAGTTCTTCAAGATGAGCACCGAGAATTTCAATCAATGTTTCTGTATAAGCTCTGCTGAATAAAGTGAGTCGACATTGGCGCGGGACTTCGTGCATTTATGACGAATTTAGCGACTGTCGAACAGAGATCCTAAAATACTCCGTGTCCGAAAGTCATAAAAGTTCTAATTTTTCGAGTATTCCAGCAATTATTAGACGTACAAACTTGGGTATGTTTGTGTTCGACCTTCACAAAATGCAAATTGACAGCTATCGACTTTTCTTGGGCTTTTTATTCGTCTGTTTTCTTCCGTTGAAGATAGACAACAGTCTTTATTCGGTCTCTCTTTTGAAAATTAGTCAGATGGATCGAACAGATTCACGCTTTATTTCCACACCAGAGATAAAATGGTGCTTCTAGTCAGTGAGCAAATCAATTCCATGACCATTGACTTTGGCCGCGTTTCCCAGTTAAGAGCGTTCTTAAGGAGATAAGAAGGGTCCAAAGAAGAGTTCAGCGAAGAGGGAGCCTTAAGATAAGAGTGTTTCCCAGATGCGTTCTTAGTGCCCTTCTTAACAAGTGTCTTTGTGCCCTTCTTAACTGCCTTCTTAACTGGAGCTCAATTGATCAATCGATGTCAGAGTAACCGATTGTTCCACATACTTACGTGCACATAAATGAAGTTTTGATGCAACAAGTGGCGTATAATGTTAAAAATGACACTGCGCACGCAGCAGAATGTCTGAAAACAAACGGACGCAAATAAAGACCAATAACACAGATAAGAAATCAGAAAAATAAGAATGAAAACATAAAACAAAATCATAACATTACATGAGTGAAATCATATAACATTACACGATACTGTACCTCATGTAATGTCATATTATTTCATTTTATGTTTTCATTCTTATTTTTCTGATATAATTCTGCATATAATTATGCAGTTTACTTTGTTACTTTTAGGGATAGCAGCAAAGGTTATAGGCTTTGCTGCTATCCCTAAGAGTAACAGCTGATATGATGCTTGCCGTGACTGCATGGTGGCCGTGGGCTTATTTCATTTAGTGTTTTTTTTTTTTTTGGTGGTGGTGGTGGTGTTTGGGGGGTGGGTGGTGTACAAGTGCTCAGTGGACTGGTTGGTGACTGCAGGGTGAAAGGGTGGGGATGTCCGAATCAGAACAGGTTGATGAGCTCCTGTCTGACCTGGAGACCGGCTTGGTGGAGTGCTGCTCAGGGTTCATGGTGGTGGTGGTGGTGGTGGTGGGTCACCATTGTTCTCCAGGAAATATTAGGGAAAATATTAGAGAAATACGGTAAAATATTGCAACACATGGAACCATAGAAGAGAGATGTAAGTTTTCCCTCATTTTAAATGCTTAATGGGTAGTAGCGGTGCATGAAAGAAAGGGGGGAGATAAAATAAGGACGAACCGTCGTTGACTGCATCAATTGCTGGAAATATGTCGATGATACCACCGTGTCCGATGTTGTGGTAAGGGCAGCCCGTACTAATGCTCAGGGCATAGTACAAAACCCAAAACCAGTGAAGTTGGCACGTTATGTAAATCGTAGATAAAAACAGAATACAATGATTTGCAAATCCTTTTCAACTTATATTCAATTGAATACACTGCAAAGACAAGATGTTTAATGTTCAAACTGAGAAACTTTATTTTTTTTTTTTTGCAAATAATCATTAACTTAGAATTTAAAAGGCAGCAACACATTGCAAAAAAGTTGGCACAGGGGCCTTTTTTACCACTGTGTTACATCACCTTTCCTTTTAACGACACTCAGTAAACGTTTGGGAACTGAGGAGACCAATTTTTGAAGCTTTTCAGGTGGAACTCTTTCCCATTCTTGCTTGATGTACAGCTTAAGTTGTTCAACAGTCCGGGGTCTCCGTTGTCGTATTTTACGCTTCATAATGTTTTCAATGGGAGACAGGTTTGGACTACAGGCAGGCCAGTCTAGTACCCGCACTCTTTTACTACGGAGCCATGCTGTTGTAACGCGCGTGCAGAATGTGGCTTGGCATTGTCTTGCTGAAATAAGCAGGGCGCCATGAAAAAGACGTTGCTTGGATGGCAACATATGTTGCTCCAAAACCTGTATGTACCTTTCAGCATTAATGGTGCCTTCACATATGTGTAAGTTGCCCATGCCTTGGGCACTAATACACCCCCATACCATCACAGATGCTGGCTTTTGAACTTTGCGCCTATAACAGTCCAGATGGTTCTTTTCCTCTTTGGTCCGGAGGACACGACGTCCACAGTTTCCAAAAACAATTTGAAATGTGGACTCGTCAGACCACAGAACACTTTTCCACTTTGCATCAGTCCATCTTAGATGAGCTTGGGGCCCAGCGGGCCGGGGCGTTTCTGGGTGCTGTTGATAAATGGCTTTCGCTTTGCATTGTAGAGTTTTAACTTGCACTTGCAGATGTAGCGACGAACTGTAGTTACTGACAGTGGTTTTCTGAAGTGTTCCTGAGCCTATGTGGCGATGTCCTTTACACACTGATGTCGGTTTTTGATGCAGTACCGCCTGAGGGATCGAAGGTCACGGGCATTCAATGTTGGTTTTCGCCTTTGTCGCTTCGTGCAGTGATTTCTCCAGATTCTCTGAACCTTTTGACCAGATTACGGACCGTAGATGATGAAATCCCTAAATTTCTTGCAATAGCTCGTTGAGGAATGTTGTTTTTAAACTGTTCGACAATCAGCTCACGCATTTGTTCACTAAGTGGTGACCCTCGCCCCCATCCTTGTTTGTGAATGACTGAGCATTTCAGGAAGCTGCTTTTATACCCAATCATGGCACCCACCTGTTCCCAATTAGCCCGTTCACCTGTGGGATGTTCCAAATAAGTGTTTGATGAGCATTCCTCAACTCTCTCAGTCTTTTTTTGCCACTTGTGCCAGCTTTTTGAAACATGTTGCAGGCATCAAATTCCAAATGAGCTAATATTTGCAAAAAAATTACAAAGTTTACCTGTTCGAACATTAAGTAACTTGTCTTTGCAGTGTATTCAATTGAATATAGGTTGAAAAGGATTTGCAAATCATTGTATTCTGTTTTTATTTACGATTTACACAACGTGCCAACTTCACTGGTTTTGGGTTTTGTAGATCAAGTAGCAAAACGGTCACAATGTAATAGATTCAAACTAAATAGTGACAAATGTAAAGAAATGCGAATCTCTTTTACAAAAAGCAAGCCAGAGTTTGAGCCACTGCTAGTAAATGGCAAAGAGCTAGAGGCAGTCAGCTCAGCAAAATTACTAGGTGTAGTCATAAGCGATAACTTATCCTGGAATTAACACATATCAGAAGTCACAAAGAAAGCTGCTAAGAGAGTACCAGAAATGGTGTTAACAGGGCCATAGATGATATTAATATGCTATTTCAAAAGGCAGCCATTAAAGCTGACCTTAAACAAAAAAGGAAGCCTATTAAAAGGCAAAACACAGAAAAATGGTTTGATCAAGAGTGCAAGACGACCAGAGAGGACCTGAGCAAAAAATAGCAAATGGAAAACATCGGCAACCAAACAACCCAGCCCTGCGCATTAGGTATAACGGAATTTTAAGCAAATACAAACGTACAATTAGGAACAAAAAACAAAATTATACCCACATGAAACTTGAAGATATTGAGAATGCCATAAATCAGAATCAATTATGGTATATGTGGAACAAATTCAGCACAAAGCAACCACAAGCACTACCTATCCAAAATGGTGACATTTGGAGAGCACATTTTGAAAATAATACAAAGACATACCAATAAATCAAATTAACTCAGATCAATGCGTCATGAAAGAAAAACTCCAAACATTAGAGGAAACAATTAAAGACAACCAAAACCCCCTTGATTTCCCAATTACTTGGGAAGAACTGATCACACAAACAAACACTCTTCAGCCAAGGAAAGCTTGTGATCCAGACAGCATTAAAAATGAAATGCTTAAATGTAGCACCCCACATATGCAAGGTGCAGTGTTGAAATTGTTCAACATCGTACTATAGTCAGGACATTTTCCTGACATCTGGTGCAAAGGGCTGATTTCCCTAGTTCATAAGAGTGGGGACAAATCAGACCCTAACAACTTCCGTGGCATCTGTGTCAGCAGCTGCCAAGGTAAATTATTCTGTAGTATTCTCAACAAAAGAATACTAGATTTCTTAGAACACTCTATTTTGAGTAAAAACCAAATTGGTTTCCTCCCAAAACACCGCACCCCTGACCGTGTATATACCCTTTGCACTTTAATTTACAAACATGTACACCAAACAAAAAATGGTAAGATATTCACTTGCTTTATTGATTTCAAGAAAGCTTTTAGAACTCTATCTGGCATGAGGGGCTCTATTACAGACTCCTACATTGTGGTATAGGGGGCAAAATATATGATCTGGTTAAATCAATGTATTTAGAAAATAGTTGTGCTGTTAAAATTGGAGACAAACGAACCAAATTCTTCACCCAGAGAAGAGGCGTCCGTCAGGGCTGCAATTTGAGTCCAACTCTGTTCAATATCTGTATAAATGAACTTGCTGTTCAGTTGGACCAATGTGCTGCTCCTGGCCTGTCCCTCCTAGATCGAGAGGTGAAGTATCTGCTTTATGCCGATGACCTTGTCCTACTGTCTCCTACTGAACAAGGACTACAGCAACAGCTGGAAATAGTAGAAAAATATTGTCAAAACTGGGCCCTGGTAGTAAATATGAAGAAAACTAATATTATGATTTTTTCAAAAACGCCCCAGATGCCAAGGAAATAAACACCAGTTCACCATTAATAACCAGATCATTGAACATAGTATGCGTTATACCTACCTTGGTCTAACCATAACAGCATCAGGAAGTTTCAACATGGCAGTGAATGCACTAAAAGAAAAAGCCCGAAGAGCTCTAAATGCAATTAAAAGAAAATTTTATAATTTCCAAATTCCTGTAAAAATCTGGCTTAAAATATTTGACAGTGTCATCCAGCCCATTGCGCTATATGGTTGTGAAGTTTGGGGTCCACTCAGTCATCATAGCTATACCCACTGGGACAAACATCCAACTGAATCTTTACACGCAGAAATCTGTAGATACATTTTACTCGAGACAGAAAAAACACCAACAAACGCATGTAGAGCAGAATTAGGCAGATACCCGCTGATAATTAACATCCAAAAAAGAGAGCACTTCAATTCTTTAACCACCTTAGATCCAGCCCGCCTGACGCCCTGCACTCCAAAGCCCTTCAAACCCAAGAGCTGAGCCCAGAAAAAGAGTCCCCTGTGTCAGCTGGTGCTGAGACTCACCGCCCCCCCTCAGACACATTCTGACCAGCCTCACACCAGCACTGCTTCCCAAACACCAATCAGTGTCAAACTAATTATTACGCAATGTAAAGAAACCTATTTAGAACATTGGAAAGAAGAAACTAAAAACCAAAGCAGATCAAAATGTTATCTGGCCCTAAAAAGAAAATATGAACGGGCAGAATATCTCTCCACTGTCAGAGATAGAAAGCAGAGACAGATCCTCACCAAGTACAGGCTCAGTGACCACCAATTGGCAAATCGAAAAGGACGACACAAAAAAATCATGGCAACCAAAAAGAGAACAGGATATGCGGATACTGCTCGACAGGTGAGGTAAAGACAGAGATGCACTTCCTCCTAAAATGTGAAAAATTCAAAGAAATAAGAAACACCCGGGGCGCCCTGGTGGCTCATCGGTCTAAGTGCGCATACCATGAAGGCTGTGTCCTACCCGCAGCGACCTGGGTTCGAATCCGGCTCGGGTCATTTGCTGCATGTCTTCCCCCATTCTCCCCAACTTTCCTGTCTCTCTACACTGTATAACTATCGAATAAAGGAAAAATTCTGAAAAAAATAATCGAAAAAAGAAATAAGAAACACCTATTTTAACAAATGTAGCTGCAAAATCCCAGATTTCAAAGTGGAACGAGCTCTCAAAACTAAAGATACTCTTGGGGGAAGGAGATCTTGCTGCCCAGTACATATCAGCATGCCACCACCTGAGGGACAGTGAGTGACCTAGACGCACACACACACACACATACACACCCCACACACACATGCATTCACACACACACACACACACACACACACACACGCATGCATTCACACACACACACACACACATACAAATGCATGCATAGGATATACTGTAAATATGAAATTAATATGCACATATAGAAATGCTTGTAAAAACATTAGATAATATGAATATTGTCACAATGAAATCCATTTTATTTATTTCAATATTTACTTATTAATTACTTATTATCGTTTGTATTATTTATGTACATCATCACTCACTGTTTTGTTACCTGTCTGTCCAAAAATGCTTTGGCAATATTGTATATAATACAGTCATGCCAATAAAGCTAATTGAATTGAATTGTATATATTCTCTTACAATTGAAGAGGGCGGGCGTCCCCGTGACGACCTACTTTCTTTATAAAAGTTGTATTAGAGCAGTACTGGATTATGCTGCCCCAGTATTCTATATCGTTACCAAAGTATTTAATGTCAGACTTCGAGCGTATCCAGAAAAGAGCTCTTTCAATTATAGTACCCGGCGTAAGTTACTATGACGCTCTTGATCAAGTTAACCAAGTATCACTAGAACAACATCATGATGAGATATTCTCGGTACTCATCTTGAAGAACTGAGCCCTCTGATGAAAACATTCACGTTTAATATCCAAAAGATTCAGTAGATTTTAAGAAATTAAAAACAATAATCGACTGTCGGACACGGAGTTATATTAAAACCCTGTCCGACTTTCGGACACGTAGACACTGCGAAAAATATTTAGAGAGAGGAATGACAATATAATCAATGGCCGTGAAATCAATATACGCCCAGAAACGGGGCTCTGTTAAATCTGTGAATGAAATTTTGTAACAACCACACATACATGAATATTTAAAATAATCGGTGGCATTTTCCCCAATAGAGACAAAGAGTTGTATTTTTATTCAGGCTGTGTGAACACCAATGGGATATTGGCATGGTTATCAGAGGTTGTTATAAATCGGCATATTCATGGTGCTGACGTGAGACCGAGAGTGGAGGTCTGTTTACCGCTCGCTTTGACTTAACTGAAGTCTCTAAAATGAGCTGTCGTCATGATATGGATGCTCTAATGTCTTTTGTACAATGAACAGCTTTGTCATGTTGCAATTCGAAAGCTACTCTTAGCTTATGTTACAGAATGTACAGTGAAGGCTGCTTTGATTAGCTAGATAGCTTGCATTCAGTTAAGACTGAAATTTAACGTGACATAGCAATGTGCGCAGTACTTTTTCCATAATAGTTGGAGATCTAGCAAATCAGAGTTGTTTTTTCAATTAACATTTACGTATTTTGAATATTTGTGCACCAAATCACGAAGCTGTGCGTCGCTGATGTGTATATTATGACGCAGCTTTGACCAGACAGTCCATCCACATCGGACCATGGTCGGACATCCTACTTTTGTTTTACTGAACACCTGACAAATATCGTCTGTCGAAGGTCCGACGTTTCATGGTACGGATGGTCCGACTCGGTTGGACAGTGAAATTTATTGAAACAGCCCTTAGGTCTGGACATCAATAATGAAAACGTTTGGGGGCTACGGAGATGACTATCAGTGCAAAAGCAGACCGTGAGACTAACTTTATCGTTCAGATACATACAAACAATGTCATCGTCACTGCTGCTGCTGCTGCTGCTATCATGGTTCATTTCGATTAAATTATAACCCGCAGATTTGGTTATCTGTTGTGCGAATTCGGAACACAAGGCAGGGGCGTAGGAAGCAAATGCATATTGGTCCGGCAGACGGCGACGGGGGATGGTATCATTAGAAAATTTTTTTGAAACTGGGGATTGATTTGGTTAGCTGTGGTTGCATCGAGACTCATCTTTAGCCTCAACAGTTTCAACTTTTGGGTGGTGTTTCTTCACGTTCACAACAGCAGATTAGTTCAGTCTATGGTCTATAGTATGCACTTTCCAGCATTAGCAGTTTGAAGCATTTCATCCATGAACTTGATATAGACCTTTGAGACAGTGTTCAAACAATGAATTGGAGGCTTATAGAATACCTTATAAATTGAGATGGGCCATTCTCAGTCACGTGTGTGACCAAAAATGTAACAAATAGTAGAAAAAATCTCCTTCAATTACAAAAGCATTGGAGGTTCATGACTGTGGACCTTATATAGGAGTACTACTTATCCAAGTCTATCAAGTAAAAATTTTATTTGTTACATTAACTTTAACTACTTAAGGTCAGAGGTCAAATACGACTGGTCACGTGTGTGACTTCACACGGAAACAGGTTTTTCATAACTCTATTTGACTTCAAAAACTCTGAAGTTGAAAAATCTAGAATTTTCATAGTTTTGGGGTATGGAGAATAGCAAGGAATAAATTTGATACCTTTCATTAATTTTCAAAGTATTTCTTTATTTGATGACATCTGGTCATGTGTGTGACATTTTGGTTCACTTCTCAAAGAATGGCCCAGATATATAAAAGAAGGTGACGTCCAGAGTAATGGTGTCAGGGTTATCCACCCATAGAAACTGACTGTCAGTTTCCTTATATTCTTTTTGTCCCTTGCTTTTTTATATTTACTGATTTATCTGATTTACCTTATTTATTTCATCCCATATAATGCAATTAGGCCACCTATCTAAGAAAAAAAATAATAAAACACTGACACAAGATTACCAAGAACGGGTAAATCCCGTCATAGGCTAAGGCTCGTATTCAAAAACGACACTCACACTAATTGAGTGCGAGTGAGTACCAAAACTTACTTAGTGTCAGGTTATACTAAATGAGTCGGAGGTTGCCCTAAAACTCATTTGCTTTCAGAGACCTCACTTACACTGAAAATAGTGTCTCTTTCTGAGTGAAGGTTGAGTGCAGGGAACACCTCCCTTGAGCCGCACTAACTTGCGCCGGTATTTCGTTGTCATTGCTTTTAGGTGGTTACAAACATTGGAAACTCTGGATCATTTACAGCCATGTGCTCGACGCAATCGCAAATACGCAAATTTTAACTATAATGATGATAACGATGCCAGTAACTTGCTGACTGACCACCTGGTTTCAGTGTTTGCGATCTGCACTGAGGTGAACTCGAGGTTAGCATTTGTGTCCCCAACAGTGGCTACTGGTGAACTGGCAATAGGGGAAGCTCAAAACCATCCCTTAAAAATAATGATTGGATATGACCTGTTTTCAATCATTTAATAAAATTTTATTTACTTGAACTCCAAAAATCCTAAGGATTATCATGGTCTACTTGTTAAGTTAGAATGAGCACTGATAATTATTGCCCTGTTTTCAATTAATTTAAATTACCACTGCAGAAACTCCAAAAACTCTCAACATTATCAGGTGTGGCTAGTTTTCATTAATGACGCATATCTGTCAACTCTCACGTATTCGGATTTCTCGCGCTTTTCTTTACTCATGGGTTGGAAAATTCTGCGCTCAGCTGGCTCGTGGGGCGCCGTGTGGATTGGTCTGCAAGGCTCATGTAGCTGTAAGTCACGAGAATCCATTCTTTTCTACATTCTTAATTGCTGAATGTAGAAGGGTCTTTCCAAGCAAAAGGGCACGGAAGTGTGACATTGCCAGTATTATTTTCAAATTATAGTTTGTGAAAACTGAACACAAATAATGGAAGCTTAGTTTGTGTACTTTCATGACAAAATCATGAGAAGATAACTGTATTTACAGCAAAAGGGGAATTCCAATGAAAAGCTGAAAATATCCTTATGGTCCCTTATGTGATGTGGACAATAGAGAAGCCAAATTTTTTCATGAAAAAGCATTTAGCTTGAGATTTGAATCTTTCACCATAGAAAACAACCATCCCAACACACATTTAGCACAAAACCTGCTGGGCAACACTTTAAATGCAAAGATTCCAATCAATTTTAAGTACGTCAAAATGTCCATGCTGGAGGGCAGGACAAGATATGTATATATTTTTTTTTTTTTTTTTCAAAAAGGGGTAAGCAGCATTCAAAAGAGCTTCATATCTTATTAACACTGGCAAGTTATGAGGTAATGAAAGGAAACCATTTCATTTAAACTAGGCATATTGACCACAGAGTGGTCAACAGGTCACCTATGTGATGCATGTCAAGATGGGTGGTTCCCTATGTGATGCTTGACAAAAAATTTAATTGCTCCAACTTTTTTTTTACCTTTTTTGGGATGTTAGTGGTGCACTTTGAAAATATATGAAGAGCAACTGCATTGAGCACAAACTGCACTTTTATTGAACCTCACAAACAGTATTTTATTTAAAATACAACATCATCGTCGCCAACATGACGCTGGACAACTTGTGCACAAGTCAACCATCACATGTAACCTCCATACAAAAAGATTGTTTGAGATGAAATTGCGCAAAAACTATCGCCAAAAACAGTCGTACCGGCGATCAAAAAAAGACAAAATACTGAGATGGGTTTCCTATCACAGCGTAGGCCTACAAGACAGTTTTCCATGATATATTTGGCGTGACGTGACGATTGACCACTGTTTCACTGTCCAAATCACATAACGGCACCGAATTGACACACTGTCAAAACAACTTTTGAATCTTGTGCGAAGAATCGGCATGCATTCCAACGCCCGCCACGCGAAAAAGATGGGTTGGAAATGGAAGATATATAATCCAGAATACTCCTTGAATATTCCACCAAATAACTGAGTAGCGAACCGAACTTTAATTGTACGTGACGATGGTCACGTATGTGATTTTGTTGATGGAAAACCTACCTCTGTGTATGACAGCGGGAAGACGCTGATGTGAACAACAAAATTGGTGACGCCTTCATTTCGGGGGGTATCATCCGATGCTAATGAATTTGTTCTATTTCTGGCGGGCGTTTGGAATAGAGGAGCATCCAAAAATGCCGGTCACGTAATGCGATGATTGACGGAATTCCGGGCAGCTGAAATAAGACGTGTTTTTCTTTGTAACTATGCAAGAAGCAAACCATCACACCACTTATGTTGCGAGGAGATTAATAGTTTTGAAACTCCAAACAGAAAAATTACTTTCAAGGTGTTTATTTCATGATATTTGTTAAGAATATATATGGGGTAGCTGATGGACGGAACCGCATCACATATGGAACCCTCTAAAAAAACAACATCAATTTTTTTCTGCTTACACCTAAATTTGAATCTTTGTATGGAATAAAATCTTCAAACACTTATTTTCAAGTAGAAAATAAAGTTAATATGAAAGGAATGCCCTTAAGGTGTTAATAAGGCTTCTCTTTCAACATACTCAAGAATGTCACAAAAATAAACTGAAAAATTGCTCCTAAATAGACATATTACATGAGATAACTTTTCAGTGGTTTATGTGAGGGGCATAAAGTTATCTCTGTTATCTCTCTGGGATGTGTACTAAATACCTATCAGCTTAAATTATGCATCTGACTCACCCATTCAGAAAAAAAGAGGGTGGAAGTTGGAGGTATGCAAACCTACCCTTTTGCTTGGACAGACCCAGAAGGAAATGTCTGGCACGTTTCACAGCTTGTTGCTTAGTGAGCCTCGCGGGCTGTCCTGCGCCTTTCGCGAGCCACTCAACCACAGAATTTATGAGGACATGCTGATATTTTACGTCGTCATTTATGTGCGAAAGAAACGCCTCAATTTTGTGAAGCAATGTATAACAACGCTATCAAAAATAAATTTGATTGTCGTTTTACAATTAGTCTGAGAAACTGTCTAATCAAGAAAAGTAAACAGCGACAGGTTTAGGTCATTCAGCACTGAAGGGTGAGGATTGAGCGTCCCTTTGCAGCAGCCGACACACCGCCTGTGGTACCCAGTGCCCACTACTGTCAGTTATGCTCGAGTGGCGTTTGTGAATAGCAACTGGCGAGGAGTGGGACCACTCCCTCAGTAAGTGGTAGGTCAATCTCTTTCTCACACTCCAGTTACATTTCAATCATAGGCCTACTATATATGGTGAGTGGAGGGTGCGTGTGAGTGTCGTTTCTGAATACGGGCCTAATTCAAATATCATATTTGGACATGCAATACGCACGCAGGTAACTAACTCCTCGCTCTAGAAATAGGAAGTAAAAACACAAGCAGGACACAAGCTGCATTAATATTGTGCCGATTGAAATCTTACCGGGAATGTAGGGGCACAAACCAGGGCATGCACCTGATGATAACTTTATGAACTCGGAAGGTGGATACCCACAAACACAGTACGAACTGTTTAAAACGTGTTAGCAACAATTAATTTTTAACCTAGTTAATGAAAAAAGAGAGGATTTCGTGAGCTTTCTTAGACGCACTTAGAATACCCTGCCTCCGCACACAAGC
Organism: Gymnothorax javanicus; assembly: GCA_029692085.1. Lineage (NCBI taxonomy): Eukaryota > Metazoa > Chordata > Actinopteri > Anguilliformes > Muraenidae > Gymnothorax > Gymnothorax javanicus. The sequence continues at coordinate 52,933,982 of CM056202.1, forward strand.
CCCATCTCACTCGCGCCTTCTACCAAGCTTGGGGTCGCATAAAAGAATAATTTATTTCGGACACGTGGCCCTTCTAAAAGCACGGCGCGCCTCCAAAGCATTCGGTTTTCTGTGTGCGCCCGTGATTGCCAGCAATTTGAAAAGATCTGAGCGGCATGCGCCAATCACAGATGCCAGTCGGCGTTTGGTGGAGGATTTGTCATAAAAAAAATCAATTAAAAATTAAAATTAAAAAAATTGAAAGGGAGCTCTTCATACAACGAAGTGCATCCAGATCAAGCAGTTAAATGCGAATATGGGGATAACGATAGTTTGCGCTGCTAAGGTCTGGTAAATAATCCATTACATTTGAATTAAAATAACATTGCACTCTGTGATTGTCTGTTGCAATGTGAGGATGGCAGTTCAGCAATTTTAGGTGATCCCAGAGAAACTGGCAGCCCTTCAAGCATGGTCCTTATCTCAGGGGCAAAACTGTCTAAATAAATGAGTAAACCATCACTCTCGATGCAAAGTGTATGCATTAAACAAGCGTGTGAGGTCACCAACAAAAGCCCTGTAATGCTAAAATCGCGCGTAAATTAATAACGTATATTAAATAAGAACGTTTTTTGCGCTGGATCATAATTTATCAGAGTATGCAGTATTGCTGACGAACGCTAATGACACTGGTCTCGCGGCAGTGCATTAATCTGATAGGTGATAAGCAGCCGGGATCGGCGAGACGGTCTAAGTTGACATGACATGAGGGAGAGAGGGGAGGGGGAGGGGCGTATTTGGGAAAATAGTGGTCCGGCGATCGCCGGGTCTGCCGGGCCGGTTCCTACGCCCATGCAAGAACACGAAATTCCGCGCTGAGTTTGGTGTGAATGGTTTCAGGAGGAATTTTCGTGCAGCGAATATTCCGCAAATCCATGCCACTCTTTCGCTTCGCCCCGGTCTGAATGGGCCTTAAAAAGTCACTATTTATTAGGAAATCTTCTCCCAGTGTTTTCGGTCTGCTGAGTGGATTTTCCCAGTCTCTCCTACACCCCAGTTGGAAGGGGTGCACATACCCAATATGCCCTGTTTCACTCGGCTTGCTATCCCGATGACTGATCTCAGCCCACTCCCTTTGACTGCGCCTTGCCTGAACCCCAGTGATTCTGTTCGCGCCCGCCTGACTGTTGACTGTCTATGATGACCCGATTTGAAAGTGCCTTTAAGTTGTTCTTCTTCTATTGATAAAAGAGGCCATTTTGGCTTTATCTGTGATTTGGGTCTGACACTTGTTCAAAAATTTGTGACAAATAATGCATTGTAATTATGCATGAAGCCATCATCAGACCAACATCTGGGCTGTAAACCAACTTTTTTGGTGCCCTGCTATGACTAATCTACCTAATTGCCTGATTACCATAACAAAAACTGTAGATTAAGTCACATAACTTTAGCTAACGGGCTCAGAGTTAATTTAGTTTAGGCATTATTACAGTTTAGCAAACTTACAAGCATAATTCTATTACTAACCTTAATCACATATGCATAAGAAGCTCCAGTACATTATAAATCTAGCATAACATTAATCTAATTTGCAAATAAATCACTTGAAATGAAATGTCCCATGGAAATACATGATTCATAAGCTAAATTGCAACGCACCGAAATTCCAGTGCCTCTATCACCCAAATTGATAACCTATAAAACTGAGAGGGGAGAGATGAAGGAGTGGTCAGCCCATTCACCACTGCACTCACTGCACCGAGAGCTCTCACGTATGGCACCTATGTGCATTCAAGCGCTATACTGTGACCTTTCCTTTGTTTACAATTTCCAAGGAGAAAGCAATGCCATGCATAGAAATGTCTCTGATTACTGCATTGTTCATATATGCACCAGGTTTTTTTTTTTTTTTTTTACCTGCAGTTGGGTCCTTATTTCAAAGGCTTTTCACTTTAGGTACATTGAGCCATATTGCTGGATATGATAGAGTTTATGATACAGGACTGAATGTAAAAAGCAAAGAAGAAATTGGCTGTTTTCGAAAAACTGTTTAAGAATTTGAATGGTGAGAACATACGTTGTAAACATGAATACTCCAGATAGACGTCATTTTCTTCGTATATGCTGTTCCTCAGCAAAAAAATCTCCAAAATTTGAATTTATATTCTTGATTTTTAGACAATGACACAACTCCAATTCCGAAATAGTAGGGACAAAGTGTAAATTGTGAATAAAATCAAAATGCAATGACTTTCAAATCACACCAGCCAGTTTTATTCACAATAGAACAGAGATAACATAGCAAATGTTGAAACTGAGAAATTTTACAATTTTATCCACAAAATGAGCTCATTTCAAATTTGACGGCTGCTACAGGTCTCAAAAAATTTGGGACAGGGGCCTGTTTACCATGGTGTAGCATCCCTCTTCTTTTTAACAGAGAGTGGAGGCTTCTGGGCATTGAGGAGACAAGTTTCTTGAGTTTAACCATTGGAATTTGATCCCACTCTTGTTTAATACAGGCTTCCAGCTGCTGGAGAGTTTTGGGTCTCCTTTGACGGACTTTTCGTTTAATTATGCGCCAAATGTTCTCAATAGGTGAAAGATCAGGACTGCAGGCAGGCCAGTTCAGCATATGGACTCTTCTATTACCAAGCCATGCTGTGGTAATAGCTGCAGTATGTGGTTTTGTATATTCCTGCTGAAATACACAAGGCCTTCCCTGGAAAAAAATGTCTTCTGGAGGGGAGCATATGTTGCTCTAAAACCTTTATATACCTTTCAGCATTCATGGTGCTTTTTAAAACATGCAAGTGTCCCACACCATATGCACTAATGCATCCCCATACCACCAGAGATGCTGGCTTTTGAACTGAACGCTGATAACAGGAGGGGTGGTCTTTCTCTTCTTTAGCCCGTAGGACACAACGCGCATGATTTCCAACAAGAATGTCAAATTTGGACTCGTCTGACCACAGGACACTTTGCCACTTTGCTACAGTCCATTTTAAATGAGCCTTGGCCCACAGAACACGGCGGCGCTTCTGGATCATGCTCAACAATGGCTTCCTTTTTGCATGATAGAGTTTTAGGTGGCATCTGTGGATGGCACGGCAGACTGTGTTTACAGACAGTGGTTTCTTGAAGTATTCCTGGGCCCGTTTAGTAATGTCAATGACAGAATCATGCCGGTGAGTGATGCAGTGGCGTCTGATGACCCGAAGATCACGGGCATCCAGTAAATGTCTTCGGCCTTGTCGCTTATGCACAGAGATTTTTCCAGTTTCTCTGAATCTTTTGATGATGTTATGCACTGTCAATGATGAGACCTTCAAAGCTTTGCAATTTGACGTTGAGGAACATTGTTTTTAAAGTATTCCACAATTTTTATACGTTAGCCTTCACAGGTTGGAAAGCCTCTGGCCAGCTTTACTTCTGAGAGACTCAGCCTCTTTAAGACATCCCTTTTATTGGCAATCATGTTACACACCTGATGCCAATTAACTTAATTACTTGCTAAATGTTCTTTCAGCTGATTATCTTATATATTGTTTTTTCAGTCCTTTTTTGCCTGTGTCCCAACTTTTTTGAGACCTGTTGCAGCCAGAAAATTTGAAATAAGCTCATTTTGTGGATAAAAATGTAAAATGTCTCAGTTTCAACATTTGAAATGTTATCTGTGTTCTATTGTAAATAACATATTGGCTCATGTGATGTGCAAGTCATTGCATTTTGATTTTATTCACAATTTACACTTTGTCCCAACTATTTTGGAATTGGGGTTGTACATAAGTTGATGAAAATAATTATCAGAAACTAGACTTTGATAGAAAATCACTGTTTGGTCATAAAGATGCCATAGTTCAGTTTCAAAAAAAGCTTTGAAAAACATTTCTGGCATTTATAGTTTTTGAGATACATATCTTTTTGTTACACTTGCAACTTTTTTGCAACACATTTCAAAAAAAGTTGGGACAGGGCTGTGTTTACCATTGTGTAGCATTCCCTCTTCTTTTAACAAGAGTCTGTAAATGTCTGGGAAATGAGGAGATCGGTTGCTGGAGTTTTGGGAGAGGAATATTGTCCCACTCTTGGCCGATGTAGGATTCTAGCTGCTCCACAGTCCTGGGTCTTCTTTGCCAGATTTTCTGCTTCATGACGTGCCAAATGTTTTCTATTGGTGAAAAGTCTGGACTGCAGGCAGGTCATTTCAGCTCCCAGATTCTTTTACCGCAAAGCCCGTCTGTTGTGATGGATGCAGTATGTGGTTTAGCATTGGCTTGCTGAAATATGCAAGACCTTCCCTGACAGAGACGGTCTCTGGATCGGACAATATGTTGTTGTAAAACCTCTTCAGCATTGATAGTGCCTTTCCAGATCTGTAAGCTGCCCATGCCATAGGCACTAATGCAACCCCATACCATCAGAGATGCAGGCTTTTGAACTGTGTACTGATAAGAAGCTGGATGGTCCCTCTCCTCTTCAGTCTGGAAAACATGGCGTCCGTGGTTTCCAAAAAGAATTTCAAATTTTGATTAATCTGACCGCAGAACAGTTTTCCACTTTGCCTCAGTCCATTTTAAGTGAACTTTGGCCTAGAGAAGATGGCGGCATTTCTGGATCATGTTCACATATGGCTTGTTCTTTGCATGATACAGCTTTAACTTGCATTTGTGGATTACACAGTGAGCTGTGTTCACAGACAATGATTTCTGGAAGTGTTCCTGAGCCCATGCAGTGAATTCCAGTGCAGAATCGTGCCTGTTTTTAAGCATCCAATATCGACCTTCGGCCTTGTCCCTTGTGCACAGAGACTTCTCCTGAGTTTCAGAATCTTTTGATGACATTATGTACCATGTAGATGGTGGGACATTTGAAGTCTTCACAGTTTTACACTGATGAACATTTTTCCGAAATCGGTCCACAATTTTTAGACGCAGTTTTTCAATGATTGGTGAAATTCTGCCCATCTTCACTTAGGAGAGACTCTGCCTGTCTAAAATGCTCTTTTTATACCCAGTCATGTTCCTGACCTGTTGCCAATTAACCCAATTAGTTGCAAAATTCTCTGCCAGCTGTTCTTTTATTCATACCACTTACTTTTCAAGCCTTTTGTTGCCCCCATCCCAACTTTTTTGAGGTGTGTTGCTGCAGTATGTTCAAAACAAGTAAGTGAGAATGACCACCCTGCTTGCATTTGCTCTTATTTTAAACAAAATAACTGCCCCAGAAAACTTTCTGTGATATAAAAAACCAGTGGCGGTCCGTCAGCTGGAACAAAGGTCAGCGGTAACCTCACCTTTCACTGCTTAATAACCTAAACCTCTCGCAGTTCACTTCTCCCGATTAGCAACGGTTGCTCAGATTAATTGGTAGAACCAACGACAGTCTAATTTATTTTCGATAACATTGTTTTACATTGCACCACAAAATTACAAGACATTTTCTTCCGCACATAAATGACTATGTAAAACATCAATGTCTTTATAATTTCTGTGCTCGTGTAACTTGTGAAACAGCACAGATTTTCATTAATTAGTTTGCGAGGCTCATTAAGCAATAAGCCCGAGAATCCGTTCTGTATTCTGAATGTATTCACGGCTAAAGGGCATCGTTGAGTATAATGCACAGCTGAGTGATGGCGAAAATAAATGCTGCGAAAGTCAGCGAAAGTTTTGGATTTTTCGCATTGATTTTACATCCTAACAATGTTGTATCAATTCTATAAATGTTGGCAATTGGCATTCATTTTAACATTATCATTTCTTATTATGGATCATGGATTGGTCTTGGTCATTCAGTCGATAAATTGTGTGATTGTTTATCAGGGGAACCTGAACGAGAACAGCTTGCGGACAATCGAGCGGTAAAGGATGAGGTTACTGAAGCCCCTGGGAACATGTACACCACTGATAATAAATAATGCAATTGCAACAATGCAATACATAATTAAGTCAATTACATCTGCACCTTCTTCTGCATACACCAGAGGCCCAACTTCAGGTGGCAGTATTTGTTTGAAGTTGACCCAGCCTCTTTAGAAGGATCACTGTGCTCTTTATCTCACCCGCTTGAGACCATCACAGAATTCAGTGGTTCTATTTCACATCGGGAATATGCTAGTCACATACCAATGGGATATCCTTCCGCCTGCCGGTAGAATGAGCCGAGATAGAATTTCGAGAACTGTGCAACGACTGTAGCACGTCCGCGCCCTCCATATATAACCTGGACAGTACCACAAAACTACCTGTTTTCTTCCCTCGGCTAGGTGAGTACTTTGGTAGGGTATGCTTAGCAGAGCTGCCCAACTCCAGTGAGTTACTAGCTCCTCCTGAGAGTAGGCTTTCTGCAGTGTAGTTTTATTGTCAAACTAATTGTTTACGTGCGACGGTGTGAAGCAGAGTTCGTCAGACTGTTTCAGAGCGCAATTGTATTGTTACCTCTTGCGGCTCCGGTCACCACACTTTGGGATTCACGCGCCCATGCTCGGTTGCTTGTTTCTAGCGAGCCCTGTGTCGACTGCTTGAGTTACAGTAGGCTTACTTGTGCTTGTTAGTTGTTAGTTCAGTTACTGTGGATAACTGGTAAGTGTTGACCCATCTGATCTTTGCTTTTAATAATGCATTATTATCGCCAAGCTCTAAGGCTGTCACCATTCACTCCAGGTTGTGTGTGTGCTCGCCTCAGCCGTGATGGTGTTAGCTGCTGTTTTTGTGCAGCTACATTCCATTAGATCGTGTTAGCTGTGGTTGCTTCCCAGCTGTGATTGGAATACTTCTGACCATTCTGCGCTGTAATTTGCTTCACTGTGGACAGGACAATCGGTGTTGTGGTGTGTAGGCTACCTGATGTCTAACTAGTCCACAGGCTTCACGTCAGTTGTGAGCTGAGTGGCCCGCTGCACTGAAGCATATTCTCGAGATTGCCTGGGTTGCTGTTTACTGTACAGCCACGTGGCTTCACCGGTTGCTTAAGGTTGTGTGTGTGCTCGCCTCAGCCGCGACCGTGTAGCTGATTACTGTACTCTGAACACTAACACTGTGATTGCTCTCCAGAAGGCTAATTCACAGGAGGCAGGATTACAGGTATTGTGGATTGCATACCTGACGTCTAAGCTCTTACAGTCCATGGGCTTCATGTCAGCTGTGTGCTGAGTATACCGCTGTACTGAAGCATCCATTGTGAGTCCCTTTCCTAAGGCACAGTTTTATGTTGATCTGTCTAAGGCATAGTGTCATATATTTCATTCAAGTTGTTAATTATTAGCACATTTGAACAGGTAAGTATTGTTTGTGCAAGTATGCCTTACTTTTGTGACCAATGCTCAGCTGGATTGGCCTCAGCTGATGCCCACTCCATTTGCATGTGGTGCCTTGGGTTGGAGCATGCAACTCAGGCGATTGAGTCGCCATATGACTGTATGTATTGTGCCACTCTGGGGCCTCAACTGTGCGAGGCTTGCCTGGCTATGATGCATTAGGCAACCAGCAAAGGACGGGGTGCCCCCAAGCGCTCTCTGCCTACTCAGTCAGTGGCAGGCGCTCCGGCTAAAAAGCCGAAGGGGAACGTGGACCCAACCTTGGATCAGTTGGAAGTCCAGGTGGCGTCACTGGCCCAACAGGTGCAATCACTTCCGGCTGATGATGATGCCATTTCTCTTTTTGCTGACCATGACCTTGAGATGAACTCAGTGTCTGGGTCAGCCAATTGTGGTTCAGATTCTGCATCGGAGAGAGGGAGTGAAGCCTCTGTACCCCCTGATATGCGTGAGCTCTTGTCTAGAGTTATGAAGGCCCTGGATATATACATAGAAGAGGCAGATGTACTAGGTAGGATTGATGTGCCTCAGTGCCCCCAGTTTTGTGCCGCACTGAGTTAAACTTAGGCTAAAGTTAACGAGTGGCTTCGCGTCTCTAGCCGCTGTAGGCCTTGGACTTACATGGCATCCCCAAAATCACTTGGGCTTGACCAGTACCCACCCATGGACTCTGTAATTGGTGCTATGATCCTCACTGACAAGGAAATAATTGGATGAGTACCCCAACGTCCCCATGGCCCTTACCGTGCAAGTGATGAGCGTTTGAAGGGCACTTATACTTCTTTGGCTTTGCTAGCTCACCTGTTGAATGCAGCTACTCTGCTTCAGTCTTATCAGGACCTCTTGATATCTCATGTGTCGTCTGACTATGACCAGTCTTTAGTCGATGAGATGAGGCAGGTGTCCACGCTCCTCACTCATCTACACACTGAGATGGCTCGCGCTAATGGTAAGAGCTTAGCAGGGGTAATTCTATCATGTAGGTAGCTCTGGCTTTCTCAAACGAAGATGCCACAGTCGGCTCAGAAACCATTCCTGGACCTCCCGGTTACTGCCGGCCACGTTTTTAGCCCTGGTGCAGATGATATTCTAGAACAGACCGTGAAACTGCGGAAGGACAGGGAGGCCCTGCAGTCTTTCTTGGGCTCCCCTCCTGCTCGGGGTCCGACCCAAGGTCAATGGCAGCCAAGACCACAGTTTTCTTCTGTTGTCACAGGGCGCATGAGTTCGACCCCGAAACAACCTCACCCCTTTCTGCCACGCCAGCAGGCTCAGAGGCTGCCTGCTCCGCGTTGGCGCCAGCAAGGGAACACTCCAGTCTGTTACGCACCAGATTCAATTAATCAAAGAATTAAGCGAGGACTCTAAGGGTCAATTAGTAGAATCAGGTCTGTAACTACTTGGCTGGAATGAAAGCCTGGTCCCCCACTGGCCCTTTCTGGATGAGGTTGAGAACCCCTTGGCATACTGGCTGCATGTGTTTGCATTCACAATAAAACCATTCCCATTGTCTGATCTCAGAAGAGGATGTGATAGTCTTTGCGTGTATTACTTATGATTGGGAAAATCAAGCCTCTGATGTGCTAACAAGCTCATTCATTGAGCCGAACATTTTTTTCAATAAGACGGGAATATAAATTCATGCAGAGAAACACATGTAGGTTAGATGTAGAATGCATAATTTATTTTCTGATTCTGTTTTCATACCTGGATTACTTGGAACATATTTTAGCCTGTCACTGTGGACCTCCCAGGACGAGCCTGAAATTATATTCCTGCCCCCTCTCCTCTTCTGTGCTGCAGGTTGTAGCACCTTGAAACTGCTAATTTATCAAGCAGTCAGACCTATTTGAGATGGCCTCCCAAAATAAAATGGTCATACATCAGCTAACTAACCGTGAGTCTCTAGAGATAAGAGACATGATCACATCAAATGCAGGAAAGGCATTTTTAATGCAGCAGGGATTCCTCAGGATATCTCTACATTAGTTCCTCCTGCAGAGCAGTCAATGGCAACCAGCTCTCATTAGCTGAAGTTACAGCTGTCCTCCAGTCAGCACCAGCTCCCTTTTGAAAACCATGGAGCTACTCCAATTTGCATTGGCTGTCATTCAAACTATCCGCCCATCTCAGTACACACAATTCCTGTATTGTCATTGCTATCATAAAAATGTGGCTTCTGCAATACTGGAACTGCCTGCTATCCTGACTCCCTTGTAGTTAATTAGAGGGAGATTGAATGCTTGTCAAACTTCATACTTACACATGCGGGGAGGACAGAACATATATATATATATATATATATATATATATATATATATATATATATATATAGTATATCCTTATTTGATATTATTTCAATTACCATGTATAAAAACATGAATAAATATATTTCACCTCACGGTAAACCAATGTCATGTTTTTGACACTTCTTAAAACAGCCTCTTCTTTGAGCTTGCACTTGCAATGTAGCACAGTGTTCTTAGCGCTGGCTAATTCAACTTTGAAATACCTGGACCCGGGGGCCTATTGTACAAAGGCGGGATAAGGGATTAGCCCGGGATCAGCACGGGATTAGCCTGATCTCAAGCCCCATTTTGGTTGCACAGAACGTGTGGGCTAAGCCACGCACTAGTTACCATGGAAACAAAGTCTGTGGAGCTAGCCCGCTCCAGAGCAGGGTCACCAACAAGCTTAGCCCCTGCCTCCAGCCAATTTCACCTCACCTCAGTCAGCAGTCACCCAAATTGAAAATCAATGTCCTTAACAGTCGTTTTAAATTGTCCACTACACATTGCCATCTCAATTATCGTAGGCCCAGAGTAATTATCTTAAAAACTTGTGACAATTAATGTCAGTAAAATAGCCAATATTCAATCATTATATTCAAGTATCCATGTGACAGTCACCATCAGAATTCAGTCAATCCCCCTTATGTCACATTTCAACCATATTTAGAATCTGTCATCATCAGATTTATCCTTATTTCCCAAACTGAGACTTCCATCTGAGTAGAACATGAGCAATGCTGTATGAAGGGGTTACAGTGTTGCAACGCGGTCTCAAATCGCTACGGTAAACCCCTTCATACAGCACTGCTGCTAGTTCATTCCGTCTTTATTCAGACTGCGACGGGTAAGATAACGTTGTTGCCTTAACACCGGATATGTGTGCAATGTCGCTCGCTTCACGATACTGGAATAAAACAATTTCAGGAGGCTGAAGTTATTTTCTGACGTTTACATTTTACTTTTTAATTTGAATAGGACTCCACCAGAAGTGATTAAAAGCAGAAAATAAAGTCAACTAGTGTGAAAACGTCTTCTAGATCGGACTATCATTTTAGAGTTTGTGCATGACAAAAAGGGGCTTAAGCAAAATTTTGGTATATTGGAAAAGGTATGCTTGTAAAAATTTCTAAGCACTTGGGTTTGCTTGGCTGTTCACGTGTGCATTTTGTGCACAATCACATCTGCCCATTTTCTTGTCTCGATGTTATATCTTACATAGGGTATGTCTGGCAACGACGGCTTATCCTATTCACAGAGACGCCGAAGTGCATCAGCTACTCCTTTTTGACGGCGCTGAAACATTTCTCGAGTTCACTTTAACTTGAGTCTCAAGCGCCTGGCACCATTAAGACAGAAACTGAAAGACTAGCACAGGCATTTCAGAGACGGCATCGTCCGTCTGTCTGAACGCGGTCTTTAATTGAAAGATGGTGCGTGCGTCTGCTGCATCTACTGAGTATCCATGGTGATGATCAGCGATTCTGTGATCGATCTCGAGGTCTATTTGAGGTAGCTGTGTGTGTAACCTATGGAAGCCCAAAGTGGACAATATTCAAATGAAAATGTAATCCCACTATTGCATTATAATTTTCCACTTATGAATGAGTTATTTGAGACAATATTAAATTGAAAATGCATTAATACAATTATCACTTTCATTTTCACATACACATATGGGAAATCTATGACTATATTCAAATGATAATGAAAAGCTGTTTGACATTTCATTTTCAAAGTCATGCTCCGCAATACAGTGGACAATATTCAAATACAACGAGCAAAACAGCACCCCCAGCCTATTGCATTTACATTTACATGTCATCACGCTCTTTTAGGGTCAACATGATAATGAAAATGCTGTTTTCTAATCACTTGGAAATAATATCGACATAATAATGATGACGACATTTGACATTTCATTTTCAAAGACTTATCCTGCAATACATGGGACAATATTCAAATGCAGTAAGGGAAACAGCGCCTCCCAGTCCATTGCATTTTCAAATACATGTCACCACGCTCTTTTTGGGACACAATGAAAATTAAAATGCAATCTGTCAGCGTCTCATCAAGGCGGGTCTTCCGCTAGGACGTCACTCATTAGGGGCGCGAACGGAAACCATGTTCCTTATTTGCATACCAACCAATCAGCTTCTGGGTAGCGCTTGTACGCACGGAGGCTTACTGATAATGTCATGATGGCTAGGCTGCTATGTATTGTGTACCAATGCAGCAGGCTACGTTGCGCTTTGGATGTAGCCACCTCGGCAGCTAGTATGCTAGCTAACGTTAACTAAGGAAAATATTTGTAAATGATCATCACATAAAAGCAATATGATTTGATTTTTGCCCCAACTCTATTAACTGAGCTAGCTGTAATATGCATGAACTTATCCGAGGCTTCGCGGCAGTGTTGTGCAACTGCAACCCAAGTATGCTTGCAGATTTCAGAGACGTTCGCTAGCTTGCAAGTGAGTCTAAAAGCAATCGCTTAGGTACAGCTAGCTAGCTATGATGCCTACTGGAGAAGCTCTTACAGCCTGTTTCTCACTTTTAACGCCATCTCGCACACACGACCTCTTTCACCATTGATTAGCAGCTTCTTTTCCCTGAAGAACAAACTGACAGTTCAGCCTGAGACGTTATTTCATAGCTAGTTAAAGCAGCATTATCCTTCCATGCGTGCTATAGCGTATTACATTACTCCAGATAAAACGCCATCCGTCTCCCCACCCTGCTGACGCTAGTTAGGGGAAATGTTTGTCATCATTTTTAAACTTAATCGCTGTGATTCGGTTTTTGCCCTAGCTTCACCAGCTAGCTAGCTGACAGCGATTACTCCTGTGCTTGCCGAGTTGCAAGTTCACCACTCCTGAAACATGCACAATGTATGCATCATGCAGAACGTTCCGATAAACGGCCAGCAGTCAGGCTGCCGCTGTTCCTAGTTTAATCGCGATTCCCAAGCCATGTAGCAATGGGAGAAGTTTTGATGACTCTGGCTGAAAACGATGTTCCTCTCTTGCTAACTTAACCTGCTGTAATATGAACCTCTTTGATATGTCTGGCAGCACTTTTGTACGTCCCAACAGTACTATCAGATTTCTGGGAGATTTAAATGGATAGCTCATTACCTGGCTAGCTCAAGAACAATCGGTGTCAGCTAGCTAGCTTGTGAAGATAGGGGAAAAACCGAATCACAGCGATTAAGTATAAAAATGATGACAAACATTTCCCCTAACTAGCGTCAGCAGGGTGGGGAGACGGATAGCGTTTTAGCTGGAGTAATGTAATACGCTATAGCACGCATGGAAGGACAATGCTGCTTTAACTAGCTATGAAATAACATGTCTCAGGCTGAACTGCCAGTTTGTTCTTCAGGGAAAAGAAGCTGCTAATCAATGGTGAAAGAGGTCGTGTGTGCGAGATGGCGTTGAAAGTGGCAAATCAGGGCTGGAAGAGCTTCTCCAGTAGGCATCATAGCTAGCTAGCTGTACCTAAGCGTTTGCTTTTAGACTCACTAGCAAGCTAGCTAACGTCCCTAAGATCTACAAGCACACTTGGGTTGCAGGTGTACAACACTGCCGCGTTGCTATTATGGATATCTAAAATGTAATTACAGACAGGAGTGTGGTTCATTTAATGTTAAAACGGCTTGCCATAGCCGCGAGGCCTCGGATAAGTTCATGCATATTACAGCTAGCTCAGTTAATAGAGTTGGGGCAAAAATCAAATCATATCGCTTTAATGTCATGATCATTTACAAATATTTTCCTTAGTTAACGTTAGCTAGCATACTAGCTGCCGAGGTGGCTACATCCAAAGCGCAACGTAGCCTACTGCGCGATGGCACACAATAACTATCAGCCTAGCCATCATGACATTATCAGTAAGCCTCCGTGCGTACAAGCGCTACCCAGAAGCTGATTGGTTGGTATGCAAATAAGGAACATGGTTTCCGTTCGCGCCCCTAATGAGTGACGTCCTAGCGGAAAACCCGCCTTGATGAGACGCTGACAGATTGCATTTTAATTTTCATTGTGTCCCAAAAAGAGCGTGGTGACATGTATTTGAAAATGCAATGGACTGGGAGGCGCTGTTTCCCTTACTGTATTTGAATATTGTCCCATGTATTGCAGGATAAGTCTTTGAAAATGAAATGTCAAATGTCGTCATCATTATTATGTCATTATTATTTCCAAGTGATTAGAAAACAGCATTTTCATTATCATGTTGACCCTAAAAGAGCGTGATGACATGTAAATGTAAATGCAATAGGCTGGGGGTGCTGTTTTGCTTATTGCATTTGAATATTGTCCACTGTATTGCGGAGCATGACTTTGAAAATGAAATGTCAAACAGCTTTTCATTATCATTTGAATATAGTCATAGATTTCCCATATGTGTATGTGAAAATGAAAGTGATAATTGGATTAATGCATTTTAAATTTAATATTGTCTCAAATAACTCATTCATAAGTGGAAAATTATAATGCAATAGTGGGATTACATTTTCATTTGAATTATGTCCACTTTGGGCTTCCATAGTAACCCCTTGATTTTGACTGATGCTACTCTTGCAGGAATCACAGGCAGACAGGGCGAATGGGTTCACAGCGCTTGTTGTTTATTAGACTGTCATTAAACGGCACATACAAGACAAGTTGTCAGTGCGGTAGCTCTTAACTTTCTGGCTCCTGTGTATCAAAATACAGTGTAATCACTCACTGCTGTTCATTTCGTGACAGCTGTCAAACTGATCTCAGAAGACGTTAACCAGCCAAACATTCTATGGCCAACTGTCATTTCAAGTAGCTAGCAAGTTGTAACAGATATGATAGGCCTATATAAAACGAGACAGCAGTTAAAACAGTTCTATTACCGCTCTGCTTACTCTCTATATACCCATAAAGAGATTTACATAGTTTGACAACGATTTCAAGTTAAACAGACGGATACTACACAGGTAAGTTACAGGAGCTCATAATTCAACCTACCGCAACATCACCAGCATAATGCAAACTAAGTGACGCGTTACTGCGTTACCATGACAACCTGTCACTGACAGCTTGAGCCAGGTATAACACATTCCATTAAACCTGAATATTCTCATATATTTTGGCGAACTCCATATACATCCAATACATGTTTAAACCACTCTGGTTACATGTGCGCGCATTTAGGAGGATCAGCTGCAGCTGGCTTAACTTAGCCGATCATTCTCCACCCGCTGTTGGCTTTGTGCAAGCAATTAAGCCAGCGACACGCTGTTTGGGATATGGCTATCCCTGCTTTGACATTGATCCAGGATCTCAGGATCCGACTTTTGTGCAATAGGCCCCTGGGCTCTCTGCTGCTACCAAATTTGGTATGGGGTCAAAATGCATCCTGTGTTCCAACACATGCCTCTCCGTCTCTAATAGGTCCTCACACCCATCAAATGGAAAGCCTGATATGATTATTGACACAGAGGGATGAAAGTTCATTGTCCTCGCTTTACCACCATTCATCTTTCGCTCAATGTAGTCAGTCCTTGCAATTGAGTGGCCATGTTTCGTATCAGTGTTGTCACTAATGACCTCAACAGTTTCATCCATTTCTTTTTATTCAATTCAAGCCTATTATCTTAAATCACTTCAATAATTGATTCACACACTAAGTGTAATTGACAGATTAATTTATCTAGAAAAGGCTCTTAAAGTTTTTTCATCCTTTGGTAAAACACGCTTCACTAGTTTGGCTGCATTTCATCGATCTGTTGATGCAAGGTCCAAAATTATGTCACCTGCTGCATGGCCAATTTTTCCATTACAATCCATTTCAAAATCTGTCCTTCCTGACACCATAAGGGGAGTGACCACCCAGTGTAAACCAGGAACTAATTAACAGGTTAACTGAAGTTGATTTGTCTTTCTTAGCTCTTTTCCCCATGTGATGTCAACAAGAACAGATTTTGAAATGGCTTTTAATTGCTAATTGGCTGCGCACCTAGTGACATTATGGGTTTTTAGGTGACCTTTCATTTCCTTCAGTTCTTCCAGAGTAGCAGGTGTACTGCCATCTGAGCATTACCTTTGGCTTGTGTGCTAATTTTCCAAGTAACTAGGCAACGTCAGTCCAAGGGTTGATAGGTGTTTCAGGTTAGCTCAAGATAAGAATATGTGAATTTAAAGTCACACTACTTCTGTATTTTTAGAAAAACTAATATTAAAACAAAACTTTATGAAAGTTAACAACTACTCCATCATAGCTTGTGGTGTACAGTGCTGTGAAAAAACATATCTCAATTTCTTCTATTTTTGCTTATTTGTATGATTTCAATATTTTTGATCATCCAACTAAATTTCAATCACGAGGACTTCAAATTTAAGAAAAGGAGATTTATTAACAATGCAATGACATGAAATAAATTCAGTATTTGGCGATGACTCCGTCCACAAGGACCCTCAAGCGAGGTGAGGCGCTGATCTGCCTGGGTAGCAGGCAGAGGCGAATCCATCCCCCGTTGGACAGAAGGGTCATACGGATGAAGTAGATGCTGAAGAGGCCGGAGTCAGAAGTTGGTGGTGGTGGGGAGGCGGTGGGCGATGTGGAATCTCTGAAACAGCAGACAGGAACATGTCATAAGCACATATATAAAGACGACCGAATGCGCCAATTGGGTAAGTGCAATTGCTTGAGCATCCTACGTCTCGTGATTGAACATTCGTTTAAACTTCCATTTAAAACATGACCAAGGCAATGTGAATTAACATAAAAGGCAGCTTTTATATGATCGAACAATTTAAATGCAATCGAACATCTGCGATAAATGGCAATTAGTCTTTAACATCCTTGTGGAGGAATTTCGACACACTCTTCTTAGCGGAATTGTTTTAATTCAACCATTGGAGGGTTTTTTTGTTGCATGAGCTGCTTGTTTAAGGTCATGACAAGGCTTCTCAATCAGAATCAATTGAGGACTTCGAATAGCTACTCAAAACCTTCAATTTATTTCTTTTGAGCCATTCAGTGGTGGATTTGTTTGCATGCTTCGGATCATTGTCCTGCTGAGGAACCCAACTGCACTTGACCGCTAGGTAAAGAATTGATGGCTGGACATTCTCCTTTAGGAATTTCTGGAGGACAGCAGAATGCATGCCTCCATCAATTATGACAAGTGGCCCTGGATCTGAAGCAGCAAAGCAGCCCCTGACCATCAGACTGCCACAGCTGTGTTTGATTGTTGGTATGATGGTTTCATTGTGGAATGCTGTGTTAGGTTTACGCCAGATGCCATATGAGCCATGACTTCCATCAACTTCCACTTTTGACTCGTAGGTCTACAGAATATTATTCCAAAAGTCTTGGAAAATGTCACCGTGAATCTCTCCTATGGATGCCATTTCTGCCAAGCCTCTTTCTAATTGTGGAATCATGAACACTGACCTTAACTGATTCAAGGTAGGCCTGTATTTATTGAGATATAAGCCTGGGTTCTTTTGTGAGCTCCTGGAGGAGTCGTCAATGTAGGCTGGCCACGTCTGGGAAGGTTCACTACCGTTCAAAGTTCTCTCTATTTGTAGACAATGGCTCTCACTGTGGTTTGCTGAAGTCCCAGAGCCTTCCAAATGGCTTTGTAACCCTTTTTCACCTGATAGATGTCAGTGACTTTGTTTCTCATCTATTTTTCAATTTCTTTAGATTTTGGCATCATGTGCTGCTTTTTGCCTATTTCACATTGCTAGATAGGTTCTATTTAAGTGATGTTTAGTTCAACAGGGCTGCCAGTAGGGTTTGTCCCTTGCAGCCCCTCCCCTTCCACATTTTTTCACCTCCACCTTAACAGGCTGCAGGTGCGGCCTGTTGGGTAGGAGGTGATTAAGCAGTGTATATATAGGGCTGGTTGGTCAGCCCCAGTTTGCCTCTGCATTGTTTTTTCTACTTTGTGAGCATGTTGACTGCGCTCTGTTTTTATGTTTCTTTATTGTTACTAAACTCTGGTTCCTTTTTAAATCTGCTTGAGCACTTGAGTCTGCTTAACCTCTGGCCATGGTCCTAGCTCCCGCCGGATTGCATTATTCATCCGGTGGGAGCGAATCCATTACAATGTCTAGGTGTGTCTAGTGAAATTGAACCGAATTATTACTTAAATTTATTGAATTAGTTGATTTATTAACTAAAGGGGCAAAGCTAGAAGACCAATGCCCAGAGTGAAATAAGAGCACGAGAGTCAAGCCCTCAAATGCAGATGTCACAGATAAGCAGTTTTGGCTCTAAAAATGTGCGAAAGGTATTTGATGTGACCTTTGAAGTTTATGACAAAAAGACAATGGGCCTCATGCAGCAACATTCTCTTAAATTTGTCTTATATTTTCTCTTATTTTTTTGCTAAGAGAAAAAAATAAGAGAAATAAACTCTGGATGCACCAAACGCTCTTACCATCCAAATCTGCTCTTACCCATGTGTGCAGAATGTTGAATCCCACTTGATCGTAAATTAGAAGCGCATGGCCGGTTGTTTTAAATTAGCATATATGACACCCACGAAACACCATATAAGGGCACGTGATGTGCCGTGTGCAAAGAGCCGACTGCTCGTGGCAATCTAGGGCGCTTTCACACTAGGTACGATTGTTCCGTACCATGCCACAGTACGATTGTCCCGCCTCCACTGTCCCCCCGCTGGTCAGCTTTCACACTAGTAATATTGTACCGTACCCAAGTACACTTGCATACATGTCAAAATTCTGATACAGCGTGTTGCAGTATGCACCTAGGTGGTTTTTAAATGGGGAAGGATTTTTTTTTTTTTTTAAAGATTTTTTTTGGGATTTTCTCCTTTATTTGATAGTCACACAGGAGAGAGAGACAGGAAAGTTGGGGAGAAGAATAGGGAAGACATGCGGCAAATGACCCGAGCCAGAATTGAACTGGGTCGCCACAGGAAGGCCACAGCCTTTATGGTGTGCGTGTTTAGACTGATGAGGTACGGGCTGCCCCGGGAACGATTTTAAAAGGAGGCAGCAATATATTTTGCGGGGTTT
Source organism: Gymnothorax javanicus (assembly GCA_029692085.1). Classification (NCBI taxonomy): domain Eukaryota; kingdom Metazoa; phylum Chordata; class Actinopteri; order Anguilliformes; family Muraenidae; genus Gymnothorax; species Gymnothorax javanicus. Next base: position 52,952,602 of record CM056202.1, read on the forward strand.
TGCTATTGAGAAGGGGGTTTAGAATATTAATATCGAATATCGCTTAGCTCCCAAGTGACCCGCATCTAGCGGGTCCCACCAGCATTTGAATGGCAAAATCCACGGACCCAGAAGCAAGTGAAAAAACCGCAATTTCACATTGAGAGATTTACGCGTTATTCCTCCACCCCTGCGTAATTACATGGGTGCTCAGAGTCCGTAATGTTACGGATTTCCATATTTTTAAAATTTTCCTCCGTAAGAACAAATCTGGCACAAATAAAAAATAATATTGGGTATGTAAAAAACTACATTTCCCATAAGTTCGGTGCTTTTGTACATATCAGATCAGAGAGCCTTTTGTTGGTGATTGCGAGCAATGAGCACCGATCACGTCAGGGGCTGGGCTGGGGGCAGACTTATTGCGAAGCTGTTGGGAAACTCTCAGTATACAAGACGCTGAGAAGTAGGCTGTTGTTCAGTGTAGAACCCATTTCAACTGGTTAAAGGTTTCCTATCCATTCAGAATTTGTGGCTGATCATTTAAAATGTGAACCGCAAATATTGTGTGCCTGTTTGGTTCTCTCCAGCAAATACTGAATAACAGCAACTCAGTGAACATTTTAGATCTTATCCGACAAGTTGCTGTAAAGTTACTACATAGTGCCGAAGTCTACAACAGTGACGTGCGGTCGGAGGTTAGTTTGGTGAGGCAGAATCCTCCCCTTTGCTTGATTAGCAATCAGACGATTAACTAGTTTAGTAAGACTTTTCGGCAGAATGACGGGTCAGTTTAAGTTTCCGCGGCGTTATTACTCAGTACATTGAACCTGAAATGCTCACTACACAGCAGATTTGCGCGTATTTGCTACCAGGAAGCCGAAGCAATGTCATCAAGAAATATTAAAACAGTTCGATTTATGCGGAGTTCAATGCTTGATCAATATACAATGTATTCTCCTTTAAATATGCGCTTTTACACCCAAACAAAACAAAAAAAAGCAGGCGTTTATTTTCAGTCTTCTTTCATAATCCGATTAACAAAATGTTAAAACGATACACAGAATTACTGAGAGCCGAGAATTTTTCCCAATTGATTATTCAGATTTCCATCCTTGCAGTCTCGAATTGAAGCGTATACGTGAATGAATCTTTTTGTCATTATCTCCTCTACCAGTATACGGGCTTCATATAGGCTTGGTCTTAATTGTTTTGATTGTCAATCAGGCATAGTACGTGGAAAATCCTGTGATAAAAGTTTGGGTCACTGCCTCACCTCACCGCACGTCTCTGGTCTACAGTTAGTCTAAGCTGCTTTTCCACCGAACGCGAAATGAATTTTTTTGTGCGACAGATTACATTCAAAGTCAATGCAAAGATGCGAATACATTTGCGTCTTTCCATTGTTTTTGAATACTATCTGTCGCGCGAAAAATTCATTTCGCGTTCGGTGGAAAAGCAGCTTAACGTAGCTAGGTAGGTAGTAAGGCTCCATTGTTTTCCGTGGCCATTTGGAGCATTGCTTTTATATAGCTATCTTGCTTGTGGATGCGATTATGACTATCTTTCCAGATCGTAGACATAATCTACGTCACTTGGCAGTACAGGAAGTTGAAGCTGATGATGATGATGAGTGGTAGATGCCCTTATTACAATGATGTCAGGACTGTCTCACGGTTGATGTGGTTTCGATCGCATAGACTTGTATAGGCTACATACAATTGATTTTTGTGTCACATTGATGCATGTATGAACATTAATGTATGAACATTCAATATTGTTCGTTTTCGTTGTGTATGATGACTGGATGGATGTGAATGAAATACAAATTGGATTCCAAAAAAAAAAAAAATTTCCAAAATGGTGATGTATTATAAATTGTTGTCAATATGATGTGATGTCAATACTTCCTTATTTTTATATCCTACCATGTAGAATTTCCTTATTTTTTAAAATCTCTTAGCACCCCTGGTAATGATGTATTATGAATCAACAAATTTAAACGCAAATTCCAACCCCAGGCCACAAAATGATAAGGAGATGTCTCGTCTACACCCGCCCCCATTTCGATCTCTCAAACTTGGGAGGTATGTATTAATATCAGGAATGCATATGCTGCGCGTGCCCTAGCAACCCGGTGTGTCATCTGTAACATGGATTACTAGGTATAGCAGCACGGAAAATTTAGCTTTAAATTTTCTCAACTGAATGCTTGACTTTTTTATACATCTGCATCTTTCTCTGGGCACCCTAACATCAAGGAAAGCCAAAAATGTACTGATTACATTCGATATAGGTGGATGTTTCATGCTAAATTCTTTTGCCCTGGCGTTTTTGGCCGATTATGCTGTCCACTGCCTCGTACCATGAAAATTTATTTAGGGTAGAGCGGGGTAAGATGCCCCGCTTAGCAGGAATGGTCATAACTGAAGGTAAACAACATGAATTAATATTTTTTTTGCTTGAATGGATAGTATGTAAAGTTGGCTACCACATCTCAAAAGATTTATGACTTACTATAGAAATATTTTTTCTATGTTCAATTACTTTAAAAAAAAAAAAAAAGTTCATCTTACCCTACCCCTGGGGTGAGATACCCTTCTGGATGGGGTAAGATGCCCCTTATCTAGAATAACTTGTAAAGCCTAATGCATACTGATTTTACTGCATTTCACATGAGTAATTATCATAGCTGTCTTAATTGGCAAGTACACATCATACAAAAGATCAACATCTTTTTAGAAATTTCCTTGCTAAAGAAATGAGGAAAGAAAGAGGTACATTCTCCTAAACTTAACTTTTTATTAACTAAATAAACACCAATGCACAAGTGATGGAAAGGGAGGCTACTGTTGGCATTAAATGCATCAAGGAAAAGATGGTTATATCTTGTGGAATACTAAAAAATATGAGGCACCACATGAGATAAACATGTAGCGGTATAGAATGTATATGAGTATCCATGAAAAGTCATTAAAACTAAGAGTGACCATAATGCATTTCACCCAATATATTTCTTTTTAGGCCCTCATTGATACATATATGATTCATTATTGTGTAACTCCATATGGCCCTACTTGTAACATGTATGGATACATTTAACTTTCCATTCCCAAGTTCTTCATAAAAATCATCATGTCTGATATATATTTCTTATAAATAGAACATAATTTTTTTTTAGGAAAAACTCAAAAAACAGAATGAATATGACTTAAATTGGGGTAAGAGGCCTTCCTTCCCTAGGGGCATCTTACCCCAATCCAAAAAGAGCATCTTACCCTCAGCACTATCATCTTGGTTTTGGCTCATTAACCCCAATTTCTCTTATTACCACACAGGACCCCCTTTCATACATAGAAAAGGCTTCAGAGAGTTACACTGACATGTCCTGCAGACTTCTGAAGCATTCAAATACTTGTGGCAAAATGATTCATTTGGTCATTTTTTTTATAAGAAAGACAGTCAAAACACAAACACTTTGAGTGCTCGCATGTCACTTGCTCTTGACTCATCTGTTGCTGAGTATTTCCCTCCAGGTGGAAGTGCATTTACATAAGTCAAGAGCCACCTACTGGGCACAGCTGAAATTGAATTATAAGCAAAGGGCATCTTACCCCGCTCTACCCTAGTTCATAACTTGAGCTGCCAGGCTTTCGCGCCGCGTCCCGCAGTTTGAAATATCGCAGCCGTATTTCACGGCACTGATTATTCTGTGATAACCACGCGAATGTAACTACTCACGAACTATTCCATAAATCTTTTTGCGTGTAGTATCCAGTTGTTATTGTATGTTTTCGTCCGCCTATATTTCGAGCAAGCATTGAATTTCTTCGTTTGAATGGAGATATCTTTTCGCTGCTGCATTTGTTTGAACAAGAGAGCCGTAACCGTAACACACAACAGTAATCTTCCATGCTCAAGTACGGTTGCTTTCACATTTGGTACGAGTAGCCATTCATCTGTCGCAGCAAACAGATCCACGCGATCTCTACAAACGCGCTCTCTGCGCAAGGCCTGGATGGCCAAAGCGTCCAACAGCAATAGGTAAGCCATTCAGAAGCAAGACGCATGCAAGTATTTACGAGTTTTTATGGCTTAGTCCTAATTAGGATCAACTGGCCAAACTCTTTAGCCCAAGAATTAAATAATAAAATCATTATAATTTGTCAAAAACATAAAACAATCAAAATGTGATTGTATGATGCATTTTTAATGTTTAGGTTTTAAAACTTGTGTTTTCATGCATTGATTGGACAAGCAATTCATGGACAGAGATAACAGTTTTCTGTTTTCTCTTATCTCGGTAAGAGTGCTCTCGACCACTCATAAAATTATCTCTTACCTAAGAGAAGAGCAAAAATAAGAAAACATTGGTGCATCCCAGAAATCAATGGGTAAGAACAAAATAAGAAAAAATCGGGGATACGAACAGAAATAGGAGAAAATTTGTTATTATATCGCTTCTTGCATGAGGCCCATTGTTCTTACTTATGGTTTACAAAGTTTGAAAAGTTTCTAAGAAGAAAGGTACAATTTCTGAAATTTCCATAAAATTCAGCAAAAAGGTAAATATTCCCAGAATCTTCCCCACTTTGGTTAATTAACCTGAGCCAGTTTTTTTTTTTTTTTTTTTTTCTGTGCCATTTTTCATGTTATTTTTCATCCTCCAGCCAACTGAAAATCGAAGTGAGGGCAAGTCAGTCATGGTTTCAGTGCTTAGTTTACCTTCCTTTCATTCTGTGGTCTCATAAACCCCCAGATTTAGAGTAAGGGGGTCATTTTTCAAGATTGGCTGAGGAGGATTTTTCATTGCTTTTTAATTCTTTTTTGTTGTTGTTTACCCTCTTGGCAATCTACTCAAACTCCCATGCATCTCTCTAATAGATAGTACCTGCCAAAATCTAATTTAGTTTTTTCTTCAATGTCAAACCTTGTAGGCAGATGCTTTTGGTATTTAGATAAAAATATCAGATGTGTTCTGCAGAGGAGATAGGAGGAGGGTTGGAGAAAGCCTTTAGGGCAGTGGTGCCTGAAGTTGGAAGGGCCCCCCCGCGTATGCTGGTTTTTGTTTCAACCATAGTTGCAATCATGAGATTTTAAAAAGCTGTTAATTTGTCTTTATTAGGGGCATCTACCTTTAGTCCAGTTTATCCTATTAAGCCTAATTTTCATAGATATCTATAAGATATATGAAGATTTCAAGTTTCATATCCACAATGTTATGTATTTGATATAATTGCATAAAAAGAAGGGAAAAAAAAAACTTAACCACAGTAAACAATCAATACGTTCATAAATTATGGACATGGTCACAATATATAACCAAGCAAATGAAGTCAAACCTGTTTTGCACCATGTTTATGTTCGTAAGTTGAAGCAAATAATTTTGAAAGAACTCTAAATACTGACTTTCAGCAACCTAATTTAGAGGCTTTTGATTTTTCCCAGTGCGCAATTTGATCTGATTAAAAATGTTGTCACCTGAAATTTTATTTTCAGTATGTTCAAGGTCTTTATTCTTCATTGCCCACATGGATATTTCAGTCAAAATGTAGCTTAAGATGATAAATAACTGCTTAAACATGAAAAATGCCAAAACAGCTGTCACATAGAAGAAGAATGTATTGGTGACGTTTGGCAATTAAAATTCGCCTAGTTCTTCACCAAGTTCATCATGATATTTGTCTTATGTGGTTTACTGTGTTTGAGATGTGGAGGGACTTCAATGAATCGTAGTAGTACGCTCATGTTTGGCAGCAGTTCTGAAATGTTCAAAATTGTTGCTGTTTTCAATCAGTGGTTGGATAGACTGTTCTATTTTATCTGTTTGTTTCAACTGTCATGTGATTGCCTTCCATTTCTCCTCCCATTTGGCAACTGGTGTGTAAATTAGAAGCAAGTCTCCTTTGATTGGTTTACATTTTTATTACAATATGGATGCAAGGGTCCTCCGTAAGGTAGACAGTGTGAAGGATCTTGGTGTTATTTTCGATTCATCTTTGTCATGGGGCAACCATATTGATACAATCACTAATAATGCTAATCAAGCATGGGGAGCCATAAGAAGAGTTTGCGGTGGAAAGGCAACCCCGGATGTGTATGCTACCTTTTATAAAGCATTGGTACGGCGCAAATTAGAATATTGCTGGGACACACATACTAAAAGAGATCTAGAGTCACTGGAAAAACGTCAGAGACGTGTCACGCGCCATATCCTTGGCTCAGGTCAAACTTATGTTGAAAGGTTAAATAAGCTAAATTTACTTCCTCTTTCATTTAGGAGAGAAATGGCTGATTTGTGGTTTTTTCACAATTGAATGTATAAAAAATTTGATTTAGACCTGAATACATTCTTAAGTCCAGTAGTCAGAGGTGATGATCCACTCAAATTTTAAAGGTCCGTTTTTTCGTATGGAGCAGTATGGTGCTAGTTATTTTCATAGGGCTTGCAGGCTGTGGAATGGTATTCCATTGCTTGTTAGGGCCACCTTCTCCTTGAAGTCTTTTAAAAATCAGGTATTTGAAATGTAAAAATTAAGAGTTGATTCTGTTGATCTGTCCCATTCTTGTAACTTGGTTACTTATTGTCATTGCTCAAGATGTAGGCCTACCTAAATGTGACTTTTTTAGGATTTTATGATTTCATGATTTTGGGAGCCACTGATACAGGTTTTATCCTTTGTGGTTACCCCTTGGATACAACTTTCTGTATTGAACCTGAACTTATTTTATATTGTGTCGATTTTTGTTTCCGCGTTTTTAATTGTGTACTTTATGTTATGTTTAAATTCATTGTGGTATCCATAAAGCTTAATAAATAAATAAATAAATAAATAAATCTCACGCGTGCCCTCTTCTCTGGCTGTCTTGTTTCATAGTTACTTCGTTGTGTACCTGGGGCATGTATTTAAACTCCCCGCTTTGAGTTGCAAGTTGCTGGACTGTAATTCGCTATTCATGCATAGAACAAGTCAGTATTTTCGAGTTGAAACACTGTGTCTTAATATCATTAAAGCTTTCGTTTCATTTTATAAACTTGTGGAAGTTTTTGTTTTTACACAGTTAATTCAAACAAGCTTCCCAAGTCTACTCAGGGTCTAGGATTGAGACTGTGTTCTTATTAACCCTGTCCAAGCCAGTTCCCCTTTGCAGTTTGTCAGGAACAAGCCCCCAATTTTTCATGGTCATCAGGATTAGAATCAAGTTCCCCTGAAGCTACTCTATGCTCCACCTGGACATTTCAGCTCTGACAAAGTTTGCAGCCGACATGGCAGTCATCCCAGAGAGCCACTGGCAGGAGATTGGCTTTGCCTTGCTGCACCCACTACATCTGAATTGCACTTTGCTTTCTTTTTCTGGGTTCTGCCCCACTGTTATGCTATTAATATTCATAAACCTTACTATTCAATTGTACTCTAGCTTGATTCCTCATCTGGGTCATAACACTACTATTTAGTGATGGCTGAATTTATCACCGCCACCGAATGATATAAACCATAAACACAGTTTTGGAAATAACAACACTAAGCCCTTTAATTGTCCCCATGTCTTTCTCAAATACACACACACACACACACACACACACACACACACACACACACACACACACATATATATATATATATATATACAGTGCTTTGGTATATTTGTCACGGTTTATTGTTTCAAATCAAACAAATTTTAATATTAGACAAAGATAACCGAGTAAATACAAAATGCAGTTTTTAAATGATGATTTCATTTATTGAGGGGAAAAAAGCTATCCAATCCTACCTGGCCCTATGTGGAAAAAGTAATTGCCCCCTAAACTTAATAACTGGTTGTGCCACCCTCGGCGACAACAACTGCAATCAAGCGTTTGCAATAACTGGCAGTGAATCTTTCACATCGCTGTGGAGGAATTTTGGCTCACTCTTCTTTGCAGAATTGTTTTAATTCAGCCACATTGGAGGGTTTTCATGCATGAACGGCCGCAGCATCTCATTTGGATTTAAGTCCAGACGTTGACTAGCCACTCCAGAATCTTCATTTTTTTTTTTTTTTTAAGCAATTCAGAGGTGGACGTGCCAGTCTTGCTGCATAACCCAAGTGCACTTGAGCCTGAGGTCACAAACTGATGGGCGGACATTCTCCTTCAGGAATTTCTGGTAGAGAGCAGAATTCATGGTTCCATCAATTACGGCTAGTCATCCAGGTCATGAAGCAGCAAAGCAGCCCCAGACCATCACACTACCATCACCACGTTTGACTGTTGGTATGATATTCTTTTTATGAAATGCTGTGTTAGTTTTAGACCAGATGTAACGGGGCGCACACCTTCCAAAAAGTTCAACTTTTGTCTCATCAGTCCACAGAATATTTTCCCAAAAGTCTTGGGGATCATCAAGATGTGTTTTGGCAAATGTGCGACAAGCCTTTTTGTTCTTTTTGGTCAGCAGTGGTTTTCGCCTTGGAACTCTCCCATGGATGCCATTTTTGCCCAGTTTCTTTCTTATTGTTGAATCATGAACACTCTCTTTAACTGAAGCAAGTGTGGCCTGCAGTTCTTTAGATGTTGTTCTGGGTTCTTTTGTGACCTCCTGGATGAGTCGTCGATGCGCTCTTGGAGTAATTTTGGTAGGCTGGCCACTCCTGGGAAGCTTCTCCACTGTTCCAAGTTTTCTCCATTTGTGGATAATGGCTCTTACCATGGTTTGCTGGAGTCCCAAAGCCTTTGAAATGGCTTTGTAACCCTTTCCAGACTGTTAGATGTCAATGACTTTGTTTCTTATCTGTTCTTGAATTTCTTTGAATCACGGCATGATGAGTTGCTTTCTGAGATCATTTAGCCAACTTCACTTTGTCAGACAGGTTCTATTTAAGTGATTGCTTGATTCAACAGGTCTGGCGGTAATCAGGCCTGGCCGTGGCTAGTGAAATTGAACTAAAAAATTGTGGTTTATCACAGTTAATTCATGATTTAACAATGGGGGGCAATTACTGTTTCACATAAGGCCGGGTAGCTTTGGATGGCTTTTTTCCCCTCAGTAAATGAAATCATCATGTAAAAACTGCATTTTGTATTCACACAGGTTATCTTTGTGTAATATAAAAATTTGTTTGATGATCTGAAACATTTAAGTGTGACAAATAATGTAAATAAATAAGAAATCAGGAAGGGGGCAAATACTTTTTCACGGCACTGTATGTGTGTGAAATATATATGAATTTTTTTAAAATAAATGAATAAATTTCTCCCAGAGCGCATGAGCAAAACAATGAGCAAAACTGCCTTTTTTTTTTTCCCAGCGTAACAAAAAAATTTGTGGCCTGCTGAAGGATAACTAGCCATTTAAAACCCCCAACTTCTGTCAGGCCCCAACAACATCTCTTTCAAACTCAAAGCTGCTCCTGGTTGCAATGGAGAGTTGGTAATGTACTGTTCATTCTACCACTGTGAGCTCGTAGAGTTGTGAAGCATAGAATACAACACAGTCATTTTACTGAATAAGGACCATTGTGGCTGGTTGGGTGATTGCCAAAACCTCCTGATAGACTTTGAGCTGGCGGCAGATGAGCACAAATGTAAAACAGGAAGATGAGGTCCAGTGCCTTTCTTTGAAGGGTGAGAAATACATATGAAATAAAAGTAGTCTGGAATTGGTTCCTATAGGGCCCCAGTGCAAAGATATATGGAGGCCAGTGGTGGGACAGTCTTGCAAATCTGTCACTCAGTCTGACAGTATTCCCCCACGCACCATATCTCATTTTATCTCTCCTGCTTCCATTACTTTCCTCATTGCTTGCTTTTTTTTCTGTCCAGCTTTGGAAGAATGAGTAACAGCAACCTTTAGGGCTGTTTCCTCAGCTATTTGTCCAAAGCTGAGTTTACTTGTATGGTAAATCTCCGTTCCTTCCCCTTTCACTCTCAATCAGTATCTGGAGCTGGAGATCAACAACATCAGAAAAGATCTTACTAATACATGTGAGTGCTGCAGTACTGGAGTATAACCACTAATTTCAGGACAGTCTTCGGTCTTCAGTCCCATGCAAATTATAATATGGGTTTTAAGAAAAAAAAAACCTGGATTCAAGAGGATTGCATAAAATATACATGGTGGCAACCCACAATATTATTTGTGTAAATGCTTCCAACATTCACATTTATGTTCTTTGCGTGGACATTCTATTTTTTTTTAAATTTATTTTATTTTTGGGTGTGAATGCTGGAACCATTCCAAATACAATCCAGTCATCCCAATGGGGGTGCTACAGCAAAGGCATTTACGCTTTAGGCCATGAGACAAATGTTTTTCCTGAGATTCCTTGTGTTAAAATAAAACTTTCTACAACCAGTGACATAATGATAATGCAGGTTAACTCTCAACCTGTTTCCAATTAAGAATCAGACAATTAATTGAATTAATTTAGCTACTGAGCGAATAAGCTACCAATAGCGTGGCCATTAATGATTAAGACATATTGCTTTGCATCACAGAGGAAGGCAAAAATATGAGATTGCATGGACAGCAATTACTGAAATTTCACAAAATTCCATCTTAAAGTAGAATGTTATGTAGTAAATGCTGCTGAAGATGGTAGTAAGATAAGGCTTAGATTTCACTTGTTATTAATTAAGCAGGTAATTACCGTTCATACAATCACATGTTGTAGCCTTCTTAGAACTTTCCCAGTAGCTGGACAATAAAGATCACATCAATGATTTTGCAACCATGAAAGTTAGATGCATGGCATGCATTTTAAATTATTTAAAATGCATGCCATACTTAAAACTTTCTCAGTGCACTAATAACCAATTTACTGAATTATTCATTTACCTACTCTTTGACGTAAGAAGCGTTGGTAATGTAATTAATTTATCATAGCATCTCAGCAAGGAGTGTGCAACTGCTCTTCCCCGCAAATGTATCCTATTCTTCTTAATGCGATAAACTTTTGATTAAGTGCATTCTTAAAATAAATTAAGTTGCACTGCTGCAGAAAAATTGTTAAAACGAGAGATGGAATTCAGAGAAAGTATTGGATTAATTAATTATTATTATTATTATTTTTTTGTTCTGAGTTTTTCAACATAGAAACTTCATTAAAAAATAGGTACTCGATGAGTCTAATGCAGATTGGTAGTTCACCACAGGCTAAGAAGTTTTACTCGCGCACTTACGGACTTATGGTCTTACAACTTGATAGCATAGTGTCTACTTGCACATGCGCAGTGGACACAAAAATCAAAACATTCAGCTCAATAAGGACATCATTGCCTCTCAAAATCTTAATAATAATAATTATAGTAAATTAATAATTTGCCATTAAAATTGCAAAAAAAATTTAATTGATATTAATGGTGGCATGTTCAGATCTGCTGAACCTCTGAGGTGTCATAAAACACACTTTAGCCTCACTACAGATGTAAACAAGCTCTTCTTGCATTTTGTGCTACAGACCTTAAAATATTCCTCATATTTCATACATTATTGGCATTATTTAACTTTTAAAGCCAGCAATGCACTTCAGTATCAGCCTTTCAACATCCTACCATCCAGCATAATTAAGTATACAGTCCAGGTTCTCGACAATGTTACATGCAACAAATACTACACTGAAGTTATATATGCTTGTAAGCCTGTGAGCAATCATCCCAATTTTCTTCTTTATTCTTTATTTGGGGGCTGAAATTCCTCTAAACCCAGAATTTCACACTCTTAACCATTAATATTTATTTTTTGAATATGGCTATTCCTCATGCAGTCCTTTCATTTAAGTATATGCCTCAACTCATATTACCAACTGGAAACCTACGGTCATTTAGAAAAAATTAAAAAGGAAATGCAGGGCCTAAGCATTGTGCGTGTGCAAAGTCTACACTCTCACCTCTTCTCCTTTCATTATTTGCCTGGTGACCAACTTAAATCAAAAAACAAACACTTTATCAGATCAGATTAAAGTCAAGCCAAAAGAGTTTGTCCTGCCATGCAGGCCTAAGGTTAGTCTTTGCCATGGTCCCTTGGTGATGATAATGGTGGTGAGCCCCAAAAGTGAGCTGGTTTTGTGGGCTGAAATCCAAAGGCTCAGAGTGGCGGACTGGAGCCTCACTGATCTGAGCAGAGCAGGTTCAGTGATCAGTGGAGGCCCTCTCTTTTTATTAGCATTAGGCTTCAGCCGGACTAAGGCACTGTGTCTTGGGATAGAGGAGAGCCTGGCTATAAAGCAGGCTCAGCACTTACTCTGCTCTCAGGGTTGAGTGTTGGGAGGAGATCAGATACTGAGGTGGCTTATTAGGATGAAGGGAAGGATTTACTGCAGTGCTCCTGGGAAGTCTCGTGTGCACTTAGCATTTAAGGTTCACACCAAGACAAATCGAAGCATTTACTCAATTATTTATTTATTAGTGTGATTTATCGATCAGAAACAGTACACATTGACCAACATTTCACATTACATGTCATATGCCTGAGTTACAGAAATAATGATCATCAGTGGTTCCAAGGTAAATTAAAGTTGATGAGACATAATAAGAATTCAATGTACAGCCAAAAAGGTTTCACTTCACTGAAACCTCATTGACACGGAAAATGAATGTTTAAACACTAAATATCCGTTATTTTAATTGATTTTTGAATCAATTGGTCAGTGTGGCCTGATACATCAGACATTAAAGCAAAGAAAACATTTGAAGACCACAATGGAAAAATGATCAGTCACATTTTCACTTTGTGGAGAAATGATGAATTAAAAATTCAAAACTATCTTAGAAACAAAGCACTGAAGAAATATGCAAAAAAATATAAAATATATGAAATAATATATAATATTATTAAATATTATTATAAATAATATATAGAATACACAGAAATGCAAAATTAGGACTCTAATCATTTGTCCTTTGTGGTCTTCATTTGTTTCAGCTCTTAACCAATAAAAGTATGTGTTCTTCTCGTTCCATAAATAATTTTTGCGAATTTCTGCAATTTTTATGCACCGAGTAATCAAACGTCAAACCTCTGAAATACAACTCATTAGCACAAGTTCATAAATGCTCCCATTCTATATATTTTATCCAAGCAAAAAATACTTTCTATGGCAATGTCACGGATGTTATGGTGCAAGTGGACACCAAGAAATCAGCTGAACTATATCAAGTGTATACAAGTTAGCCTTTATTATCACTTGTGCTGCAGCTTAATTTTATATAGAAAGACCAGGTTCCATATTACCTATCATTATTGGAACCTGAGCAATAAAATCTGCCATAATGCTGCTGTGAGCAGTTGTTGACTTCCCCAACAAAACGAGGAGCTCAGACCTACCCATGGGCATAAGCTTGCACTGATTACCCTTGGCAAAGCCTGACTTGTTACGACAGTGATTGCGCAATATCAGACAATGGGATTTCGTCCCAATGAGGAATCACCAGTTCTGTTCTGCACAATTTTTACCCAGTTGTTTCAAGGAGCTCCTTAATGCAAAATATGGAATGGACTCACCCAGTAAATACTGAAAGATTTTGAAAGATGATACCGTACCACTGGAATTCAGTCACTGGCAGGCCCCCAAACCCAAGCTTCTGTAAACGTCTGCTAGGCTGGAGAAATGACAGCATCAGTTACAGATAGAACAGGTATGCTTTCCAAATCTCATGTCAACTTATAATTTGTCGTTGCAGTTACACCGATTCACAAATGACTCTTCTGACAAATTCCTGCTTGCAGTAGCCATGTTTTATTTCATTTATAACCTTTGTGCAAAAAGATTTCTGGTGTCCAGGTGATGGGGCAAGCTATCCCAATTCCAACAAACATGGCGCACCGCCAGCAATGAACATATCTGATCTTCTTGAGCTGACTTAGTCGTTAAGTGTCATTGCATGGATAGACCGTGCAAAATCTGCAAAAAGTGATAACCTGCGGGTCAATGGATTTTCTTCAAATTCCTACCATAGACTGGTCCTGGGCTTGAATGAGGGCAGGTAAAACCTTTTGGTGAATAATCATTCTGTTCAGGGGTAAGGGGCAATTAACCCTTCCAATGCATTTCCAATGCAAAATTTTTATTAAATTGACAAACTTTGCCAATTATTGGCACAATACTTGACAATTCGGACAGACTTTGCTTATAGGTAAACTGCAGCAGACATCCTAGGCTTTCTATAAAAAATATAAAATGTTGCAAACTGCAAGGCATTGTGGGTATATTAATCCCTTAAAAAAGGTTAACCCCTCAAAATCATAAAATAATGCCATATTTACATGCCAATATCCCAACTGCCACGGGGAGTTGGGTGACGGTTTTCCCAGAGGAGCAAGTCCAAGTGTCATTTGATCATTCAAAAAAAAAAAATTTCTGGGTGCTCATTTAGGTTTGATATGGAGCACTTTGATTGACCCCATGTCCTTATACTGGTCCACAAGCCATAATACCATGTTTTGTGGCTGGATATGACTGTAGATTACTTAAAAATGCCTGCTAGCCCATATGGAGGCAAGTCGAGGTCATCCCCCATCTAAACAGCCCCACCACCACCTCACACCTGCTTCTCAACTGCCTCCACGGCAGCAGCAGTGTTGGACTGCCCCTCCCATTGGGTTACTGGACTCCCAGATTTTTCGTCCCCTAATAAAAAAAAAAGGTGCCACCATTGCTGACAGATGGATGGACGAACGGATGAGGGACAGGGTTAGGGTTAGAGATAGGGATAGAGATAGTGCTATAATGCAGGAAGAGGGCTCAGCATTATTGGGGATGAACCATCCAGGGATGAAGAGTCCAGGGATCAGGGATGAAAAGTTTATGGGGACGAAAAGTCCAGGGGAACGAAGAGTCCGGGGACAAAAATTCCTAGGGGATGCAAAGTCCAGGGACAAAAAGCCTGGGGACGAAAAATTCAGGGACAAAAACTCCAGGGACAAAAAGTCCAGGGAAGATGAGTCCTAGAGCCCTGTTATTGACACTTGACACACATTCTGAACAGATAGTTTCAAAATGGCAGAGGGGAGTCATGAATCCCAGGTCACTATGCGATAAAATGCGGGTTTTTCAATGTCTCTCCTGCCATTCCATGCGGTGTAATGTGTTGCTTTGAGAAAGTGTGACAAGTCCATTCAAAGCCATTGTTCGGGGCTAAAAGTTCCTCTTAGAGGAGAATATGGAGAGAAGGGCTCACGACTGCCACTGGAGAAGGAGTGTGACGAGATTGCACTGTGTGCTGGGCTGTTACATGCTGTTGACAAGGACATCACTATCTGTCCAGCATATAGATGCAAGCTTGGCCTTGACTGGAAGCCGTTGCGGAAGGGCCAGCACCCCTTCCACCATTCAAGTTGTCGGCCGTGTCAATGCATTGATGCAGATACATTGTTATCCCATCGGCACAAAGTAGCCTGATCAACCACAAGGTCTATGAGAAGAGAAGAGACTGGAAGGAAGGAAAACCCTGGGGCGGTGGCTAAGAAAATCAAAGCCCGTTTTGTGAAAGAGGACTGGCTAACTACCAAGCAGGCTTCAAGCTACTTCTCCCATCTTTGTCCAACAGAAGTGTGGCCACTTGACCAAGGATAATACTGATACTCCTTTAGATGACCAGCACCTGTTAGCCTCCTCCATGACAGCAAGATCGTGACTGCGGGCAAAGGTCATCGAACTGGTGGATCTGTGAACTCTTAGTAATTCTGGAAGAGTTCACATGGATTCTGTATCATGTATCATATTGGCTGACAACGTGGATACTTCAGTTGTCCAGTAAAGTTTTGTTCATTCTTGATGTGATTGTCTGTGGTACCATTATCATGATTATTGGCTGAACCTGGGCATACTAGCATCATCTTTTTTTTGTGGAATTACAGGACCTGTCAGGCCCAACACTGCTTTATATATTTGATCCTAAATATTTTGAAATGTAGATAAATTTCAACAGGTTGTTTTGTCTTTTTGTTCTTCACTTCCTAATGCTAGCTTCTCTGGCGGTCTGGTAGTTGCTGTCATTCACGGCCAGTCATTCTTGAACTGCTGGGAAATAGATAGTGGCACCACTCCTGCTAACATGGTTAAGTCCAAGACTGCCTCATTACTGGACTCTCTAGACTCTATTTTGACAAGACCTAAAGTTTGAAACAAGCAGAAACAAAGTGTTCAGGTCTATATTGGGTTGTTGCCAATCTGTTCATAGAGAAAGTACTTAGTCAAAGACAGTCTGTGCCATATGAAAGATTTACGGAATAACATAACATAACATAACATAACATGAATGGCGAGAACAGGCCGTTCAGCCCAACTAGGCTCGCCAGTTTCTTTGTACCATCGTGAATATATCACTTCAGATACTCAATGACTCAATGGTATCTAGCTTTAAGTCAAGTCTGCTCTTGAAAACTCCCAAGGTCTCTGCCTCAACAATATGGTCAGGCAAGCTGTTCCACATTTCAATTACTCTTTGGGTGAAGAAATATTTCCGAATATCAGTGCTAAATTTACCTTTTAGTCAGCTTCCATTTGTGACCCCAGTTCTGCTAACAACACTTGGTCGAAGGAATCCTACATAATTCACTTTGTTAATCCCTTTAACATATTTAAAGACCTCAATCAAATCACCCTTAGTCTCCTTTTTTCCTAAGACTAAAGAGATTAAGGATCTTCAGCCTTTTCTCATAGCTTTCATCTTTAATACCCGAATTAGCTTTTGTGGCTCTTCTCTGAACTTTCTCTAAAGCCTCTATGTCTTTCTTAAAGTATGGTCCCCAGAACTGTACACAATACTCTAGATGTGGTCTGACGATGTGTTGTACAAAAGAAGCATCACCTCCTTGGATTTGAACTCAATACTTTTGGCAATGTATCCCAGCATCCGATTGGCTTTTTTAACAGCTACGGCACAATGGCTAGAGCCTGTGAGGGTTTGGTCAACAATCACTCCCAGATCTTTCTCTTGTGGAGCACATTCCAGTTTAAAACCTCCCATGAAGTAATCCTGTCTAATGTTTTTATTACCTACATGTACTACTTTACATTTCGCTACATTAAATTTCATTTGCCACATTTCTGCCCAATTCTGAATTCTATCCAAATCATCCTGAATCACTTTAGTGGACTCTAAACTATTTGCCAAGCCCCCAATTTAGTATCATCTGCAAATTTCACTAATCTGCTCTCAATATTCCTATCAAGGTCATTAATGTAGATGAGGAACAGCAGGGGTCCCAACACCGATCCCTGGGGGACGCCAACCCACCCTACCTAGCTCAGATGATATACCACTGACCACCACTCTTTGTGTTCTGTCCTGCAACCAGTTATGAATCCACTTCAGAATACCACCTGTAACTCCAATGGAGCTCATTTTAAAAATTAGTCTCTTATGCGGTACTGTGTCAAATGCTTTCTGAAAATCCAAATATATGATGTCATAAGCCCTTCTCTGGTCATAAGTCTTGGTGGCCTCTTCAAAAAAATTCCAGAAGGTTTGTCCGGCATGACCTTCCTTCTTTACTTAAAAACCATGTTGGCTATCCCTCAAGATATTGTTATTCGTTCAAGAAATAAGTCCAGCTCATCTTTTATGATAGATTCAATATTTTGCACGCAATGCAAGTTAAACTGACTGGCCTGTAATTACCTGGCTCAGTACGGTCCCCTTTTTTATATATTGGTATTATATTGCCCTGTTTCCAATCATTTGGTATTTCTCCAGTTTCTAAAGACCGTCTAAAGATGGCAGATAGCGGCTTAAAGATGATCTCACTAACTCCCTGAGCACTCTAGGATATAAGCCATCAGGACCCGCCGCCTTATCTGCCTTTAGTTGATGCAACTTGTCTAATACGACGTTATCCCTAACCTCAATTTCCGCTAAATAATCTTGAGCATTGGACAAGCCCTCTGGCCGAATAAAGACCCGCTCTAAGGTAAAATTCTCAACAAAGTAACTGTTTAAGGTGCTTATTATCATATAGCAGCGATCCATTTTTATTCTTTATGCACTTAACCTGCTCTTTGACTTTCCTTTTTCTGCTACAGTACTGAAAGAAGCGCTTAGGGTTAGTTTTTGCCCCCTCTGCAATTTGTCTTTCATACAGTCTTCTAGCATTCCTCAGCTCTTTTTTGACCACAGCCCGCATTTTACAGAATTCGGCCGTAGTAATCTCATTGTTATCCTCTATGTACATCTTATAAAGATTCCTCTTTTCCCTCAAACTCCTACGAATAGCTGCTGTCATCCACTGAGGATTCTGCTTTTTCAGCTTACTTTTGGACACCTTTTTGGAATGAATTTACATTGTGAATCAAGTAAAACCCCTTAAATCTTTCCCACATCTCATTTACAGACTCACAGTCCAGGAGTGTCTCCCATTTTGTTTCACTTAGATATGACCGCATCCTGTCAAAGTTTGCTCACCTAAAATTAAAAAATTTTTGTTTTTGGAGACACCTTTTTAACTTCCCATGAAACCTCAAAATTAATAGTAGAGTGATCACTTGTCCCAAGTGGCTCCAGTACCTCAACATTGCTAATTCTATCTGGGTCATTACAGAGCAGCAAATCTAAAATTGCCTTCTCTCTGTAGGTTTATTAACATACCGCACCAAAAAATTATCATTTATGACATCTAGAAATTCTTCCTCCCCCTACCCTGTCCTTTCACCATTTCCCAATCAATACCAGGATAATTTAAGTCTCCCATAATAATAGTCCCTCCTCCTCTACAAGCTTGAATCCTCTTAAGGAGCATTTCATTGACTGTACTGTCCAAAGCTGGTGGTCGATAGCATACACCTATGTTTAAACCAGTCTCGTGTTTGCCAGTGAGCCTGACCCAGATATCTTCACAAGGCACGGAATATTCAATTTCAGGAATTTCCTGCACATTTATGTTTTCGTTCACATAGAGTGCTACACCCCCTCCTCGCCTATTACATCTATCCTTCCTAAAGAGCTTATAACCTTCTACATTATATTCATCTCCATCCTCTTCACTAAGCCATGTCTCTGTAATCCCAAGTTCTTGAAATTTATTTTTAATGCTTCTTGCATTTAGATAAAAACATTTCAGGTTATCATGAACGCTCTTCCCCTTCGATTTCCCATGCGCCTGCTGCTCAAAGCCCCTCATCATGCTTTTTTGCTTTAAAATTATATCATCAATAGTGCATGTAACGCTGTCAGCCTCCATCAGGGCAGTCTGCATTTCCCTCTGTGTAACACTCTCTAACCTCCTGCCCCCAAGTCCCTAGTTTAAATAACTCTCTGCTACCCTCAACATACGCTGACCCAGTGCAAAGGTACCCCTCCGGTTCAGGTGTAGCCCATCCGGCTTGAACAGGTCACCCCTGTCCCAGAAGTAGTTCCAGTGCCCCATAAACCTATACCCCTCTTTCCTACACCAGGTTTGTAGCCACGTGTTAAACCTCCAGATAAAATTCTGCTTCCCTCTGCTTGCACGTGGTACCGGTAGAATCCCGGAGAACACTACCGTGGAGGATCTGCTCCTAAGCTTTTCAGCTAATTCAACAAATTTGCTTTTGCAGAACCTCAAACCTACCCTTACCTATGTCATTAGTCCCAACATGGACCATGACAACTGGATCCCTCCCCCGCTCTGGCCAGGAGCTTGTCCGCACGCTCTCAGGAGGTCTCCTACCTGGGCACCAGGTAGGCAACACACCGTCACGAGACTCCTTGTCGTACTAAACTGTCTATTCCTCTAAGTATTGAGTCCCCCACTATCAATAACTCTCTTTCTGAGGGGTAGAGGCTAACAGGGTGCCCTGCTGCTCATCAGTCCCCTCACTCTCAGGGTCAGGTGCCAATTGTTCCTGCAAGGGCCGGAATCGGTTGGACACCTCAACCACTGGAGGAGCTGTCACTGCACGGTGTGCACGCCCTTTCCTGCGCTGACGTCCTACCGTCACCCAACTTTCTCTCCCTTGCCTGCTCTGGGGTCCCCACACCACCCTGCTTTGGCGTACAGACCATTTCTCTAAACGACATACTACTTAGTTCCTCTAGGAACTCTACTGATTATTTGAACTATGTATAACTGGCCCTGAAGAACAAGGATCTTGCTCTCCAGATGCTCAATTAGCTGGCACCGGTGACAGACAAACCCACCCTGGAAATCTCTTTCCAAAAGTGCGATCATCCTGCAACCGTCACATAGTTTTGGCCACATTTTGAACCCCCTACCTAATGACCTCGCTCACCCTAGATAACAAAGAAAATTACTAATGCCGAGACAGAAGCTCAGGAACCACAATTTATTAATTAATTAACCTGAGAAGCCCTAAGCAGCAGTCACAATAGAAACTATGGGGAAACTATGTGAATGGATAATAAGCCTCTTTTAACAGGGGCTTAGTTTTAGTGAACAGAAATGAAATACCAAATTGAGAAACTCTATCGATAATAAGCACTCCTAATAAGCCAACTTGAATTTATCTAGACCCGGTACTATTAATATACTAACCCAAAAGTCTCACAGGGCTTAGCTGAGAACCCAGATAAAAGACTGGCTATACTACGCCCAGGAGAAACTGGAGGAGGGAGGAGGCGGAGCACTCCGGTAAAGCTTTCTGTTTAAATTCAAGGGTAACCCATGGACGACTAAAGTGACTGCTGTCCTATTGACTAAATACTAAATCTCAGATCCCCAGCCAAAAAGCAAACAGTAACTATCTAGCTAGCCAGCCACAAATACAACCAAGAGTAACCGAGTAACCGAGATAAAAGTTAAGCCTCGGTTCCCTTTAATTAAAACGGACCGAATAAACAAGTCGTTTACTGTGAGCGAACTATACACGTACCTCCCCCAACAAGCTGTCGCTGAGCACTCAAACAAGCAGTTAAACTTTAATCAGCTGATCAAACAAAGATAACGTAATTTGCAATGTGTTTAATCAGAAGAGCCCTTCGATGATAATAAAATGCGAAAAGACAAAACCCGGTTCGCGTTAATATTCAAGCTTGGAAATGCGTTTATCGTAATGCGGTCAGGATAGAGAACGAAGGGGACTAAAAACCCGGTGAACGTCAATATTTATTGGCTAGAAGACTGTATGAAAGGCAAGCGACCAAGTATGAAACCGAGCCAGATAGTTAGATATCCCGGAAATTTGATATATTCCTGGCGTTGAGAGCTTACAATAGTTCGTTAGCTAAATCAGCTACAGAAAAAAGCAGGCGACAGTGTACCTCAGTCCTATCCATATATCACACAATTCACTAAGTTAGACAATTACTTACACCCTCAAAAAAACCCCAAAAAACCCCCGTCGCCTTTGTTTGACCAGATTAGCGACTTAATTTGGCTGTTTGCTCACCGAGTTGTTAAAGGGGGAAAAAGGGGAAAAAAAAGATGGAGGAAGATTCTCCCTGCCCCTAATGCGACAAAGGTTATACCTCGGGAGCAAATTGTCTAATCTCTAATACTGTTTGAGCCTGAACACACAAATTAGTTTCAGATAACTCCGTTTAAACAAGAGTAAAACTTCAGATTCGATCCCGCACGTCTTCCTCCGTCTCAACTCAAGCAGAATGAACACCAACGAAGAGCGCTACAGCACAGCCAAGAGCCAATATTGGATTGTGCATGGAAAAAAATAACATAAAAATAACATTGATAGTGTTACTTGTTTAGTGTACAGGTTTGTAGTTCCAGATACAGCATAAAGGTGGCAGCACTGCAAAACGATGAAATATTCCACTCATTTCTGGTGCTACTACGAAGTACAGAGTGGAGCGCCCAGATTTTTTATTTCTGATTATGAAAGAGCAAGTAATTAGCCACCATTTCCACCATGATTTGTAGTTTCTACCCCTGTGGCAGATGACTTATAAGCTGTCGAAAAGGCCTACACACAATTCCAAATTTTTTGGGGGGGAAGTATGTTGACACATAACTGGCACATTCGGAAATATTTCTTGATCATTCTCATCAGTTTGGTAGGCCATCCTATGGGCAACATTTACACAAAGGGGCCATGTGGAAAGTTTAGCCGGTTTATGTGGAGGATTACCCAAACTAACCCCTTGAAAATCCTTCAAAAATGGTCCAAAATTCATTTTTTGGTGATTACTCCAACGAAACCAAATGGATGACGCTTATATTGTAGGTTCATTTATAACTTGGCAAGGTGCGTGAGTATACCAAATATTGGCAAAATCGGCTGACCCCGGGTTATCACCCTTTGCATGGTCTATCCATGCAATGACACTTAAAAGTTTTTTTAAAAAATTACCCAAAAATATATTTGAATAGAATGGACAGTGTACATGTACTTTCATTATTCTTCCACTGTAACAAGTGTTATCCTTGCTTTAGAGCTTCCATTTGAAAGAACTGTGATTGTGATTAGATTCATTTTGGTGGTAGCATTTTGCAGCACTTTGTAATGGAGCTCCTTTGTAAGGAGAATTTCATAATTCCTTGCAGAGAGGCAAAGACCAAACATATTTATATTATATTAATTATTGATTAGCATAAATTGCATTACTTTCCCTTAATAATTATTAATACCACCAAACAATTCACTAAAGCAGTAAGATTGAGAACCCATGGGTTTCTAAATATTTCTCATTGTTGCATTTAATGTTGCTTGAAATATGACCAATGACTTCTAACTGTCAAAATTATTCCCTAAAAACAAGTGCAGTTCCCAGATTCCTGCTGACCTTTTTGACAAAATAGATTATGTATTGTCCTAAAACCTAGCATTCAGCAAAAAGAATAGAAAAAGTTACAGTATACTGTCGGCCTATAGCCTATGAAAAATTGCAAATTTACGCTACTTGTTAAAATACAACAAATGAAACGCCAAGAAAAAAAATGAATGTCTTTTTTAAAATTCACAAAAATCTCTGTCCAAATATCATTGAAAATAAAGATGAGTAATATTTTTTAACAAAGTTTCAGCTCAGTTTTTGATCACTGGGTGAATCAGAATGATTTTCCTGATCATGAAAGACTGGGACACATTTATCCTCCTGATCGAAAAAGATGATCTCTGTATTCAACCATCACTTAGGCCTGTTATCAATGAGACAATTTGATGGCCCAATTTTAAACAAGCAGTAGTCCCACTGGTTTAAATAAAAAAATGTATAGTATTTTCATCATGAGCCAGACCAGAAATTAAGCATAGAGACAGAGTACAATCTAATAGTTGGTTTTATTGATAATAATATGGTAGACAGTGCGACAGGGGCCAGAGGAAAATAGCACAGTTCAGTGTAGATGTTGCCAGTGCCCAACAAATGGCCTTCCGGAATGACTGTTAGGTGGAGTGCACACTTTGCCACAACCAAACTGTCCGAAGGAAGGATGGAGAAGCTTGGAAGGAATGCGGTTCCAATTGTGATGACCGTAGAAGAATTGAGACTTTGTTTCTAATAGACCAGGCAGAGGAACAGACTGAGAAATGATGAGCAGGAACATGGTCCCAGTCCTACAAACCGTGAGAAAGACGAGGAAGGAAACTTCAGTGAATTATTATCATTAATGATTATGTTGTACTTTCAGAAGGTGAAGAGTTTTACTAGTAAGTACTGACTGGTTCTAAGTGCTTATAGCAAATTACAGTCCCTCAAATTGCAACTCGAAAGATGGGGTATGAATACGTCACATACACAACTATGTACCAAGACACGGCCGGGGATTAGGGAGCATGCAGGACGCAAACCAGTCAAAGGAGACATTACTTTTAATAGATGCGCAGCTTGCTGAATGGGAGGGGACACAGAAGGCATTCACACAAGGGTTGTGACAGTTTCCCATCTTTGCTGAGCAAGAGTGTGAAAAACTGGGAGGAGGTCCCCAGTCCCCTCCAGTGCCCCCAAAACATACATGTCATAGTCCCTCCATTTCCCCCTAACATCCTCTGCAGTACATCCCCATTCACGGCCCACAGAATTAATTCTTTTCTATGATTTCAGGCCATTATTTTTTTCTTTGAAGTTGTTGATGAATTGAGTTTGCAAAAAAGAATAAAAAGGACAACATTTCATATTCTCGGCCTATGAAAAAGATGGGTACTCTCAAGTTAGTCTTGCTCACAAACATACAGTATATCAAAAGAGATACTTAGCATAGAAATTGTTAAAATAATTTAATGAATAAATTCTTAATCGCTGGGACATTAAAATGTCACTTGACGACTCGGGATAAGCTCGCTTCTTTAAATTCATTGAAATATGCCTCCTAAAACAAGATGTTCAACCAACTTTTCTATTCCACTGTGCCAAATATGCATTGTGCTATCAAATGTTGGGCAGGGTAGTAATAAGAGTTAATAGTAAAAAAAGAACTAATACAAAATATGTATTGACAGATAAAGCTTATTTCATTAAACCAATTGAGGAAATTAATAATTCTTCTATTTTTTTCTTCGTCAAGAACCATTTTCCAAAATTGTATTTAAGTTGAATGCTCAATTTTATTATTGTTGTTGGTGTATGATTACAATATTAATTGCCTAAATAATAAATTCATGATCTAATATTGGTTACAGTTGTCATATTTAAGCATAATATTTCAGTGGGTTTGGGGCTTGGCCGGGCTTAACTGAAGGTGGGAGAGAGGGGGAGTGGCTCAGAGAGTAGTGCTGGGGAGAGATACTGGTGCAGCTGGTTGACTAATTACTCTCCTCTTTATATCAGCAGTAGTGTACTGGAGCTCGGGTGTTACACACAGTGGCGGAATGCAACAAAGTACAAATACTTTGTTACTGTACTTAAGTACGTTTTTCACGTATCTGTACTTTAATTAAGTAAAAATGATAGAGCATACTTTTGACTTTTACTCCATTACATTTTGCAGCTATTATCTGTACTTTCTACTCCACTACATATCTAAAATGCACCTTGTTACATTTTAAGATCACTCGCCAAAATGTTCCCTTCACAAAATAAATTGGTTGCGTTGCTGCCTCGGAAGTTTAAACCAATCGGGTAGTGCTCTCCCGGCCTCCAATGAGGGCAGAGCGCGCCTTTGGAAGTGGCAGTCGCATTCGAGCAAAACCAGATTCACCAAACAAGGATCCCGAGACTGAGCCCCCGGAAAAGGGTATTTGCGAGAACCGCGTTGCCCCTGACAACCTCGGTACCTCTGCCAAACATTCAATAGCGTGGGTCCGCACATATAGCGGGAAACAGCGAGAACGCACAGAAAACATCACATTTTTGGAATTAAAATACCGGACTTTACCCATCAAATCAGTGGCGTAGCTAGTGGGGGGGCAAAGACATGTCCCTTTATGCCCAACAATTAGTCCTGGCAAGTTCGCAATCATTTTCCTTTATTGATGCGTTTTCCAATTATCATAATTTGCAACTGAAGACACGGTTTCTCTCCATATGCGATCTAACAGCGATTAAATCATGGGCTAAATTCAGTACAGTGGCGGAACAAGAGCAGAGAATTGGGTTGCACAAAACATCTGTTTAAAACAGTTATTAGTCCTTACCTGTTCTCAGTCATTTTCATAATTCTTGATTTCATCTTCATGATTAACAAATGGTTCACTCCGAGAGCACTCCACACTTATCAGGTGCTGCTTGTTCTCCCTGATTAGGTAAGACGACAATCATTCATCTGGACGCGTATTTGCTGTATTTAAATCAACGTTATTCAAAATTGCAAACCTGTCGACTGTCACGCAAATAGCCGGAGCTGCACGCTTTTTATAGCCTAGTGAACTGCCGAGTGCCACTGTTTTTTTTTTTTAATCAACCACCACAATACCGAGAGTGAAAGTCTGCGTTTCGTAGGAACGTGGACCAGTTCAATCAACGCGAAGCATTGGCCTATTAATAAGTAAATTATTTTTCTGTACAGAATTTAGCCCATGATTTCATCGCTGTTAGATTGCATATGTTGCCAATCATCAGTTGCCAATGTTGTATATCAGTTGCCAATTACGATAATTGGAAAACGCGTCAATAAAGGAAAATGATTGAGAACTAGCCAGGACTAATTGTTGGGCATAAAGGGACGTGTGCTGAACTGGCCTGTCTGCAGTCCTGATCTTTCACCGATTGAGAACATTTGGTGCATAATTAAAAGAAAAGTCCGTCAAAGGAGACCCAAAACTCTCCATTAGCTGGAAGCCTGTATTAAACAAGAGTGGGATCAAATTCCAATGGCTAAACTCAAGAAACTTGTCTCCTCAATGCCCAGACGGTTCCACTCTGAGTTAAAAAGAAGAGGGGATGCTGCACCATGGTAAACAGCCCCCTGTCCCAACTTTTTTGAGACCTGTAGCAGCCATCAAATTTGAAATGAGCTCATTTTGTGGATAAAATTGTAAAATATCTCAGTTTCAACATTTGCTATGTTATCTCTGTTCTGTTGTGAATAAAATACTGGCTGGTGTGATTTGAAAGTCATTGCGTTTTGATTTTATTCACAATTTGCACTTTGTCCCAACCATTTCGGATTTGGGGTTGTACAATAAACGGAGTATCATACTCCAAATGGAAACGATTGTCCTGCAGTTGTCTGTTTGCACTGAGAGATCACTCCGTAATAAGGGACTTTTTTACAATTTCAAACTGTGATTTTGCAAGCTTCAAGCGGTGGACATCAGACCACATCCAGAAATATTGTACTTAACTGACAGTAGTTCAAACCAACATGGTTCAAACTACTATGGTGCAAACAAGGTACAACAGTTTTGGAACTCTTGTACTTCAGATGTTAGTAAGTTTAACAATGCATTGTACAATGTTAGTTCAAAGCTAACTTCCGTCGCTGTTCGGAAAACACACACCTGGGCAACTTGCCATAATTGTTGGAACCATGAATTCTGCTCCCTACCAGAAAATCCTGAAGGAGAATGTCCAGCTTATAGTTTGTGACCTGAAGCTCAAGGCCAGTTGGGATATGCAGCAGGACAATTAACCAGAAATACACAAGCAAGTCCACCCATAAAAATAAATAAATGAATAAAGGTCAAAGCCCTGACATTAATCCAGTTGAAATGTTGTGGCATAAACTTCAACAGGCAATTAATGCCCAAAACCCTCCAATGTAGCTAAAATACAATAATTCTGAAGAGAAAAGTGAGCAAAAATTCCTCCAAAGCAATGTAAAAGAGTTATTCCCAAACATTTGACTGCAGTTGTTGCCACCAAGTGTAGCACAACTACTTATCAGGAAGAGAGAGGCAATTATTTTTTCACATGCGTGGTATACTGTAGGTCTCGAATAACTCTTCAACTTCAGTGAATGAAATTATCATTTAAAAGCTGCATTTTGTGGTTACTCATGCTGTCTTTGTCTTGCATAAAAATTAGTTGGGTGATCTTAAACAATTAAATATGACAAATAAACAAAAATAGAAGAAACTGGGAAGGCAAGTACTTTTTCCACAGCACTGTAGATAGTCATAGTCCAACAAAGTCTTTGAGCAAATGAGGCTGCTACGATGATGTTTTCAGCAATAAATGTAAATACTAATGAGGACTCTTAATTTCAGAGTTGACTACTGGAGAGAGAAAGTTTATGGTGGATCTCCTTGCTGGAGCTGACTGACTCACCAGCCAGCCGGAGACAGGTTGCTGAAAACTCTGGTGGCCATGTTCTTTTCACGCTCTGTTTCCTTTCTCATCTTTCCTCAGCTCCACAGAGAGCAGAAATGTATAACCTTGAACATCCTCTCTCCTATTTAGTTAAGAAGAAAAAAAAACACTCTACAAAATTGCATTCCTTCCTCCTCAGCAGGCATGGCTAACTATGTGATGCTAGGCATCTAAAGCTGCTAGCTCTGCTTGGAATTTACACAAATTATAGCAAAGGCATCCTACATGAAGATGATGGTTATGTCTGTGAAATTCTGGGCATAATTCTTAATACATATATTTAACTCAAAGCTAATGTAATGCAGAAAAACACACACACAAATGGACACATGCACACACATGCACACACCATCATGCACAATATAACGTGCACATGTTTATCTTATTGTTGAACTGTGATTGGTCAGCTGTTGATCAGATAAAGTGCAATCAAAAATTTGATTGAATATCAATGCATGTTCAGTCATACAATGAAATCAAAGACTGTTCAATAATCTCCTTTCATTTTTAATGCCTTTAAAAAACTATAATGGACAATACAAATATTTCCTTTCTTTAATGCGGGTAAAAGATTACTGTGGATAAGTGCCTGTATCTATACTCTCATTTTAATTATTTAATAAATGTCATAAAAAAAGAAAACGCTACTTTGAAAACTATAATTTAGTATTTAAAAATTTATAATTTCTTTTACAAACAGTGGTTATTTGAAGGCAGCAGTGTTGAGTTTTGATCCCATTTAAAATGAATGGTACGGTAGAAACAAGCCCTAATTACTTTTTGTGATATTAGCAGCATGTTCCTCTGACATATCTTCAGCATCAGCCAGCACCTTGGTACTTAATGTCTGCAGCCATGGCTGCATCCGCCATGACATATCCTTTCCAGCAAGGTCAACCTGCCCAGTCCATCTGTCACAGCATTCAAAGCCCTGCTCCAACAATGGACCTTCAAAGCAGCTGAAGGCTGCAACAAAGAACCATCAATCTTACTCGGAGAGTCTTTGGTCGCTACAGTTATCTGTGAATTAAGGAAAACTGTACAGTTTTTTTTCATTAATAGTATCTTTTTTATGGTCAGGGAACGTGGAGATATAATTTGAAAGGTATAGTATAACCACTTGCCTCTTAGAGCTCACAAATCAAAGTGTTGGATAGTTCAATTCATGATTACCTAAAAATTGTGCTACTTGATTAGTGAAAGCATTTTCAGAGTCTTAATGATGGCTTGAATTCGACAGAATTTGAATAACAGAATCTGAATTTGAATGAAAGACTCAGCAGAGTTTCACAAGCCCCACCTCTCCAACACACAAAGACACACACTGACACACATACACACACAAAGTTCTTAAGCAGTTGTGATTGCAGTCCCACCCCTTGGTCCAGGATCTCATATCTGAGTGTGTAAAGCTCAATTATATACTCAATATAGTCCAATTATTTTTACTACTGTAGATTTTATTTATTTGTTATTAATTTATTGCTGTGACCTTGCATTTCTGAATAGCGCTGTACATACTTTCTCTGTCATTTGGCAGGATAGAAAGTGGATAACACATTGTCACACTTTGGGTACACAATGAAAAGTGGACATTTCTGATAGGACCACTTCGTCAAAAAAGAAAATATTTATTGCAGCATACAGGCATACAATCATACATTGAGTTTGGCGACATGGCTCTGTTGTGAGAGATCCCTGCCCGTTCGAACGAGGAACCGAAGGCAGGGAGCTTCTAGTAATCCCCCTCCAAGGAACAGAGCCAACAGCAGCAATGACCTCACGAAAGAGACATTGCTATAGAACGAAAATTTAGACAAAGAGAGCCGGGTTAATGAATACAATAGATCGGTGGAGCTGGGGTGGAGGAGGGTTGTTGAGCGAGCGCACTGGGGAGCAGCTTCCCGATGGCGAGCTTAAGTAGAGTAGCATATTACCAGCCAAGCAATCAGGCAGCTAGGTCAGATGACAGTCATGCACTCAGGTAGAAGCTGCTCCTCTGTTAGCAGGCTTGACTCCATGGCCTATCAGAACTTACGTCAAGTCTTCATTTCAGATAGGACCACTTCGTCAAAAAAGAAAATATTTATTGCAGCATACAGGCATACAATCATACATTGAGTTTGGCAACATGGCTCTGTTATGAGAGATCCCTGCCCATCCGAACGAGGAACCGAAGGCAGGGAGCTGCTAGTAATCCCCCAACAGAACCATGCCAGCAAGGCCAGCTGAAATGCAGAAACGTTGAGCGGTAGATGCATAGTGGTCGCCCGGCGGCTGACGATTTCTCTTGAAGCCGATACAAGAGAAATACGCTATATGGGGTGCTATTTGTCGTGACAGCCCGGTGGCTGGCACAATTTCTCTTGATGTTGATACGAGAGAAATCTACTATATGAGAGTACGATGTGTTGTGACAGCCCGGCGGCTGGCACAATTTCTCTTGATGCCGATACAAGAGAAATATTCTATACGAATGTTCTAAGAGTGACAGCCTGGCGGCTGGTACTCATTTCTCTTGATGCCGATACAAGAGAAATATTCTATATGAATTGTATTATATGTAGTGACAACCCGGCGGTTGGCACAATTTCTCTTGATGCCGATACAAGAGAAATATACTATATGAAGTGTATTATTTCTCTTGATGCCGATGACAGCCTTATGTGTCGGACAGCCGGCGGCTGGCACAATTTCTCTTGATGCCGATACAAGAGAAATATACTATATGAAGTATACTATGTGTAGAGATAGCCTGACGGCTACCTTAATTTCTCTTGAGCCATTTCAGGAGAAATATGCTACAATACAATCTGGTGTGACATGAAGGTGTGAGTAGTGATGATTGAGATGGCGTAGAACAGTATTATGACACTGATACACTGACTATGTGAATACAAGACGACGCGTGAGCAGGAGTGTGTGTAGGAGTGAGATTAGTGTGTTGTGTTTGGACATGCAAACATCGTAACAGTTAAATACAGACAAATCTTGCATCATTTTGCTCGCTAACTGAAATGCAGAAAAGTTAAGAAGCAGTACATGCATTGTAGCAGCCCGGCGGCTGACAATTTCTCTTGAAGCCAATACAAGAGAAATACACTATATGAGTGTGCTATGTGTCGTGACAGCCCAGCGGATGACACAATTTCTCTTGATGCCAATACAAGAGAAATATACTATATG
This sequence comes from Gymnothorax javanicus, assembly GCA_029692085.1. Taxonomy (NCBI): domain Eukaryota; kingdom Metazoa; phylum Chordata; class Actinopteri; order Anguilliformes; family Muraenidae; genus Gymnothorax; species Gymnothorax javanicus. The sequence continues at coordinate 52,983,326 of CM056202.1, forward strand.
AGTACAATGTGTTGTGACAGCCCGGCGGTTGCCACGATTTCTCTTGATGCCGATACAAGAGAAATATTCTTTACGAATGTTCTAAGAGTGACAGCCTGGCGGCTGGTACTCATTTCTCTTGATGGCGATACAAGAGAAATATTCTATATGAAGTGTATTATGTGTCGTGACAGCCCGGCGGCTAGCACGATTTCTCTTGATGCCGTTACAAGAGAAATATTCTATATGAAGTGTATTATGTGTCGTGACAACCCGGCGGCTGGCACAATTTCTCTTGATGCCGATACAAGAGAAATATTCTATACGAATGTTCTGAGAGTGACAGCCTTGCGGCTGGTACTCATTTCTCTTGATGCCGATACAAGAGAAATATTCTATATGAATTGTATTATATGTAGTGACAACCCGGCGGTTGGCACAATTTCTCTTGATGCCGATACAAGAGAAATATACTATATGAAGTGTAGTATGTGTCGTGACAGCCCGGCGGCTGGCACAATTTCTCTTGATGCCGATACAAGAGAAATATACTATATGAAGTACACTATGTGTAGAGATAGCCTGACGGCTACCTTAATTTCTCTTGAGCCATTTCAGGAGAAATATGCTACAATACAATCTGATGTGACATGAAGGTGTGAGTAGAGATGATTGAGATGGCGTAGAACAGTGTTATGACGCTGATACACTGACTATGTGAATGCGAGACGACGCGTGAGCAGGAGTGTGTGTAGGAGTGAGATTAGTGTGTTGTGTTTGGACATGCAAACATTGTAACAGTTAAATACAGACAAATCTTGCATCATTTTGCTCACCAACTGAAATGCAGAAAAGTTAAGAAGCAGTAGATGCATTGTAGCAGCCCGGCGGCTGACAATTTCTCTTGAAGCCAATACAAGAGAAATACACTATATGAGTGTGCTATGTGTCGTGACAGCCCAGCGGATGCCACAATTTCTCTTGATGCCAATACAAGAGAAATATACCATATGAGTACAATGTGTTGTGACAGCCCGGCAGTTGCCACGATTTCTCTTGATGCCGATACAAGAGAAATATTCTATACGAATGTTCTAAGAGTGACAGCCTGGCGGCTGGTACTCATTTCTCTTGATGCCGATACAAGAGAAATATTCTACATGAAGTGTATTATGTGTCGTGACAGCCCGGCGGCTAGCACGATTTCTCTTGATGCCGTTACAAGAGAAATATTCTATATGAAGTGTATTATGTGTTGTGACAGCCCGGCAGCTGGCACAATTTCTCTTGATGCCGATACAAGAGAAATTCTATATGCTGTGTATTATGTTCATGACAGCCCGGCAGCTGGCACAATTTCTCTTGATGCCGATACAAGAGAAATATACTATATGAAGTATACTATGTGTAGAGATATCCCGACGGCTACCTCAATTTCTCTTGAAGCCATTTCAAGAGAAATATGCTACAATATGATCCAGCGTGTCAGCAAGCTGGTACAAGTATGATGAAACGAGATGAGCTTTTTTTTTATATGTACATTAATGAAGGTGAGAGTGGTGATGAATGAGATGGCGTAGAATAGTGTTGTGACGCTGATATTCTGACTATGTGACTGGAAGAATGCTAGACGACGCGTGAGCAGAATGTGTGTAGGAGTGGAGATTAGTGTGTAGTGTTTAGGGCATGCAAACATTGCAACAGTCAATTACCAGACATATCTTACAACATGTGCTCATTAATTTTGCGGCTCCATAATGTCCTTGAATCCAGGGTGAAGGTATCGATTATACGCCAAAGACAACCAACATCCCATGGCCTTCAGTGTCGAGACAGACGCAACGGAAGTGGCGGTTGTGCTGCTCCAATACGGAAGGAGTGGAGAGTGTGGAGTTGAGGGGAGAGGCCACAGCTAGCAAACTAGGCGAAGTCGTGCAGCAAACCAGGACAGAGAGGTGGGTCTCCCGGCTTCCATGAGGAACAGATGTAGTTCGCTGGATATAATCCATGGACCAGACTGTTCAGAGGGTGGAGACTGGGCAGCACTTGGCAGAGGGTCAGATGGCGATGATGGCGAAGACCAGCAGCATACTCAGGGCAGGGCCCCACCACAGACATGGAGGGAACACAAAACCAGGCAATTAATGGAGAGCAGCAGGTGAAAGCAGTGCTAGGCATATACCATGAAATAATGTTGTGTACTCAAAGTTGATATAAAAATAAATGACCATGATTGCAAAATATGAAGATCATTCGTGAATCTGAAAGCTGCTAAAATCCCCCCCCCCAAAAAAACCAATGATGCTGGCATAAACCAAAGACCAGAAGCTAATAACAGGCATAACCCAAAGACCAGAATCTAATAACAGCATGCCTTTACAGCCAGAGACCATGTGGTCTTTATGGCTTTTGGTTAACTAACTAGCAAACCTAAAGGCTATAGTACATTCTGAGCAGACAGAAACAAAGTTATTTTGAATGAAATGATGGGCAAGATGACCGAAGTGCAAGCTAGCTGGCTGACATAGGGAAAATATTGGTGAAGTATCAGCAAAATATTGGCGCACCATGGCATTGCTGAGTGTGCGCAAGATCAGCCACATCTGAGGACGTGAGCTTGATATTGTCAAGCAACCCAACGCTTACTTCCCAAGCAAGTGATAACTTGCACAGCAATCATAATTCTACCCACTAGGGTACAAGTGCGTGTACAATGATGCGAAAAAACATTACTGCCAAATTATGGGGAAAACACAGAGCTTTGGCAATAGGAAAGGTAATGCAAATATGATAGCAATTCATATACAAACAAGGATGAGTATGACCTGCTTGATAACAGAAATTCCAGGGCCAACTGGACTGAGTCCTGATCATTCCACAGCATTAGGTAGAATTTTTATTTATTTATTTTATTTTTATTATTATTTTTTTAAACAATTGCTGAACGCTTCAGTTGCTAGCATTTGTTGTAGGTTTGTCACGAGGTGTATGCGATGCAATTTGCAAACTGTTACCTTAACTGAACTCTGCTACCAATGGTAGCACCTGCCAGGATAGACAATAACTAACAAAAGAGTAGTTACGGCATGACTACTGGAAACAAGTAGAATTCAAGCAGCATAGCAGCAATCGATTTAAGCATTCATGGCGATCACAATTGGTCCATTCATTTAACAGCAGTAAGGCAACCATCATCTGAATAATGCTTAATCCATTTTCAGCCACGGCTATTCAAATTATGAATATTACAACATGAACAATTTCCTGTGCCAAACATACCGTTGCTGATATTTAAAAGCATTAAGTAAATCAAAGCCATGCAAAATATATAAAACAACGCACAAAGTACATCCATTTAGTATTTCAATGGGAATAACAGGCATAAACGCGACTCCATATAGGCGTTCCGATAGAAGCCAAAAGCAGGTTCAGCGCTGCAGTAAGATAACGTTCATGATGCGTTTTGTTAGGCTTGCAATTCGTATGCACTGACCTAGGCACTCACATATCCGCTAGATGGCGAGCCTGAGTTTATCTAACGCTCATGAGAAGCGCTACTCGTTGACCTCCGCAGGACTGTCGCTGCACGGGGGACCCCATCTTATACAGAAAATAATGCAAAATAGCGCACGCGTACCGCTTCGGAAATTATCTCAGTCGGTTCTGCAAACCTGAATAAAATATTGACTAATTTTTTCCCGACTGCAAATTGCGCCTTCTTGAGTCCTTGAGCTGGTGAAGTTGCGTCTTGTTTGACGGTGATAGTATCGTTTCGTATTATCACTTTCATTTCAAAGATCTCGATGTTTTCTAATGTTGTTGTAAACAGCTTCTCCGAATTCCATGCGAGAGTTGAGATATTTTGATCCAAAGTTGACATGTCCGCTGGTGTTTGTAAACTGGAGCACATGACTCTTAGCTCACGATATCATTTACTTTTTATTTTTAAAATATTTTCCCTTGGTAACTACTAAATATTGGTTGACGCTATAAAATGATGTGCAATTTTACATTGTTAGAAGTAAGTTTGATTGTGTTGCTTATATGAACGCCTGGGTCACAGGTTCACCTATAAGGATAGGCGTTAGAAAATATGGGATTTTGGTTAAACTTTGAGCGCCAGTAGCCCCTCAGCTATTCAACATAGATATACCAACATAAATGTCAAAATTTTCAGCTTGATCCACTCAACAAGATGGAGTTATTTCCAAGGCCATAGCTCCAATGTTGAAAAATTATGTTAATGCATAACTGTCCGTGCGAAGAAACTAGCGAGCAACCTGCGCATAAAGAAAATCAAAGTGACAATCGTTAACTCCTCGATAAGCCGTTGTGAATAGGGACCGGTCATCCGTGCCAAGATCATGTGTATCTTACTAGCCGTGGTTGTGCTAACAGCAAATTGATTGGTACATGACACTCGAGTCTCATCACAAAAACTCTTTCCTAAGCTTCACTTATCCAGGAGTAAAAACGAGGAGAACTAGCAGCTCGGGAAACTTCACAAAATGCGATATTACAGCACTGAAGTACAAGCACTGCCGCGACTTCCATGAAATGTTTGCAGTCCCGCACTGTTTGCAAGACATACAGGTTCAATTAACACGTTGCCGATTTAGGACAATACCGCAGTACACTTACTGCGTTTTAAAAGCATCCACATGCTTTCGACACCTGGAAAAGACCGCTTTCGAACAGTGGCGATTAGCAATAGGCGAGCAGATCGCAATTGTTGCCGTAGAGAAATTATTTTGCTACCAACAATGAGTGTTGGCTTGCCAAGCGAGAACTGGAATTGACGAGCATTCGTGGCTGCATCCGGATTAGCATGTGCTGCTCTAAATTTACGGTTTGACAAATGACACCAATTACACCAAAGATTCCTTCCGCAAACACATTGGGCAATGTTTTGAAACAAGCCACATTTTAAGACAAATAAGCTTGCGCGTGCTGGCCTTCATAACCGAGCACTCCCAGCGTAGTAGAATAGCTAGGGCAAACATGACATCGTACACCAGAGCAACATGAACCCCATCGAAGTGCGGTAGCCAACATAAACATTGTTGTAGAAGTCTGCAGCGATAATGAGTAACACGCACCTTTGTTGAGTGAGCGCACTGAGGAGCAGCTTCCCGATGGCGAGCTTTAGTAGAGTAGCATATTACCAGCCAAGCAATCAGGCAGCAAGGTCAGATGACAGTCATGTGCACTCAGGTAGAAGCTGCTCCTCTGTTAGCAGCCTTGACTCCATGGCCTATCAGAACTTACGTCAAGTCTTCATTTATATACTGTGACGTGACAAACATACTCACAGCATTGTGCAAACACCATCACTTACAGTATGTAAGAGGAACTTCAACCTGAATTCGAGTCAGGAGAGGCAGGCACAATCAATCGGAGCCCTCTGTATCTGGACTGTGCACTGATGGACTGCTGTCTGTGATGGCCACCCATATGCTGGAACGGTTGCAGAATTTTGAGCTGTTATGAAACCAAGTGTTTAGCCATCCAGTGCTGAAACATGACACGGCAAGATATGTTCTTCGAGAGTGTCAGACCCACTGTACTGAACTGTAGAGACATACTTAGTCGCAGATGAGGATGGGTTATCAGGGAGGATTAATAATGTTGGAAACACAAACACAATGAATTAAATAGGCAGTCCACTTCATCTCACCTTTTCAAAGGTATAAGAATCTAGGTTTTTGCTTTTTAATTGAGAAAGATTTTACAAATTGTATATCCCTGTTTGTAATGGCATATTAAATGTATAAGTTTATAGCAGCCAGCTCTGTTGGATGTGTCAATCAGCTGTTTTGTGTTCCAATGATGCTGCACGGCTAGGGATGTCTTATTTTTATTTTTTTATAATTACCTTCAAAAACTGGCTTGTAATTAAATGAAGCAATTGCAAGATTACTTGGTTAAATGTATTCATTTTACATTTACTTTTTTGCTTCCCATTTTAGATTTACGTTGACCTGCATGTAACATAACTATAATCTATTCACATCTCTCTTTCATACACTTTCTAGTTTATCATACACTTAAAACCAAAATGGAAAACTCTGCTGTCTAGAGAGAAAGAACTAACTAAGGTGAATAAATAAAAGGAAGCCTTCTATTTGCTTTGCTTATATTTCCTGTTTAAAAGGTTTGGTCATATTTTTTCCCCCTATCATTTAATAAATGAAAAGAAATTGGTGATGCAATGGATAGTCGTTGAACATAATTTTTCTATTTTTCAACATTAAGAAACATCAGACGTGAGGAATATGTTGTGGACCAAGGACAGTGGCAGTTAACAATGCAAGCACAGCAGCTGGGTATGCCTCCTGTAATACTGAATGGTTAACTGAATTTAAGGTATTAGGTGCAGCCATTTAACAGTATGTAGGCCTACTGCCTGCTCATGACACAAAACTGAAAATGCATGCCTTTTTGTCACTGACTATAACAGGAGTCTTTAGCTGTAAGCCTGGGTACCAAATGTGTCTTCTATAAACATACTCCTTCCAGGTTAATCAGGTTAATGGTATGATCCTGTGAATGTTCAATGGACCGTTATATCTGCATTGCCACTAGACCATGGAATCACTAAAATCTGCAGTGTAGGAAATGGGAAAATTCATATGCATATATGAAGAATGAAACTATTTTGTTTGGAAAGTGCACGTCTGCAGGATTTTTCTAAGGGCTGCTTGCTGCAATAAAATCATAGGTACATCAAATGTGTAGACTCCCCACAAATGAAGAATTCGTTTTTTTTTATTTGCCGACCATTTTGCTTCCCTAGCTACTTGCCTTGAAGATAACAGCTACCACAATGCAATATGTCCGTCAGGTCCTCAGAAACTTCCTCCCAACCCACCAGGGCATGTTTATCTGAGACAAACGAGGTCTACAGAGCCAAAATAGTTATCGAGCTGATTAAGAAACTAATGAACAGCATCCTTGACCTGCGGAAGTAAAAAATGCCAGGGAAATTCACTCGTTACCCTCTGACAAGCACCAAGAACTCGATTGCAGACCTTTAAAAACCCAGAAAGTATTCCAAAGATAAGCTGGTGAATAAGTTCTGCAACATACGGGTATGCAATGAACACTTTCTAATTGGTAATTATATAAGATACTTTCAGTTGGATCATCAAGGTCTTTTTCTGAAAAGAATTTTGCAGTACAAAACCCATATTCTAAAGTACAATTAACTAAGAAGCTTTTAGCTAGTCAGTGAATGTTATTTATGGTTCAGTTTAGATCAACCTGACTCAAAGATCACTTACACTCCCTGCAAAAATGATATATGTTGGTAGCACAAGAAACCAATGCACAACGTGGCTGGATCCAGGGGGGTGCAGGGTTGGGCTACGCCCCCCAGCTCCGCCTGACTTACTGACGTATACCTCAGCCCGTTGACTGTGTGCTTCTAGTCTGGGGCCGTTTAGTGGCTGTTTTGGTAAGCAACCGGAACCAGGGCGAGAGAGACAGGATCCGGAATTCGATGGATGCGCCAAGCTAATAAAAATGCAGTGAAACTTTTTAATTTAAGGAATATAATTTTGTACGTCCATGTTTAAAGGTGCCCTGTGTAATGGCAGCCAAAAATTAAATTCATACTCTACACACTCCGAAGAAAATGGGGCCAGTATACCTGCATAAAGTGAGTTGGTCTACCCTAGCGTAATAAGTGAGAAACGGCACAGTCCCTCCTTCCATCAAGCCTACTGTCCATACTCCGCCCACACCTTCCCAACGACCCCAGAGCCATACCGACTATCTACAATCCAATCAGGGCCGCTCTGACCCCATAACTCTGAGATATAAACACATGAATGAACGTCAGTTGATGTCAAGTGATTCTGTACTATGACATCTTCAAGCTACTCCCCTTCACCCGATCCAGTAAATATCTCCAAATTACGTGTCATTGTTCATTCAAAATAAATTCAGTTGCTTGATAACATTCACTGCTGTTTAGCAAGCTAGCGTCAACGTAACGTTAGTTAATGTTAAGCACTAATGCTGAACCAACATTTGCGGGAATAAATCTATCTAATGCCAGACTTTACCATAACCAGTCTCTGATCCCAAAATCAGCTGGCCAGTCGATCGCCACTGTTAGTTGACCATCACTTTACCGTACGTTGTCAAAACAGTTATAGCGGAGTTCAAAATTATGAAGTAACCTTAGCTGCACATGTACAAGTAAAACTAGGGACTAGATCATTTTAGAACGTTACGTATGCCGCCCGCCTGATGCTAATTTCACAGAATGCAACCAGTTTGCCTGATATGCAGTCCTCAGTAGCAAGACCTCTTCTAGCAATCAAGTATCATTAGTCACAGCTAAACATTCTGTCATGTTTCATTACATTATGCAATTTTTTCCGTTACGTTTTGTGCGTTCATTTAGGGTTCATTATCATCGAAGCCATTTCAAGCTTCTTAGCTAATGTACTTTCCACACGATTGGATCAAGGTTCAAGTATGCCCTCAAGCCGTGCGATTTATTCGTGCACTGCAGTTTGGCTGGCTGTTATGTTGCCCGCATACCGCCAACTATGGCAGAAACTGGTATTATGACACAGGACGGTGCGCAGCTAGTGATTTACCGTGCTAATTCAGGTTGATATCTCTGCAGCACTATACCTTGTCATCTTTTTTATGACATCATTGTCCTTATTTCTTCTCATTCTTTTGCTGTGTCTAGCTCATTTTTTGGATATTTTGACCTCAATTCTTACACAGGGCACCTTTAAATGAATAAAATGTTTCAAAATCGGAGACGGAAATCGATGGTGCGCCAGAATTTAAAGTTTTATTTTGGTGAACACTTTTACTTTGGTGAATTCCGGATCCGCTCTCTAGACCTGAACCAGAATACAGACAAAATTCAGAGTGAACGGAAACCAGGCTCTTCTCCCCTGTATGAAGAGCCTGGTGACGCGAGGCTAGTGTGCTTCAGCCAAAATCAAAAGATCTTCCAGTCATTTAATTGCACTTTTCAAATGGATTTTCTTGATGTTTCTGATTGGCTGGTTGAATATTGGCAACGAAGTCTGTAGCTCCACCTCCACAGTCACCGATAAAACTGATGTCAACCAGAAGTTTCTTACCACTCTCGTCTCGCCTCAAGTAATTGTCAGGCGTGTTGGATACCGATTTAATTAACTTTTGATTGTACAATAAGTTTCTACTATTAAACATTAATATTCCATACCTTAATTTAAGCTAATACCTTTATTTGCACTCTTCATATTTCATTGTCGACACAGTCTTTCAGTTAACATAAATAGGTAAGCTAGTCCTGTTGGCTTGGTTATCCACAACCACTTTTTTCTTATTTGCATACGATTTTGTTAAAAGAAAAAAATGATGCGGCAATTTATAATCACCAAAGCACCTACAAGCTCGGGCACATCTAGTGCAAGACCTACTTAAAAGCAGACAGGGCGCGCCAGCGTCAGCTTTTCTTCCTCTCATGGCGTGGAGAATAATGCTACTGCGGGTGATATAGTCAGCGAGCATGGTCTTAACGACAGGGCTCTGACGCAGCCAATGTTAAAATGTGCCTCATGCGGATTTTTCGCCAAGATCCTCAGGCATTCAACTCAAGTTGGTTCCGCTCTCGACCATGGTTAGAGTACTCAGTAAAGCTAGATGCATATTTCTGTTTCCCCAGTTGGATGTTTGCGGCTAAAAATGAGAAAGACATCACGTTCACTAGACGAGGTTTCACTAATTGGAAAACGGCATTAGAGTCTGACGAGGGATTCAGTTAACATGCCTCTAGCCCAGTGGTTCTCAAACTCGGTCATGGGGGACCACTGACCACTGTGTGTGCTGATTTTCATTTCAACCACAAGTGCAACCCTAAGGTTCTATGAAGCTGTTGATTTGTTTTAATTAGTTGGATTTTTTTTAATCCTCTAACTTCACATTATGAGAGAAATGCTATGCCTGCCATGGGAAATTGAAAGCCCCATGTCCATATTGTGTTTATAATGCTGCAATACTAGTAATTGCTCAAGGTCTAATATACACTTAACAAAAATATAAACGCCCCATTTGACACTTTTAAACTTTAATTAGCATTAAGGGTTTTACAATATATTAAGTCATACACAATTCATTTTATAATTCAAGATGCAACAGATTACTGTTCATTAAAGCAAGATAGTGGCGTATGGCAATCAGGGATACTCGTAGACACGGTTGGGATCACGATGAGGACGATGAGCATGTAGGTTCACTTCTCTCAGGGGGTTCCGGACAGTCTGAGGTGTGATACGTCTGTTGTGCAGACCAACTGTTTCATCTGCTGTGCGTGTTGCTGGTCTGAGGCGATCACGCAAGTGGAGAAGCCGGATGTCACGATCTTGTGCTTGTGTGGTCACACATGGACGACAAGGGTGAGGTCGATTTGCTGTACTGCCAGTCTGTCTAAAAAGAACTCCTCAACGCCCAATTGTCCAATAGCGAACATTCAGCTGTGCAGCAACCGCTCTGGTGGACATTCCTGCATCCAGCATTCCTATGGCGCGTTCCCGCATGATTTGTGACATTTGTGGCTTGGTGACTTTTGATGAAATTTGACATTTTGGGGTGGCCTTTTATTGTCCCCAGTTTTGGGGAGTGTCTGAGTTCTGTTCACGCTGTTTGAGCAGCGTCTGCACATGCCACACCTGTGTTGTGGGTGGAGTCAATGCATCACTGAGCAAGTGGTCACTGGCAGAGATCAACACAAATGTTGTATACAAATCAAGACAAATAACCATTTTGCACAATTAAGACATTATCAGCTCATTCAGGGTAACACATTTCATGTTACATAAATAATTTACATGGGGTGTTTATATTTTTGTTAAGTGTATATACTAATCCAAGTCATACAAAAGTTAATTATTGAGCCCTTATTGGTTGCTGCACACAAGCTCCACGTTCTAATATTTATTTATTTATTTTACAATATAAACACAAAACAAGTGCTAGTCATTGTCAATTGCTCTGCCTTCTAACTCCTCATTATCAAATAAATGGTTCAATTTGGTGACCATTCATCAATTATACTAATCAAGAGCCTACTGATATTTTGAAAGTTATAGGTACATCTGTTTAAATTTCTCTCTTATTATTCTGCAGTTTCCCATATAGCACAATGTGAATATGAAACTATAATTGTTCATAACATGCATAACTATTTTTGACAATATTGCCTAAAAGGGCACTGAAGAAAAAGTAAGAACTCATTAAAATTCTGTGGTTGCATTTGTGGTTGGAATGAAAACCTGCATACACAGCGGTCCCCCAGGACTGAGTCTGAGAAGCACTGCTCTAGCCATTGCCATGTACAAGCCTCATACTCATGGGCAGAAATGAGAAAGAGACTGGCAACTGGAGGAACTAATTCTCACCTGTTAGGCCCAAACCCGACTGAGAGGAATAGATACAGTACTACATTAAAAGCATAGGAGAGACTGTAAGGTTTCTTGCTGTTAATGAGTTGCCCCTCCGTGGAACCTCTGAGAGCCCTCCGTCTATGAATGATGATTTCTCTGCTGGGCTTTTCCTGAAGCTGTTTGAGTATGCACTCACAAAGGATGCTAAGCTTAGAGGGATCACCAGTAGTATACCTCAAAATGCAAAGTATACTTCTCATACTTTGCAAAATAAGATCATTGAGAAACCCTGGCAACTAGACAACTAGAAACTAGACCACCACTGTGTAACATTACACCCCCCAGAAATTTTCACTGCACCCTAAAACTAATTTATAAATGCGATGTAAATCGACAATGTAATAGTATTGAAAGCCAAGATTTTGGTATTTGTTAAGATAACGCTAACTATTTACAACGGTTCCTTCATGGCTGCCTCTATCAAATCAGCTCCATGAAATGTCGGTTTCAGGCTAACTCTTCCAAGCAAGGTCTAATTAGCTCGCCAGCTAATGTTAGCCAACAGTGATCTTAGTAGCAAAGCTGCTGATGTTAGTTAGCCAAGTAAATAAACTTAACTTGCTATTCTGGTAGGCCGGCCGCTCCTTGGAAGGTTTTCCACTGTTTCCTGTTTTCTCCATTTGTAGATATTGACTCTCACTGTGGTTCACTGGAGTCCCAGAGCCTTAGAAATGGCTTTGTAACCCTTTCCAGACTAATAAATGCCAGCAAGTTTGCTTCTCAAATGTTCTTGAATTTCTTTAGATCGTGGCATCATGTGCTACATTTTTGCCTATTTCACATTGCCAGACAGGTTCTCTTTAAGTGATGTTCACATTTAACAGGGCTGGCAGTGATAATGCTCGGGTGCGTCAAGCGAAATTGAGCCCCGCCTCACAGTAAAAAGGTCTTGGGTTCAAATCCAGTCTGGGGTCTTTCTGTGTGGAGTTTGCATGTTCTCCCCAGTTTCCACTCTGATTTTCTCCCATAGTCAAAAGACGTACATATCAGGCAAATTGGGGACACAAAATTACCAATAGGTATGAGTGAATTGTGTGTGTCCCTGTCTTCTGCCCAGAGTCAGCTGGGATAAACTCCAACTCCACAATGACCCAAGTCAGGAAGAAGCAGGTATAGATAATGGATGGATGGATGGATGGATGGATGGATAGAAGAATGGTTGATTTAGTAACTATGGGGGTAACTACTTTTTCACATGAGACCAAGGACGGTTGATGACCCCTTTTTCCCTCAATAGATAAAACCATCATCTACAAACTGCATTTTTGGTTTACTTTGGATATCTTTGTCTAATATGAAAATTGCTTTGATGATCTGAAACATTTAAGTGTGACAAGTATGCAAATATAGAAGTCAAAAAGGGGATTAAATACTTTTTCAGTGCGCTGTACAGTATCTGCACAAAGAAAGCATGCAGGCAGTGTAGGTGATTCATTGTGCCTATTGTCTAGTTGCATACAGTATGTTAAATTACTCTTCACACAATTCCTTGAGGAAGCTGCGACTTTACTCATGGCAGCTTGTGAGCCATTTTTAATGTCAGAAGAGAGAATTTGGACTAGCGCAATAAAACCACTATTTTGTTCATGGTGTGGAACAGAAATATGGCAGCCAGACAACCAGGTCAGATGCAGTTGCTGCTCGGCGGACTCATTACTTGTAGGGAGTGAAGAAGGCAAATTCCTGGGAAAAGGACTAGAGAGAGAGAGAGAGCAATAAAGAGTGGAAAATTATAGGAGGGAGAGAACACTTTCTTAGGGAATGCAATTTCCAGGTGATGTGGAAGTAAGGGCTGTGTAGACTCTAATTACAGTGGTAGTTTAGGTCCTGTGCTCCCTCCTCGTGGTTATAAATCAATTGGTTCTGGGAGGAATTGGAAACAAAATGTGGGCATGCCTCAAAATGCAAAGTATACTTCTCATACTTTGCAAAATAAGATCATTGAAACCCTGGCAAATTTGGTGTTGCTTCAGATTAAAAATAAATATGACCATGCTGACACAACAGGGTTTTGCATTAAAAGTGATAGGTGCAACTTAGAAAATCTATCAATAATTAGTTTTTTCTGTAATCCTCTCCATCCAATTTGACTTCACTAGCACTTACACTTAGGACTCTCCTCCTATGGTGGTGTTCACCTACGCTTTGGTTTACTTGAGGTTCTTCATTGTAGCTAGCAATGCTGTCATCATTTTGTAAGTCGCTTTGGATAATAGCGTCTGCTAAATGTAAATGTAAATGTATTAACAAATACTAAACATGTTGAATAAGAAATGGCATAGTTTTTTTTTTTTTTTTGCTTGAGTGTATGAGAGTGTGTGGGGGTGTGTGTTTGGCCCTCAGTATACCGACAACTAGAAACTAGACCACCACTGTGTACCATTACACCCCCCAGAAATTTTCACTGCACCCTAAAACTAATTTATAAATGCGATGTAAATCGACAGTGTAATAGTATTGAAAGCCACGATTGTGGTATTTGTTAAGATAACGCTAACTATCTACAATGGTTCCTTCATGGCTGCCTCTATCAAATCAGCTCCATGAGATGTTGGTTTCAGGCTAACTCTTCCAAGCAAGGTCTAATTAGCTCGCCAGCTGTTTTCCAGCTATGATCTTAGTAGCAAAGCTGCTGATGTTAGTTAGCCAAGTACTAAATAAATTTAACTTGCTGGCTAGCTCTCTGTATTTGTTTAGCCAGCTAATGACAGCAGTCAGGCAACAAAAAGGGTAAGTAGTTAAATTTCATAAAAGTCTCAACCTTTTGCACTATTTGTATCTATGCACATGAACATAAGGTATGACTGTAGTTTGAAATGTTTGATATTTTTTATAGTTTGGCATTTTGCAGCATTATCAGCATTTATTACAGCATAATGACTCAGTTTCTGTGGCGATTTGTGCACAGCAAAAACACAAGCACTGTTTACTGGTCTCCCGTTCACCCTCAGGTGGCAGCACAGCAGAGTTGCTTGCACCGCATGGTCTTCCAGTTTGGGCTTGATTTCTAGTCTGGCTCTTCCCGTTCATAGAGGTAGGGTTTAATGTCATTATGAAGCATTATCTCCAATCCAAGTTTTGCTAATCAGGAATGCTCTTTGGGGTTGTAGCAGTTGTTTATTGCTTCTCATCCTGAGATTACTGGTGTGTGTAGGTTAGGTCTTGCACTTTGACCTCACCACCTGGCTCCGCCTCTGATTACGTCAGGTGGGCAAGACAAACTAGCAAAAGATACCCCTTGTCATTTCATATCCAACTAACATTACTCACTGTAATTTCACAGATTGAAATTTTCAGAATGCAAATTGATATTTATCTGGAACCACAAACTTACTCTTTTTCAGCTTATAATTCGCTCCAAGTCATGTACACGATCATATTCACTTTATGAATGGGCAAAACGCCACTTCAAGGTGATGTGGTCATCGCAAAGAAATTATTTATGAATCCTAATGAGCAGAATATAGGTTCTTGATGCTGGATAAGTTCAATGCTTCTTGCTGTTTTCTACTTCAGCTACTAATTCATTTGAAACAGGATGGCAGCACTCCTGGAAGTAATATTTGCAGTTTAACCGCAGTCAATATTGTGTGGTTGTTGTGCACTCAACTCCTTAATGATCACCACCACGTACCAAGGTCCAACTATGAGTGAACATACAAGCTGCATGTTTATGAACGTTTATGAACATTTTTAAATGGCACAAGAAGCTTTTAGAAAAACACAATGAACTAGCCGCAGCTGCACAGTGCTGTGAAAAAGTATATTCTCCTTTCTTGATTGCCTCTCTTTTGCTTATTCGTCACATTTAAATGTTTCAGATCTTGCAACTAACTTGAATATAGACAAAGACAACATGATCCAACTAATTTTAATGTAGACAAAGACAAAGTGAGTAAACACAAAATGCCGCTTTTAAATGATCATTTCATTTATTGAATGTAAAGAGTAATTCAAAACCTAGACTACCCATGTGAAAAAATAACTGCCCTCATGCACCTATAATAACTGGTTGTGCCACCCTTGGCAGCAACAACTGCAATGGACTGTCAGCGATAACATGTGATGAGTTTTTCACATCACTGTGGAGGAAATTTGGCATTATTGTTTTTCAGCCACATTGGTGTGTTTTCAAGCATGAATTGCCTGTTTGAGTTCATGCCTCAGAATCCCAAAATGATTTTTGTGGTAGAGAGCAAAATTCATGCTTCCATCAATTTTGGCAAGTCATCCAGGTCCTGAAGCAACAAAGCAGCCCCAGACCATCATACTGCCTCCACTGTGTAGTGCTGTTAGCTTTACTCCAACTGCGGTGGCACCCATGCCTTAGAATTTGTTCCACTTTGGACTCATTAGTCCGCAGGATATTCTCCCAAAATTCTTGGGGCTCATCGAGATGTTTTAGGGCAAAAATGAGATGAGCCTTTGTGTTCATTTTGGTTAGCAGTGTTTTTCACCCAGCAGCTCATCCATGGATGCCATTTTTGCCTGGTTTCTTTCTTAATATGGAATCATCAACACAGACCTTAACTGAGGCCATAGAGGCCTGAGGTTCTATAGATAGTATTTTAGGTTCTTTTTTGACTGCCTGGATGGGTCATAAATGTGCTCTTGGTGGAATTCTGGTAGGCCGGCCATTCCTTGGAAGGTTTTCCACTGTTTCCTGTTTTCTCCATTTGTAGATATTGACTCTCACTGTGGTTCACTGGAGTCCCAGAGCCTTAGAAATGGCTTTGTAACCCTTTCCAGACTAATAAATGTCAGCAAGTTCGCTTCTCGAATGTTCTTGAATTTCTTTAGATCGTGGCATCATGTCCTACATATTTGCCTATTTCACATTGCCAGACAGGTTCTCTTTAAGTCATGTTTAGATTTAACAGGGCTGGCAGTGATAATGCCCGGGTGCGTCAAGCGAAATTGAACCCCGCCTCACAGTAAAAAGGTCTTGGGTTCAAATCCAGTCTGGGGTCTTTCTGTGTGGAGTTTGCATGTTCTCCCCAGTTTCCACTCTAATTTTCTCCCATAGTCAAAAGACGTACATGTCAGGCAAATTGGGGACACAAAATTACCAATAGGTATGAGTGAATTGTGTGTGTCCCTGTCTTCTGCCCAGAGTCAGCTGGGATAAACTCCAACTCCAAAATGACCCAAGTCAGTAAGAAGCAGATATAGTAGATCATGGATGGATGGATGGATAGAAGAATGGTTGATTTAGTAACTATGGGGGTAACTACTTTTTCACATGAGACCAAGGAGGGTTGATTACCCCTTTTTCCCTCAATAGATAAAACCATCATTTACAAACTGCATTTTTGGTTTACTTTGGATATCTTTGTCTCATAGGAAAATTGCTTTGATGATCTGAAACATTTAAGTGTGACAAGTATGCAAATATGGAAGTCAAAAAGGGGATTAAATACTTTTTCAGTGCGCTGTACAGTATCTGCACAAAGAAAGCATGCAGGCAGTGTAGGTGATTCATTGTGCCTATTGTCTAGTTGTATACAGTATGTTAAATTACTCTTCACACAATTCCTTGAGGAAGCTGTGACTTTACTCATGGCAGCTTGTGAGCCATTTTTAATGTCAGAAGAGAGAATTTGGACTAGCGCAATAAAACCACTATTTTGTTCATGGTGTGGAACAGAAATATGGCAGCTAGACAACCAGGTCAGATGCAGATGCTGTTCAGTGGACTCATTACTTGTTGGGAGTGAAGAAGGCAAATTCCTGGGAAAAGGACTAGAGAGAGAGCAATAAAGAGTGGAAAATTATAGGAGGGAGAGAACACTTTCTTAGGGAATGCAATTTCCAGGTGATGTGGAAGTAAGGGCTGTGTAGACTCTAATTACAGTGGTAGTTTAGGTCCTGTGCTCCCTCCTCGTGGTTATAAATCAATTGGTTCTGGGAGGAATTGGAAACAAAATGCGGGCATGCAGGCCCACGGCTGATCAATTCCTCGCAGTTAATTGTGCTGTTCATCTTAAAGAGGAGCACTCTTACTGAATTAAAGTTCTATTCGTCCTACTCTCCCCTGACAACAGTGCTGCTGATTCGCTTTCCCCGTCTTGTTCCTGTTCATTATTATCTCTACAAATCAGTAATGTCATGTGGCACCAGCCAAAGTGCTTGGGGGACAGGACAATGAGGAGTGCCACAAATAAAAAGGGATTGATGCTGCCTTGGGAAGGCTCAGAATTATATCAGGAATTATGACAATGTGTGAGAGTACAACGTCTGCTCATAGATTAGTGTGATATTCCACTTTGACTTTGCAGCTGTACTGGAAGATACTGGCTCTACACACTGTAGTGGTATTTTCACTCTGGGTAATACTGTTGGCATACAATTCAACTAGTAAACAGCAATCCATTTTACATCAGTTCTGGAAGGTCAAAAAAGTTACTCCGCCTGAAGATATAACCATTGTGGCCCAGTAAGGCTTGAATTATACACTATTGAATTATATATAATTTAGTAGTACTATTCTGTATAGTACTACATACTACATCAAAGCTATTTTGTAATTTAAGTTGATCCTTTCATTTAATACAAAAAATATTAAGAAAAACAAAATTTTATCAAAAGAACAATAATAGAGTGTTTTCTTCAACGAGCATCTCAGTGGTGGCGTTTCAAAAAGCTATTTCATGTGAACTAAATCTTTCAGTTTTCAGATACAGTACATGCCTAACTTGCAGCCCAGCTTAAGCTCAGCTGTGAATGTTATTTATTGGATAATGATTTTCCTCATGTCTCTTCAGAAGGTGCCTTTTTGGTGCTTACAGCGGAAGTGAAATGTAAACTGGTCGAATTAATCATAGCATTACAGACAGGCTTACAACTGTAACTAAATCTATATTCAGCCTAAACCTTTTTGTTTCCCATTATGACACATGAATCATCATGGTAGCAGCCATCGCTCCATTCCACTGTTTGTTTTTTCAGCTAAATCTGGTTCCCCTGAATCAGTCTCATCATTCGACGGAGATTACCTTTCTAAAATTGCCCAGCTCCTTGTGACTCCATGCTGGAGTAATGGACTGCCGCATTTTCTCTGGGGTGCTTGTCAAAGAACAGAGTGGCTGACTGAAACAGAGAGCATTTTCACATTAGCTTAATAGGGGAGGCAGGAGATTAGGGGGAACAGTTACTTAACGGATTCCTCTGCTACTAAACAGCATTCAAGAAAATGGATGAATATACAGTAAAAACCCTTTATGTGATATGTGAGACATTAATAACTCCAATTAACAGCGTGTTTGTTGGGCAGAGACCCTGAAAAGTAAACAGTGTATGGTGAAACCAACGGCAAATAAGATTAACAGAGAAGTTAATATCACTTAAAAGCAGACAGTTTATGCAATATGCTATCCTGTTATAAAGAGCAGTCTTTGTGACTCTGTCCAGATGTTGCAGTTAGGCACCACCAGGCATGAAGTGTAACCTATTAAAAAGAGGGAATAACAGTAAGTTAAATGGACCATAGGCCCTTATGCTTACACATCAACTCTTAATGAAGATAAGGGATTCTTCATTTAAAATTATAGGCTCCATTTATGTTTATTGATTAATGTTTTCCAATTAGCTGTGCATAATGTTTTGAATATTTTTGAATACGTTTTACTTGATTAATTATTCTTCTACGTAAGAAATCGTGTTCATGATCTCATTACTTGTTCATAAGTGGATAATCATGTTTATTTAACAATAATTATTAACATTTTACAAATAATGGAATGGCAGCATGGTGGCACAGGTAGCCCTGCCACCTCACAGCAAGGAGGTCATGGGTTCAAATCCGGCTTGGGGTCTTTCTGTGCTGAGTTTGCATGTTCTCCCCATGTCTGCGTGGGTTTCCCCTAGGTAATACAATTTCCTCAAACAGTCCAAAGACATTCAAGTCAGACTAATTGGAGACTCTAGATTGTTCAATGGCATTTGTGCTTCCCAGTTGATTGGCCAGCTGCCCAGGGTGTGTCCTTTCACCCACAGTCAGCTGGCATAAGTGAGGAAGTTGCAGTATAGAAAATGTATGGATGAAATAGACATTCTAGAATGATTACCTCCACTCCCCCCAGCCTATGTGACCGAAACTGCATTAACCTTTACCTTCAATGGACACTCCCCTTTAACAGATAGATAATGCTCACCTTTAAGAGGGATGCTTACCTGGAAGGTAGGAAATGTGGGACTATAGATGGGGTATTCCTATCAGTATTGTTACTCTCACCTATTTTGTTGAATATCCATTTTTGCTGAAGCAATGTAAAGCCAATTACACTGGCAATGACTCAGGCCACCCTAAACTCCTACACAACTTTTTTTTTTTTTTTTTTTTTTTTGCAATTTCTGTGGTGTAATTGTAAACTGATGCTAGTCTCATTCATGATGGATGTGATTTTTTTTTTTTTTTTTTTTTTGCGATGTGTTCATTTGTGCATTAGCTGCATACTTTATGGATCCTCTGTAACCTTGATGGATTATTTATTGTCAGGCAAACAAACAGTGCAGGCACTCAGGGATGAGGAAGGTTTGACTGAAATAGATGAGCAAATATTTTATTGACTTCTTCCATGTTTGTTCATTTCTCTCTCAATTTTAGATGCACCATGTCTCTCCAGAGATGTTTGGACAGATTTGTTAATACCAGTACAGAGTTGCTTACTAGCACGAAATGCAAAATGCTTCCAGAGACTGTATTGTTTTAGTTTTTTCATATTTGATTCAACACATTTTACAATGAAAAGTAATTGGTTTTAGTAATCTTCAGGGTGTTCCACAAGCCCCGGCGGCTGGTGATTTCGCCGACTACTCAGTCCTCCTCCGCCGGCTACTTTCCTGACAATTTAAAAAAATTTAAGGCGGGTTTTGATGTGTTTCATTTTGGTAGACTTTTTTCAGTTGACTGAATTTCTGTCTCTTCGCCGCTGTATTGAAACATTAAGCCACAATGAGATTAAGCTGACACAAAAACAACTTCAGCATCCAATGATATTGTGCCTCCTACGAAATCTAATAAAAGTACTTCCGTCATCTGCGCATCGTTGTATGGTCTAAAAATCTCAGAAATTTGAGGGGTAGCTAGTAGGGATGCCGCCCAAAAAGATGAAGGCGAATAGCGGGCAGACATTAATAATGTCCTTCGTAAAGAAAGGTAATTTCTGCGCAATAAACTGAACTGATGAGGCAGTTCCGCTCAGAGGTCAGCCCATATGCGATGATACAGTAAACGCCCATACAGAGCAGTAGTAGCCTACTACCACATTTCCCAGTGTTCAACCCGGGGACAGTCGTTGCCACTATGCAAAAATCAAATGTATTCAATTACCAGCGTTTTCGACACAAGTTTTTAAGACGTTGAATCGACTCATGGTGACCCGAGGAAAACCTGCGTGGAAATGTTGGTAAATTGTATAAATATTGTAGCATTCTGGCTGCAAGTGTGCTAATGCGTTCATCATATCTAATCTGTAACTATGCATTAATTCGCTCATTTGCGAAGACTACGCAGTATGACGGCTGGTAAAATTGTTTTTCGCAAACGTTCTGTTCAGTTCATCAAAAAGTTATCACGCATTTTCCTTAAACATGGACATGACACGTGAATTGTCTTTCGAATATTCTGAAACGTGTAGCTCATGAGACAGCGCATATTTAGCTTGGCTTATGCCTAGGTCCCACTGGGGAAAAATCATCGGCGATGTGGAAATAGACAAATTTTCTCCCGACGGCTCCCGATGCGCCCGATGTTTTTGCCCAAAAAACATAGTAGTCCCATTAGAAATTGCACTTATTAGGCATCGGGGACGGTCCGGTGAACGTTCACTGATGCTTCGGCTATGGTCACAAAGCTTCTGGGAATGTCCCCCGAACAATGCCCACGAAACATCGGGGATGGCTCCCGATGCTTGGGAAAGCTGCGGGGTACCTTCGCCGTGCCCTGGAGCTTCCCCGAATTTGAAACATCATCGGGGGAATATCCCCGTAGATTAGGGGATGCATCGGTGAGTACTTGGGAACCATCCCCAGGTGCCTCGGGGAAGCGTTATTGGGGAGGTAAATGTTGTAGCGAGCTACAAGGTGCAACCAGCCTTGATAATTATCGAACAGTTTGGATGGGAATCCAGTGCGAGACGCCAAGCAGGGTTTGGGAAAGAACTTTTTTTTTTTACTGAAAAATCCTCTAACCTCCCTGTGCACTCCTTGTAACTCATCCCACCACGAAAACTGATTGCCTATCGCCGAATGAAAACTTTTTTTATCACTCATTCCACTTACTCCTGCCCTGTTACTCCTGTTACTTTGAACATTGTTTCCCCCTCTCATATTCCCCCTCTAGCCTTTATTTTTACGATTTTGTTTCCTAATTATTTTCTTTATTGAGTGGCTGGATATACATATTTAATTTTCTTGCAGGTGTCTAGGCTGGGGCCTGCAATTTGGGTTATTTATTTTCTGCGGATAAATGTGTTTTTTTGCCTTAACCTTCTCATTTTTTCTCTTGATGTAAATAATGTTATGATTTGAGCAAACGGAAGTGCCACTTTCTTTGTTGGTGAAATACAAGTTATTTTCTTTCTCATGGTTTTGTTGAGGAGTTTTTCCATAAGATGCTGAAGTGGAGCTAAACACAACTAATTTATTTTGGTCTAACAGACGACTTGGCGCCTCGGACACAACATTGATAAAATAACTGTGTTTGGCTACGCTATAATATATGCACATTTTGGGCTCAGTATCATTCTCTCTCTGGCATGTACTTAAATTAAATGTATGTATGGTGCGTGCGAATGCAAAATCCAGCCAATCAACGCCATGGGAAGAATCCCCTGATATTTCGGCGAGACATCACCGATGCTTCGGGGATGCCTTGGGGAAAACAATATTTTGCCGAAGCTCCGGGGAAGCATCCCCGGTGCTTCCCCGTGGCTCTGGAAAGCTCCGGCGAGGCCTCCCTGGCTTGTTTTCCCGACAAAACGTCGGGAACACATCGGGAAAAATTTCAATGCAAGCATTGAAATTTTTTGCAGTTCTGCCAATGCCTCCTGATGGTTCCAGATGGCTCGCGATGCTCCCGAAACTTCCCCGGGACATCAGGGAACCTGTTCCCGACGCCTCCCGAGGTGCATCAATTTCCATCGGGAGTACATCGCCGCGGCAAAAAATGCCCAGTGGACTGAGCCTTTAGGCTTTAACTGACATTGTTTGCACCGATGTTCATAATTTGATATGCTCAATATGTTTCGCATTTTAATGTGTTCTTTTCACTGCTGAAAATATTTTAAATAAGTGAAGTGCCATCATAAAATAAATTAGGCCTACATTGCCGTGAAAATGCTGAAATGAGAGCGGTAATTTTTTGATTAATATCACATGCATTGTATATGATGTCAGTGTTACCTACCGGAGATCTTTTTTAACATTAAAGTTTCTTCATCATTATTGGGTTATGTAGGTGTCATGCTTCCTCTGTTGTTGGTGCCATGCTTCCTCTGAATTACAATTAAGTCCAACTCCTCATGAAAGTCAGCAAGCACTCTCTACTGCAAACCAATTTGCGTAGTCTGGTTTTTGCTGATATTTATTTTATACATGGCAATTAAATCCATAATTTTTCCCTTCAACATAGTGACTCAATATTTGTTATGGTTGCAAATGGCTAATTATTCAAAAGAAAACCCTCAGACATTTAAATGACTGAAATATTTAAATAAATGTTCAATTGTAAAGAGATGTTAATTATTTTGTACAGTTTCTAATATATATGACTGGAGAAGACAGGCAAACGCTGTGAGTTATGGAATAAATTGTAATAATATAGAAAAATGCTTCAAAGAAATAATTGCTGTGGTGTTGGAGTTGATTTATGCTTGTTTATAGTTTTAAATGTACTTGTGTTTGTGTTTGCTAGTTAGTTTTGTGCATGAAATGGTGGCATGTATGTAAGGGTGTCGAACTTTAAATGGCAGAAAAATTGTTAAATTTGAGCGGAAAATTTGAGAACTTTCCACAGAAAAATAGATGAATTAAGCCGTCTAAGGTCCACTAGAATGCACCAAAGGGCACTACTGAAAAAAATAATCCTAAATTTAATCAGCAGCTGATGTGGTGACGTCAGGGCTGGGGTGATGTGAGAGCGGTAAGAGGTCTTCGTGCGTAGTCTTGCAGCAGAGTTTTGGACTTACTGTAAGTGAGCAATAGTGGGGGGACTGACAGCATGCAGCACACGCAACTCTTGACTGGCTTAATTTTTTAATTTAACCTGCTACTTCCATTTCTTGGGAATACTCCCAATCTTGGCAAGACCTGGAGGGTAGTATCTTTTATCTAACATTGCTAAAGTTTGTATTATTAGATAATCACAAACGATTAATAATATATATATATAGCTCATGGGGAAGACAAACAATGTTTTTTTTTTTAAGTACAACCCCAATTCCGAAATAGTTGGGACGAAGTGTAAATTGTGAATAAAATCGAAATGCAATGACTTTCAGATCACATGAACCAATATGTTATTTACAGCAGAACATAGATAACATTTCAAATGTTGAAAATGAGAAAATTTACATTTTTATCCACAAAGTGAGCTTATTTCAAATTTTCTGGCTGCAACAGGTCTCAAAAAAGCTGGGACACTGTCAAAAAAAGGGCTGAAAGAGCAATTAATATACAAGAGAATCAGCTGAAAGAACATTTAGCAAGTAATTAAGTTTACTGGCATCAGGTGTGTAACATGATTGGCTATAAAAGGGATGTCTTACAGAGGCTGAGTCTCTCAGAAGTAAAGATGGCCAGAGGCTCTCCAACCGGTGAAGGCTTGAGTAAAAAAATTATGGAATACTTTAAAAACAATGTTCCTCAACCTAAAATTGCAAAGGCTTTGAAGGTCCCATCATCGACAGTGTATAACATCATCAAAAAATTCAGAGAAACGAGAAAAATCTCTGTGCATAAGGGACAAGGCCAAAGACCTTTACTGGATGCCCGTGATCTTCGGGTCATCAGACGCCACTGCATCACTCACTGGCATGGTTCTGTCATTGACATTACTAAATGGACCCAGGAATACTTCAAGAAACCACTGTCAGTAAACACAGTCCGCTGTGCCATCCATAGATGCCACGTGAAACTCTATCATGCAAAAAGGAAGCCATTGTTGAGCATGGTCCAGAAGCGCCGCCGTGTTCTGTGGGCCAAGGCTCATTTAAAATGGACTGTAGCGAAGTGGAAAAGTGTCCTGTGATCAGACGAGTTCAAATTTGACATTCTTGTCGGAAATCATGGGCGTCGTGTCCTCCGGGCAAAAGAGGAGAAACACCACCCCTCCTGTTATCAGCATTCAGTTCAAAAGCCAGCCTCTCTGATGGTATGGGGATGCATTAGTGCATATGGTGTGGGACACTTGCATGTTTTAAAAAGCACCATGAATGCTGAAAGATATATAAAGGTTTTAGAGCAACATATGCTCCCCTCCAGACGACATCTATTCCAGGGAAGGCCTTGTGTATTTCAGCAGGACAATGCAAAACCGCATACTGCAGCTATCACAACAGCATGGCTTCGTAGTAGAAGAGTCCGTGTGCTGAACTGGCCTGCCTGCAGTCCTGATCTTTCACCGATTGAGAACATTTGGCGCATAATTAAAAGAAAAGTCCGTCAAAGGAGACCAAAACTCTCCAGCAGCTGGAAGCCTGTATTTAACAAGAGTGGGATCAAATTCCAATGGCTAAACTCAAGAAACTTGTCTCCTCAATGCCCAGACGCCTCCGCTCTGTGTTAAAAAGAAGAGGGGATGCTACATCATGGTAAACAGGACCCTGTCCCAACTTCTTTGAGACCTGTAGCAGCCATCAAATTTGAAATGAGCTCATTTTGTGGATAAAATTACAAAAATTTCTCAGTTTCAACATTTGCTTTGTTATCTCTGTTCTATTGTGAATAAAATACTGGCTGGTGTGATTTGAAAGTCATTGCGTTTTGATTTTATTCACAATTTACACTTTGTCCCAACTATTTTGGAATTGGGGTTGTAAAAGGGATAAGAGGGAGTTTTGCTAGCAAGAGAAATTTGCTTCTGTAACCTGGGGGCCACATTAAATGCTGCTTTTTTAGCATGGTGGCTATTCTTTTTGCAATTTCTGCAGTTATATGGTTACGCATGGCCTTCTGCATTTTCAACTTTAGTAAAAATATTCATCAATTCTGATGACCAAATTACAGATTGTTTTTATTTTACATTTCTGAACATGTTCTTACGGATATTGACATGCTATATTACACCAGTCCACACAAACACTTCAAATAAATTGCCCATCATATCACAAATTTCCTTATCATACACCTGAGCAGTTACTGAACCAACCTACCAATACACACTTCTGAATGTCCACTGTCAGTGCTTCACATCTGCGCTTTGTTGTTGACTGTTCATGGCAATTGACACTCTATGCGGGATGGCAGTGTCAGTTAGATTATGTGCCACAAACTGCAGGGCTTTTGAACACCTCAAGATGTGCCTCGATAGACTGACACACATTAATGTGAAACCAATTAAAATGAAATTTGCTACATTGTGCAGAGAGAAATTATAGCAGGCAATCTTGGCCATCTTAAAGCAGAAAATGTGTTCTGGCATATCTGCTTCTCTAAAAATAGGACCGAGAGAGCGTAGAAATGTTGGTGTCTAATAAAATAATTCTTGATCACTTGCTCAAGGTTCATCCAAGGAAAACCATTTGAAAGTATAAAATAGATGATCCAGATGGCTCCAAAATTAAATGGAAATAATTTCTTAACACCATTTTGGTCACAAACAGGTTATGGCAGTGACATCATCCCGTATATTCTGGCACTGAAGATACTACCTTGAATGAACAGCAAATGTAAAGCAAAGTTACGTTTAAACTATCAAGCTACTAAATCTCATTCTTTTATACTTCAGTATTTTGACTGGGACAGCATGGTGGAACAGTGGGTAGCGCTGTTGTCTTGCTGTAAGAACAGCAATGAGGTTGTGGGTTTGAATCTGGCCTGAGGCCTTTCAGTCTGAAGTGTGCATGTTCTCCCTTTGTTTGCGTGGGTTTCCTCCAGTTCCTCCAGAATTGGCAGATTGTCTAAGTTGTGTTCCTGCGTCTTGCCCATTGTTCGCTGAGATTGGGTTCAAAGCCCCCCACCTACATGTTGCTCAGGAATACGTGGGTTAGATAATGGAGGATGGAAATATTTTGCTTTCAAATTTGGCATCAAGCATAACCAAATTCAAATACAATGTCCAATTCATGAACAATATCCAAGTGAGCTCTTAAGCACTCAGCTGCTGGCTCGGGGGATTATGTAACCTCTTATACCCCAAGGGGAAAATGGGTGAAACAGTCATTCTCCACCTAAGTCCAGTTTCAAATACTTATTTTCATGCACTTCTGTTAAGAGAATGTCTAAAAATCAAAAATTGAATATAAAATTCTAATTTTGCTGATTTTTTGTGTGGATGAGCATCACTTGGTATGGAGGAAATGATAGCAATCTGGAGTACATGCACATCCTCAAAATATTTTACTTAAAAAAATGCTTAAATCTTCAACCTTTCAAATTCTAGAGCAGTTTGTCATAAAACTTAGAAAAGAGCCCATTTAACCTGTTTTTTTTTAAAATCTAGAAAGACCTGTATCTCAAACACCATAAAGGCCAAGAACATGGTTCAATGCTTTTTTTGACTAGGGAAGTACACCTTTACCACAAAACAGTTAGTATTAACTAAAATCCAGTATCTGATTTTTCTCAATGATGAATGTTATAGGACAGGGCTATTCAACATTATCCTGCAAGGGCCGGTGTGGGTGCAGGGTTTCATTCCAACCAAGCACTTACACATCTGATACTATTAATCAAGCTCTTTAGCAAAGGCTCTTGGGGTTGATTAGTAGAATCAGGTGTGTAAGTACCTGGTTGGTTGAAAGCCTGCATCCACAGCAGCCCTTTCTGGATCTATGTTCAATTACCATTTAAGCAACAAAGTACGAACCAATGAAGCTTTAGGACAAGGTAAAATGGGTGTATACCATGCTGAAAGTTGCTGCATATTCTTCAGTGCGATTTGCCTCGCATCTACAGATTACCTACAGAAAATAACACAAAAATAAATGGCAAGTAAATAAAATATTTAAATTGTTTTTCTTGAAGCCCATTTGCTAAATGAATTTCCAAAACCAAGTGGTGAGGGGAGGGGAGCTCGCAGGTGAGCGCCTGGTGGCTGGGTTTTTCCCGGGACCCGGCCGGGCTCAGCTCGAAGAGGCTATGGGGAGCTGCCTCCATGTGGGCCCACCATCCCCGAGGAGAGGAGTACAGGTCGGGTGCTTTGTTGACTGCGTGGCAGACAGGGGCAGAGGCCCTAATGTTCTGGGCCCCGCTCATGGAATCTGGCTCTTGGGACATGGAACATCAACACATTGGCGGGAAAGGAGCCGAAGCTTTTGCGAGAGGTTGAGCAGTAATGGCTAGATATAGTCGGACGCACCTCTACGCACATCTCTGGCTCCGGAACCAAGCTCATTGATAGGGGTTGGAATCTCTCCTTTTCTGGAGTTGCCCAAGGTGAGAGGCGGCGAGCAGGCGTGGGGATACTTATGCCCCCTCCGGCTAAGTGTCGTTATGTTGGAGTCCATCCTGGTGAACGAGAGGGTCTCTGCAATTCGCTTATGGGTTGCCTACGCATCAAACAGCAGTTCAGAGTATCCAGCCTTCTTGTAGTCCCTGGGTGGGGTCCTGGAAAAGGCTCTTACTGGGGATTCCATAGTTTTGCTGGGAGACTTCAACGCTCACATGGGCAATGACGGAGACACTTGGAGGGGAGTGATTGTGAGGACCGGCCTCCCTGATCTGAACCCGAGTGGTGCTTTGTTATTGGATTTCTGTGGTAGTCATGGATTATCCATGACAAACACCATGTTTGAGCATAAGGGTCTTCATAAGTGTACTTGGTACCAGAACACTCTTAGCCAAAGGTTGATGATCAATTTTGTAATCGTGTCATCAGATCTGCGGCCATATGTTTGGACACTCGGTTAAAGAGAGGGGCAGAGCTGTCAACTGATCACCTCCTGGTGGTGAGTTGGATCAGATGGCGGGAAAGACTGCCGAACAGACCTGGGGAGCCTAAAGGTGTTGTGAGGGTCGACTGAGAACGTGTGGTTGTAAACACCTTGTAACTAGGCCAAGGAGGGTCCTGGCTGAGGCGGAAGGTCTCAGCGTATTTGCCTAAACAGCCAGGGAAAAGAAAGTCTTTCCAGTCTCTATTTTAATAATGGGGTCTGGCTACAGCTTCAGCGCTAGGCCACTGCCTCAGACCAAACGTGATGATGTCCTTCACGTTCTGCTTATAAGTGGCCTGAAACGTGTCTAGCGGATGCTGCAGTCCTAATGTCGTAGCGGTTTCAATTCATCTGACTCCATATTAAATTTAGGATAGAACTTTAGTTATAACCCTTTGCAGTTACAAATAAATTATGCGTTTGCATAAATATTGATCTGACTCCAATTTATAAATTTAGAGCTATGTTGTGCATCGGACCCATAACTGGTCTATACCTTACTCCGCCAGACCAAAAAATCTGTGCGGCCCAATTCGGTGAATTAACTCAGAGGCTGGCGGTATTATTAAGCATGATAATTTGACATAGAAATTAGCCATGACTAGGGATTCATGGGGCCCAAAATGAGATCTCCGCTCAGGGACCGATTCCTATTCAGTATAATGGAAATCTCCTCAAAAACTCCATTCAGGGACTGATTCCTATTCGGTATAACAGAATTCTCCTCGATAATTCTGTTCAGGGACCGATTCCAATTCGGTATAATGGACTCTCCTTGAAAACTCCATTCAGGGACCGATTCCTATTCGGTATACCGGATTCTCTTGACGCTAATCAAAATAACACTCATCACAGCGTGGAAAATCCACCTTATAACGCCGACTAAGCATGTTGATCAGGCACGCGATTACAGCCCTATGTTACCCAATTAGAAGCTAGGACTCCGAACTGGAAAGTATATGTTCGTTTAGAGTCAGAAACACACAACAAATGCAATTACAAATTTTTTTTGCCAGGAAGGCACAAGCTTAAATTAGAAACCAAATTATACCATTACAGAAAATATAAAGAAGAAGTAAAATCATACCTGGCGCAGCTCACAACTACACATATGCACAAAGTACACTGTGGGAAGGTTGAATACAAGCTTCCATAACTATATTCCGTCTGCACACGCTGCAAGAGCAGGTGTGGGAAATCGCCCAAGATCTTCCATGACTAGATTAAAGCTACCCATGGCATAGAGATGCGTGTGGGGGAAGTTGAATGCAATCTTCCATTGTGATAACGGCTACACACATACAGATGCATGTGTGGGAAGTCGTCTACGACCTTCCATAACTACTATTGGCTACACACGGCATGGAGATGCACGTGTGGGAAGTTGGTTGCAATCCTCCTCGATTGTTTTGTTTTCCTACCTTTTATGCCGGGGACTCAAGAAGCGCTTCCTACAGCGGGGTCATAAATCATTTGGGTACTCAGGAAGGCAACCCCTCCTCAGAGGGAATTTGGGAGGGGACATTACCACGAGGAGAAGTAGAAGTATATTTCTTTTCATACTTATTGAATTAGGGTTAAGTAGAATTTTAATCCCTTCAAAATATGAACCATGCAATTTCAGAATCTTAGTGGAGTAAAATGATACCAAACACGATATGCTTGCACTACAGTTTGTAATTCTGTATTGTGCTGGACATTTCATGGCAAAGATGATCTGTATTAATGCTATTAATCAGCTCTTATCCTACGATATAACAGAAATACACATTATATTTGTAACATTGTGGGTGAAATTAGTATTTTCACACTTTGATCCTTCGAATCTCCCATCCCTAGGGCGCAGTTCTGTAGATCTCTGGCTGATGACCCTGTGGCATTGTTCGGCACAGGGCAAGTTCAGGAAGGCTGTCTTAGGGTGAATTGGGGGAGACCCTGATCATGCTCCCACAGTCCTGAAATATCTCTGCAGGATGCAGGTGTTTTAAGACAATAGGGGTAGATTTGATAGAGTCCTACAGAGTCTGTGAGAAATGCTTGAGTTTTGTTATCTCTGCATTTCATGGCCCTGAAGTGTTTCTGTCAGGATGCATGGGCCATCAAGATAAGGTCACCAACGTCAATGTGTCTGTGACAAGGGGCACACAGTCTTCCCTGCCTTCCCAGTGCGGCTTACATGGTGGAGGACTCTGTCCGGATGATTTTCAACTCACATCTTCGGAGGAACTTTTCCCATATCCTGGGGGAGGCTGGGGACATGGAATCCGAGTGGACCTTGTTCAAAGTCTCCATTTTGGAAGTGGCTGCCATGAGCTGTGGCCTGAAGGTTGTCGGTGCTGGTCGTGGCGGCAACCCAAGGACCAATTGGTGGACCCCAGCGGTGAGGGAGGCTGTCAAACTGAAGAAGGTGGCCTTTTGGGGTTAGTTGGCCTAGAGGACCCCCGACTTGGCAGACCGGTACCGGCAGGGTAGAAAGACTGCAGCCGTGGTAGTTGCTGAAGCAAAAACTTGGGTTTCGTGGGAGTTCGGGGAGGCTATGTAGAAGGACCTTCGGGTGGCCTCAAAGAGGTTCTGGCACACCGTCAGATGACTCAGGAAGGGGAGGCAGGGCTTCGCTCGGGCTGTTTTCAGCAGAGGTGGGGAACTGCTGACCTCGACTGAGGATATTGTCTGGCAGTGGAAGGAGTGCTTTGAGGGACTCCTGAATCTGGCAGACATGCCCTCCGTTGAGCAGGCAGGGACGGAGGACTCGGGCGAGTCATTGCCCTTTTCCCTGGTGAAAGTCACTGAGGTGACTTCCACCAGGGAAAGCTCCGCAGTGGCAAGTTACCAGGGATGGACGAGATTTGTCCTGAGGTGCTGAAGGCCCTGGATGTTGTTGGGCTGCCATGTTTGACACGCTTGTTCAACATCGCGTGGATGTCGGGTACACTACCCGTGGACTGGCAAACTGGGGTGGTGGTTCCCATTTTTAAAAAAGGGGACTGGAGGGTGTGCTCCAATTATAGGGGGATCACACTGCTCAGCCTCCGCAGGTAATGTCTATGCCAGGGTGCTGGAAAGGAGACTCCGCCGATTGTCAAACCTTGGATTCAGGAGGAGCAATGCAGGTTACGCTCCGGCCGTGGAACAGTGGACCAACTTTTTACCCAGTCTTCATGTGTTTTGTGGACTTGGAGAAGGCTTATGACTGCGTCCCACGAGGTATCCTGTGAGGGTTGCGGCCGGAGTATGGGGCTCCAGGGCCGTTAATTCGAGCAATTCGATCCCTGTACAACTAAGAGTTTTTTAAGAGCAACTGATTCATCTCTGAAACTGATTCATCTCCAACTCACCAGAGCAGACTTATCATTTTCAGCACTCAAAACATTCCTTCTGTTACAGTATGCATTTTCATGTCTTTGAATGAATGAAAATTCACACAGTTTTAGGCATGATTTGACATGTCTTTAATGGTCAGCCACCTGTCCCACGGGGATCATCCTAGAGGACTGCAGTAATGACTGGGTCCACTAGTATAAAGGAATCCTTGCTTTATCCAGAATAATTGTTGGTCAATCGCACAATCACTTTCTGCTGCCTCAAGATAGCAACAAGCTTACAATACGCCTGGCCACACCTCATTTTAAGACCAACACGTCCATGGGGCCTTAGTTTGGTGCAATACATTTGCTATTTAAGCAACCTAGGCACTAGATGGGAAAACGACAACAGCGTCAGTCGTAAACTATTAAAGACACTTGTGTCACACTTGGCGCTGCTTTGTGCCAGTTGTAAGGTAAGAGCCCATAGTTTCTGTTCTCGCCATGTCCTAGCTTTTCTCTGGAAGTTTTCTGGCAGTGAAAACTCACTGAGTGCTCTATGCGCTATACCTGCTTTGTGGCTCTAATGACCCAAAAGAGGTCCGCTTTAAATTCTGGAGATGCGAACAGGAGTCAAAATAGAACAGACAGCATTCGTATTGCTGGCAACTTGAATTTTTGTGGGTTAATGAAGTGTGCCAAATCACATTATTCTGTCTGTCTATATAAAGTAATAAAAGTAATATAAACTATATAAACTAGGCACCCGACACACCCCATTTTATACACCTGCAGGTGATATGTGCCAAGAACCTGATACACGTCAGTTTTCTTTAAAGCACATTAACTTTTGCACTTACAATTCTTTGTGTTAGACTTCGTAAGTCCTATTGAAAATGCTGCTTTTTGTTAGCAAGCTGGCAGAGATTACTGAATTTACCATCAGTTCTGTACTTTGATTTTTCCAATGGTATTATCCTTGAATATTTTTGAATACATCACTCTTGAAACATCTATGCATTTGGCTACATTCTAATTATTGTCAACAAATGAAAATGAGAAATTCATTTTGTTCATACTCTAACCTTATCTGAGGTCAAATCTGTATGTTTCACAGAATAAATGGGGAAGGAAATATCATAAATGGATTTTGGTTGGTCTGTTCTTTTCTGATATGGGATGTTAGTGTGTGTTCACAGAATTATCATTCCTGATTGTTAAACCCATTCTCTCTGTGGATTTCCATCCCTATCTCCCTCCTTTGCTCTCTCTCTCTCTTTCCCTCTCTCACACACACATACGCACATGCACACACTCTCACGTACACATTCTGCAGAAAAATCAGAATCACTTAAGCAGAATTCTAAGCTTGAATGACAGTTTTATTCTATGCAAGATATTTTGTAAGACAGAGAATTCTGAAGGGTTTCCTCAGACCTGATTTCTTTATCTTGGGGTAAGAGAAACTAGAACTACAGAATTTTTCTCAAGTAGCAGCAGAGTTACATGTATAACTATAGCGCATCTGGTTATGCTGGCCTGCGTGTTTTTGTGCTTTACCACTGCGGGTTTCAGTTGATTACAGCTCTCCTTTGCTGATAATCCCAAAAGATTATGTTAGTTTGTAAGCGAAGAGTTTGCATTTGTCAAATACCTCAAAAGAACAGCAATCCAGTTTCATCATCCCTACAGCTAGCACTTACTGTTTCATTGTCAGAATATTGAATTTTTAGGACTAATTTAAAATTGATAATGAGAACAGCCATAAATTTACACAAGGCATGCATGTGTGCTAATAACTGACAGAACCATAGATTCCTTCATCCTGTTGAATTTAGAGGGAGGTATTTTTTGAGGTGTAGAAATGCAGTAATCTTGCCTTTCCAAAGTTAGTAAGAAAGTGGTGATTGTTATCCACCTACGAGATACAAAAAATTGCTTTTTATATGGAGGAGTTGACTTACACAAATATACACAATCTAAGAATAGGCCAGTCCACTGACAGCATATTGGACACTTTTGGAAATGTTATGTTCCAGACCAGGAATCAAGTGCCGAGGCAGGGTACAATCCAACAGGTAGTTTTATTGACAGCTTATACGGTAAGTTTGAGACGAGGGGATGGAACCTGGGATAAGGATGGCAAGGTTCAGTGCAGATGTTATGGACAAAATTTAGTGGTCAATTGCTGGGCAATGGCTTCCGGGATACCAACCAGTTGGAGTGCACACTCGACCAGCACTGAACTCTGTCTGACAGAAAGATGCAGTAGCTTTAGGAGAACTTGGTTCTAATCCTGATGACCATAGAAGGATTGGGAGCTTGTTCCTAACAAACTGGACAGAGGAACAGGCTTGGAAGGTGAACAAAAACCCGGTCCCAATTCTAGTCCCTGATGAGCCTTAGGAGCTTGTTCCGATTACACTGGGCTGACAAACTAACTTGAGCTACACTGTTATAAACTTACACCTTTTTTGCCAGTTATTTTAACTGGCACCTTTTTTGTCAGTTATTTTTACTGTAATTTTACAATCAGTTTATAACAGAGGTTACGTGTATGTTAACTGTAAACCACAGTTAAATGCATGCAGGGCTCTACTTACAAACAAGGAGACAAGGTATTAATTTAACTGTTAAATTCAGTCAATTTATAACAGTGTGGGTTAACTTGAATCCCAGTCCTGGATCCTGAGTGGGCTTGGAAGCTTGTCTGATGAGAATTGCTACCATTAAAGTACATGCAACACTTAATAAAGACAAAGAGTTTCTACTTAGAATACTGACTGGTTTTAAGCACAAAAAGCAAATTTCAATCCAGCAACTCTTAACACAAAGAAGGGTGCTTAAATACACGTCACATGGTCATTAGGACGATAAAATTAGATAAAGTAGAGGAGTGGCAAACAAGCAAGACGTAAACCAATCAATGGAGACATACTTCTAGTTGACAAGCAAGTTACTGAATAGGAAGAGACATGAAAGGCATTCTCACAACCGTTGTGACAGATAAGGGTTTATTTTTAGTCCAGCCTCTAATCCTTCCAATTAAGATGGCAGTTTGAACTGCTGTGAGTCAGTGTGACTACAAGAACAATTCCAAATGAATTCTTTTTTGGTATTTCTCCTTTGACTTCACTGCAACCATTGCATTAAAAGCCCAGGAAATACAGTTTATTTCGCATTTCAGAATTCACCTGGCTAGGATTTCTTTATCTATGACAATAACAGGCTGTGATTTTTATTCATTTATTCATTTTGTTTGTTTATTCATTTTATTACCTCCGCCAAGGAGGTTATGTTTTTACTTCCGTTTGTTTGACAACCGTCCACGTCACTTCATTCCGTTAGTCGTCTGTTTGTCTGTTTGTTAGCAGGATATCTCAAAAACAGATGCATAGATTTCAACCAAACTTTGCAGGATGTTACAGTAGCACAAGAGGAACAAGTGATGAAATGTAGGCATATCAAGGCCAAAGTACAGCTGAGATATAGGCCAAAGTACAAATTCAGCTATGCTGGCGGAGATTTGAAGTCTTTCCAATGGGCCGGATTTCCAGTCGGCGTGCTTTTGGGTTTTTCTGCCACCTGGTGGTAGAATGCAACAATATCCTAAATCAGCCAATGAAAATAACTAATGCACAGAGTTGCCTTGGCGTGGCGGAGGTATGCACTCTACCGAGTGCCCTTAAGCAATATTATATTATCCAGTTGTCCTAGGCCACACATTTAAAGTTTTGAGGCAAAGATCAAAGTACTAAGTAACTGTTGGCCACGTTACGAAATTGACCCTTCGAGTCAGACACCAGAAGATTTCGACAATGGTCCCGATAGGCGGGAGTCATTCATTTGTTTGTCTGTCTGTTAGCAGGCTATCTCAAAAACGGTGGCATAGATTTTAACCAAACTTTGCAGGATGTCAAAGTAGCACAAGAAGAGCAAGTGATTAAATTTGGGCATATCTGGGCCAAAGTACAGCTGAGATATAGGCCAAAGTTCAAATCCAGCGATGCTGGCAAAGGTATGGGCTCTTGCGAGTCCAGCTCTAGTTTTATTCTATTTTTAATTAGCTTCTTCAATCCCACCCAAATCAGCAGTGTCCAGTTAGTGTACTATGTACAAATCCCAATTCCAATGAATTTGGGATGTTGTGTAAAACATGAATAAAAACGGAATACAATGATTTGCAAATCCTTTTTGACCTATCCTCAATTCAGTACACTACAAAGACAAGATATTTAATGTTCAAACTGATAAACTTTATTGTTTATTTGGAAATATTCACTCATTTTGAATTTGATGCCTGTAACATATTCCAAAAAAGCTGGGACAGAGGCAACAAAAGACTGGGAAAGTTGAGGAATGCTCAAAAACCACCTGTTTTGAACATTCAACAGGTGAGCAGGTTAATTGGAAACAGGTGAATGTTACGATTTGATATAAAAACATCCCCGAAAGGCTTAGTTGTTCACAACCAAGGATGGAGCTAGGTTCACCACTTTGCGAACAACTGTGCGAGCAAATAGTTCAACAGTTTAAGAAGAACATTTCTCAAGGTGCAATTGCAAGGAAATTTGGAATTTCATCATTTACAGTCCATAATATCATAAAAAGATTCAGAGAATCCGGAGAAATCTCTACACGTAAGCGGTAAGGCCGAAAACCAACATTGAACGCCCGTGACCGTTGGTCCCTCAGGTGGCACTGCATTAAAAACTGACATCATTCTGGAAAGCATATTACCATGTGGGCTTAGGAACACTATGGAAAACTATTGTCCGTTAACACAGTTCGTCGCTACATCCACAAGTGCAAGTCAAAACTCCATGCAAAGCGAAAGCCATATATCAGCAACACCCAGAAACACCGTTGGCTTCTCTGGACCTGAGCTCATCTGAGATGGACTGACGCAAAATGGAAAAGTGTGTTGTGGTCTGACGAGTCCACATTTCAAATTGTTTTTGTAAATCATGGACATTGTGTCCTCTGGGCTTGAGA
This sequence comes from Gymnothorax javanicus, assembly GCA_029692085.1. Classification (NCBI taxonomy): domain Eukaryota; kingdom Metazoa; phylum Chordata; class Actinopteri; order Anguilliformes; family Muraenidae; genus Gymnothorax; species Gymnothorax javanicus. The sequence continues at coordinate 53,020,154 of CM056202.1, forward strand.
GGAAAAGGACCATCAAGATTGTTATCAGCACAATGTTCAAAAATCAGCATCTGTGATATCATGGGGATGTGTTAGCGCCCATCACATGGGTAACTTGCACATCTGTGAAGGCATCATAAATGCTGAAAGGTACATACAAGTTTAAGAGCAACATATGCTGCCATCCAAGCAACATCTTTTTCAGGGACGTCCCTGCTTTTTTCAGCAAGACAATACCAAGCCACATTCTACACGTGTTACAACAGCATGACCTCGTAGTAAAAGACTGCAGGTAATAGACTGGCCTGCATGCAGTCCAGAACTGTCTCCCGTTGAAAATGTGCGGTGCATTTTGAAGCGCAAAATACAACAATGGTGACCCCGGACTGTTGAGCAACTGAAGTTGTACATCAAGCAAGAAAAGGAAATAATTCCATCTACAAAGCTTCTACAATCAGTGTCCTCAGTTCCCAAACGCTTATTGAGTGTTGTTAAAAGGAAAGGTGATGTAACACAGTGGTAAACATGCCCCTTTCCCAGCTTTTTTGGAACCTTTTGCAGGCATCAAATTCAAAATGAGTGAAATTTTCAAAAAAAAAAAAACCCAATAAAGTTTATCAGTTTGAACATTAAATATCTTGCCTTTGTAGTGTACTCAATTGAATATATGTCGAAAAGGATTTGCAAATCATTGTATTCTGTTTTTATGAATGTTTTACACAAAGTCCCAACTTCATTGGAATTAGGGTTTGTACTAAAATGTTACGTGCATGCATAGGATCAGAAAGTTACACACACACACACACATGCACACACACACGCAGTCACTGAGGTGATACAATGATGCAATACTGTTCATATTGTACATTACGCACTTAGTGTATGCACATCATGAATAAAAGCAAACAGTCATTGCGTGGCTTCATTAAAATGGGGGGGGGGGGGAGAATCAATCCACATTGAATAAAACCAAAAAGGGTTTTTCCCTATTTTCATTTTGAAGTGTTACTGGAGGAAAGACTTTGAATATTATAAAAAAATTTGGCTGGTATAGAGTAAGATCATTTCTTGAGTTTCCTATTTGCTGTGCCAGCTACAGAAAAAGAAGGGAAACACAGGCCATGATCCTTGTTAGTCTGGGATGGATAATAACACAGCCCAGCCTAAATTTCAGAGGCACAAAATTGACTGTTTGTCCAGAAGCTGTGCAGTCAGTGAGTGAAACAAGCAAAGGTGGATTTGGCCATTCATGCAAATAATGAAATCCACGAGGCAGTGTTATATAGTCAGTCATACTGTGTAGCCTGATTTAAGAAAATACGGCTGAAGGGAAAGCTACCAAATATGAGACATATAAATTTTTTTGCGGCCAAGCCACAAGCCAAGTTTTGTCTGGTTGATTGTATATTTGCACAAATTTTGAACATCTTTCCACATGTTGTGTTTTTTTATGTGCAAATACATTTGTGTAAGTATGTGTGCGAGCGAATGTGCATACCATCATGTATGTCTGGGTGAAGATTTTATGTGGTTATTACTTTTTTATGTGGATGAATATTTGCACTTTGTTCATATGTGTTCATACCAGCATTTCTTGTCTTGGCACCAGTTCTAAGCCTGTGATGCGGTCATTATTTTGCTACAGCTCATTTACCAAAGCAGTTTGAGCTTGACTGCTTGAGAATCAGGACAGCCACCTCTGCTGCAAACCAAATTAGGCACAGCACCACAGATAGGAAAGCCAAGGGAAGCAAAGATAAGCCACTTCATTATGTGAACAAGGGAAGCCTGCACAGCCTAAACAGATAACTTCCATTGTTGCAGCAACTAAAGCCTGAATTAATATTTATTCATTCATTAATTGTTTCTTACATGGTTATTACTGGTTTCTTGCATTGTATCAAAGCAATTTGCAGTAGGTGTCATAATTTATGGGACTTTGATATATTTTCCCCAGATGGAAAGGAAATATATTTAAAATATATTGATTTTGGCCACAGTGCCTTTCAAATACGATATGTATACACAATTGCACTTCACCTTCAATCCAGCGAGAGAACATGGTTGACATACTGATTTGACAAATGATTTAAGACAACATTGAACGTTTCCTTTCAGTTTATTTAGCACTTCAAGCAATGCATACTGATAGGTCAGTGCATAATATCACTGACATAGGTGCGACTTGCATAAAATAATGCAAACACTTGAGTATAATATGATAGAATATTTATCGCTAAACACAACATTTTGATTTATCATTCTACGAATAGTGTACCTGACTATAAAAGAACCAATTCTGTACATGTCTGCTTACATGGAGATTAAGATTTATGTTAGGCTTAGACATCACACTACTGACACCTTAACTGTTTCTTTCACCAACTCCAAAAGTATAGTACAAGTATCAGACAGTAGTATTGAGACTCTGCTATTTAAAGTAGCCAAAATATTACCTCATTTCAGGTGATCTAGGAATCAGAAGGTTCCTGGTTCAGTCCCTGACTCCTCCACTGAACAAGTCCTTGAGCAAGACACTGAACCCCGCACTGCTTCTTATGTGCAGGTTGGCGCCTTGCATGGCAGCCTCTGCCATCAGGGTGAATGAGAGGCACAATTCTAAAGTGCTTTGTGTCATGTGACCAGAAAAGCATTGTATAAATACAGTCCATTTACCATTTAGGCTATTCTAAATATATTAGAAATGTATGAAACACTCAGTTTTTACTGTAAATATTTGAAATGCATTTCACAATGCATTTTGAAATATATTCTTGATATATCTCAAATATATTTTTATGCTACACTGTAAACCCTGAGAAGTGTGGTGAACTCAAATGTTTTGTGGAAACTGATTATCTCAAAAAAAATTGAGTTTGCCAACGTAATGATCTTGTGTTCACAGCACTTAAAGACATGTAAAAAATAACTTTCCTAATTTTCTTTAAGTTCCTTCCACACAATGCAATTAAGTTTGCCTCCACAATTTTTTTGAGATAATCCACAAAACATTTGAGTTCACCAAACTATCAGGGTTTACAGTGTATGGGAAGATATATTAGAAATGTATTTCAAATGAATTGATAATATATTTAAAATATATGTATTAAAATGTAGGAAGAAGCCATTTTTTTACATATTTGAAATGCATTTTAAAATGCATTTTGAAATCTTTATTCCAAATGTAACTCAAATGTATTTTCTTCCATATTGGTTTACTTATTTTGGACGTAAATAATTGAGTACTCCTCAATTTCAGATTTGCAGTGGATTCATTTGTGGGCATTTTCAGCTTGTTGATGGCCAATCTAATCATGCAACAACTGCTTAGCCAATTTTAAATTTACTTTTGTCCCTTAATAAAAAAGGGCCATGTGTATAAAAAGTGCTGAAATAGCTACATCATTCACCTACGTTGACAATATCCTCAAATTAAAGCTTAAAGTCTACAGTTTGAGCTCACTTGAATAATTTAATTGCAACTCCACAGCTGTGGTAGGCAGCAAAAATAATGATATTTCTGTCAATGTCCAAATAATTATGAACCTTACCAAATGTCATGCTATGCAAACACTGTGGCAGAATATGTGGCAGAGATACAATTGCAATTAGATGTGCCATGATACTGTATATAGGTCATAAAAATGCACAGACACCAAAATACACCAAGTGACTTACTTCATGGACTAGAAATGTAAGAGTGCTCAAATTTGGAAAAAGCAAATGCTTTCTACTTGAGGAAGAACATTTTTCTAATTGGTTTCTGTATTACAAGGCAAAAACTCTTGTAAAGGCAATCTTTTTTTAGTGTGGGCGCCACAGGCATAAATTGAATAAACAAATTAAATACAACGTTCCCAGAAAGATTAAACATACATACTGATAACCTCTGGTTGCACAACAAGGAGCAAACTTTCCCAATTAAGGCCGAAATACACTAAATGGCCAAATGAACCAATATGTCCAAATTAAAGTATTTCTGTGGAGAAGAGCATGATAAAATTCCTCCATAGTGCTGTGAAAGACAAATATTAAATTTTATGCTGTGTTCGGTCCTAAAGTTTAAGGAGGCAGTCACTTTTTCACAGAATGTTTTATGAGAGTGATGACTGTTTATGTTTTTTTATATGCATTTACTGAGTTATCTATTGTGTATTATTATATTTTGTACAAATATAGATACCATTCAGAGTGACAAACATGCAACAATACTTGTAAATTAAATCAGCAAGAGGGCAACTAGTTTTTTAATGGACTTCTATCAGGGTTCAGGGTTGGGACTGCATTCTTGTTAACCCTTCCAATGCTGTTCTTCTCTCCAATTTGTTAGGAAGTAATCGTCAGGATTGGAACAAAGTTCTTCTCAAGATATTCCATCCTCCTTTGGCACAGTTTGGTGCTGGCAAAGTATGTTCTCCACCTGGTTGCTATCCTGGAAGCCACTGGCTGGTGACTGACAGCTGAGCTCCGCCCACAACATCCTTACCTAACTGTGCTATCCTTATTCGTAGTTCCATTCCCTCCTTGTCCTCTGGGGTTCCATCCCCAAATTACTGTGTAAGCTGTCAATAAATTTACCTATTGGATTGTGCTCTGCCTCTGCACTTGATACTTGGTTTGGATTATAACATTTCTTACATCATTTTCATCTTTCAAAAATCATTTTTTGTCTTGGAAAAAATAAACTTTTTTAGAAAGCACAGAAACCTAATTGCATTAGGTTAGGTTAAAAAGAATTAATGCTGCACATAAATAGCAATCCATGATCACTTTTTTCAAAGTTTATATCATGCCTGTCCAATTTGGAAAAAAAACTTCCTGTTGACTACAAATAATTCCTTCTACAAAAGGATATGTAATGTCCATACTAAATAAATTAAAGATGGAAGATTTTGCCCCAAGCATTGCTGCATTGAATTAATTCCCATTCTATACAAAAACAACATACTGTAACTTTTCCCCCAGTCTATTTGTGGTGAACTGCTGACTGCCAATATGTATCACCGTCAGGTAGATGAGACTAAGGTAGTGTAAATATATTATCACTGTGATCAAAAGGCTTTAGAGCTTGGGTTCAGTTTTAATGTGCTGACTTTCACAATTGGTCTATGCCTTTTCTTCTCTATTCTGAACTTCAGTAAGAACATGCGAGAAACGGTGGGACAGGATGCCTCCCTGGGGATCATGAGTACGTCAAAGAGTGTTTAATGTCCAAATAAAATTCAACATTTATATAAGCAGATAAATAAGCAAGCACACGCAATCTCATTTGTTTGCAGGCCTCGCATCCAGAAAGTACCTACCGGGAATGCATTTTTCTATCAGTTTTTGATTATGTGGATAATCTGATGGAAGAGAGAAACTACATGATGCTGAAAGCATCATAGCCTCTGCTGGATATCTTTTTATGATGCTCCTTTAGAATACATACAATAAACCTCTCTCACCACCAAAAACAAACCAGACTACGGAACATTGCCTATTTGTGTGATGGTACACTTAATTAAGCTTCTCAGTGGTTTTTAAGATTATATTTGTATCAACTGAAGTGATCGGTTTTAGTTTCTGAAGGTAAATTTGTAAAAAAAAAAATATGAGAAAAAAATGCACTCATATATCAACCCTGAGCAAGGAGAAGCACAATCCCAACCCGCCTTCCACCAATCATAAAACTATGTTTTAAGTGAAATGTGTGCTTTTGACAAAATCCTCAAAAGATCTGCCCTAATTCTAAAATAAGCGCTTCCTCTCCATAAAGGCACACCATGCATGATGGAGAAACTAAGGGCAGGGGCTGGACTTTTCTGCATATGCCACTTCTGACGATGTGTGAACAGATGAATTGCTATTCTCATTTTTGCCATCTGCAAGGGATAAGTGGTATTTTTCTGCCAGGGATACACGCATTTTGGCAGAGACGGCACCAATTTTTGGTATCTTTCTGAAACATAATGCACTGCATAAAACTTTCCAGGACCACGTCCAAACTGAAGTGCAACTTATGCCTAGGTCCCACTGGGGAAAAATCATCGGCGATGTGGAAATAGACAAATTTTCTCCCGACGGTTCCCGACGTTCCCGATGTTTTTGCCAAAAAAACGGAGTAGTCGCATTAGAAATTGCACTTATTAGGCATCGGGGATGGTCCGGTGAACGTTCACTGATGCTTCAGCTATGGTCACAAAGCTTCTGAGAATGTCCCCCGAAAAATGCCCGTGAAACATCGTTGATGGCTCCCGATGCTCGGGAAAGCTCCGGGGTACCTTCACCAATAATCGGCAAATTTGAAACATCATCGGGGGAATATCTCCGTAGATTCGGGGATGCATCGGTGAGTACTTGTGAACCATCCCAGATGCCTCGGGGAAGCGTTATTGGGGAGGTATATATTGTAGTGAGCTACAAGGTGCAACCAGCCTCTATAATTATCGAACAGTTTGGATAGGAATCCAGTGCGAGACGCCAAGCAGGGTTTGGGAAAGAACTTTTTTTTTTTTACTGAAAAATCCTCTAACCTTCCTGTGCACTCCCTGTAACTCATCCCACCACAAAAACTGATATCACCAATGAAAACTTTTTTTTTTAAATTCACTCCACTTACTCCTGCCCCGATTCAACATTTTTTCCCCCTCTCATTTCCCCCTCTAGCCTTTATTTTTATGATTTTGTTTCCTTAATTTTTTCTCTTAATTCTGATATATAATTGAAGTTTGTTTAATGAGGAGAAGGCTGTCGGGCATTGCTTTATTTAGCTGACCGCGACTTGCGTCTGGCAAGTGCATCTAGTTGTTACAATCTGTACTGCAGCGGCCCGATCTTTTCCTTTAGAAATTAATCAACTTTTTTTTATTATTATTTTTTTTATTGAGTGGCTGTGCAGCAAGATGACCACAGCGGAGCAGACGGACAGGATAAAACTCTTCAGCAAAAGTGATTTTTTTTTTCCTTTTTTTAATTTTTCTGAAAAAAAAGGTGCAAATATTTACAGTGCACAAGTGGAAAAATGTCAAAAGAATGGCAAAACAAAGACTAAACAAAACACAAAATAAACAGGCAAGGAAGTTGCCAGGCTATATCAAAGACCCTCTGCAAACTTACAGTAACAGCAGTACCTTTACTCTCAGCAGTTATCTCTACAACTGTAGCCATGGGGCCTAATACAGCCTAATCCTAGCTGTAAAACCCCTGAAAATAATCCCCACAATTGCAACAGGCAAACACCATTTTTTGAAAATAATCAAATTAATTTATACCATATGTACACAATTGCAACAAAAATAATGAAAATAAATTAACCCAACACAAAATAAACAAACATTACAAAAATAATTTTGAATATAAAGAAACACCCCAAAAACATATGATGGGGGAGATAAAAAATCCCCATATGTACAAAAACCAAAGTGTCTTCGCAAACACCCCTTCTAAAATGGTTTGTGCCCACTGCAGCCCGCAAAATCCCCCTATTTACAAAGTGTGGTACAGCCCACTTTTTTCAGCCCGCCAAAAAGATCCCCTATATACAAATCGCCACTGTGTGGCCCTTAAGCTGTTCATTTTTCTCTTGATGTAAATAATACTATGATTTGAGCAGCCTCTTTCTTTGTTGGTACAATACAAGTTATTTACTTTTTCATGGTTTAGTTGACGGTTTTTCCGTAAAATGCTGTAGTGGAGCTGAACACAACTAATTTATTTTGGTCTAACAGAACCTGGTGCCCGGACAAAACATTGACAGTGTTTGGCTAAATATATGAATTTTGAATCATTCTCTCTCTGGCATGTACTTATATGAAATGTACTTATAGTGTGCGCGAGTGCAAAATTCAGTCAATCAGCGCCATGGGAAGAATATTTAACTGTCAAAATGAATGAATATAAAACTTTAGCGAAATTCAAATATCCCCGATGGTCCCCTGATACTTCGCGAGACATCACCGATGCTTCCGGGATGCCTCAGGAAAACAATATTTCGCCCTTCCCGGGCTCTGGGAAGCTCCGGCGAGGCCTCCCTGGCCTGTTTTCCCGACAAAACGTCGGGAACTCATCGGGAAAAATTTCAAAGTAAGCATTAAAATTTTTTGCAGTTCTCTCGATGCCTCCCGATGGTTCCAGATGGCTCGCGACGCTCCCGAAGCTTCCCTGGGACATCGGGGAACCTGTTCCCGACGCCTCCCGAGGTTCATCAATTTCCATCGGGGAGTACATTGCCGAGGCAAAAAATGCCCAGTGGGACTGAGCCTTTATTTATAATTTCACCAGAAGGAGATGACAAACAGAACAATGTCTGTCGGCTTATTTAATGGTAATGATATAAATAATAGATTGTGATTCTATTGTGTTACATTGTCTCATCAATTTTTATAACTTGCAGGCATTCAAAATAATATAACTTAACTGTGGAGCCTGTTTGCTGTTTCTCACAGCCAGCGTCACCCTATTGCAGGTTTATATATGGGCATAGTTGGATAATATCAGCAGAAAAAGTCAGCTCAACATAAATTGAGACACACAAATCATGTTTTCTGGATCTTATTTGATTCTCGCCCTCTGTTTGGAAGAGTATTTTTTGTATAGGGAATGCGCACTGTAACCTTAATTTGTGTGAAGTGTAGAATGCCTACGTAATTGCCCAGTGTCATGGTTTGTGAGGCGTGCGTGTGTTTTGGACTTTTCTTTCTGCTCTCGTCCCAGGACGAGATCGAATTCCTTTTCCATCGGATTCTTTTCCCAGCTGGCTGATTGAACTGGGCGGCGCTTCCCCGGACTCTATATAAGCCGGAAGTCCGCCACGCCTCCTTTGCTAGAGTGTCTGTTTGTAGCTAAGCACTATAGCCAAAGATATCTCTAGTCAGGATTTGTGTGACTTTATATCTTCCGGTTATTATTGGAGTTCCTTCCGCTTTAGGAATTTCCCTTTTTCATTTTTTTTCTCTCTCTCGCGTCGCTTCCATTTTTTGGACTATTATACGTCCTTTGGAAGCGTGAGTACTTTCTGGTGGTCTGTATATTCTCTGTATTTGTATTGTGTCCGTACTGCTCGTTCTCTCTCTGGCCGCTGCACTTGGCCTCTCAATTTTACCAGCCATTACACCCGGAGACAGCGACACATTTACAATCAGTGTTTAAAACTTCAATGATGAGGGGAGCCAGAGATATGTCAGTGCTGTGGACATCTGTCATCCCAGTTATTCAAATCCTCCCCATTACTGTCCAAATAGCAATTGACCTGACCTTATATCTAGCGTCCAAAGGAAATACCTAGTAAGTCACATTTTGATAGTTCGGAGAAAAATGGGGTACAATTTCCAGCCCCTGCATTAAGCTTGGGAATGATACCTTTGAGAAGTTTGGTGATGGAAAACACTTTTAATCAACTGCTCTGAAATACTTGTGAGAGTTATCCAAAATATGTTACAAAACAGGATTTTATGTGACTTACCACGTTTTACCGTCAGAATACAACAAAAAAAAAACCTAGTAAGTCACAGCTCTCAGCAGTTACATCTGTCGATTTCACCAGCAATGATGTTGTCCATCTTGTTTTTGGAGGGAATGAATGAAGAATAAATTAAAACATTAATGAAATAAACTATCATCATTTTATCAGTTGAGAATATCCAGTCAGTGCCAAGACTGATGGAGTTGTTCCAAGCAGTATCAACCAGTAAAAAACTAAACATATAAATTTCATTTCCAAGACAAGGCTATTCCAAGCTTTGATCATAGATGTAATCAGTGGTCTCATTTCATTATCACAGCAAATCTTACTGGGTTTTACCTGGGGATACTTGACTAATTTGTGTACTTGCTATGTTTTACCTCTGTGGTTTTGATGCACTGGTTTGCCAATGAAAACACTTTATTATGATGCAAATCAACCCAGTAAGGTGGATTTTGACCTTGAACTCATTTTCGGCCAAAATGTGATTTACTAAGTATTTCCTTTGGATGGTAGATATGCCTATACAGCTCGGAGACACGGAAACCGGGACAGTTAGGGTTAGCAGCCCATCCTGAAGCCTCTGAGAGGAAGAAACCCACATTTAGCTATGGAAAGACTCAGAGAGATATACCCCCAGGGGTGCCCGAGGGGGGACACAGACACGCGGCATTGGAGTTACTACTACAAGTACGGAATATGTTTGTGTTCAAGTGTGTAAGAAACTGCGTGGCCTGAAAATCCACTCGGCCAGGATGAAGTGTGTGCAGGCGGGGTGAGCAACACAGCACTCAGGAACCTTTCCTGATGAGATGCAGGAGGATCCAGACCCAGAGTCACTCCACAGTACCCAGAACCTCCAGGTGCTCCAAGTCCCCGTCCCCATGCAGAGCATCAGTACATTGGCGAGTTAAGTGGTCCCAAGCCAGCAAGGAGAAAGAGCGGCATCAGTTTGATGAAGATGATTCAGTCCTGGGAGTAGCAGCTTGGTGTGAAATCGACAAACGACTCCAAACAATGACTACAATCATCATCAGATGATAGGTTTGGAGGAGAAGAAAGCAGCAAAGGCCCCTATACAATTAACCATAGAGCAGTCAAGATCTACTAGCTCAGGCAGGAACTGAAGAACCTAAGGTGTCAATGTAAAGAGACAAGGGAGGAGGAGGAGAGGAGAGCTCTCACAGGGCTATGCTGCATTCTCCACAAGAAAATGATAACCTTAAGGAGGGCTGAATGGCATTGCCGGAGGTGGAGGGAGAAGGCCAGGATGTGGACTGCCTTTTTAGCCAATCCGTTAGGATTCACAAAATAGCTGCTTGGTCCAAAGCGCAATGGCTAATTCACCTGCTCCAAAGCTGAGATAAACAACCACCTTAGCAGCTCATACAGTGATCCAAACAGGGATCAGGAGTTGGGGCACTGCAAGGCCTTTGTCATTCCACCAACACCAACTCTGGGCTTTGATCAGAAGGAGCCTAGCTGGAAGGAGGTCCAGGAGGTGGTCAAAAGGGCAAGAGCCAGCTCAGCCCCAGGACTAAGTGGAATACCTTAAAAGTATATAAGAACTGTCCAAGGCTAATCTGCAGGCTCTGTGAATATCCTGAAGATGATCTAGAGGAGGGGAAAGGTTGCTCATCAGTGGAGATGTTCTGAGGGGGTGTGGATTCCAATGGAGGAGAAGTCAACTAACATTGATTAGTTCAGGGCCATCTCTCTGCTCAGTGTTCAAGGAAAGATATTCATCAGCATTGTAGCTGGGCAGCTGACTGACTACCTCCTGCAGAACAGCTACATTGACACCTCAGTCCAGAAAGGAGGGATCCCAAAGGTGCCAGGGTGCCTGGTGCTTACTTGGGGTTGTATTAGGCCTCAATTATTTAAAGTAGCACCTCAACAGTAGCACTCACGTTCAGTGTTGTGTTTAAATTTGCAATGCTCATCGAAAAATCATTTGCTAATGAATTGGAATGGGCTCAACGCGACAAGTGGAATGTGCTGAATACAGAGGCCACCAGATAGACAACTGCACCTGAAAGTATGGATAAATCCCAACTGCAATTAAATACAAGGCAATAAAATATTTAAAATGAAAAGAGGTGGCCTATTTTCAGATAAAATTATGGCAAAGATCATGGAGGAATTGAGATCCAATTTAGATGGTGAATGCGTTTAAGAACTTTAAATGGGAAATTGAACTTTGCTTGAATGAGAACTTTCACCTAAAAAAATTATACATTGTGTTTACTAAGTATAAATATTTGTGATGGCTGGTTGGCTGAAATTAGAAGAGGCACAAAAAAATCCCTTTTAACAAATAATTAGTTTTGACATATTTTTAATCATTTGCCTCGTCATCTAATGATTAGCAAAATTGGTAGTCTTCGTAAAGTTTATTAACAGAGATGATATATATCTTGTTTCTCGGGGAGGTCAAACACAAAACATACAGTATGATTAAACAGACACCAGTAGCGGTCTGGCGGCGGTAGCAAAGGCCTTCGGTGACCTCACCTTTCAATGCTTAATTACCTAATCCTCCTGCAGTTTTCTTTGCCTGATTAGCAACATTTGCTGAGACCAATTGGTAGAGAGGCTGTCAAATTAATTTTAATAGTATTGGTGCACTTTGAATCAACATTATGTGGCATTTTCTTCTGCACATACGTAAATGACAATGTAAATTTCAATGTCTTTATAACGCTGAACTCATCTAGCTCATGAAACAACACAGATTCGCGTAAAATAGTTTGTGAGGCTCATTGAGAAATAAGGTATGAGAACCCATTCTATATCCTTAATACAGTCAAGGCTAAAGGCCATAGATGGAAGTCAGCTGAAGCTTTAGATTTATATTTGGATTATTGCCTTCCTTACTGTAATGCCCCTCCTCCTGGGCATTCCTATTTTCCCTGGCTACCTGCCTAATCCTAATTATCCAATTATCCCCCTGCTCTCTGTTTAATGGTCACACCTTTTTCCTATTAGTTCCTATTATCATTATTATTGTTATTATTATTATCTTAGTATAAAATATAATATTATATAATGTAATTATATAATTATTCTCTTTCCATTTAGACCCCAATTTTCCCTCTCACAGGCAGTTCGCCTTACATTGCGACACCTTTTAGTTTAGAGCACTCCTGTTTCCTTAGTTATTTCCCTGTAAAGTTCTACTTTCGGATTCTTATGCAGTTTGTTAATTTTTAATAAATATTACATCCTTGCACTTAAGTCCTCCACTTTTATTCACTCTCCTGCTGCCCTTACGACATCCCTGGGCACCAGGAGTCTTACACTTACGATGTCACATCAAATAAATAAATGTACCCAATTGGCACTCACTGTCATTATTATTTCTTTATCATTACAGGTCATGTATTAGTCTACTCATTTTCACATGCCATGTAAACAGAGTAGTTGGAATGTTGTCCTTTTTGGAATAAGAGCAAAAACCAGAATGTTTTGCAGAATGCAGAAAACAAGCAAGATAAGGGGATTAGTAGCTCTTATAGGCATTCTTTGAGCAGTTTAATGCCTTGCAGCTTTAATGAAAACCATTTTAAATCTCTATTAGCTCACTTCCATTTTATGGAGCACTTCTGTCCTTGTGGCAGCTGACTTCCAACAGTTGAAATGGTAACAGCAGTAAGGTCTACTGACAGTTGTGGAACATAGCTCTTGCCAGGCATTTCTCACAAGAGATATGATTAATCAGCACAGTTAACCAATGGAACTTAATCACACTTTTATTATCCATTTTCTGGTGAGTTTTCACTTTGTATTGAATGCTGATATGCTAACAATGCACATCTCTGAACTGAAGAGGACTTACAGTATGCTCCTCGGCCAGAGAAGTCAGTGAAGATTTTTGTGGCAGGTTAAATAATAGCTTGTACTACAACTTGAGAGATATTCCTTTACCTGCCTCCCTATATCCTGAGGTGACAGGGACACTGAGGCAGCCCAAAAAAAGGGACAATTTATGGACACTATTGACAACAATCGTCCCCATTACAGAGGTCTGAAATGTACCTAATGATTATTCTGTTAAGAACCAGCATACATTGAATAACCAACCTCCACTAAGCTCCGGATATAAATCTCTTGTACCGATTAATCTCTGCCACTAGATGTAGATTGCGGAACTGAGCTTCACTGATATATACTGTGCAACAAGTCCTACAAATGCTCAGGAAAATTACTCTCCTTCACCTTGACACAGTTGTGAATTGCTTGCTCATATTTTATTTTTTTCCTCTCGCACCCCTGCGCATGATTCATTTTTACAAAGACCCTTTGGATTCAACCAGCTAATCCATCACACCAGCACTGCTCTTAAGTCAAGTATGTCTTGCTCCACTCCTATACTTTCTCTCCCTCATTATGGCCTGGGACATCCCTTGGTAACACCAAAGTCTGTGAGGTCTCTGTAAGGGGAACCCTGAATACTTTGACACAATTTTCCCCCTTTCCTTTTCTCTTTTCTCTATTTCTTCTACATTTCACTAATCTGGAGTCACAACTGATTGATCATGTGAGATCATGGTCATATTAATTTTGTCCATCCACACAGTATAAATCAGGGGAATAAAGGAATTTTTGCAGGAAATTATTTATATCCATAAGCTATGTCCATAAAGAGAATTCCTTAAATGACCTGTGGAAGTATCCATATCAGCTGTGTGGTGAGCTATTCCAGGGGAGGAAAGGTATTTCATTTTTCAGAGGACATGTCCTTTTTAACACCAGTGAAGGTCATAAAGTTCACTGCATGTGTGCGTCATGCGTGTGCTGCTGGACTGCTGTATATGTGATTATCGACCAGACATTTTCTGATCGTCTCAGGGCCAGCAGCATCACTGAGTCAGCCGTTAGTATCATTGCACCCTGGTATCATGCTTGGCCACCATTTCCCCATCATCTGCCCCAGAGACTTCTTTTATCGAATGGACACAGGAGGAGTCTTCCAGAAAGGCTAGTGGTACAATAAACTACTTTAAATGTATTTTTTAAAAATAGTTTTGGTTTTAAATCTGCATGTGTTGTGCATTTTCATTTTTTGTTTCACTCTAAACTTAATTGCTATCCAGTCAGGAATACAGTGTTTCTAAATGAACCTCTTAGCTTGCCACTGCATAATGAGATGTAAATGAGGTGGATTAATTGTTCTTGAAATTTTCATTTTAATGCGATTCATAACTATAAAGGTTTAATCATGTCATGCATTCTTTTAAGTTGTCATTTCTCAATGAATAATAATGCTTAATGAAAAAGTTTCAATGTAGGTAAACCAGTTTTGCGTTATGTAATCAGTTTTTTTCTTCCATTTTGTGGTGTTATCATTTTTGGAGATGCACGGTTGTTTCAATGTTAAAGATATGTAGTGCATCCAGTGGAAAGACAAGCTGTCACTGAAGAGAAATCATTCAACCTGGTGCTTCCCAATAACATGACAGAACAGTCCTTTTTGCCATAGGAAAACAGAATTGGTATTTAAAAAGTATGGAATCACATCTCATTTAAGTATGATTAAGTCTCATTTCTTCTTGTTATATTTGAGAAAAGTGCCTGGGCAATTGTAAATGATCTGAAACAGACTCCACACTGCATTTTTAGATGTTTTCTTAAATATCTCAAGTATTTGGGGGCAGAAAGTTTTCAAATGATAAATTAGGTAGAGTTCTATTTTAGTGATTTCTTATTAAAGATTTCATCACAAGATTATTCATCACTCTTTTGCAAATGTTAGGCATGTGGGATTTTAATAAAGGTATCATTCTAAATTAATTTCCATGAATTTTGCAATAGTTCCCAAAGGTGTGTCTTCAAAGATGTGAATATTTTACAGATGTTATGATGCAGGACATCCCACAACTATACAGGGTTTAAATCAGGTGATTGATCTAGCCAATCCACATTTTACTATTTTCTTTCCAGGAAGTTCTGCAGAGGTTGGATTCATGTTTTGGGTCGTTCTGTTATTGTAACGCAGAGCTACTATTTTAATCAATGTGGAAATCACGGGTGATTCCAAAATTTTGACTGGTAGTGTGGATAAATTGTATAGTTTAGGACATGTAAAGTGTCCATGTAAAATATTACAACGCTCAGCTAATAAGCTTGTCTTTTATGTACAGTTTTTAGACTATCCAGCATTGTTCAGGCCCGGACTTGAACACCTCCACAATCGCTGCATTCGCTCAAGACTTATAACTGTTCTACTGAGTGACAACTTTGACTTTTTAGTACTGTTCTCCCGAACTGTAACCCCCAATAATGCTCATTGCTTCCAACCTGAAGAACTTCAACTCTGAGAATTTGAACTTGTGATGTTGGTTTGCTGCCTCATCACACCAGTTTTCAAGTTGGACTAAAACTTTCGTCATAGGCCACTTGGCTGCCACGAAGTACACATGCACACACACACACACACACACACACACAACGCACGCACGCACGCACACACACACGCACACACACACACACACACACACACACACACACACACACACACACACACACACACACACACACGCCAGTAACACAACCAGAGCTAAAAATATGGCAGGAAACATCCCTTTAAAGCCGATGCTCATCACTGACCTGTTCTCAATCATGCTTTCCAATTACAATAATAAGTAATTGGCAAATGAACACAATTTCTTTCTCAATGCCATTTAATGGCGATTAAATAACAGACTAAGTTCAATTCAGAAAAAAAAAAACCTCTCTCACAAAGTGTGATTCACGAAAAAAGGTAATCTGATCTAGAACTTCCGCTATACCTTTTTGGCACATACCCTTACCTTGGAAAGCAGGCATTCTTACCCGAGCTTCATGATAGTTCAATAATTTAAAGAATATGTTTACTCAGTTTTGGATAATGTTAATTGAAATGCTCCAAATTGCACATTTAAATGAGGTACTTTATTTCCTGTCTGAACATAATGAGAAGAACTGGCAACACTTGATTGTGTGGAGTGTTTTCAGAGTGAACGTATTGTTAATAACGAAAAATGATTAAGACCAAATGAAGACTAAATGGGAAGTTCTGCCCACCATTTTCAGCTCTGGCTGTGCCACTGAACACACACACACACACACACACACACACACATGCATACACACGCAGAGGGCAGATGATTAGCAATTCAAAACTGGGGTGAAACTGGTAAAAAAAAAAATAAATGCATTAAAAGCATAGTTTCTTAAGTTCTGAAAAGTATTTGCAATTCCAGTATTTAAAACAAGTTTCAGAGAGAATAATTTGAGTCTTACAGCAGAAACAGAAAAATGCGAAGAAGTTGGGAGCCATTTAGCCAGCAATGGATGACTAGATTAAATTCAAAAATTGATTTTGTGCAAAGGCTTTGTCCTTCTTTTTTAAATGTAACATATTTATTTTTTTCTCTGCAAAAAAAAAAAAAATCTGTTTAATCAAGGGCCAAACTAAATGCTTTCAGCCACCTTTTGAGGGAATGACGCTTGGATATTTGGCTTAGACTGCTTGGAATTTTTTTAAAGGAATCAGTTTATGCAGACTATCATTATCTGAGGCACTTTTGTTAAAGATTGTTTGTGTTGGAGTGGCAAAGGGTGTGACAGCGTTACTGCCTTTTCCTGACCAGAATTGTGGCAAGTTTTCTCTGGATGGGACCTCAAGGAAGTCCAATGGTAGATTGTGTCCTGTTATCATTTTAATGCTCGTGTGGCAGATTTGGATTAATAGTTATCATGGTATTATAGTCATTCCCAAATGCAAATTGTTATGTATGAGTATTTTGTGTACATCACTGTGTATCATTTGTAAATGGAAACTTGTTAGATACTATTTTTGCTGCATTACTGGTCAGCTATTTGTTTATTTTAACATAACATAACATAACATGAGTGGCGAGAACAGGCCGTTCATCCCAACTAGACTCGCCAGTTTCTTTTAACTATTGTGAATATATCACTTCAGATACTCAATGTCTCAATGGTATCTAGCTTTAAGTCAAGCCTGCTCTTGAAAATTGCCAAGGTTTCTTCCTCAACAATATGGTCAGGCAAGCTGTTCCATATCGAAATTACTCTTTGGGTGAAAAAATATTTCCTACTATCAGTGCTAAATTTACCCTTTGTCAACTTCCATTTATGACCCCGAGTTCTACTAACAGAACTTGGTCGAAGGAATCCTACATAATTCACTTTGTTAATCCCTTTAACATATTTAAAGACCTCAATCAGATCACCCCTGAGTCTCCTTTTCCTAAGACTAAAGAGATTAAGGATCTTCAGCCTGTTCTCATAGCTTTCATCTTTTATACCCGGAATCAGCTTAGTTGCTCTTCTCTGAACTTTTTCTAGAGCCTCCATATCTTTCTTAAAGTATGGTCCCCAGAACTGTCCACAATACTCCAGATGTGGTCTGACAAATGTGTTGTACAAGAGAAGTATCACCTCCTTGGATTTGTACGCAATACTTTTGGCAATGTATCCCAGCATCCGATTGGCTTTTTTAACTGCTACGGCACAATGACTAGAACCTGTGAGGGTTTGGTCAACAATCACTCCTAGATCTTTTTCATATGGAGCACATTCCAGTTTTAAACCTCCCATGAAGTAATCCTGTCCAATGTTTTTATTACCAACATGTACAACTTTACATTTTGCTTCATTAAATTTAATTTGCCACATTTCTGCCCAACTCTGGATTCTATCCAAATCCTTCTGAATCACTTTAGTAGAGTCTAAACTATTTGCCAAACCTCCCAATTTAGTATCATCTGCAAATTTAACTAATTTGCTCTCAATATTTCTATCAAGGTCATTAATGTAGATGAGGAACAGCAGGGGTCCCAACACTGATCCCTGAGGGAGGCCACTCCCCACCATACCTAGCTGAGATGAGATTCCACTGACCACCACTCTCTGTATTCTGTCCTGTCACCAGTTTTGAATCCACTCCAGAATATCTCCTGTAACTCCAATGGAGCTCATTTTAAAAATTAGTCTCTTATGCGGTACTTTATCAAATGCTTTCTGAAAATCCAAGTATATGATGTCATAAGCCCTGCTCTGATCATAAGTCTTGGTGGCCTCTTCAAAAAATTCCAGGAGGTTTGTCAGGCATGACCTTCCCTTACGGAAACCATGTTGGCTATCCCTCAAAATATTATTATGTTCAAGGAATAATTCCAGCTCGTCTTTTATGATAGATTCCAGTATTTTCCATGCAATGCAAGTTAAACTGACTGGCCTGTAATTTCCTGGCTCAGTACGGTCCCTTTTCTTATACATTGGTATTATATTGCCCTGCTTCCAATCATTTGGTAATTTTCCAGTTTCTAAAGACCGTCTGAAGATAGCGGAGAGCGGTTTAAAGATGATCTCACTAACTTCCCTGAGCACTCTAGGACCCGCTGCCTTATCTGCCTTTAGTTTATGCAACTTGTCTAATACTTCATTATCCATAACCTCAATTTTCGCAAAATAATCTTGAGCATTGGACATGCCCTCTGGCCGAATAAAAACCCGCTTTGAGGTAAAATTCTCAACAAAAAAACTGTTTAAGGTATCTGCAATATCCTTGTTATCTTATAGCAGCGATCCATATTTATTCTTTATGCACTTAACCTCCTCTTTGACTTTCCTTTTTCTGCTACAGTACTGAAAGAAGCGCTTAGGATTAGTTTTTGCCCCTTCTGCAATTTGCCTTTCATACAGTCTTCTAGCATTCCTCAGCTCTTTTTTGACCACAGCTCGCATTTTACAGTATTCAGCCTTAGTATTCTCATTGTTATCCTTTATGTATGTCTTATAAAGATTCCTCTTATTCCTCAGACTCCTACGAATAGCTGTGGTCATCCATGGAGGATTTTGCTTTTTCAGATTACTTTTGGACACCTTTGGAATGATTTTACATTGTGAATCAAGTAAAACCCCCTTAAATCTTTCCCACATCTCATTAACAGACTCACAGTCCAGAAGTGTCTCCCATTTTAGTTTGCTTAGATATGAGCGCATCCCATCAAAATTTGCTTGCCTAAAATTAAAAATTTTGGTTTTCGAAGACACCTTTTTAACTTCCCATGAAACGTCAAAATTAACAGTAGAGTGATCACAAGTCCCAAGTGGCTCCAGTACCTCAACATTGCTAAGTCTATCAGAGTTATTACAAAGCACCAAATCTAAAATTGCCTTCTCTCTTGTAGGTTTATTAATATACTGCATCCAGAAATTCTTCCTCCCCTTTACCCTGTCCTTTCACCATTTTCCAATCGATACCAGAATAATTGAAGTCTCCCATAATAATAGTCCCTCCTCCTCTACAAGCTTGCCTAATCCTCTTAAAGAGCAGTTCATTGACAACATTGTCCAAGGCTGGCAGTCGATAGCGTAGTCTTATGTTTTAACCTGTCTCGTATTTACCAATGAGCCTGACCCAGATATCTTCACAGGGCAAGGAATGTTCAATTTCGGGAATTTCCTGTACATTTATGTTTTCGTTCACATAGAGTGCTACGCCCCCTCCTCGCCTATTACATCTATCCTTCCTAAAGAGCTTATGACCTTCTATATTATATTTATCTCCATCCTCTTCACTAAGCCATGTCTCTGTAATCCCAACTATGTCATAGCCCTCACTAATCATAACGGCCTCAAGTTCTGGAAATTTATTTTTTATGCTTCTTGCATTTAAATAAAAACATTTCAGGTTATTATTAATGCTCTTCCCCCTTGATTTCCCATGCGGCTGCTGCTTCAAGCCCCCCACTAGGCTTTGTTGCTTTAAAAGTATATCATCAATAGTGCATGTAATGCTGTCAGCTTCCATTAGGGCAGTCTGCATTTCCCTATGTGTAACACTCACCAACTTCCCTGACCCCCAAGTCCCTAGTTTAAATAATCCTGTGCTACCCTCCGTCAGGCTTGAACAGGTCACCCCTGTCCCAGAAAAAGTTCCAGTGCCCCATAAACCTGTACCCCTCTTTCCTACACCAGGTTCGTGGGCCACGTGTTAAACCTCCAGATAAAATTCTGCTTTCCTCTGCTTGCACGTGGTACCGGTAAAATCCCGGAGAAAACTACCGTGGAGGATCTGCTCCTAAGCTTCTCAGCTAATTCCACAAATTTGCCTTGCAGAACCTCAAACCTACCCCTATTTTGTTCATCATTTAGCACCCTCTGGCGCAAAACATGATCTGATGCAATACCACTTGTTTGTGATGAAATAGACTAGTGCTTTCTGGAAGTTTCTGGCTTCTTCTTGCCTGGAGGGGGCCGGATAACCCAGGACTCCTGTAGATTTTTCCAGAATGTTCCTAGTCTATATAAATGCTGTGATTTTGGTCACTTGGAGAGAGTTTTTGTTTTGGCATCAGAGTTACATAATGGCAATAGAGTGTTATTATAAGATTGCACAGTGGATTATTTGTAGAAATTTTTGGACCTGATCAGTGGAGAATAAATTTGTTTAAGTTGTCATTGCTGGTTCTCTTTGTTGTGATTTTCAAGTCATAACAATATGGTCATTTGTTGATAAACATGTTAATTATCCTTGGCGTACATGTCATCTTGTGTCAAACTAATTATTGAATTTGTTCTTGTGTCTTACCTGGTGTTTGTGCTTATTCAGCATTCAACCATGTTTAACCTGATTTCACCTTTTTTCTGAGGTATTTTTCAGCCTTGTGGAAACCTGGAATATTAGACCATAACCGAGCCACAGCATTTCAACTTATATGACACTGTGTCATGGGTCTTCTGGTATGTTTACCTGTGGGTCACTTCGGGCCTCACTTTTTGAGAGGTACAAGTCCCTAAACCTTTAAGTGTTAGTCACATAACCTCAAAGTACAGATTTCATCAACAAGCCAAAAGACATCTGAGATTTAGGATTCTCAGTCACAATCTCTGAGAACCTGTATCAGAAGACTGGTCAGAATACCTTTGAGTTTCTTGTAAGCTAGAAAAAAGTCTTTGATCAATGTGTGTGTGTGTGTGTGTGTGTGTGCGTGTTTGTGGATGTGTGTGTGTTGGGGGCGGTTCTATGCCAGAGCCTAAAATCAGATTTTTTCTGGGCATGTCATTGTTTCATTGGACCTTTCCCCGTCCTTATTCAAAATTGTATAAACCTCACAACCGCCAGTTTATAAAACATTAGAAATTCTGATATCATCAAAATGGGATTCACAGAAAAGTGATATACTGAAATGTATTGGGATAAACAGGCATATCCTGTCAAAATAATCTTTTCTATTCATTATGAAGGGTTACAATCCATTTGTTTCAGTTCCATATATATATATTTTTTTTTTGCAAGGGTCCACTACTCTTTTATATGTTTGGCACCTACTACCATGCCATGTTTCTCAAAATCTTGTGCTTGTGAAACTTCTCATTTTAAATATATTCTCTTAGTGTTTTGCCATCATGCTCACATAAAAAGCTGTTCTATTCTCCTCTGCATAACTTAATAGCCTCTCATACAATCAACTAAAATCTATCAAACAAGACATCTAATCCTTTCAAAGAACAGTTGCTGTGAACTCATCATCTGCAGATTGCAGGAAAATGCAATATGCTCGTTTTCTATATGTAATCTGGCATTTGTGTCTAATCAAGTAGCACAGAAGTATTTTATGAAATCCCTTGCCTGCAACAGTAGACCAAAACCATGGCTCTACATCCAATCATTTTCAGTGCTGATGATGTTCAGCTGGAATTAATCTGCCATGCCCAATGAGTATATAACCCAGAAACAATTTCAAAATGTGGCTTATTATTATTACTTTTTTTTCGCAGATACAGTGCCTTGATGCACAGTAATTTTTGAAGGTCTGATATTATGCTGTTTTTTTCCCCAAGTACAAAAGAGAAATTTACAAACTATTTTTGCAAAAAAAAAAAAAACATAAAAGTGGTTGAGAACCGTAATTTCTGTCAGCCAACTCGCATTTAAATAGTTAACTGCAGTATGATTAAATACCTACAATGATACTTCCATGTCCAGGATCTGACCAGGACACACCTTGCGGCCTGGTGAGCTTGGTGGCAAGCTAATTTGGTGCAAGCAAGAGTGATGCAGCAGCATAGAGCAATGCTGCACAGTGGCAGGCAGACCCATATTTTGGCACAGAGGCGGAGCAGGAGAGCAGGTAAAATAGCCCACCCAACAGAGGGGTGGAACAGTTTCTGATATGCCTAGGAGTGTCTATGGGAATGTGGGCATGTTTCGAATTGTTTGCTAGAACTAGCTCCACAAGTTAGGCTCCACTTATGACTGTCAATTACTTTAACATCAGCTAATGTTCAAGACTAGTTTCTACTGTCACTGACTGCTGCTAAATATCATTGTGAATCCATGCTTACTGTTCGTTGTAAAGACATAAAAATCAAATTGGAAAACAGCCAGTTCCCAATCTATCTATTAAGGAATCTTAGCTAGTGAATAAAAATCCTTTGAGGATGGCACTTGCAGTATAACAAAACCAATTGTGATAAGCAGTCGCCATTCAGGTTTAGCTACTATGTTATGCTAGCAAACATAAAATGTAAATTTTTAACTTCACATTCCAAGTGTGCATTGTTTTCATGGGCATGGGGAATGGAGCCCTCATTTAGTAATAGCTCTTAGCAAATTGGGCACTGGACTCACCCATGTTCGAAAAGCATTCCCGTGTAAAATAACAAGCACACACAAAGCAAATATGGATTAACTTCAGTCTGAATATTGTTGTTGAGACCAAAATCCTGCCAGAGTGTCTTAGTGTCTCCAGCAATTGGCAGAAGAACTGCAGTCTAATGCTGCTCCTTAAACTATAGCTTTGGACATCATCACTGGACACAGTTTAAACGATGAATGAGCAATGGGTAATGGCCGATTGAATGGAGAGGCCAAGTGCAGCGGCAAGAGGGAAACAGGGCAGCACGGACTCAATACAAACACAGAGAATGATACAGACCACATGACAGGATCAGTTCTCAAGCTTCCAAAAGGACATCCAACCATCCGACAACACGGAAGCAAAGCGAGAGAGAAAGAAGAAGTATCTCGGAACCAAGATAAATAAAGCTCCTCAAATGGGGCGATACAAATATTAGAGAGGAAAAGGGAAAAACCCTAGAGAAATAGAAACTCCACAAATAATGAGAAGATATATCGTCAAATAAATTCTGACTACAGATATCTTCGGCTATAGTGCATAACTACAAATAACACTCTAGCGAAGGGGCCGTGGCGGACCTGGCTTATATAGAGTGGGAAGGCGCCGCCTAAGTTCAATCAGCCAGCTAGGTAAAGAATCCGATGGAAAAGGAATTCGATATCGTCCCGGGACGAGAGCCACAAAGAGAAGTCCTTAACCACACAAACCTCCAGAACCATGACAGGACCCCCCCGCCAAGGGACGGCCCCAGACGTTCCCAAAGAACCCCATGCACGGTACTCCGAAATAAGGGTGGGACCCAAGATATCCTGAGAAGGAACCCAGCACCGCTTCTCAGGACCACATCCCTCCCAATTCAAAAAACTGGACCCCGTGACCAACACGCGACGCACGGTTTCAAATGGGCCAATGAAACAGGGGCCAACCTCCGTGACTTCCTCTCAACGGAAGGCCCTCAGCAGAAAACCAGACCCTCTGGCCAACCCGATAAGCAGGTGCAAAACGGCGCCTCCTATCAGCGGCAGCCTTCCGTTTATGCACCGCCATGGGGACAAACAAACAGCCAGACGGCTCCCCACCAGAACCAGGGTTGGACCACAAGGCCTCCCGCACAACAGACTCAGCATCCCACTGCATGGGAGCCACAATCCGAGCCGCCAGAATAACTGGCTCAGAAATGGGATCATGGCCCGAGCGGTCATAAATCCGTGACAAGGCGCCTGGCTTGATGTTTTTGGAGCCAGGGCGGTAAGTTAACGTAAAGTCAAAGCGATTGAAAAACAATGCCCACCGCGCCTGCCGGGAATCACGTCGCCTAGTCTGCTGGACACACTGGAAATTCCTGTGATCCTTCCAAACCACAAATGGATGTTCAGCCCCCTCCAACCAATGGCGCCACTCTTCTAACACCAACTTAACAGCTAACAGCTCCCGGTCACCAATACTGTAATTCCGTTCAGCCAGCGACAACGACCGGGAGAAGTAGGCACATGGGTGCAACTTATTTTCCCAAAGGGGGCGCTGGAACAAAATGGCACCCACCCCGACCTCCGAAGCGTCAACCTCCACCACAAATGGGAGGGAGGGGTCGGGCAAAATGACAATAGGTTCAGAGCTAAATCGTTTCTTCAACTCCTAAAAAGCAGCCTCCGCTGCTGGAGACCAAGCAAATGACGAGGAGGAATTCCTCTTAGAAAGCGCAATGATGGGGGCAGCCACAGTGCTAAAATTGCGAATAAACAACCTATAAAAATTAGCAAAGCCCAAAAATCGTTGAACCTCCTAAACATTCTGAGGAGCAGGCCAATTCCTAACTGCTGCCACCTTGTCAGGGAATAGTTTGATCCCACAATCGTAATCACGATGTGGAGGTAAAGACAAGCTCGTTGTTTGCCAAAATCCTCAGCGAGATAAACATAATCATCTGGAACGTTGGGAGGTAAACTAAGGTTCAGCGCGGCTCCTACACACCAATCTTGTTCAGAACCCGACGCCTCCCCCATGGGTTGAAATTCGGGGCGACTTGCCAGAATCTCACTACAGTGAGACCTACAGTCTGAGCCCCACTGGACAATTGGGTTATTTTGACTGCCCCAAAAGATCTGTGTCCTATGTTTAAGCAACCACGAATGACCTAAAACCACAGGACAAACCGGGGAATTGATAAAGAAAAAACAAATCTTCTCTGAATGACCGCCAAAAGGGATAAACATAGTCAAAAAATCAGAGACCTCGGTTATAAGCCCATCTCCCAACGGTCGACCATCCAAAGCTTTGATCGAGTGCGAATGTGAGAGAGAGCGGATGGCAATGGAATGTTTTCTAGCCCACTCTGCATCCATAAAACAATCAACAGCCCCCGAGTCCAAAAAGGCCTTAACCAATATTTTCTTTTTCCCCATAGTCAACTTTACTGAAATAAAAGTTTGAGCGGGAGATTGGGTCTGTCCCTCTAGCGCCCCCCCCCCCCGCCAGAGGGGCTTCCCATCTCCCTTTAAGCTCGGGGCAACGTGGATGGATACGTCCCGGTCCGCTACAATAATGACAAATTATTTGTCTGTGAACAGGCTTGCGAGCCCGGCCCTCATATGAGCCATCAACCTGCATGGGCTCACTAGAGGTTGAAATTTCAGTGGGTGGAGTTGGGGCTGTATGCCTGTTGCAAGGAACATTAACCCAGTTGCTATCAAGAGCCAATGCAGTACATTTCTCCTTGTTTCGTTCGCGGATGCGATTATCAACTCGCACCACAGTACGAACCAACAAATCTAAAGAAAGGCAAGGCTCTAATGTAGCCAGAGCATCCTTAACCTCCTCAGCCAAAGCGTGAACAAAAACTGTCATAAGAGGTGCTTCTGGCCAGCCTGTCTCTGTGGCTAAGGAGCGAAACAAGATAGAAAAATCAGCGACGCTCTCAGAGCCCTGCTTCAAATGCATTAGACGCGTAGCTGCGTCCTGACCATAAACATCCTGATCAAAAACATTTATCATTTCTCTCACGAGAGTCTCCACTGAATTTACTACCGGCGATCTAGCTTGAATGAGTGGCCTCACCCAAGTGAGAGCTGTGCCGATTAACAGTGATAAAATAAACGAAACCCGTGATTCCTCATTCGAGAACCGTGAGGGTTGCGCTTTAAAAAATATTTCACATTGAGCAATGAAATCTTTACATTTTCCTGCCTTGCCTCCATATCTTGGGGGTAACTGGAGTTTAGGCTCTTAGGGAAGGTGTAGTGATTGTGCTTGTGAAACGCTTTGTGTAATCTGAGCAGACAATGCTCTAATACTCTTGGAGAGACTTATTTGAAGGCTTTCCTGTCTCTGCATAGCGTCTACCTGAAGGCGAATTCTCTCTGTCAGCTCCGCCTGCCAATTATTTAAGCAAGTGAAGCCCTCGCCATAACCAGCAAGGACTGATTGTTGATGAGCAACAGTTCCCTCCAGCGTAGCCGTTGCTGGCGACTCCATAGCTGGCTAGAGTGTTCTGTAATTGCCGATTGAATTGAGAGGCCAAGTGCAGCGGCAAGAGGGAAACAGAGCAGCACGGACTCAATACAAACACAGAGAATGATACAGACCACCCGACAGGAACAGTTCTCACGCTTCCAAAAGAGGACGTCCAACCATCCGACAACATGGAAGCAAAGCGAGAGAGAAAGAAGTAGTATCTCGGAACCGAGATAAATAAAGCTCCTCAAATGGGGCAATGCAAAGGTTAGAGAGGAAAAGGGAAAAACCCTAGAGAAATAGAAACTCCACAAATAATGAGAAAATATATCGTCAAATAAATCCTGACTACAGATATCTTCGGCTATAGTGCATAACTACAAACAACACTCTAGCGAAGGAGGCGTGGCGGACCTGGCTTATATAGAGTGGGAAGGCGCCGCCTAAGTTCAATCAGCCAGCTGGGTAAAGAATCCGATGGAAAAGGAATTCGATATCGTCCCGGGACGAGAGCCACAAAGAGAAGTCCTTAACCACACAAACCTCCAGAACTAAGAACTCAAGATTATTTAGCGGAAATTGAGGTTAGGGATAACGTCGTATTAGACAAGTTGCATCAACT
Organism: Gymnothorax javanicus; assembly: GCA_029692085.1. Taxonomy (NCBI): domain Eukaryota; kingdom Metazoa; phylum Chordata; class Actinopteri; order Anguilliformes; family Muraenidae; genus Gymnothorax; species Gymnothorax javanicus. The sequence continues at coordinate 53,047,305 of CM056202.1, forward strand.
AAAGGCAGATAAGGCGGGGGTCCTGATGGCTTATATCCTAACAGTGAGATCATCTTTTATCTGCCATCTTTAGACGGTCTTTAGAAACTGGAGAAATACCAAATGATTGGAAACAGGGCAATATAATACCAATATATAAAAAAGGGGACCGTAATAAGCCAGGTAATTACAGGCCAGTCAGTTTAACTTGCATTAACGTGCAAAATATTGGAATCTATCATAAAAGATGAGCTGGACTTATTTCTTGAACGTAAAATATCTTGAGGGATAGCCAACATGGTTTTCGTAAGGAAGGTCATGCCTGACAAACCTTCTGGAATTTTTGAAGAGGCCACCAAGACTTATGACCAGAGCAGGGCTTATGACATCATATATTTGGATTTTCAGAAAGCATTTGACACAGTACCGCATAAGAGACTAATTTTTAAAATGAGCTCCGTTGGAGTTACAGGTGGTATTCTGAAGTAGATTCATAACTGGTTGCAGGACAGAACACAAAGACTGGTATAGTGGGGGAGTGGCGTCCCCCAGGGATCGGTGTTGGGACCCCTGCTGTTCCTCATCTACATTAATGACCTTGATAGGAATATTGAGAGCAGATTAGTGAAATTTGCAGATGATACTAAATTGGGGGGCTTGGCAAATAGTTTAGAGTCCACTAAAGTGATTCAGGATGATTTGGATAGAATCCAGAATTGGGCAGAAATGTGGCAAATGAAATTTAATGTAGCGAAATGTAAAGTACTACATGTAGGTAATAAAAACATTAGACGGGATTACTTCATGGGAGGTTTTAAACTGGAATGTGCTCCACAAGAGAAAAGATCTGGGAGTGATTGTTGACCAAACCTCACAGGCTCTAGCCATTGTGCCGTAGCTGTTAAAAAAGCCAATCGGATGCTGGGATACATTGCCAAAAGTATTGAGTTCAAATCCAAGGAGGTGATGCTTCTTTTGTACAACACATTCGTCAGACCAATCTAGAGTATTGTGTACAGTTCTGGGGACCATACTTTAAGAAAGACATAGAGGCTTTAGAGAAAGTTCAGAGAAGAGCCACGAAATGTTAATTCATTAAAGATGAAAGCTATGAGAAAAGGCTGAAGATCCTTAATCTCTTTAGTCTTAGGAAAAGGAGACTAAGGGGTGATTTGATTGAGGTCTTTAAATATGTTAAAGGGATTAACAAAGTGAATTATGTAGGATTCCTTCAACCAAGTGTTGTTAGCAGAACTCTCACAAATAGAAGCTGACTAAAGGTAAATTTAGCACTGATATTCGGAAATATTTCTTCACCCAAAGAGTAATTTCAGTGTGGAACAGCTTGCCTGACCATATTGTTGAGGCAGAGACCTTGGGAGTTTTCAAGAGCAGACTTGACTTAAAGCTAGATACCATTGAGTCATTGAAATCTGAAGTGATATATTCACGATGGTACAAAGAAACTGCCGAGCCTAGTTGGGCTGAACGGCCTGTTCTCGCCATTCATGTTATGTTATGTTATGTTATGTTAACCATGACACAGTGAGAGGGGGCGGAGAGGAAAAAACAGAAGTACTAAGAACAGTGGCATTTTTTTACGGACGCCAAGGGAAGCCAAGCTTCCCCAATAATTTCAGGACCGTAGCTGTTACTTCAATAAAATCAGGTTGTTTTACAGTTCCGGTATTTCTGTGTGCTGTTGCTGCTATCTCTGCTCCATTTCTCAAAGAGAGTTTTACAATTAGTGAGACAGCGCCCCTCTAAATGTTATGTGGTAGACTAATATCTTGTCTCAGAGGAAGCCAAATGAATTTGGTGTCCCTAAGCAATGAATTAACCAATCAGATAAGGCTATCGTCATGCCACTTCTAGAGCGCTGGCCACTGCCAGAGTGACCGACCTGAGCCAAGGGAAATCAGCAGCCCCTTGGCTTCTCATCAATCAAATCAAAGCTTGTTGTTAACGTCAATGAAATGAAATAAGAGTGAGAAACTTTATAGCTACCGTAATCTCCGTAAGCAACATTAGCAAGTGCAATTATGGAGGTTAATTATGAAATTGACTTTTTCAGTCTTTTTTTATTATTTTATATTTACACAGTTCTCGGATTGATTAAATCATCTTTCCATTCTGGTAAGTTAATATTACTTCTATTTTTCTTTCAAACATAAAAGAGCTTGTTTTGGATCTCATTTAAGTTGACTGCACGGCCCAATCGATTATTTAGCTTGCTAGCAAATTTATTTATTAAAATTTTTAAGAAGGAAGAAGAGTATGGTGCATTTAGATCGGTGTGCTGTTAGCTGTGAAGAAATTGCTTCAGACTAGCAAGAGAAACCAATTAGGTTAGCCAGTGGCCGAACTATGAGGAGAATACAACTTTGCCTACTGTAATCCATTAGTTCTGAATTGTCCGTACTGGGTGAACACAGGAATTTGTTAATGCTACAGAACACATACTGTAGGCCTACATATACAAAATTTTCTGTATTGGGTGATCACAGGAATCTGTAAATGGAACAGAATATGTTCTGCAAAAGTATAGTCAGATTAACAGAAGTATCCTTAATTAGTAAATGATTCTGAGCCGTTCATTATATGATCAACAGATCTATCTGTAAAATTGAACAGAAGATACAGTGAGTAAACAGAATTTTTTGGTTCTTAGTTGAAGGAACTGTCCGTAAACATTACTGAACGGATGTAAGGGTTGGCACGGAGGCCAGGAAAACGTGGACTGGACTCAAGTGCAAAGGTGGATTTAGTTGTAGAGTTTATTGCTGCCGACCGCACAAGCGGGAGACAAGCTCATAAAAGATGCAAACAAAAAGGAAGCGAGGTTCCAAACAATGAGAGTACACTGTAGTAATACAATATGGCAAAGAGATGGCACACTAAGTATTACAAACAGTACGCAAAGGAAAAAGGAAACGAGGTTCTTTTTAAATAACAACTATGTGCTAAAAGCAAAACAGCACATATGTTTAAAGTTTAAGAGTTTTACATTAGTTTCGCGAAACGGGAAAATACAGCAGCACAGGCATGTTTTACGAGACTTAGCAAAGAACAATAGTGCGGCTGTGGCTTAAATAGTTCTGCGAAAGCTCTGAGAGTAAACGAGGCACAGGTGAGGATGGTGGTTGATGAGTGAAGCAGCTGTTCTGGGTCTTACTCAGCCAGCGTGCTGTCCCTGGGAAGGCGAGACCTTACAACGGAACTGGCTAAAAATGTCCCAGTATTTTGTTTTGACAAGACATTAGGTCTGTACATTCTTTTTTACCGATTTTTTTTTCATAATACGCATCAGATGATGCCTATTGATGATGCGGACGGTTTGCAAGGCAAATGATCATATTGTTTAGATGATTATTTCCAAAGATAATATATTGATAATAAATTGATGTAGACATTTTATTGCTAGTTAGATGGCATTATAATCTTGAGGATAACTTTATAGGCAACACAGTTGCATAGCCTACATTTAGCTATGTAACTCAGCCCAGCCACCGACATCTCCTGATTGAGTCTGTGAATTAATGCTTCCATCTTTCATTATGGAATCCGTGAAGTGTATTATACCGGGTGCTGTGGTTACAATAAATTGGCTGTTAAAGCGATGATATGTAAACCCCCCCCCCGAAACAGGATATAAATTAGAGGTTTTGTGTCACTTGGCTTCCTCAAAAAATTTTCCCCACGCCTCGCCACTGCCTAAGAGGAGAAAGAAGCTGGGAGGTTGAGCGAGGCTGTGTTTGAGAGCAAGGCAGGCCAGTTTGTGATGCAGAAAGCAGCAGGATTTTCAAACAATGTGTCTCAAACACTGAAGTGGAAATGGGCTGTCTAGTGGCTAAAATGAGGCTTCCACAAAGTAAACCTTTCTTGGATTGTTAAGTACAGTGTTTGGTGGACATAACTGTCCAAATTCAAAGTATAAAACTTTTAAAGCTAATACCACGCAAACAGAGTCAAAGGAGTATCCACATTTTTGGACTCCTTTTGAAAATGAACCTAGAAGCATTTGAGATAAATAAGCAGCCTAGGTCAGCCAAGTTTCATCATTTTGTTTTACAACTCTAACTCAGAAAAAGTTGGGACAGCACAGAAAATACATATAAATACAGAAAGCAGTAATTTCTGAATTTTCTTTGACTTGTGTTTCATTGCAGATAACATTATGACAAGATATTGAATGTTTTTGTTCTGATCAACTCAATTTGATTATAAAAATACATTCATTCGTGCCATTCACATTCAAAAAATGTTGGGATGATGGCAATATAGAAATGAGATACAGAAGGGAAAAATTTTAAATGATGAAGACATTTAAAACAGCTGATGTCAGCGGCTGACTGTAATCATGATTTGGCACAATAACAACATCAAGGAAAGAGATAAAATTCAGTCAGTTTTAATTAGTTGTATTACTGCCATCCTTAATATGTGCATTGCATTTACATTGAAGGTGTAGTCTACTATTGCTCTCTTTGCCATTTCCTAATTAATGATCTTAATCATTACAGGCTTTAGTATTAGTCTTGTTTATTCAGTAAATAAATTGTTTGCTTGTTAATTACGCGATCTTAAATGGGAACAGGTTGAGAGCCTCTGTACCTTTGATGGCATACCACAGAAAATCCATCAGAAAATCCAAGGGAGTTTGGGTTGAAGAGGTTTAACCACTTCTCTTTCACTATAAACAGAGAACTATAACACAAGTTAAGGGCTTCTTAACTTTGGACTGGCACTGTTTGTTCAATAAAAACATGAATTTATAACTGCACTTTTAGGAATTATGATTCCTTAAGGACAGGCCCCAAGGCCAGTGTATTCAGGCCTCATTTATCTGTATTTTGTCTTTTTGAGGCCATTTCATTGCTTTTATATTTTAATCAACACAGTCCCTTCACGGTCTCAGTCAAGTGATGTATAGCCATACACGACTTTCACCGTCTCATATTTATTATCCTCACATTATAGGCTTTATCCAAAATGACCTTTTGGTGGGTGAGAAGCCAGAAACCTTGTATGCGTGGCTGTCAACAAAAATTAAAAAGAGTGTAGTTTGCTGGTCATCATGGTATATTTTCAAATAATTATTTTTTTCTGAGCAATATTTATTCTTTGCACACATTGCAGTCCACGGCAGTCCTTGGCACATTCAGCAGAATGCCAGCTTATTATTGAATAAATCCATAAAATAAGCTTAAATGGACAGAGGGATTCATATTACATTGGTACGTGACTTAATCTGTGTTGTACTAATCCTCAGACAATTCAATAAAAAATTCAGTTGTGTAATTCTTCAAGTGAACAGATTTTTGCATATTTTCTCAGAGAGGACTGGCCTATTACATGACTGTAGAATATACAAACAAGGATGTTGGCTGATTCAGATATTATAATTGTCTTAATTGAGGCTGTTCGGACTCTTGTAAGCATTTATTTTAGCCCACTGCAGTACCGATGATAGGCTGGTCAAATCGCTTTTCGTCCATGGTCAGTTGTCTGTTGTCCATCTGTTAACAATTCTTCTTGCAGGTTCCCCTGAGTGTTCAGCTATAACTTTTGGCAGAATTTGCATATTCAAAATGGCTGCCAGGTGACCATGTTGAATGCTTCTGTCATCGCTATTCCAATAAAACCACCAAGTGGACCTCCACAAAATCTTGTGCATTGTGTAATCGTTGCTGGATATGCATATTCAAAATGGCCACCAGGTCTCCATATTGAATTTGACTCTGAAGTTCACTGCTTTTCATATTAAACTGCGGGGTGGGTCTTTCTCAAATTTTGTACAGATGCTCACCATGAGGTGCAATTGTGCACCATCTGGATTTTTTTATCCTCATTTGCAAATTCAAAATAGCTGCCAGGTCATCATGTTGAATAAATTTGTTATTGCTATTCCAAGAAAACTACCGAGTGGATCTTAAAAACATTCTTCATCAGGTTATCCTAATGATCTACTAGTGCATCCTGTAATTTTTGGCCTCATTTGCAGACTCAAAATGGCCACCAGGCCTCCATCTAGAATATTTAGTCCACCATTGTACAGATGGTAGGCTTATGATATCGCTTTTTGTCCATGGTCCGCCTTCGGCCTCCCAACATCTGCCCGCTTACAATTCTTGTTATCACTTTTCCAAGAAAACTACCAAGTGGATCTTCAAAAAACTCTGCATACTGGTTCCCCCTAGTGTCTAGTTGTGCATCATATACTCTTTTGCCTCATTTACATATTCAAAATGGCTGCCTGTTCACCATGTCGAATGAATTTGTTCTTTCAATTCCAAGAAAATGACCAAGTGAATCTTCAACAAACTCTGCATAAGGGGCCCCCTTTGTCTAGTTCAGCACCATGTAATTATTCACCTCATTTTCAAACTCAAAATATCCACCTCGCCTCCATATTGAATATTGACACAAAAGGCGCAGGAAACTGCTTGATGAAACTGCTTGATATATTTTTCTGAAATATTTTATACAGATCCTCCTAAGGTGTAAATGGACAGTGTGGTTTTCAGCTCATCTGCCAATTCAAAATGGCTGCCAGGTTGCCATGTTACATGAATTTGCTAACACTATCCCAACAAAACTACAAAGTAGATCCTCACCAACTCCAGCAGACAGGTTCCCCTTACCGTTTAGTTGCGCACCATGTAGTTTTTTTTTTTTTGCCTTATTTGCATATTCAGAATTATTGCCAGGCCACCACATTGAATTTTGAATATAAATTTGGTCATCACTATTCTCATGAAACTGCTTGACATATCGTTCCAAAATTTTGAATGCAGGTCCCCCCTTAAGTGCAAATATGCAGTGTGGTTTTTAATTTCATATGCTCATACAAAATCGCTGGCAGATCGCCAAGTTAAATTAATTTGTAAGGCCTATTCCTGTGAAACTTTAGAAGAGATCTTTGTCCAATTTGGTATGCAGGTTCCTTCAAGGATGTAGAAGTGCCCCCAGTGATTTTTCTCCATTTGCATAGTCAAAATGGCCACCATGCTTCCATCTTGAATTTTGACTATTAAGCTTTTTACTGCCATTCCTGATAAACTTGGCCATGCATGGAATTTTTCTCCAATATTGTAAACAGGTTCCCTCAAGAGTGCATTGTGTGATATTTTTACCTCATTTTAATCTTCCAAATGCTGCCAGGTAGCTAACATGAATTCAGACAAATGCTGAATGTACGCTTCGCGCATACGTAGTATTTCATACAGCTTATTGTAACCTGTGTTAAAAAAACTAGGTCAAGGATTTAAGGCTGCAAGGAAGTAAAAAGGAAATCTTGACAAAGTAATGAGTGCGCAAATATCAGTAATCTTTACATTTATCTACAGTTTCATGCAGACTGTACTGAAAGGAACTAGAACATACAAGGAACAAAAATATAAACGTAACAGTTTTATTCTTTCTATATTCTGCAAAATTATTTCTGTGGTTTACTTGGTAGGTTTTAATTATGTGATCAAGGTTGCGTGCTACTGGGCTGTGTGCATTTCCGTAACCTTCACCATATCATTGTCAATTTCATACCTTTTGTCAAAATCGGCCAATCAGACAGGTGGGGCCTGATCCAGAGCACATCCTGTCCCCAGGTCAATGAAAGGCCACCCCAAAAGTCCCAGTGCAGCCATTTTTCAAATGTCACAGATGACTCAAAACCTCAGGGAGCATGCCATTGGCATGCTCAATGCAGGAATGTCTCTGAGGGCTGTAGCAAGGGCTTTTAATATTCATGCTTCAATAATAAGTTGCCTAGGACACTGTTTTGAAGAATAAGGCATGACAGCAAACCACCCACAAGCAAGACAACCGCGTATGACAACTCCTGCCCAAGACCGCCGTATCCGGACTGCCCATCTTCATGATCCTGTGAGACTAGCAACTACCACTGCAGATGAAACAGTAGGTCTCCAAAATGGCCACTTTACTGCCCAAACCATGAGAAATGGTGTCGAGGAAGTCCATCTCCGCACACGTCCTCCTCTTAATGGATTTGACAACACCCTTGCTCAACAAAGAAATCGGCATGACTGGGTGAACTGACACATCCGATGGCCATTGGCACAATGGACTGTTCTCTTTATTGATGACTCATTTTTCCAGCTTCACAGAGCGTACAAACAGCAGCATCTCAGGGGCTGCACAGCGGAACATTACGCTGATGCAAAGTCTTCAAAAGCAAGTCACGCCACTCAGTGGCCATCTTGGCAATGCCTCTGGGCAGTTATAGCGGGTTAAGAAAACCAGGCTCCTATCTAAATGAATGGTCTAAGTGAATGGGGAGAGAGCCATAACTTCTCTTTCATTTGTCACTGGGACAAAATAACTCCATAAATAGAATCATTGACCAAATCTTATAAAAACCGCTTAAAAAGTTTGGTAACTTTGCCCGAACATAACATTTACAGCACATTTTCCCCCACAGGTTACACTTTTACTAGGTATATACAAGGTTTCACGACACCAATTTCCATTACAGCGTGCTGTGATGTAATGCTGGCAGCTCATTCCACTGAGCTGAATGATATACACCAAATGGGCTCATCCCACTGGAGCACTTGAACAAAAAACCACAAAATCTGTCGGAACCATGAGGGTTGAAGCTGTTTTGAATCTGAGCTGTGTGCTGCTGTCAATGCAGTCACACGGTTGGTGAGATATGTTTCCGGGTTCAGCTGTACAAAGGATTATCTGGGGCACGGGAGGGATATGTCATTCAACCACCATCTCTAGCGTTACAAACTTTTCTATTGAAAATGCCTGAAGTGGCCTGACTCTTTTTTTATATCGGATCTAGTTTATGTCAGCATGTGCACAGGGTGGCATATGGTGATGGAGGAGTGCTGGTTTTGGGCGGGAAAACCCCTAGACATCGTACTCAACTGCATTTCATTGACGATAACTTGAATGCAGTACGATATTGCAAAGAGATATCGAGCCCTATCATCCAACCGTTCGTCCGTCATAACGTCATATAACGCCAGACCCCACATGGCCCGTGTATGCACGGAGCTCCTGGAGGCTGAAAACATTTGTGTGCTTGAGTGGCCGGCTTTGCAATGTCCTCAACCAACGAGTTCATCATCGGTTCCTACTTCTGGCCAATATCTGCCAACTCTGCATTTGAAGAGAATTGGAAACACGTTCCCCAGGTTACCTTGACCATTTGGTACGGTTCGTATGGCGAAGTTTCTTAAAATTTTTGTATTTCTAACAGTAAGAAGTGTTGCATATATAGTTTTGTTCACTGAATATTCAATCAGTAAGGTTTTTTCATTATTATCATTATTTTTTACGCCTTTATGAAACTAATGCTGTGGCATTGTTTAGAAAAGTTTACCAATTTACGATGATGGGTGCCAAGATCCTTCACAGATATCTTGTTTTGTTTTGTTTTTTTACCATTACCAATGACCACTGCTGACATTAGAATATATATATACAGTGCTGTGAAAAAGTATTTGCCCCCTTCCTGATTTCTTTTTTTTTTGCATATTTTTCACACTTAAATGTTTCAGATCATCAAACAAATTTATACAAAACCCAAAACCAGTGAAGTTGGCACGTTATGTAAATCGTAGATAAAAACAGAATACAATGATTTGCAAATCCTTTTCAACTTATATTCAATTGAATACACTGCAAAGACAAGATGTTTAATGTTCAAACTGAGAAACTTTTTTTTTTTTTTTGCAAATAATCATTAACTTAGAATTTAAAGGCAGCAACACATTGCAAAAAAGTTGGCACAGGGGCCTTTTTACCACTGTGTTACATCACCTTTCCTTTTAACGACACTCAGTAAACGTTTGGGAACTGAGGAGACCAATTTTTGAAGCTTTTCAGGTGGAACTCTTTCCCATTCTTGCTTAATGTACAGCTTAAGTTGTTCAACAGTCCGGGGTCTCCGTTGTCGTATTTTACGCTTCATAATGCGCCACACATTTTCAATGGGAGACAGGTCTGGACTACAGGCAGGCCAGTCTAGTACCCGCACTCTTTTACTTCGGAGCCATGCTGTTATACCACGTGCAGAATGTGGCTTGGCATTGTCTTGCTGAAATAAGCAGGGGCGTCCATGAAAAAGACGTTGCTTGGATGGCAACATATGTTGCTCCAAAACCTGTATGTACCTTTCAGCATTAATGGTGCCTTCACATATGTGTAAGTTGCCCATGCCTTGGGCACTAATACACCCCCATACCATCACAGATGCTGGCTTTTGAACTTTGCGCCTATAACAGTCCGGATGGTTCTTTTCCTCTTTGGTCCGGATGACACGACGTCCACAGTTTCCAAAAACAATTTGAAATGTGGACTCGTCAGACCACAGAACACTTTTCCACTTTGCATCAGGCCATCTTAGATGAGCTTGGGCCCAGCGAAGCCAGCGGCGTTTCTGGGTGCTGTTGATAAATGGCTTTCGCTTTGCATTGTAGAGTTTTAACTTGCACTTGCAGATGTAGCAACGAACTGTAGTTACTGACAGTGGTTTTCTGAAGTGTTCCTGAGCCCATGTGGTGATGTCCTTTACACACTGATGTCGGTTTTTGATGCAGTACCGCCTGAGGGATCGAAGGTCACGGGCATTCAATGTTGGTTTTCGGCCTTGTCGCTTATGTGCAGTGATTTCTCCAGATTCTCTGAACCTTTTGACGATATTACGGACCGTAGATGATGAAATCCCTAAATTTCTTGCAATAGCTCGTTGAGGAATGTTGTTTTTAAACTGTTCGACAATCAGCTCACGCGATTTGTTCACTAAGTGGTGACCCTCGCCCCATCCTTGTTTGTGAATGACTGAGCATTTCAGGAAGCTGCTTTTATACCCAATCATGGCACCCACCTGTTCCCAATTAGCCCGTTCACCTGTGGGATGTTCCAAATAAGTGTTTGATGAGCATTCCTCAACTCTCTCAGCCTTTTTTGCCACTTGTGCCAGCTTTTTTGAAACATGTTGCAGGCTTCAAATTCCAAATGAGCTAATATTTGCAAAAAATTACAAAGTTTACCTGTTCGAACATTAAGTAACTTGTCTTTGCAGTGTATTCAATTGAATATAGGTTGAAAAGGATTTGCAAATCATTGTATTCTGTTTTTATTTACGATTTACACAACGTGCCAACTTCACTGGTTTTGTATATTAGACAAAGATAACCCGAGTAAATACAAAGTGCAGTTTTTTGATTTGATTTATTAAGGGAAAAAAGCTATCCAAATCTACCTGGCCCTGTGTGAAAAAGTAATTGCCCCCTAAACATGAACCTTCTCCAAAAATGCCAATATCATAGTTATTTCATGTTATTAATTTGGGAAGACCTTTACTTTCCAAAGGAACATCCCAGGCAGAAAATTGCTAAATATTCAAAAGAGGTGAAGTTCCAGGCCATATAAATGCACTCGCAGCCTTGGCTGTGAGGTCATCCTTTCTTCCTGTTATGGATTGCAGAGCAGTTCTTTCCATGTCTAATAACTTTTGAAAGATTAAACAACCAGCAATCAACTTTCACAAAATATAGCGAGGCTTATACGCCATAACTTGATTGCTATCAGTTTTTTTTTTCTATAGGCAATATTGTTTAGTTCCATAGTACTGTGAAAAACCCATTCTTCCCCAAGCCCAGATTCTGTAAAACTCAACTGACTACAAGCAAACTGTTGGTATACAGAAAAATAAATGTATTTTCATTTAGTTTTGTCTGAGTATAAACAGGACCTTCAGTGAATTAACAGTTGATTTTTTAAAAAGTTAGTTGTTTTCAAATCAGTGATACTTTCTGACACTTTTAGGAGGTGGTTAGAGTAGGGTAAAGCTACTAACTGAGTGGTGTCTGCCCCCTTAGCCTCCACAGTGAAGTTGGCAGCTGCAGGAGAACAGCGGATAGCTGTACTCAGAGTTTAATCAGATGACTGATCAGTGATCTGATCAGCAGGGAAGATGACTGCAACCACACTCCTCAGAAAATTGCTTAAGAGGCATTGTTCTTTCTGCAATTCTATGCACATACAGTACTCCGAGTCATCAGCTAATGCGCAACACTCAGCATGTTTTAAGCCAGCAAGAAAAGAATTCTGGTAACATTGTCTCCAATTTATAATCATACAGTAGTGTGCAGTGATGAGTACACACAAAAACAATGAAAACATCAATTTTTTGTAAAAATTCAAAGGTGTTGCAAATTTTTTTTTTTTTTTTACTTTTACATACTCATACTTTTTGACCCATGATTAATGGTACTAAAAATTTGTTTGGTAATTTAATCCTATGTATTATTTTGGTAATTTGGTAATGTGATGTTGGGCCCTCAACGCCCCTCGTCACCAGAGTTTTAATCACCAGCCTGCCCTGGCTCCTGCATTCCCCATTAACCTGCACCTGTCATTAATTATCCCATGAGTCATTTGTACATATCTCCTTTCCAGTCACTTGCGAAGTCTCATTGTCAGTTTGCGTGAGAAGAATGAGCAGGGGTGGAGCTCCTCAGGAAACCTGTGCACGTTCTTCTCACGCAAACTGACAACGAGACTTCGCAAGTGACTGAAAAGGAGAGGAGTATATATGTACAAATGACTCATGGGATAATTAATGATAGGTGCAGGTTAATGGGGAATGCGAGAGCCAGGACAGCCCGCAGATTAGTACTCCAGTGATGAGGATTGTTGTGGGCTCGACGTCACAAGTAAATTTTGAAATTTAATCCTATGTATTATTATATATTACCCCCTTTGATTTATTCAATTTAAAAAAAAAATGGCGTACTGTATCTCCAATTGCTAACTCACTGTTTAATCTGTGCTTCTAGTCCTCACTAATAATGTCTGCTATTGAAATGCAAATATGTGTCGCTACCTTATCTAATGGCTCGATGTCTCTAAAATTCTCAAACATTGTTTATATTGCTTAGCACACCCAGCCACTTGGTCTCACTCAACAGACAAAAAATAAAGCAAATGCATCACTTTTGAGGAGATTTGGTGTGAGCAGATGTGCAGCTGAAGAGGAATACTGACACATCTTTAATAAGGGGGATCCTAACGTGATAAATGCAAGATGTTGCATGGAGCCTTGTATTACCTCATGTGCCCATCTGTCACAGCCTCCCAGTGTACTATGACACCCTGTCCTGTTCACCTGCTATAACTCTTGCTCTCCCATTTTCTGAGTTTTGGCTGGGAAGTCTGCTGTGAAAAAAGATGGCGACACTTTTCACTGCTTTCTGCCATGCTTTTCACAGCAGAGCTGATAAGAGGTCCTCAATTTCCTTCGCTTCTGGTTGTAAAAGTTGGTCTCCAGTGATTTATGCCAGTGACTGGAATTGATTTCAGTTTAATAATTGATGGCAGCATTGATACAGTACCTTTTAGGGTCAAAATGGCATTTTCAATAAATAATTAATTAAATTGTCAACAATTTATGTCTCTTATTGTTAAACGTGGTATACAGTTTTTTAAATATGATCCTGAAAAACTGAAACAATGTTTGCAAAGTTAATCATGCCTTTATGTTTCTATGGAGAGTGATCATCCATTAACTGTGCAAGATTCATGGCAGTGCTTTCAAAATGATAGAACGTGACTGTAGACATACGGGTATGGAATGTATGCATAACAGTAAATTATATATATGTACGTAGACTTTGTAAATGGGTTAGAAATTAATGTGTTCTTTGTCTCAATTCTTTTTTTTTTTTTTTTTTTAACCTGTATTAGCCCTCCATTTTAAGGCTCTTCTTATCTTGCCCACTAATTTGCCTCCTGGGATCCTCTGCTGAGGGAAATGCTTTCTTCTTTCTTGACAGCTCAAGAAAACTGCGAGCGGTTTGTCAAAAGCCAGGCTTATGACATCCGAGTTAAATTCAAATGACAATGGCAATCCCAGGGCTTAACTTTAGAGCCAAAGTCCCTCTAGCACAAAAGACTGCTGCCATCCTGGTATTGGCAAGGCTGGGCTTCCCTGGATGCTGTGCTGATAGATTGACTTCCTCTCCCTCAGAGTGCTCCATTTAAAAGGGTTCAGTGGGCTTGTGCTTAATCTCTGGAGCGTGTAATAAGAGCTGAAGAATTTCAAAGGTTTGATACTCTGTCCTAGTTTTTACTCTGTCCTTCGCCTCCTTTCTTTTCGCCAAATATTTTGTTATCTGACACTCAGGAAGAGGAGGCCTCTGCTAGTTGGCTTCTGAAAGGTTGTTGTTGGCTGGTGGAAATCCTAAATAGCATTTAACTGGAGCAAAAGAGATCAACCTGTCATGGGAATCTCCTGGCGCCCAGGTTCTGGGAATCCATTCTCTGGGAATTGAAAAAACCCATTAATTTCATAACATAGAATGTTTCCATCTTTCAGCTTTTCAAAATATGGGAAAAGAGCCCAGATTTCAAGTAAATATAACAAGGATCTAAATTAATGTTGTTTTCAGCTCTTAACTGTAATTTCAATCGTTTGGTGCAACGGATCATCATTGATCCCTAATCCGCATGGATCCCTCTTCATGGTTCGGTACACACATGATCCGCGGATTGGTTGATGAAAAAAAAAGGTTGCGCTAGGGGTGTGACGCTTATCGTATCGCGATGATCGTAAAGCGAAATGAGACAACTTGCGGCTCAGGGGTGTGTGTCAGTTGCGTCCCATTTCTTCTTGAAACATACAAGCGGTCTGAAACAAACAACAATCATTTGAAGTGCTTCCGGGAAAATAATTCAGATTAGAACTCCTCTAATTGTAGGCGAGGTTGGGCAGCTTCCATCACCTTTTAAAGCTCAACTGGCCATCCTAAATCTGCTCCTGTATAATACGCTCCAAATGACAATCAAGCAATTTAGCCTGTTGCCAATGATTATGAAGTGATAGAGAAGAGCTGACGGACGTAAGTGCGCTACAATGTTAAATTGAAAGAATGCTAACAATCTAAAGAATTACAAAAAAAACCTTGTCCAAACTCCATCTCTCATCGTAGCGTTTTAGCTGATTTTTAAACTCTTGCACCCCGAACTTGCCATCGGAGGATTACCTAGCCCTGCTTTCACCATGCCTTCTCCAAACCAGTTCCCATTTATGTTTCCCAATTAGCAACTCGGTGTTAATTCGTTTAGATGCGAGAATCAGTCGGTATAGAATTACTGTCCCGCTCCCCTCATCTTGCATTGTTCATTGCAATAATCAAGCATTTCCCCATCCACGTTAATTGTGACATAAAACGGCAACATCTTTAGAAGCTTCTGAATTCATGTAGCTCGCAAAATGACATATATATTTTTTCTGTCTGTGTCCTGCTTGATAGGCCTAAGAAAAATTTCTATTCAATGCGTTTTTGCTGACTGAGGTCCGAGTGTTATGTTTGCTTTCGAAAAAATAAAACTGTCTACAGCCAGTGACATTACCTAATGCAGGTTAACCCTCAACCTGTTTCTAATTTAGAATGGGACAGTTAGCTGAGTTAAATAACTGAGCACGTAGGCGACTGATAAGATACTTTACCAATTACCATTGATTATTAAGACATAAAGCTTTGCGTCAGTGGAGGGCTACAATGAGATTGCATAAACGCCAATTAACAGAATTTTCTTGAAATTAGACATTCTAGTAGAATATTAAGTAGCAAATGCTGCTGAGGATGTTGTTTAGATAAGGTTTAGATTTTGTTTATGATTAACTGGATAATTGCCATTCATACAATCTCATAATGTAACCTCCACACAACTTTCCCAGAAGCCGGACTAGAAAGACCCCATGTATGATTCTGACAACATGAAAGTTTGATGCATAGCTTGCATTTGAATTGATTTTAAATGCATGCCGTGAGGTGAACTTTCACAATGCACTAATAACCAATTTACTAAATTATTCAATTATCAACGCTTTGACGCAAGAGCGTTAGTAATTTAAAGACCAACATTATTATCCCTTTGCGGCATAGTATGCAGCTGCACTTCCCCGCAAAAGTAGCCTGTTCTTTTGGAAACATTTTGATGAAGTGCAATCTTAAAATAAATTAGGTTGCACTGCTGGAAAAAAAGGTTGAATCGCATTCATGCAAATATGTGTTGTTCAATGGCTATTTAAGTTTATAAATGCGGCATTCCAGAGGATGGTGGTCCACTGACATGGTGGAAAAGCAATGAGTGTAAATACCCCCACACTGCCAAGATGGCAAGATGCTATCTCGCTGTGCCTAGCACTTCAGTGCCTAGCAAGAGGGTATTCTCTACTGCAGGGGGCATTGTGACTGCAAAGAGGTCTACACTCTCCCCAGACAATGTAGACATCCTTATCTTTTTGAAAAAGAATTTAAAATTAGCAGAGGTGTGTTTTGCTTTCTTTCTTTTCTTCTTTTTTGATGATGTGGACATAGACTAGTTTTTTAAATCACTGCCCATGTTTAAAGAGAAGGTATCATGAAGTATCATGGCTTAGTAGCCTACACTGTAAGTTGTTTTTCATTCATGGTCCATGTTTAAAAGAAGAAGGTATCATGCCTTAAATTGCACTTTAATTTGTTTTTATATAATTTAAAGTTTTTATTTTTTATTTAATGGGCAGAAGTGTTTTACAAAGTAAATGGAGGACAAAGTTATATTTGTCCTGTCTTTTTTTGTTGTTGTTGATGTTGATCCAAAAAGTGATCCGATCCGTGACTCAAATCTGTGATACAATCCGAACCGTGAGTTTTTTGATCCGTTGCACCTCTGCTTTTCTCTGATCAACTTGTTTTGTGACGTGAAACGATTTTATAGGCATATTTTCCCCACAATTGAGCTAGTTATGTAAAAAAAAAAAAAAAAAAACAGGTTACATTAGTTGTCTTATAGAATTACAGGGAAGTCTGCATTCTCAGTGTACCCATCTGATTTTGCAAACGTTTCCAAGGATCGTCACAAGCGGAGAGTGCTTCAGCGTGACATCCTCTCCACTGTTAATTCTGAGAACAAGCTTAAATGGTTACTCATTTCTTTGGTAATTTCAATGTATAATTGTTATAATCTTACAATTGTATAATCTATTGGCTCAATTTATCATGTTAAAATCTTTGTTTCACAATAATTGTGAAGAATGAGCTGGTTTAAATCAGACTTATTTACCACTGCAAACCTTGAGGCTTTGTTGAGCTATGGCTTCGAAAAGGCATATTTTATCTCTATTATACAGCATATGGTCTGGTGGCTTCTCAGGTAGTGTAAAAAATATAGCCTGTGCAGTGGTGAAGCAACAATTTTACTGCCCAAGCACAAACACAGAATGAGCTGTGTGATGTCATGAGTGATTGGTCCCAGTAAGATTCTAAAACAGGGTCAGTTACATTCTTTAACTTAGACAACCCCTGAAATTCCACAGCAGTTTAATCTTCAAGTTGTTGGTTGGTCTTGAGAGATATATAATTCTTTTTTTCTTATCAATGAATATGGGTCAAAATATTTAATAATTTCACCTAAAATTATTTTTAACAATGATATTGGTGACATATACAATGTAAATCTTGAGGACTGAAAATGTAATTTAGATGTGCTAGAGACATCGCCTATAATATTTATTGTGTTGTTCCTATTGACTGTAAGCCAAGAGGGACATCAGCAATGTATGATTTCAATCTCTTTATACCCTTTAATCATCATGCTGCTGTAGCTACTATATGTCACGCAAAAGGAGTTATGTTTGCCTGCTTATTTTCAACTACAGCTCAATTTTCTCCTCTGTCAATCCCATTGCATTGCACACTGTATGCTGGGATTTGATTGATTTGAATCTGAATGGATGCTCAACGCAAGATTCTAGAATTATAGTCATTGACAATAGATAAAAGAAAAAATTAATCAATAAAAATAACCTATTTGAATCAGTAATGTATGTAATGCAGTGTTACAATATATCCACTTTTTTTCAAATTGAATTACAGTATTATAAATTATTATTCACTTTTTTTTTGCTGAATCTGAAATCTTGACATTTTACTGTGAACTGAGTGCAAGCAGAAGCACAAGCTACAGCTGAGGATTCAGTGTGTGCTCGGAAATGTGACATTTCATTAAATTAATTTCTCCAGGGCAACAGGTAATTAAACTGGACAGCAAATTCATTCCAAAAAAACAATACAAAAAAAAAAAAAACCTGCATATTAATGGGGCAAGCTGCCTGAATTCGGCGTTAGTCTAGTAATCTTTAATGATATGTCTCACATGATTATAAACCACCAGTTAGTCAATGAATTTGCGAATGGTTTATGTTCAGTGTTTACATAAACAGGCTTATTCACTGTTTTGACAGTGTAACAGTTGTCAAATCAGAAACTGTTAATAATTCTTAAAGGCATGAAAGGCACAAAACATGTATTCATGCACAACATGAATTCTGACATCACATATGTTCCTGTCAGCTGCATCAGAAATGTACTTTGGTGTATTGTGATTTGTGCTTCAGCACAGCCAAGTTTATTTTAAGCTGTTCTGCATTGGTGGGAGGCAGGTCTGTCACTCTGGGAAAATGTCACTTGCACTGTCTTAAGCACGATGGACTTGCAGCAGTAAGTCTCCAATGATTCAGTGTTGCTAGAAGCAAGAGAGATAAGGAACATTCTGTTCCCTTCAAGTAACTATGATAAAGCAGCTATTCTCCCTTGGTGCTTCATTTACCAAATATTCTCATATTTGTTCTTGTAGAACTATTCTCAAAGTCATATCAGATTGATGAAGATTATGTGACTTGGGTGTCAGCTTAAAAAATCACTCTGCTTATATCAATACGTGTCTGTTGTTACAATCTGTGAAGACTTTCAGATTAAGATTAAAAACGCCCATGAGTAAACATTTTTATTTTAATTTGATTTTTGATTTGATACGTTCTTGCTCCAGCTAACTGCGCAGATCAGGACAGCCTAGCACAACAAACCTCACTAATATCAAAACAATCATGGCATTAGTGAATAGGCTCAATGTCAGAGCCTGTAATACAATACAATACAAACACAAACCCAGATGCAGTCACAGAAGCATATTTTAAATGGTAGTGTGAACGTGAGTGGAATTTGCCATTGAGGTTGCCAGAGCTGCAGCTTGGCAAAAAATATTTTCTGTGGTTACTTTAGGTTCATCCGAGGATCAAACACTACACATAGATATAGATTCTAGGATCCCAAATAGCCTTTTACATGGTCACACAATGGCATACAGTAGGTAGCAATTCCACATCCCTGCCCAACAGGACTTCTTTAACTTCTGCTACCTTCTTGCTTTCTTATTTACGAACATTGAGTGGCATGAAATGAATACCCACTGATTCCAAAGCCAAATGACTAATTATGCCAAGCACTGCAGGAAAGCAAATTTGAAAAAACATCATAATTGTGCAGTGGTCCTGGGGAGCCCCACCCCACAGTCTGCAGGCTTTTGTGATTTCCTCTTAATCATCTGCCAAGGCATATTACACAACAAAAGGCATGTGGCCAGGCCTGGAGTGTCAGGCATTGACCGTCAATGGTCTGAATGCTGGTCCTGGAGAGATGGAGGGCCACTTATTTTTTCTTTTTGCCTTAGAATCAGCAACTAATTCGGACTGAGACGCCAGGTAAAGTGAATAACCTTTGTTATCAACTCATTTAATAGATCACGATGTGGCCTGTAAGCACAACAAAAAACAGCAGACTGTGTTTCAAGTCAAGGAACAGGGCTACAGACCAAGCCTTCGTGTGGAGCGCAAATAAATTGACAATCTGTCCTCACACTGGAATATTTCGTCATGTGTGATTTGCAAAAGCAATGCTAAAATGCGGCAGAAAAAGGTGAAACATGATAAGGCTTGAGAGATTTTAGATGATTCAGAAGCCTAAAGAAAAGGGGTTGTCAATTTGTACCATCTGTGGGGAAACCATGATGTATTCTTTTCACTAGTAGTGGAAATTCTCATAAGTTGAAGACGAGAAAAAAAAGACAAACTTGTAATGAATAACGGGAAGTTCAGAGCAGCATGATAGATTGTCTGACTTCTGCCCCATGATGAGGTAAGTTATAGTGGGAAGCGCAGATTCAAAATGTGCCAATTTGGTGTAGTAAAAGAGACAGACTCATTGATTTTTACATGCATAGGTCAGCAGTGTAGCAGAAATCTGAGGGGCCTTCTGCAAGTCACAAGAGGAGGGATCTTCCCCAAACACAACTCTGCAGAAAGAAATAAAAAAAAACTAAGAGTGGGCTTCAGGTAGACTCTTTTAGGAGTTGGTCTGGGAAGTGAACACATACCTATTGGCTGCTATTGGTCATCTTTATTCTAACTTAGTCTATATAATGATGTTGCCAGGTGCAAATCCAGTTTGTCTAAGAAAGGGGGGCAGGAGTTGGGGCTTCCACTAGCTGACCAAACAAGTGGGAGGTCTGGGGGACCTCCCCAGGAAAAAGTTTTTGAAATTATATGACTTAAAAATGCTATTTCCCAGCATCTGGAGATAGATATTGGGGGCAGAAATTAAAAGGTGCAGGGTTTGACATTTTTTTCAGTTGCCTGTTTGGGAAAGTGGGGGTTAAGATTCACTTGCACCCCCTCGTATATCACTTGCCCTCTGTACTTTCACTTTTGCTTAAGAAATACTATTAACAGAGAACAATGCGGAGTTTCAATGACTTGTTATTTGCAAAACAAATCTCATGACAAAACACAATAACACAGAATATACTGTAAACTAATCCACAACGTTTAAAACAAAAAAAATTCTAATGACTAGTTCAAAAGTAAAAAAAAATATGTCAGAAAAAATAACCTCCTTCTGCAGGTCATGATGCCTGTGCATAGCGCATTGAGTACAGGTAATTATAACATGCAAGGAAAAGTTGGCAATAATGAGCCCATACATGCAGTCAATGCAAGGGCTTGAATAATTGCCAGCAAAGTTGTATCCCTTCAGTTTTCCACTGTTCCTCATTATACCGCATTTCCATGTCATCTTGAAACGGATTTCACTGTTGGGCCCCTTCAGTGAAAGTCGATGTTCTCTATGGGTTGACGTGGATGAAGCCGGGGCCCCTCAAGGATGTGAGGCCGCCCCTGCAATGCTGTAATCCTGATCCAACCCAATTTTTCATGCATTTTTTTTAAATGCTCATACAGTGCAGCCCTGCAGTGACAGGGGAATAGCAATTGTAGACCTTTATAACAGAACTATATTTGTGAGCAACAGCCCAGAAGGTCCTAAGACTGGCTAGGAAAATAGAAATTGTATTTACGCAGCAAAAGAAAATTATAATGGCTATTTTTCCTCCCCAGAGACTGTTATAATTTGAGAATACATGTGCTTATAATGACCCATAACTATTTTCAACATTGTTAAAGTGGCCTTGAGTCATTTTTGTGAGTTGCACAACATCCCTGGCGCATTAGCAGCAGTTCATCACTTCAAAACCTTGCTTACACAGAAAAGAAAGGAGACATGCTGTGTTAACCCTTCTGAGTATTACAACCAAAAACAAGCCTGAACTGTTTTCAAGGCATTTAGCTGGGCAATAGGCTTTTCACCTGCTGTTCAGCCTATGTTGTCGGCAAGACCACCAGTTTAATCCACATCTTACATTGAAATATTTGAGACTTTGTTTTAAAGTGAAAATGTTGTGTCAATGTTTAACATCTGACTGTTTCATGTTCCCTCAGCTAAATATTTTTTAGAAAGCACAGAAACATAATTCCGTGGGTTAGATTAAATAGAGTTCTCTTTTCACGTAAATAGCAACCCATGATCACTTTGTTTCACTGTCTTAGATTAACCAGCTTCGACCAGCTATATCTAGCTAGCTCACATCTTAATGCAGCCATGGACCAGCTAGAAGCATTGAAGAAACATGGGGGAAAACTATCAGAAATCAGGCTTCGATATTTTCAGTGTGGAAAATGATCCATCGACGCAATGATTTTTCAACAGCAGTATCCCTGCATGACAGCATAAAATGTTTTTGAACCATTATTTATTAATATATCTTTATTTCCCACCAAAGAAGACTTTCCGGCCATCATGTGACATGATAACTGCTCAGCTTTCTCTCAGTTGGGGGGCTGTGAATGGTCCATTGGGGATTTAGGTGAAGTGCTGAGAGGATATGCTGGGTTATTAGGACCTTTTATCTCTTCAAAGTGCAATCTGACCCCATCACATTCTGACATCCTCTCCCCTTATTTGCTCTAAATGATCACATTAGTGCACACTCCTCTCCATTCACTGTATTATCTACCGCAGTGCACAAAAGTGCTGGACTTGGATGAAAAACAGAATCTTATTTATGTGTTTCAGTATGAGCCAAGGCATTTAACATAATGCTATGGGCTGAAAACATGATGGATGCAATACATTTAACCTTGTGTTCCTCACGCGTGTTTACATATCGCATGCCCACATACACTGCCTGTCCAAAAAAAAAAAAAAAAAAAAAAAAACCGTCGCCCATTTGGACTTAAATCAACAAATACTATGATTGGATCATTATTGCAGCAATTTATGTGTTTCAGCTAGCAATGATTATTTTAACCCTAACTGATGAAGCACGTAGCTTCTCATTACCTACAAAATTATGTTGGGAGATGTATCCCTTGGTGCCAAAAAAGATGTTACGGTGTTTCAGAGGGAGCAAATTATTAGCCTGCATCAATCAGAGAAATAAGGAATGAGGAACAACATGTATGCGGAATCATTTACACACATATATTTGCGCCCCAAAGTCCTGACCTTAACCTGTGCTGGAGGAAATTACAGAGTGGTTCAACTGTCGCGTGGTGAGTACAGGATCTGAACCAAAAATGAATGCAAATCTTATAGAAAATAAATGTTCTGATGCTGCATACGGTTGTCAAAACAATGACACAATGACTTTGCACTGTGATCAAAGCTATAGGGGTTCTAACCAATTGTTTGAGTTTGCGACTTTTTTGGACAGGCGGTGTATACTTTACACCCTGTGCTGTGTTTCCCACCCTGCTGCTGGAGAAGGGCTACATGTACCCGGCGCATTATAGATGTCTCTTTGATCTGACACCCGCTGTTCAGCTCATGAAGTCCTCCACTAATGAGCTGAACAGGTGAATCAGGCGTGTTAAATCTAGGAGACATCAAAAATGTTCTGGGCAAGGGTGCTCAAAGAGCAGGGTTGGGAAACACTGTCAAACAGAATAGATGTCACCCTTCTGAATAGGAAACATCAGAGACAAATGCCACAGTAGAAACTTAAAGTGCACCTATAATATGACTTTTCATTGGTCATTCTTGTATTCTTGAAGTCTACTAAAAAAGGTTTAAATGCATCATTGTTAAAAAAAAAACACTTGAGTTTTCTCATGCTGGCCATTTCTCCAGTACCTGTTTGTGTAACACTTTGTTGAGATCCTGCCCCCGCCCTCCTGAAAACCTCTGTGCTCTGATTGGTCAACTTGATTGCTCACTTGTGACTGGTCCACTGTTCGCGTGTGTCGGGAAATGTAACACCTCTTACCATAAATGGATTTCCGCTCCAGAGCATAAATGAGCTTTCGAAACAAATACCGGTGTAGCCATGTGGGTGCAACCCACTTGATTCAAAGGCATGCCAAACTATCTGCTTGGTGTGAAAATTCAAATGGTGACATCACCAACTGATGACAAAAATGGCCAGCTCTAAAGCAGTGTGTTTTGCAGCAGTGAGCGCTTCTTCTGGAGGTGGCTTTGAGTTGTTTTCTGCCACAGACCTTTTAAATGTGCATAAAAACGATATGATTCACACTACAACATTGAAATAAAGAACTTGCTGTTAATCTCAATAAATGTTGATTTTTGATCTGACACACCTTTATCTGCCAAATCAGGTGTGTTATCTAAAATTTACAGGACAGAGGCAGGGCTCTCCAGCAGCAGGATTCGGGAACACTGCGTTTCAGAGTTGATATTACCATTTTCAATCGGAAGCATTAGAGACAAATCCTACCGTGTTACGTACTGGACAGAGGGGGATCCAATTGCAAGATCAACAATGAGCCACCGGGGCACGTCTATAATGAGGAGGATAAGGAGGAATGGAAGACAGATTAGAGAACCTGTTGTACCTAATAATTTACTCACTAACTATCTCACTGATAATTTGGATTCTGGAAGGGAAACCACAGAGTAAAACTAGAATTTAGACTAAGAGGTTAGAGTAACCACTTCTAGTACAATGATCCAGCCCTGACTGAGGCAAAACCCACAAGCTACCCACAACTGATTGTACTGAGGGAATAGCGAGCCAATTATCCAATTACCAGACACAACTCGCATGACTGCTGGACAGGGAAAGAACCAATAAAGCAGAGACACAAGTTGTGACACCTGAAGAGTCAGGAACTTGAACTTTATATCAGTTTTGATTTTTATATCTCACAAACGAAATTTTTGGTTTCTTGATTATATTATTACTGTAGCATTGTGCCTTGTTTCAATGTATTGTTATCATTGGTGTACTTTTCTCAGTACTGTTGTAAACCAACACAAACTGACATCTTCACATAGACCTGGAGAAGAAAAGAGGAGCCTTGGTTCTGAGGTTATCTTTGTCTCTGTCATTTTGACCTTCGCTGCGCTTTTTTTCTTTTTCTTTTTGCAAGCTATTGGTTGTTAGTCAGCTAGAAAGCTAGATAGGTTAACTAGCCCACTTACGCAGCCTAGTTTGCTTTGCAATTTGTGAAATAAATCAGCTGAGTTTGAATGTTAAAACATTAATAGTGTTTGCATATATTGAAAATGTAAATTGGCATAAATGGGCATAATGTATTTCTAAAGTCGTGCCTTGTGTGCAGCTTTGGTGCTGACTATGTGCAAAACATGAAATTTTGGGTCGAAATTTGAGATTTACATAAGATGATGGACAAGATGGCTTTAAAAAAGAAAAAAATGAGGAGATGGATGTAAAGTAATCCACTGATTGCACCTGAAGGCAACCCATTACCTGGCCTGAGCACTAAGGAAATAAATCTGCGAGATCATGCCACCTATAGGTTGATGTCTGAACAGTAATTGGTATCACTCTGCTTTAGCTATCATTGTAAATCATTGATTTTTGTTTCAAATGAGTATTTATAATTGTATGATTCTCATTTTACCTGTGACCCTTTCCCATCAGTTTTTAAGATGATGAGTATCTTTGGATAACAAAAAAAAAAAAAAAAGGTCACTGATTCTATAAAACACTATCAACTCTGATATATTTCTGATGCCATGGTGCAATGTTCTGGTGTTGTCACCGAAGACAACATTAGTCAAGGCCTAATGCAATTTTCTTTCAATATAGGCTGCCATTTCTTGAATTATCTGGTTGTGAAATGATTTCTCTCACTCAATAGTGATTTTTACAAAATTGTTTATTGCTCATTGTGTGGCATGTAATTTCATTGCAGTTACCATTAGGATCTTATTGACTGAGGGCGCCATTTTTTTCTCTTAATCATATACTGAAGATGAGAAACTGTGCAGGTGTAGCTGAGCTCAACAAGGAACAAGAACCGAGAGGAGAAGCAGTGTAGAGAGCTGGCATTATTATTTCAAGGCCAAGATCATGGTTTAAACAAGAGTCATCAGAAGGTGATATATCCCTCCGGCCCCCACAATCTAATCTCAGAAATCCCAAAATATCAAAAGGCCCAGTCTGGGACATGATTAATACACACAGCAAGTTTCGTCAAAAAATATTGAACGGAATTCGAGAGCTGCGCCGAAAACAAAATGTCTACGGACGGACGGACGGACGGACGGACGGACGGACGAACTTACGACCACACTGAGGACTATATCCCCCCGCATTATATATTGGGGGGCTAAAAATGGTCAAAAAAACGCAATATACACCATTGAGACCCAAAGAAAAATACGGATCAAGCCAACCGCCTATAATTTATTTACAGATGACTCATACAAATGATGAGCTTGAGAGAATTTTGTTGAAGAAAAGTTTGTTATTTTGTGATACAAGATCTGTTTAAGCACCACTGTGATGTATTTCTATGGAGCCCCGCTGGGGTCAGCTGAGAAAAAAAAGAGGCATCCATATATCTTGACTCCCATTTTACAAATGTCGGATTCATAATCTGCGCCCATGATTTCGTAGTCTGTGCTCACGCTTTTGCAATCTGAATTCCGTGGGTATTGATTACAAAATCATGGGCGCGGATTATGAATTCAAGATTATGGTTTATAAACCATGCTCGAGGATTTGTACACCGACAACACAGATTTAAACATGGCCTTTTTGACAGCTGGCCCTTGGGGGCCTCTCTCTCTTTTTGATGATGGGAGGCAAGAGAAAGTGTGACTGACTCTATTGCCTTGAATCATTGCGAAGGCCCGATTAAAATATAGGGATATATAAAAAGTAGAGCAGCTGCTCACCGACCAAACTCCTCAAAAGAATGCAAAGGATGTTCACAGAGTTAGGAAGGAGGCAGAGAGAGGCATTCATACAAATAAAGTTCTGGTATATATACTGTCGGTATATATACTATCCCTCAGTCCACTTACAAAATTAAAACCCTCGGAGGCCACTTATCATTGTTAATGTAGTGGATTGGGTACTCAATAAGGATCTTGATACTCTGTTCAAAAATGGACTATAGGGAAGTGCGCATCTGTAAATTCAACATAACCTGGCGATCCAGCTGCGGTTTCATTGGCCCTCATTTATCAAATGTGCGTACACCAAAAAAATGGGTGTACGCCAAATCTTCCGCAAGGATCGGCATTTATCAATCTGAACGTGAGGGAACGGTCCGCAAAAATGTCACGCCAGGTCTCACCAGGTGTACGCAGATTTGAAACCAGCGAACAACATGCAGGAACGAGGGCAGCTGTCAAAATGAGTAATAAACCACATGCAGCGATGCGGACGTCATGCTGTTGTTGCTATTAGTAAAATGAATAAATAGGCTAAATTTATTAATAAATAAAACACCTGTGTTGAGAAATTAATTAAACTTTATGTTTTGAGATATCTCACCTGGTTTCTTGTTAGGCCAGGCATTGGCCTGACAATTAAAATCAATTTGATAAACCAAACAAACTGACATCTTCACATAGACCTGGAGAAGAAATCAGATGGTTCATCCAGTTATCATTTTGATGCTCAAAACCCATCCAGTCAGATTTTTTCTTTTTTGCAACTATTGGTTGTTAGTCAGCTAGAAACAAATACAATAAACCAATGAAGCCTAGTTTGCTTTGTAATTTGAAATAAATCAGCAGTTTGAATGTTAAAACAAATAGATTTTATATATTGAAAATTTTCAAAATATATTCAATTGAATACACTTTGCAATGTGCAAAACATGTTTTTGGGTGTTTGAAACATAAGATGATGGACAAGATTTTTTTTTTTGCAAATGAATGGATGTAACATCACTGATTGCACCTGAAGGCAACCCATTACATTGAGCACTAAAAATAAATCTGCGAGATCATTTTTACCACTTGATGTCTGAACAGTAATTGGTATCACTTTTTAGCTATCATTGTAAATCATTGATTTTTGTTTCAAATGAGTATTTATAATTGTATGATTCTCATTTTACCTGGAACCCTTTTCCCATTTTTAAGATGATGACATCTTCTGATAACAAAAAAAAAAAAAAAGGTCACTGATTCTATAAAAACACTATCAACTCTGATATATTTCTGATGCCATGGTGCAATGTTCTTGGCATTGTCACGAAGACAACATTAGTCAAGGCCAATGCAATTTTCAATATAGACCATTTCTTGAATTATCTGGACTAAATGATTTCAACAGTCTATAGTGATTTTTACAAAATTGTTTATTGCTCATTGTGAGCCATGCTGTTGCAGTTACCATTAGATCTTATTGACTGCCTTTTTTCACTTAATCATATACTGAAGATGAGAAACAGTGCAGGTGTAGCTGAGCTCAACAAGAACAAGAACCGAGAGGAGAAGCAGTGTAGAGAGCTGGCATTATTATTTTGCCCAAGATCATGGTTTAAACAAGAGTCATCAGAAGGTGATATATCCCTCCGGCGCCCCACAATCTAATCTCAGAAATCCCAAAAATATCAAAAGGCCCAGTCTGGGACATGATTAATACACACAGCAAGTTTCATCAAAAATATTGAACGGAATTGAGACCTTGCAGAAAACAAAATGTCCGGATGGTTCATTTCCATGAGGACTTATCCCCCAGCATTATATATTGGGGGCTAAAAATGGTCAAAAAAAACGCGAATAATTGAGAAAAGAAAAAATTCAAGCCAACCGCCTATAATTTTTTACAGATGACTCATCCAAATGATGAGCTTGAGAGAATTTTGTTGAAGAAAAGTTTGTTATTTTGTGATACAAGATCTGTTTAAGCACCACTGTGATGTATTTCTATGGAGCCCCGCTTCAGCTGAGAAAAAAAAGGCATCCATATGTTGACTCCCATTTTACAAATGTCGGATTCATAATCTGCACCATGATTTTACTGTCTGTGCTCACGCTTTTTCAATCTGAATTCCGTGTTGATTACAAAATCATGGGCGTGGATTATGAATTCAAGATTAGGTTTATAAACCATGCTCGAGGATTTGTACACCGGCATTCAGATTGGTTTTTTTTGACAGTTGGCCCTTGGGGGCTCTGATTTCTGGGAGGCAGATTCTCTGAACCTATTGCCTTGAATCATTACGGACCGATTAAAATGATGTAAAAAGTAAATTTCTCACAATAAACTCCTTGAGGATGTTGTTTTTAAACTGTTCATACAATCAGTTCTGGTATATATACTGTCGGTATATATACTTCCCTCAGTCCACTGACCCCTCGGAGGCCACTTATCATTGTTTGTAGTGAATGACTGATAAGGATCTTGATACTCTGTTCAAAAATGGACTATAGGGAAGTGCGCATTTAATTCAACATAACCTGGCGATCCAGCTGCGGTTTCATTGGCCCTCATTTAGCCCGTTCACCTGTGGGATGTTCCCAAATAAGTGTTTGATGAGCATTTATCAATCTGAACGTGAGTCGGTTTGTCACGCCAGGTCTCACCAGGTGTACGCAGATTTGAAACATGTTGCATGCAACAAATTCAAAATGAGCTAATAAACCACATGCAATTACAAACGTTTACTGTTGTTGCTAACATTAAAATGAATAAATAGGCTTTTATTAATAAATAAAACACCTGTGTATTAATTAATTAAATATAGGTTGAAAAGGATTTGACAAAAATCATTGATAAACCTGTTTTATTTACGATATGCAGTGTGGTAACATGCTCATCCAACAGATATAGCACTGAACAAGAAAAGAAACGCAGTAATTAAATGCAGACTGGAAAATAAGTTTGCGCGTAATTATTTTAGAAAATCAAAATTATTACTAGCGTGTGCACATTTACACTCGTTTCATTAATTTTTTTATTTTTATTTTTTATTTTGCGGTCACTTTGACTGAGTAACCATAAGAGTAGCCTACATTAACTAACTAGCAAACTTGCGTTTCTTTTGTTGCTCAGTATATATAGGCCTACGGACACTTTGACCGTGATCACATTTTGACAATGGCAGATCTTCTATTGTTAGAGGAATAAACTTATGTCCGACGTGAGAGGAACTTTCGGCATAGGGAAGATCTCCTCCGGGAAAGTGACGCGTGGCTGCTCGTTTTGTGTGGCACCAAATAAAATGTCATTGAGTAATACTAATAAAGTACAATGAAGAGTGATTTCTGCAGACTGTATTTTAACAATTACCCTCATGCAGCTCCGATCGAGGCGGTGGGGACTCATCCATATCCCCACCGCCTCGTATTCCCACGATTGAGCGAGAGCCCTGCTGCCACGCGATCCTCGAACGGTGACAGCTGGACGTTCGAGTCTGGTTGGCCTCCACTGTTTCGTGCGCTGCTGCGCCTGAGCGCCGCAACCCGTTTTTGGTGGCGTTCGTAAAATCGGACCACTTTTTTAACCTACATGTAAAGCATTTTGATTGTCAATGTAGGCTATATAACATGAAATATCATGGATCTATAAATTGAATTTATTACGGCTGATGTTGTTCACACTTATACGCAATGCTGAATTTATTTCTTGGCCACACTTATAGGTGTGCCAGTTGATGACCTTTCCAGTGCTGCTTATAGAAAGTACCGCTTAAAATAAATTTGGCTGAGAAAAAATGTTTAGCCTTGGACACACTTGAAATAAGTGTGGGCAATGGAGAAATGTGCATCTTGGCCACACTTATAAGTGCGTCTACCGCGAATTTCGATCAATTTTTGTGCTTGGACGCACTTAAATAAGTGCGAATAGTCGCTTCGATTTATTAATGAATTAAATCAAACTTCTGCTGCACTCCGGTTTTCCACCCCAACGGTGTTTACCGCAGCAACAATAGTTTTCCAAACTGCAGCCTTCTGGGCTCCCTTTATGTCACTCTTCATTTTATTTGGAAGCCTTATTTTGTTTTTCTCCACCTCGGACATGATAATTTATATTTCCTCCTCAGTGAAGTTCTTTCTTCTTTGCCGTCTTTCGAGCGTCCATGTCGTAAAGTGGGCAGGACTATGCCTCCCGGAGCATGAATTTATAGGGGCGTGTCATGTAAATTGCGATGGTTCCAGCCGCTAGATTTATCAACGCCACGCCAGTTATACACCGAAATCAGCGCACACTGTTAGTAAATCAGACGTGACACCTGGCGAACGCTGATATTTACACCAGAATCTACACCAGATCCTACGCAAGTTTGATAAATGAGGGCCATTATCTTGTGCACCATTTGTGACATACGGTAGATCTGATTGTCTCAATTTTTGTTCTTTTTAAGTTTTTTTTTTTTTTGGTCCCCAGGAGAAAATTTGCATAGTTTGACATTCAGCTTCTGCATTGTATTCTGTATTGATCTATGCTGCACTTTAAGTTCAACTGCTGTTTTAATTATAAAAGGATGGTAGACAGTTTGCACTCTTTTTGATTTTTCTTTATTCAGACAGGGATAAATTGTTTTTTCCTGATTCAGCCTCATACTGTAAAAGTCGCCCTATGCCTTATGAGAAGATGCATGCTATGATAATCTTTGCATTTCTGATAACCAAGAGAAATCCAAAAGGTCAATTTCAGCTGGAGTCAGATAACCATAAATTATTTTTTGGTTATATTTGCCTCATCCCATAACAAAAGCACTTGGGTAAAAGTGCATATGAGCCATTCCTCACAGCTTTCCACCAGAGACTGAGAAAAAAATGAATGGCAAACATATTTTAAATCATCTTTCGTGACAAGATGTTACCCCTTATATTGCTTTTTTTATTTGGCTGTCGGGTGTTGGAGACATAGCTGTGGAAGGGGATGGGCCTGAGTCAATGCTAAAGTGGCCCCTAGGTGTAGCATAGTTACAAGGTAACCCTACGGGTCTTCGGCTTCACTCCTGTGGTTCCCCATGGGAAAAATAAACTTATTCTGTTCTTTTATTCTATTGGCTCCACGGGTATTTAAGTTTCTGGGAGCAGAAAAAGATATTATTGCATCATAAATGATTAAGGTGTAATTTCATCCTTGAGGAACATGTCTGAAGACAGATGGCTGTAGAGTTAGTAGTGCTGGTGGGTTGAAGCCTGCTACAGAGTGTACTGGAAGGAGGATCCATTCTTGGCTACTGGCGGAATAGCAGCTGAGCCCATGACGTTTGTTTGAAACTGTCTTGCAAATGCACAAGGATGCTTTCAGTGCAACTGTTTAAATTTCTCTATTTGAATTAATGGTCTGTGTATTTACTGAAAAAAAACTGTGTAGCATGTAAAACCATTCTCTCAATCCTCCAGGCTCTTCTGCAGGAGGTACAAATCATTCATATTTACAGAATAACTTTGGTATGACTGCAACAACAACATGTTAAAAAATACAGCCTTAAACCATTATTGGCTGATTATTATCTGTGCAGTGATTACAATATTGCACCATCACCCCCACACAGTACATGAATGCATTATCAATGTGCACTGAGCAAGCACTGCTGTTCAGAAAGTGCCTTTGAACTGAACGCTCCGCAGGACTACTGATAACCATTCTGATTGCATGATGAGGCAGCAGGGGTATTCAGGCATTGGCTTTGTTTCTCTCTGTTCTTCCCCTGCTGCATACACCAAGCTGTGATGGTGGTAGATGTTTCAGATAATCGTCTCTGCATGTAATACTGCAGTTTTAGGCTTAGGGTCTCCTCTGGGATTAAAGGACACTACTGGCCAAAAAACTTCAAAGAGTTGTGTTTGACTATCAATTCTTCTCTATCTCTCTCTCTCTTCCTCTCTCTCTCTCTGTTTTTCTTTCTCTCTCTCCCTCCCTCACTGTGGTTGTAACATGTTAGTGCCGCATCTGCACTCACTGTCATGTTCTTCATGTTGTTACCATAGAGGGCAGTGCAGGCTTACAGCTCGATCACATGCACACTCTCACGCACACTCTCTCGCACACACACACAAACACACACACACACACACGCACGAACACACACTGAAGTCCATGGTAGGACAGAAAATAGTCATTACAGAGACACAGAGAGTTAGACTCCATTCATTACACTGGGTATGCATCTTCAGCCTTTGTAAAGAAAGGGTTTTTTTTTATAAGCCAGAGGTTGAAATCTGCTGACTTATCTCTGCTCTCGTATAAGCCTTAGTGTTTATGCAATTTATGCGCTTTGTGTCAGGTGGGGCATCATAAACAAGGTGGAGAATTTAAAAAGCCAGGGTTTTTGTGTATATGGTTAGGATTTAGAAAATATACTTTTTCATCTTTTCAGCTTTGTGGCCCTGAAAAACTTGGTATTCACATTTCATTCACTGCGGTTCTCACATTCTTCTGAACAAAATTTTCCAGGGGTGATGTTGCATTTTGTAACAGATGTTCATGCGAAAATGTGCAAAATGCATGTTTTATCTTTGCACAAATTACAGACCAAGTGCAGTAGGTAGAATGACCAAGGAAGCTGAATTTAGACTTGAATTGGAAGACATTTCAATACTATCTTGACAGACACCACAATCTTTTAAATGAAAGTAATGATTGGAAATTGGTATCAATCAGGTTAGAGGTTTACTTTTACTATACAGCTGTTTGAAATCCATGCAACGTAAGAGATGATTATTAATAAATTGATAAAAAGGTTAAAAAAATAACTTTCTTCCAACCTCTTGCTTGTCAGTGTTGTGAATTAGTCTGTTCCTTTTTATTATGTGTCCAGTGTTATTTTCCCGTGTTGTGTTTTCCGTTTCAGTGTTTACTGTATCTCCTTCCTCATGCCTCCACATTTTCAAGTTTATCTTTTCCCTTCCGCTTGTCACGTCTCCCTGATTCTGCACTCTGTTAATTGTATTATTTGTCTTGTTTCTATCCCCATCCCTTTGTTCTCTGAACTTGCCTCACTTTCCTGCTGTCTTGTTTCCCGTCTAGGTTATGGTCCACACATTCTCTCTTTTTCCAGTCTCTTATCATGAGTTTGTCCCAGTTGCTTTGCGCTGTGTTTACAAGCTTTCTCTTCCAAGTCTGATCATTTTTGTTTGACCTTCTTCGTTCTCCGGTTTTAGGATTGCCCTCTAAACATCATTGCTTATTGTAAGAACTGATTGCCTGGCCCTTTGAATTTTAACTTCTGAAAGTGGGTTTGTGCTGCATGCTGCTTGTCTGGTTTTTTGACTCTCTGCCCGTTATTTAGATTACGCTCCTGCTCTCTGTTATGTGCCCTGCAACCCTGATCTCTAGGTTCTTCAGTTCAGCCTGACACTGCAGTTCATCACAGTGGCAATAGCCCGAGAGTGGATACCAGAAAGTTGGATTACATTTCAGATGAATGAGCTTTCATGAGATTTTTGAGAAAAATCCTCTATCATCTTTACACAGCCACCTTTAAAAGAATTATGTAGACTTTAATACAGTTTTATACTGAAAAAATGTGATTAGATGTGCACCATGGTGATATCGTTTTGTAGTTTCAATACAGTAATGTCATATTTTCAGTTTACACAGTGTTCATAATGGGTCATTCGCAGAATGTGTCAAGGTTAGTCAGTGGTACTGGGACTATGGCTGACCATGTATTTGAATAATTAGAGGTTGTTGACTCTGAAATCGCAGCAGACTCAGCCAACTAAAAATTATATCAGGTTTGTACAGAGCTCAAGTCAATAGCGCTGCGGGACCTGCGGCTCTTAATCGGCCATCAGACGCCTGGATTCAGAGAAGCAGACCCTTTTAAATCAGTCCAAATACAATCTGCCTATAAAGCTTTATTTTATGTATTTATTTTGGAAATATTTAAACATGTTTAAAAGTAATTTAGTGAGAAAAAGTTTTTTTCCAATCTCCACTCTCAATGTTGTGCAATATTCCAAACAATATCATCTAATTCAAGCAAAAAAGTGTGTAGCTTATGCCATATATAATGCAACATGCATGAGTTGTATTATAGGTTCTGGGAGGACAGAGAAGCACCAGTTTGTTGTTACGAGTAGTCTATTCTGTTATGATGAACACCATATATACCAGTTATAAAGCTGCATTACTTTTATTGAAATGTGCATTTATTTTATTATTAAATAGATCAGACACAGATCATTTTATCATTGCACATCACCACTTGTTTAGATTTGGTATAGCCTAAATATTAGTTGACCGAAGAAGGCTATCAGCCCCTGAATCGTTCATCTTTTCAGTTACCTTAACAAACCCAATAAGAAGTCACTTGAAGTCTGGCAGCCATCATATAGCCTACTTATGGCATCAGATTAGGCTATCTATTTTGCTGTGTGATGCTGTCTTCGAAAACAATGCTCATAGGTGAACTTGCAGTTTTTAAATCTGAGGAAGAGCATGTCTGCTGCAAACATGCACCACCCCTGACACTCAAAGAATAACAACCAGCCAATGATTTTCAATTATCATTCATGATATTGTTTTGATTTCTGAGAAAATAAAATGCATTTTTTTTTCTCCTACAACTACGGTCATTAAAAATCCCACTGGTTCCAAAAGATTTTGAAAACTAACTTGGTAAATTAATTCATTTGTGATGAACACCCCCCCACCCACCCACCCCCTTATTATTGATTTTTGTCTCTTCAAGGGGGGCTCTATGGTCATTCAGTGGAATTCAGACCCCCTTTACCCCCTGTAATTCGAATATTGGCTGAAACTATTGCATTCCTGAGATTTTTTGGGAGTGGTATTCCTTAATGGGTAGATTACATAGTTTCTGTGAACTCTTTAATCACACGCATCAGCAGTTAGCTCCCCCACAGGCAATAGGTTAAAACAGCCATAGATTATAGGTCCTGAGATCAAAGAACTAAGACAAAGAAAATTTTGGAGAAAAACTGGGAAGACTTTTTGTTCAGGTTTGATTATCAGACCTTATAAAATGTCCTTATTCCTGGTGCTCTCCTTCCCACAACCTGTCCCTTCAAATTAGATCAGAATTAGACAGGAAGTCAACTTGATAGAGAGCTAGCCTTGGCCAGAGATTTGACCGGGGCAGCCTTGAGCACATATTCTGTAGTGTAAACTTTTAATTCCAGCCACTCTCTATTTAACTAACAGAGGTTGTGGTTCTCGACAGGCGTTTGCAGTGCTATTTTATGGCAGTGGCTCCTAGTGTTTGCTGTATTTTTTCCCCAACTAAACTTTAACAAGCAGCTAATTTTATTAAGTATCTCCTCCTCTCAATTTGAGGGAATATTTACCCACCTGAAACATGTCATGTGGCAATGCAAGCCATGAATGATAGACTTCTCTGGTTTTTATTGCGATTATTGTGCAGAGCTGTTGCATAAAAATGTGGTGACATTCAACAAGATCAGCAGCAGTTCTAATGATTCGCAAGTGAAATGGGTCAGCCCAATTTGACAGGGAGAAGTGACCTCCCTACCATTTAGTTATTTGATTCTGCGTTACCTGGACGGAACCCCCCCATATCTCCACCCAAAGTGAACTGCTCCACGTTAAGAGCACATTGCAAACAAAGAAGCTGGAATTTCTAAGAATTCCCCCCTCCGCACAAATTTTATATTTGGCTGAGTGCATTGAAATGGGTATAAAATGGGTGCCATAGTCAAAGAGATGGATGGTGCGGAAAAAAATAATATTCAAAAAATAATGGAAAGTCAGTGCTGCAGGACTTGAAGGTTACCATCACGCTTTTCCCCCAAATCCGGGCAGATTGCTAATTTACGGCTCGCTAAGCTAACAAACTTGAATCAGGGCATGAAGTATGCCACTATTTCTTCAAAATGGTGCCATCCTGACAATATAATGATATTGCTTTAAAATGCTAATACTTTATAATTCTCCATTTTGATGCTGAATGTATTGAGATAGAAAACTAAAGCAATGAAGTTTTTAACACTTATTTTGTTTGATCAATTTTTTTTGAGAAGTGAAGGGGCAAAGTAACTGAAATGGCTGGGCCACGCCACTGGTAGCCCTGCTCAAGTCTCTGACAATATCGTTAACGTTCTGGAAAAACAATTGTGGTTGCGAGAAAAAGCAGCATGCGCAGGGAAACTTCTGGACCGAGTTTGGGAACCTCTGTGTTGTCAAACAGAACATTCATTGCTACAGTACTGTACTTGGCCACAGTGCTGAATATGCAGTATTTCCAGGGGGAAATTGAATTTTAATGTTCAGGCCCAGATGGGATAAAAAAAGAACTTTCAACGCTCTATTTTCAAATATGGAAGAGTATCTGGGTGGCTCTGGAGATTTTCTGCCTTAAGCAAGAAGATTCAAAGAAAACCAGTATACAAGCAGGTCCCCAAAGTAAAAGACAGCTCTCATAAACTGTATTTACCTGGGTTAAGCATTTGGTGCAGCCTTTCCTCTGCTTTTCGTCAAGTTTTCAGGAAAATATTTTGGTCACACTTTGTATGAAGTGTTGCTCATAAAGGCTTTATACAGCATGTATAATGCCTCCATAAATGAGACATAATGTCTTCATAAATCATACATGAGCAAATGTCATGCTTTGAAAAGGGTGAAATAACATATCCTTATTCAGCATGTGATGGCAGATGTAAAAATGACAATGTAACTTAGCTGACAATGTCACCCTTGATGGCATTTAGCCACTAGCTAAGTGACATTGTCTGTTATATGACATCTGGCACCACATGCTGAATAAGGATGTGTTATTTCATCCTTTACAAAGCATGACATTTGCATATGTATGCTTTATGAAGACATTATGTCTCATTAATGAAAGCATTATACATGCTGTATAAAGCCTTTATGAGCAACACTTCATCTAAAGTGTGACCTTGAAGGGTATTCAGCTACGGAATGTGCTACTCGCAGCCCTCCAATGCTATATCCTCAACAAATCATTTCAAAGTCTAGAAAAAGCAGGGACATGCCAGGAAGAAAATTAAAAAAACCCTTCAAACACCCAAGCAAGACAGTGAAGGAACTAAATAATCCAATCACCATCATCTACTTTGCGATTAAAAGTCCAAGGTTGGAGAGAAGCTTAATGCGTACTGAAATTAAAAAAAAAAATGCTCCACAAAGTATTTAAAAACACATAAAAATTGAAGAGAAATGCAAAATCGTGAGAAAAACACTTTAAATGCAAGCATAAAAATACATGTGCACCCAACCATAGTGGTTTCTGTGCTAGTTGAAGTATATGCATATACAACCTACTAATGGAGGACCTTTATTTATCTTACTTTGTACTGGTTACGTGATGTACAAACCAAATCATTGCACCTAATGCTGACCATACACTAGAAGACTTTGAAAAGACACTCAAGACTAATATCTAACACACTGTAACATCTACAGACAATGTGTCATAAAGCCACAAAGTTTTTACAGCCTATAACATTTTGCTAAGACTAGGGATCCTGCAGAGTGCAACAATTGGTTGTTGTCAATATTTACATCATTGAACCTCACAATATTCATGAGCCAAGGCTAAAGACTTCCAGTAATCTTAAACAAGTTTCATTTTATCGGAACTGCGGATAGAAGTTTATGATCACCTTTCACCAAACGATTGAGATAATGATGATTGATAAGGCAAGTAGCATGCCTTAGCTTGAGAAAAACACCCGTCATTTCATTCCAATATTTTACATGTCTGCGAAAGCTAAATTGCTTCAGAAGTTGTTCGGTGTAAGGCGGGCATTACTTTATTTTTGACATTACTGATTAGTTGACAACCAGTTTATATGTGAAGCCATGCTCCAGACAAGGGCTGCTCACATTTGCCCTGTAAATCCAAATCCAGCCCTGGTTTTCTCTGCTTCCTGGTATAAGTGAATAATCATTGCCACAGAGTGGCCAGAATGTCATCAAATCTAACTCCCATGTACAGGGAGGAAGGAAAACTATTAATTCTTGGCCCCTGAGCACCGTGATTTGGGGAGTCCTGATCCAGACATTAAACTAGTTTTTCTGTAGCAGGGAGAAACTGTCAGAACAAAAAAAAAAAAAAAAAAAATGGAGGTAGTTACAAATTATGACATGAACTGCAGAGTGCTAATGTGACTGCAGTTGAATGCATTGATTCAAATTTGTTTCTCTAATGAGGCAAACTTGACAAATGGTGTAAAATGAACCGTGAATCTATAAAGCAATTCTGCTGTTCTTTGACAGGTCATTTAAATGTTAGACAGTGTTTGAACGTGCGGTTCTAAACTAATTCATTGGAACTCCTCGCTATTTTCTTTAATCCAGCAGTCTGTGAAGTACCAGAGACATTGTAAATATAAGGAGACAGCACACTGCAGTACTTCACAATGAGTAATTCTGAAACCCTAAAGATGATAGTACATCAACATAAAATGCAGTTGGCTAGTTACACCTTCGGATTTTTCTCAACCATACGACTTTGATGCTTACGACTGAACAGGTGGCAATATGTCCCTGTGATTGGAATATTTTGGCTCAAGGACAAAGACTACAGAGGAATTTATGTAACAAAATAAATACATAATTTAATACCGATGTCCATATTTGCACCAATGATAATTAATCTGCAGTTGATCCCTATAGTTCAGTCGATCATGGGTGAATTAGCAATAGACGCTCTGATTCATGGCTTCTTGCATCCATGACTGCACATTATCACTATATGCTAATATAGATTAATGTAGTTTGCACTTTCTGCTAGTGATGGACGTGTAATCATGATAATCATGATAGTTCTAAAAAGTTGGCAAGATAAAGAACCGTTTGCAGACAGCAATATAGTAGTTGCACACTGAGCAAGCTAAGGAGAGTGGTGCTTATTCATAATCTACTGACAATTGTGGATAATATTCTTAGTGGCTATGGGCTAAAATTACAGTTTACAATCACTATGGCAACAACAAAAGTTTGAGGTTGCATTAAAAGTGGAAAGCTGTGATCTTCCCCTTCTTTACAATCAAGCATCATGCATTCGTACAAGCCTTGTTGCGTGAAAAATATAGTTTTTCGCCAGCACTAATGCCCTTAAGAGCTCATTTCCAGACTACCTCTGGTGAACAGTTTGACAGTGTCTATGAATAAGGAAATTAAACAGCAATGCATATGCCAGTGTGTTAGATATAGGCATCTCCCCTTTCGAAAAGATAGGGTCTGGTCTTGCTGGTTGCAATCCTGCTGCTTGAGGGTGTTTCAAAGATGGCGCCAAAGTGTGGTGTCTCCTCATATTTACAAGATCTCTGTAAACATCCTTAATGAGTAATTCTGAAGAAGCCCACTGTGGTTTCTTGGTGCAATGTTCACAAATACCCTGTTATAAACTGACTGAATCTAACAGTTAAATTACCGCATTGTTTCCTGGTTATTTTAACGATAATTGGAGTCCTGCATGCATTTAACTGTGGTTTACACTTAACATACAAGGAACTTTGTTGTAAACTT
The DNA here is from genome assembly GCA_029692085.1 of Gymnothorax javanicus. Classification (NCBI taxonomy): domain Eukaryota; kingdom Metazoa; phylum Chordata; class Actinopteri; order Anguilliformes; family Muraenidae; genus Gymnothorax; species Gymnothorax javanicus. Next base: position 53,087,151 of record CM056202.1, read on the forward strand.
ATTGTAAAATTACAGTAAAAAAAACTGGCAGAAAAAGTGCAACTTTATAACATTGTAGACAGAGCATCTGTGTGCTGTATGTCTAGCCTGTTTTTAGCTCCCTGTGCCATTCTGCCTCTGACCCCCCGAGTCAGTCAGTGTGGGCTTCAAAAACTGATCCTCTCACTGCCAGAAATTTGGTGTCTCTTCCCACACCAGCCTAATTGGCCAGTTGATTGGCCTCGTCTTTGATGTGGGCTTCAGCACTCGTCACAATGGAAGATGCACACAAATTAAACCATAGCCTTCCAGGGGCTCGGGGTGCAGTATGACCCCAAGACACAAATTACTCTGCCTCAGTTTTTGGACTTAAAGCAGACAGATTTCATACCTGTTTGTAAATGATGACGGATTTCTTTACTTTTGGAGTACAGAGACAGAAGAGTGAATGTCAAAAAAGACAGGCATTATAAGGCTTTCATTGCCAGTCAAAGCAGAATACTAGTGTCTTTTCGGTACTGCAGTTGCATTCTGCTGATATGAGTGGAACTTTTCACTGAGGTTGGTCGGCAGGCCAGGCCCCCACCAGTTCTCAGTTAGTGGGTCCACCAAGGAGATTTTGTGGGGAGCAAATATTATATATAGGATGGGGAAGACAGTTTTTGAAGTGAAAGTCTCTTGAAATTGGCCACTTTCGGCTCTGCGAAATGCCATTACAGCCAGCATTCAGTGGACAGTCTTTTAATTACTGAGATGTCTATTAGCGTGTTGCACACATTTCACCTGGTGCCTACGCTGCCTCCCTATATGCAGCAAAGGACTGATGGTATTCTCTGCTTCCTTGATAATAATATTAAAAGAGGGATCATGATCTTAAACTCTCATCATTCCTTCACTATTTCCAATGAATGTAAATGCTGCAATATTTAGCAATGTATTGCACAGCTTGGCCCTGAAAAATGATTTTGCTGCTCATTCCTGTGCATGGAAATGGATTATGGACAAACATTCGATATACAGTGCTGTGAAAAAGTATTTTCCCCTTCCGGATTTCACCTATTTTTTATGTATTTATCACACTTTCAGATCATCAAACATATTTTGAAATAAGACAAAGATAACCCAAGTGAACAAAAAACTGCAGTTTTTAAATGATCCATCCATTATCTATGCTGCTTCTTAGAGTCGCAGGGAAGCAGTGGCCTCTCTCAGCTAACTGTGGGCGAAAGGCAGGGACGCACCCTGGACATCGCAGGGCGAACACACTGTTCACTCATACACTCCTACCTACAGGCAATTTAGAGTCTCCAATTAGCCTGGTATGTGTGTATTTGGATTGTGGGAAGAAACCAGGGTACCCGGAGGAAACCCATGTGAACACGAGGAGAATGTGCAAATTCCACATAAAAGGCCCCAGGCCGGATTTTAACCCATGACCTTGCTGTGAGGCAGAAGAGCTACCCACTGCAGCATCGTGCTGCTAGTTTTTAAATGATGAGTTCATTTTTTGAAGGAAAATAACCTATGCAACCATACCTGGCCCTATATGAAAAAAGTGATTGCCCCCGTAGTTAGTAAATCAAAATTTTTAACAAATTTAATCAATAATTGCGTTCAATTTCACTAGGCACACCCAGCCATGAGTACTGCCAACCCTATTGTGTCTAAGCATCACTTAAATTGAAACTGTCAGGCAATGTGAGGTAAGCCACACATAATGGACCGTCGAATAGTCAGAAAATTATGTCCTTGCGTCAAATTCCTCACTGCTTTTCCTTGCCCTTAAAGGACAATGTTATGTACTCAAGGAAAAATCCTTCCATCCATCCATTCTCTATATCACTTCTTCCTCACTGGGGTCACAAGGGAACTGGAGCCTATCCCAGCTGACTCTGGGCGAAAGGCAGGGACCCACCCTGGACAGCTCACCAATCCATCGCAGGGTGCACACACCATTCATACACCATTCACTCTCACACTCATACCAATGGGCAATTTAGCATCTCCAATTAGCCTGACGTGCATGTCTTTGGACTGTGGGACAAAACCGGAGTGCCAGGAGGTAGCCCACGCGAACATGGGGAGAACATGAAAACTCCACACAGAAAGCCCCCATGCCAGATTCAAACCCACAACCTTCTTGCTGTGAGGCAGCAGTGCGCCACCATGCGACTCTCAAGGAAAGATGTGAAGGAGAATTCATAAGGACTTGGGAAAAGACATCTGCTGTGCAAAGGCAATGTCATCTGGCGACCCTTGTCGGTCATGTTTGATTGTTTTCATGAGCGGTTGGATGGATTGTGAGTTGCTTTATCTATTGCTGCCACAAGGAATTGTGGGTAGGCATCATACCCTTTCCATCATAACGAATGGTCCAGTGTATCCCATGCTAAAGGAAATAAGTAAAGAAGCATAGAAGCACCATTGCTTTGCATTTCGAGAGTTCGAACAGCTCATATCATGATTGCCACATAAACAAATCTGGATCATTTCCAAGTTAGGAGCTTGGCCAAGCATAAAAGTCAATTTGACCACTTCCCAAATATTCTATACAGACAGCAAATTTGGTGACTCCATTACCTTCCCTCAGGCATCTACATCAGGCCAAAGTTGAACTTGCATTCCTGGTTGTAACTTTCTGAATTATATGTTTGGAATTCAAACATAATATTGCAAAAATCCTTTGGTCAAGCCGAGTCCAAAGCACTCATCATTATCAGCCTCATCAAATTTACAGCTATTTTGAATTTTACCAAAAACTGTTTTTTAACCTCTTTCTATTCTTGCCCAATCATTACCAAAAGTGGCTCCAGTCATGTCAGGCTCTGTCAGACATCATACTGCAAGTACTATTGATTATTCAACTGATCCCTTTTGCTCATTATGGCCACCATTATGAATTTTATCAAAAACAGTTTTTTTTTCTCCTCTTACAGTTTTTGCCCAATCACCACCATTTGTGGCTGAAATCTTGTCAGGCCCTCCCCGATGGGCTCTTCCTTTTTTGTAGATGCATGTGACGGCCGATTAATATGGGGTGTGGCCTGAGTTCTGATTATCATGCACATCTTGTGACTGGGATGTCTTGTCATGATAAAAATTCTCAAATGCAATCATGATGTTGTACTGGAAAATTTTGCCTGGTATGGTCCAGTTTTACCGATATCTGACACTGTAATTAACAAAAATAGTCAACTGGAAATTTCTGAACAGCTATTTGGCCTATTGACATGTAACTTTCTCCACTTGACTCCAGGCATCAACTACAAGTAATTATGATCATTCAGTACACCCTTTTTGTTCATTATGGCTGTTATTTTGAATTTTATCAATAACTATTGTTTTTGTCTCTCCTTCAGTTTTCCCCCCAATCACTACCAAATATGGCTCATATCATGTTTGCGGATACTGTATGTCAAACTTGTACATTTGATGGCCCATTAAAATTTTTAAGGCGTGGCCACAATTATCATTTTTAAGCACAACTCAAGACGAGAATGTCCTATTGTGATAAAACCTCTAACATGTAATCAGCATAATGTACTGGCAAATTTTTCAGGTATAGTGCAACTATACTTAACAAATATAGTAAATAAGCAATATTTAAATAACCTTTTGTCCCACTGACATGAATCTTTAACCTATTAACTGTCACTGGGCCCTAATTAGGGCCCTATGGGATTTTTAAACAAATTTTGAATCTTTCATTTGTAAACTATGACTTAAATCCTCAACCAATCCAAGGAACGATATACCATTTGAAAGCTTAGATGCTCACAATTTCATTTCTACCCATCTTTTTGCCCTATGTCAGTCATAACAAATGCAATAAATCAATTTCTCAACATAGACACCACATACTTGAGTGCAATGAATCTTGTCAGTCCTCATCATCAAAGTTGTGTTGTGACGGTCAAACCATGTATTATCTGTTCCATTCGGTCATGTTCGAAAGCTAAGAACCTGTGCAATAAAGATATCCATGTTGTTCTTCCCAAAGTCACAACATTTTATGATGCATTTCATTGAAAACCTCTATGTCTTATCTTTCCAATGAGACCATGCATGTGTAATAGAACCATTGTATGCGGGAGCAGTTGAGCATTTGAAATGTGGTATACCAATCTGGCCAAATGTGAGAAAATGCAGGTGATAGTTAAGAGGTTAACCCTTTATCGGGTGAGGAACCATATTTGGTAACTTCAGTCGGCGTCCAATGTGGCGCCCCCCTGCCTCTCCGTGAGGCCGTAGACCCGTGGCGATTTCTCCCAGCCAATCAAATTGAGAGAAAATCAGGCTATATCACAGGCAGTGACATCAGTGTGTTCGACCAATCAGCAGTGGCCTAGAGCATCTCAAACTTCTTTTCCTCTCCAGACCTCTCACAGTGTGGTAGTGTGCCTTTACCCAGTCCTGCTCACAAGGCCCGAACGTCATTACTCACGAAAGAAAACTGGTGAAAACTCACGCATTAAAAAGTTGAAAAGTTGCTAAAAGTTGAGATAGGTGTTGTTTGTGTAGAATTTCTAGAAATTAGTGAGATTTTGCATGAAAAACAAAAAATTTGGTGGTGAGGCCATATTTGATCATACCCCCTTTTCACCTAAGTCTACAGCAAGTGATGGTTAGACTATATATGGGCATATGCCCAACGCACGGTACTTTTTTACAGTCAGCTTCTTAGGGTATTTTTTAGTGCCCTATAAAGGGTTAATGATTGACTGCAGAACTCATACTGCAACTAATAATGATGATTCAGTTCAGTCTTTTTGTTCATTATGGCCTCCATTTTGAAATATCCAAAAAAAAAACATTTTTCATTCTTACCACACCATTCAACCGATTGACTCAAAATTTGGTGTGTGTTATCTAGAAGGCATTTTAAATTTTGTAGTATGTGAAATATGAAATTGAAAGGATGTTTATTGGTGTGATTTTATTGTATTTGACAATGAAGACACCATACAGGATGTTAAATTTAAATTCTGGACTTAATGTACAGAAATGGGACACCCCTTATGGAAAATTTACTTATGTTCACAACTATAGTTATCCTATAGTTCTATGCACCATAGTAAATCAATGGTATTTTTGCCTCCATGGTTCACCATAGTTACCAACTATACTTGTAGTCATGAAAACCTTTCCACCATAGTTCATTACTAAGGTTCCACTGTAGTTCATAACCAAAGTTATGTTTCCATATAGTTCAACTATAGTTCATGACTGTTGTCATACTATAGCTCATAACTATGGTTCCACGATAGTTCAAAATACAGTTTTACTACTCCATTCCCACACAAATTCATGACAATGGGCAATTTTGTGTCTTCAATTAGTCTGATGCGCATATCTTTGGACACTGGGAGGTAACCCACGCGAACATGGAGAGAACCTGCAGATTCCACACAGAAAGGCCCCATGGCTGTAAGGCTGCTGTCATACCATAGTTCAGGGGTGTCCAATCTAATCCACAAAGGGCCGGTGTGGAAGCTGGTTTTTGTTACACCCCAACACTAACACACCTAATTCCACTTATCGAGGTCTTGATTGACCCCCAATCAGTTAATTAGTGGTATCAAGTGTTGTGGCACTGAGAAAAAGCAAACATCTGCCCCCACACCGGGCCATTATGGATATGATTGGACACCCCTGCCACAGTTATAATGCAATGGCTATAGCATTGTTCAAGTTATACCATGCCAGTTATAGTAACACTGCAGTTATACAAGGATAATATAGTAATACTATGGTTATACTCTTAAAAGCTGAAGTAGTATTATAGTTACAATGTGATGGCTATAGTATTACTCTAGCTATACTATGCAAACTATAGCAATATTGTAGTTATACTGTGAGTAATATAGTAATACTATGACATAACTATGGGATTTTCTCATAAGGGGTTCTTCATAAATGTCCAGAAAAACCATCCCATCAAGTCTTCTGTTGTTGTTTGGGCCACAGACAGGTGCCTCAAATTTTAGAACGACACTAAACTGCAAGACAGTGTGATTTACAGCAAATGCTGCACTGTTTCTTATTCACATGGTACAAATTCTTTACAAAGAAATGTTTCTGTTCAGAAATTATTCAAGATCAGCTCTAAAGCAGAAAATCAGCTCTTCTGTTATCACACGGGCCGCAGCGCTGTTTGCAACTTTGATTTTAATCAAAACTTTTCTAAATTTCTTCTCTGAATGTGTCATCTGAGAAAATCCCTGAACCAAAAATGCAGACCATGCATATAAGACCAATGCCCTTTTCCAGGTATGCGTAGCAGAAGAGTATTCTGTGATGTTCGTAGTAAGCCACCATAATAATTCTGGTTTTAGCCATATAAAAGTGACAAAACTGAATTAAGACGTGGCAGGCATCATTTAACAGCAAATTAAATAAATACTGTATACTGTAAAGGCTTAGTTATGACAGCAAACTGTGTTGTGACATCTGACTCACAACTAACATAAAATTGATCAAGTTATAGCTTTGACCAGTGCTCAAAGCGTTCGTCAGACTGAAACTATTTGTAGATCTATAGCGCTGAAAAACTGAAGGTGTTACACAGCCTTACAACAGGAATTGAGTTAAATGATCCAAGAAAGCGTGCATCAGGGTTCTTTCAGGCATAGTCTGTGCGGATGGATGGCATTTGAAGTCAGGCATCAGGGACCAAAGTGTGACACACAGGGCAATATTTTTAGATTTGAGTGAATTTCAAATTAATCCATCTGGAGCTCGATTGCTTCCATTTTTGAGTCGACCAGCAAAATCAAATGGAGAAAAAGGAGCAAAGCACGATGAGCCAGAGCTCATACACTAATGCAAATGCATCTATTTAAAGATGCACACACACACACACACACACACACACAGACTCATATGCCATTTCTACTGCCTTATTGTAATACTTTCACACCTGACATCAGATCAAAAGTGCCTTCAGCAATATATATACTTGTTTGGACATACCCACATTTTTTTTTTTTTACAAGACGTTAAATAAAGAAATAGGTACCATTTATTTTGCAAAAAAAAAGATCAACTCTTAAATCCATCAAACTAACCAGCAGTTTCTGTCATATTTACAGAGCATACACACATTTTTTTTTTAACAAGAGCAGTTATATGGCTATAAAGAGTTTGCTGCTGAGCGGATGAGCATTCCCAAAGATGTGCTGCACTTGTAGTTGTCTTTTCATTGACTATTTTGCCCAGTAAATTCCAAAACAGCTCGTCTTTAATTTGGCTGTTGGAAAATGTAAGGAGTTTGTTTGTCTGCTTACTTTGCAAAATATGGCTTCTTTGAGAATTCTAAAATTTTGGACACTATTCAAACAAGTAAATCATTGTCTTCTAACTTCTGCCTGTTTACCTCTTACCAGATTCCATTAGAGATTATATAGAGAATTTAAGGCATTTAAATTTCTCTAAAAACAGAGCGCTGTGATATTAGCAAAGTGTGTCCAAACTTTTGACTGGTACTGTATGGCGTGAGTCTCATGCTTTTTAGTGGCATATCACGTTCTCACACCATGAATCACTGATATCACGCATAATAACTTTAGGAGCCATTTCTAAGTTTATTTTCCATGAATATTATTTCTTATTTTTGTGTTAGTGAGTGCGCCCTCTCAGGTGGAGAGGGCTCTAAGTAAAACGATGGTGGCCATGGCGTACTCGGATGAGAGGGTGGGTTACAGCACATACCGTCATTGACCTCAGCCTCAGCCTGCTGCAGCCTCAGCCTCTTGCCGCGTCAGCCTCAGCCACCTCAGCGTTCTGCTAATTATTGGAATCTGCCTAATTTTTATTTCAAGAATGAACTGCTTGTTTATTTTCTCCATTTAAGTTTTTGTAATAAATTGCGGTAAATACTGATGGGAAATGTTGCCAGTGAATTGTTTGATGTAAATGAGGCTGCGAGTCAGACACGCTGCACCCCACTCTCCGTGTGGTAAAAACAATTGGAAAGGATGGGGAAAAATGGAATTCTAGGACCCCAAACAAAGTTTTTTGCCACTACAATAACAATCAAAATGACACTATCGTTTGCTCCTGGATAAGCTGTTTGTGAATCTTACTGTCTGTGGTCGTGCTAACGGCAAGTTGATTGATTGATTGATTGATTGAATAGTGAATGATGCTCAAGTCTAATCACAACAAGCCTTCCTAAACGTCACTTATCCAAAAGTAAAAATGAGGATCGAAAAATTTAAATTTGGCAAAAAAATTCACGTCATTTCCAAGTTCCACGAGAATACATGTCCATGCACTATGTATGGTGCGCACCGCAGAAATCTGTACTAACAGGCTACTACTGGACAGCAAATCTGTGTGTGTGTACTCTCTGTCATCTCATCATAGACCATATTTAGTCAGCATGATGTCCATAATTTTTCAGCCGATCAGAGTTGTCATAACTTCTCCCATAGCTATATGGTTTGGGAATCGTAAAATCACCTCTGGGCTTTGTAAGCTCAGAAAAAATATTTTATCTCTCCTCTTTTCGGTCCGAAGATTCTCTGCGTTGACAGTGTGCACGTATTAATACTTCTAGAAATTTGCACTGATTGCATTGATGGTGAAACATTCAAAATGACTGATTCCGCCAAAGCCAATACGGCATAGGCTTGTGCCGATTGGCGATCCGATCATATATCGGCGATTGAGAGGATGAACGACGATGGTTTTTTTTTCTTGCCGATTTTATAAAACACATACACACACGCTACAGCTGTGCGGCGCCACATCCATTGTGCTCTGGCTGGCTCAGCTGACCGGCGCTGGAGCATGTTTGTTTGTAACCTTTATTTTTACAGGTAGTCTCATTGAGACGCGAGGTCTCGTTCTCAAGAGAGACCTGTTTCAGATAAACATACAATGGAACAAACAACTAGTAGTTTCAGACAGACAGAAATACAGTATCCGTACAGTACAGTAAAATCAATACATGTAAAATACATGAGTGCCAATGCGAGGGGGTTAAAATGCTAAAAACAAGAACAAGTTCCCAGAGATTTTTCAAGTGCCCTTAACAATCGTTTAAATTTCCCAAATGAAATCAAACTGGACAACTTGAGATCCTGTTCTAAGGTGTTCCAGGTTAAAGGAGCAGAGTAAGAGAATGCCTTTTTGCCAAGCTCTGTACGTACTGAGGGAATGCTGTAGGTAATAAAGGCCTGGGAGTGCAGGCTGTAACTGCACTGACTACGTGACATGTAGGAGGAGATATATGAGGGTAGCAGTCCGAGGATTGATTTGTAGATGAAGTTGTACCAATGCAAAAGCCTACATGTGGATAAGGATGACCAGTTGACCAGAGAATACAGAGTGCAGTGGTGAGTTAGGTGGTTACAGCCGGTTATGAACCTTAAAGCTCCGTGATAAACAGCATCCAACATCTGTAGAGAGCTGGCATTCATGTAAACAATGTCACCATAATCAATAGCAGGTAAGAAAGTGGCAGCTACAAGCCGTTTCCTGGCGTTGAAGGTAAGACAGGATTTGTTCCTGAAGAAGAACCCCAGTTTTAGTTTCAACTTCTTTAAGAGGTTTTAAATGTGGGACTTAAAAGAGAGATTTATATCAATTAAGATTCCAAGATATTTATAAGAGACCACAAACTCAATAGGAGCACCTTTTGTGGATGTAATAGATGGAAGAACTGCTGGCATCATCTTTTTGTTTGAAACAGCATACCCTTGGTTTTATCGATATTTAGTACTATGTGAGTTGAGCAGAGGAATTGAAAATCTCTTGTAGCGCAACGAAAACAATGATACCCAAAAGAGTCTGTTCAGGCGCCAGGCAGCTTTACTGCAAAATTAGAAATACCGTTTCCTTGCTACAGCGGGAAAAAAGGAAGGAAAAAAGCATCCCGAGGTCTATTCAAGCAATATATTTAAGTTAACAAGCAAAATTCAAAAAAGAACCTCAAACCCATAAGCAATTCACAGTGTGGCCTTTCTTTTTGTGAGACAGCAAAATGATTCAAAATGAGTGCACGGAGCTCAGAAAAACCCAAATCTTTACCGAACTCTTTCCAAATTCTGCAAATAGGCTGCGTGGCGTCACGGGGCTCGCCTTTTTCGTTTGGTTGAAACGCATAGCACTCCCAAATGGGCGACGTTACATTTTTATTTTTGCACGAGCTCCATGGTGGTTGTGGTGACCTGGAGCCTCATTTATAAACGGTACGCAGGCACAAAAAAGATACGTACATCACTTTCTTTGTGGATTTCTGATTTATAAAAACAAACTTGACATTAAAAAAGGGAAATTATTAAGATTATGCACAATGTCAATAAATTCCAAGTCCATCCTGATTAAATAAATGAAAATTCCATGCAGTTTATTTTACCCATAGATTTATAAATTTGTTTATTTTCCACAAAATGTCTTTTTTTTTTTGTGCGTACGTATTATTTAGGTATGAAATCCACGCAAATTTTTATAAATAAGGCCCCTGAAGGAGCTTCTCCCATTCAGCACGCAGCAGCGGCAGCGCAGCAACACCGCCCCCCCGGGATTGCATCGTGTTTCGGCGATCTCCCAGGGGGCGATTAGGGCGATCCGAAAATGTCAAGATCACCCAACTCTAATACGGCATATGGTTTTAAACAGAAAAAGTTAATGAAAACTGCAGAAGAGAAGAAAAGTTTGAGGAAAGAATTGGACAAAAATGTTACAGAATGTTAATTTATATAACTGTGCCATGCTAACCAATGTCATAGCAAAGTGAGCGACCAAGTAAAACAAATACTTTTGCCAAAAATTTTATCTGTCTCCCCCCAAAGTTGAGAAAGACTGTTCGGAGGCTGGCAACTAGCATTCTGCATAACGTTATCAGTGAATAGTAGCAGGGAGCTAACGTTAGCCAATTTGGGCTCGCTGTTGCTAATAATACACAAATTATCATTGGCACCTTCACTACTCCTACTAAAATCACCTATATTGCTGTGTGTGACCGCAGTCAAATACAATGTTCATTCCCAAAGGTTTATTTTACAAAACACATTCACATTTCACTGGGCTATCACTGTACCTGTCAAGGGAGACAAAGAGTTGGAACTCTGTGATTGCTGACCTGAGAAGTGAGCGCTGCAGACAAAAGGGATTCAGAACCTAACACAAGAGGGAATGAAAATGTTGCATTGTGCAGAGTGAGATGAAAACCTTGCGCAGTGTTGGTCCAATGGTCACGCGGAGCCAATCATAAAGCTCACACAAAGCCAAACGAATATCAAGCCATGTGCAGCATTTGATATATTTCTGGGCGCGAAACTGGTCCAAATGAACGCGTGGGAAGGACTTTACTTCGGCGCAAAGCTTATTGAAATTTTCCACATGGGGCCAGTCCAAATGAACGCACAGGGGGGACTATACAATTGCAGCGCAAAGTCTGTTCAAATGATGCGCTCTGGACCAGTCCAAATTCAGTGTATATTGGCCCACCAATTAGAGTCAGATATCTGAACAGTGATACAAGGTGTAACCCTCCACATTACTGTGTATTTTTGTAAAAAATAATGAAATACAAATAAGTACAGTATGTTTTAAAAGGCTTGGCTTTTCTTTTACTTTCTTGCTAGTAGCCAGGCTTGAAGACAAGAAATTGTGAGCTTGGAATCAAGGTCTAACAGGCTGCTGCTTGAATTTGGACTGGTCCTGCATGCAACATTTGAACAGGCTTTGATATTTGATATTTGTTTGGCTCTGTGTAAGTTTTATGTCTGGCTCTGGGCCACCATTGGACCAGCGCCGCGCAAGATTTGTGCCCCCATTTGACTCAGTATGCTTTATTATTGGCTCTGCCTGACCATTTGACCAGCATTGCGCGAGGTTAGTGCTTCATTTGACTCTGTGCAAGGTTTTCATCCTTCTCTGCGTGACAGAGCATTTTCTTTCTCTCCTGCATGAGGTTCCAAATCCCTTTGGTCCAGTTTGGCACCTCATATGCCCATGAATCTCAGGATGGGGAGAGGTGCTGCGTGGGAAGAGGGAGGTGATGGGGGCAGTAAGTTTTTCTGTGGAAAGTCAACTACCGTTAACAAGAACAGCTATAATCCGAAAATGTCTGAACGCACCTTTTAGACAAGCTAAACCACCGATAAGACAGACACATGCCATGCAATGGGATGAATACCCATAATTCCTTGAGCTATTTCAGATTTTTGGTTCTTCTCCGATGTAGTCTCCTTGTGCAACTGGTCTTTTTTTCAGAGAGAGGTTGCTTGTTTAAGTAACAACTGAAAATTGCTCATGATATTTTCAATATACACATTCAGTGCTTTGATGTTAGAAAGCCATGGACTTCAAGGCCTATTTTACTGAGGTGGGCAGCAGAGAATATTAAGAAACCTATTCATATTCTGGCAAAACTATTTGAATCCACAAAAGCAACACAGAATAAGTGGAAAGAACCTTTGGCGACTTGCTCCTTTAAGCCTCGCTTTACTTTGGTGTTGAAGTTTGACAGCAGAGTGTTTTCTGATGTAGGTATCTATGGATGCATGGACATTGAAAGTCATTAACCAGAACAAGGCGGAAAAATCAATGGCTTTAGCTTGTTTCAGGTTAAAGAAACTACTTTGTGCTTTCTTAAAATCAGTCAAACTGATTATGACTGGATTTAAGTGCAATTGATTTTTGTGGACCACAAACAGCTTGCTTCCTTAATCAGTGACCGAAAGGGAAGAGCCATGGCTTAATCAAAGAAATTCAATTTATTAATTGCGTCTGAGAGAAGATAGTGGGAGGACAACAATCAATCAGAAATTAGAAATGATGCACTGATGCGTACTTTTAGAATTTATTTGGCTGATGGTGAATGGAAGGATAGAAATGAATCACTGCCTCCTCCTTGGAAATGCAAATAAGCGATCACATTTTGTGTGAATTTTTTTTTTTCCTTTCTCCAAAAACACATTCAGATTACAAGTCCTTTCAGAATACTCATTTCACTCAATTTCACTCCATATTCTTGCCTTCACAACTATCTGTCCTCCCTGATCTTTATAAATGATTATCAACACCAAGTCACCAGATAGAGTGAAATTTAAGCCTTATTTAAATTTTTGGCTCAAACAACATTGGAACAACAGTAATAAGATCAAAGAGGCTGGCAGTTGGGAAACTGCTGCGGTAATGAATGTGTGCAGTGTACAGCATGCACCATTCCAGGCAATTTAAGTGAATTTTGATTTCAGCCATTTTCAGAATGAATGAAAAGCACAAAGAAATTGAAGCAGAGCGAAATATAAAATAGGGGGGTAGAGGGGTAAGATTAGAGCCTGGGTAACCAGAAGCTGCGTCTAAAAAGAGCCAGCTTTCTGCTACAATTGCAGTAAATTAATTCCCCTTAAAATATGCATTTTTAATCAATGTTATCAATGGACTGTGAATAGAATTTAAGAAAAATGTTTATTCCATAGTTTTTATTTCTGCAGATCCTTTGATGTGCAAACACAATCAACATGCCATAAAAAGTTTTGCCCCTCACTATTTTACTCAATTATTGCTTGCCCAAAGCACTGAATGCTTTCACTTCCTTAGACAAAATATACAGTGTATTGACAAAGGGAACCAAATATAAGGCAAAGGGAATACAAAACACATTTTAATTATTCAATTTATTTCATTAAAAAAGTTTTCTAAAACCAATACCACTTTCTTGAAAAAGTAATCGACAACTGAGTCACTATAGCAACTAATTAACCAAATTGAATTAATAATTAGATTGAGCTTTTTGAACACAGTCAGACATATTTGCAGCCTGTTCTGTTGCAAATTAATACATGAGGAAGACCTCTACAATAAACTGACCAGCATGGGTGACAATGAAGTGCTATCCTAGGAGGTGCTTAACCCTCAGAGTGCATAATTTTTACTCACCCTATTCCTCCAAAAGTTAATCATTCATTCTTTATTTGACAAATGGCAAAAGACTCACAACTACCTGTGAACTTTCTGAAGGTCATTGCCAATTAATTTTTCTGCTACAAATTGTTGACCTTTTGAAGGCTGAAATCAGAAATTTTGCTTCATATACTTTGCACCTTTTATGACAATAGCAGTGATCAGCGCATTAAGACTTCTTGGATGGTGATACTACAAAAAAAATGAATCAATCTCATATAATATACTTAAATATAAATGTATAATTTCAATTAATAACTAAATTAATAATCATTATGTAAAAATACAACTGAAATAGGGATTATCAATTCCCAAAATGTACGTTCATTTACAACTAAGCTAAGAACATTTTTGATTCAATTAAAGACAATAATAATTAAAGAAAATAATAACCTATCGATAAGCCCCGTCCGCCTTAATTACGGTTGTAAACGGACAAACCTAGCAGAGCTGCCTAGAGTAAGAATGGCAGCTGTCGGTGTAAAGATTATATCCCAAGAGACTCACGATTTTTGGGGACAGGAGGACCTGATTTTGTCAATAAGTCCTGAAAACATACTCCATTATGTGATAGATGGATATGTACAAAATTCAAAGCAAGATATGGTGAGTGAAAAGCATAAATTAGAGGCGGGTGTTTACAGATCACAATCCAGGAGGAAGAAGCCTCATCTCTCAGTCATCATGATAGCCAATAACAACATTCAAGACCAGCATTGTTCGTTCACAGGTCTCACTGGGACGCAGCGGGGGGTGGAAGGCCCTTGCCATTAATTGGGAAATGGACTCCCTCCGGTACTAGCTGCTGGGAAGACTCTTCACTCTTGTCATCGACCATGCTGCCTTGCAGTGGATGAGCCGGGAGACAGCAATGCATGGGTCACACGCTGGTTTCTCTCGTTGCAGGCGTTCTCGTTCCAGATGGTGCCTCAACTGAGAGTGCTGTGCGCTAACGCGGACAAGCTCTCCCGAAGACACTCTCTGGGCACACGAGGCACCGAGGCAACGGATGAATTTAAAGGGGGGCCAATGTGGCAAACCGGGGTGTGGCCACGCCCCTCGACCATGTCAGCACAGCCACAACAGCCAATTACCCTCCCTTTCGGCAATGGTGCAGCGCAGAATTTCAGCACCCCGGACAGTGGACGGAGAGCCAACGTCCACGCAGTACTCCCTAGACTTGCAGGACCACGGACAGTTGGGACACAAACAGTGGCCCTCGTCTCATGATCAGTTTTGGTTGCTGTCCGGAATCTGTCACATACAGGCTGTAACCAGATGTGGCGCTCTTGAGCTGCCATCGTCACTCGTGGCTGCCCTAAGCGGGGTCAGTCAGTGAGAGTGCCTGTGTTTCTATCCTTGGATAGACAGCCAACTGATTGTTGAACGGTGACAGTGCAAATGATGCACCACCACTCGGTGGCTGAGATCTGCCCGTAACATGCCAAAGGCTCTTTTTCTCTCTCCTGTGTCACAAGCCGTTTCATTTTCTTGATACAGTAGCATTTTTCGATTTTTTTTTGTTGGCTTTATGTAGGCTATTGACCACACCAAAAAGAACAAGTCGAGTGTCACTGTACACATCACAAACAGCTCAATATTATTTTTCTTTATTTCCTCTCATGCCTCACTGGAAAAGCAATAAAAATCAATCGATTCTTCAATTTGTCGCAAGTACAATACATACCTTACCTGTGCATTTTTAATGGCGCTGAGTATATTTATATGTCATATTTTATTTTACATATTTATTGCACATCTACAATGTGCAATGTGAAATTTTGGCAATAATGTGAATAATTTAGTAGAAAAAAAATCTAAACTTCTGAATTCCACCTGCCATTGTAACGTTTCTTTCATCAGAGATTGTGGTAGACTAATTAAAATTAAAAAGACATTTTTTTTCAAATGATTCATGGATATAGCTTTAAGCATAAGAACATTTAATGTGAGAAATATCTCGTTAAGTGCCTTGCCATAATATTTGACACAGTTGCTCTTGCTGCCTTAAATAATTCCTCTCTTTTTTTGCACTTTTGCACTATTTTGCCCTTTTGGAACTCTATTAGTATCTTCATCTTGCTTTAGAGGCTCATTTCGCAATGCTGCTGGTCAGACCTCTTTTAAAGCTGACACTTGCTGCTAATTAGCACTCATAATTAGTTGGGGCAAGCGTGCGCAGCGCAATGCCCCCTCTGTTTGTATGTCTGTCATCAACTGGCTGCTCGCCCCAAACATGCTCTGCATGCTACTAGTAATAGTACGAATGACCAGGGGCGCATTTCCCAAAAGCGTATTAGCCAACTAAGTTAGCAACTTACATAGTTCGTCCATTTACAGTCAATGGGCCCAACTATTTAAGTTAGCATCTGTGATTTCAGGAAACGCACACCAGAGTAGATATGTTTGTAAATGTGGTTTAAAGAATTCAGAGTTGGAGCCATTTTCTTATGTGTTCCTGCATTTATGTTTTATTTCAAAATGATTCACAGCTTTGTGATGAAATGAACCATACACCATTCTGAATATAAATTGGCCAGTCATTTCATCTATTGGTTTGTTATTGAGCAAATAAATAGCTTTCTTTGGGTGTGCTTTTTGCATGCCCTGCTTTGACATTGGTTAGGGTGGGAGTGGTCAACTCACAAAATCATGTATGAATGGTCAGCTGGTCTTGAACTGACGTAGCCTCACTTAACGTTTGTTGTTGCAGAGAGCTATGTGTTCAGTTAATGGTCATGACGTCTGCACCTGTCTGTTGAGCGGCATAAACAGTGCATGACCCAAGCAATTTTGGTGCTGACTCCGCCCATCCACTGTGCCGCTGAAGCGTTTGGGGTCCGAATAGACTGCACCTTATTCAGGCAAAGTAAATTATCTGGTGCAGAGTAGTTCAATTCTGACCCTATTTTCCCTCTGACTACATTTCTGCAGATTCGGTATCTTTTATTGCTTTGTTATTTTAACATTCATATAGGAATTTTTGAGTGATGTAGTGGTTGTTTTGTATGTTTTTTATGAAGTTGAATTTTCTTATATTTACCTTCTAGTTTTTGCTTTGATGTTCTGGACAACTCATTATCTGGTGCATCCTCTGATTTTTACCTAATTTGACCTATGTTTTATAGATGGTACTATGACCCTCAGGATGTTAACAGATTGCATAAGATGCCATTTAACTGAAAATGCGAATTTAAAACACAAATTAATTGCTTGATTGCCATTAGAAAACTGGAGAAACCAAATCAATAAAGAATAAGTACTTCCCAAAGTTATGCCCCCTATTTAAAATATACAGGAGGCACACAACATATGTTGATTGTGGACATCAACCACCCTGAAGCTCAGTTCAGATGCTTGAACAAGCTCACAGGACTTCCAAGTCTATGTCAGGCTTTGCCATTTATTTTGTTGTTACAGTAGCTAGATTCAATCAGCTGCAAAATGACATCAGATTCATTGTATACAATTTTGAGGATACACTGGAGATGTTAGCGAGGAAGAGAGATATTATTTCACAAAGAAATGTTTTAACATTCGATTTGAAATTAATAGCGCCAAGCAAAAGTTCATCACTGCACTGCAAACTGTTGCTATAGTGACACAATACAGTGTTTGTTTGTGCGTGTGTCAGGGATTTTAGGCTGAAAGCTCATTGTCACAGCGCAGTGATCACTGACTGCTTCTGGAGGTCAACATGAAGTGCATGATGTCCAAAATAAAGAGCAGTTACAGATACTTTCTTTGCTATTGTTTTTTTTTACATGCTGTATAAAAAGATTATTGATTTTGCAATTGGATAATGAGCATTTGGGGCAAATTCAGCCCGGTGCAGTTGGCGAAAGCAAGCTTTTGGTAGCCTAACACTTCCTCTGAGTGCTTGACATAAGAGCTGACATGAGACTTGTACATGTCCTTATACATGTCTTATACATGACATAGCAGGCCACACAAAATGACTTTGAAACAGTCAGTTAATTTGAGATGATGTAACACTGTTATACTTTTATCGGTAGCTAGATGTCGCGGCTTATGCTTAACTGCAGGGCTGATCAATGTTTGGGAAATCTTTTGGGCAATGTGACCAGGGGAACTGCAGCATCATGAGGCACCAAGGAAGCTCACACATACACATAAGCTTTGTGGAAATGGAGCAAAGATGAACGCTTATCAAACTATTAGTTTTAGGCATGGCTTTTTCTGACTCGTCATTTTTAGCTCTCAGTGTTTTTGGGCAGTTAATCTTTCCAGTCATATTGTTTTTGTCCAACACAGCATCCTTGCTTTATGATGATTTTGAGACTCCTCAAGGCACTGGACCTCGTAAACTACCAGCTATTAATGTACTGTAATGTACAAAATGACATATGCAATACAAACAGTTGCAATCTGTTGTTCCACTCTCATTCACTTATCAGTCATTCAGTTTAGTGATTTAGTGACATTTTTAACATGGCTTAGTGTTTATTCAGTCACCTTTTGCCATTGAGATTAGTAAATTTTGTAAATAAAATTGTTAACAGAGAGTAACAATTTTGGTGGGGGTATGGCCCCTAAAAAAATTTTTTGATCCAGCCCCAAAGAGTCTTGATCCAGCCCCAGTTACAGTCATAACATTTACAGATAAATGCAATGGCAGTTTGATGGAATTTGACATAACATCACTGACTATAAAAACAACAAAAAAAGTTTTTTTATCATACTATTTAAAAACATCATTTTCTTTCCATCTTTCCTCTTTTTATCAGTCCCAGAGCTAGTTTTTCTTTCCACAAATCATTTTATACAATTTTATATAGTACATTTATTTTTCAATTCAATTAGTTTTTTTTATTAAGACTCGAGGCTTTCCCAGATTATAATCATATTTTATTCATTGTATTAGTGTAGTAGGGACTATAAGAAACTGGCAAGCATTTTTTATTGGGCAAAAATGACCTGCTCTAGAAACATGCAATACATCACTGTACCTGTGTTTTCTGTTTCCTGTCTTTTCATATGCTATAAGGTTGGCTTGCATAATTACTGATAGACATACATTTTATGAGCAAAAATATATAATTTGCCCTAAAAATGCCATTTTTGGTAGAAAACAGGGACTAGCGTCTTTTTGTTGGAACAGAAGGGCAGGCAAACTTTGTATTTATCTGTATCTGCTGGAAATTTTATAAATTCTTTTTCCTTATTACATGTGCTGTACCCCCAAAAATGATCAGCCCTGTCTAATGAACAAGTCACAAATGAGAATCCTGGAAAATAAAAAAACAATTCACTATATTAGGTTGACATACATGACTGCAACTCTGAATTGAAAAGGATGGGTACCTGTATTTATTTTAATTATCTTTTCTATTTTCATTTCATATTATTTGTGAATAAATGAGATGTCTTATCGAACTTTGAACTTTTAGAATAGACTGGTAAGTTACATTCAAGCAGTTAAATTCATTCAGTTCATGCAAGCAGTGTGTACTCTCTTTCACCAGAGACTGGTCTATTTAACTGCGCTATTCAAGAAAAACATAAAAAAACTGATTCTAGTTTAAGAAACTCCTTTCATCCATGAGTAATGATTACAGTATTTAGAGAAAGCCCTTTGTTTCCTTGCTAACGCTACATGATGATAACACTGTGATCTGAACACGCTGAGGCTGCAATATGCCTGCGGCACCGTGACAACTGAGACTCCATAAATATGCCATCCTGGCATGGAGCAGTAGATTTGTGTCTGAAATCGAGACCCTGAATGTTCCTATCAACCCACACATACTGATATGAGTCATCCTCCTGTGCTTCAGCTGCTGATCACAAAATCTTTTTTCTTTTTTTTTTTGCCTAAGGTTGATACAAAATCAACTGTGCCAGACTTTGTCTCTGCAAAATTTTATTAAGATAAATGTGAACAGATATACTATTTATTTATTTATTTAACTGAAAATCCATGGGAAATCATCCAAGTACATTCTATGAGGCCTTAATTTAAAAGATATTTATCAAGTATTGGAGATTACAATGTTGATGTTTTTGATATTAATGCATACTTTCATGCGGTATGATAGCATTAAGCTGATCAGAAAATATTGCCAATGCGTTGATAATGTGATTTCTCTAGTACAGGGGTTCTCAAAATTGGCTCTGAGGTGTCCTTAGGCATACTGTTTTTGTTCACATTTGCAATTGTAGGGTTTGAAAAAATGTTAATTTTCTTAATTTGGTGCATTTCACGTTTAGAACAGTCATTCCTCTTAAGCCACATTTTGACAGAAGTATCTGTGCATGCCACGAAGACAAAAATATCCTCAAACATGCTGTAAACATATTGTGCAAATTATGTCAGGGACTAACTTTTTCAACTGTTCAAGTTTGACGGTGAGAAAATCAGAACACTCCAAACTGGGTTGCTGAACACTAGTGTTTTAAGCTCATTCAAAATACTTTGCTGGAACTTGCAACATGACACAAAACAAGTTTGACTTTCTATAATTTGCTTGCCTTGTAAATGTTTAGTTTTTTTGTCATCATGTGTCCTTGGCATCACAAATTAGGAAACCACTGATTATTTTGATTGATAATATTATTTCCCACTTTTTGTTCAGTTGTTTTCTATATATTGCAGTGCTGGAATGGAATTTTTATTCTCCACAGCTTATATTTTCATTTCTGGCGTAATGTAACTTAGGGCCCTATTTTAAAGTTGAAACACACAGTCTGAAGCACGTGGTGCAAGTGAATTTCATGTTTCCAAATCCATTTTGTCCAAGTCCCAACCTGGCTCTTTCGACCTGCCTCCTAATCATCCCTTGATCTAATTGGCTGTGCAAATTGCCCTCTCCCTCCCCACCTCAACCCCCAGGGCTCCCTTGAAAAAGAGATTTCAATCTCAACGGTACTTTCCTGGTTAAATAAGGGTTAAATAAATAAAAATTTTCACTAATGTAACGGCGAGATACTGTATCTAGGCGCTGTGACAAAGCGGGGTGTGGCCACGCCCCTTTACTATGTCAGCACACCCGCAATAGCCAATTCCCCTCCCCCTTGTCCCTGCCGCAGACCAGAACTTCAGCACCCTGGACAGCGTCGGGAGGGCCTACGCATGCAACGCACTCAGACTCGCACGTTGTTGGACAGTTCTCACCAGCTGTGAGTCGTAAGGCAAGGCGGGATGTAGTATTTTCTCATTTTTTTAATGTATTTTATACATAGGTATTAAAAGAATTTATTGCAGGGGTTTTTTAAAATTATTTTTTAGGAAATGTAGGTTTTTAATCAGGTATTTTAGGTAAGGCTTTTTAAATTAGGTTATTTATTTATTTACTTTTTATTCATAGGTATTTAAAGGTATTTATTGCAGGAGACTGTTGGGATTATTTATGGAATGTGGGCTTTTTAATCAGATATTTATTGTATTATTGTACTATGTGCAGTAGCACTACTACTCTTTTTCTTTTTCCTCTATATATGTTTTCACAGTGAGGCAGTAGACCCTTGTATTTCACTGCATGTTTTGCTTTGTATTTTAATGCGCATGACAAATAAAGTACCTTGAACCTTGAACCCTGGGAGAGAGCTCACACGGCGACACAGCTGCGTCCTATAATAATCAGAGCTGACCACAGCTTAAAAAGGAGAAGTGAGCAGCTATGGGGATGCCGGCCAGGAGTGCGGATGTAAGGCTTGTGTCTAATCTCTCTGTTTTTTCTCCCCTAAGATTCCGTTGGTGGAGAGATGGGAACTCTGACAGTGACCCGCAAAACCTGCACACAACAGAATCACCTTCAGAAAACTCTTGAAAAGCGTTGAAAATCCGAATACTCGAAAAATCCACTTGTTTTATGTTTCTGAAATGCGCGCATAGTATCGCGCCTTTTTGTGTTAGTGTAAATAAAATCACCGCCCACTGGGCCAGCTTTAACCGAATCTTCCGCCTATTGAGCGCCATGTTTTTCGGTATGTCACTACAGCGCAAAGTAAGATGCACAGTTGGAAGGGGTGGTACTTAATTTTTTAATTAATCGTCAGCGTGTTTTGGGCGTAACATGGAATAAGCCAATCAGTGTCATCTTCCACTCCTGTTAAAAGCTAGGTGCACTTCCATCTGGGCAAATTACTATTTTAAGGGCGGATTTGGCAAGTAGGGAAAAGCAGTCCTCAGCACGGAAATGGGTCTGCTGCAGCCGAAAGTGAAAGCGCACAAGCAAACCACTGCTAAACGTATACAGACCTGATCACTGTATTCTAAAAATGTGATTAGAAATATTTTAAAAATATTGTTCAAAATTGTTTTTGTCATATCCAGATGGAAAAAACAATCATCATGTACAGTGATTCCCAGCATTGCATTCGAGGATGTGTACAAAACAAGCTGATTGAAATGAAAAAAAAAGTTTTAATTCATAAGTAAAAAACTTATTATGTATGGGTGAGGCGCGGCCAAGAGTAATTAAATTGAATGAGAAAAGAATGGCTTGGGAAGAAGAGACAAAAATAATGCTATTTTGATTATGCTACCGTTAGCCCCTTGAATAATATCCAGCAGGAGTGAAATGAACTTGAAGGCCTGTGTGCAAGAAGTACTTAAGTCACATTTTTAAAAAAATGGTCTGAAGCTAGTATTAAAAGCCACAATGGCCAGAGCAACATCTGATAGCAAAGATTTCTGCAAAGAAGCACTCAAGTCTTGCGTACTGGTGCATTTCCATTGTCAATTGTCATGATCTGCAACACGTTTTGAAAACTTTGACCCCCAAAATCTCAAAATAATTAATTTGTGTCTTAGGTACTTCTTGCACACAGGTCTCCACTTGCCTCTGCTTTATTGACAGTAAGGCTGGGAAAGACATGGGTCAACCACAATGATATAAGAACAAAAATCACTGCTTGTGGATACCAGATTGTTAACTTCTCATCATTGAGGGCCAAGTCGGATATATGGAAGAAATTTGCATTATTTATAGACGGTGATTGCAATTTTCTTTATTGCTTTCATGCTTGTTAAGAGCTGCACTTTTTAAGGTTGTTTTGTCTGTCAGCCAAACTGTAAGTTATAGAAAGCACATTTCAAACACAATGCAGAGTTGTGTATTTGATAACAGAAGCGGGATGGATGGGTTGTAGGTATTGTATTCATGGATCAGGTGAGATTCAAAATTGATTTTGAGATGGTTGTGGCTAACGGGTTGATCAGTGCATGACATTGACCTGACTTATCCAAACATCTGAAGCACTCCAAACATTCTTTCTATACTGAGCAACAAAAGAAATGCAAGTTAATGCAAGACTGACCAGAAACTTAGAATAAGAGTAAATCTTATTTATTATTAGTATATGCAAATTTACACTCATTATTTCAAATATTTCTTTGTTACGCAGTCAGTTTTGACTGGGTAACCATGCGAGTACATCAACTAACTTGCATACCTGTGTTTTGATTGTTACTCAATTCATTTATAGTACTTATTGTTTGACTGAATGGGAATTCACAGTTTTACACACGATATGCCATGTTTTCAATGGTTCTTTAACAGTTGCCCCGCCAGGGGGATCATCTAGAAAATTCCAGGAATGACAGAATTTGCCAGAATAAAGGAGTGATGGCTTTCTCCTGACTAATTTATGAATACCTAAATGTTTACTCTTGTAGGTTGAATTGCGGATCACCTGGATGTTGAAGTTCCTTAACAATTTAAATACGTACTGCAGAGCACTCGCTGATGGTGCACACAGTTACATAGGTGTGCAATCGATTGCACTCGCCATTATGACATCTATTTTTTAAATATCTTGATTTACGTGGTAATAATCTTGTACACTGTAGTCTTTTTATTTTTAATCATTAGCATGTCTGTGCACTCATGCTCATCCCTGTATGTGTAACAAGCAGAGTGTATGCGCGTTGTGCACTCACTTAGACAGGAGCATCATACTATCCTACTAATGCGCCCTTAAAATTGCAGTTAAAAAATGACAATTGACTTAAGATCAGGATTTTGTTGGTCAATCGCACAATCACTTTTTGCTGCCTCAAGATAGCAACATGCCAACAATGTGCCTAACCACATCTTATTTTAAGACCAACATGTCCATGGGCACTCATTTTGGTGCAAGTACACTTGCTATTTCTGCGACCTGAGCACAAGACGGGAAACGACAACTGCGTTGGTAATAAACTTCCAAAGACACTTGCGTCACGCTCAGTGCCTCTTTGCGCTGGGTGTAAGATAGAGCCCTTAGAAGGTTAAACGATCCTCCAAAAAATATGCAATTAAGATAAGTGTAATTATCAAAAAATAATAGCTATTAAATTAAAATCCTAGGGCTGCAATTGTAGTTGGAACAAAAACTAGCATACACAACATGTACAAGTCACTCACTGCGATAGCGGGCTAATAGCTATATAATCTAGCTAAAACCTTCCATCTTTGCACATTAACAGATATCGTGCAGCAGATTAGCTGATTAGTGTTTGGTTGAATCTGTGCAGTTGCATCATACTAAATTAATATGCAAAAACACACCGCATCGCACAGTCCTATACAACAATGGTTCTAAACTGGTGGGTCGGGACCCAAAAGTGGGTCGCGGACCCATTCTGAGTGGGTCGTGGACAGCTGGTTAAAAAATAAATAAACAAGAGCACTCAGAGAGCGCAGCACCTTCGCCACGCCAAGGCAACTCTGTATATGAGTTATTTTTGCTGGCTGATGTACGGTATTGTTGCATTCCATCGCCAGGTGGCAGCAAAACCCAAAAGCACGGCGATTGGAAGTCTTGAACTTTGGCATATATCCCAGCTGTACTTGGGCCTAGATATGACATTTGATCTCTTGTTCCTCTTGTGCTAGTCTGACATCCTGCAAAGTTTGGTTAAAATCTATGCGGCTGTTTTTGAGATATCCTGCTAACAGACAAACAAACAAACCTACCAACGCCGGCAAAAACATACACCTCCTTGGAGGTGAATAATGTTTAATGCGCATCAGACTCTGGAGCCATGGTAACCATCATTTGATTGACGTTCACTTTAAGTGTTGTGTTGAGGTTCTGGAGAGTCGAGGGGGAGTTTAGCGGAAGAGGAAGAAGTGAGGAGAGTTGAGCTCCCAAGTGACGATAGGAGTTTTAACTTGAAGCGGGAGTTTGTGTGAAATGGAGGTTTTTTTTAAATTTTTTTATGCATATTCAAGATGCATCATATGATACATCTGACCTGTGGTGGGCAGTAATACGCAGAGTGATTCATAGACGCGAAGGGCTCTATCTTTCACGCTGCCCTACCCGTTGCCACTACCCGCTACCCGTGAATTACGCATTTAGCAGCTTCCACTATCCCTAAACGGTATCTTGCGGCCACACTACCGCTATGCATTATGCCGACTCCTGGAGGTGTGCCAGTGGGCGTGTTAATGCGCTTTCCCTACAATTGCTATCTTGACCACACACGTTAGGGAAAGCATATAGCGGGTCCTCAAACCGCCCGCTACCCATTTGGGCTTTTACAAGAGCGCGTCCAGGCGGCTTCCACTTGGACACATGTGGATGTGCACATGCGGCTCCACTTCCCGAATTAACTCGCGTATAAAAAGCCACCTTGCTTTAGCCTCAGTTGAACCCCTGAGAAAATGGCAGAGATAGTACTAAATCGCCTTGATCGCCAGTTAAATAATAGAAGACGCCCAGAACGCGTGTACCGCCATCGCACCAGCTACCTGGGCCTTTCAGGTAAGTCTATATTGTTTGTATTTTGTTTCAATCATTTTTTTCCGCTTTTATAATAGTATATAATTAATATATATAACATATATTAATGATATATATTATATATAATATCAGGGCCGGCGCTAGACCTGAAAATTTGGGGGAAAATATCCATCCCTTTATTGACTACAGTCCTGGCTAATTCTTGATGCTTTTCCTTTATTAACACGTTTTCCAATTCAAAAATAATCAAGTGGCAATTGAAGACACGGCTTCTCTCCCCTATGCGATCTAACAGCGACAAAATAATGAGCTACATTCAGTACCGAAAAATAACTTAATTATAAATAGGTCTATGCACTGGCAATCAGCAACGGTAATTTTTTTCCAGCGAGCGGCATTTCAGAACTCTTTTTGCGAATGAAGGTAATTTCAGCGACAAGTACGCATACCTGTTTTTGCAGCACGGTCACGCAACTTGCTGTAAAAAATAGACAGCTGTCCGACTGGAAAATGTAAACGGACGAAACCACATACTTGTCACCAGAATTACCTTCATTCGCTGAAGAGTTCTGAAATGCCGCTCTCGCTGGAAAAAAAGTTACGTCGCTGAGTGCCAATGCATAGACCTAATTTTATTTTTCTAAAATGGGATTTTGTTCTATGCTTCATTTCAGACGGGAGAGGGAGTTGGAAGTGCATGGCGAAACGCATTTTTTTTTTTTTTTGAAGTTTTCATCATAAAAGGGGTAGGCTTGATGTTTTTTTTTTATTACATACCAAACATTAAACAATATGTCAATGTCAAATAATAATAATAATAATAATACAATTCATGATTAACTTAACAAAAACAGATCCTCCCTTGTCTGGATTTGACCTCATGCACGAGCAATTTAACTTCGTCTTCGGAGAAATGTGGCGACCTTCCTCTCTCCATCACGGGTTTTGGTTTGAGGATTTGGGGTAGCGCAAATTTTATTCACTAATGCAGTTTTCATGTTCATCATTTTCTTAATAAGGTGCTCTGAAATGCACTTTGCACAGATAAATAAACATGTATGTATGTTTAAAAAGATGACCTATGTGTTTTCAAAGGGTGTTTTTGAAAAATACATTTGCTTGGTTTGGATTCTATAAAAGTGGGTTGCGACGTAACGACCATGGGAAAATGTGGGTCCTAATGTGAGACCAGTTGACAACCCCTGCTATACAATCCACTAGGACCTTACATTGCTTCTATCAGTTAGCTTGCAAATCAAGCTAGATAGCACATTAATAAAATTACTGGTGATTCAGTCAAAGCCTGACAAAGGCTCGATCACCAATACTTATGCTAGCAATGTTTGTTTTACATTTCTGGCTCAGTTGAAGTGTACTGCACAAACTTTACTTGCATATACCTTTATTTGACATCTACAGTAGCCAGCTACCTAGCTACTGAGCTACATGAAGACTATGGCATTGAGCAGCCTGTTTTTCATGTAGCTCTGTAGATAGCACAGCCTTGTGACATCATAATTAATTTGCAAAAAGACACAGCATCGCAGGGTCCAGTACAATCTAGTGAGATTGTATGTCACTTTTATTATTAGTCTTTTCTGTTTTGGTCAGTGTAATTATACTTCAGTGAAAAAATGCACTAGCTAATTTGAAAAACATCAGGAATATTAGGTGCGTCATGTAATTCATATCATGCCAATGCTGTAATCAATTAATTAATTCTGTGTAATGTAAATACCTCTGCAGCTGTGAACCCTGCTGAGCTCATGAGTGTTGTGCACTGCCAAAAAAAAAAAAAAAAAACATTGCATATTTGGTATCTCTCCTTTTAGCTGCTGTTCAAGGGAGTGATCCTTAAGTAATGAAAAGATGAATTATGAATTGTGATTGGCAAGAGACAGCCCCATTAATTTTTGCCATCTGACAGTTCTCCTTAATTCTTTGAAAGTGCCACTGTCATATTAGTAGAAATGAAATGTCTTTGCTCATGATCATCTTTTAACAAAATGGAAATGCGATGAACCTGCCGTGAAGTAATACTGAACCAGGATGAGGCACGTAGACGGAAAACACTTGAAAATGAGTGACGGGTTATCTGGTACAGTCAGCTGAATAATTTTCAACATGTGGGAGAGGAGTGTGAATTACTTTTCCTATTATCTTGCGGTCACCTCCCATCTTTGAGTACTGGAGAGGGAAGGGAGTAGTCTTTCTGTTCTCTGTTATGAACTCAACACTGAGCTTGTTTGAAGTCGGAGGATTCCTGTAAATACTATAATAAAACAGTCATGCACTAATATGGCACCGCACAGAAGACGGAATGCTGTGAAAATGCGGGCTTCCAAGGCGGACAACTTTGTTGCTATGGTTACCAAAGGACTTGAGAAGGGACATTCTTTAGGGCAGATTCTTGTGCACTCAACAGTTGTCATCCTGTAGGTTGACCTTGTTGAAATTCCCTCTTTCTTTCTTTCAACGTATTATTAGTTCATTATGTAAATACAATATCTTTCTACCATTGGCAATGATTAATTGCCATGTAATGCAAAGTTATGAACAAGGGAGTTGGCTAGGGCACAAAAGGGGCCGAGGCATTTTTTTATCTGTTCGAAATGGACACAAAGCAACAGCTTGCCAGTCTTTGTTACAAGGAAGGAAAATCATGGCGCTCTTGTGTCCAAATTCATATCTGTCAAAGTATTATGATGGATGCAGCTGGGATCAGTGAGTTCACGACGAGGTTAGTTGTGGACCTGCTCATGCAAATTCAAGGGTGCAACCATGTCAGCTGTATTCCTTGTGTGCTCAAAAAAGACAGGGCAGCCACTGCGTCATATTGACCTGGTACTGTTGCACGTCTTAACAACACTTACAGGAAACAGCTGGACAATAATATTACCGGGATTGTGGGGTTTCATTCCTCTTTAATTTAAGGCAATTCAATAAAAGAATCTAAATTAAATTTGACAAACAGAAAAGTCTTTGAGAAAAATCACGGTCATTTTTGATGAATGAACTGAATATGTATTCTCTAAATTGAATTGAAATGAGCTTGGTCTGAATCTGAACATTAGCATTCATAACAAACTCGAGCAGCAACTCTGTGGGTGCTAATGTGCCAGACTCTCAGAGTAAAAGCTAGGAAAATACATTTTATAAATTAAGTGATTGGCACCCACACTTGCCAGTTGATTGAGTGCAGAACCGCTGACCTTTTTTTAAATGTAAACAGAAAAAAAGAGGCCAGGGTCAAGTCCCTAAAAGGGCATTCAATGTAGCTAAAATATATCCCCCAGATTTGGCCTTTCCTCTGATCTTGAAGATATTTCTCTATATCATAACCAGCTATATTTCATAGTAAACTAGTGTCAATGTACAACCTCAATAATTAGGAGTAAGGACAATGGGCTCTATCTTTCACATTGCCCTACCCGTTGCCACTACCTGCTACCCGTGAATTACGCATTTAGCAGCTTCCATTATCCCTAAACGGTATCTTGCGGCCACACTACCCGCTATGCATTATGCCGACTCCCTTATTTGCGCCTGGAGAGCACTCCACAGAGCACTCCGAGAGCACTCCACAGTTAACAGTTAACAGGACGCGTCCAGATGATTGATTGTCGTCTTACCTAACCGGGGAGAACAAGCAGCACCTGTTAAGCGTGGAGTGCTCTCGGAGTGAACCCTCTGTTAATTATGAAAATGACTGAGAACAGGTCAGGACTAATAACTGTTTTAAACGGAAGTTCTGTGCAACCCAATTCTCTGTTCTTGTTCCGCAACTGTACTGAATTTAGCCCATGATTTAATCGCTGTTAGATCGCATATGGAGAGAAACCGTGTCTTCGGTTGCCAATTACGATAATTGGAAAACACGTCAATAAAGGAAAATGATTGAGAACTACTAATTGCAGTCAAAAAGGGACGTGTCTTCGCAGCCCCGCTGGCTACGCCACTGCTGTGGCACTATTTTTCTATGCTAGTGGGTCATTCCAACACCCACTCAGCTCAATTGGAGCCATGACCCAATCATGGCGAAACACATTTTTTTTCTTTTTTTTTTTTTGAAGTTTCCATCACAAAAGGGGTAGGCTTGATGTTTTTTTTATTACATACCAAACATTAAACAATATGTCAATGTCAAATAATAATAATAATAATAATAAAATACAATTAATGATTAACTTAACAAAAACAGATCCTCCCGTCTGGATTTGACCTCTTGCACGAGCAATTTAACTTTGTCTTCAGAGAAACGTGGCGACCTTCCTCTCTCCATCACGGATTTCAGTTTGAGGATTTGGGATAGCGCAGCCTGCTCCTAAAGGCAATGGCACCTGGCTCACTGATTGGTTTAACTGGCGTAACGCCCAAACCACGCCTATGCATAATATAACAGGTAGCGCAGGTGTTTTAGGGATAAAGGAAGGTGTGCAAGATAGCAACTTTTGCGGGGAACGCCTCTTAAGCAATGCTAAATCCCCAAATAACGGGTTTAGGGACTCTGGCGTAAGATAGGGCCCAATGTGTCCAATGCAGATGAAAACAGCAAGCAGTAATTTGCAAATCCCTTTACCAGTTTTCAATGAAACACAACTTAGCCATGATGTAGTATATGGCTGGAGCATGAGGACATTTTTGAGAACCATCTGCACCTCATTGTGAAAGCCTCCTGATGATGTAATGGATGACTATTAATGGCTATTTATTTTGAAAGAGCAACTGCCACTGAGGAAACTCCAACATGTGACAAACTAATGGTGTAACTTCATCATTCACTGACTCAATCACTTACTCAGTCACAGTTGGTAGTGCCACTGGATTTTCGTGATATATGGTTTGCTCTCTGCGTAGCAGAGTCCTAATTCATATTTGATGATGCTGCCACAAACTGTAGTCATTGACACTGGTCCTCTGAAGTATTTATGAGCCCATGTCTTTTACAGAAGCATGACATTACTTGATTCTGTGCCATTTAAGGGCTAAAGGAACACTCGCATTCAATACAGGTATTCGGCCTAATCGCTTGTTATTACGTGTGTTGAGAAATGTTATTCTTAAATTGTTTGACAATTTCTTCATGCAGCTTTTGGCAAAGTGGCAGACCTCAAACTATCTTGCTGGTAAACAACTGAGCGTTTTGTGACTGTTGATTTTATACCCAATCATAATTGAATCATCTCTTACCTGTGGAATGTTGCATTGTGGAGTGAACATTGTATAAGTTATCCATTCTTTCCATTCCCCTGTCTCAGTTGTTCTGGAATGTGTTTCAGGCATCAAATTCAAAAATTATGAATACTTCCAAAAATTAAAACAGTTGATGAGGTGAAATGTTACAAACTTTTTGCACTGTTTTCAACCAAATAAAGGTAATATAAGGTAAAATAATTCAATTTTTATTTTCATTTTAAACACTGTCCCAATTCTTGTGGAATTCGAGCAATTGTCAATATGAAAAAAACGCCCTGATGTTGCAGTCACGCCCCATATCTAATGCTTTATGGGATAGTTTGGTGGCCGAATTGCTTGCAGTCTCGTGGAGCTGCGGAAGGTTACTTTAGCGAGCGTGGTTATGGATACTTGGCCATACAATTCCGAATGTAGAAGCCATATTAATTCTTCCTACACCCGGTACTTTTTCTTGGCTTGATTTTTGCACTTATATCATTTGTAGTTTCTCAAGTCAAGCTGAATTGTTTTCAGTAAGGGCGTTACTATGAAGCTGCCATGTGCTGGTTGCAATAATAATAATAATACTAATAATAATAATAATAATAGAGGTTTGAAAAGTGCTGATATATACAACCCCAATTCTGAAATAGTTGGGACAAAGTGTAAATTCTGAATAAAATCAAAACGCAATGACTTTCATATCACACCAGCCAGTATTTTATTGAAGGGGACCTATGATGCTGATCCTTCTTTTAATACATATTAGTAACGTTATAATGTTAGTTGTCCATACTCAACCACTGAAAAGTTTCTAAACATAAGATACAGGGGTTTTGCCGTAATCCAAGAACGTGATTTCGTGCACGTGATTTCCTCTCTGAACAGCTCCTCCCGAGATCTTCGTGAGATCTGGGCAAAACCTGACGTCAGGCTGTGCCGTCCAATTAGTACAGACCTAGCCAGAGCCAATCACGGCGCTGGACCTGCCCACACCGGACACTATTCTAGCAGGCACTAATACGGCAGATCATACTATGCCTTAGTAGCGTCGACACTTTTGGAAATACAAAAGAAGAACCAAATATCATTTGAGGTGCAGTTTTGTCAGTATCTCTCCCAAAGCTGCTTGTCCGTTTACTTTTGGACGCGAAGAAAAACACTTATTTCTCTTCCAAAAGAGGATGCCGCCAGAAATCAATGGGTAGCTTTTTTTTTTTGCTGGCAGCAAACAGCCACGACCAAAGGGAACGTTAGCTGATTGTGCTCAGCATTTCACCAAAGACAGCTTTGTCAATAAAGGATAATTCGACACAGGATAAGCGTTTCAGCTGCTTCTCAAACCTCAAGCAGCTGCATCGATCAAGCGCTCGGAGCCACAAGCTGTAAGTAATAATATAACAGCAAATATTGTAAGTGAAGCTAACGTGTTACAGGTGGCTAGCAGGACTGCTAGCGATAGTTAGCACTAACAACTGGCCTCAAACACAGGCTTTGTAAAATATCAGAAGATAAAGCCTGTATTGGTCGCGACTGTCCGTGACTCACAGACACAGAAGCTGTAAGTTGCTTTTACTGCATAAGCCAACCTGAGATGATAGCCAGTTGATTGTGGCTGTAGCACAGCGGCTAACGTAGCCATGTCACTGTTGCTAATGTTTGTGTCCTAAATATGCAAGAGTGATATCGGGAAATTCTACAGAAGATGTGTGATCATAAACCTCATTTGAAGCTAACTTTTAATACTTGTTTGTAATTTGGATGCTTGGTAAAACTGTTCACAGTAACAGAACTTGCCGTCTGTAAAACCTGTATTGCAAGGGTTTGTCTCTATGGTTGTTATGACCGCTCGGTTACCAGCTACTGCATGTTAGTTTGCGTGCCGTGCTAATTATAAATGCTCCTGGTTAACTTAGATGCAGTAATTCTGATCGGTATGCTTGTGTTACTTCGGTAAGCATCAATATGGCAGTTTCATCATAACGTTGCCCGATTGTAGCCACTAGTTAGTGATCGCTTCACTTATCCATGACCGGGATCAGCCGGATTCTTCACAAATGTCTGAGCAAGCTCTCTGGTGCTACCGTGAAAGCAATGTGAAACGCAGAAGCTCTACCGGTTTACAAATGATTTCTCTGCACTACCGTGAAGAATTCTTCTGTTTTCTTCGTGAAAACAAAACTTGCGCGACTATGTGGTGCGTTTCAAGAGAAGAGACGGAGTCAGATTTGGTGTTAGAAAACACAGTTAAAAAGAAACTGAGTTTATTAAATGCCTCGACCAGCGCAGTGTCCAGTGTAATTATGATCTGACTGCCTTCATTGGGATACAACAGGGTTTAAGTAACCATTGTGAACAAAAGATATTGACCCAGGAGTTTTGCTATGGCGCAGAAACAATAGGGCCTGATTAACTCATTGGGTTAAACACAGATGACATTGTCTCAGTGAATACAGTACATAACCCATCAGTGTGTTCCTGCTTGACTACATCAACCCAGCAGTGGGCTGAAACTGCCTTGATTAAGTAGTAGAGCGAGACAGAATAGCTGGTTGTAAAGATTCTAGATTACTGCCAACAGAACGCCATATATCACTATATGTGCTATGAACACTAAAATCTAACAGTTTCCCCCTCTGATCATATGATCACTCACATCTATGATCAAACCATAATTACAGAAAGGTATAAACTTGCAGGTTCGGAATACTGGGTGACATGTATATTGTAAGCCATGGGAATACAAACACTGCCCGTAAAACTCTGAAATAAAAACGGTGGAATGAATGTACAGTCTCTGGTTCCTTGAGGGCAAGAGTCTGTTGGCTTCCACGGATGTGTAATGGGTTATATATGTTTTTGAATGTCTCTCCTTGCGAGCCGTGACACTCCGGCTCCAGGTGGGTGCTTGTTTCCTCGGTCCTCCTTCATCTGCATTCTATCAAGGGAGAGAGGTGCAGCAGTACCATCCAGAACACAGCATTTGAAGGTTTCTCTAATACATGAAATAAGTGAGTTCAACGCATGGAAACAAAAAAGGAAAGTGGAGACCCCAGCCAAACAGAACAGAAGAAGGGAAATCGTCGGGCCAACCTTGTGGGCCGTCGGACCCAAAGATTCCCTTAAACAAAAGAAACATACATTTTAAACAAACCAAAACCGAAAATTGGACTACTGGTAATCTCCAAAAATAACAAAAACCATGCGTTGATTGACAATAAGAAGTCATTACTATGTTGGTGCACTGTGAACGACAGCAGAAGTGTTTTAAGAGCTGTTATAGGAGCAGATTCTCAATTTCAAATACAAAACAAAAACTATTCAACATTTCAAATACAATACAAAAAAAAATATTCCATTTTTCAAGTGAAATGCTTTGTTTCCGTTATTGCATCGAGGACATATGCCTTCTAACAACTTGCACAGCCTAGGTGTATGTAACACAAACAACCTGCAGTCTAAGAAGTGCATTGCTCATGTGCCAGCAACAACAATAAAACATCAGCATACACTTAAAAAATGCTGAACATTTTGATTACACAGAACATACATCAACAAAACCAATCAAGCATCAACTTAATCGTAGTCCTCGTTTGAAAATGAAGGTCGGCAACAGTATGTACTAGTGGTACAATTCATATTGTTAATGTTGCGGCAAGATTTGAGCCAACAGTCCCTCAATATGACTCATCTTTTCTATCAAGAATTTGGTTGCCTTTTTTCAAATTTAAATTCAGACTCCCATTTTTTTCCTGCTCTTAGAGTACCCACTGTCTAATGTACATGGTCGTCTGAAAAAAGTAAGGGGAGGTTTGCCTCTACCAAGTGACCAGCATTTGTCCACTGTGTGGCCTTCTTTCCGACACGTTTCATCTCACAGTTAACCGCAGTCTTTGACAAAGTGGCCAGGATTCCCTAAACACGGCAGTTCTTTTCTCTGGGTGGAATCGTTGTTTCGTGTACTGGTGCGAGTGGGAATTTGAAAGTACAGTCAGAATTGCTCTGCCTTACGGGTTTATGGTTATAGTGCATTTCACCTTCGACCCGTCTTTGCGTTAACGCTCTAAGATGGGTTACCGACGCCAAATTATGGTCAGATGCCTCGCTGTCGCTTCTAGTCCACTCGTCATTCGAGCGGAGGGGCGGAACTGACATTGCGGTCACCCCCACTACCAGGCACCAATAACTGCCCGTTTTGCAATAATGTGATTCCATCTTTTAAAGCAGCTATTTCCATGTTTTTCTTAGCCACCTTTGCTTTGACGCTTTTTAGTTCTATTGCCAGCCTCTTTACTTTTCTCTCTCAGTGTGAAGGAGGCGGTCGGCTTCGGCCTTGGCATGGATTTCGTTTCGCCTTTGCATATTATTCACAATGAGCAGAGCAATGGGGAGTTTACGTGTATCGGGCACGCGTTGGAATTTGCCAAAAGCCTTCTTAATGTCCTCCAAACTCCAAACCTTATTCTCATTGACTTCAAACCCGTATTTATTTCGAAGGTACTCGTCCACGTTGTCCAGCTTCAAATGGGAGTGAATGAAACCTTCAGTCTCTCTAATAATGAGATTATTAGCAACTTCAGGTGCGGCTCTACCACCCTTTTTCGAGGTAGGGCCCTGGGTTTTGTCGTCTGCCAAACATGATTTCAATTGCGAAGTCAGTGAACCAACCAATACTGAACCGTATAAACTTCTAAGATAATGGAAATTGTGCTCTCGTCACTTACCAGGAGGACAACCCAATAAATCTTATTTATTCAAAGGAAGTAAAAAAATAACGCTGTTATTGATTTAAGGACGTTCAATAAGTCGGCTTAATTTTAATTGAAACAGACCACAATCCTGTTCCTATACCCTACACCAATGGCACAATTTTATTTTAGCACTCTGGATCTATTACGGATTGTAGTAGCCTACTTAGGTTTTTAGGGTAAACACAACAAAGACAAACACTTAAACATTCGAGAAACCGAGCAGCACCACTGCTCAAAAAACAGACCCAATAGGTCTTCCACGCATCATGGTTAAGCAAATAACCGGGCGCTTGAATCTCAAACGCCGCCACAAACACCCTGTTGCAGTCAAAAGTCCTCTGAAAACTTTTGACCGCTCAATGGAGGATTCCTTTAATCTACTTCTTTCAATTAAAAGAGCGTGCCTTGCTTCCCGAACTGACCAAGACCCCTGAGTTAAACAAGTAATGCACCAGCGTTAAAACATGAACACTGCCACAGACACCCTGTTGCAGTCAAAAGTCCTCTGAAAACTGTTGACCGCTCAATGGAGGATTCCTTTAATCTACTTCTTTCGATTAAAAAACGCGTGCCTTGTTCGCCCATACAACTTGGATCCCTGACGAATAACGTCTTATAGCCTAGAATTAATATTCTAATGCTTGCCCCCAGCAAACACCCTTGCCTCCCGCAAGTAATATTAATTTCTCAGACTTCACAGAATTAATATTCTAATGCTTGCCCCCGGCAAACACCCTTGCCTCCCGCAAGTAATATTAATTTCACAAATTTATGACTCACGCACGATCAACGCACTTGCCTCCCGCAAGTACTATAATGTGAGTTTCACAGACTCAATATACTTATTCAACAAACAAACAGACGTGAACGAACGCGAACAAACAAACGCGAACAAACGAACGCGCTGATCACCACAACATGAGGCCTTCCATTGAATTACAACCACGCCAGCCGCGATTCTATCCCTAGTTTCTTATCGAGCGAAGGTAATTAGCACCAAGAAACTCTCAAAACTTCACCGGTACGTGCAACTTCTGGTTGCTGGAGTGACAGTCCGCTGGAACAGTTCAAGTTTTTCCAGATGCCGGGGAAAATCTTGGGCCTTGGTTATCTTCGTCGATCTCGGTGGAACCTCCAACTGAAGAATTCTTCTGTTTTCTTCGTGAAAACAAAACTTGCGCGACTATGTGGTGCGTTTCAAGAGAAGAGACGGAGTCAGATTTGGTGTTAGAAAACACAGTTAAAAAGAAACTGAGTTTATTCGTCGTCTCGACCAGCGCAGTGTCCAGTGTAATTATGATCTGACTGCCTTCATTGGGATACAACAGGGTTTAAGTAACCATTGTGAACAAAAGATATTGACCCAGGAGTTTTGCTATGGTGCAGAAACAATAGGGCCTGATTAACTCATTGGGTTAAACACAGATGACATTGTCTCAGTGAATACAGTACATAACCCATCAGTGTGTTCCTGCTTGACTACATCAACCCAGCAGTGGGCTGAAACTGCCTTGATTAAGTAGTAGAGCGAGACAGAATAGCTGGTTGTAAAGATTCTAGATTACTGCCAACAGAACGCCATATATCACTATATGTGCTATGAACACTAAAATCTAACAACCGTGACATAATTTCATCCCCCTTTAGAAATTGTTAATAAAAAGCTGAAAAAGGCGGAGATAAAATAGGTAATTCTTTCCTGTAGAAGTGATCGATTCGCTGGCTCCACATAAGCAACTTGTCCACCCTAACGGAACTTACGGTCTGCAAAACCTGTATTATGTTCATAACATAACCGAGCTCTCTCTAGCTGTCGCGTACTATCCATAAAGCTGCTTTCACATCGGACACGAAACGAATTATTCGCGGGACAGATTAGCCTACATTCAAAGTCAATGCAAAGACGAATACACGCGTTAAGGGCGCGTTAAGCAGCTTTCACACCGGACACGAAACAAATTTTTTGCGCGACAGATTACATTCAAAGTCATGACCGCTTATCAGCTACTGCATGTTAGTTCGCTTGCTCTGCTAATTAAAAATGCTCCTGGTTAACTTATATGCAATAATTCTGATCGGTATGCTTGTGTTACTTCGGTAAGCATCAATGTGAGAGTTTCATCATAACGTTGCCTGATTGTAGCCACTACAGTTGAAGCTAACCGGAGAGGTGCTGTACGTGTCTGCCTAGTTGGGCTGCAGTTAGACCAGACGTAGGTTTTGCAGAGCTTGGGGTGCATTTTTGGGTGCTTGTGGAATGATCGCTTTACTTATCCATGACCGAGGTCAGCCTGATACATCTCCAATGTGTGGGCAAGCTCTCTGATGCTACCGGTGAAAGCAATAAGGAAGCGCACAGGCTATAACGTGTCCGGTGTGTAACAAACGATTTCTCTGCATTGCCATCGATTGAATATTAAATTCTTTCCTGTAAAACTGATCGATTCGCTAGCTCCACATAAGCAACGGTTCACGCAAACGGAACGAACTACCGGTCTGTAAAACCTGTATTATGTTCATGACATAACCGGAGCTCTATCTCGCTCTCGGCACTATCCATAACTCGCCCATTTTCCGCGAGGAAAAGCTGGTCATTCCGAAGCAATAAGTAAACCATTACCACGGGCAATTTCCGAAAAGGCCGTTTAGCCTGGAGCTTTCGCCCCTCCGTCATATATCAGCGCAGAAGCTGTTCGTTTCTCCACGCTAATAACACACCACAGCTATGCGCACGAACCAGCAGGTCCTAATACACACCGAAGCAGTCCATAAGCTGTTGGTCCACTTTTAGCTGCTCCTCACTGTCCATGTTTCCCTCTAAACTCAGACCCACCGGATTTCTACGGTCTCTGGTCTACACTTGGGCATGTCGACCCATTCTACAAATGAGTCTAAATAAGGTGGATTCTAGCTTTCCCTGCATCCTAGCTAGAGTAAAAGAACCGCTGTAACTCACCACTGTCGCTGTAGCGAACTGTAGCCGATAGCAAATTCGTGCTTGAGCTGCCAGACTTTTGCAGTCGTCCTCCACTTTCGGGCGCTGGTTTATTAGAACAAGTTCATTTCATTAGATCTATACACATGTACTGCGTTAGATTGCGGAATTTGCCTGCTGTTTCCTTATCAGATGGCAGCCGTGTCTCAAGTTTCACTCTGGGGAGAGGGACACGAAAAACTGCTTTCTGCTGCCTTGTCCCGCCCAACTCCGCCCTCCGCAGAGCTGGCCAGTCAGAAGAAAGTGGGCACACGGGGAGTGGGGGCTATAGCGGAAGAGCCACCCCAGTGAGGCGTTTCAGGCAGAGACCACTATGGACTACAAATGGGTTTTTTGAGGATGGCAGTATGAGCGAAATAAGAACCCTTTTTTGACTTTGCACGATCAGGAGTACTCTAGGGGAGTCAAAGACCAAAATATAAACTTGGAAAAATGGCATAATAGGTAACCTTTAACAATAGAACAGAGATAACATAGCAAATGTTGAAACAGAGAAATTTTACAATTTTATCCACAAAATGAGCTCATTTCAAATTTGATGGCTGCTACAGGTCTCAAAAAAGTTGGGACAGGAGCCTGTTTACCATGGTGTAGCATCCCTCTTCTTTTTAACATAG
This sequence comes from Gymnothorax javanicus, assembly GCA_029692085.1. NCBI lineage: Eukaryota > Metazoa > Chordata > Actinopteri > Anguilliformes > Muraenidae > Gymnothorax > Gymnothorax javanicus. The sequence goes on from CM056202.1 coordinate 53,126,282, forward strand.
AGTGGAGGCGTCTGGGCATTGAGGAGACAAGTTTCTTGAGTTTAGCCATTGGAATTTGATCCCACTCTTGTTTAATACAGACTTCCAGCTGCTGGAGAGTTTTGGGTCTCCTTTGACGGACTTTTTGTTTAATTACGCGCCAAATGTTCTCAATCGGTGAAAGATCAGGACTGCAGGCAGGCCAGTTCAGCACACGGACTCTCCTACTACGAAGCAATCTGTTGTTATAGCTGCAGTATGTGGTTTTGCATTGCCTTGCTGAAATACACAAGGCCTTCCCTGGAATAGATGTCGTCTGGAGGGGAGCATATGTTGCTCTAAAACCTTTATATACCTTTCAGCATTCATGGTGCTTTTTAAAACATGCAAGTGTCCCATACCATCAGAGATGCTGGCTTATGAACTGAACGCTGATAACAGGAGGGGTGGTCTTTCTCCTCTTTAGCCCGGAGGACACAACGCCCGTGATTTCTAACAAGAATGTCAAATTTGGACTCGTCTGACTGCAGGACACTTTGCCACTTTGCTATAGTCCATTTTGAATGAGCCTTGGTCCACAGAACACTTCTGGACCATGCTCAACATTGGCTTCCTTTTTGCATGATAGAGTTTTAGGTGGCATCTGTGGATGGCACGGCAGACTGTGTTTACAGACAGTGGTTTCTTGATGAATTCCTGGGCCGATTTAGTAATGTCAATGACAGAATCATGCCAGTGAGTGATGCAGTGGCCTCTGAGGGCTTGAAGATCACGGGAATCCAGTACAGGTCTTCGGCCTTGTCCCTTATGCACAGAGATTTTTCCAGTTTCTCTGAATCTTTTGATGATGTTATGCACTGTTGATGATGAGACCTTCAAAGCCTTTGCAATTTGACGTTGAGGAACATTGTTTTTAAAGTATTCCACAATTTTTTTTTCAAAGCCTTCACAGGTTGGAGAATCTCTGGCCATCTTTACTTCTGAGAGACTCAGCCTCTCTAAGACATCCCTTTTATAGCCAATCATGTTACACACCTGATGCCAGTTAAATTAATTACTTGCTAAATGTTCTTTCAGCTGATTCTCTTATATATTAATTGCTTTTTCAGCCCTTTTTTGCCAGTGTCCCAAATTTTTTTGAGACCTGTTGCACCCAGAAAATTTGAAATAAGCTCATTTTGTGGATGAAAATGTAAAATGTCTCAGTTTCAACATTTGAAATGTTATCTTTGTTCTATTGTAAATAACCTATTGGCTCATGTGATCTGAAAGTCATTCTATTTTGATTTTATTCACAATTTACAATTCGTCCCAACTTTTTCGGATTTGTATGATAAAATTGCTATCGTTCAATGTTATGTGCATGCAACAGATGTATGCACTAGCAAGCTGTGCCGCGGAAGTGTAGTAGTCTCGGAAGTGTACCAGAAGCATATTTCTTACTAGAAGTGTAAGAAAGTTTGGCGAAAAAGCCTGATCCGGCAATTTTTTGTCGTATTGATGATTGCTCGAATTCAGGCTATTGTGAGTGTCATACTAGCAACATGGGTTCTATCATATAAAATTTCCACATACACACACGATGCATATTCAGACTCAAATACTGAAATGCAGCAAACCCAAAGCATGCTATGAAAAAAAAAAGTAGACGAATGCAACTACATTTATTTTATTGCCTGTCTTGATGAAAAGTAAATATTAAATTTTATGGACAGGAACATATATCTGTGTGTGTTTTTGTGTGTGTGCGTGCATGCGTGTGTGTGTGTGTGTGTGTGTGTGTGTGTGTGTCTTTAAATAATGTCTTAAGATAAGGAATAAATGTGTCTTAAAGCATTACAGCAGCGCTTCCCAAACCTCTCCTGAAGAACCAGTTTCCCTGCATGTTTTAGATCTCTGTCTGCTCCAGCACAGGTGACTCAAATGATCCGGTCATTAGCAATCCATGAGGCTGCATGATACTGAGAGGATCATTTGAATCACCTGTGCTGGAGCAGGAAGAGATCCAAAACATGCAGGACAAGTGGTCCTCCCGGTGAGGTTTAAGAAGCACTGCATTACAGTATTGTTTCCTGACATTGGCTCACCAGAACCAGACTGCTGCATGCTTAGCCATTACAATAAAAAATCTGGAGTTTGAGACTGCATAAAGTACATGTTCATTAAATATTAGTCCATCCAAACTTAAACTTTTAATACATTCATGAAGTTCCTTTTTTCCATTTGCATTTTTTTTTCTGTAATATATCTTGATCGATGGAACTCTGATGAACATACGCCAGGGGTGTCCAGTCTGATCCTTAAAGGGCCGGTGTGGGTGCTGGTTTTTGCTCAAGCTCAACACTAACACACTTGATTCTACTCAGCAAGGTCTCGACTGAAGCCCCTGATCAGTTAATTAGTGGAATCAGGAGCTATGGCACTGGGCTAAAACAAAAACCTGCAGCCACATCGGCTCTTTATGCATAAGATTGGACACCCCTGGCATGTACCAAAGAATTTGCGGAAAGACGTCTGCCCGGCTTTGTTTACAAAATAAAAAAGAGGTAATTAATGTACAGATTTTTATATTTTGTGCTTCTTTATATTTTCTGCCCACATCATGATTTAACGTTAATATCCACATGCTGTGCATCCTATTGTTGACTGAATTGTATGTATCTTCGAGAGGTGTGGTGATGGAGCACAAGACTAAATGCATTCTATCAGGCGCTGCAAATAGACTACCAGAGTCAGAAGTAAAGGTATTATTTAAAGATTGGGTGCAAAATACCTGTACCATGCATAGCTCATCTCTGCACAGGTCAGGGGGGAGTTTCCTGCTGATGTTGAATCTTACAATTTTAAGCAGTATTTAACAGGAACCCATTATGCAATAGCATCACACAGGATGCTCTTTCTAACTGCCTACTTCTAGTGTCTTTGCCCAGAACTCAGTCACCTTCATTGCAATCTGAACTCCGCACCTATAAAGTCTTGAGAATGCATCCTGCACGACTGTGATGCTATCACTTTAACAAAATCTGCCCATAGACAGAAACATAAAAAACATGCAAAGCGCTCAAAATCGCTTCTGTAGTATTTTCCAATACAAGAGGTATCTCCAAGATCACATTTTGTCGTGAAGACACACGTACTGTACATACAGTACAGACTTACAAGGTGAAAACAATACCGGCCAAAACTGTCACGGCTGGTAATGAGGTATAGCAAACCTTCTCTCCTTTAGCGGCTCATGAAAATTGCTATGATCCAGACCAGGAACCAAAGATGAAGGCAGAGGAAAATCCAATAATAGGGTTTATTGATAGTAATTCAGTGAGACAGAGGGACAGCGCCCAGAGCAGAATGACACAGTTCACTTCAGATGTAACAGGCAAGGTGTGGGGGCATATCCTGTGCTTGGCCAGTGGCTTTCTGGGATGGCTGCCAGACGGAGTGCAAACTTTGCGGAGCTGCACTGTCAGATGGTAGGACAGAGGATTTTAGCAGCAACACAGTACAGATCCTGATGACCGGAGAAGGCTTGGGAGGTTGTTGCTAATGAACTGGGCAGCAGAACAGGCTAAGAGTAAGACACTGTCCCAATCCTGGAGAATGCGAGTAAGACATGGGAGCTTGCTCCTATTAACTGAACTAGAAAGAGAACTTCAGTATATTTGGTAACAGATTATTTCCAAAGACAAAACTGCTTTACTAACAAATACTGACTAGTTGCTTTAGAGACTGAGACCAAGACCTTGTAGAAAATCTGCGTGAGTGATCTAGCAACTCCTAGGTGTGATCGTAAATTTGAATCACATGGCCTAAGAGATTGATGTCAAGCAGTGAACCATCCATATCTCAACTGACAAAGATTGTAGCTTAAAAAAAGCCAGACTTGTTATGGAACAGACACTAAAATTCAGTAACCACTGACACATTCTATTGCAAGTGACATTACTGCACTATTTTGACAAATAGAGTATAGTTACCTATTTAGAATTGTTTTATTCCACAGCTCTGTCTTTTCTGTACTTTAATGTTGTGTCATGGGTATACTCATCTTTGCTTTTCATTCAAACATTCCCAAAGATGTAAAAAAAAAAAAAAAAAAAAGACTGCTTTAATGAAAAATAAAAATAGTACAAAAATAAACCCTTGCACAATTAATGGCAGAATTAATATTGACATTACTTACCAAAAACATAAAAATCAGCATTTTATAGGCTGAAAATACATCGCATTGGCAAATCCGAGAGGTGCTAAACCGGTAAAGTAGCCAAAACAGGTCTCGAGACCTTCATCACACTAGCAAATCCACAGGGTGCTTAACGTGATAAAATAGCCAAAACAGGTCTCCAGACCTACATCACATTGGCAAATCTGCCCTCATATTGGCAACTTGACAAGGTGCAACAGCACCTGGCTTTTAAAGGAAATGGGGTATACACTCTGATTGATCGATTTCTTGTTATACACAAAACACACCTATGATTAATTAGGAGATTAAGTACTACCCTTTGAATCATGCGCCTCTCTCTGTGCCCAGATAACCCACTGTTTAACAAAAATGAATTTGGACACACCCTAAATGCACGTGTGCCATACGCTTCAGACCTGGGGCTTAGATTGTTAAAATTGGGCTCTAAATATTTAAGTAGCGTTTTTGCATTAACTAATTTGTGATTGTAGTGAGCCACAGCTGGCGATGATACAGCTCAGAAGCCAGTTTTCCAAGACTCAAATTTGGTCCCATAAGATGGTTAAACTGCTTAAAGAGCTTTCATTCCGAAATGGGTCACCCGATATGGATGCATGGATGAATTCCCCCAATTAGAGTTGACAGTCTTACATTTAACAATGTTTTCATTGTTTCATTTCAAAATCAGTGTGCTGAAGGACAGAACCAAAACAATAAAAATCATACCACTGGCTAAATACCTATGGACTGCATTGCTTTCTACTGAACTGAGGTCTTCATGCTAAGTCATATTTCCATTGCGCAAAGGATAAAAATCTGTACCATTTCTTCATAGACTACCATCAAAAATGCACACTCATTTTGCAGTGAATAATTTCTTAGACACTACATGATCCTTTGCGGGATAATGTGCCTGACACCACCCCCGTAGTGTCAGTTAATGATGTTATTCGTTTTATGCGTGATTTCTAACACTAAGTGCATGTATTTTACTACACTTGTGATGAAGTTAATAAAAAAATGCATTAAAAATACTGACAAGCTACATTTCAGGTGAATGGGATAAATCCACCATGTTCAATCGTTTATTGTGCTGCAGCGTGACAGGCACAAATAAACTTACAGAATATGAGACCTGAGTCTGACTTGAGAGAAAGCTAAAGAAATGTTTCTGGACACAACTAATTGAGGTCAATGCACACAACAAAAACCTGTCTGCGAGATATATAGCTATATAAAAGCACCATCTATTTCAAAACCACCAGTCAAAAACACCTTTCTATTTCAGACCTGGAAAATCAAATGTAATACAAGCTGGATTCCTCTACAGGCAACCATTTGTAAAAATTGTCACCGAACTTGGATGGATATGGTCAGGTGATGATTGATTTAAAATGGAATGAGTGAGGATGGCAAGTCTGCCAATGTGAAAATTCAGTCTTGCTTTTTACTACAGTAATAGATGTGACAGGTACTGTTGCATGGTTCTGTACCTCACCGCATTCCCTTAATTTCCCATTTTTTAATGGGATTGAGTCTTTTTAAAGCTTAGAATGACTGTGCTTATTTCTGCACAAATTATTGGAGACCACTCAAGTGCGAAGCTTTCCAATTATTGACTGATGTGTACAATTCAATGCCATTCAAAGCCAGCATTTCCTAATTACGTGAATTGTGGACACATATTTCCTCCTTGAATATAAAATATGGCAAGGCCATGAGAAATTGAAGGTTCACCCTTTTATTTTCACAAAAAAAAAAAAATAAACAGCAGCACCTTGGAGGATTTTTTTAATGGTGATGCACAACATTTGTTAGCACATGTAAATAACTGCTTTTTAATAGCCAAAATGCAGCACCAAGTTGGTTCTCTATTTTATATCTTAGCAGCATTCTGGAGATTGCAAATACCCATGCAATGTTGCCGTGCAATTTATTTACAGCGCACTCCCCGATTATTTGCATTCCTAGTAAATATGAACAAAAGTATTGATGAACTAATTCCTTCTTTTGATACCCAGATCATATTGAAACATATAAATATTTTAAAAAAATAAAGCCTCTTTTGAAATAAAATGATTCAAAAAAACGAAATATCAGGAAACTTTTTTTTTCTTCAAAAAAGTGTGCCATAATCATAGGATCCCCTTTGATTAATATTGTGAGCAGCCCTTGCTAGCCGAGATAAAAGTTCTAGGGCTCTATCTTTCACACTGCCCTACCCGTTGCCACTACCCGCTACCCGTGAATAATGCATTCAGCAGCTTCCACTATCCCTAAACGGTATCTTGCAGCCATACTAACCGCTATACATTATGCCGACTCTGTTATTTGCGCCTGGAGGTGTGCCCGTGGGCATGTTTATGTGCTTTCCCTACAATTGCTATCTTGACCACACACGTTAGGGAAAGCGTATAGCGGGTCCTCAAACCACCCGCTACCCATTTGGGCTTTTACAAGAGCGTGCCCAGGCGGCTTCAGTGCGCGTCCACTTAGACACATGTGGACATGCACATGCGGCTCCACCTCGCGAATTAACTCACCTATTTAAAGCCACCTTGCTTTAGCCTCAGTTGAACCCCTGAGAAAATGGCAGAGATAGCACTAAATCGCCTTGATCGCCAGTTAAATAATAGAAGACGCCCAGAACACGTGTACCGCCAGCGCACCAGCTACCTGGGCCTTTCAGTTAAGTCTATATTGTTTGTATTTTGCATCAATCATTTTTCCGCTTTTAGAATAATATATAATTATTATATATAATATATATTAATGATATTTATTATGTATAATATTCTAAAATTATAATAATACAATACAAGTATTATTTCCCACAGAACAAGAATGCGTGACAAAACTGTGCCTCTCCCGTCAGGCAGTGACGGAATTATGTCACCTGGTTGCAGATGATGTAGACACCGCTGCCAGCTGTCCGTATGCCTTGCCTGTTGCTGTTAGGGTTACTGTGGCACTATATTTCTATGCTAGTGGGTCATTCCAACACCCACTCAGCTCAATTGGAGACATGACCCAATCTGCCGTAAGCTCGGCTATAACTGCAGTCACTGCCAGCATAGTCCGACATGCCCGAGAGACAACGCAGGGTAAAGCGGGATTTTTTGGGAAGATATGGGTTCCCTAGGGTTCTGGGTGCCGTCGACTGCACACACGTTCTGATTCGGGCTCCGGCTCTGAACAGTGGTGCCTATGTGAATCGTAAGGGAACCCATTCCATCAACGTCCAGGTGATTTGCGATGCATGGGGTTACATCTTGAATGTATCGCCGTCATCCTGGAGGTAGCCACGACGCTTTTATAATGGAACAGTCGGTCATTCCTGCAGTCTTCAGAGGACCCCCCTGGATGGGTGGCTGTTGGGTGACAATGGCTATCCATTAAAGACGTGGTGCATGGCGCAATACATTACGCCAACAAGTGTGCATGAGTTCGCTTTCAATAGAAAACACTTGCGCGCATGAGTTGTCATTGAGCGAATATTCGGCGTGCTCAAAATGCGGTTCCGCTGCTTGGGCAGGTCAGGTGGGGTCTTACAGTATGGTCCTCATAAAATAGCATCTTTCTTTGTGGCAGGTTGTGTGCTGCACAACATTGCCCTACGCCATGGAATGATGCTGGAGTTTGAGGATAGATTATTACCAGACTAATAGAAGGCGGCAGGCTGAAGTGCAGGTGCCGACTCCAAAGGCTGATGTAGTGCCGGCAGTAGCAGGGGCAATGAGGGACCAGCTGGCAGTGGAGCTGCGACATCGCTAGTCATGTCATCCGCAGCCTGCCTGGTAAGTAATTTGTGCGATCAGTAGGCTACTAATAATGTAATAATACATGTAATTCATATAGCATTTTATTAAATACTCAAATTCGCTTTATAAAGAAAAAAGTGTAAATGGTTGCAGTCAATGGAGGCATTTATTTGGCTGTGGGTATTTTCTAAAATGGGATTTTGTTCTATGCTTCATTTCAGACGGGAGAGGGAGTTGGAAGTGCATGGCGAAACACATTTTGACCTCATGCACGAGCAATTTAACTTCATCTTCAGAGAAATGTGGCGACCTTCCTCTCTCCATCACGGGTTTCGGTTTGAGGATTTGAGATAGCGCAGCCTGCTCTTAAAGGTAATGGCACCTGGCACACTGATTGGTTTAACTGGCATAATGCCCAAACCACGCCTATGCATAATATAACGGGTAGCGCAGGTATTTTAGGGATAAAGGCAGGTGTGCAAGATAGCAACTTTTGCGGGGGAACGCCTCTTACGCAATCCTAAATCCCCAAATAACGGTTTTAGGGACTCTGGCGTAAGATAGGGCCCCTAGACTCATCTCCTGTGATGTATAATGAGGCTGAAGAAGACATGGTAAGGGATCAGACACCATTTCTTTATGCAGACTCTCACCTGATATTTATAATTCTCATGTCCACATGTACAAACCTCTTCAATTCAATTCAATTCAATTCTTTATTGTCATTCAAATCCTCATACCACAGGTGTTCTGTTACATTTAGGTCAGGAGACTGGGACAGCCATGGCAAAACCTTGAATCAGTGGTAGGTGAACTATTTATATGTTTTCATGTATGACTTACTACCCCAATTCTGAAATAGTTGGGACGAAGTGTAAATTGTGAATAAAATCAAAATGCAATGACTTTCAGATCACGAGCTAATATGTTATTTACAACAGAACATAGATAACATTTAAAATGTTGAAACTGAGACATTTTACATTTTTATCCACAAAATGAGCTTATTTCAAATTTTCTGGGTGCAACAGGTCTCAAAAAAGTTTGGACACAGGCAAAAAAGGGCTGAAAAAGCAATTAATATAGAAGAGAATCAGCTGAAAGAACATTTAGCAAGCAATTAAGTTAACTGGCATCAGGTGTGTAACATGATTGGCTATAAAAGGGATGTCTAAAACCCTTCTCACACTAGAGGCAGAATGAGCCGGAATGCCGTCAGAATGAAAATTCTTTGTATATTCCTGGATATTCGAAGTGCGTTCTAAACATTCTGACTGCATTCTGAGTGCATTCCAAATATTCAGGGCCATTCTTGTGGCCGGCCCAAATGTTTTGCTCATGCTCAAAACTTTCCAGGTGCATTCGAAGTGGAGAAATATCGAATGGCATTCTAACTGCGCTCTGACTGCTTTATAAATATTCTTACGGCATTCCAGCAGCATTCAAAACATTCTGATTGCATTTGAGGGAGAATCGAAACGGCAAGCCACGTCAAATCCTGCCAGAATGTCCTGAATGTGCCTCGAATGAGCCAGAATGCACCTGGAATGCATCTCGTTTGCTGCAGGTATCTATTTTGATATAAAAACAATTCAGGTGCAATACAGTTTTCATTAGTAACGCATACCTGTTAACTCACGCATTCAGCGTTTTAGTGGCATATTTACGTTCCCCTGCTGTAGTCAGCAGCAATCAACGCATATGGGACACTCGTGTTCCATTCTAAGTACATTCTGAGTATTCAAGCTGCATTGAGTTTGAATTCTTGGACGTTCCAACTATATTCGGCGGCCAATCCGGGAGCGTTCTGACTGCATTCGAGGTGAATTCGTACAGCATTTGAGGCACCTTCAACCAGACCTCGGGTGGTGTTATGGCAGCAATTGAACCGCACTCGTACGGCATTCGAACTGTATTCTAAATATTCTGACTGCATCCTAACAGCATTCTAAATATTCCTACTGCGTCCCAACTACATTCAAGCTGCATTCGAGAGCCAATACACCCAGAATGTGCAAAAAATCATTTGAGGCGGGTTCGAAGTGCATTTTAAGTATTCAAATGGCATTCTTTCAGAGCTGTAAGAATTTTGGTCAATTTGAAATTCACACCCAAATGTTGCGCGTTTTCTTCATTCCGGCTGGTTCTGCTTGATTCCTGCTGATTTTTAATAAGTGTGACGGGGGCATTAGAGAGGCTGAGTCTCTCAGAAGTAAAGATGGCCAGAGGCTCTCCATCCTGTGAAGGCTTGAGTAAAAAAAATTGTGGAATACTTTAAAAACAATGTTCCTCAACGTCAGATTGCAAAGGCTTTGCAGGTCTCATCATCGACAGTGCATAACATCATGAAAAGATTCAGAGAAACTGGAAAAATCTCTGTTCGTAAGGGACAAGGCCGAAGACCTTTACTGGAAGCCCGTGATCTTCAGGCCCTCAGATGCCACTGCATCACTCACTGGCATGATTCTGTCATTGACCTTACTAAATGGGCCCAGGAATACTTCAAGAAACCACTGTCTGTAAACAGTTCGCCGTGCCATCCACAGATGCCACCTAAAACTCCATCATGCAAAAAGGAAGCCATTGTTGAGCATGATCCAGAAGCGCCGCCGTGTTCTGTGGGCCAAGCCTCATTTAAAATGGACTGTAGCAAAGTGGCAAAGTGTCCTGAGGTCAGACGAGTCCAAATTTGACATTCTTGTTGGAAATCATAGGCGTCGTGTCCTCCGGGCTAAAGAGGAGAAAGACCACCCCTCCTGTTATCAGCGTTCAGTTCAAAAGCCAGCATCTCTGATGGTATGGGGATGCATTAGTGCATATGGTGTGGGACACTTGCATGTTTTAAAAAGCACCATGAATGCTGAAAGGCATTTAAAGGTTTTAGAGCAACATATGCTCCCCTCCAGACAACATCTATTCCAGGGAAGGCCATGTGTATTTCAGCAGGACAATGCAAAACCACATACTGCAGCTATTACAACAGCATGGCTTCGCAGTAGAAGAGTCTGTATGCTGAACTGGCCTGCCTGCAGTCCTGATCTTTCTCCAATTGAGATTATTTGGCGCATAATTAAACGAAAAATCCATCAAAGGAGACCCAAAACTCTCCAGCAGCTGGAAGTCTGTATTAAACAAGAGTGGGATCAAATTCCAATGGCTAAACTCAAGAAACTGGTCTCCTCAATGCCCAGACGCCTCCACTCTGTGTTAAAAAGAAGACGGGGTGCTAAACCATGGTAAACAGGCCCCTGTTCCGACTTTTTGAGTCCTGTAGCAGCCATCAAATTTGAAATGAGCTCATTTTGTGGATAAAATTGTAAAATTTCCCAGTTTCAACATTTGCTGTGTTATTTCTGTTCTATTGTGATTTGAAAGTCATTGCGTTTTGATTATATTCACAATTTACACTTTGTCCCAACTGTTTCGGAATTGGGGTTGTAGATGATAGCGTTGGTGGAAGGTCCATTCACAGCCCAATTTAAGCTCTGCGGCAAAGGCAGTCAGGTTTTCATATAACTGCTGATATGTCCATGATTCCATGAATCCTGACAAGTTGCCTTTGGAAGAGAAAACAGCCTGTCTCTATCAAAGTCAACCATCTTATTCAAAACCTGAAATGTAAACACCCATATGTTTATATGCCAACGAAGTCGAATTAAGACCTATCTGACTACAGAACCTAGTCCCATTGAAAGTTCCAGCACCGTTTGGCTAATTGTGGGAGCAAAGGTTTGTTTTATAATGCAAATGGAACCTTTTTTCTGGCAATCATCACAAACATTTTGAAGGGCTAGAATGCATTTTAGCGGACGCACTTCCATGTTCCACCTCACAGCGCGAAGTCATCCAGGGTTAAGGTTAGGTTTAGGGTTAAGGTTAGGGTTGGGTTTAGGTTTAGGGTTAAGGTTAGGGTTAAGTTTAGGGTTAGGGTTAAGGTTAGGGTAGGGACTCGCCTCACAATGCAAAGTCATCCAGGGTTAAGGTTAGGTTTAGGGTTAAGGTTAGGGTTGGGTTTAGGTTTAGGGTTAAGGTTAGGGTAGGGACTCGCCTCACAATGCAAAGTCATCCAGGCTGTCTTTTGCGTCTGGGCTCTGGGCACCGTGCGCCCGCTAAAATGCATGTGTACCTTTTGAAGTTGTATAGACAATGTAGATAGTGTCTGATCATGGTTTTACTGGCCCTGAGACATGATTACATTTCCGATTCTCCAAGTGTAATCCTTGGGGTTTCCTTTACTACTTGAACCATTTTTCTCACATAGTGCATGCAGTCTTAGTAGGCACATGTCCTCTTCCAGGTGGATTTAAAATTTTTCGTATGGCCTATACTTCTTCATTATTGCCCTTACAGTTGAAATGGGCATTTTCAACTCTTTAACTGGTTTCTTGCAGCCATTACCTCATTAGTGAAGCTCAACGACTTCCTGTTGAACATTATTGCTTTCTATTTTGTGTTTTCCATGGCGTTGGATGACTACAGGAAAAAGGCCACGCCTTAGGAGATTAGCAAATACTGAACTAAAACGAATATCCAGTACGGATAGCATGCTTTTTACAACCAGAAGTATCCACCATGCAAAACGTGTTAATATTTGTAATCGTAATGAGGGAATATCCTTATTGGGTATTTGTACCCACAATGTTCTGTGATAGGCCAGCTATGCACAGAGCTCTGCCTCCACTACAAAAGCTGTTTCCCAGCTGAGAGGTTGCGTCTTTCCAAGGATGCAGTTGGAAACCAAATACATCATAGTAGCTGCGACACGTTCCATTTCAAAGGCTCACTCACTTTGTGGTTTATAGGCGGCAGGCATGGCTCAGGAAATAGAGCGGTTGGTCTAGGAATCAGAAGGTTCCTGGTTCGATCCCCGGCTCCTCTAGAGAACGTGTCGAAGTGTCCTTGAGCAAGACACTGAACCCACACTGCTCCTGATGTGCACGTTGGCGCCTTGCATGGTAGCCTCTGCTATCAGGGTGAATGAGAAGCATAGTTGTAAAGCGCTGTGCGGTCATGTCATGTGACTAGAAAGCGCTATATAAATGCAGTCCATTTACCATTTATAGTATCCCAAGAGTCATCGTGCACAAACAGTAGATTGGATGAGGACAATGGCACCCCGGACAGCGACATGGAGTTTACATTCAAACGTAAGTTTTTTTGTTGTTGTTAATAACATTTGTACTTTATTCAATGTATGAAAATGGCAATTTTAAAGAACAAGATATTTGAACAGAGCCTTCAAATTAGTCTCAACATAAACAATAACTTAGGAAAGTAAGCATAAATTGAAGGATAAAGGATAAATTTGGAGATTTCCTTAATTTTTATGCATTTTATTTGTGCAACAATTAATGTAAGTTATTGGTTGCATAGCACTTTAGCTGCTAAGAATTATTGAAAAAGCACCAATTACCCCCCCACACACACACACACACATACACACAATGAATGCTTTGTTAACGGCCACCTGGCACCACCCATTTGATATTTATCCAAGCTAAATTAATACCATAATGCACTGAAATGACAATGATGAAAAAATACACTCAACTGTCCAGCTAAAAAAAACAACTTTGTCAAAGACAAATTTAGTTGTACATGTAATGGTGAGGCTTCATGTTTTCTGTCTTAACCACCAAAAAGGCTGTTTTATTTTTAAAACAAAAAAATCTATTTTCTTTCAAACTAAATATTTGCATAATCACTGTTATATGCTCACCAAGCTCCCCATCCTCATCATCTGGCAGCAGTGAGGCAGTGAGCTTTAATGCTTGAGCTGTATGAGGCAATTGCTGGTCCAGTCCCTTCAGGCGGTTAAGGGAGATGTCATCATCCTGACTACTGATCTCTGTACCTGCAAATACAATGCTCATGCACACCTCTGTATTACTGGGCATTGGTGAGAACCTGTAGGGAAGTGTTCATTACAGGGGAAATTAGGGCAGCTAAATGTTGGTGCACTGGACATCGAGCGCATATCAGACAACATTCTGTGCTTCCTTAAGGAAAAGATAAGAGAGGAGAGTGGGAAGAGTCTGTTGGGCAGTTTATTACAATAGGGCTTGTTGTTTCAGATAATGCAGCCAACAGGGTGAAAGCCTTGAAGTGATTATATGCTCATTCATTGCGTGCCTAATACATTGCACCTAGTGGTGACCAAAGTATTAGAGCTGGACAGGACTATGACATCCCTTCTCTCCAAGGCTGGGAGCATCTCTAGCTTTATTGGTCACTCAAGCAAAGACAGCAACTGACAAGCTGCAAACACGGCTGCAACTCCCCTAATTTACTCATCATAGATTAAAAAAAAAGGTGGAACTACATGTTCTATATGCACCAGTGGCTGGTTAAGCAGCACGGAGCTGTGCTGATTATGACAGGAGTCCAACAGGGATAAAACTAACAACCATCTGCTCAAATGAGTGGATGTAAGTTTCAGACATGATGTCTGTTCTCAGTCCTTTTGTTGAGGAGGTCACATGGGCACTCTCAAAAGATTGTGCCTGCATCTCTGAAGCCATTCCCCCACTGCACAGCTTGTGCTCCGTCATCAAGTCACTGCAAGTGGGAACTGTTGCAGTTGGAGAGGACGAATCTGGTGACGTATGTTTTTTTCCAGCACCTAGAGCATATTGGAGATGTAGCAGAATAATGCCAGAGAATATTCCAAGCTGAAATTTGATATCCTTTGTAGCAAATAGCCGCAGCAAGCAACATAGCGCTCCGCAATGAGGCACCCCGTTGGGGTGGCCAGGAAAAATGCTCTCAGGATTGTAAATTAGCCCCTGTTCACATGTACACGGTTATTTTGACAAACGGAGACATTTCCCTGCGTTTGTGCCCTACGTTTACATGCAAACAGAGAATTCGCCTCTGAAAACGATACTTTCTAAAAACTTCGGCCAGAGCGGAGATTTTGGAAAACTTCGGTTGCAAGTTTGCATGTAAACTGAGAAAAACTGAGTTTTAGGTAGCCGACGTCACAGTATGCGCCAGAACTTGCAGCTGCGTCAAAAGTGCGACCTATGTTTACATTTTCATTTGGCTGCAGTGATCATGGGGTGCTTCTCAAAGCATAGGCTGCATCCTTCGAAGGCTGCATTTTTAGGGGTCGTCTCTTACTTCCATCTGCCAAACTGAAATTTAGAGTAAGGGACAAGGTTAAACTTAGGGTTAGGTTTAGGGTTAAGGTTAAGGTTAGGGAAACCAGTGACGACTCGCTTAAACCAAAGCTGTTTAACGGAGATGAAATGGCATTACGTCAGTTTGGCGGATCGAATTAAGTGACGACCCCTAAAAATGCAGCCTTCAAAGGATGCAGCCTAGGCTTTGAGATACACCCATGGATGATCGTGATTCATTTCTGTTGTTGCTATTTTCGGGATTCTGAATGGCTAACGTGGGCTTGAGCTTATTGTTACACTGCCACCCACAGGTTTGATATGCTCTTGACGGCATATTCACGGGAACGTGTAAACTGATACGTGTGCATGATATTATTTTTGAAAACGGAGACGGTGAAATGTTTGTTTACGAAAATAGCTGGCCACGTGTAAATGGAGTGTTAGATACCATCTTGTTGCAGTTGTAAGGGTTTGTGCCTTACAGCCCCTCCCCTGTCTCATTGTTTCACCTCCACCTTAACGGGCAACAGGTGCAGCCTGTTAAGGTGGAGGTGATTGCTGTGTATGAAGGGCTGGCAGCTGCCATGCAGTTTTGCTGCTACATTTTAGCCTGTTTTGTGTTCCGTTCTGGTCTGTAGTTTTTGGCTCTGGACTGTTTTTATTATTTTATTTAAGTTCCAAGTATTATCAGCCTGTGCGTTTGGGTCCTTCCCTTCTTTTAGGCCCATGGTCCTAGCTCCCGCCGGATTGCAGTATTCATCCGGCGAGAGCAAATCCATGAAAGCAATACCAATCTTTGATGCAGATCATCAATATGATGTCATTTCGATGCAGTATAGAAAAATGCTCAAAAGCTGCAAAACCTTTCATGTCCAAATGCAGTGGCAATTGATATTGAAGAGCCTTGGCATTTCATTTATGTCATGAATTAGATGGGATAGCCATGGATTGGTCTATAATTTTGCATTCATGGGGTTATGCTGTTATATTCTTGTGTTGTAATACCAGAGTATATTGACTTCATGACAGTACAGTTTACTCTGATTATAAATTGAGCCTTTACTACTTCTGCTCTAACTGAATTATAGCAGTGGCTGGCCTCATCCCCTCCAAAGAGCTCTAGGGCTGAGAAAACTCTCTGTTAGATCAATGCTGCTGTTTGCCTCATTTCACAGTGATGCCGACCACATGCTGGGAGAAGTCAACAGTGTCTGGCTGTGCCTGTTTGTTGTAAATATACAAATCCCTTACTACGATATTAATAATAAAAAAATCAATAGTGGTTGTACATCCAGAATATTGGAAATTTTCAGTGGTGACTGCTGAGCTGAAAATAGAGGAACAAAAAATCCCTTTAAATTGATGTTAAATCTTGTCCCCCTTTTTCAATCATTTTCTATTATTAATAAGTTTTTCATTGGTTATAATAATCCATTCACTCGTAAAAGCACAGCTGCTCTCAGAATACAATGTAGGAGTGATTAAAAAATAAAGGCACTGATGTAAAGAGCTATTTTCTTCAGGCAGTATGTTTTACGAAAAGATACACAACTCCGGTTATTTTGCATTAGGTGTGGCATATCCTGTCATGCAGACAACCCAACCTCAGCTTGATTGCTTATCCAATTTTGAACAACACTGGCTATATTGAGCCCAATTGTTCATGCAAATAAAGAATTCAATCTCTCATCTAACCATAATGAGGAGAATACCTGATAATGATACGCCCAATACCTGATAGTGCTGCGTGTTTTCAGAGTTAACACGTTGTTAATTAAAGAAAATCAAAAGCAGACATATGTATTGAACACACACACACACAAACATCCTTGTCCTTTTCTCCTTGTGAGGACGGATCATTGACTTCCACTCATTCTTTGTGAACTAAACAGTCTTTCACTTATCTTAACAATAAGCAAAGCATGCCTAACCCAATATGCAACATATATGCAGTACATAGCAGAGATAACCAAATCTGGTTGTCAAATCCAAATCCAGCCCAGGTTTTCTTTTCTCAGAAGTAACTTATTAATTAGCTGAACAATTAGTACCTCTGATCTGTTTTTAAATATGACTCCCAGGTAAAGGGATATTTAAAAAAAAAAAAAAAAACAGCAGTTCTCTGCCTTTGAAGACTATGAGATGACGACCTCTGATATACAAGATACCATGTGAAAGTTGAAGAAGCAGTTTTTTTTTCAATGTTATTATTATTATTATTATTAATAATTAATTAATTTATTTTGTATTCTGATGAGCTGTAGTTTTTGGGCTTGTTTGATCATTAGGTGGACATTTATGGTACAAAATAAGAGCTTATCAAAACGACAATGTATATAAGTACCTTCCAATAAATTGCTTACATTAAAATGCCTGCTCTTAAAATTTACTTCAAAATCTATAAACATTTTTATGGGTTCAATGTCATAAGTAGCTGTATTTGTGTAGCATGTGTAAGTGTAATTGCTGCCTTGCTGTTACTAGAATGTGTTTGAGTAGGATTTGCCCTCAACAACAGCACCTGTCAGTTGATTAGTGCATCACCGTAGAGGAAGTGGTATCACTGACCATCTTGATGAGTTTCCACATAGTCCAATTTATGCCCGAAATATTGAATAATCAGACCAATCTAATTATGGATTTGAGGCTGAACAGAAGTGATCTGTACTAATAGCGTTATACATGCTTTGCACATGCGAGCAGACAGGTTCAACCAGGGAAAATCAGGCTTGAATATTTTTACATATTTATTATATTCTTATATTTTGTATGTGCTTCCGTACGCCTGGTCTTTGTGTGTTCTTTAATCAGATGAACTGCAGGACATTGTAAATGCAGGACTAACTCCAAGACAGTAATTTTTAGTCATTTCCTTTTTTATTATTTTTGGGGT
This sequence comes from Gymnothorax javanicus, assembly GCA_029692085.1. Taxonomy (NCBI): domain Eukaryota; kingdom Metazoa; phylum Chordata; class Actinopteri; order Anguilliformes; family Muraenidae; genus Gymnothorax; species Gymnothorax javanicus. The sequence continues at coordinate 53,144,222 of CM056202.1, forward strand.
GAGCAGATGGAATGTTTTGTTTGCGAGACTGAGACTTTCAGATCATGATTAAAGAGAATACCACAATAATTTTTGTGAGATTGGATTAGTTGAATGCGATATCTTTCATGTTTCATTGTTCACAGCCATTTGCTGTCGAGACTATTCTTTGAATCGTTCTGTTTCAACATTGTCTGGCTGTCAGTGGCTTTTTAGTCTGGAGCAGAAACATTAATTATGGGATAAGAAATGAGAGACCAGCTGTTTGTGTGGGGTTTTGATTTTCCCTCTTTTCAAAAAAAAAAAAAAATGTTTTCTGGAGGCTGGATTTAATGTGAATCTACATGAAATTTTGTAGCCTGTACAAACCTTTGAGCAGTGCTACTCTCACCCCCCCAACCAGTATGGACATCAGGGTAATGCTGATTGGGCTGCATATGTTAACCCTGCCCCTGGATGAGGGTAACATCCTCTAACCTCTTTCCATTAATTGCCAGTATTGTCAGTATTGAAAATCTAGTCCTTAATAATAAGTAGGTAATAGTTATACTGTATATAACATGCAAGAAGCTATTCAAAATAAAATCAATTGGAGTAATAATGGGAAAATGGGAAGAAGACTAATAAATCCATAAAATATGTATGCAATATCTTTCAAATAGTTCAAAGAAATTCTAATCTGACAACGAAACAGTATAATAAATGGATTAATTCTTTTTTCCATCACTAACGGTGAGATGCTTTCATCCTGATAAATACAAAGTTCCTCTTAGAGAGGGTTTTTAAAGTCCATTTAAGTTGACAGAGCCCTAAACTCATCTTGACACTTGAAAATTAGCTGCACTGTCCTCATCTACTCTGCTCTGCTGTCAAACATAGTGGCCTGAGGCAGTGTGTCTAACTGCTGATGAGACGAGTTCTAGTGCAGAGCCGGTTCCTCTCTCTGTACTCGCACTATTCTGCACTGACTGGCATCTTTTCAGAGTAAAAGTAGTGACCTTCACTGCAGCCTCGATTGCCCGTCATGCAAATAGAATGTAATAATAATGGTTTTATTTGTACAGCACCTCTCACACAAAATTCAGCTAAAAGTGCTTCAAAGGGTACGAGGGGGGGGGGGGGGGGGGCATGAAAATGGTAATAGAAAGTAAAGACAGAGAAAAAGAGTAATGAGTGAATTAAACCGTGTCACAAAGGCAGGCGTAGAACTCAGGCACAGACACAGGGCCAGTTCAGAGGTTTTATTACAACCTGAGGTCAGACAGTCTGGGCCAAACACAGGTGCAGTACCCAAGGGCAAATCTAGAATCGTAGAACAGTCCAGAGATCAAAAAACCTGGCAGTGGGTGTGCCAAAGCCGAAACAGCAGGCAAATTGGAAATCTGAGACCAAACAGAAAATTAATCATGGGTAGTCAATCGTACGCTGGGGATGAGACAAAACCATGAATCAAAAACAAACCAAGTCACGACCAAGGAATCAGAAACTGATCGTAATGTAGATACAGACAAATCTGGACAACAAACTCATGATTTGGGAAACAAAGGAAGTAGAATATAAAGGATAGTGAGCTGCTGATTAGATTGAGAACAGGTGAGTGAAGCAGACAGGACGTGCAGGGAGGTGAAGTTACAAATGAGGAAATTAACGGACAGAGTAGGGAGGGTGAGTGCAGAGTGAAAGGAAACAAAAAGCATGTGCAGAGTGACAGGTGAAAGAGAACGAATAACCTAATAAATGAAAAATGCACAATATCAATGCAAACACAGATTCCGACCCTGACAAAACCGTAAAAGTTAAGAAAACAGTAATCAGAGTAGCAGAAATAAGATAAACTGAATATATAGGTAACATTTTAAGATTATAAAATATGAATAGAATAAATACATTAAAAATAAATTTCAAATAATGACAATCATGGTAGAAAATTGAGAGATGAAAAAGCAGTGAAAAATGGCAGGATTATATAAGCAATATGTGATAACTTGCAAATGAAATAATGAAAACAGAGTTTAAAATTAAATAAAGTAACAATGATAATAATAGAGACTAGAAGATAAAACAAGATCAAAAATGGCAGGAGTAAAAATAATGTAGAAAGATGTGATAAAGTTCAGGAAACATAAAAATAAAACAAGATCATTTAAAAACCAGATTATATGAATGGGTCTTGAGCTCTTTTTTCAAAAATGCACAGTGGGAGCCTTGCAGATGCCTGCAGGTAATGTATTCAAGCCTTATGGGCATGAAAACAAAAAGCAGTGTCACCAGTTTTTTGTGATTCATTGGGGTCAGATGAAGTAGACCTGCCTCAGAGGATCTGAGAGTGCTACTTAGTATGAATGGCATGAGACAATCAAATATGCAAGAGGGTGCAGATCATTATAGATAAACGCTAAACCAATATAGATATATTCTAAAATATTGTGTCGCACATTCAGGAAGACGTAACACAAAATATGATGAAGGAGCTCCATACTGGTTGGAGCAAACAATTTTTTTTTTCTTGATTTGTCCCCAAATTGTACTCCTCAATGCTCAATTTGTAAAAAATTAGCATGTGCTTTAAATGCATACTCTCAGCTTTTCTTGGGTGTATTTGTACAATTTTGTTAGACCCCATTGAAATGAGAGTACATTTTATACATGGTCTCCTACTTTCAGGAGACAATATCATTTGGGAGAAATGGATTCCCAGGTCTTTCCAATCATTTAAATATATTAATTTCCCTTCCAATTTACTATTTTTGGTAAAATCAATTTTAACTAGCTTTTGAGGCACGATGAACAGAAATGTGCACCTTGTATGTCTTCTTGATGCTGATACAAAATTTCACCTTTCCACAACTTTTTACGCAAATTAAAATTGCCTTCCTGGTTACTGTCAAGTTCCTTCCTTGGTGCAGAAATAAGAGAGCTTTCAATGTATAATTGCCCTTGATTACCTTTGAATTGCTTTTGGCTTTTGTCATTGTGAGGATTGGTATTGTGCCAAAGCATCAAGGCAGTAATTTACTACCAGACTGTGAGATAACAAAATAAAACAGTACATTGGCCAAACTGACCCACTAAAATTTACTGTTTGGAACATGATTAAGTGCGCTGGTGAGCTCGGTGATTGCAAAGGACCTGATTGGCTAAGTAAGACCTCTACAGTTGGCGAATAAATAATTCACAACATAATGAACCACCGTGATGATGAATCCTCTACTTTGCAGCAACCTGGAGAGGTTTCACTTTTCAAAAAAGTGCCAATTAAAGCCTACAGAATCCTGAAAGGAAGGTCCAAGGACTAACCTTGATTTCATCCGTAGTTTTATATGTTTGCATTAGTCAGCTCTTCAATATAAAACATGGGCTTTTAAAACTAATCTGGTGTGGTGCTCAGCGAAATGTGTTCAACAGCATAATAATTTTGGGGCTAAATTCATGCTTTTCAGTCAGATTCTTGAGATATTACTTTTACGAAACACAAAGTAAAGATGGTGTAGTTTGCTCATCCACTATTTGTAGAGCTACAATCATACAATGACTTTCTTGAAAGCTGGTTTGAATATTTGCTTTGCACGCAGTATAATTTTAAATATCTGAAGGACATATTTTTCCGATTCTTTCATGAAATTGAATTATGCAGCCCATTTGCTTTGCCCCTGGCTGTGTTTCTATGCAGGTCACATGACTTATAACGTCTCTCACGATAATCCATAAATACACAAACATTTTCTTTGACAGCAGGTATGCTTTCTCATGCAAAATAAGGAGCCAGGTTTTTAGTTATGAATTTCATAAGAACCTTACTATGAAATATTGTTGAAACAATAAAAATTGCTTTTGCAATTCCAGTACAAATCAAATAAGCTGCCACTTATAATACACACATAGAAAGTCATACCAAAAAGACAAATTTGATTATTCTGAATAAAAATGCATGTAATAACCTATAGCACATACGGCATGATTTGTGATATGAGATGGAAGTTTAATGCAGAGGACATGTTCTAAGGCTTGTGGCTCACAGAAAAGAAAAGACTATTCACTTATGGTCCTCATCTTTATTCCATATGCTACTTTAAAGTGTAAAAAAAAAAAAAAAATAGAAGCTTTAGTTTGAAGGTGATAGGCTTGTAAAGTGAAATATTGTTATGCTAAGTTGCTGTGCATTGCTCCAATTGGTAAGTAGAAATAGACAATGGAATAATAGTAAATATTAACTTTACTTGATTGAGAAAAATGGAACAAATGAGACAAATGTTATTTCTAAGGAGGAGAAGTAATGCAATACTCTGAGTTATGAGCTATTGAATTATTCATTCGTAATATAAATACCAATTTTAAAAATGCAATATTTCAATCTACAAATACCAGAATTTCAGCAAAGACTTTTGGATTTTTAAAGCCTAACACAATGTTCAAACCATGTGTAAAGAAATTTCTGCACAAGGCCTGAACTAGGTACAGAAACAAAACAAAGTGGTGGCCATACAAAACTTCAGGGCTGGTAAAAATCATTTAAAGTGGAGATTCATTGTTTTTGTCAAGGCTCCAGAGAGAACTAAAACAATTACATAATGTCAGGATTCAATTAAACTTCATCATTGCCTCTAGATGCACTGTTAGTCAATTCAGTGGGACTACGATTTAATTAGGTGAATCGGTGAATATTTTCAAATACTTATGGAAAAAGACAAAACAAACAAATATTGATACAGGCATAAATCAAGGAGTGTTTTTTGAATTGGATTCAAAATGAGTTATTTATTCCATACTGTGAGTTTCTATGTGTTTTTCTACACCCGTAAATCCATACAAAATTGTACAGATCTGTTAAAAAGAAGGGTATAATTTAAGTAATTGAGATTGGGCATTAGATGGTGTTAATCATGGTATTACATGATAAATTTATTGCGACCTTCTTGAGATTAAGATGGAAGGGTCTGCTTTGCTTCAATCTGTCATGCTTTTGCTTTTAAATAGTACATATGTGCATGAAAGTATTGCTAATTGATTCCATGAAGATATGGTATAATGTCCTACCCATGTGCTATAAAGCTACATTTTATAATGGCTCGGGGAAGAAGACACAAAACACATATTAAAAAGAAGACCTTTCAGCTTAAACTCCCAATAAACTATAAATATCTCCAACAAGTCTCTGTGACCTGCATCCCAGCAACCACATAGAGGGGACTTTAAAAGCCTTTAAAAGGTACAGGGCCCTCTTTTCACTGAGCTCTGCAGTGCCTTTTGTGTCTGTAGAAAAGCAAGGAAAATGAGTGATATTCTACCCCGCAGAGCTTTGGAAAATTACTGTACATTATACTATGGGTCTGTTGAATACTCAGATGAGATTGGTTGAGGGATGTTCTAAGGGTAAGCATTATCTTCCAATAATTTCACAGCTATGAAGTGGTTCCAAACATGTTAGCATTTTGACACATCGTATCAATTCACTATTTCTCACTAATTTAACTAGCTATCAAATTATTACGTGAACTGACGGCTGAAAATGGACCTAAAGAACGTTTTGGTTTTCTGATATAACTTTCAATTTTTTTGGCGAGTACGGTGATTTTGACAACTGGGAGAAAAATGTGGCAAGAACCGTCCAATGGGACATATGTAAAATAGTACCACCAATTTTGCCCCGTTGCAAGAGGTATAACAAGATAAACAATGCGAAGCTTGACCAGATTTAGAGTGTTTGGTCATTAAGCGTATTTAGAGAATGGGTAAAGCTGAATTACACGGCTGAGTTGGCTAGATGATTTAAAGAGCCTTGGGGCAGAGGCCCTTTGCGCTCAGGACCGCTGTAGGCTCCAAGTATTCAGAGTATCCAGTTTTTTGACGCTTCGATCTGGCATTAATTAATACTTCTCAAAATTCAGCATTGCAGCAGACTTGGAATTTTAAACATTGAATTATGTTTTCAAGGCTGTATTAAAAGAAATTAAAAATTAGGAAGGCCAGGAAAGATAGGGGGAAGATGAGTACTTCTATCTCCAATGCTGACATGGCAGGTATTCACGCTAGTAGATAGGTTTCACAGGTATCCATTTCATATGGCAATGGACCTTGTTCGGAAGGCTTGGTTTAACATTCAGCTTAACCTGGTGAGATGGGGGGGGGGGGGCAATCGAGATCTAAAATGGGACTCAGTTGAAAAGTAGACAAAGATGGGACTGAATACGTGTGCCTGTCGCACAATTTGGAAATTAAAAATCACCAAAAGCTAACAGATGTGAACAAAGAAATAATCAATTCGTAATTGACTCTCTCCTGCCATAAGTTTCAGAAAGTAAATAAAAAAAGTCCATCTGATGCAAAATTGTTCTGTTAGCTCCCACTGAAAGAACCGCCAGAAGAACCTAAACACAAACTGTACTCTCATAAGCCGATGGGGGAAAATTACTTCTAACATAACATAACATAAGTGGTGAGAACAGGCCGTTCAGCCCAACTAGGCTCGCCAGTTTCTTTAAATATTGTGAATATATCACTTCAGATATTCAATGTCTCAATGGTATCCAGCTTTAAGTCAAGCCTGCTCTTGAAAATTGCCAAGGTTTCTGCCTCAACAATATGGTCAGGCAAGCTGTTCCACATCGAAATTACTCTTTGGGTGAAAAAATATTTCCTAATATCATTGCTAAATTTACCCTTGGTCAACTTCCATTTATGACCCCGAGTTCTACTAACAGAACTTAGCCGAAGGAATCCTACATAATTCACTTTGTTAATCCCTTTAACATATTTAAAGACCTCAATCAGATCACGCCTGAGTCTCCTTTTCCTAAGACTAAAGAGATTAAGGATCTTCAGCCTGTTTTCATAGCTTTCATCTTTTATACCCGGAATCAGCTTAGTTGCTCTTCTCTGAACTTTTTCTAGAGCCTCTATATCTTTCTTAAAGTATGGTCCCCAGAACTGTACACAATACTCCAGATGTGGTCTGACAAATGTGTTGTATAAGAGAAGTATCACCTCCTTGGATTTGTACTCAATACTTTTGGCAATATATCCCAGCATCCGATTGGCTTTTTTAACTGCTATGGCACAATGACTAGAACCTGTGAGGGTTTAGTCAGCAATCATTCCTAGATCTTTTTCATGTGGAGCGCATTCCAGTTTTGAAGTAATCCTGTCTAATGTTTTTAATACCTACATGTACAACTTTACATTTTGCTAAATTAAATTTCATTTGCCACATTTCTGCGCAAATCTGGATTTTATCCAAATCCTCCTGAATCACTTTAGTAGAGTCTAAACTATTTGCCAAACCTCCCAATTTAGTATCATCCGCAAATTTAACTAATTTGCTCTCAATATTTCTATCAAGGTCATTAATGTAGATGAGGAACAGCAGGGGTCCCAACACTGATCCCTGAGGGACGCCACTCCCCACCATACCTAGCTGAGATGAGATTCCACTGACCACCACGCTTTGTGTTCTGTCCTGTACCCAGTTTTGAATCCACTCCAGAATACCTCCTGTAACTCCAATGGAGCTCATTTTAAAAATTAGTCTCTTATGCGGTACTTTATCAAATGCTTTCTGAAACACGGTTTCTGAGACCACAAAACTGTCTGTGGCTAGTGGCTTGGACCTGTAACAACTGAATGTGTTCTGTCACTTATACTGTTAGCACTTTTACTAGTCTCCTAGGAGCTCTACACTTTTGTAACGATCTTTTGCACTTTTGTACGTCGCTCTGGATAAGAGCGTCTGCTAAGAACATGTAATGTAATGTAATGTCTATTAGATATATCAGACAAATAATGTCTGCCATTGGTCGCAGGTGCAAGAGCAACCTGAGAAGCTACTGGACACAATCTTCCACAGATTGGGAACTCTAGAGCCAAATTCTGTTATTGAGAAAATCCTTGCAGTCACACAGCATCAGAAATCCAAGGGGACCTGTGCAGGAAACTCCCTCCAACAAGCTTCTTGATCCCCCATTTTCCGTGTCAAATTTCAAAATTAATGGAAACGTGCAGTTTACCTTCAAATAAATAAATGAATGCAACCTTATTTTGCAAAAAGTTGGAGTACTATGCAAAATGTAAATAAGTGTGCAGTGTTTTACAAATCATTCAAACTTGTTATATATATTTAATTGAAAATAGTACAAAGACAACATATCAGATGTTGAAACTGACGTTTTTTGAAAAATACGGTGTATGCACATTTCCAATGTGATGCCAGTAACACGTTTCAAAAAAGTTGGGACAGGGGCATTTTTATCATTGTGTTGCATTACCTCCTCATATAACTACACTCTTTACGCCTTTGGGAACTGAGGAGACCAACTGCTGTCATTTTGAGAGAAGCCCAAATTCTTTTTTGATGTAGGATTTCAGCTGCTCAGTACATTGAAACCTCCCTTATCATATTTATGATTTCATAATGCGCCAAATATTTTCAATGAATGACAGGTATGAACTGCAAGCAGGCCAGTTTAGCACCTAGACTCTTTTACTGCAGAGCCATGTAGTTGTAATATGTGCAGAGTGTTGTCTTTGGCATTGTATCGCTGAAATAATCAAGGACTTCCTTTAGTACGGTGCTTCCCAAACGTCTCCGAGCATACCCCTTATCCTGCATGCTTTAGACCTCTCCCTGCTCCAGCCCAGGTGATTCAAATGATTCGCTGATTATCAAGCAGCTTCTGGGGTTAATTATGACTTGATCATTTGAATCACCAGTGCTGGAGCAGGGAGAGGTCTAAAGCATGCAGGACAAGGGGTACGCCAGGAGAGGTTTGGGAAACACTGCCTTAGTACAACATCCCGATGGCAGTATATGTTGTTCCAAAACCAGTACATGTCATTCAGCATTAATGGTGTCTTCACAGATGTGCAGGTTACATGTGCCACACGCACTCATGCACCTCCATGCTACCATGGATGCTGGCTTTTGAACTGTGCGCTGATAAGCCACTCCTCTTAGGGCTGAAGGATGCGGCGTCCATGATTTCCAAAAAGAATTTCAAATTTTGATTGGTGTGACCACAGGACATTCTTCCATTTCACTTCAGTCTATCTTAAATGAGCTTGGATCCAGAGAAGGCTGCAGCATTTCTGGATCTTGTTTATTTATGGTTTTAAAGTTTTCACTTGCATTTGTGGATGCAGCCACGATCTGGGTTCACTCACTATGGTTTTCAGAAGTGTTCTTGAGCCCATAGAGTGATTTACTCAACCAAATGTAATATTTTTAATGCACTGCCATTTATTATAGATCATGGCCTAAAGCAGTGGTTCTCAACGTCGGTCCTGGGGACCCCATGTGTGTGCTGGCTTTTGTTCCAAACACAATTGCAATTGTAGAACTTTAACAAGCTGTGACTGTCTTAATTAGGTGCTTTTCATGTTCAGAGTTGTTAATATATCTCTTTAGTCAAATGTTACATAGGAACATCCATACATGCGATGAAGAATAAAACACCCTTGAAGATAGTGTGTTTATTGCAATACTGCAAGTAATGTCAAGTAACATAACATGTCAAACAGATCAAATTATACACTGAGGAAATGAATAAACCCCAGATTAGGCTGCTGGACACAACTGTTTCAAGTTCTTTCAAAAAGCTTCAGGTGAACTTAAACAGATCAACATAACACAAAACTGGTTTGTTTGTGGACTACATTTGTCATGATAAGCCAAGTAGTTTTCACTAATTAGGAGCCAACTACATCATTAATTTGATTGGTTACATTGTTTTCTCTCATTTTATGCTGTTATTTCCGATATACTGCAACGTGCGAATGGTTTTTTTGAAATTGATGGCAAATAGATATTTCTGTTAAGTTGTGGGTTAAGAGGGCAAATAACTGCTCTAAACATTAAATGCACATAATTAAGACAAATTAGCAGCTTGTTAAAATCCTACAATTGCAACTGTAGTTGGAACAAAAGCCAGCACACACATGGGGTCCCCAGGACTGACGTTGAGAACCACTGGCCTAAAGGTCTATAATAGGGCCTAAAGATCATGGCCATTCAATACTGTTTTAGAGAGTTCTCTGGATTCTCTGAATCTTTTAATGATGTTATGTTCTGTGGATTCTTCGTAATTTAACGTTAAAAACATAATTGTTGAAATATTTGCCCGCACAGTCTTTCACAGAGTGGTGAAGCTGTCTTTAATGCTGAAAAGCTCAGCCTCGCTCAGATGCTGTGTTTATACCCAATGGTTATGACCCACCTCAAAGGTCAGAAGGAAAAGGGAGATCACACAGGGAAAAGTAAACCAAAAGGTAATTTATCAAACTAAGGACATACAACAACGGAAAACCACCCATAAAGTAGAAAAACCCAGGGAGAATACAACAAATCCCACCCCTTAAAATCAGAGAGTTCATTAGCCACCTCTCAGTACAGGTTGGCCTCATTAAACAATCAAGCAGACTGGAAGAACGGGGCCATAACACCCAATCATGTTACTGGCCTGTTGCCAATTAACCTAATTAGCAGTGAGGTGTTTCACCAGGTGCAATTTATTAGAATCATACAGCTTTTCCAATTTTCTGTTGCCCCCATCCCAACTTTTTTGAAGCATGTTACTGGCATCAAATTTTAGATGAGCGGATATGTTTCAAAAAGCAATAAAATTTCTCAGGTTCAACACTCGATATGTTTTCTTTGCACTATTTTTAATGAAAGATAGAGTCTGAATGATTTGCAAATCATTGCATTCTGTTTTCATTTTTCATTTTACACAGCGTCCCAACTCTTTTGGAAACAGGTTTGTGATTAAATAAATAAATGACAGTGTCTAATTGCCTAATAATTTGGAAATGGAAAAGTGCTGTTTAATTTAAAAAAAAGTAAGCAGCAGTACTGAATAATTTGCCTGCACTAAACTGTCCGCCAAACAAATGAGCAAAACTAACTGTGATTATAAACAAGCAGAAATGGACCTCACAACCACACAACTGAACGTAGCAACGCTAGCTTGGGTTGTATCAAAGCAACAATAACAGTGGCAAAAGCAAATAGTCTGCATATAAATGCAATTTTTGGACAAAAAACATTACATTTGGAGGAAAATTATGTCTTTAGCTAAGCACAAGTGTGTGGTAAAGAGCAATTAATAACTCCATGCCAAAAATAATTGCACTCTTGAGTTGTAAACATTCCCTGTCAAGTAAAATACAAATGTTTTGGTTGTAATAGATTTATCTGTTTTTCTGCGCTCCCTCCTCAGAACATAAACTACAACATAATTATGCATAAAACACTGTGATATCTTTGCATTCACTATGTACACATACAGTATTCATTCATGCAAGTGTTATTCTGAATTTATACAACGTATCATCTAAATGTAGAGTAATGGCTAGAATAGGAGTGAACAGAGGTAAGTCTCCTTTTACTTGTTACTAAAATTTTCTAGTTACAGAAGTTGACAGTGCAGAACATGAACATCCTTTCAACACTCTGTTTCAACTCTTGCCTCATTACAACCATTCTTTGACAAAATTAATCCAATGAGTGTTCACATTGTTTTAAAACCTGAAGCAGACAGACACAGAGACACACAGTGCAGTTGGTATGCATTTGGATAGTGAGACACTCCTAATTCTTTTTACTGTGCACTTCTCTCATTGGATTTCAAGTGAAACAAATGGGTTTGCTGCTGTCTTTACACGGTACACAGTACATAGCTCCCATTTCTGGGGACCAAAATCCAAAAAAACCAAAGAGTTTGCAAATGCTTTACAGTTGATTAAAATCAATGCTGAGCACCCAACTTTGTGATGCTTTTCCAGGCCAGGACTGCAGCCGTTTTCAATTCTGATTGTTTTTCTTCTTTTTTTTTGCCTTCAGAACAAATCATGCGGTGGCATATGGTGTTTTTGGCCAAGAAACTGGAGACAAGCCGATTGTTCAATTAATTTTGGTCCCTAAAAATTCAATCATGTATTCTGAGGCTGTAATTCCTACAAGTATGAATTCACAGTAAATATGGTAATGCAGCCCTTAATGACTTAAATTTGGGTGGGAGGCATACTCTTTTACAGCCGGCTGTTTGGTCCATCTGTCTGTCACACACATTTTTTGTGTGTGATATTTACTGAAGAATAGGATCGATTTTGACCAATCTGCGCATGTTAACTTGCCACAAAGGGTTTCTGAACTGTTCAAAGGTCAAGGTCACATGCAGGGACCTAAAAATCAACTTTAAGGGATTATGAAGCCATGGAGAGTTGAGGCATAGCAATTAGACTAAGCAGGAGCCAGTCCCTCCCAGAGCAATGTGGGGTTGAGGGTCCAACTCATTTTCTGCATAAGTTGGATAAAGCTGTGTCTTGAACCACCTTCCACCTGAGTTCCAGTCAAAAATGTTAGATGGTAGGCAAAACCACCTCCAGTAACAGTAGTGTCGCATAGGATAAACATGTGAAACACCTCCACGAGGATTTTTTAAATTATACCCTCACATTTTCATTCTTTAAAGGACATATTCTCTTGTGTGATCTTGGTTTGACTAATTGTTATTTTCTCGGTTCATAATGACATTTGGATGAAAAAGGGGAAATATAATCTTGAAAAATAAATGATTTCATTTATTGCCCATCAGCCGCTGTGCATTATAACTGTTATCTCTTTCAATCACACTGCTCATAAATTATGCCAATTGAACGCTGATTTAATGACGCACAATAGGATCTTTTATTTCTTTGTTCAATGCAATTAAGATACGGCGGTGCACAATATTTTTATATCATCCCAATTTACCAAATTGCATATTATAATTACTCAATTTTGCAAGTTGCCAAGGTTGAAATGATATGCTAAATATTTCTTTACAAGGAAGGGCGATTAGCCTGATACTGCCTTCGATGCCATAAAATTATGGCTCGTGATAAGGGGTAATTTTCATTTATTTTTTGTATTGGGTGCGAATACAAGATTGGCATGCTGACCCAAGTCATACATTTCTGAGGTGGGAATTAAGCAAAAACCTTTAGTGAAATTTTATCAAGAACAATGTTTAATCAATAAAGCAAAATTCTTGATTTATAGTCCAGTGTTAAGGAGAGACATGAATGAATATGATCAAAAATGAGGTAATTAACGCATTTCTTGTGGTTCAAACATTGCATGCAGTATTTAAGATATTTGTAACTGTGTATGTGGCAGGCCGAAGGAGGGCCCAGGCAGGGGATTGAACCCCAGACTCCCGGGCTCTCCTTCGGCCTGCCACATTCTAACATAATTGGCAGGATTCAGGGAATCCTAATGGATGGCAGCATGCGTAAAGCATGGAGTGTGAGGACTCGCTCCCGAAAGAGGGGGAGAGATGTGACAGTTGATGGGTCCTGTCCCTAGAAATGCCTCCTAATAAGTACGTGCCCTGGCTACCTTGCCTACGGGCCTGGCTCTTTGGCGATGTGGTCAGCGCGTGTTACTCTTACCTGGGAGTCTGGCGTTCAAACCTCACCCGGGCCCTCCTTTGACCTACCACATGTACGTATATCATCACCCTCACAACAAAAGTGCCTAAATAATTTTTTGTCGTTTTGAGAAAAACACAAAAAACTGTTGCATTTTTATATCAATGAGAGTTAGGCATAAAATCTCAAAATGGGGAAAGAAAAAAAAAAAACCATAGTTCTCTCTTTGTGACAAAAAATTAATGTTTGGGAAGTGAACTTGGGGAAAAAAGAAAACTCCCATTTGGTCTGGATATTGCATTGATGTATTTATAGTGCCACTCAAGTTAATTATGCATTTGGTAGCAAACTAATTCAGCAGTAACATGAAAATGCATTTGCCCCCATCCCAGTTCCTTCTATTCTTGCATGTCACACTCACTTGTTTCAGATCTTGTTACACAATTTAATATATGACAAAAGCAAGCTAAGTGAACACAAAATTTAGTTATTCAAATGACCATTTCAACTGATAAAAGAAAAAGTTTTCCTTAAATAACTGGCCATGAGTGAAAATGAAATTGCATCTTGGTCACTCAATCATCATTTACCAATTTAATTGAAAACTGGGAAAAAGTAGACTTGATTACTGCCAACCTTGTTGAATCTAATCATCACGTAAACAGAAGCCCTCCAGTGTGAAGTTGGATATAAGTTGTGAAATGTGCCGTGATCAAAAGAAATTCTGGAAGTTATTAAAATATATGTCTTGAAAGGCTCTTGTTCTCCAGGAAACCACAGTTTGAGCTATTATCTCTAAATGCAGAAAAATTGGGACAGTAGTAATCATTTCAGGAGTGGCTATCCCACCAATAATTCCTCTAAAAGTGCATCAATAGCTCATCCAATTTCCTCTCAAAGACCAAAGCCCTGAACCATCACGGATTGATGTCTCCGGGTATGTGCTTGAGTGTGAGAGGCTGTAAGGGCTCATTTTGGTATAAATAGGAATGGGACAGCAGTTGCAACAGATCATGTTTCTTTGATGACACCAATACATGACGTACGACTGTGGGTATGGGACTTTTTATTCCATGTTTTTCTTTTTTTTTTTTTGGCTTTCTTCATGGCCAAGGCACTTAAAGGACCAACTGCCCTATTTCAACGTCTTCCAGCCTCTTGCCTTACAGAGTGGATGGAGGTCATTGCCAAATATATTTACTTGCTTTCTTCAAAGCAGTATTGAGCAAAAATTTTAATAAATGGTTAACAAATAAACTAGGCGTGTAACTACTAACTATAAGCTATGCTTGCATGTTTTGAATGTATCACCTTTTTAAAACATTTTTTAAGCTTTCCCTGGTAACCGAGCATTTAATGTCCCAATGCAAAGGACTGTGGTTAATTCCCTCAGGCAGAGTCCACAAAAATGTGGAATTACCGAAAGTGAACATAAGGGGCTGGAAAAAGTCTGCAAGAGAGCTCTAATGCACTTCACATTTTGGCAGTGGGGCAGCACTAAGCCCTTGTGATCTTGGCAGGAAGGCATCTCAGAGTTCGTAAATGTGGACATTGGGATTGGACCAAACATCTAAGGAACCTTGCCTTCTTACAAACAGGCCTTGCTCTGCCCAGATATGGGCAAGCTTCCTAATTTCACCAATAGAAAGAATCTTCTGTGGACTGATGAGTTGAAAGTGGAACTTAATGGAAAATGTGGATTCTGTTACCCCTGGCATAATGGTGACACAGAATTGGGCAATGAGAACATCACACCAAAAGTCAAACATTGTAAAAGGTAGTGTGAGAATGCTTTGCTCATTCATGTCCTGCATGATGTCATAGTTAACAGAAAAATGTTTGTTGCTCTATATTAGGAAATCCTGGCAGAGACTGCACAGTTATTGGTCAATGATCTGAAGCTCAAGTGCAGTTGACTTTTGCAGCAAGTAACAAAAGAACGAGTCCACCTCTGAATTACTCAAAATAAACAAAATTAAGATTTGAGTGGCCTAGTCGAAGCCCTGACTTGAACTCTTCTGAGATTCTGTGGCAGGACCTTAAAAAGGCTGTACTCAGAGACCATCCAATATGGCTGGAATAAATACATTCTGCAAAGAAGAGGGAGCCAAAATTTCTCTGCAGCAATATTAAAGATAGATACATTTTCAAATGGGTGATATTGTTGGTATCTGATATTTTTTTAACTTCAATAAAGAGAACAATCTTTTAAAAAGTGTATTGTGTGTTCCATTACGCTCTCCTTGTCTTATTTCACATTTTGTATGAAGATATGATGCCATTTGAGGACTCCACCTGCAAAGACTTCTAAGTCAAGTTGGTCCATTTTTCAGAAAAATCTCATTTTTTGGTAGGCATAGAAATTATCTTCCATAGATACCAATTTACACTATACTGAAACTATTAGCCTTGCAGACATAATCCATGAGGCAATTCATTATTTTTTTCAAAGAAATGACTTTGATTTTGCAACACAAAGTTTTTACTTAGCAGGTTTTGAAAGTGGAGTGGAACTTTAGCAGGTTTTGACCAAAGAGATATATAATAGAACCAGAGAGAACGAGGAAGTACCTTTGCTTCAGCCAGTTAGCATGTTAGCTTCCTGCTTCCGCGTTTCCCACTGGAGACAATTTTGTGGCCAACGACGCGGACCCATAGACACCAATTGAAAAGTGTGCATTTTTTTCTTGCCAAATAAAGCAAAAACAATAGAAAATATATTCAGTAATTCTTATTATTTTGCTCTTTGTCTGATGCAACTGTTCGATGTTTTCAAGAGGGCCTGTAGAATAAGAACTGATACTTAGAGCTTGATGACAGCTCGTGCACGAGTTTGGTTGTCCAGCTGTTGCTCTGACTCCAGTAATTCAACGAAAAGAGTGAAAAGTGCGTGCGCGTTCCGGATTAACAACGTTGCTCGTCATTTCCCCTCGAAATCATTCGCCAATCCGCACAGCCGACACACTTTCTTGGCCATTTGTGCTGTGTAATCAGATAGGCAATCTTATGAAATGGTGCCAGAAATAAGCACCCATGGAACGCCATTTTTATAGATGGCGTCGGTCAATTCCGTACTTCCTGGGCTGAGGTAGCTAGCCTAGCATCTCCCACTGAAAGTAATAGGGGTAGTACTTCCTCACTCTCTCCAGTTCTATTATATTACCCCCATGGTTTTGACAGTGGTTAAACCAGCCCGTTGCTCAATAGGTGAAGGTATTTGACTCTACATGCAACTCAATGTTACAGACAGCACAGTGATTGAATAACTGCAATGACAATGACAACATAAACATGAGTCCACGGGTTCAATTCCCCCTTTTATAGTATCACTATCATCACACTTTTCTGAACTACCCAAACCAGTTAGAGAAAGCAAAAGCTGAACAGGCTATAAAAGCTCAACCGTGATTAGTTCCCACTAGCGAACAAAAACGGAATCATGTTTCCACATTGGCTGATGACTTAGCAGAATTTTTCCTAGCAGAGTTTTCCTCCTTGACTTGGCGGGTTTTGACAGAGTTTCACTTTTTCTGTCACAATTAATAACATGATTTAGTAGGTTTTGAAAGTAGAGCTATCAGTGGAACATGCACAGGTGCCTGAAAGAGAGGCTAAAGGAGATAACTCATTTATTTTCAAAACTTGACTTAGCAGGTTTTGCAAGTCGACTCCTCATTTATTGTGACAAATATGCAACAGTAGGGAAAATAAAGAGGGAGACAAATACTTTTTCACTGTGGCACCCCAATTTGTTTAGAGATTACGGTTTGATTTTTTTTTTTTTTTAAATAGCAAAAACTGGATTTAATTTCCATTTACTATTGTTGTGCTTTCTCTAAGATGTCTGATTTTGCTTAATTGTGAGATAAACATTGGATTTATACTAGAAAAGGTGACATCTGAATGTACTTTAACATAATTTGTTTTGACAAAGGGTGGCATAGAGGCACAGTGAGCAGCACTATTGCCTACAGCCAGAAAGTCATGGGGTTAAACTCTCCCTGGGATGTTCCTCCGTTGAGTTTGCTTGTTCTCAGCATATTTGTGAGGGCTTTTTCCAGGTACTGCTCCCAGAGTCCAAATACATGCATCTCAGACAGAATGTGTAAATTACCACTAGCTGAAACTGCGTATGTGTGAATGGTATGTGATCCCTGTGATGTATTGGTAAACTACCAATCCTGCTCCTGCCACTTGCCGATTATTTGCTGCTCCAGACCCCGTAACCCTGATCGGGAGAAAGTAGGTTATATGGATGAATTTTCATTAGAAGTCTTTTTTGTGTAAAAATGCACATACACAAAATAAATTCTCAAACACATCACCATGGCATTATTTGTGAACATACTCATGTTATTCTAATTCTGTGCTTTCCCACTTGCAGAGAATAAAATTATACTCCAGTCCAGAGGGACTATCAAAGCAGTGAGTAAATATGACCAGCTCTGCCAAACCATCCAAGCAAACAACCACACATCCCCAGGCCAGTGAAAACAAGTGCACATCACTAGACCACTATGTGCAAGTTATGAAAATACTGCCACATCTCCAAAATTGTGGGCACAGTGTGAAAATCCCAGTTAAAAAAAAAAAAAAAAAAAAAATCTGAGAAGCATCTTGGACTATTAAAGTGAAAAAAGTAAAAAAAACGGTTTCAGCCATTTTCCCTGATTAATTATACAACCCCGGGACAAGGGCCTGTTTACCAAGGTGTAGCATGCCCTCTTCTTTTTAACACAGAGTGGAGGCGTCTGGACATTGAGGAGACAAGTGTCTTGAGTTTAGCCATTGGAATTTGACCCAACTCTTGTTTAATATAGGCTTCCAGCTGCTGAAGAGTTTTGGGTCTCCTTTGACGGACTTTTCGTTTAATTATGCGCCAAATGTTCTCAATCGGTGAAAGATCAGGACTGCAGGCAGGCCAGTTCAGCACACGGACTCTTCTACTACGAAGCCATGCTGTTGTAATAGCTGCAGTATGTGGTTTTGCATTATACTGCTGAAATACACAAGGCCTTCCCTGGAATAGGTGTCGTCTGGAGGGGAGTATATGTTGCTCTAAAACCTTTATATACCTTTCAGCATTCATGGTGCTTTTTAAAACATGCAAGTGTCCCACACCATATGCGCTAATGCATCCCCATACCATCAGAGATGCTGGCTTTTGAACTGAACGCTGATAACAGGAGGGGTGGTCTTTCTCCTCTTTAGCCCGGAGGACACGATGCCCATGATTTCCAACAAGAATGTCAAATTTGGACTCGTCTGACCAAAGGACACTTTGCCACTTTGCTATAGTCCATTTTAAATGAGCCTTGGCCCACAGAACATGGCGGCGCTTCTGGATCATGCTCAACAATGGCTTTCTTTCTGCATTATAGAGTTTTAGGTGGCATCTGTGGATGGCACGGCGGGCTTTGTTTATAGAGAGTGGTTTCTTGAAGTATTCCTGGGCCCATTTAGTAATGTCAATGACAGAATCATGCCGGTGAGTGATGCAGTGGTGTCTGAGGGCCCGAAGATCACTGACATCCAGTAAAGGTCTCCGGCCTTGTCCCTTACGCACAGAGATTTTTCCAGTTTCTCTGAATCTTTTCATGATGTTATGCGCTGTCGATGATGAGACCTTCAAAGCATCTGCAATTTGACGTTGAGGAACATTGTTTTTAAAGTATTCCACAATTTTTTTTACGCAAGCCTTCACTGGTTGGAAAGCCTCTGGCCATCTTTACTACTGAGAGACTCAGCCTCTCTAAGACATCCCTTTTATAGCCAATCATGTTACATACCTGATGCCAGTTAACTTAATTACTTGCTAAATGTTCTTTCAGCTGATTCTCTTATATAATAGTTGCTTTTTCAGCCCTTTTTTGCCTGTGTCCCACCTTTTTTGAGACCTGTTGCAGCCAGAAAATTTGAAATATGCTCATTTTGGGGATAAAAATATAAAATGTCTCAGTTTCAACATTTGAAATGTAATCTATGTTCTATTGTAAATAACATATTGGTTCATGTGATCTGAAAGCCATTGCATTTTGATTTTATTCACAATTTACAGTTCGTCCAAACTATTTCGGAATTTGGGTTGTATCTTAACTCTGTCGTGGCCAGTGCTTTTCAGAAATGGACAGGAAATTATTTGCATTTCAATGTTTGTTTTCTTTGTTTTTAATTGAATAAATCATTAAAGACAGGTGTTTTTTAAAAAAGGGTACCGGAGGGTGTGTTCCAACTATAGGGGGTTCACACTGCTCAGCCTCCCAGGAAATGTCTATGCCAGGGTGCTGGAAAGGAGGCTCTGCCCGATTGTCGAACCTCGGATTCAGTAGGAGCAATTCGGGTTCCGTTCTGGCCATGGAACAGTGGACCAACTTTTTACCCTCACACGGATACTGGAGGGGTCATGGGAGTTTGCCCATCCAGTCTACATGTGTTTTGTGGACTTGGAGAAGGCTTATGACCATGTCCCACGAGGTATCCCGTGGGGGGTGCTGCGGGAGTATGGGGCTCCAGGGCCGTTAATTCGAGCCATTCGATCCCTGTACAACCAAAGCCAAAGTTGTGTCTGCATTCTCGGCACTAAGTCGGACTCGTTTCCATTTGGTGTTGGACTCCGCCAAGGGTGTGCCTTGTCACCTATTCTGTTCATGATTTTCATGGACAGGATATCAAGGCGCAGCCGAGGTTTGAAGGGTGTCCAGTTTGGTGGCCTCAGGATTTCATCTCTGCTGTTTGCAGACGATGTGGTGCTGTTAGCATCATCATGCTGTGACCTCCAACGTACACTGGAGCGGCTCGCAGCTGAGTGTGAAGCGGTCGGAATGAGGATCAGCACCTCCAAATCTGAGGCCATGGTTCTCTCCCAGAAAAAGGTGGATTGTCCCCTTCAGGTGGGGGGTCAGTTGTTACCCCAAGTGGGGGAGTTCAAGTATCTCGGGGTCTTGTTCACGAGTGAGGGTAGGACGGAGCGTGAAATTGACAGACGGATCGCTGCAGCGTCTGCAGTGAAGCGCGCGTTGTACCGGTCCGTTGCGGTGAAGAAGGAGCTAAGCATAAAAGCGAAGCTCTCGATTACTGGTCAATCTACGTTCCAACCCTCACCTATGGTCACCAGCTTTGGGTAGTGAGCGAAAGAATAAGATCACAAATACAAGCGGCCGAAATGAGCTTTCTCTGTAGGGTGGCTGGGCTGACCCTTAGAGATAGGCTAAGGAGTTCGGACATCCGGGAGCGGCTCAGAGTAGAACCGCTGCTCCTCCGCGTCGAGAGGAGTCAGTTGAGGTGGTTCGAGCATCTAGTCCGGATGCCTCCTAGACGCCTCCCTTTAAAGGTTTTCCAGGCATGTCCAACTGGGAGGAGGCCCTGAGGCAGACCCAGGACACGCTGGAGGGATTATATCTCCCGGCAGGCCTGGGAACGGTTTGGGATCCCCCAGGAGGAGTTGGAGGAAGTGGCTGGGGAGGGGGGTGCCTGGGCTTCTCTACTCAGTCTGTTCCCCCTGCGACCCAGCCCCGGATAAGCGGAAGAAAATGGATGAATGGATAAATGGATGGATTAAAGACAGGTGCAGAAGCTTGTAAAATGGAAAAGCTCTTCGGCATTTAATAAGTCATACCCCGCTGTACAGAGGGCAATATTCACATGTTCATTTCAAATTTGAAAATTAAAGCGTAATGCAAACAAAGTAACTTGATTTTCATGCGTGCCAAATGAAATGATTGGATGGACTTATTACATGCCTGTCACAGCCGCAGAAATCAGATCTTTTTTGGTCAATGCATTTCATGCATTGATTTTTTTTTTTTATAAAAAAATTTGGCATCTCCAATCCCACCGAATCTGGAATGCCCAATTGGGGAACAATTGCTCGCTCATATGCAACCCCTTGTTGCCAATTCAGGAGAGAAGGACAGTTCACGGCTGTCCATTTAAGCACGTGCCCGTCAATACTGCTTCTTTACACTCATTGGTTGAATCCTCGCAAGTTCAGAACGAGGGCAGAGGATACCCGAACATGAACAAGCCCAGAATGTGAGGTATCGCTCAGGAACCAGTCGCATGAACCAAGCAGTGCAGTAAAACTGGATTTTATTATGGAAGGGGGAAAACCCCCGCAGAGCAGGAGGCAACAGTACAGAGTCCACAATCCAAAAACCAAAAATCCAGAAGACGAAATCCGAGTCGATAACAAGGCAGCAATCACACTACTCGTAGTCGGGCAAAAAGGGTTCGATACACAGATGCAGAAGGTAATCCAAAACAGAGCCAAAATCGTAATCAGGGTCCAGTCAGAAGTGAATCACAAAGAATACGAGGCAAAAATAAGCGTAGCCAAGGGAAACGTTCTGACGGGGAACTGCTGTGAGGAGACTGCTTAAATACACACAAGGGAAGTCACATGCTATGATTAGGAACGGGTGAATTGGATCAGACTAATTACGAAGGAGGAAACACAAGGGAAAGTCTAATCACATGAAATTGGCGAAAGCCAAAACGCGGACAGGGATCACGAGACAGCCTATTGATAAACATACAGCTCCGGTTAGGAAGTTCTAATGTGCACAGATAATGAGAGGTAGAACAGATTTAAGCAGGTGCAGAGGATCCGCTGAAACGCAGCCAAGTAGATTGAGTGAAGACAAGAGGTGGAGACTAGAATAGGGCGAGTGCTGAGAGCTTGTTGATCAACTAGTAAGGTGCAGCTATACAATCCCTAGTGCTCGTTAGTAAGTTAGTAATATATACAATGTTAATCAGGGTTAGTAGATTTAACTAAAACAACAAACTGTTAGTATTGGTTAGTAATATAGAAAAGCAAGGTGAAGGAAGCAAACGAGATTAGAAGGAACTATTGAAAACCAAGAAACCATGAAATCACCTGAAAGCGTGGCACACAATACTGGGGAAAATAAGCTGTCACATAACACCAGACCAGACAGGGGAGACAAAGTGCAATGCATGGTAAAATACAAAACAATGACCAGAATCTAACTGGGGAATGGACTATGGCAGGAAAATACAGAATGAACAGAAACAAAACATGGCATGGAATAAAGGCATTGCAAAACACGAAGAGAACATGAGCAGAACAGATCAGAATCATGACACAGAATCTTCCTGATGAGCGCGCAGCTGGCCAACAGGAGGCGCTTGAGCATCGAACAAAGCAACCATTTTTATATTACCCTTCCCGGCAGTCCATTCCCAATTTGCATCCCTGTAGCGCAATGGCCAATTGTGTGCAACTCTGAAAAAGCTGCGACCACTGCCGGTTGGTACAACCGGGGCTTGAACCTGCGCCGTGATAGTCACTTCTGCTCCGCAAAGCGGTGCTTTAACCGAGTGAGCTATCCGGCAGCATGCACTGATTTCTGTTGGGCTGTCAAGAGAATTTCGACAAATATAACAAAAAGTGCTTCAAAAAATCTACTTACCCTGCATTTACTTCTTTTGATTGTGAATTAAATACTGGTTGCATAAAAGGAAAATTGGAGAGCTGGTAAAAGGAAAGGTAATGCATTGAAGTAGCAAACTTGCTCCATGCCCCAAATTTTATGGAATGTGCTGCAGGCATAAAATTTAGAATCAGTATTAATTTCCAAAAAACAAAGTAGAGAAGAAAAAAAATTATCAAGTCTTTGCATTGCTTCCAATTTAATACAAGTCAAGGATGAAATTTAAACATTAAGATTTACTACAATGTTATTTTTCTTTGTATTTTTTATATCTTCCCCACTTCAGAAATTAGGTTGTTTAATCTGTTGCAAACCAAGGCCACAATAAACCTTGACTCTAAGGTTTGACATTTTCTTAATGGATGAAATGCCTCATTGAAAAACTGATATCTCATACAAAAATATGGCACAATAAATAAATCAGGGAGGGGCAATTTTTTGGGGGGTTTGACAGTATGCAGTGATAGACATACAACATTCAAACACTGACAGAAAGAACGAGGAACAAGGAAGCGCTAGTTGTCATGGAGGTTAATGGAGTATGACTGTTGCATCCATCTGTCCATCATTTAATAGAATCCACTCATTCCTGTTCAGGGTCTTGGTGGGACTTAGCCTATCCTCTCACTCAGTGGGTGAGAGGCAGGAAGACACCCTGGACATTAGTCACATTGAACTGAAGGAGGCAAAACCGTGAAAGCTCAGACAAGTACATACAAAAAAGAAGAAAAAAAAAAAAAAACAGCCCTCAAATGCAGTTCTAGTTACTGGGGTGGGATTCTATGGCAAATTAAAATCGGTATAATACTTGACAATGCCCTAACCCTTGAGCGACACTCTATCCGTTGGTGTCATAGCTAACAATGCTCCATCATTTGCATACGTAATTGTTAACAGCTTTCTTTGTTCAGAAGTGACAACTCTCCTGATTTCTCTTCTACTGTAATATTTTCTGAAATATCTTTGCTGTTTTCCAACCTCCTTTGAAACATTACTCGGGATATTTAATGACTACTGCAAGTAACATCTCGTCTGAAAGGACACATCTTGTTCAGCACAGTTCCCCATAACTCTGTGACACTGAGGCTTTCTTCAAATTAGGTCATGACAAAACATGTCTGCCAGCACTTCTTCCAACATGACATCCCA
Source organism: Gymnothorax javanicus (assembly GCA_029692085.1). Classification (NCBI taxonomy): domain Eukaryota; kingdom Metazoa; phylum Chordata; class Actinopteri; order Anguilliformes; family Muraenidae; genus Gymnothorax; species Gymnothorax javanicus. The sequence goes on from CM056202.1 coordinate 53,168,206, forward strand.
TCAATGAATTTACCAAATATACCAAACCCATACCTGCCTGCCAAGGTAATAATAATTGCATTTTTAGAAATGACTTTATTCTGGCCATGCTCTCCAATTCTAATCTTGCACTTTTGAGCCTCAGAAGCATTACTGAGCTTATATTTTATGGAAAAAGAAAAGACTGTGGAAAATGATGTTGAGGAAATCACAGGGTGATGAACCATAAAGAAGCTCAATAACCTTTAATTACACTGTCTGCCCCAGTTATAAAACTCTTAGCAGCAGCACAAGTTTTTAATAATGGGCTATATTACTGTCTGTACCGTAATGAAATTTGCCAATTACTGTGAAGAAGCATATGGAGCAGCAAATGTAAAACTTGTCACTGGTCTGATATTTATTCCACAGGTCTGTGCATCCGTTTGTTGTAAATCATTGTGCTGAAAAACCTGGTTCTGGCACGATATGCCAAAGAGACATCGGAGTCGGAAAGTAATAAAAAGAACTGAACTAGATAAATGACTCTGCCAATTGAAAATGATTTAAATGGTGGGGGATTCTATCATCTATTCAACAATGTTTTGGCAGTAGAAAAAGAATTAACACTTTGTAGTATGGTGCACATAGTGATATTCAGGGCAATAAATTATCCTTTTCATATAAGAATTCTTGTAGCGAAAATGTTAAAATTATTCAAAAAATGGAAATATTGGCTTTCAGTAAGAGGCAGATTGGATGCAAAATGCTGATCATCTCGGGAGACCTGTACAAGCATTCCATCTGGGTCCCTGCGACTGCGGAAAAAGGCATATTTACAGCAGTGTTGTTTCCATCCACTTGAAAATCTTTCAAAAACATTTCAGCCTGTAACACTTCATTCCTGTAATACTTTTTTCTTCCATCTCAAAGGGCACACTAATTTCTCTCATTTTCAAGACCACTTTCTTCTTTCAATAACTTGTTGTGAAATTGAATGTGTGTAGAAATTCGATAGCAAATTCAGCTGCAAGCAGTGCTGAAGGGGCCAACCAGTCCTGCCAGGCAGAGTCGCCATGGCAACTTGATGTAATCTTGTTAAAAGAATGCCCATAAACACTGATAGGAAGTTTTATTTGAATTTTGCAAAGATTGCAAGTAAATGAGGCATGAGTTAATTACCTGCTTGGGTTGCTTGCCTTTAATTTGTTTGTAATGGGCAAATGGTTTTGATGATCTAAAATCCATCTGTTAAATTTTGTGAGGCTTAGTCTGAAGATTATCCTGTGCAAATTTGGTAAAAATTGGGCAAAATTGGGGGCCTGTAACACATTTTTAAACCTTTTGATAAAATTTAATATGGCGGCCGCATCAATTAGGTTGACATGACGAGTTTCAATGGACTTCCCATTGACGTCCCAAGGTAATAGTTGACACAACAATTATTTTTACGGTAAACACATCAACAGTTATTAGGCAAAAAACAGTTTTCATGATTGCAGTGCCACCCAGCGGCCAAATGACTCATCATGTTTTATGCTTGTTCAAAATGAGGTCCTGCATCCAAGTAGCAAGATTGGGTTTTATGCATTGATGCATTGCCAACATATGACCTCACTTCCTATTCGGCAGCTCGGACAACAATTACACCTGGCTGTGACAGGTGAATGCTTTTGAAAATCATAAATCAATCTGATAACATTTGAGAGACTTCATGTGAAGATCACCTGAGTCAATTTTGGTGAAAGTTGGCCAAATTTTGTGGCCGGTGAGAATTTTTTCACATATTTCAATGAAATCCACTATGGCTACTGTATCAATCAGGCTAACATGACAAGTTACCAAGGCTCGGTCTTTGGGCCATCCACAGTATCACCAGACTAAAGAATTATTTTAAGATAAACACATCAACAGTTATAAATCAAAACAGATTTTGGCTCATTCCAGTGGCCCCTAGTGGTCACATGACAATTTTTTGTGTGTCCCCAAGACAGGCTCTTGAGTCCATCTACCAGGTCTTGGTTTGATCCATCACAGTGTTGCAGAGATATTGCCTGGCTTCCAAATGGGCAGCCCTGCAGTAAATTGTGACGAGCAAATGCTTTTGAAAATCATAAATCCATCAAATAATTTTTGTGCAGATTGGTATGAATCTCTGCCAATGTTCGTTAAAATTGTATAAAATTTGTGGCCTGTGAAACATTTTTTTTTTATTTTTCCAAAAAATCCCATATAGCGGAAAATGCAATTTGGCAGAAATTAGCATCATAGTGAGCATTTAACTTGGCTTGATCCAAGGAATCCATTGGTACTACCTTTTTGAAAATTGGGCCGAAGGTTCAAAAGTCACATTCATAAACACATTCACATTTGTATTTGGATTCTGGAAAGAAATTTTGATTTATCAAAAATGTTTTCATATTCATAATGTAACTAAAACATTAAGTTTGTTCTGTGGTGTCTGTGATGTAATTGTTGCCAGTGATGTCGTATGATGGACTGTATATAAAGATGGACGACACGTCTCCATTCACTCCCTTTGATCAAAAATGGAGCCAAAATATCCCAGACACGGGCGCTGCCATGTTGCACAATTGGAGCCAGAGTCGGTCCGGTAGTGATCGGGGGTCGAGCCGCGGTATCGAGATCCCGCCCGTACACCCACCCGAACCTCTCCCCTGGACTTTTAACCTGGTCTAGTTGCTGCGCTATTAAAGTAATGTTAAGTGCCTGCAATAGCTCATACATCGAGACTGTACAGTCTTTGTAAGTGAACAGCAACGGATACGGCAGCGTTGCAATTCGTAGGCTCGTTAATGAGGTCTATGGGTAAATAGACCCCTGCTGCCATCTGTTTCGCAGTTAATGTCCCACTTAACTCACCAGCATTGTCTTGTCACTGAATCTTGCTTAACAAGCTGGCTAGGTTGCTAACTACATTAGCTAACACAAGCATCAGATTTTTGAAATTCTTGACCATATAGCCACAGTCAGTGTTCTCAGCTGTAACTTACCCCATTTTGCGAGTGGAGAGCATTTTAATGCCGACTTTCATTGCATTTTCTAAATCACATTCCACCGGGAAAGGGTCATTTCCCAATTGCATGTAGTTTGTCGAACTTATAACTTTTCTTCAAGTCAGACCGGTAGATCGAATTTTGAATAAAAATGAGAAGCCTTTCTAACTACGTAGTTAGCCAGGTATACTTAAAAGTCGCACATCTTAACAATGTTTTGTTTTTTTAAAATATGAGTGACATAATTTCATCAATGCAATTGAACATAACCATCATAACTCGGTGGACCGGGAAAGCATTCGGTTTTGGAAAAGTTAGCGATGCAACCCTCCTCCTCTTTCCTCACGAGGGCTCAATATATTTGAATGAGTAGTTAGTTATTGTTTTAATTTTTATCCTCATTTTTAGACAACAAGATGGATTCAGCCATTTTGACTTCCACACAGAAGTCAAGAGCATGTACAAATACCTCAGGAATATCTGGAAATCGATGCCTATTGTGAATTCTGCATAATACTTTTTACTGGGGAATTTCATAAACTCAAGTTTATAACATTGTTACATCCAGTGTTTCCACAAAGAGCACAATGCAGCCTGGTAAAATTTAGAAAAACAAAATGAAAATATTAAATATGTTAAATTACATAAAAAGCCAGCACAAGTGTTACAGTGAAAGATGACTAGCATTTTAGAATCAATAGGGCCAAACATTTACATTCACCATGGGGAAACAACAAGCAAGGGAGACCATCAGATGCCCAGGTCCAGTGGTTTAGCTAGGGTGGCATGATTTGGGGAAACCTCCTCCCCTTCTTCTTCCAGCCCCTAAGAGGAAGAGCTGCGCCGGATTTCCTGCTGATCCATTGTGGCAGGAATGACCTCAGGAACATCAAGAGCGTGAAGCTTGTCGCAGAAATCAAGCAGGACTTGCAAGATCTTCACCTGCAGTTCCCTTGGATGAAGATTATCCTCTCTGCCATCACCTAGCAATGCCGGTGGAGGTCTTCCCATCCAAAGATTGACAAAGCCCAGCATTATGTTAACAGTGATGGCTACACCTCGCATCATCCTCAGATAAAGCAGAGAGATCCTAGCCAATTTTTGCACGAAGGAGTTCATTTCACGCCTATGGGAGATACATTTTTAAGAAATATTGCCGTGTTTCCCAAAGACCAAATCCAGTGGGGTGATGCTGGATTTGGATTTTCGACAGATTATGGCCGCAATAAATGCCACAATTTCTCTGCTGTATGTGATGTTCGATGTACTCATTTTATTTATTTTTATACTAAGGTAGCTTTCACACTTGTAACTGCTGTCACTGCTTTTCCTCTCTCCACCTTTATTTCCCTCTCTTTTCCTCTTCAGTCTTCTCCAAAACATTTGCTTTACCCCAGCCCTTCCCCCTGATGGACTTCCTTAACTGCATTTCCCCATAGTGAATGTAGCCAGTGGGTTGTCTACCCAAAAGTTAAGGCCCCTGCGTAGCTTCAGTTTAAATAAATGAAAACCACAAAGGAAAAATTATCAGAGTTCAAATTTTGCAGTTTTGTATATTTTATATATCATAATAATATTTATAATAATGTATAATAATTATTATATATATATATATTTTTTTTTTTGCATTTTTTTAGTGCTTTGTTTCTAAGATCGTTTTGAATTTTTAATTCATCATTTCTCCACAACGTGAAAATGTGACTCTGATCACTTTTCCATTGTGGTCTTCAAATATTTTTATTTAACTCTAATTTGCATGCCTCTGATTTACCAAAGCAGAGGACAGGGCGTGTGAAAGAATTCCAGAGTGAAGTTTTTGGCTCCACATACATGTAAAGACCTTTATTATACATTACAAGAGGTTTTATTTACTGCCATCAAAGAAAAAGTATATTGAATAAGCAGAACATAATAGTTTATCAGATTAAACCTTTCAAAGTTGCTCACAACAGAAAAAGTCACAAGTTCAAGGGGTCTGTCCATCCCCGGGGAAAAGTTGCATCATTATGAATTTGCACCTGTTGCATGTCAGATGACCTGAATTATACTGGAAAACACCATTGGTCCAGTATATAGGCTTTTTTCATCACAAAAAAGGACACAAAGAGTGAAAAATCTCAAATTTGCCCAAATTCAAACAGTTTCCATGGAAACCAGAACAGATACAACCATTGTAAATAATGATGGTGCTAGATGAAGCCTCATATTACAAATCCATCCAAACCCCAGACCTGTGTCAGTAATAGGGCCAGAAATATAAGGGTTTTTCTACGGCATGTTTTGAAAAGCGCCCCCTACAGGCCATTTCTTCAGAGGTCCATAAAACCAATACCAGAGTGCAGTTTGCCCTCTGAAAAAAATCAGAGATATCCATTATTTGGGCCGAATGAACAAATAGACAAAGTGAACTGGCTTTAAATGAAATGGCTAACACAATACATAAATATGAAAACTCCCATCCCGATGCTGTGATTATTGTAGCAGGAGATTTTAATCTCTGCCGTCTTAAATCTTATCTTCCTAACTATCACCAGCACGTTAAACACCCCACTCGAGGCGATAAGGAAATGCATTATGTTAAACGTGAGACTCCGGTCTCTTTAGATCCTCTGCAATTTGCATATAGGAAAAACAGATCTGTAGAGGACACGATTTCTGTCGCTCTTTACTTTGCTTATGAACACTCAGACAAGGGAAATACTTACGTTCGAATACTTTTTATAGATTATAGCTCTGCTTTTAATACTATTATTCCTTCAAATCTTGTCCAGAAACTACAGTGTCTTGGTCTGTGTGAAGCTGTGTGTGAATGGATTTTTAATTTTCTGGTTTGCAGACCTCAACGAGTGAGGATCAGTGATTGCCTGTCCGACAAACTTGTTTTGAGCACCGGCTCACCTCAAGGCTGCATTCTTAGCCATCTGTTATTCTCTCTCTGCACTTATGACTGTACTGCCTCTGACAATAACAACCTGATCGTGAAATATACCAACGACACTACTGTCATTGGGCAAATAAACTGTAACAATGAGTCATACTACAGAGCTGAGGTTCAGAATTTAGTTGAATGGAGTAAGAGAAATAACCTTTTTTTAAATGCCTCCAAAATGAAGGAAATTATAATTGACTTTCGCAGGAAAAGGGAATCCCACCTCCCTCTCACCATAAATGGCACAGAGGTTGAGATGATGAGCAGTTTTAAATTCCTTGGTGTCACTATCACAGATGACCTCAGCTGGCACTATAACACCAGAATTATTGTTAAAAAATCTATTCAGCGGCTTTTCTTCCTTCATAAACTGAAAGATTTTATTAAGAACTGTCAGATTTAACTAACTTCTATCGGTGCATTATTGAGAGTATCCTCACTAGTTCTCTCATAGTGTGGTTTGGTAACCTAACTGCACAGGACCTTAAATCCCTAACCAGGGTAGTTAATTTGGCTCAAAAAATCATTGGTACTGACCTGCCTGGTCTTGATGAGCTGTGCAACTCAGGACTTTTGGTCAGGGCTTCAAAGATTGTTGGCGACACTAGTCACCTTGCCTTTAGTCTTTTTGTCCTCCTCCCTTCTGGCAGACGGTACCATTCCATTAAATGTTCTACCTCTCGGTTTACTAAGAGTTTCTTTCCCTGCGCTGTGCGTAGCTTAAATAATCTTTAATTGCATACCTGAATCCACCCTTGCGGCTGCACACTCGGGTGTTAAATGTGTGTATTTATTATTTATTATCTTTGTTATTATACTTTTAAAAGGGCCCCAAACATGAGTACTCTTTTATCTTGCACTTTAAGATGTCTTAAATTTTTATTTAGGATTTCAGAGAAATGTTTTCACTTTTATACATATATATTTTTAGATGACTGCAGGCCTATCACTGGTGGCATTGTCCTATCTGTTCTCTTTTTGTACCTACCTGTTTCTATTATTTATTTTACCTGTTTTAATTTGTTGTCTCGCGGTCCTTTATGTCTTGTGAACTCTCACAATCGTTTTCCAATGTGGTTTTCTCAACTGCAAATGGCAAATAAACTGACTCTGACTCTCTGACTCTGAAGTTAAAGTAAAATCCAAGACCATGATGGCCCAGTAGTGTTTCCACTTGGCATGGAATGACCCTAATAAGGTCACTACAATCACAAAGAATATCAATATCAGGTTTTCAGCTCAAATAAAGTAACCCACATGATGTTCAAGCGGGTTTCTTTATTTCCAGCACATAATAATATATTGCCATGTACATTTCAACGCAAAGAAAAACAATGATTTTGACAATTTTTTAGGCCATTTTTTTGGTGGGAAACAGGCCTACATACTGGATTTTTGGGCCATAGCAGTATAATTCAGGTCATTAGACACTGCTCAAGTGCAAAGTGGCGTCAGTACAACTTTCCCCTGGGGTCGAGCCAGGCCCTTAAACTTGGACTCTTTTCAGCTGCGACCAACTTTGAAAGGGTTAATCTGAACAACTATTAAGTTTTCTTTCGATTTTTTGACAGAAATGGCAAGAATCTACCTGAAATAAAAGGTTCCTGGCATCAGTTGATCACTCCCTCCAACTATTAGCGAGTCATTAGGATTGAAAAAGTGGAAAATATTTTTGTGAACCCCAACTTTGACCTTAATGTCCATGGTACTCACCATTGATACAAGCAACCTTTAAGACTGTCAGCCTAGAGCAAGGTTCATGACAAGGATCAAGCCACGTTCCAGATCTGTATCTGTCATAGAAACAAAGATATAAGACTTTTTCTACAGCATGTTTTGAAAAGCGCCTCTACAGGCCATTTTTTCAGAGGCCCATAAATATAAGTTACGGTGCGAGTGTTTGTAGCGGACTGGAATTTCGGAACGAGTTGGGCCGCGGAGGGATTTTTACCGCATGAGACTGAAGGTCCAGTGCGGTAAACATCCCTCCGCGGCCCAACGAGTTCCGAAATTCCCCAGAAGCTACAAACACGAGCACAGTAAACTATGTATTATATGCGCCATTTTCTGTATTCATTTGTGAGACAAAATAAGTTCTAATTCAACATTTCATATAGATTTATTTGGTTCGTTAAAAAAAAAAAAACAAAAAGGGAACTATTTGATGTAGTATGAGTGTACTGGTACTGTCAGCGCGACGTGTATATAATACTGAGGATTACAGCGATCACAACAATCATTTTACATTCGCATGTATGATGAAAAATGGCTAGATTTGCAATACCTGTCCAACAAAATTTGACTACATAGCTAGCAAGAACAATGCAAAACAGATGTGGGACACAAAATCCATAATATCAGCATTATATAATCTGTCACATTTGGCAATGGTCGTATGCATAGCCACTGACTCTCCATTGCTTGCTATCAGCGCTACCTCAAACATACTGCGTCATGTACTCACTTTAAAATGAAGTTATATTAGCACTTGCCGCTGAAATGATATTTGGATCTTCCGAAAAAGTCAATGGTCCTAGTTGAACGGTGAGAATCCAAGTCATCTCAAACACAACGGAGGCCATATCTGATAGAAATGTTGACTGATAATCCGTTATAGCTCCTTCAAAAAAGCAACCGATCTGGAAAGAACTCTAAATGGGAAAACTAATCATCCATATTATTTTGAAAATAACACTTGTTTCTACTGCCTGAGGTGCCACAGAAACGTCCGACTTGAAAGTAGTTCCGACCATTTCAGCGGCGAACATTATGGCACGGGTGTGCTGGTACTGTCAGCGAGACGCGCATATAATACAATCCAAACCGGTGGGCCGTTTGTGAAAAAATTGGAGATGCCCATCATTTAAGTTCAGGTGAACAAATATACAAAGTTACAGAAAAATCTGAGACCATGATGTCCCAGAAGGTACCTTAAATGTTTCCACTTGGCATGGAATGACCCTGTTGGAAAACTGAAGCCAAAGTTGTATAGATGAACTGCTTTGTAATGTATTAATGAGCACACATAAATGAAGGGTAAATTACTGCCTTACAAATAAACTGCAAGTTTCACTGACAATGCATAGTGCAGCATTTTTGACTACTATTTTCATCAATTTTTCCATTTACAAACTAGGCCTAGGCTGTCGGCGGCCGACAGCAAGGGGTATATCCCCGAAATTCCCCAATCCTCGAAGCCCCCTTTATTAGATTCCCCTTTACTTGACCTACAATATGAGGCAAATTTGAGGTCTGTGTAAGTAATTGTTCCAGAGGTATGGTTAAAAGACTGATTTTTTCAATATATAGTGCCACCTAGTGGCAAACCTAGGAGTACATACTTGCCCAAAATCTAATCCGTTCATCCTCTCCACCATATCTACCCATATGCTAAAAATGAGAAGCCAGTGTAAAGTATTTTGTGAGTTATCGCGCTGACGGCTAAAATCTGCGGACGCAGCAGCGGCGGCGGATGGGGCGAAACCATGATCTCCCTAAAACTTGTATTTTGGGGATATAATTACTTCAGAAGTATACTCCAACAATGAAACAAAATAATTGCTTAAAGCATTCTCCAAGTCCTCACTGGGTAACGCTGAGGTCTGAATTTGAGGGCAGCTCCTGTAATCACTTGAATAATAAATAATTAAAAAATCATCAGGAAAAACCAGACATTATGTTGCGCAGTGGTTAACGTAACATAGACTATAAGAAGGGACACCAAATTTCAAATTAACTACCTATAATTTTCTGAAATAATGAAGCTGATAATGTTCAACAGTTTGTCTTTGTACAATGCCCTATCCCAGCGCTAATGTTCTAAATTCAGACAAGTGAATGCATCACCTGAACAAATATGTTTCAGCGGGTGAATTAATCATTAATTGCCATGTGCAAATCAATAGGTTAGTTAACAGTAACTGAAGTCAGCCAGCAAGCCAGTTAACATGAAGGTAACTCGATAGCAAACGCAGCTATAGTTAACGTACAATTTACTAGTACAAAATCGATTGTGCTGTAAAATACTTTTACGATGTTATTCTTCCCCGTTTACTGCAGTTCTTTACATTATGTGTCCGTCTCCTTCTCGCCCAAATTCAATGGCCCGATTTCTCGTTACCAATCTAAACCTAAGTAAGTCCATGGTTTAAACACTGTTGTAAGTGTGGTCTAACTTATTGGATTTCTCATGCCTAGTTTTTCTTAAAACCTGGTCTTATTCATGGTCTAGCTTAAAAACAGGAAGGGGGTAGTCTAAGTCATGGTCTTACTCGAGCAGTGGCATATAATGACTATAATCTCAACGTCTCAGCATGCAGTCGTTAAATAAAGCTTACCTGGACAGCTCTCACGCATACACTGCATACACCCCTATTTAGCGTAGTGTTTGGGTTCATGGTACAGTGATGTAATTTATGGGGTCTAATCGTACGGAAATGTAAACATGTTTAACTAAATTTCACAAAACAGTGCTATCGTCCTACCATTTTGTTGGAAGAGGGAAAGGGAGGTGAAAAATAATATCGACTAGGTTTTATGAGGTAACTTTTTGTCAGTGACAAATATCTTATAGTTTTCTTGTCAATCCGATGTCAACCAATAGGGAGGTATCTCAGGTCTGGAGTGACATCTAGGTTTGGGCTTCTGGGCTACCGTACATATGACATCACAAGCCCCAACAAGGTATGCATTCACTCTCGCTCAGTGGCACACAAACCTGGTTTACCCCTTGGCTTTTTGTGGACAGAAGAGACCTCGTTTAATCCATCCACAAGAAATTGCTTTGTAGAAGTGGTTTAATCTGCACATAATCTTAGTCTAAACCCGGTTTCACCACTCCTTCTTTAAAGCCCCCGTCACACTTATTCAAAATCAGCAAAAATCGAGCAGAACCAGCCAGAATGAAGAATTCGTGCAACATTCAATTTGAATTTCAAATTGACCAAAATTCTAACAGCTTTGAAAGAATGCCGTTCGAATAATTAGAATGCGCTTCGAACCCGCCTCAAATGATTCTTTCACATTCTGGGTGTATTAGCTCTCGAATACAGCTTGAATGTAGTTGGAACATAGTAGGAATATTTAGAATGCTGTTAGAATGCAGTCAGAATATTAAGAGTGCACTTTGAATGCCGTACGAGTGCGGTTCAATTGCTGCCTGAACACTGTCTGGTTGGAAGGTGCCTCGAATGCTGTACGAATTCGCCTTGAATGCAGTCAGAACACACCCAGAATGGCCGCTGAATATGGTTGGAACGTCCAAGAATTCAAACAGAATGCAGCTCGAATACTCAGAATGTAGTTGGAATGTACTTAGAATGTAACAAGAGTGTCCTGTGTTTTCATTTATAATGCATATCTGTCAACTCTCACAGATTCATCATCGTTTAAATTGTTTAAATGAAAGAAGATAATTTGAAACTTCTTTCTTCCAATGATCTTATTTCATTTGGGAACACATGCATTGCTTCCAACCCCCCAATAATAAAAAAAAAAATCGTGAGAAGTCGGGATTCATAACGCAGGTGAAAATGATAAACATTCATGCACAATGACTTATGTTCCACGCGAGAATCTCTTACATATGCGTTGAATGAGTAATTGCTGACTACTGCAGGGGAACGTAAATATGCCATGACAAATCATTATTTTTAAGGGATGGGTTTCAGCCTCCCCTCCAGTTGACCAGCCACTGATTCCAGCGGCAATCGAAAGATTCCAATGGCATTCAAAGTGCATTCCAGCTGAATTATTTTAATATCGAAATAGATTCCTGCAGCAATCGAGATGCATTCGAGGCGCATTCAGGACATTCTGGCAGGATTTGACGTGGCTTGCCGTTTCGATTCTCCCTGGAATGCAATCAGAATGTTTTGAATGCTGTTGGAATGCCGTTAGAATATTTATAATGCAGTCAGAGCACAGTTAGAATACACTTCGAATGCCGTTCGATATTTCTCAACTTCGAATGCACCTGGAAAGTTTTGAGCATGAGCAGAACATTCGGGCCGGCCACAAGAACGGGCCCGAATATTTGGAATGCACTCAGAATGGAGCCAGAATTTTTAGAACACACTTCGAATATCCAGGAATATACAAAGAATTTTCATTCTGACGGCATTTCGGCTCATTCCGCCTCTAGAGTGACAAGGGTTTAAACAAGGTTTTATTCACTTAGACCACGACTAGGACCAGCGACGAGAAATCGGCCCGATATGTTGTCGGATTTTACCCTATGCTTTTACCAAGCAGTCTTTTCAGAGAGTCCAGCTGGCTGCCTAGCCAATTCCACTAGAGCAGATGCCTTAAGTCCAGCTGTAATTTCGCCCGAAACCTGCTACTCCTATATTGTAATTATTGAAGAATTGAATTTGCTCTCGGTATGTGTGGTAAAAGCAGCACAAATACTCGCACTCCAAAAGGTAAATACCAAAAACCGAGAAGCAAATGCAACAATTTATTCGGGCAAAAAATATCCTTGTGCAGGTGAAAAATTTAAAAAACAAACGTTTCGGTGCTCATACCATCCTCAGTGCTAATAACCAAGTGGCAGGACAAAACCATTTAAATAGACATCACATGACTGAAAAAGATAATTAGTTTAAGTATGTATCTCAGAATGCAATTGACTCGTCAATTATTCAATTAAAAGGCGGTATCATAGATGACCACAACAAGTGAAATAGTTATGACAATAAAGTGTAATCAAATGAAGAAACAAAACACCAGAAAATAGTAAAACTAAAATATCATGTTAATTGATTATGAATATAAGGACATGTTGATGCGTGCTTAAAGAAAACATGTCAGATCAAAAGAATCATTTAAGCCAGCTGGATAAAGTGTGGATAGGTAATAGATCCAACTAATAAGAGCTATACCATTACTAGATTTATTACTTGTAGTTCCAGTAATTGTGTATACATTCTGTTCTGTGGTTGTGGACTACAATATGTTGGCTGCACTCGGCGGCAGCTCAGAGTACGTTTTAATGAACATCGTAGCGCGATTAACAGAAAGGATTTGAAATCTCCGGTGGCACGTCATTTTGTGGAATTCAATCATAAGGTATCCGATCTCAGCTGGCTTGGCATTGACCGTGTTTTTCCTAGTCGTAGACTAAAGCACATAGATAAATTATTACTTCAATGTGAAGCACGTTGGATCTATTACCTATCCACACTTTATCCAGCTGGCTTAAATGATTCTTTTGATCTGACATGTTTTCTTTAAGCGCGCATCAACATGTCCTTATATTCATAATCAATTAACATGATATTTTAGTTTTACTATTTTCTGGTGTTTTGTTTCTTCATTTGATTACACTTTATTGTCATAACTATTTCACTTGTTGTGGTCATCTCTGATACCCCCTTTTAAGTGAATAATTGACGAGTCAATTGCATTCTGAGATACATACTTAAACTAATTATCTTTTTCAGTCATGTGATGTCTATTTAAATTGTTTTGTCCTGCCACTTGGTTATTAGCACTGAGGATGGTATGAGCTCCGAAACGTTTGTTTTTTTAAATTTTTCACCAGCACAAGGATATTTTTTGCCCGAATAAATTGTTGCATTTGCTTCTCGGTTTTTGGTATTTACCTTTTGGAGTGCGAGTATTTGTGCTGCTTTTATCAACTTTTTGCTGACGCACCCATTCAGCCTAGATTTGATCAAGGCGCAGACTCTTTTTACTGACGGGAAACTCTCGGTATATGTTTCATTTCTGTCATATTCTCGTCATTCACATAATCTGTACCTCCTCAATCCGATTATTTTTTTTCCTGCAGTTTCAGCAGCAATCTTAAGGTTGTAAAATAAGGATAGATTTTTATGGTGTTATCTGCTGAAAAAATGAGACGTTGGCTTTCAAACTCTAATGGAATCAATCGAACCTAGGGGCTCCTCTATGGAGCGTTAGGCTGCAATCTCGCTAAACCATTTAACACTACCATGGTTCACAAAAACAAGCCCCAGAGATTTCAATGCATTACAAGAAATGCCGAAGGAATGAGCTCACCATGTGCAAGGATCTGATGCTGATCCACTGGATAAGCAGAATTCATGCTTTAAAGCAATAGTTATCCAGCTAAATAACTAGCAGTTGTGTTCGTCTTAAAACTCGGGGACAATGACTGCAGAACTGGCAATATAAACAAGGCAGCGACTACAACGCCACTGGATTTATAAAGCTAAATCAAGTTCAAGTACAGAAGAATGGCAGCTTATGACAGAGTACAGTTAACTTCATTCAAATGCTTATCTTCATAGGAATTCTTGAAATGAAATCTATGTATTACGCGAGGTATGAATATCACCAATAGCCCCCACAATACATGTTAACGTTAAACTGCTTGCTGTTTAACGTTAGCCAAGTTAGCTAGCTACCTAGATGATAACTTAACTTGGCTGACCGTTCACATTAGCTAAAGAAAAAGAAATTTGACTTACCGAATAAAACTGCAAAGATCGGTCAGGTCAGTTAGTACAGTTCACTCCAAAACAACTCATTTCGTTGTATTTTAAAATCAATATGAGGGGCTAAAAACACACAATCGCGGTTAGCCTGCCCTCTGAAAAATTTCAGTGAACACAAATCTCCTGTCTACGTTTCTACTCCGATTACGTAAAGATGATGTTCTAGTAAAAAAAAGTCTGCAGTGGGCAGGGGCCATCGCGCTCCATCACGCACAGCAGCTGTCAATCATGCCGCTTTTCTATAGTATGAAATAAATAGATAACTGCAAAGTTATTAGAAAAATGAACACTAGGTCATATATCAGCGTGGTATGAACTTCTTAAAAAGGCAGAAAATATTTTCAGAAAAATTTTATTTGACATGTACTTGATTTTTTTTCGTGTAGCCTGTGACCCATCCACTGACATGGAGGGGGCGGGCTAATAAATTGTACTGCAGCCAGCCACTGGATGGCGATCGATACATTTTGGCTTCACTTTTCAGGAGCTGGTCGGCTGTCCATATTTATATACAGTCCATGTGTTGTATCTTTAGTCTTCCATGCACGTTAGCATGATGTATGAGATATCTAGTTTATATTATGCGTTGAACTATATGCACTGTATGCGGCTTGTGCTTTATGTGGTGGTCTATGCTGCTTGTTATGATGTGCTGTTTGATGTCATTTAAGAGCTGAGGACTTGAAAATGCTTGGTCATTAATGTGTATCAGCTGCTATGTCGTGCCATGTTTTTTTTTTTTTTTTTTTTGGCATCTCCAATCCCACCCAAATCTTGAATGCCCAATTCGAGAACTATGTAAAAGCTTGCTCGTGTGCAACCCCTTGTTGCAAACTCAAAGAAAGGGACGGTTCGTGGCTCTCCTCCGAAGCACGCGCCGGTCAACAACTGCTTCTGTACACTCATGGGTCGAAACTTCAGTTCAGAACGAGGGCGGAGGATACCCAAACATGAGCAAGCTTAGAATCTTACTGACGAGTGCCCAGCCGGCCAACAGGAGGCGCTTGAATAACGAACAAAGCGTCTATTTTTAGATATCCCAACCCGGCATCTTCCCAATTTGTATCTTTGCAGCGCGAAAGCCAATTGTGCTGCTCTGAAAAAGCTGCCAACCACTGCTGGCTGCTACGACCGGGATCGAACCCGCGCCGTGGTTGTCAGTACTGCTCCGCAATCCGGCGCCTTAACCTAGTGAGCTAACCCGGCAGCTGTGCCATGTGTTTTTTACACAATATCAACCTTCACTAGGACTACATGTGACAATTTGCCCATGGCAAAACCTGACAATGGTATTCAATCCTTGAATTAATGGGCAGAACAAGTAAACTCCACGCAGGGATGACTTGAACCTCCATCTGGGAATTGAATATGGTGGACAAATATGAAGCCCAAAGATACTTTAAAAATTATTATATTTTGAAATTAACTATATTAGGCCTACTATTATATAACCATTAATTTTATTTGACTCTGTTTTTCAGATAATCTGTGATCTACAATTGCAACAGACCACATGGACACCTGAAAAAACCAAGGACAATTTAATTTTTTATGCCATAGAAACAGCATGTTGGGTTCTAAATTTTCAAAGATTAGGCAGTTTATAAGCTATTGGAATCTAATTATATTTTTAAGCACCAGTTATTCCTCCCTGGGCTGTTGTGAATAAATCCCTGATTACTTTGAAGCCTGATGGCTTTGAAAAAAATGTTGAGAATCCTTACACTATCTCAAGGTCTCTTTATTCATTATGACCCACAGGGCGAATAAGACCATTTGAGCAATTTGTGGGAGTTGTGTTGGTAGATTGGTTTTGGGGGAGATGGAATGTAACACAAAGAGGTAAATGGCTGACACTTGATCAATTTTGTTTCTCCTCCCCACCCCCTCTAAAATTGACACAGATTTTACCTTGCATTGTTGTTTAGGAAAGAGAGAATAAAAATAACTTGTTTCTTGTGGACAATTTATCATTTTTGAACACACCTGTGTCTGCTATTAAGTATGTGAAATGCATTGCTATGAAACCTCAGATGGCTCACTGGCACCACATGACCACCTGCCCAGCCTGAAGGCTTGGCTGAGTAAAAGGGTAGCACTAATCAATCATGATGTGCACAGCTGGGCTCATGGGGATGGAGATGGCTGTGTGGATACTGGATCTCTTCCATACTTCACGGCAATTTATGGAAGTAGAAAAGGGTGGAGAGGGGCTGTGTCATCACAAGAGGACAATGTCATGGGTAATGGCCGTGGACAATGGACTGGTTTGTAAAAAATCTGCTTTGAATTCAGTGAACAAATGTGAATAAGTCTCTGTGGCTCACCGCAGGAAGCTACTATTCAAATCCACCCAAGGCATTTATTCATATAAAACAGTAAGTATACTGGGCCATCATTATAGTCATATTAGAATAAGGGTAGAAACATGGTCAAGGCACATACGCGAATGCAAATGACAACGCTAGGCCCAGCTGGCAAAAACGCGTATCCCTGGTGGACATACTCAATGTGCACTCTAACGCACTGGTGCATGTAAGAAATGTCAGTCCTAGAGGAGTGATATAGAGGCAATCACAATTTTTCTATGACCACGGTAGTAAACAGACAGGGTCTGTTTTCACTTTTTGTTTCACACATTAGCACCTGCTAGCTGCAACAATCAGACTGCAGCTCACGCTTGTTTTGCATTACAATTCAAGTGACACACTGCAGAACGCGACAACGCAAGAAAGCAATCTTGTATAGCTCAAAGTGTCCGCATTTCCGTACTAACGTGGACCATGTTTCTGCCCTAAGTGGTGGTGGCCTGTACATGTAGAATTTTTATGCCATTTTATCTTGAACATGGAGCATTATGGTGTAGATGGGCTGAATATCCAGTTGGCTTCCTGTTCTCTTCCGTTTGCTGTTTATTAAACTTCCTACTGTCATAGGTCAGCTGAATGATGCATTCTCCTCATTATTTGTTTTTATGTAGCTTTTTTAAGTCTTCATCACCCTTGTTGTACAACCCTTGTCCTTACAGCAGTCCTGAGCATTTTCAGCAAGGTTAATGGGTATTTATGCTCATAAAGCTTGTGATTTTGAATGATGAACAGGACAGAACATTATGCCTCGAATCTTTGAAGTTAACACGTTACAGTTGTGAAACTAAAATATACATTGTTTTTTTCATTAAAAAAGCAAACTCACTTTTTTTGCATTTAAAAGGTGGCTAACAAAGTTTCTCAGGTGACGCAGAGGATTATTTTCATTTTTTGCTGGTTGGCTTAGTGATATACAGATTGAGAGTGCACAGCGCATCTCACCTCACTGTCTGCAAGATCACAACTGGATTTTTTAATTAAAGGACTGTTGTACAGAGGGAACCATACATTACTGAGATGAGTGCAAATGTGTAGTAGGCTAACACAGAGCATTAGTGAATGCCTCTAGAGTCCCAGTGATTTCTTGACTAATGTAGCACTTGTGCTGAAAAATGTAGACTTCAATTGAAAACATTTAACCCTTATCTAACCAGGGAAGTCCCAGTGAGATTGAAATCTCTTTTTTAATGGAGCCCTGGGGCTTGAGGTGGGGAGGGAGAGGGCAAGAGTGAGTCTACGCAAAAGTATTGTATTTATGAAAAAATTGGACACCCAGTTGACAGTTGGCCACTTAATACCTTAAATCAATGTTCTGGACAGTGAGTCCCATCAATTCATACCTTAATTAAGCATATATTATCTTCATTTGATCCCTCTTTTTAGTGAACTGGAGCTTGCTAAAATGGCATGCCCAATAGCAATTACTTTGAAAAGGCATGTTTGTGATTGAGGCAATGTTTTAATCAAATGTAATGGTCCTTATTGGCCAGGAAAGCAGATACCCAATAAACAGCATTCTGCTGGCTGAACGTGTATTGACTACTGTCACTACAGCCAGTCAAAGGCATACCAATGTTCTTTATCAGTCCATTTCCAACACATATCCAATTGACTGACAGATGCTCAAGAGCTTTTGCGATTCATAAGAAAACTGGATTTTCTGGTATAGCATTGAGGGGCAAACGTATATATATTTCGACTGTGAAATGTGCTTGTGTATATTTTAATGAGATGCTATTCATGTTTATATCATTTGAATGTATGTGCGTAAATTAAGCATTAGTATTAAATATAATGAACTAACATGGCATCACACTAATTCTCTTCTTGCACTTCACCTTTTGTTTGATGTGATACAAGTTGGCCAGTAGAGTGTGATCTTCCTTGTCAGTGCCAGAAATGAGGAAAAAAATTAGGTTGTGTGCACAATGTTTCAGTTCTTTTGTGTATTAACAATAGCATTAAAGAAATTATATCATCAAAATTCATAATAGTGGAAAAAAAAAAAATTTGCTATTTAACTGCTACAATTTCTTTTTTCAATACACTGCAGTAATTTTCATTAAAATGCAACCATGCACACAGTAAATTAATCCACTTTACCTTGTTTACTGTTTCATCTGGGTCATTTGTGCCACAAGTTTTCGTTTACTGTATTGCCAAAGCCTGGACTGATATGGTCCAGTGTTGCCAGATTGGGCGGTTTTCGTTTGGATTGCGCAGGCAAAAATAGCCTTGGGCGGTGTGGACGCATTTTGGATTGGTTTGGGATAAACAGGGCAGCTCTATTTAAAATCAATAATTTGCATTTGTTAAGCGCACAACTAGACTTAAAGAAGAACTATCCATGTCTGTGTATTCATTAAAACATTTACAGACCTTTAAAACATTGATTGACAAATTGTGGCTAGGCCTACAAAATAATCAGAAACACCAGAGTCCACAACCTCAGGATCAAGGACAGAGAAACCAGATGAAAATGCAAGATCTAGGATGTGATACTTCTGGTGTCTTGGGCCTGATACAGATAGGGTGAGGTTAAAGAATTCACAAGAGCAAAGAAATCTTTCACCATCTGTTTTGATGGGCAGCAGATGTGATATTCAAATCCCCCAATATCAATAATTTATCATGGAAAAAAAAAAACAATCTATAAGATTGAGAAAGCATAAAAGAAAACAGTCCAGAAAACTCTTGAATAAAATTTTGGTTAGATTTGGGTGGTCTGTACACCAAGGCACAGAAGATTGGTGTGGTGGCATTAATATTTAAAAGTTGAGACTATATATACTATATATATATATATACACTATAAAAGTTGAGCTATAGGCATGATTCAGCATTTAAAACAGTCTTTAAAAATTGTGGCTAAGCCATCTCCTCAGCTTCATCGCCGAATCTGATCACGGCTGTTCTATACAATGCTCGTGATTCCACCAGCTGCACTACGGCATGTCCCGGGAGCGTCCAGAAGCGGCTCTGGTGCACCGTGGAGCATACGCGGTGAGTCTACTTTCGACAAAGGCGGACCGCAGTCGCATCAAGTCAAACAGAGCAGGGGTATGTTTCCGAAAAGCATAGTTGCTAACTATGTAAGCAACCAACATAGTTTGACCATATACAGTCAGTGGTTTCAACTACGCTACCATCTGTGCTTATGAGAAGTGCATCCCAGATCATGCCGGGCAGGAAGTAGCTAAAAAGGAGGATACACTCTTAATTAAAACAAACTATCTACAAATCTTTGATCTAAAATTCATTCATTACTTAATTTTCAACTTTTTGTCCATGATTTTATTTTTAACTAAAACACAGACACAAATCTTTGATCCATGGTGTTCATAGCTGGAGTGTAGGCTACTGTACATCAAAGTCGGAAATGACAATAAATACCATTAAAAGAGACAAAAGTAGAAAGCATTTAACTTCGTAGCCTACTTACCCATGATTGAAGCAAGAATATCCAGGAAAAATGATGAAATAAGCAATATCTGAGCAGGTCAATTGTATCAGCTGGTAAGACGCTTTGCTTCCGTTATGCTCTCGGTGGGATATGATGTCGCGTGGAGGATGGAGCAAAATACCGTCGCACACGTTTTGTTACATGCCCAGTGGAATCTAGGGGTTAGCTGCGAAGGAGCGACGTGAGCAGAGTATGGGGATTTGTTTTTTGACAGAGGTACATGCAGGAGTTATGTTAAAAGCAATTGTAGACAGGGGTATGAGTCAACAACTCGTCCTCAGCACCACCTGGTATGAGAGCAAGAAGGCGACGCAGTCCAGAGGGAAGAGGAAATGACGCTGTCGTGAACTTCAGCTGATGGATAAAAACAATGAGAGTCCGATGTGAATAGTGAAGTTGGCAAGTGATGCTTAGACTACACGAAGTTTATAAACTCTAGCAGTCAAATGGAGAGAAGGCGAGTTCAGATTTAGGAGTTCAGGTGGAGAGTAAGAGAAGCCCACGGTAAAATTTGGTTCTGTGGAGAGGCAGATGAAAATAATCCACAGTATGCAAAGGTCAATGAAAGATAAGATTTTGTTCAAAACTAGAATGCAGTGACGCATCTTGGTTCTGCATAAATTCCTAGGGTAGCTAGCATAAACATGGCCAAGTTAAATTAATGTCGATAGGCCATCAGGGAACAGACGCAGAGGGCACCGCCAGTGGACAAGGAGGATAATCAAAACAACTCTCTCAAGCAAAATGCTATGGCAATCATACAGACATGAGAAAGCGAAGACTTACACACGCGTATGTTGAGTAGTCACAGGAATCAACTGCAGAGAGAGCTCGAGCTAAGCTGGTGAGTCACTAGCATTGCTCGGTGTGAGAGAGTGCATAATCCAAGGAGGGGCCAGCAGGTTGATTGAACAATTCAGGACTTTATTTGTAGTCAACAAACCAGTAGTTGTAACCATGGTTTGGTGAACAGTTCACAGAAAAAAGATAAGCGTCAAATTGCCCATACAATGAGGGGAAAGTTGCGAAAATGAGTGGCGTAGTAGAGGGCACGGAGCTATGCCATGCAAAGTAATGCATGTCATGGAGTAACACTTTGATGCATCAAAACCAATCTTGGTACATGGACTCAGGACCTCATTTTGAACAAGCACAAAACATTTTGTGTCATTTGACCACTATGTAGTGCTGGAATAATCAAAAATGTGTTTTGCCTTGTAAGTGTTGATGCGTTTACCTTACAGTTCTTGATTTTGTCAATAAAGTGGCAAATCCTAAGGCCACGATACGGCAACTTGTCGCGTCAGCCTAATTGATGTGGCTGCTAGGGGTGGGTGATATGGCCTAAAAATAATATCACGATATTTCACATTGATTTGTGGTAAAGATATTCAAGACCATATGGGAATGTTTCATTAGAGATTGCATCATTTGCTTGTTTTGGGGCTGCACATCACCAGCTGCAGCTGCTTAACTCTCCTCCTCATACAAGTACTGAATTTCCTCATACTGGCGTGTGTGTGTTTTTGTGTCAGGTTATGAAGCAAATTAGTTGCGTTTCCACCTGTCCTTGTGCATATTTTGCCGAAAATTGTGGTTTACTGGAGGTCTGACCTCTTATTGCCAGTGCTATAGTGGCACAGTAATAAGTGAATACAGTAAGTCAGAAATCCCTGGAAAATTCCAAAATTTAGAATGTTGGCAGAAGCATTTTTGAAGATTTGGGGCATATTTTCAACCTGAATATTAATTAATCAGAGCTTGCATTATGACACTTTTGTACAGCTGTTCAATTAATTAATAACCAGTTCAATATTCATGTTTATTTTTTAGTTGTTTCATATTCAGTTCTAGTTCAGAAAGATTTTGTGTATGTAACACATCCAGCGTGACACTAGAATCAACCCAAGAATATTTTTTATTCATACCTTTCAGCTCCTCTGACATACCTTCAGGAATTGTCCACATGATAGACTTGTCATACAGTATGCTAGAATAGCACTATAAATATATCAGTACACTTTTACCTTTTATAGGAGGCATAATGAGAGAACAAAGAAAAACTATAGATTATGAGCAGAACAATTTAACCATTGCCATTCTATCACAAAAATTCTTTTGTTGAAATTAACAAATGGTATAATGTGTATGACAACTTTACAAATAATAGCATTTTGCAAACAAAATGAAAACAATGATTCCATTGCATTAATAATAAATATATACACAAGCTACTATTCGCTGAAGAAAAAACTAGAAAAACAAAAATATAAACCTCCCACCAGCTGCCCATTACATTTACAGTACATTGTACATTTGCAGTTAAAACCAAAAGAGACTCAATTAAATATTGCCATAAAAACTCACCAAGTCCATTTTGGCTGTTTTTGCAGGATTTGCAAGATTTTCATTCTTGAAGAAAAAAAACTAAATGCATTTTTTCCCCAAATACAAGCAAACTGTTTTTCAGCCTCCATTACCCCTGGGTAGAGCATAGGCTGCAAACAATTCCATCTCTCTTTCTATTTTCAAATTGAAGAGCAGAGTTTGACATTCCATAATGGCACAAAACTGCAATGAGCAATAAAAGATCTAGATTATGCATGTTTTTAACATTTTAGATTGATAGATTACTTATTATCCAAAATTAAGACATGTTATACATGCAGGTCTGTGATTTCCACTTACGAGGGACTTCAGTGAACTTGGTATCCAGGCTTTCCGCACTCTAAGCACAAGTACACCTGTGTGTGGTTAGTGTGTCTTGATGAGATAATTTGGCTTTTTTATGCATGATGCTGACTAAAGACGAATATAGCTCAACAGTATGTTCTCAGAAATAAGGGTACAGCAGCAGTCCATTTCTGTTCCCTGAGGTACATTCAGCACTTATGTACCCCCAGTGGCTAATTATAGGACCTCAAGGTACCTGTGTGAACCTTTTCAGGGTCTAAAAGGTACTTTTATGTTCCAAGACAAGCACCCACTTCTGAGGGTACAACAGCAGTACCTTTGAGGGTACCGCCCCAGTGATAAGCTTTTTACCCCTAAAAAGGTACAAATAGGAACTTGGGAGGAAAGTGTAGGAGAGTATGGCCTCTAGAATTGCCGTCAGGTTTATTTTCACGGTAATTTTCCTTGATCTACATGAATGCGTGAAATTCACTGGATATCTCTTGAGCTGACTGGCTGTATCCACTATCCGTGAACAGGGCTTATTCTCTGCAGCTGTTTTACCGTTTTCATGGAATCATGTTGGTGAAAATACGACACTTAGACACTTTTTTCGTCAGCAATTAATCAATTCCCCTCGATCAACAATGATGTAGCCTGTATAAAATTAAGTGGGATACTCGCTACTCTGCTGACACAATTCAGTACAGGCCGAGTTTTGGTATTAACACACCAGAACATTACTGCGTATAGCCAAACCACTACCAGACAACCAGGGTAGCACCTGCAGTTAAGGACCAATTCCTCATCAGAATCCACCGCCGGGCAAAAGCCCAAAAGGGGCTTTATGTCGTGTTGAAGTCCGTCTCTCCGTATTGAAAGATACTTGGCCAGTCCTTAGTTTTCATTGGACATCCGTGAAACTTCGCATATAAGGTGCAGATAGACTGATGATACGCATATTGCAGTCATGACTCTGGCGGGGGATGTTGTGGTCTCAGAGCACTCTTGTCAGCAGTGGTCTTGCAGTGGGAGAAGGCTGCAGGTTTTGTGCTAGGCTATGCAAATACTTAAACATGTCATCACTGCTATATCATGATTCACTTTTTGCGCACAAATTCATACCGGTATTGTGAGGTTACGCTCAGGAACCAGATGCAAGAACCAAGTAATCCAAAAAAAAAAAAACTTGCACTTTATTAGGAATGGGGGAGAACCCCCGCAGAGCAGGAGGCAACAGTACAAAGTCCACAATCCAAAAATCAAAATCCCAGGGACGTAATCCAAGTTGTAACCAGGGCAGCAAACACAAAACTCGTGGTCGGGCAAAAAAGGTTCGATACACAGATGCAAACAAATCCAAGTCAAAGCCAAAATCAAAATCAGGGACGGTCCAGTCAGAAGAGAATCACAGAGAGTACAAGGCATAAACAATCGCAGCACAGGGAAAAGTTCTGACAGAGACAGGTTGTGAAATGACTGCTTAAATACACGTGGGGGAAGTCACATGCTATGATAGGGAACAGGTGAGCTGGATCAGACTAATTACAATGGGGCAATCACATGAGGGAAACCCTAACCACGGAAATTGGCGAAAGCTAAAACGCGAACAGGGATCACAAAGACAGCCTATCGACAGACATACGGCTCCGGTTAGGGAGTTCAAACGTGCACAGATAAGGAGGCAGAACAGAGTTTAACAAGTGCGGAGGTTCCGCTGAAACGCAGCAAAGTTGATAAGACAAGGGGTGGAGACTAGAATAGGGCGAGTGCTGAGAGGTCGTTAGTCAATAAGTGAAGTGCAGCTATACAATCCCTAGTGCTTGTTAGTAAGTTAGTACTATAAACAATGTTAGTCTTGGTTAGTAATGATAGAACAGCAAGGCAAAGGAAGTAAACGAGATTAGAAGGAATGATTAAAATCCCAGAAACCATGAAATCACCCAAAAGTGTGGCACGCAATACTGGGGCAGTGAGCGATCACATGACATAAGACCAGACAGGGGGAGACAAAGTGCAATGCAAGGAATGAGACAAAACATGGACCGGAAATGAACTGAAGGAATGGAATATGGCAAAAATACAAACAAAGCAAAAACAAGGCATGGCATGGAATCCAAATCGCAAACAGAGCATGGTCAGACAAAGCAGGATAATAATCTAAACATGGCTAACAAGGCAGAATCACAACAGGTATTATTGTGAATGATATAATATGGCACAGCCCCAGCGGCCGCCATACTAGATTTTATGAAAAAGTTAAACAATTTTTCACAGGCCACAAACCTTGTTTTGCCTTGCCTTATTTTCACCAAGTTTGCTCAGAATGATTTTAAGACAAAGCCTTACAGAAATTATTAGGAGGATTTTAGATTTTTCAAACTGTTCAGCAAAACATAATTGTTGCTAAGCAATAAGTATGATTAAAGAAGTAGGATTAAAGAAAATTCTTCTGCTTTCATTGCCATTTTTCAGTAACTTTAATTAGTTCTGAAGTCGTTCTCCATTGTTATTGAGTGGGAATTTTTCCGCTGTGAACAAGCTGTGTTCTTCATGGTCAAAATTAGAATGAAACCATAATTCTTTATTCTAGTACATGAATGAAAAAAAAGAAAGAGACACTTTTCCATACATTCTTCTGAGATCCTTAGGTCAAAATTTAAGTCCATGTTGATTTATAAATTAGTGCATGCAATTTAAATCTATTTAAAAAGATTACTGATTTCTAAATTATATTATGAATATCTGAAGAATAGCAAGGAAAATATAAGTTCTGTTTTTTTCTGAAGCTATTTCTTGTCTGGTCTGTGATTTACTTGAAACATGTATGCTGTTTTTCTCTTACACAGTGTTCTTACACTAAATATACTTTATTTTCCACAACGTATGCTGGCTTTTATGTCTAAATAATCAGACTGAAAGACTTAAAGCTTGAAGATTTGCAGTGATCTATAAGCTGTGGTACAGTTGCATAATAAGTAAGCAATAAGCAATAACATGTCCGCCATTATACAAAAATAATTTCTTGCTTAAGAGTTGTAATGCTCTTTTTGTATTGTTTCTGCATTGCCAGTCAGGGGTGCCAGTAATTTTGGAGCCCACTGTATTTGGGAATTGTTCTTGATGGCAAAGTGAGTTTTTGTATTTTGTGTGGTTTCCACTACAAAAAAGGTCCAACATTTCCTATGGACAATGCAGTCTTTCAGTGTTTCATCTGAGGAGATGACACTCCTCTAAAGAAGTGGTATCGAGTCAGTTTTAGAATTCTGCATTGTTTCTTGGTATGGTAATTAGTCTCTTGCCAATAAAAGAAAAACGTGGCTAATATTGTGTTCCATTTCTACTGGCAAGTCAGAATTTCTGAGATCCTAGTGAGAAATTTCAGTTGGAATGCCCCATGAAGTCGGATTTCCAACTCAAAGTCAGAGGAATTCCGAGTTCCAAATTCAAGATGGCAGCTCCCTGCATCAACAAAGTCAAAGATGTGTTATTAAACAAAACTGACCACACCTAATAATGTTGAGAGTTTTCGGAGTTTCTGTAATGGTATATAAATGAATGACTGAAAACAGGTCATGGCCAATCATTATTTTTAAGTGATGGCTTTGAGCTTCCCCTATCGCCATTTCATCACCCACCACTGGTGCCGTGCTATTGCATTATTTAAAATTCACACCAAAGCAAAGATTTTACCACTTTAAGCTGTTTTGGGCAGTAGGGGGCAGCTTCTATTTGGCTTTACTGATAATCTGTTGTTCTGAATATCACCCGCAGATTTAGCACACTTCTGGTAAATGAGTTTATTATCCAGAAAACGTATTGTTATACCTCCAAGCTATTTTTTGTTTCTCAGTATCCCATTGCAAAACAACAGTAGAGTTAAATTCTCATTAAGTTTCCTTGTATTTATTTATTTTTTGTCCCAAAATTTCTAAAAAATAAACAGAAATAAGTTTTATTTCCAAATGACACAACTAACTTTTGGCATATAAATCATTTTTTCAGTCTCAATGAAAATTGAATTTTAGTTATACAGCCATAAATAAGGGTCATGCACAGTAGGCAAGGAATGCCGAAGATTGGCTTGATTTGGCATCTGCGTAAAGAGGTTATCTATTGTAAGTTTCACTCATAATTCTTTCTTTTTTTAACAGGCACAGATTTTTCTGTGCAAAATATCATTTTTGCTGCCGCATGGAATTGTGGGATAGCTTTATCTCCTTTCTTTTCGAAAAACATGGCTCTGTGTGCCCTGTGCTAAAGGTGGTAAATTAGGAAGCACTGTGACACCTTAACATTTAAAGTGTTCGAATGTGCTTATAATGGCTGCCCCGTAATTATTTCCAGATAATTTTTTAGGACTTAGGAACTTTCAAAGGCAAAAAAGACTATTCAGACGCAGCCAATGTTTCCGGTCTCCTCAGTGTTCAGCTCAGTTGCTCCAACAGCTTTAATCAATTTCATTAGCCTGCCAAGCAGGACTTGCTCATTATTGCTGTGTTAGGATTTTTGAAGATGATTAACATTGCATGATAGGATCCCACAATTGTAGAAATGGAGGCTTTCATGAAAGGATGGATAACACTTTGATTGCTCTTAATTAACAAAAAAGGAGCAATTATAGCCTTCTCTGAATTAAATTTAACTGTGGTGCCAAAATTAAAGTTAGCCAAACAGGTGAGCAGATGAGATGGGATTTAGAAGTTGTCTTGATTTGAGCAACACAGTTAAATGATGAAAATAATGGTGGGGGCAACTCCTACTTAATGATCAATTATCAATTGTTGAAGCACCCTTTCTGCAAATAATATCAGTTTTTCTTTTTTTTCATACAAAAGATGATTATGGCATTAACATATTCAGATAAAAGAGGGTAGAATTAACAGAGGAAAGGAATTTAATTTACAAAACCCAAAACCAGTGAAGTTGGCACGTTGTGTAAATCGTAAATAAAAACAGAATACAATGATTTGCAAATCCTTTTCAACCTATATTCAATTGAATACACTGCAAAGACAAGTTACTTAATGTTCGAACAGGTAAACTTTGTAATTTTTTGCAAATATTAGCTCATTTGGAATTTGATGCCTGCAACATGTTTCAAAAAAAAGCTGGCACAAGTGGCAAAAAAAAAACTGAGAAAGTTGAGGAATGCTCATCAAACACTTATTTGGAACATCCCACAGGTGAACGGGCTAATTGGGAACAGGTGGGTGCCATGATTGGGTATAAAAGCAGCTTCCTGAAATGCTCAGTCATTCACAAACAAGGATGGGGGCGAGGGTCACCACTTAGTGAACAAATGCGTGAGCTGATTGTCGAACAGTTTAAAACCACATTCCTCAACGAGCTATTGCAAGAAATTTAGGGATTTCATCATCTACGGTCCGTAATATCGTCAAAAGGTTCAGAGAATCTGGAGAAATCACTGCACGTAGTTTACAAGGCCGAAAACCAACATTGAATGCCCGTGACCTTCGATCCCTCAGGCGGTACTGCATCAAAAACCGACATCAGTGTGTAAGGACATCACCACATGGGCTCAGGAACACTTCAGAAAACCACTGTCCGTAACTACAGTTCGTCGCTACATCTGCAAGTGCAAGTTAAAACACTACAATGCAAGGCGAAAGCCATTTATCAACAGCACCCAGAAACGCCGCCCGGCTTCGCTGGGCCCAAGCTCATCTAAGATGGACTGATGCAAAGTGAAAAAAAAAGAACTGTTCTGTGGTCTGACGAGTCCACATTTCAAATTGTTTTTTGGAAACTGTGGACGTCGTGTCCTCCGGACCAAAGAGGAAAAGAACCATCCGGACTGTTATAGGCGCAAAGTTCAAAAGCCAGCATCTGTGATGGTATGGGGGTGTATTAGTGCCCAAGGCATGGGCAACTTACACATGTGAAGGCACCATTAATGCTGAAAGGTACATACAGCTTTTGGAGCAACATATGTTGCCATCCAAGCAACGTCTTTTTCATGGACGCCCCTGCTTATTTCAGCAAGACAATGCCAAGCCACATTCTGCACGTGTTACAACAGCATGGCTCCGTAGTAAAAAGAGTCGGGTACTAGACTGGCCTGCCTGTAGTCCAGACTTGTCTCCCATTGAAAATGTGTGGCGCATTATGAAGCGTAAAATACGACAACGGAGACCCGGACTGTTGAACAACTTAAGCTGTACATCAAGCAAGAATGGGAAAGAGTTCCACCTGAAAAGCTTCAAAAATTGGTCTCCTCAGTTCCCAAATGTTTACTGAGTGTCGTTAAAAGGAAAGGTGATGTAACACAGTGGTAAAATGGACCCTGTGCCAACTTTTTTGCAACGTGTTGCTGCCTTTAAATTCTAAGTTAATGATTATTTGCAAAAAAAAGTTTCTCAGTTTGAACATTAAACATCTTGTCTTTGCAGTGTATTCAATTGAATATAAGTTGAAAAGGATTTGCAAATCATTGTATTCTGTTTTTATCTACGATTTACATAACGTGCCAACTTCACTGGTTTTGGGTTTTGTAATATTTGCATAATTTGCATTATTTAGTTAATATTGATGACAGCTGACCAATCAAGACAAATCTTTTTAATCAAGCTCACCTGGGGTTCTTAATTGATAGCCAGTGTATTTTTGCTTTCAGTGAGAGGCTATATTAGCTGATGGAGGTTTGCTGAGATTACATACTCAGTACATTTTCTGTTGTAATAATGATGTGGTGGCTTTTGTTGGGATTTTTGTGTACATTGATGGTTGGAGGTAGTGGAGTTTGTTCTCTGTAATTTATTAACCATTCAAGATTTAATATTGATTGATGCTTGCACCACATTTACAAACAAACCAAAGTATGTTTTTCTCTTTCTTTTCAGACCATCCATGCCATCCTCTGTACCTGAAGGAGAACTCAACCACTGTTATGGCTTCTAATGACCCAGGCATGGATCTGAATGCTACAATGACTGCAGGCAATGATTCTCCAGTTGACAAAAATGCTACCGAAGCTGCTGATGATCCAGGCGACAAGGCGGAGGCAAGCGCCTCTAGGGACGATGCAGGCGACAAGGACAACCAGGAGCATTGACGACCCCGGTCTGGGAACCCTACTACTGATTCCAGTGGTAATGGGTGCATTCTGTCAGTGCATACTATGATGTGCTTTAGGTATGACTGTCCTGTTCATTCTTCAATAAACTTGTGAAAATGGTATTTCTGTACAAGTGATTCATACCTGGTCCAGACTGGCACATGGTTACTGGAGGATGTTAATGATGCATTTCATGAGGCATCAGCATGCTGTCATGAATGCTTATCCAGTTCGGTGGGGGTATAGGGAGTAGATGTACCCTCAGGCGTTCTTTGGTTTGGCTGTTTCTCAAAGCATAGGCTCTGTCCTTCAAGTGCTGTTTAGGCTTTTACGTCATCGTGGGATGTTTCATTGTCAACACACTTAGCTAATCTAGCCTGATAGGCAAAATTGTCTACTTAGTATTACAAAACCCATGTAGACACTGCCATAAGATCAACTAGATAAAGGCTGTATGAGGAAGGCGTGTTCAGAACAGCCTGCTAAGATGCTGCAGCCTAAGACTAGAAATGGCCCCCGTAAAGCAAATGGTGAGCATTTATGGCATCAATTCAAATTACAATTTTTAATGTTTTGAGGTCAACATCTGCACAATGACTAATTGCAGAGTTGAGACCTGTAGACTAATCCACTCCATTGGAGGATGGGCCCCAAGTTGCTGGGAGACTTAAGCTTCCAGTGAGCTGTCTTGGAAATGCAAACTGTCAAGACTGTGGATAAGTTAAATTGGTTAACTCTTCTACCTGGGTTTGACTGCACATGCTCAGAGTTGCACTTGATCTCATTCTAAGGTCTTGTGGACCTGAATATTTTACCTTTGGCCTTAATAGCAATTTGTGGGCAGAACAACTTTGCCAGTCATTCCCCATTCAAGCATATAAACCTTTGGGGTAATTTGACCCATCCTATTAGGAGCAGTGGGCAGCCACAGAGCAGTGCCCAACTCTAGAGCCGGTACCTTTTTAGTCAGGGGTACTGGTAGGAGCAATCCTGGGGTTTTTGGGGGGACCAGAGGAAACCCGTGCGAACACTGGGAGACCATGCAAACTCCACACAGAGGGCCCAGGCTGCATTTGAACCCATCAACCTTTTTGCTGTGAGGTGGCAGTGCTAACTACTATGCCACCATGCTGCCCAAAGAACATGCTATAGAGGTACTTTGTGCATTTTTATTTTGCCTGGTTTTGATTTGCTTTGTGCTATTT
The DNA here is from genome assembly GCA_029692085.1 of Gymnothorax javanicus. Taxonomy (NCBI): domain Eukaryota; kingdom Metazoa; phylum Chordata; class Actinopteri; order Anguilliformes; family Muraenidae; genus Gymnothorax; species Gymnothorax javanicus. Next base: position 53,199,378 of record CM056202.1, read on the forward strand.
TAAATAGAGATTAAAGGGCATCCAAAGTCAATTCTCAGATGGGACGTTGAACGTCCAATGTTTACAAACAAATCACTTTTTACATCTTGCTCACATGACCAATTTCATAAACCAATGTTGTGTACATGCATTAATCCTATTTTGGTTCGTTTTTGTGGAGGTGCGGCTCGCTGGTTAGCTGATTTAAAAACAATGGGAATCAACCATAGATGCCCTTAAGTTTGAATGTGCAAACGAAACTAAATCCATCTTCCATGACACCTGAGTAAAATCGAAAAATTGGCCATGATAGCAAAACCGGAAGACCAGGTGCTGAAATGGCAGACTGAAAAAAGCGTAAGCTTCTAGTCTGTTCAAGTCAATAGGATGAATAATTTGCTAGCAAGCATGCTGATGCTTTTTGCCATTAAATTCAACTTTCCACAAAAACTCTTACACATGTAACTTAATACTTTAATAGCAAACTAGAGTGCCAAGGGCCCTGAAGGTTGCCGGCAGTTACAGCCCCAACAGCAGAAAAGTAACTAGCATCAGTCCTCGGATTCAACGGGAAGCCAACATGAATTCTTGCGAAAGCAACACATTGTCTACACGATACTGCTGTTAAAAAGCTCCAGCTCGGACATCCGCGAAAAAATTAAACCTGTTTAATTTTTTTGCGAATTTCGGCGGTGATGGTGAATGGTCCCGTACCACTGCGAATCAATTCACGGTTCTTCGAATCAATTCTTCTCTGTGAAAGAAGAGAACTGTTTCATCCGCACACTTCCGCGGGCCAACGCAGCTCAGTGAGAAAGGGGTTTTAGTTACCATTATCGGGCAACTCAACTGAGCGGTCACACTTTTTCATGAGTGACAGTCAGCAACATTTTTATGTCACTTTTCTGCCATTTAGCAAAAATATAATCTTTAAGAAGTCTACATCATGAAATCCGATTAGATTTTTTTTCTAACCTGAACTTTCACTGTCGTCTGCTGTCAATTTGTGAAGTGCGCCATCCTCTCAATTCACTTCTGGTTCTTGCTCTGCTTTCAGACAATGATTTTTTTTTACACAACACTGCCACCGAATGGGTCTAATTAGTATTATTCTTTCTATTCCATGATGCTAATAGGAACAAACATCCAAAAATGGACTTTGACCAGTTTTTATTGCCGCAATTGCTTGCGAAAAAAGGTGGACCATGCGGTTACACTGCCCATTAAAATTTTAATCATATATGGGTTAGTGCCTAATACATACTAATGTCTAAAAACATTATTAAACCAGGAAATAAATAGATTGATTTTGTCACATGACCATGACCTTGAAGACCAAAGTCAAATCCAATATGGCGAATTTGATCAGCATACATGATTTGTCATTAGTATTCAATACATACCAAAGATCTAAAGCCAACATTAAAGGACTTTTAGGCCATTTTTGTCATTACCTGGACCTTGTTGCCCAAGGTCAAATCCAATATGTTGAAAACAACCAGCATACATGATTTGCTATTAGTGCCCAATACATACCAAGCTCTAAAAACAATATTAAACAAATATGGGCCATTTTTGTCATATAACCTTGACCTTGAGGTACAGTGGCCCTGAAGGGTCACAACACCTGCAAACTCAGAAAACATCTGTAAATTCAGAAAACACTTTCATCGATTTCACAACACATGAACTGCAAATGCCAAAACACCTGCATATTCAGAAAACATCTGCAAATTCAGAGAAAACACTTTCATCGATTTCACAACACATGAACTGCAAATGCCAAAACACCTGTATATTCAGAAAACACATGCAAACTCACAAAACACGTGCAAACTCTGTAATGACAACGGAAATGTTTCCCGGGGGGACCATAATCAGTGACGGACCCACATCCGGTTGCCGGTCCAAAACGATCCATGCAAAGAAAATTGTTTCCGAAGAGGTACGTGTTCTTTTAACGGGCTTAGCGATGTCTGATACCACCATGGTTTTGTTTAATTTCAACATATTAAGGCAGTGTCCACATAACGTACTAGTCCACTTAGATAATTGTTAAAGGTTCTGCAATGATTCCCTATAGGTGCCTCATACATATCTAAGCTCTAAATGTCATATTAAGCAAGTTATAGCACATTTTTGCCATTTGGCCTTGACCTTGAGGCCCAAGGTCAAATGTGACTGACTCACAATGTTCGGCATACCTGATTCCCTATAGGTGCCTCATACATACCTAAGCTCTAAATGCTATATTAAGAGAGTTGTAGCACATTTTTGCCATTTGACCTTGAGGCCCAAGGTCAAATGTGAGTGACCCACAATGCTCGGCATACTTGATTCCCTATAAGTGCCTCATACATACCCAAGCTCTTAATGCTATATTAACAAAGTTATAGCACATTGTTGCCATTTGACCTTGACCTTGAGGCCCATGGTCAAATGTGACTGATTCACAATGTTCGGCATACCTGATTCCTTATAGATGCCTCATACATACCTAAGCTCTAAATGCTATTTTAAGAGAGTTATAGCACATTTTTGCCATTTGACCTTGACCTTTCAGCTCAAGGTCAAATTCGACCAACCGACAACACTCGGCAAGCATGATATGCTGTACGTGCTCAATTCATACCTATACTATAAATGCAATAGTAAGCAAGTTACGGCACATTTTGTGGCATAACACCCTGAAAAATGATGAAGTCCAGACACGTTGCCTAGGTGGCGCTATGAAGGAGCGATTCAATCAAAACGCCGTTTACACCATTGAAGCAGGTCATGATACTGATTCCATTGCTGCGATTAAAAAAAATTAATCGGACAGTTTTTGAGAAAATTGCACCTCAGTGCCAAAAATGGCCATTTTTGACATAAAAATGGCCGCCAAGTCTAAACGAACAATTCAATCAAAAAAATTTTTGTTCAGGCAAACTTGATGACCCATTTGATCACATCCCCAAATTTAAAAAAAAAATTCATCAGACCGTTTTTGAGATACGGCTTTAAACAGATGACGCCGACGCCGACGACGCCACCGGACGCAAAGTGACGACAATATGGCCGGCAACCTAAAAACTAGCATACTAGCCAGCCAGCTGTGCAAACAGGGCGTCATTTGACCTGGGGTGCGTTTCCCAAAAGCGTAGATGCTGACTAAGTTAGCAACTTACGTAGTTCGTCCCTCCACAGTGAGTGGTTCCAGCTATGTAATTTAGCATCTGTGCTTTCGAGGAACACACCCCTGGATGGGCCATGTTGTTTGTCGACTGTGCACTGTGGAATGAAGGTCACTGTTGTCATCATGTATGGAGGCTACCTATTTTCGGACGCCTTTCCTCATCATGGCCTGATAAAACTCTCAGTAAGTAGTGTCTAGTTTCAGTGCACCATGTCTACAGGCTAATGGTTGCGTTGCTCTTTTTTCCCCTGTGATTTGAAAAAATATTTGTATTCATCAATTTATGGAAATAATATTCTTTGACAACATCTTGTCTTCTTATTGTTTTCAGGTTGACTTTGGAACACCTCCTGTTATGTCACATCCGCTAATTGGCAAATTTGGGTCCATGTTCATTTTGTCTTCGGAAATCTCCACTTGGACCTCAATTAAAGGCTAATTTTTGAGAAAATGCGGCAAATTTCAGGTATTTTATTAGCAGGATACTGTTCATGAACTATTTGGTCAAACGTTTACCTGGTTAGTTTTTATTTGAGAAGATTTGATGAATTTACACTTAAAAAAAAGTGGGATGCAGTGTAAAATGTAAATAAAAACAATGCAATGATTTGCAAATCTCAAACTGACATTTTATTCACAATAGAACATAGACAACATGTCAGATGTTGAAAGTGAGACATTTTACAACATTTCATGAAAAATATTTTGAATCATTTTGAATTTGATGGCAGCAAGCCATCTCAAAAAAGTTGGGACAGGGTAATGTTTACCATTGTTTAGTATCCCCTCTTCTTTTGACAGTCTGCAAACGTCTGGGAAGTGAGGAGACCAATTGTTGAAGTTTTGGGAGAGAAATGTTGTCCCACTCTTGTCAGATGTAGGATTCTAGCTGCTCCACAGTCCTGGGTCTTCTTTGCTGGATTTTTCGTTTTATGATGCACCAAATGTTTTCTATTAGTGAATGGTCTGGACTGCAGGTAGGCCAGTTCAGCACTCAAACTCTTCTACTGTGAAGCCATCCTGTTGTGATGGATGCAGTATGTGGTTTGGCATTGTTTTGCTGAAATATTCAAGGCCTTCCCTGAAAGAGACGTTGCCTGGATGGGAGCATATATTGTTGTAAAACCTCTATCTACTTTTCAGCATTGATGATGCTTTTCCAGATGTGTAAGCTCCCCACGCCATAGGCACTCATGCAACCTGATACCATCAGAGATGCAGGCTTTTGAACTGTGTGCTGATAACAAGCTGGATGGTCCCACTCCTCTTTAGACCGTACGACATGGTGTCCATGGTTTCCAAAAAGAATTTCAAATTTTGATTCATCTGACCACATGACACTATTTTCCTTTTTATTCAACAGTCTTGCCAGAGTTCTTGAGCTTTAGTTTAGTATACCTATGATATAAAAAATTTTGTAATTATTTTATTTTTTGTGGCGTGCTTGCACATGCATTTTTTTCCCCCATTTTGGATTTCTTCTGTTTCTGATAAATCTACCCCGGGGTTATGCAAAATAGGAAATTACCTTGCTAATTTCAACTGACTACTGTATTCATCGCACAGAAAAAAATCATTTCTTTCCACAAATCAATTTTCGTGAAAGGCTACAACTTCAACTCCCGAACTCAGTGTTCCTGATGGTTCAATCTAAATCAATTCAGTATGTTTTCAATGTAAATACCTGTGTGTGTGTGTGTGTGTGTGTGTGTGCGCATGTGTGTGTGTGTGTGTGTGTGTGTGTGTGTCTCTGGCAAATAAACTGTGAAAGAAACAATGAGGAGTAATCAAGGCTTAATCACATGTTAAGAGAATAACTGGGGTATGGCCACCCCTATCAAGACCATATACCCCATTGTTACGCCCGGCCTAGGGGAAAACCGGAGCGCAGCATAAAAGTGACATACTCCTTCCTTACTTCATAGGAAAACCAAACAAACAAGTATGCAGTCAAATATTTCCGTTTTTATTTTACTGGAGTAATGCAACGTCAGGGAGAGCACAAGCCAAAAATAACAAACAAAACATCCCTACAAATAACCTCTTACCTGCTATCAAAAAAAAAAAGGAAAAGAAAAACAATGCTATTACCTATCAATGAAAACTACCAACACAGGAGAAAAAAAATATATACAATAAAAAAGCGGCTCCCCCTACCCTGCTCCAGGAGTTACTCTTTGCATTTGCGATGTTTTCAAGATTTAGTATCAGTAAGAAACTTTAGACAGACAAACTACATTGTCAAGTGCAGAAGTTTGACAGGCTCTTACAAAATATAAAAGCACAACAAACTGCATCGCCAGGTTTACAATTCTTTCAAGCGCTTACAAAGATAACCATCAAACAGGTTGCGTAGGCCACGTTGGAAGCAAGGAAGGAGGCGGGGTCCCGTCTGCTTGTGCGGCTTCCCTTTAAACACAGGCAATTAGCTGTCGTCCAGTCGCCAATGGGCAATCTATATTGCAGCACAGAAAGAGAGCAACACACAAAGGAAAACAGCAGCAATCCCAAGCATGAACACAAAATGAGTATGAATACATACACATGCCTTGGTCATAACACCATAAACCCCATAGACCATATACCAGTGGTCACCAATCCAGTAAGTTTTCACTCAAACCCCAACAATTCACCCAATTCAAAAACCAGAGATCTCTGGAGCTGCTAATCATTAGAATCAGGTTCATCAAATTAGGTTTTGAATGAAAACCTGCCAGATGTTTGATCTCCAGAGTAGAATTTGTAACCACTGCCATAGACAGTCATTGCCTGACCTAAGAGTTAATTTTTCACAATTTATGATATTAGATTTGTGAAAATTTGATTTAACTGCAGAATGGCAAGATGTTAAAGCTGTTTAGCCTAAAGTCTTTGTGGTTCAAAAATGGGTGATATGTAAGGGCAGTGACTTATTTTCAGCCCTCAGATATAATGGGCTTGTTATTGATCAAAAAGACAGGGCTTGACGAAATGGCAGAGCCATGGCAAGATTAGTGCTTCTGATTTTATTGGTTTTCAACGCCACACTTTCAAAGCAATCAGGATGAGATAGTTTTTCTTTTAAGCTGCATTTATCCATACTGAAGTCACATTTTCAAAACTCTTCACACACCACAAGAGTGGTGTATGTTGACTTAACTGTCCATAATTTTCATTGCTTTGACAACATACCGTTTCATAAACTTTTGTAATTTAGTGTATTTTAGTGAATCATGGTAATATGTGCCTCACGAGGATGTTGTGATACTTCTTCTGATCCATGATTACGTCGATTTTTATGAGATCACCGGCTCCTTTCAAGCAGACTGAACCCCAACCACCTCCCTGTTTTACTGAAGGGGTTAAACACTCATTTTTGAAATGTTTTTCCAACTCTACGGCACAAATAAGTTCTACATTTGGGTGAGAAAATTTTGAATTTAGATTCATCGGTCCAAAGGACTTGTTTCCACTCCATTGATGTCCAATCCTTGAATTTCTGGGCAAATTCAAGTCTTTTTGATGTTGCCAGCTCTTGGCAGCAACATGACTAATCAGACCATTTTTACACTGGTGTCTGGAAATACAAACCCCAATTCCAGTGAAGTTCGGACATTGTGTAAAACATGAATAAAAAGAGAATACAATGATTTACAAATCCTTTTGACCTATATTCAATTGAGTACACTACAAAGACAAGATATTTAATGTTCAAACTGATAAACATTATTGTTTTTTTTTTTAGAAATATTCACTAATTTTTAATTTGATGCCTGCAATACATTTCAAAAAAGCTGGGACAGGGGCAACAAAAGACTGGGAAAGTTGAGGAATGCTTAAAAAAAGAATGTTTGGCAAGAAAAGAGCATTTTCCAAAGCTCTGGCTGAATTCCAAACCTAGCTCTTTCAATCTGTCACCAAATCACCCCAATATGATTGGCTGTGAAAATTGCCCTCTCCCTCTCCACCTCACCTATTGCATGGTAAGCATTCGTGCATGCAAAGTAGCTACCTTGTAACACCCAGGTGGGTGCTAACACATTGGTGGCAGTTGACGTGATTCTCCCAAATCATTGTAAAGAGCTTTGAGTCCCCGAGAAAAAAACACATGACAAATGCAATGCTCATTAATTAAATAATTGATCAATTAATTACTAATTCATGCCTGCAATATTAACTAATTTAATTATTTTGAGCGAAACAAATCTAGTGATTTGTGTAAAAAGAGTCAAACATGCCTCAAAGTAAAAATGATGCATCCTTTAATGCTGTTTGTTAATAGTTTTTAGGTCATTGTGTGGCAAGTGACATAGTATGCCGCAGAGTTTTTTTAGTGTTGTTGCAGAATGAGTTTACTTTGAGATATACAGTATTTTGGCGGGTTAACCACACTTTGGAGGCGAGATCAGCTGTTCGGTCAAGCTGAACACTGAAAATGTGCGTAACTGCACCGTGAGATTTGAAAATGAAACTTCAGTACTGAGAAACTTCAGTATTTATGTGTTTATTTTTTATTCACTCAGTTGAAATGACATGGATTTGTATATGCGAGAATGAGGAGTGGATGAATCTGACCTGTTTCTGAGGCTATAACACAGACCTTTGGAACAACCTGACCTTAATGTATTTACTACTCTTGAAATATAATTCAATTAGTACATAGCATTGTCCAGGGGTTTCAGAAATGGAGCAATCAAAGGGATATGGTATCCACTATATATTCTGCGCTGACTGGAATGAGGTCCATAAAGTAGACACCTCGCAACTAATGATAGATACAGTGGGTACTAAGTTGGCACTAAAAGAAGCAATTATTTTCAGTATGACATTCATATTTTGAATTTATATGGTGTTTACACCAGTTGCCCCTCCGGAATGACACAGAGCTTGCTTCACAGCAGCTTGTTTCCTCACAAATTCAGTCATGCATGAAAATAGTTCCCACTCTGGATGGCCCCAATTCACAAAATAGTTCAAATAAATATTTCAAAAATAAACAAATGAAAACAATACATTTCACAATTGTAGCCCATATGACAATTCAAAATGAATACTATTTAATAACCTGAAAATGAAATTCATCCCAGTGTCTGGAGCTAATCCCAGTGTCCAATGGACCAGAGAAGGGAACAGACTAGCTTTGAGAGCAGCATTCTAGAATAACTTAATTTACATAATTTATCCACAAAGGTTATTTACAGTTCCAGTAAACTTTGTTTCTTTAAATTCTGTGTAATGTAAGATTGGAATTATAATGACTAAGTCTGTAGAAATGTGTTCTCGTGTATTGTTCATGCTATAATTTTAATATCATCTATCACATTATGGACTAGCTGTAATATGTAAGACAGGATTGTACAAAGTGGCAAGAAAAATGGGGAATGATAGACAAAGAGGGGCCAATGACGAGTGGCCAGATTCATCAAAATGGACATTTATGGACAGAACTGGGTATGCAAAAAGTTTTTCAGCAACTTAGAAAAAGTCAGCTGCGCAACTTGACGTATCTTTATATAAGAATAAGCAACATGCGGTAATCTGCTGCCAGTATGTCAGAATTTCTATCAGCATATCAATAATAAAAAAACAAATTATAACCTTAAGCTAAGTTGTTCGACTTTATAGACAGGTTTTCTAGCGTATTGAAAAAAAAAAGTCCCCCATAGTTCTTGTACGTCCACAGATCTATTGTCACGTAAGTCAGCGGATCTTTACTGTCACTGGCAGAGCGCTAGAAAATCAACTATCATACATAAGTTTGCATAAATTTATGCAAGCCAGACTCCTTATGTGGAACTGTGTTGCGTAGTGGATCTGCCCTATAAGAATATAATGCTTTGGAATATCCACAATGGCTTCTCTTTTGTTTATTTTCTAACATTCCATGTGCAATCCAATATTATGGACAGTAAAGTCTAGAGATTCCTTGACGGTACGTTTCTTTCCAGTATTCATAGCCAGGCATACCAGCACACAAACAAACACGCAAGTAATATGGATATTAAAAAAAAAAACTAAAATAAAGCATACTACGAGTCTTGTCCTAAAGTAAATAATTTGTTTTTGAAAGGATAGCTATGATCAACTGCAGTGATTAACTGCAATATATTGTTAACCCCTTAAACTCTGAATTTTTCACTTAAGTTTTCCCTTAAGTAGATTTAACATTAGAAAAACATTTTTTCATATTGTTTGACAATGTCACATACACTACAGGCCAGAAGTTTGGAAGCAAGGCCAATACAGGTCAAAAATTTGGAAGCAAATTCAAGTTTCTGTTCACAATGCCTTTCTTAAAAACCAATATGAAATCTATGGATTTTGGGATGTATTTACTGCATAATTAGACTTTTCTTTCATTGATATTCACCATTTTCCTCTATTTACCTTTAGGTACTGTATACATTGATGTTACCAGAGCATTGCTGAATAAATGTTAACAAAAGAAAGGAGGGGCTTAGTTTTTGGGTTGAGAAGATTTTCAAGAGTCACAACTTGTTTGCATTATTCACTTTATGTCATGGTTTACAGCCCACCGGATGCCAACGGCAATCCGGCGGGCACTAGGACCATGGGTCTAGTAATATGGGCCTGATAATTTGAGTAAAAATGTATTCTGATAAGTGACTCTTTATATAATAATCATGTTTATTTTGTTGCAAAGTATACCAATGAAACTTTGATCTTTTTTTTGTACAAATTTGATCTTGCTTCCAAAATTTTGGCCTGTAGTGCTGTTATGTATGAGTATTTTATGTAAAGCACTGTATATCATTTGTAAATGAAGATGTTACATACTGTTTTTGCTGCTTTACTGGTCAGCTATTTGTTTATTTTGGTTATCATTTAGCACCCTCTGGTGGTATGTCTGTGTAACAGTCTATTTTGCATGGTCTGATGCAATACCACTTGTTTGTGATGAAACAGACTAGTGCTTTTTAGAAGCTTCTGGCATCTTCTTGCCTGGAGGGGGTCGGATCACCCAGGAATCCTGTAGATCTTTCCAGAATGTTGCTAGTCTATATAAATGCTGTGATTCTGGTCAGTAGGAGAGAGAGTTTTTGTTTTGGCATCTGAGTTACATAGTGGCATTAGAGTGTTATTATAAGATTACAGTGGATTATTTGTATAAGTTTTTTTTTTTTTTGACCTAATCTGTGAAGAATAAACTTGCTTAAGTTGTCATTGCTGGTTTTCTTTGTTGTGATTTTCAAGTCATAACAGTGTACATATTCTGGTTGTGCGGGCTGCAGCGCTTCACTTAAGCTACATCACATTGAAATTGAGAGAGATATTCAGACCCAGGATGCCATGTTTTTATGGCCACAACATCAATTCAAATGGAAAATATCTAGATCTTGTACATCATTTTAGGCACATTTTTCTGTAATTCAGCAGGACATTGGATCATCAGAAACCTGGGATCTCCACTATAATTTAAAATATGCCTGGGTTTCACAAGTTTGAATAAAGCAGCTGCATTTGACAGACACTTGTATGGGTACATAGGTTTTATGGAGTTGAAAAAACTCGTTGTTATTTTAAGTTTAGTACGCTTACTGGGCTGTGACAGTGCCCCTTTATAAATATGAACAAAATAATTAGAGACAACTTTATGCAAGTATACAGACCGGTAGTCAGTCTTCGTTGTCTGGAATACATAGAGTAACTGCCTGCTCCCTAGATAAAACATATGTCCGTACTGTGCTGTGATAGACAATTACTTCATTTCATGCACCGTAGATAGTGATAGATGAAGTAATTATCCAACTTCTCCAGGACAGTTTGCTGGTCCATTGGTCTGTCAGAGGTTACCAATGTTGTGTTTTAATTATACATCATATGTGATCATTAAATAATTTATGGACCTTAAACTCAATATGCATAGTACAAACTGCCCCTTCATACGGTTCTCATGAGCTTTGAGCAGTAACATCTATGAAAGTACTGTACTGCTGAAATTAGACTATGAGAGACAATGAGTCCTTATTAAGTGCATTCTGATTGGTATTGGAGCTCAGACAGTAAATATGAATGGCAAGCTTTGAAGTAGGTAAGCAAGATGTGTCCCTTCAGTAGGAAATGGCAATAAAAAAATTCAATCAATATAAATTTCAGGAAAAAAATGCCTAATCAGTTGGTATGAATAAGTGACGATTCACTTAACGTGGTCTCTTAGTTTGGCAGTTGTTGTATCATTTAGCTGAGGCAGCATAAGTTCAGAGTTCATGCAGAGGTCTAATAATTAAGATAATGCAATCTCAAGGAACTGCTACCAAAGGAAAAATAATTGCTGATCTCGCCATACCAGACATATAACAGAGCACCTGATGTATCAACCTGCAAGAACTGTTAGATCAGACACACCTCAGTCAAACACTGTCTGGGTATCCAGATAAAAATCATGTGCAGCAAATCCAGTACCTCACTGTTTTATAGCATGTTTGCAATCAAGAGGAACTCGGCCTCAGTTATTTCAGTGACTGTGGATTCATGCACACACATTTTTCACTGTTATTTTGAACATTACAAAATCCCAAATTTGAAATGGATCATGTAAACAGCATATTCTGTTGGATATTCTGAATTAAGCCTTATTTCAAAGGCAGCACTTTCATATTATGACAAATTGTGGTTTTCAACATATGAAATGATATGAAGGAATGAAAAGAGCAAACAAGTCCACCACTTGTGGAAGACTGAAAAAAAATCCTATTATACTCAGAGTATGCATGGCTGCATGTAAACAGGATTATTAGAGGAATATTCATTTTCATTGTAAAGTAAACAGCTTACTGGGAATACTGTCTTTTTTGGTTTAAAGGTGCAGTAGGGTAGCTGTCATAAAAATAACTTTTTTCAAATTTGCTGCATCAGTCACTCAATCATCGAGTTTCTAATTCAGTGCTAATCACTTCTCGTGCACAGGCTGTTCAGCCCCTGTCCTCAGTGCATTCTCTTTCCCCAGGTCCAACCCAATGTTGTCTGTGCTATTATTGTCTGTTTATAGAGGAGCTTTGCAATAAGATGACCGAGAAACCTGGTGGCCTGAAAGGAAGAATTTTCCCATGCCCCCATTCCCAGCTACAACATACCCAACCATGTGTTTTACTGTTTAGTAAATGCTATTATTTAGCTACCACAGTTTTTAAACTCCCAAGCACTAATAAGTGCATGCTATCCAGTTGTTTTGCTAAATTAAATTAGCTGTAGATTACTTTTATAGCAAAAATATATATTCCTGCTGGTCTGATGGTTTATCTGTCAACGCGAAGGCTGCTGTTGCAGGACAACAATTTCGGTATTTCACAACAGTAGCTAATGTCTAGCCGCTATGTTGTATAGCTGGCCTCTTCAGTTGCCGTGGAGAGTGCCCTGTGCATTCATGATTGCCTCCTCTGCAGGGAGAAACTTCAGAGGAGAACCTGAAGAGCAGAGGGAAGGGGAGGGACCTGGAAGTTGTACTTTTTAAAATTCTCAAGCAAAATGCAGTTTCTTCTCAATGTTATCAACTGCGGCTTTAAGGGAAATTACCAAAATATTTTCTGTGTATACACAGTCACGGATTGTCGTAGAGAACTGCATTTGACGATTACAGGAAATTAATTCATAATCTTGTAGGGTAAATACAGTTCTGTATGCAAGAATTCGGACAATGACACATTTTTTTGTAGTTTTGCCTCCATACACTACCAAAATGGATCTGAGATGAAACCATCATGTTGTGATAAAAGTGCAGACTTTCAGCTTTAATTTAAGGCCTTACACAAATGTCTTGTATTAACCATTTAGGAATTACAGCCATTTTTATACACAGTGCTCTGTTTCAAAGGTATAAAGGTAATTGGACAAATTGACACAATTTTAAATATACGGTTTATTTTTAATACTTGGTTGAAAATTTGTTGGAATCAACGACTGCCTGCAGTCTTAAGTCCATGGCTATCACCAAATGCTGAATTTTGTCCTTTGAGATGCTTTGCCAGGTCTTCTTTGCAGCCGCAGTCAGTTGCTGCTTGTTTGTGGGTCTTTCTGCCCTTAGTTTTGTCTTTAGTAAGTGAAAAGCATGCTCCGTTGGGTTGAAGTCAGGTGACTGACTTGGCCATTGAAAAATTTTCTATTATTTTGCCTTGGGAGGCTCTTAGGTTGCTTTTGCAGAATTTTTTTGAGTCATTATCCATCTGTACTGTGAAGCGCTGTCCAATCAGCTTTGCTGCATTCGGCTGAATCTGAGCAGAAGGTGTAGCCTATACACTTCAGAATTCATCCTGCTACTTCTATTACCGGTCACATCATCAATAAACACCAGTAACCCAGTTCCATTGGCAGCCATACATACCCATGCCATGACGCTGTTTCCATGAGGTATGCTTTTGCTCATGAGCCGTTCTTTTCCTTCTCTATACTCTTCCCTTCCCATCATTCTGGAAGTTGATCTTGGCCTCATCTGTCCAAAGAATCATGTTCCAGAGCTGTTCAAGCTTTTTTTATTTTTTCTGGCAAAGTCTAATCTGGCCTTTCTGTTCTTGAGTGTTACCAGTGGTTTGCACCTTGTGGTAAACCCTCCATAATTACATTCAAGAAGGCGTACCTTGACTGTAGACTTTGCAAATGATACAGCTACCTTCTCAATAGTGTTCATGACCTGGCTAGATACTGTTAAGGGGTTTTTCTTCATCAAGGAAGGAATTCTGCAATCATCCACCTTAAAAACCCCTTTGCACAGATATAGACACCGGTGCCCGTAAATTCCGAAATTTAATTCCTTAATAATTCTGTAATAGAATTTCCAAACGTCCTGCTTCACTGGAATAATTTTCCACAGTCTCTGTGATGCAAAAACTGAGTTATAATGCCTATATTTACAGTGGCTCATGCACAACAGGAAAAAAAATTGGCATTATTTGTATTTTGTGCAAAGGGGTTAATTGTCAACCTTGGTCATCCAGATCTTTTGGTGTTACTGAATTATCTAGTGCATTCCTTCTTTTTAATAATGCTCTAAACAGTTGATTTGGCCACTCCTAAAGTTAACACCATCTGTCTGATAGTTTTGTTTTGTTTTTTTTCAGCCTAGTGATGGCCTATTTCACCCGATTGTCAACTCTTTACACCACATACAGTCCCATGAACAGCTATCAAATACAAGTTAAATACTTGGAACAAGCTCAATACCTTTTGTCTGCCTAGTTTCTGATGAAAGAATGAAGAAACAGTCCACGCACGGTCATGAAACTGTCAGTCAGTTGTCCAATTACCTTTGAGAGCCTGAAAATGGAGCATTATGAATAAAAATGGCTGTTACTCCTAAAGGGTTCATGCAAGATGTTCAGTAAACTCATTGACTTAAAGCTCAAAGTCTGCACTTTAAAGGTCCCATATGCAAAATTCACTTTACTGTGGTGTTCTAACAATAATATGTGTCCCCTAGCCTGTCTGTACACCCCCAGACATGAGGAAACTCTGTCCTCTCCCTCTCTTGCTTGCCCCACCTTTCAGAAAATGTGTGCTCAAACAGGCAAATCAGAGATTTTCCCTGTATGATGTCATACGGGGAGATAACTCCTCCCCCCAGGTTGGTGACACTCCCTTCGACATTCCCCTAGGCAAATGAGCTCTGCCATCTGAAATTGCCTTATGACCATTTTGTTCCCGTATAGCACTAGTATGGCACGGGCACGACCAAAGCATAGCCATTGCGGCATTATTGGCTGCAATAACGAGCATAGAAATCTATTTTTACTGCCTTCATCTGAGCCTCTGAAGTCTCAGTGGATTGATTTTATTTTTGGTGGAAATGTAAACACAAACATTCCCAAAGTGTTGTATGTGTGCACTCATCATTTTTCCGACAACTGCTTCCTTAACCTGGGCCAGTACAAAGGACGCTTTGCAAGAAATCTGAAGATAACGCCTGGATCGGTACCAACTGTCCATAACTCAGCGACAGACCTGGAAGCTGCAGGTTTTACCATTTTGTTGCTTTACTGCATAAGCTAACCTAACATGATAGCCTGGTGAATGTGGCTGTAGCACTGCGGCTAACGTACCTAAGTTACTGTTGCTAATGTTTGTGTTCTAAATATGCAAGAGTAATATCAGAGGACATTCAACAGAAGGTGCATGAACATAAACCTTATTTGAAGCTAACTTTTTATACTTGTTTGTAATTTGGATGCTTGGTACAACTGTTCATGGTAAGGGAACTTACTGTCTGTAAAACCTGTATTGCAGGGTAACGTTTGTCTCTGTCGTTGTTATGAACGCTCGGTTACTAGCTACTGCATGTTAGTTTGTATGCCGTGCTACTTAAAAAATGCACCTGGTTAACTTATCGATTTGCTAGTGTAGCGGTAGTACTCTGTTGCGTTGTGTCTTCGATAAAAGCCAAGTCGTCTTTGTCTTTATCATCAGCCGTTTATTTGCTGGTCACATTCCTGTTTTAACATTACGCACATCAGGACTCATGCAGCTTGCTATCGGCTGTAGGAATATTTGCTCCATAGTCCATCGGCTTCATGTGAATACTGCACAGCATTATGATATACAATGTTTAACAAAGAATATAAACATTTTGGACCTGTTTTAACAGTAACGCACATCAGGACCCCTGCAGCTTGCTATCGGCTGTAACTATATTTGCTCCGTAGCTACAAAAAGAAAGAGAATTAGCCTGGCACATGGCGGCTAGCTAATATTCGAACCAACGAAATACCACCAATTGCAAATGGAATTATTTCTGTTATGCAAGACGCCTCATCATAGCATTATACAATTTGTACGTAGTAATTATATAATTAAAACAACTTAGAATTTGACATGGTAGAATATTAACTTGTGCTTTATACATTGCGACCTACCCCATCGGCCTCATGTGAATACTGCACAGCATTATGGGCGAACTCGCAGTACACAGGCGCCAAAAGGGGCGGTTCTACAGCAAACTTTAATCATGTCAAGTGGAATAACATTACAATCTGCTACATTCTCCACCCCTGACTTCCACTTGCACATGAAAAAAAAATTAACAAAGTGCTGCAGAGTCATAAAACATACTAGGTACAAAGGTTATTTCAACACGACAATAGTACAAAACCATCATCATAAAAAAAAATACATTTTTCAGTGTGTTACCGTGCTCTGTTTGAGAAACTGAACTACCCAGTCCTAAGACTATCCCGTATAGGATCAGAAGATAAAGCGGTTAGCTAGTCCCCCTAACACTTCATAGGCTGACATGCTGGTTACATATCAGATATAGCCAGTAACTCATTACCACAGTACTTCAGACAGCAAATTTACACATCTAATATTCACTGCCTGATGTCAGTGCAAACATTTTGTTCTTCAGCAAAACATCAATGAGAAACATTCTTCAAAAAAAAAAAAAATTAACTTGCCCACAAAAACATTCATTGTCATAGACTCTATAAATCTTCTAACAGGCCTTAAAACTCTCCCACATCTGGTGCAGTAACCAAAGGCATGTGTACTAGCTTGAGGCACAATAAGCCCTGTAGAGGGACCTAAACACGCTGAGTGATTTGTAATAGAGCTATGCTGGGAGGCAATGTGTGGCTGACTTGGAAGTGTACGGTCAGTGGTGTGCACTGTGTCAGTAGCTACACTGGAAAGAGCGCCGATGTCAGTCTCTCGGTCCGCCATCGTTTTGTCCATAAGTTGGGCATCTTCAGAGACATCTGACTTGTCTTCTCCAGGAACCGGTAACTCTGAGACCCACGTCACTGTCCTGTCATTATAAGCTGTAACAGTCGTAGTCACTGAGCTCTCTTCCACAACATCCTCATGGGGATCCTGAACATCGCTGGCAGTGTCGGTTTCACTGGAATCAGCTTCAGACTCATCCTGAACTGGCAGGAAATTCACTGGCATAATTAGGTTATGGTGGACCACTTTCTCTACCCCTGTCTCACTGTTCCTGATCTTGAACATGTGTACACCCTCATTCTTCTCAGTTATGACTTAAAGATAGCTCTCCCACCGGTCTGCCAGTTTCCTGCTCCCTCGTTCGCCCTTATTGGCAAGCAGCACCCTATCACCGACATCCACTGGTGCACCTTTCAGCTTCCTGTCATAGAGGTCTGCCTGCCTCTTCTGCTGCTTCCTAGCTGATTCTTGAACAATCTTCACCGCTTCTGCCAGATCACGCTTGAGAGTCTGTACATACACATCATAGCCAACGACTGACTCATCTTGGAGGACCGACTCAAACATCATGTCAATTGGCAGCCTGGGACATCTGCCAAACATCAACTGGAAGGGTGACAGCCAGTCGTTTCATGCACTGTTGCATTATACGAAAAAGTCAGAGTATTCAGCGTTTGTGGCCACCTGTGCTTGGCCTTTGGCGGTAAGGCACGGATCATGTTCCCAAGTTTTCGATTGAACCTTTCAACACACCCGTTTCCCATTGGGTGGTAAGGCGTCGTGTGTGATTTCTGAACACCTGCAATCTGGAGCATCTCAACTATCAGGCTGCTTTCAAAGTTGGCACCTTGGTCAGAGTGCACATGTTCGGGGAAGCCATAGGTGCAAAAATAATTGTTCCAGAGCTTCCGTGCCCCCACTTTCGCTGACTGGTTGGAGCACAGGTAAGCCTGGGCAAGCTTGGTGAAGTGGTCCATAATTACAAGCACATCCACCGACTTGTTGGATGCATCCTCCGCTGACCAGAAGTCTATGCAGACTAGCTCGAGTGGTCTTGACGTAACAATGCTCTCGAGGGGTGCCCTCTCCTCTGGTTCTGGTGACTTGCTGAAAACACCTCTTATACCGCCGCACGTATTCCTTCACATCTTTGGCCAGTCCATGCCAGTAGAAGCGTTGCCTTGCCAGGGAGAGCGTCTGCTGTTGACCTTGGTGGCCAGCCTCGTTGTGGACACCCTGGAGCACTTTCTCCCTCAAAACCGTGGGAACCACATACTGGAAGGATTTCTTCATCGAGAACAAGTCTCTGGAAACCCGGTACAGCACACCGGTCTTAACAGACAGTTTCCCCCAGTGTCTAAGGAGGCGGAGCACATCTATGGTTTCACGTGCATGTTCTCTCCTAGAGGGCCTCTGCTGCCTCTCTACAAAATTAAGAACTTGACTAAGACAGGTGTCAGCACGCTGCTTCTCTATGAGCTCTTGTCTGGACAGACAGTGGACCCCAGACTCTGGCGATTGCTTTGAGCTCTGGGTGAGCTGTGGGAGGAGGTAAGCATGGGGCCATACTTGCTCGTCTTGGCACTGACATCGACTCAGGATAGCAGACACTTCTCTTGGCGAGACGTCAGGACATTGAGACCTAATCACAGCCATGCTGTTATTATCTACAGTCTCCGTGGAGAGTCCAGCTCCAGGATGACTTCTCCCGTCCACGTCAAAGGGGTGACAAGACCAGCGGAACACATCTTTGGCTTCTTCCGACCTTTAGCATGCCGTGGCTTCTTCATGCCCGAAGTGAGGTCGAACAGAGGTTTTCCAATGAGAGAGCAACCCTCAATGTACTGTTGATAGAAAACAACCATTCCAAGAAAAGACTTGACCTTAGACGGTGAAGGGATATCTGTGCCCTGCTCCATGAGATCCTGCTCAGAGATATCAACTATAGCCCAGACTTTCTCTGGGTCTGTTGAGACCCCATCCTTGCTCACGATGTGCCCCAGAAATTTCACAGACGGCTTCATAAAATGACATTATTTCGGAGACAGTTTTAAGTTGTGAGCCTTAAGTCTCTCAAAGACCATCTGAAGCCGCTGCAAGGCAAGCTGTTCATTGGGAGCAAAAACAAGGACATTGTCTAGGTAGCAAAGTAAGCTCAGGAAGTTCTGGTCACCAAATATGGCCATCATCATCCTCATAAAAGTTGCCGAACTGTTGCACAACCCTTGAGGAAGCCTGTTGTACTCATACAGTCCGAACGGTGAAGTGAATGCGGTGAATCTCTTGTCCTCCTCATGGACCTCCACATTATAATAACCTGAGGTCAGGTCCATAGTAGAAAAAAATGCATTGCCCCCAAGGGCCGCCAAAGCATCTGCCTGGTGAGGAAGTGGATGTGCGTCCTTGACTGTGCGCGCATTGAGCCAGCGGAAGTCAGTGCACAGCCTCAGATCGCCATTTTTCTTCCAAACCATGACAAGCGGGGACGCGTACTCACTCGTCAACTTCCTTGTTATGTCACGCTCCTGCATTTCGTCCAAGGCCACGCATAGCTTCTCATAGTGAGATGGAGAGAGCCTATGATTTGGGAGCCTGAAGGGCTTCGTGTCACTGAGATGAATGTGGCGCACAAAGCCTACTGCTTTCCCACAATCCAGCCTGTGGTGAGAAGACAGTTTCGTATTTGGCTATTAGGTCTACCAATCTGCCTTTCCAGTATGGGGACAACTAGTTAGAGTCCACATTGATCTCTTGCAGCCCCAAGTCGCCTAACAGTGAGCTACCGGGTCTCCGAGGAGTACAGTCATTACCTACAGTCAAACTCATATCGCTGCTGCTAGCACACTGATCGTCAGCTTCGACTACATTACAGCATATGTCGGCTACTTGTCTTCAAGTCATGTAGGGGTAGTCAGAGTCAAAGTCTTTCAGTGCGACATGGGGGTAGACATCAGCAAGCTTACAATTGCGCCTCAGTGTAACTGGTTTGGCTGAGGGATTAATGACCTTTACTGGGACCCATCCATCGCCCCATAATGGTGTCACCACCCTCCCCACTAACACAGTTCTCGGTGCTGTGCGTGCTTCGCTTGGTTCAACTATGACCGTGCTACCAGCTGAGATACACACACCTTTGGGCAGCCTGCCCCACACTAAGTGTTCCCGAATAGGCTCAAGCATGACAAGCATGTTTAAGTTTGACAGTTCCTACTTTCGCAGGCACAGCCCCTTCCCTCCACTGTTCCACACAGGACAAGAGCTGCAGTAAACTCCCACCCCCTGTATCAGTTTGTTTTGAGTTTGACATCCTCATCCTACAGTCTACTGATGTGTTCTTTACACGAATGAGATGTTTGATGACATTACCGCCCAATATTAGATCATAACCCTGTCCATCAACAAGGAGAGTCTGGACCAAGACGTCACAGCCAAACACTTCCATCTGGAGATCATACACTCCAAGGGGGCTCGTCTTCAGTCCACCACAACCAACCAAGGTGACAGACATAGGCGACAATGCATCAGGGGTAAGTACATCAGCTTTCTCAAGCTGGGACAATGCACGTGAACTTAAAGTGCTGGCCATAGACCCACTATCCACCTTGGCATTAAGCTCTACTGTTCCCTGAACTAAAACAGTAGTGTAAGTTAAATTGTCATGTGAGCTCAACTTCTGTACATTCTCAAAAACCACTTGAGACTTATCCTCAACAGAACTGCACAACTGTGAATAAACAGACTCCAAATCAACATCACCGTGTACTGGGGACATTTCTACTGGCCCTACACTAGTCCCCTCCCCATGTGGTCCATCTAGTTTCCCTGCTGTTGGCCAGTAGAGGCCGCAGCCACTCCATCCGCAGACCGTTGAGCTCCAGCTTTTGGGCACTGCCACTGTCTATGACTGGAACTGAAGCAGAGATAACATAGGCGATTGGCCCTGCAGTGGAAGCGAGTGTCATGTTCCTTATCATTACACACCTAACATGGCCCCGAAGCCCTTACTCCATTCCTGTTCTGCCCGCGGGACTGGCGGCCAGGCTGGTGCGCTCCCTGCACTATCATACGTTCCAACAGAGACAAAATACGGTCCATCGGCTCATTAGCACTTCGTGGCGACACAGACTGTACTGGCGCAGATCCTGGGTAATACGGCTGGGGGACAGGGCCTACAGCAGGTGTGGTGGGAGGTACAGCAGCACTAGCCTCCTGTCTATGACACGCAACCAGGGGAAGCAACACCGTAGCCGGGTGCGAGATACCCCGTTCTCTTCTACACTCCTCCAACCTTACATGGACATCGGCAGCGGTCCACTCATGCAATGGTCTACACTTGAAAATGAGGGAAAGCTCAGGATCTGGACAGTGCCGAATGAACATTACAGTGAGAAGGCGGGATGGGTTTTCTATTCTCTCATTTAACCTCTTTGCCGATTCCTCCACCACCTCCATAGCTCTGTTGAGCCTAAGCCAATAATCAAAAGGCTGCTCACCAATCAGGGGAAGTGTGGTGTAAAAATCAGCCAGGGGCATGCTTGAAAAGTTTACATCACTAAAATGCTGCTTTAAAATATCAAAAATGGGCTCAGGGCCCTGACTCAAGATGGTTCCGGGTTTACTACGTAAGCCTACTATGACTACCTCTCCTGCTCTTCCCATCAGCCAGCTCAATACCTCCTCAGACTGTTCATGTAGACCAAAGCCTCTCTTACGCATGTACACAGACATAAGCTTCTCCTATTCCTTAATAGTACATTTGTCCGAACCGTCCCCCCTGAAATAGACTGGCTCCCTTATGCCAGATTTCAACACATAGCTCAGGTTAGACATATCTACACCTCCAGAACTGGATGCATTCTTATCTGCATTGCTAGCCATTGTTCTGGACTCCAAACGAGAGACAATTGCTTCTCCTATGGAATGGCCAATTTCCTGTGCCATGGTCGCTAGAAGATCGATGGGAACCTCCTCTTTACTTGGTTGCAGTATGGTTGGTTCGGCTTCTGACTTGATATGGCAGTGCTCAGTAGCCATGCTTTGCCCTTCCACTCGCTCCAATCCAGGCACAGGCATGGGCATGGATGTAACCAAAAGCCTACAAACCCCCCTACCCACTGGAATTGGTGACATTGCAACTGTGGACAGGCCCCTACCTCTGCCAACAATTAGGGAGAGCTCAAATTATCCATGTTTAAACCTCACTCAATGAGAGCTTTGAAAGCTCAACAAAATATTTATATATATTTTTCTTACGTAGAAGATGGCACCTTCAATTAACAATGAGTATTTACTTCCAAATCAAAAAAAAAAAAATATATATATATCCAACACTTGCCACCCCTTTTGTCAATCTAATCCATTAATTAAGTGGTCATGTTTCTATACCTTTGACCTGCATATCATTCACAGAGAAAGAAAGAGAGAGAAAAAAAGACCTTTTTTTTCTATTGTCCTTATTAACCAATTTCTATATTCACATTACGACTATGGAATATTATCATGTGATTATTTCTATTTTCGTAATAATTATTCCCAATATAATTCTATACCATTTTATCACTGTACCAATATACCATTTCCATTTATTTCATCGAGAGAAAAACAAAAAAATTGCAGACTTCACCTAGTTCTCACTTTTGCTTTCATGGAAAACAAACAGAAAAGTAAAACAATTGCACCATCCAGTGGCAAAATTCAGTACATTGGCAATGAGTTTCTTAGCTGAACAAAATGGCGGCCACGGTTTTCTTTGGAATGCAGATCCAGCGGCGAACATTCTCGAAGAATGAGTTACAGCACCAGTTGTAGCGGTAGTACTCTGTTTGTTGTGTTGTGTCTATAATAAAAGCCAAGTCGTCTTTGTCTTTATCATCAGCCGTTTATTTGCTGGTCACATTCCTGTTTTAACAGTAACCCACATCAGGACTCATGCAGCTTGCTTTCGGCTGTAGCTATATTCGCTCCGTAGCCCATCGGCTTCATGTGAATACTGCACAGCATTATGATATACAATGTTTGACAAAGATTATAAACATCTTGTACCTGTTTTAACAGTAACGCAAATCAGGACTCATGCAGCTTGCTATCGGTTGTAACTATATTCGTTCCGTTGCTACAAAGAGAAGCAGAATTAGCCTGGCACATGGCGGCTAGCTAATATTCGAACCAACAAAATACCACCAATTGCAAATGGAATTATTTCTGTTATGCAAAATGCCTCATCATAGCATTATACAATTTGTATGTGGTAATTATATAATTAAAACAACTTAGAATTTGACATGGTAGAATATTAACTCATGTGCTTCATACATTGCGACCTACCCCATCGGCTTCATGTGAATACTGCACAGCATGATGGGCAAACTCGCAGTACACAGGCGCCAAAAGGGGCGGTTCTACAGCAAACTTTAATCATGTCAAGTGGAATAACATTACAATCTGTTACACTAGCTCCACATAAGCAACGCTAACACTGTTTGTGTGTTTTTGCTACAAGCTCATTCAGTAGCTTGGTGTCGGAATTGTTTCGTTTTGGTAGAAATGGTCATCAGGAGCTTTTAGCAAAGTTCCTTCCGGATACGTGGATATATAATGTGACTATATAGCAATACAGCTACAACCACACCGATGCAAGACGAGACAGTACGAGCAAAACACTAAAATTTCAACTTACCACTCATTGACATCCTGCTAAACCTTGCTGCAACACTTCAATAGCATCCTCCGCCCATTCGGGGTCAGATTCAGGATCAAACATGCACGGTCTTACAGCAATAGATGCCGCAGAGAGCTGTCCTGAAATACCTGCTATCTTGGTTTCCTGGTTTTTCAGGTCTGTGCCCTCCCCCGGAATCGAAGCGGCCAGGCAGCCAATCAGAGCAGCGGCTCATTAATATAGCCTCACCGCCCACTTAAAACAGCTCATGTTTCAGGCAGGGTGAGAGAAGAGGTCTCTAAAGACCTGGATGTGCGAGTTTATTTTGTGGCTGAATTCATAACATTATTTTAAAGACCCATTGGACATGTTTTAAACAACTAATTACAGTACAGTATGGGAGCTTTAATCACATCCTGATGGTTTTGTTTCTCATCTACTCTGGTGATGTACAGAGGCAAAATTACAAAAATTGTGTAATTGATCATATACATCTGCACCTAACTACGTACGTATTGTGGAAGTTATGATAAACGCTGCATATTTTACGGCAACACATTCATAAGAGTATACTACATTATATTGCCTCAAAGTAGCATTGATTTGTTGATGTTGTTGTATTACAGCATTTGGGCTACCCACCAGAAGGAAGTGCAATGACATCTGTCATGATCCGGACAAGGAATCAGCTGAAGAGTCAAAGTACAATCCCATGGAGACATATATTGATAGGAATATGGTAAAGACAGGGTGCAATGGAGCACAGAATGGGATTAGCGCAGTTCAGTTCAGATGGTGTAATGGCTTAGATGAAGGGTGTGTTCGCGCCCGACCAGTGACGTCCTGGAGCAGAAGCTAGATGGTGACCACCCTCTCCAGGGCAGAAATGTCAGATGGCTGGTCCAAAGAGTTTAGCAGGAAAGCAACCCCAATCCAGGAGACCGCTAAAGGCTTTGGTGATGCACCTTATACACTGGGCTGAGGAACGAACTGGAGAGGTTAACAGCTGCGGAGTCCTTATCCTGGAGACCAGGAAAAAAAGGCTTAGGCACTTGTTCCTATTAATTAGACTTATAATAATACTTCTGTATATTACTGTCATTAACGTTCATGATAATTTCCGAAAAGAGCCCAGTCTCATCCCGGCTCTCATGGTGACGCTACCTGACCAGGTATCGATATACGATGCAAAAGGAGGCTTTTGGCTTCTTGATTTGATGTCAGTTTAAAAAAAACCCAACCCCCTAACCCTTAACCAGAACCCTAACCCTAAAATTTAAATAAGGATGCCCAAAGCCTCCGCTTGTGTCATATATCGTCAGATAACGTCTCAATACGATGAGCCGGGATGTGAATGTGTTGTAGAAGACGGTAAACTCTAAGACTACGAAGAAGAAAACTGTTGGCTGCTTACGGGCATATAGCAAGGACATCCAGCAACTCTGCAGACTCAAAGTACGGTTGTGTACAGAAGGGAAACACACAAGATTGGGGAACACAAATGCATTACATTCAGTGGAAGAGGCACACAAGAAACTAGAGCTGCGCTCAGAGAGCGCAAGTACCTCCGCCAATGTACTCATTCTTATTTTTGCCAGTTTTAGCTAGCGAACCCTGTGTTTATGCAGTCCTGTAGTCTCCGCGCAAATATGTTTTTAATGTGTTTTTGACCTTTTGCATGCCCTTGACCTTGACGTTTGACCTTGACCTCCCAAAATCAAATCACCTCTTCCTTGAACAATACTTAATCATTCCACCAAATTTGATGAAAATCCATCTATGACGTTTTGCGTAATCCTGCTTACAAACAAATCAACAAACCAACCAACAGACAAACGGTAATGATCACATAACCTCCTCAAACTTCATTTGGGCAGAGGTAACTAGACCAATTAAAGGAGACGACACTACTAAAAGACATGCATGTTGGGCGCCCCGGTGGCTCATCGGTCCAAGTGCGCATGCCATAAAGGCTGTGTCCTTCCCGCAGCGACCTGGGTTCGAATCCGGCTCGGGTCATTTGCTGCATGTCTTTCCCCATTCTTCTCCCCAACCTTCCTGCCTCTCTACACTGTATAACTATCAAATAAAGGAAAAATTCCCCAAAAAAAATCTTAAAAAAAGACATGCATGTTGCTAGATGGGAGGAGGAAACAATAAGGACTCGCACGAGCAGTGTGACAGACATCACAATAGAAGGTTGTTTAAAGTAGACTAAATGGCACCAATTAGACTGTGTTCTTTGGCTATTCTGAGTGAGGAACAAATTTTGAAGCTCTGAAAAAAATCTCACTGTAATGCTCAAAATCCCACTAGTCTTTTCTCAGATATTTTCTGGTTGATTCACTGCTCAATATTTAGGCTAGTCCTTTGAATACCTTAAGTATTGTAAAGATTTCTTTGTCCTTAATTCACATCAGTGCATACATTTGCCTTAGAGTTCCCAGAAGCATGCAAATTATCCCAAATACTGTATACTGCATTGATACAATCTTTGTACACAAAGTAAAAGTTCATTTTATCCTTCATTGGGCTAAATATCCAGTGAAGCAACTTATCTTGTTGAAAATTGCAAGATAGTTGGCAGTTATGTTTATGCTTTATCCTTACCAGATCACTGGGGCTTAGATTTTTGCACTAATATACTTCTCTGGCTTACCTCAGCACTCTTACAGAATTTAAATGACTCTGACAAGGCTTGCATGCACTGTATTAAAATGAAGCAAACTCTATGAAATTCAATTTTACTGTTTAACTTTCATCGCACTCAACACACAGTTCATATCAGTATTGCACATACCTTTCGACTGCATCATCTTCTTTCATGTTGAGGGGACTTCTGTTTCATTCCTGTCTCCATTGCGCTTACTAACTTGCTATACTCAGAGCACCACATGTTGTGAGAGTTGACTATTAACAGCCTACAAAACATTGTCTACTTATATTATTTGCAAACACATCTCTTCTGAAAAGGGCTAGAATCCTAATGCCTCCCAAATCAATCTGCATTCACGTTTATCCCCATCCTCACATTCCGACTACTGAGGACAATTTAATTCTGTGGAATACAAGATAATTCTTTTATATTTAGCTAATGTACTCAAAATTGCAGAATCAAAAATGGTATTTTCTTTTATTAAGTCTGTATATTTTCTTTGATAAATAAATGATGCATGGCCCATTACATACTTTCCTAACTCAGAGACTTAGTCTCAAGAAATGAAACACACACTTACGCAAGAATTACGCAATAAATTGAGCTTTAGCGTTAGTTCAGACAGGCACAGGAGTCAGGCTGATCACAAGCCTGTTTCTGTCCAATCACTCTTAACTTTAGCTATTCCCACCTAATTAGTGAGCTTTTATAACCAAGGCAGTGTTCATTCATTTCTCTGGCGCCCTCCACACCGCGTCCACTTGGGTTCCTAAGAAATTGGTTCCTCATCTCCCTCCACCTCCCCAGCCTCCTCCTTTATAATTACCTTTGTTCATCATAATCAGCATTTGTTCATATCATGTTCAATAACTTAAACTTTAACGAGATTCAAAAGAATCTCAGACTCCGCCGGAGGGGTTTGTGATCTCAGGGACAGTATGTCATGCTTGCGCAGATTTTTCCAGTGCATCACTCCAGCAGAGTCACCGCCAATCTCAAATGCAGGTCGCCCTGCAATAAATGGTCAAATCTGGCATAAGTGTCCTGACTGAATTATCAGAACAGACCCCAAACAAGAAAATTTGCTGATATAACACCATACACAGTCCTCAATTCCAAAATGTAAAGTTTTTCGCATTTTTTTGTGAAGGGAAGCATGGTAGAATGTCATGTACTTTGTGAACAGTGGATTATCCACAGAATAGCATTCGCAAAGGACATCAATATCCAGCCTCAATATTGTGTAAACAAGCAAGCTATACATTAATGACTTACACAGATGGAAGTGCTAAGTGCTCCATTGAAGCATTATGTTGTATTGGAACAAATGAGGCAAGTGACAATGGCTTTGTCTGAGAAAGCAGGTGCTTATATATGTACAGTACATTTGAGTTTTTGTATTTAGAAAATATGAATTATTCATTGAAGATTAAAAAAAGTAAAGACTGCAGGTCCAAAAGTGGAGTAAATAATGGGACAGTATCTAAACCTTAATGAGGAAAGTTCACTCCAAGTTCTAGATGCAGATTTATTCTCCATCTACAGTGATTTATTTTAGTCAGTGGGGTAAATAAATAATTATTCTTTTTCATTTAATGAACATCTTTTGACGAGCCTTAAATGTAAGCACTGAAGTTTGGAAACTGTTCTATTACACCAGTGTTTTGGAATCATTGACCTCGGAGGTGGGAATGTTATTCACTGCAATCATGGTTTGCTGCCGATAGAGGAAAAAATTCCTTCATTTAGGGTCCTCTGGAAAGTCAACAAGGGATTCTGCTCACAAGTCAGATCAGTTTAAACAGAAGGGACAGTGAAAATGTACCCACTGGTGTGCCTGAATTAAAACAATTCTGCAAAGATGTGTGGGCCAAAATTCCTCCGCAGCAATGTAAAAGACTCATTGCCAGTTATTATATACATTTTATCACAGTTGTTGCCACAAATTGTAGTGCAGTTATCATATTTGACGGGCAGTTCTTTTTTCACATGGGTGATATAGGTTTTGAGTAACTTATCACCTTTAAAAAATGAAATGATCATTTTGACAAATAAGCACCAGCAATAAAAAAAAAAATCAGGAAGGGGGCAAATACTTTTTCACAACACTCTGTGTTCTCTCACATCAGAGGATTGCATTACAACACCAAATAAATGATGACATATGACAACCATGACTTTCCTTGTTTTTGTTTTGTTCTGTTTGTTTGTTTGTTTTTTGTGTGCTTCAGCAACTGCGACATTCATCATTGGATTTAGCTAATTGTCATCGAACAGGGGATACAATTTGCCATGCTGGATGAGACATAGGGCCCTATCTTGCGCCAGAGTCCCTAAACCCGTTATTTGGGGATTTAGCATTACGTAAGAGGCGTTCCCCCGCAAAAGTTGCTATCTTGCACACCTGCCTATATCCCTAAAACACCTGCGCTACCCGTTATATTATGCATAGGCGTGGTTTGGGCGTTACGCCAGTTAAACCAATCAGTGTGCTAGGTGCCATTGCCTTTTGGAGCAGGCTGCGCTATCCCAAATCCTCAAACCGAAACCCGTGATGGAGAGAGGAAGGTCGCCACGTTTCTCCGAAGACGAAGTTAAATTGCTCGTGCATGAGGTCAAATCCAGACAGGGAAGGATCTGTTTTTGTTTAGTAAATCATGAATTGTGTTATTATTATTATTATATATTGTTTAATGTTTGGTATGTAATAAAAAAAAAAAACATCAAGCCTACCCCTTTTGTGATTGAAACTTCAAAAAAAAAAAAAAAAAAAAAAAAAAATGCGTTTCACCATGATTGGGTCATGCCTCCAATGGAGCTGAGTGGGTGTTGGAATGACCCACTAGCATAGAAAAATAGTGCCACAGTAACCCTAACATCAACGGGCAAGGCATACGGACGGCTAGCAGCGGTGTATACATCATCTGCAACCAGGTGACATAATTCCATCACTGCCTGATGGGAGAGGCGCAGTTTTGTCACGCGTTCTCGTTCTGTGGGAAATAATTCTCAGGGCCGGCGCTAGACCTGAAAATTTGGGAGAAAATATCCTTTCTTTTATTGACTACATTTAGTCCTGGCTAATTCTAGATGGTTTTCCCTTATTAACACGTTTTCCAATTCAAGAATATTGAAGTGGCAATTGAAGACACGGCTTCTCTCCCCCATGCGATCTAACAGCGACAAAATAATGGGCTACATTCAGTACAGAAAAATAATTTAATTATAAATAGGTCTATGCACTGGCACTCAGCAACGGTATTTTTTTTTTTTTTTTTTTTTTTCCAGCGAGAGCGGCATTTCAGAACTCTTTTGCGAATTAAGGTAATTTCGGCGACAAGTACGCGCACCTGTTTTTGCAGCACGGTCACGCAACTTGTTGTAAAAAAATAATTGACAGCTGTCCGATTGGAAAATGTAAACGGACGAAACCACGTGCTTGTCACCAGAATTACCTTCATTCGCTGAAGAGTTCTGAAATGCCGCTCTCGCTGGAAAAAAAGTTACGTCGCTGAGTGCCAGTGCATAGACCTAATTATAAGTAATTATTTTTCTGAACTGAATGTAGCCCATTGTCGCTGTTAGATCGCATAGGGGGAGAGAAGCCGTGTCTTCAATTGCCAAATGGATAGCGGGTGGTTTGAGGACCCGCTATACGCTTTCCCTAACCTGTGTGGTCAAGATAGCAATTTTAGGGAAAGCGCATAAACACGCCCACGGGCACACCCCCAGTCGCAAATAAAGGATTCGGCATAATGTATAGCGGGTAGTGTGGCCGCAAGATACCGTTTAGGGACAGTGGAAGCTGCTAAATGCGTAATTCACGGGTTGCGGGAAGTGGCAACGGGTAAGGCAGTGTGAAAGATAGAGCCCATAATCTCATTGCTGTCTCACGGTTCCCCATGAAAATATGAGCAAAACTGAAGCTGTCATTGAAATTGAAGAATAAATGTTTTATTATGAGCCTGAATCAGTCTTTGTCAGTCACGTGTGTGGATTATCAGAATTGTCATCAAGACACCATTTGTAGGGTATAGCTGCAATGAGTACAGTGCAAAATACACAATTTCAGGTTATCCAATCCATTAAGTCTTCAAACTGGAGAAGAAGAAGCAAACTGAGTGAATACCATACTAAGACAAACTCAGCAAGAATGCCAGAGACAGTTATTTAGCTTAATTGTCATCCATTAACAATACTGATCCATACAACCAGAGTGCAAAAAGCTGGGAGCGCTGACCCCGCATTGACTCCAATCTCATACTTGGTTATTACCAACAATCCTGTTGAAGGTGTGAGTGCATATACCTCTGAACAGATCAAAAACTATAAATCCAGTTTAGCCAACTGACATTTCACTTATGGCTGAAGGCTGCATTTGTTTACATTTTGACCTAAGGACTGCAGCACACAGTTCAAACAGCAAAGAACAGTGCTGCTTTTCTCACAAAATCCTGTTCGAATGAATATTAGTTTGAACTAATATTTAGTCTAATAAGAAAAAAGTTGCTATCAATTCATGCATGATTGGCCCCCTACAGCAAATTATTAGCTAGAAATGCAAGTCTGACTTCTTCATCTCTTCTTCTACTTATTATTCATTTTTATGTTCACAATTTTGTGAGTGCACTTTTTCGGACATCGTTCAAGCTAGAGCTCTCATTTTTCACATGAACAATCTCTAGGTCCTTCTTCAATACCATTTGTCTCTGATTTTTGATTTGTCACATGGTTCATCTGCTGTATTGGATTACGTTCAAAACTTTTGACTATTTTCTTCTCCAGAACCACTGCACCAATCAAGCTCAAATGTGATACGAATCTAGAAGAACCCCAGTTCTGGCAAGTTAGCGAAAATCATCACCTTATGGGTCTATTTAGTCACATGACCAAAAATTTCTTTAAATGCAAATAACATGAAAAAGCCTGGACGGAATCTCATAAAATTTGGCATGCACTATGTTCTTGATGCGGAACGAGCACACTGATTAAGAGTTCCCTGAGTAAGGTCACAGGACCAAACGGCCATAATGAATTTTTCTTTTTTTTGTCAATGTGTTGTTGGATATAACTTCTGAATAGAAGGTTATAGGTTGCATTTTAGTTGAATTCTGTGGGTTTAAAGTTTGTGCAGCGTGCACAGTTCAGATGCATGGAGGACAGAAAGTTGAGGACTGGACTCAGGTGCAAGGATGGACTTGGTTGTATTTCTTATGCTAACTGCACTGCAGAAGGCATAGATGTTGCAGTGCAAAACAATGAGGAACTGAGGTTCCTGGACTGGAACAGCGATGGATTGTTGCCGAGGACGTATGGCATGTTGCGGTACCTTTAGTACCCGGAGGTGGTGCTAAAAGCTGTCTTCCACTTGTCCTTTTCCCTGATACGGATGAAAGTACAGGTGCTGTGGCAGGCGAGCTTCGTGAAGATTTTCGCGCCTTCTAGCTGTTCCATAGCACTGGAGACCATGGGGAGTGGATATCGGTACTTCACCGTGATGTCATTAAGGCCTCTGTAGTCTATGCAGGGGTGGAGACCTCTATCCTTCTTCTGTATGAAGAAGAAACTTGCTGACGCAGGTGAAGTGGAAGGGCAAATGAAGCCCTGCCGTAGAGCTTCTTGTACATACTGCTCCATTGCTTGAGTTTCAGCCACCTGTAAGACCCACAAAACAATAACCAACGACGGAAATTGTAGGGCGAAGGTTCAACGTGTTCTTTTGGCTGGTATTAACAAGCGCGACCTCCTGGCTGGTGTGAATTGCAATAAAATGGATCTATTTTCTCCGTTCGAACAACGGGGCACAAAAGCACAACGGTTACAATTAATCTGACTCCATAATAAATCTATAATGATGAATTTAGTTATATCCTCGTTAAATATCTGACTCCAACTTAGAATTAGAATTTATAGTTTAGGGACACATGCGTGAATCTCGGGGCAGCTACGCCGCCAGACTCTTCCAAGAAAACCAGTTACTCAACCGACGCCCCCGGGTAATAGCGCAGTTGCCGGATCTTAGTTCGGTGAGAGTTCTAGAGGATGGAAGAAATTACCATGATAGTAGCAACTTTGGCATAAACATATCATGAACCCAGATTTATGTGCACCACAGGGCCCCTTAAGGGGATCGACCAGGCACCGGCTTATAAGCCCAAGGGTGCCCTTAAGGCCAAATCCCCGGGACCGATAGTACATAAACCCTTTATATAAGTAGACCGTAATCTGCAATCCAACTTAAAACCCATCACTACCTTTAAAACATCAGCTAGCTAGTCTGGAATGTAAGGACTCGCCCCCTAAGTACCAGTCGTAATGTGGCTAGAAAGAATAAAAGGATTAGGAGTCACGGAGACCACGCAAGCTTAAAGGAATGACAATAATTTATTCACCAGGTAGGCAAAAGCTTAAATCAAACAAATCAACGTTAAGCCAATTACAAGTTACACATAATTTAGAAGAGGAGAATAAAGTCATACCTGGAGGAAAAGGATACACGCACTAACGTGGGCGGGAAGTTCGAAATACGATGTTACATCATTGAAAAGGCTACTCACGCACTTACGTACGCGGGGAGAGATCGGATACGATTCCCCCCTGACTATATAGATTGGCTACATACGGCATAGGGAATGGCTACTCACGCACTTACGTACGCGGGGACAGATCGGATACGATCTTCCCAGAATGGATTGTTTCTCTTTGCTTTAAGCCAAACCACGTCTTTGATCCAGGCGGCATGGCCATAAACACCTGGAAGGGGGGTCGAATCCGGTTTTAGGTTTCCACCATTGGGAGGATGTAATAAAACACTTCAGCAGAGAGAGGAGAATAGGGTGATTACCAGAGAGTATTCTGACCAAATTCTCAGGAGTTTCCAAAAGGGAATGAACCATAATTTCAATGGGAATGAAACATACTCCATTCAACTCCTTAGATTCCCCCGAGAATAACAAGACCAAACATGATATGAATATGTACTAATATGATGCAGTTGTCATGAAAAAGTCTTAAGATGAATTAACATATAGGTAAATTGGGTTATAAGTCCAGAAGTGATTTCTTTGCAGAATATTGAACATATAAGCATATTATGCACTTCCCAGAGGTTTAGATTATTTGAAACAGATTAATATAACTGGACTTTAACTTAAGACCTAGGCCAGTAATATGACTCGCACAGGGGCATTGTGTCAGCCAGAGCCCTGCAACAACCCCCCCGTGGTGAGACCATTGCCACCTCCTGGAAGTCCACAAAAGCTTTATTGCTATCTGGCATGGCTCTGGACCGAGCTTATCAGCCATTTGTCACTTATATTTCCAGATTCTACACACCGATAGGGGGTACACATGGCTCCTAGGGGGTGAAGCACCAGACAGGAGCTCTATTCAACAATCCTATGGATGATGCAGAGGTAAATGGGTTGCTTGGGTTTTGCTAAATACCATCTGCAAGTCAGGAATTTCGGGCTGCTCTCCACGGTCAGGACTCTCGACAGATGTAGAGACAATGGTGAGGGGACCGTAGTGCTGCTGACATGAGGGTGACTGGAAACTGAGACGTCTCATGTGCCAGATGATGGTGGGATTGTGTGTTAACAGCCAAGGAAGGCAGAGGATTATTGGGTGGCTTGAGTACTTAAGTAGCAGCAGTGGGAGTTCCTCCAGATGGTGCTCGTTGATGCAGAGGGAGATCGGAGCTGTCTGGTGGGTCACGCTGCTGTTGCCTAAAGCTTTCCCATCTATTGCTGCCACGGTGAGAGGAGTGTAGAGCTGGTGAACCGGGGCACCGTGTGGTCGCAGCAGCTGGTTGGAGATGAAGTTGCCCGCTGCACAGGAGTCAGTCAGGGCCTCTGTGCAAAGGGTCACACCATTACAGGATATTTTGACTGGGATCCTGAAATTTTGTCCAGTAATGGCTGTAGGTGACACCTTTACCTTGGTCGGCGTTGTTCCTCCTTCTGGACTCTGGTTGCAGGGGCTGGTCTTCTTCCAGGGGCAATGCTCCTGCCATCTACAGGCCATCTGATTTAAGCATGCCAAATTTGGTGTGAATCCGTTCATAAATGGTGCTGTAGCAAACAAATGGTCATAACTCCGAAAGCAATTGTCCGATCAATTTGAAATCTTGCATGCTTCATGTTGGTCAGGGTTGTGATGAAAACTTATAAGAACAAAGTGATAACTAAAACAATATGGCTGACAGCCAATCAAATTTCAGTTGACCTTTTACTCACTTTAGCCGTCACCTATCATCATGAAATTATATAATGTTGTTAAGGATCTGAAAAAGAGCAACAACTATGCAAATTACTTTGATTGGCCATATGGTGGCGCTGTAGAGAGGAACAATGTATTTTGGGCTATGACTTCTGAACTGCAGGTTGGAGTCACAAAGTTTTTTTATTTGTTAGAATCTGTGGATCTAGATGAATCAATTTATGTAAGCCACATCTATTTTTATACAAGCAATTTGGATTTTGTTCTGGGTGTTTGACAATCTTCTTATCCAAAACCAATGAACTGATCAACCTGACATATTGCAAACTTATAGAAGGTGGTGAGCTCTATCAAGTTTGAGAAAATCACTGACTTCCATCCAAAATTGAGAAAGTTCGAGAAAGTTTGTCACGTGACATAAGTGCTCCTTACAGCCAAAGTGAATGGAAATGGCTGGACAAGCACTAAGCAAATTCACAAGTTTTCAACCATGTCAACTGAAGCGCATGAGAATCCAGATATGCAATCCAGAAATACAATCTTCTTATCAATCAATTCTACAATGTACAAACTGTTTTTTCAGTCATGAGACCTACACAAATTCTCTGGATAAGATATATATTGGGGATCCTGGGCTATCTACAACCCCACTTCCGAAAGAGTTGGGACGAAGTGTAAATTGTGAATAAAATACAATGACTTTCAGATCACATGAGCCAATATGTTATTGAGCCAATGTTATTTACAATGGAACATTGATAACATTTCAAATGTTGAAACTGAGACATTTTACATTTTTATCCACAAAATGAACTTATTTGAAATTTTCTGGCTGCAACAGGCCTCAAAAAAGTTGGGACATAGGCAAAAAAGGGCTGAAAAAGCAATTAATATATAAGAGAATCTGCTGAAAGAACATTTAGCAAGCAATTAAGTTAACTGGCATCAGGTGTGTAACATGATTGGCTATAAAAGGGATGAATTAGAGAGGCTGAGTCTCTCAGAAGTAAAGATGGCCAGACGCTCTTCAACCTGTGAAGGCTTGCCTAAAAAAATTGTGGCATACTTTGAAAACAATGTTCCTCAACGTCGAATTGCAAAGGCTTTGAAAGTCTCATCACTGACAGTGCATAACATTCATGAAAAGATTCAGAGAAACTGGAAAAATCTCTGTGCGTAAGGGACAAGGCTGAAGACCTTTACTGGACGCCCGTGATCTTCAGGCCCAATGGCATAGGTTTAATGTGAGAATTGGTAGGGACAGGCATTTGAAGTGAGCGCGCATAGCGTGCAAGCAGGAACATTTTTGTTAATCTGAGTGCAGATACTGCCTTTACTGTATACAGAGACTATCGGAATGAGTGTTTCTCCGTTTTTTAAATTATGCTACGCAAGGTGCCTCCAAAATTTTCATACAAAGACGCCACATATATAAACCTTAACTGACAGCTGCAAACCATCTCAGCGCACTCATGAAACCCGCTCAGATCTTGTAACCTGGACATTGATACCAAGTGAGTGGATATATAACCACGTCAGCAAGCCAGCTCGCAATCCTCTCTATTAAGCATCTTAATATGTGGCAACGCAATTGCAGCTGCCATAAACACCTCAAAATGGACCACCGACTATGTATTGGACAAGCCGCAAACCGAGCTTTAATCAGACTGGATCATGTGAAATTTTTTGATTATGTCTTTCTTTCATTTCCCCCACTGAGCCGAAGTTAGTTGGGACATTTTGACTTTCAAAGGTTATATTTGCTGAACATCATGAGACTAACTTTAATGCTTTCCCTATAATTCCACAGAACAAGTCATAATTATGACCTCACCTGAAGCTTGCTTGCTCTGTTTCTCAAGCTTGCTGCTTTGGTTCCTGCATATAAAATAATTAATTAATTAAAAATGGCACCCTCGCGGAATTTCTCCACTGAAATTCACCTCATAATTTGACATATCCAACTGGCTTATACGTATTTACTACTGCTTGCAACCCGATTACTAACCAACATGTGACAGAAACCAGGTTTCGTTCACTAGTTGAAACTAGCGAACATGTTTAATTAACATTCGTTGACATTATTTTCAGGTAAAAACTAACTTAACCCTCTCATGCATGAATTATGATAAACTCAGTCAGGATTTTTTTGCTAATATGCAGCAGTGCCCAAAATTGCAGGCATATATAGAGAAAAAACACTTTTAAACAGCTGTACACTGTAGTGACCTCCATGCATGAAAGGGTTAAGGTAGCTAGCAAGTTTTCACTCTAAGTAACTATCTGTTTCTGACTAGTTAGATCACTTATTCAACCAACATTACACTTGGCATTCAGTTTGCTAAATATTAGCAGCATGACTTAACGTGGAGTGACTTTTTTTCCTCACGCTCTCAGGCAATGAAATTTTCACAAAAGTGATACATACTTAAGGTAATTTCAATGTTATATCATGAGTTGGGCCATGGGAAAAGTGCTATAGTTACGCAATGAAGAAAAATCTGGAAAAAATGCCAAATTACGGTTCTCTTCTACGGGTAAGCCATTGCAAACACATGTAATCAAAGCTGGCGATCCAGTTGCGCACCTCAAGCACCGCTTTGGACAAAAATGGATATTCATGACCTAAATAGCGTAGTCAGTTTACTCTTGACTTTTAGCCTTCAGATAGCCCCACCCCTTCAACCAGTCAAATGCTAGAATGCATAAATAGGTTGTCTTGGAGACGTAGCCTCCACAGTTGGGTCTTATATGGCTTGTCTGGAAAGATGATAAGAATGAGTTCGCTGAAATATTGGTAGGGACAGTCTGGTTTCCCAAAATATTGGTAGGGACATATCCCGACCTTCCATATACAAACCTACGCCCTTGTTCGGGCCCTCAGAAGCCACTGCATCACTCACCGGCATGATTCTGTCATTGACATTACTAAATGGGCCCAGGAATACTTCAAGAAACCACTGTCTGCAAACACAGTCTGCCGTGCCATCCACAGATGCCACCTAAAACTCTATCATGCAAAAATGCAAAAAAGAAGCCATTGTTGAGCATGATCCAAAAGCGCCGCCGTGTTCTGTGGCCCACGGCTCATTTAAAATGGACTGTAGCAAAGTGGCAAAGTGTCCTGTAGTCAGACTAGTCCAAATTTGACATTCTTTTCAGAAGTCATGAGCGTCGTGTCCTCCAGGCGAGAGGAGGAGAAACAGCACCCCACCTGTTATCAGTGTTCAGTTCAAAAGTCAGCATCTCTGATGGTATGGGGATGCATTAGTGCATATGGTGTGGGACACTTGCATGTTTTAAAAAGCACCATGAATGCTGAAAGGTATATAAAGGTTTTAGAGCAACATATGCTCCCCTACAGACAACATCTATTCCAGGGAAGGCCTTGTGTATTTCAGCAGGACAATGCAAAACCACATACCGCAGCTATTACAACAGCATAGCTTCGTAGTAGAAGAGTCCGTGTGCTGAACTGGCCTGCCTGCAGTCCTGATCTTTCACCGATTGAGAACATTTGGCGCATAATTAAACGAAAAGTCGAAACGAAAAGAAGACCCAAAACTCTCCAGCAGCTGGAAGCCTGTATTAAACAAGAGTTGGATCAAATTCCAATGGCTAAACTCAAGAAACTTGTCTCCTCAATGCCCAGACTATTCCACTCTGTGTTAATAAGAAGAGGGGATGCTACACCATGGTAAACAGGCCCCTGTCCCAACTTTTTTGAGACCTGTAGCAGCCATCCAATTTGAAATTAGCTCATTTTGTGTATAAAATTGTAAAGTTTCTCTGTTTCAACGTTTGCTATGTTATCTCTGTTCTATTGTGAATAAAATACTGGCTGGTGTGATTTGAAAGTCATTTCGATTTGATTTTATTCACAATTTACACTTTGTCCCAACTATTTCGGAATTGGGGTTGTATTATTATAGTCGGGTCCACTTTGTCAAAATCTCCAAATTATATCATTTGCAGGGAATTTACTTGCATTATTTGATTTTGGCGGGATGACTCTGTTCTGGGGCCTCCCCGCCCTACCACGCGTATGCATGAAAAGCCAGTAGGCAGGGAAAGCCAAAGACCTGCCCTTCCATGCATACGCATGAAAGCCATGGGCTAAGAGAGCAGCTGAAAATCTCCCCTCCCAGGGGTATAGAACAGACCGAGCCATCAATGACTGTGACATCATTGACTTAAGTCAGAAAAACATGTAAAGGAGGAGCTGGGGATGGAGGTGGGTTGCAAAATGAGCAGAGAAAGCGGCGATAGAGGGCAGGCAAAGCATCTTTAGATAGGGCGCCTTGTTTATGATTTGCCAATTGAGTACCTGAAAGGAATCAGCTGATGTGGGCTTGGCTTGTGATCTGTACTATCACTAATGAAGGCAGGCTTGCGAGCTGGGCGTGACTCCGTGGCCTGCCTGAACTACCGCTGTGCTCAATTATTATTCTTATTATTATTATTATTACTATTATTGTTATGATGTTCAGTTATGTGCAGTTATTGAAAAATAATACACACCCTAAGAATGTCCTACAACCAATCAAAATTATGTATTCAATGAACTTTTGTTATAATTTTAAATAATTTTACTGATTTCATGCAGCCTGTCAAAATGAGGGGAATTTTTGAGCCAAATTGTTGGATTGAGGTATCAGGTGGTCAAAGTGTGCAAAAGCCATCTTGGAAATGTGCTTTAACCAGCCCTATTTTTGCACATATCTTAGTTCATCACCTGCTAAAATGAGAAAGTATCAATTCACAGAAAAGGCTTGGCAGCATTTTGGCCCCTAGACAGAGACAGAGGAAGAGGAGGCTGGCATGCAGTATGAGTCCAGTCAGTAAGGGAGAAAGTTGATTGCTTAATTTAACGACTTTTGCATGGTTCATTTCTCATTGTCTGTTATCTGTCTGGCTATTGTGTCTCTGATGCTGGTGCAGGGCAGACATGCCAAATTTCTTCCTCATTAGTCTCTGTGTTGTGGTTTAAAAGGGCTACATGGGGGAAAATGCAGAAATACACAGTGTGGCTGTAATTCCTCAATAAGAACTTTTGAGTTGTGATTTCTCACAATTCTTGGTGGATTTACCTGCATTCCAAAATGCAGACTCTCCCTGTATTTTTATGCTGATTAGCTGCTGTGTAGTTAATTTTATCGATACTGTGTTGGTAGAGTTCCACTTCTTTGCATTGATTGTATGTGAAGCTTTGTCACCTGGCGGTATCTTTGTGACAAACTATAATGTTTCCAAAAGAAATCATACAATTTGATTAATTTTATGCTATATAATCATGAAAGCCATTATAACACCCATCTGGATAGCCCATAATGCTTCAAGGGGCTCTGGGCCATGCTAAAATGTGAGCCAGGCAACCAAATTGATTTTACCCACACATGAACAGAGCAAGCACACCTTGGTTACAGTCTGACTAAAGCCAGGATTTGCAAAAAAAAAAAAAAAATAGTTGAGGTGTTTAAAAGCCTCTTTAGGAGCTCCTCACCCTTAGTGGGTGGCGGTCTGGATAAATGCTTGCATCTTCTGGAAAAGCCTTTTGACGCTAAACAGAAACACTCCTCCCACAGGGCAGGAAGGCTGCTAGTCTAATTTCTCAATGCAGGGAAACTGACTTTGGGTCACATTCAACTACTTACAATAAACACAGCCGAAGGCAGGAGGGAGGGACTGAGGGTGGATCCCAGTGAGTGCGCTATTTTTTCTATGCTATATCGGCCAGGTCCCCAACAAATTAACAAATGTTGTGCAACATCATGGTGGTGTTTCTATGGCTACAAGTTCAGTCATTAAAAACCTTGGTCTCACTGCTGAACTGTTCTTTGAAAGGCACTGAGAAAAATGGCCAAAGTTAGAAAAATCTTGTCTGCATGTGATGTTGAAAAATTAATCCATGCTTTGTACCGCCCTCTTGTCCAGGTGTGTAAATACTGCCCTAAAGCCACTTCAGTTGACCCAAAATTCTGCCTGCATTCTAGCTAGAATTCAATTCTTTCAGCTTATTACCCCAGTGTTAGAATCTCTCAATGGTCAGCAACTAAATTTCACATTGACTTCAAAATACTTCTCCTTCCATTTAAGGCATCAAATAGGTATCCCCCCCTATTCCCCCGCCCCCACCTTACTCTGAGACTGAGTTAAATTGCTGTTGGCAGTAGAGCATTCTATGAATGAACTCATCTCCTTCGGAGCAATTTTACCCCTGAGAATTGGGTAGCAGACTCTCTCTCTGCGCGGTCGGTTTAGTGTGAGATTATACCAAGAAACAAAATCTTGTCCCACTAAAATTGATTCAGTTGAACAAAACACGCAAATGGCTTAAGGGGTGATCTGGGGTTAAATGGGCAAAATTTGATTATTTTTTTGAATAAAAATATTCTATAATAACCCACCTTTAATAATCACTAATTGCTAAAAGGATTAAAAACTGAATTTTGCCATAAAGTCATGATTTAAAAGCAACTGTGATGATGAAATTTATGTTTTTCACTCCGGGAAAGTGATAAACATTTGAATAATCAGATAATACAGTCTGAAAAATGGGTGTAAGCCACAGACTAAGACTGAACTCAACTTTTCAATGCGGTCTAATGCATTTTCCATTGATTTCCTAAGGTATTACTTTTTCCACGTTTCTCATGTTTTTGTGGCAGCCATAACTTTTTCATTTATCATTGAAAATCAATGAAATTTGGGCTGCAGGTACTTTACTTCATTAGAAATGCAATGACATAGGGAAATTTTGCCTATCTGTTACATACTTTGAATATTTTGAGTATTCGTCAGATTAATTTCAAAATTTGAGTAAAATTCCCCAAAATCACAAAACTGATAAATCGGGCAAAGAATGGCTATGTCATTGCATTTGGATAAGCAATGGCTTTTAAATGATGAAAGAAAAACTGAATTCTATCATAGAATTAAAGAGGAATTGGTGCCAGAAGTTTTCTGGATATTTAATGAGCTTGCTCAGTTACCATGGCAACCGCATAAACAGAAAAATGCCAGCTGGTATCTTTTTTGGTGGTTATTACATATACCTTTTTAGATTAATTCTGAGTTGTTTCCTGGTGTCATTTTTCATTTAACCCCAGATCACCCCTTAAATTTGAGGAGTTCAACAGATAAGAGCTACACAAGTGGGAGTAGTCTGTGATTAAAACTACAGTATTTATGGGTGTAGGACGTGGTGCATGACCAAGGATTACACTCCCATCATTGATTTTGCCACTATTTGAGCCGTATATACTGTATGGCAGTGTGTCAGGATGTTTTCAGTAGGAGCTGTTGTTTCTAAAGCGAATAACCTTTATTTTTGGCAATGCATGGTTTTTTATAGCCTATGTACAAATCTGGTAAAGGAGGCATCCCATTAAGCATCAAAATCAGCCCCCCTGATTTTCCAAATTATTTCTTTTTAGGATACTAGTATATACCCTCTAATATATCAGAAACTATTTGATAAGCATTAGCAAGCAGATTTCTTAGAAATTTTGACATTTGAAATTGGCCCTACCAGAATGGCGACTCTGTCCATTACACAGGAAAACTAAAATTTGGGGTATCTACGCAGCAAACTGGACACTGTAACTGTTTGTACTTGATATCTTAGCATATTAGAGGTTGTTTTGTTCTGCAGCGGTGGTCCTCTTCTTGCATAAAATATAGCAGTGGTACTTCACCATGTTGGAACATTGTACTGACAAAGCCCATTCCAAATCTCAGCTATAAATACCACCTCTCATGTGTTCATTGATCAAAAATATCCCAGAGATGATTGGTTTATGAATTCTGAAACTTGAATCTGATTGGTTTGGGATATGTTAGTTAATCTTTTTAATATTGGTGGAATATGTCCCACAATGTGATTGGTCTGATAATTATCATGTCAATTCTTATTGGATATATTTTCCAGACATTTATTGCTCATGTCAAGAATGAGAGAGACTCTCATCTCATGAATAAACAACTCAGAGGATTAAGAAAGCAAAATGTTATGAGTTGCTTCTGGAATATAGGTCTCATACACAGCTGTCATGCATGAGTTTATTGATAATTTTCACATAATAATGGCCATAGTAAAAGATAATCACATATCAAGAGATTCTACTGCAACAGTAATGTATAGGAGTCCACAAAACCGACATTCTCTGCCAATGACAAGTACATGTATTCAAAGATGCAACAAAAATTTTGAAATAATGACCTAAAATTTCACATTCTCAGCTCAAAATCAGTAATATATTGCCTATATGATTGTTATGCATGATCACATCAATGTATTTTATGAATAAGTGGGGTTCGTATTTTCTTTCTGGCCAAAATTGTTATCAGAAACATTTCAAGTCTGCCATTGCCATTTTTCATTAAAGTCTTTTTTTAACATAGAGCACAACATCGGGCCAAAATTTTATTTCTCTAAAATGAAGCTAACTATATGTTTATTCAAATAAGCAAATAAAAAATGGCCTTATTGTGTGCTGTAATATTTTTCTGGCCTTAAATGCCGGAAAATCCAGTAAAATTGGTGAAAATGGCTGGAATGCCTAACTTTGAATGTGTAGAAAGCATCAAATAGATTACACATAAATGAAAATTTTGTCATTTCTGGACAGATTAACACCTAAATAATAGATTCCAAGCCATGGTTTGATTGAAATTTGAAAAATAAATTCTTGAGGATTTCTTCCTGATAATGGGATGCCGCCTTTTTTGCTACAGTATCTTATTGAATTATGCGTCCATGAGCAACAGTTAATAAAGCAAATAATCTTTATTTTGGGCATCACAAGATGTGTTTATATGTCCAAATCCATTTATGTTTTTTTTTTTTTTTTTAATAAAGAATCCCTTTGATATGCATGCACATGTACAAGGCTTTATCTCAGTAACTATGGTGAATTTGCATATTGGAAGAGTCCTCACCTTTCAACATACTGGCATTCTCAAGCTTTTACAGTTCACTTTGTTGTTTACCTATCAAAAAAATCATCCTCGGTTGCAAGGATTAGTCAATTGACTTACTCACATTGTACATTTGTATTGTATTATTGCTCATTGCACCAGAACTTCAAATGCTCAGGTGACAGCACAGACTTGCATAAATTTGTTTGCAAGGCATGCAGTGGCAAATTGTAATGCCATTTCCAATGAATGTGAAAAGCCTTTTTTTCACATTGAACGCTTGTTCACAGAGACATAGACCTGCTGCCAGGGGAGGCAGTAACATCACCTTATATTGAAGGATTTTTCTCAATCTGTTGCCCCGTACTTTGCCCAATCTATAAATCATTTAACTCTTTCCCCCTCACTAGCGCCTCTCGATGCCTATCCCTTATTTCCCCACAAGCGCCTCTAGACGCCAGGTCTCGATCACCACACAAGCGACTCTCGACAACTCACCGGGATTTCCCCATAAACGTCTGTGGACGACGCTCTATTTTAAGCTTATATGAGATCAAGACTATGACGTTAACAGTTTTGGTGTTATAACATCAGCAGCTCTGTGTGGAGATATGGTTGCAGCAGCCAGCTCCCCACAGAGTACACACTGCTGTGTTATCTTTAGGGCTGATAAAATTTGGCCTGCTAGATGCATTTCTAACCTGGCTATACTACGAATTGTAAGGCTTGTTTCTCATGTTAGCAGATCGCCTGGAGTCTTGTTATCTGTGCTTGAGGGCAGGGCTTTACTGTTAGTCTAGTTATTTGACAAAAATCCTCCAGAGAATAGGCAAATGCCACTCCCTCCGGTGCAAACCGGCAGTCCCTTACAGTCTTTTGAACATTCCAGAGTAACAGCAAACGAGTGAGATCTGGATATGATAAAGGGAACATCCACGTCTTTGACAAATATCGCCTAAAATGTTTCAGTTGTACTTACTGGAAGATTTGTCATAAAGAAAATGTCCCATATAATGCAATAATTTTTTATCATCTACCAATGATGGGCTAAACAGCCTATTCTACATTCCAGTGGCCACCATCTTTAATGGCACGCAATGCATTGGGGGCTGATGACATATTATGGTTGCTTTGCTTTGCCGTGGCAACACATCTCTTTTGTTCGTTATGTTAACCTCTTAGTGACTTGGCTCTGAACATAAACCATGTCACAGATTCTCCTGTGGTATTTCCACTACTTTTTTTTCTAACAAAAAAACTGTTTAAATCCATATTTAATGGCGATTACACTTCATAGCCAAATCTTTTGCTGTGGTCAAAAACTGCTCTCCTCTCCTATCTCCCAGCTGCACGCAGATGTACAACGTTAATGGGGTTGACTCGTCACAACTGCACCATAAATTCAATTAATATCACCACAGAAACAAAAATTTCTGCTATTTCATCATTTTGGCTGTAGCGCTATTATATTAAATTACTTAAATCCTCACAA
Source organism: Gymnothorax javanicus (assembly GCA_029692085.1). NCBI lineage: Eukaryota > Metazoa > Chordata > Actinopteri > Anguilliformes > Muraenidae > Gymnothorax > Gymnothorax javanicus. The sequence continues at coordinate 53,244,127 of CM056202.1, forward strand.
AAAAAAGATCATATTATGTTTCTGCATTGGCTTTGTGCTCCAGCAGGACATCACTTTCACGCCTTCAAGCGTTGTGGGTACATTTGGGAGAAATCCCCAGTTTGGTAGCATTTTAGGAATGCTGATGATGATGATCCCCAGGGATGGGTTATGCCATTTATTGCATTAGCCAGCTGTCCGCATGTATTTATGTTGACAAAACTGACTAGCTACATTCATTAAAGAAAGTTGATTTAATTAAAATTTTACTAATGAAATTAATCACTTTATTCAAATTGAGGAGTCTGTCATTCTTTGGATTGATGAGGTCCTGTAGCTCATAAAATGGCACATAGTAGATCGGCTAATAAATGATGCTGTTCTGCGCCGATGTTTCATAGGGTTCAACCCGAAGATGTTTCCATTTTAAAAAAAAAAAAAAAAAAAAAATGCTGAAACGGGAAGTGGAAATCAGAGAAAGTCATGGATTAATTAAATACATGCAAAATTGTCATTGTTAAGATATCATCCTCATAAGAGACCACCGATAGGCTACATTGAAAATACATATATAATTCATGTGATATTGGAAGGATGACAATTATGCATGTAATTAATTAATCGCATGCCTGCTTATAATGTTTCGGCAAATGCAGCAAATGTCATACAGGTCTCAGACACTGGAATCGATTGGCCTGCACTTTGCAAAAAAGGTTTTCAACTTAATTCGTGGAATCGATACTTGCACAATCTTGTTTGTAATTAAGAGACTGTAATACCGGAACAATTTTTAGGATTAGGCTTTGGAGTAGAAAAAAAAATTAATTCAAGGAAAATGATGGCCAACCAAACGTTTAACCAAAAGCTTGCTCAGTGCTATGGGTACCTTGCTTCGTGCCTTCTTTCTGTGACTGGGGTTGAGAAAAACTGCAAATCATTCCAATAAAAGGAATTGACTGAAGTTGTTAGCGGCTCAGGAAAAGCTAACTCGGGATATCATGCCAAAAACCTAATGCCAATGGGCCATTCTTTGAGAAGTGAACCAAAATGTCACACATATGACCAGATGTCATCAAATAAAGAAATACTTTGAAAATTAATGAAAGGTATCAAATTTATTCCTTGCTATTCTCCATACCCCTAAACTATGAAAATTCTAGATTTTTCAACCTCAGAGTTTTTGAAGTCAAATAGAGTGATGAAAAACCTGTTTCCGTGTGAAGTCACACACGTGACCAGTCGTTTTTGACCTCTGACCTTAAGTAGTTAAAGTTAATGTAACAAATAACATTTTTACTTGATAGACTTGGATAAGTAGTACTCTTATACAAGGTCCACAATCATGAACCTCCAATGCTTTTTTAATTGGAGGAGATTTTTTCTACTATTTGTTACATTTTTGGTCACACGCGTGACTGAGAATGGCCCCAATGCAAGTCACTGCAAGCTGGAAGAAGAACAACTCCACTGATTACCATGAGGTCAATTGACTGTATTCTTGTGGACAGAACTCAAGATTCAACATGAAAATTTCTACTTCAAGGCTTTCCATTTGCCATCAAACAGATACACCCAACTTGAGTTGACAACTCACATGACCAATTTTCACCATTGCTTCTCACACCCCTTACTCATAACCCATGTTATTAAAGCACCTACTGTGCTACATTTTTTAAATGTATTGTATGTAACCAGGGCACCATTGAAAATGAGACCTCAGTCTCAATGGGTTTCCCTGGCTAAATAAGGGTTAAATAAAAATTTAAAAAAAATAAATAAATTTTACAATGCCAGGAAAAGATTTAGCCTTCTGAAGTGTAGTGATTCATGACAGCAGATGAAGATTAAAATGCAAAGTGTAATATTACCAAGCTCATTGAAAAAACACAATGTGCAAGCAAGATGTACTTTGCTGTATTTCATGAATAGGGCACAAGTTTTATGCTGCTTTGTGAAGGTAAGCTCTCCCAGAAATAGCCTAATTTAACAAAAGCACTTGAAGAACTGACTACGATGATAAAACTTAATTTATAACTCCAAATTTATTGTGGACACAGCAAACACTACCTTTGGAAGACTTGCAAACAAGTCCCTTAGTTGTAATAACCAGTTGTTCCGGTAGTAATACAAAACAGTAGCTTATTCACCATCATTAGTGTAAACCATCCCAGTACTAACACTGGTTCAGCAGTAGACACAAAGAACTAAACTCCTTTTCTGATGGCATATATACTGGTGCATGAAACATTGCTAGACTCCAGATGCAGACAAAACCTCCATTAGCTGGCCACGTAGCACCCTGAACTCTAAAGGCCCATGGGAGTGAGTGGGTGGACAAGTCCTGGCAGATGCCTTGTTAAATACATATTGAGGTACTCTCGAACCAAGGAGGCACTGACACGGTTTGAAAAGTCATTGCATTTCAGTGAAGCTTGAAATTAATTTGAAGAACAAAACAGACAGGGAAATCTGCTGAAGTGAAAACTGCAGTACTCTAATACAGCTATTGTATCACTCTATCATGGGAAATCACCCAGTAAGACCCAATAAAAGAGGGAGGAAGTGCCTTATGAAGGGCCCTGCACTTATAATTCACAGCCGTGAAATTATTCTTAAATTTTATTGATAGAAACAGTCTACAGGCAAAGTCTTGGAGTCCCAGAGATGCATTAACATAGCATTTAAAACCCTTAAAAGCCCACCCTTTTAAAAATTTTCTCTTGTTGATGTTCCCAAATGAAAAGCATATTACCAACAACCTTCATGTAAAAGACCTCATTTGAAAGGCATCATCCTCTAGTTTCTGGAAATGCACTCATACCTTAAACACAAGCTACACTACATCAGCTTTTTTTTTCTTTTCTTTTTTTTCCGGGTGTGCCAAAGATCCTGTGGGTTCTATCAGGTTAATCATTAGATGAAATTAACAGTGATTTCCCCTTGGACACAACAGCAAGCGTCTTGAAATTTAAAGCTTAAATTTATGTACACTCAGGAATTGGCAAGCAGCACTGCATATTGCATATACTTTTTTTTTTTCAAAAGCCAAAAGCAATTGGGAAAAACTTTGATCACCAATAATAAATTATACAAACTATAAAGCCAAGAGATTTTTGACCAGATTTTAAGGATCTATTACTCAAAATCCTTTATCTTGTACTATGGATGACAAATCATTTTCGTTCAACAGCAAAAGCAGGAACAGGGTCTTTTATTAAAATAGTTCAAATAGGAACAAACAAAGTACATCAGACAATTGTAAGAACCGCGTCTTCTTACCTCATCTGTGAAATAATGCCCCAATAGTGGTTTTATTAAATAAAAAACCTTGCCCATGCATTTGAACCAGGGAAGGTTGGCACTTCTAAAAAAAAAAATACATAATCAGTGACATTTACTTGGCAACACATGGCTTTTTGCTGAACAAACTATGCACAACTAGACATACATCATATGAATACAATTCAGCTCTTTTCATTACGAAAGTACACGTTCAATCAACATTTAGAATAAAAAACATGTTTTTTTTATTTTCCAAATCAATCTAAGTTGCTCTGAAAATCCTGAATCACTCTGAAGGATGAGAGCATGACAGACTATTGCCAATTTTGCAATTCTGTTACCGATTAAGTTCCAGTTACTACAAAAGTAGAAAAGGAGCAGCCATTCATCACTAGAATGACAAAAAAAAAACTTTTCCTCATTTTCATATGTCCTTCATTATGTGAATTAAGATTATGTTTCCCCAGTCGTCGTCTATTTATTTTACATATGTGCACAAGAGTGTCCGAATATTAAAGTGACCTTGTTTTGGTCACTCAAGGTCAAAGGCCATGATGTCAAATAAAAGCAAATATTGGAGTTCCTATATGATCATCATAGTGAACATCTGTCCATCTGCAACCATTTTTGAGTTATAATGGAAAATATATTATTTTCACTGATGACCTTGACCTCCCTGACATTTAACCCCTAACTGCTATAGAGACTTCCAGTGCAACCCTATCAAGTAGCATAAGGTTGGAAGCAGAATCAAAAGAGGCACATTTTGATATCAGTCAGTTGAACCAACACAGATTGTGTGCAATACAGAGGAACATACACATGTTGTAAAATTTGGCCATTTGCAGGTCAGAAAAACAATCAATTACGTCACAACCGTTCGAGCGATTGGGCTAAAATTTGCTTTGTGAGCTCTTTGACCGAATATCTAAAGAACAGAATCAAAAAAACTTAATTTTGGCAAAAATCTAAAAAAAAGCCCATCAGAGTGACGTCATAGTGACCCTTAAGCGCTAGAACTGCATTGCGTTGATGACAAGAATGGCGTTAGTTTCAAGTCTCTAGTTTAAGTAGAAACAAAGTTTTGGATTAAAATGTGTTTTCGACCTTTTGTGTGACCTTGACCTTTGACAAAGAAACTTAAAAGTATAGGTCTGTGGTGAGTAACCTATACTAACATGTCTCCAAGTTTTGTTAAGATTGCTGCAGGATAAATGGCAAAAGGATGTGTAACTAACAAACTTACAGGCAAACAGACGTCTAACGCAACTGACTGACATACAATTTCGGCAAGTAACAAACCACACCGATTACAATACTTCAACCAGCTGACTCTGTCGCGGGCGAGGTGAATTTAAACTTATGTTAACTTGGTTGATGTTTTCACATAAAATTGTTGGTTGTATATGTTTAAACAGCGGGTAAAATGTATCAGTAATATTATCCCTTTTGTATGCACAAAGCAACTAATGATAGCATGAGCCTTCTTTTCTCTCCCAAAAATGATCAGACTCGTCTATATATTTTGATCATTGATTTTTTATGAGCCAAAATGACCAAGTTTCTTGTCCTTTCATGCTAAGCGTGGAGGGTTTTGGGGCGATTGTGGTCAATCTACACTGGAGATGAAATAGGATGGGGGGATGACTATTTAAGCTCATGTAACTTTTTGCCTATTGCTCAGATTTTGTAAAAGTTTGCATTTATGGTACTCTGATACCTGCCCTCAAAGCAAATTTGATGTGTAACCCCCAACCCCACCCATTTCCAGCACGTAAGTTAACTTAATTTTTTTTGCATCTCTCCTGGGTACTGCCCTGGTCTTATCTGAATTGTCATGACTAGGGATCAAACTGTGTTGACTGAATTGGTTTAATCAGTATTAGTTTGTTTAGCAACAATCAATTGCCCAACCCAACCACCCCATTACAGAAATATCACCAATACTGTTTTTCTATGTAGCTAACCAGCTAAAAGTGAGGAAAGCAAAATTTAGGTTAGTGAAATGGGAATAAATGTAACTCACTCTCATTTTTTTTGGAAAAAAAAATTCTTATGTCCTCTGTCTTTTGTTAGGGTTTTGGACATTGCTAGCTTTTTTACTGTGCTGCTGGCTCAGCCAGGCTGTTGGTTTGAACTCGGAAATGAAAAGGGAGGAGGAGTTGGAGGGCAGACTGGCAGATTGAGCGGGGTGCTGATTCTGTGAGGTCCTAGTGTGTGTGCAGTCTTTTTAAATCTAATGTTCATTTTCAGACTGTAAAAAGTGGAGGGGTCCAATACTGCTTTCCGAATAAGTGCAGGGGTCAAGTTCCCTGTGTCACCCCCACTAATTATGCCTTTGATATGAAGGCAAGATGCTGAGGATTACCAATTCACCCGCGAATGTATATGAAAATCATTGAAACGTTGACAAATTACACATTCTTAAAATGCATCCTCTGATGTACCTGAAAAAATCATCAGTGATTTAACCTAGAGTCAGTAGGTGCTCTTGGTATTTAAATATCAGACACCCTCATCCAGGTGCGACAGCTGTGGTTGATAAGGCCACAGCATGTGTTCAGGTGGCTCCAGATCCAGGGCCATTTTGAGGCTTTGTCGGCTGCTTTGGAGGAGTTATTGATGGCTCTTTGCCATCAATCTAACTGTTCAGCCCTGCGTACAACAGTTCATGAGTAGCTGTTCAAACTTGGTCCTCTACCCTATGTGGGCCTCCTTCATATGGCTCTCCTGAGGTACTGTCAGCTCCATAATGGTGATATATTTGATGGTCTGTGATACCAGGAGGATATCTGGCCTCAAAATGGTACTGAAAATGTGTAAGCAGAGATCTCAGATGTTTCACAAGGTCCACAGGAGAATGTCAGTCCTGGGTGGTTGCCAAGATCCCTGCTGCTTTTTTCTGTCTGCCCGTGGCTGTTCTCCTGCCTTGAAAAAAGCTATTGTATGGGTAGTGGTTGGTGCATGTCTATGGCTGCCAATTCCATTGCTCATAGCTTCTGCAACTGGTTTCATCACTTGGTTATGGTGCCAAGTGTATCTGCCCTGGCTGAGTGCTTCTGGGCAGGAGCTCATTATTTGTTCTCACAGTGGGCAGTTTGGAGTCACCACTTTTGCCCTACTGAAGACGTTCGCTAGACTAGGCAAGACGTTGTACCCTGCCAAAATCAGAGGGGTGATGTGGGGCTGCTTTGCACGCTAGAGATCCATCCATGTGACTTTTTGATCCCTTGTGACTTGCTCCCACCTTTTCCGGGCCCCATGTTGACTCATACCAGTAGCTCAGCTTGACCTCCCTTCCTCCACTGAAGTCCTCACCTCCTCCTGAATCCATCTTCAATTTTACCTCCCCTTGCCTTTCTTGTACTGTAGCGTTGGGAAAAATCCCAAGCCCGCTCTCCCTTGGGTCAAAACTCCCACTAAAGCTCTATGGTTCAGTCGTGATACTTCTTACAGTACAGGATTCTTGGCTCTCTATTTCTTTCCGAGCTTCACCACCATTCCTGCCTGCGCCATCTTCAGGTCGCTAGAGCCTCTGTACATCAGCACGTTTCTTGTCCATGTCACCTGGAACTCCTCTTCCAGTGACTTCAAGGGCAACTAGAGCATTGTGTTGTTCCCATTGAGGGCAATGCTGGCGAGGCTTCTGGAAAACCCCAGCCATCTTCTGAGACAGCCTCTGACTTTCCTCTGCAGGGTCTCTATAGTGAGGATGGGGACTTAGCCAGAGGTGTAAAGTCCGGGTTCAGAAAGTAAAAATCCTCCCCAAAACTTTATTCCAACCACCTGGATTTACTTCGGACAGGATATAGAGCCAATATGAGTGATCAGGTCATTCTGTGGGAGGGAGAAAAACTTAGCAGGATTTTTACTTTCTGACCCCTGGATTTTACACCTCTGGACTTAGCTGACAAGTAGCGGCCAGAGTATCCTGAACAATACACCATGCTGGTATATCCACGTCTTGAACTTGCCTGAGAGCCCCAACTGGTCAATTGCTCCCAGCCAGCTGTCCAGTTCCAGATAGGTTGAATGCACAAATCCTTTTTTAGCCTTCAATCTCTGGCCTGCAAGCCCTCCTGCATACATTCCAAAAATGACCACAGAATGCTGCCCAAAATTGCCCATATATCTTATATTTTTAGTAGCAGTAGCTAAACTTTTCAGATGCATTTAATAACTGAGCTTCATTTCCTCCAACAATATTCATGTTTCATCTCATTAGAAAGAGACCAATCCATGAATCTCTTTATAGTCATTCCATAGTGCTCGGGTCTGCCACTAAAAACATAAGAGCATGCTTGAGTTTCATGACTGACAGTTTGTCACGGCTCACACCTTCAGACATCCACAGGTCCACCAGTTGGCACAACCCCCAACAGGTGGGATACCTTCCCCTCCCTCTTAGAAACCACATTAAAATGTTGGACTTTATTCTGTAGAGGGGTTTTTCCAAACAAAAAACCAACAAGGAGTGTTTATATTTGTGGAGTGACCTTGGGAGTTGATGTCTGCATTTTTCATCGGAGGATCTGGCTGTATTATGTTTTTGAAACTTAGATTTTGGCCTCAATTTCAGAAGATACCGTACAAGTTTTTGTTTGATGTTTTTCTCTTTCTCCTCTTTTTTGATCATTTAATATCTGGTTGTTTGAGGTTGTAGACCCCCGTTTGTAGGCATAGATAATGTACATTCTGTTGCAACCTTAATTAAATTTCCCCCTTTTGACTCGGACTCTGACTTGTGCTTTTTGATAAAGGGTAATCCAACAGGTTGCTCTGTCTATCAACAAATTCATCTATTTCATTGTTAATTAATATCTTTGATGGTAATTAATAATTGTAGAAGGGTATTTTCATGTTGATCAAGTTAGTGGATTACCTTTTTTAATGCTTCTCACTTGATGCACGATCCCATTTTAAAACCAGTTTTTTCCCCACTTCCACTAGGGCTGAATTCTGGCACTACCTCCAATGAACCTGCACTTTAATGCTCCCATGTTTTCCTGCAATTACTGTCTATGCTTTTGATGAATTGATCTTGTATATGGGTCATTCTACACCAAGTGATCAAATGGCTCCTAGGTGACCATTTCAGATTTTGCTTAAAGTCTGTCAAAATAAACTTTAGGGTGTATAATGAACACCTGAAAAAATTTTATAGCCCTTCAAATTTAGGGCGCAATGCCCACTTTTTAGAACGCGACTGCCTGAAGTGGTTTTGGGAGGTCAATATCTCCACAATGGAGAGTCCCAGAAGGCTAAAAATGGGTAGTCTAGCCGATTTTGGTCGTCTTTCAGAATCTGTGCTTAGTTTGACATTATCTTGCGCCATTTAGCAGTTGTGGGTTCCCCAAGAGGGAACTTTCGCAAGAAGGACCTTAAGGCCCTTGGGGTTTGGAGGGACCCCGAGACCACATATTGTGTAATAACATCAATTTCTTCGCAGGGATATCAAATATGGGTACAGATCTATGTGTAAAAGGCTTATGAACCACCCCACTCAGGACCTTTCGGTCCCAAATCAAGCACTCGTAACCACTGCGCTACTGCGTCCCCCAGGTGCATTTTTAAGAAATCTTATTATGAGGTACACTTCTTTGTAAAAGTCTCAGCTCAAAAATCTAGAATGGTTTTGAAAGATACAGAAATATTCATCAAACGAAGGTTATGTGCAGTTTGACTTATGCATAATAAAATATAGTAAAGTTTCATATATAAAGAGAATTTGAAAAATTTATCGCTCAATTCTTATAAAAATGTAACATTGCCTGCAAGTTGTCTTTATAAAAGAATAACATAGTGTTAATCTTCCTTTTGTGTTGTAAAATATGCCAGTACCAAGTCAGTGGTGTTCAATGCACGTACCTCAGAAACCCTGGCAATTACACTGGAATTTATTCCCCTGTGAAATCCCTTTTCTTCCACAAAAAAAATCATATACTCTGATCCTGAAACCCACATGACTGCAGACTTTTCATAAAATTACAATGCATTTAGAGAAAAAAGTAAATATTTTTGAAATAATTTGCAAAGGATTTGGCATCTATGACAGATCTACTACTCTAAAAGTATTCAGATAATTTAAAGTAAAAGACAACTTTCACACAAACCCGCAAAATAATTACCCATATGAAGTCCAGTTATTATGATTCGGATTTTAAGCTGGTTTTTTGCCTTTTTTTGCAACGCTTCAAATATCGACAATGCAACTGAACAACAAAAAAAAACTGAGGGTTGCCTTCTTTCCATCCTTCAAACAGGTTTAGCCATTGAGAAGCTTTAGTAGTCACGTGACAGTTATGGCGAAAGAACAAAGCTTAACTATTTTTTTTTACTACATTTCCACTAGATTTAAGCCGTTTTGTTTCTTTTAATTGGTTCATGCACGTTAGCACTCTCCCTCCCTTTCTGTGTTGGTTCTATTGGTTATCTTGCAATGAGAGATTCATTTATTTTCTTTTTTTTTCTCCCTCATTGTTAGTTTCTTTCCCATAAAGTATGCATGAGTAAAACATCAGTTGTCTCTCTTATTCATTATATTTAGCATATACTTACATTAATAAAGGCATTACCATTACTATCATGAGGATGTCACTTTTTTATAGTTCTGGAATTTAGAAAGTTTGCCACAGATTTGATCACTACATACTGCTAGTATGTTTAGCAAGCTAATTTATGTTTTAGCTTGCTTAGATAGCCCAGCTGGCATCATTGTTAGATTACTGAGCAATAAGCCTGATTCATGCTTCTTGCGGTCGGCGCGGTCAGCACGGCCTACACGGTGAAATGACGCAATTGCGGCCAAGGCGACAGAGCGTGGAGGGTCTGCGGAGGCTCTGAACGCCGAGCCGCGCACCTGGAGGATTTTGTAACATCGCGGCCAGGGTCGCACAGACCGCGTTGCAATGATTGGCTAGCTTCAGGACCAGGAAGTACGTATAACTATCAAAATTAAAAATGAAAAGCTTCAAAGAAAAGCCAGCTGTACGTACAAACAGCTGAAAATACAAACATCTTTACTACAGTTCCTGTCGGATCTACAAGGATGCTCATTGCCAGACATCAGTGCAGGAACTGCCGAAATGCAAACCATGTCAACTTAGTTTTTGGAAGTTTCAAATGACCCAATTATCGTAATAGTGGAGAAAGAGCGGCCAGTAATATTTGTTTTGACAGCGACACACTGTCTAATCTAATTCAAAATAATCGAGCCGCGTGTTTGGTAATAATAATAATAATAATAATAATAATAATAGTTACAATATGATAGTGAAAATGAACGTATTTATCACAGAAATAAGATTCAGTAGCGCAACTGCAGAGCAGGTCCGTTCTTGGAGCCGCTTTGACCGCATCAAGCATGAAACGACTGGATGTTCGTGGGGACCGTGCGCGCCGTCCGCACCGCTGAAACCGCGCCGACCGCAAGAAGCATGAATCAGGCTTTAGGGGTGGGAACGTGTACAAAAAATTCTGAACGTGTATACGCGCCGTATAATTGCGTGTACACGTGTACACGTGTCTTCAGAGTTAGTGGATTTTGACCGCTGTACAACCGTTAGAGGGCACTGTCACCATTCCAATAACACAGTCCAGACAACCATTAACGCAGTGATCAGCCAGATACGTTTATTAAATCAAAAGACGGTAACAGTGAATTTGTAGGTTACTCCGATACAAAATTACGGCCTACGTCAGATAGGCATAAAATCACAACTAAATGAATAATGTTAGGCCCTCTCACCAATGTAAATGAATTAACCATAAACGAAAATAATGATTTTGACAGGCAAGAACATGGACGTGAATGAATTCTAACAGTCTAGCTCTGCTTTTTTGTCATTGTCCTTATTATTGTACCTTGTTTTTGTACAACTTGTTTTGTGAACTTAAACAGCAAACTGCATCCCTCACTCACAGCGGGAGCTGCGTCTCACTATCGTTACGTTTCATAGCGTCATTAAAGTAAATTGTAATTGAGGAGGAAAAGCAGCTGGATAAAGTAAAACTAAATTGAGAAACACTTTTTACATCCACAAAGCAAAAACAAAAAGAAATGTAAACTGCGTTTTACGTGTTCTCATTCAAATAATGAAATGAATATCGTCGGCCTGCTGATAAAACCTCGTATCTTCAAAATGATAAACTTCAGAGGAAAATAAAAAATAAATATAAAATTAAAAAAAAGAAATAATAAAAAATTATAATTATATAAATACAATTTAAAATATAAATAAAAAATGTTTAATTTTGCATGTAAGAATAGTGGACATACGAGTTTTTGTTTCTTATCAATTTGGAGATGCAAGGTTTTATCAGCAGGCCGACGATATGCTTTTCTTTTAACGAGCAGACGCGAGGATGACATTGTGCATGCAAATATAGGCTTTTGGCTGACAGGACGTCCACCAAAAATGTAAAAAAAAAAAAAAAAAAAAAAAACGTACAGTGAGTGAACAATATGCAAGATAAAATAATGAGCTATTAACCAATCGTGCTTTAAAGCAACATAAAGAGGAACTGAGTGTGGAGACGATAGCTGCGTCCGAATAGTCTTTTTTGCTGAGGAAAGTTACTAACCCCTAGAAAAAGATCCCTAAGTATTTAAATGGCAGTCATGATAAGGGTGTTTGAGTTCTTTAAATGTAAAGGAAAGGTGCCACAATGCTTCCTAATTTATCACTTTTAGGATAGGGTGCACTGAAGCATCCTTTTCGAAAAGAAAGGAGGAAATGCTATCCCGCAATTCCGCGATGACCGTCCATCCGGCCAATCACGAAAACAAACAAACATGACGGGCAGGAGGCGGGTGATCACTGTGCCTAGTGTAAGTGCATTCCGATTCTCATACTAGCGCGGGTCTCTTGCTAAGCTGTAAAAGAGTTCCCTTTACACTTTTCCTTTACCTCATGACTTTTTACACAGGTTAAAGAAAAGTGGTTAGGAATTGGACAATTATTATTCTTTTTTTTAACTTTTCGGACGCAGCCGATGACTGCCGTGTACACGGTTAGTGTTTTTTTATAAACGTTTATGATTGACTAACCGTTTACACGTGTACACGTTTACAAGTCCCACCCCTACTGAGCATGTGAAATAGGTTTCTTTCATTAGGGAGTACCGTTTCCATGAAGGGATGTGCTTGGTCTGCAAGAATGCAAAAGGAAGGTGGGTCGTGTAAAAGCCGCCTGAATGGCTGGACCCAAGGTTTCCCAGCCGAACATTGCCCACAGCATCACACTGCCTTCACTGGCTTGCCTTCTTACTACAGTGCATCCTGGTGCCATATTTTCCCTAGGTATGCGATGCACACACACCCAGCCATCCACATGATATAAAAAAAAATATGATTCATCAGACCAGACTACCCTCTTTTCCTCCATTGCTCCATGGTTCAGTTCTGATGCTCATGTGCCCATTGTAGCGGTTTTGGCAGTAGACGTGGGTCAACATGGGCGCCCTGGCCGGTCTGCAGCTACGCAGCCCCATACGTCTCCTTAGGGGTAGATAGGTATGAAACATTCTGATGGTTTGAGGAAATCCCGTTGCGATTCAACTGTTATTTCTACGCTAAATTTATAATACATTTACCCCTACTACATCTTCCTCTCACAGTTTTTAAGCATCTGCCAAGTCACACAACTGTTTGTTAATATTTAATGTGAGTGACTCACTCACAATTATACTTACATGCTGATAATGCTCATCTGGGAAGCAAATTACAGAAGAAATTAGACAGCTGCCTGCTGCTGCACCAAGTTTTGCCTTGAAAATTTGACATTTATTTCACAATCCTAAACTATCAGCTCAAACAAGCACTGGTTACACTTTATAATAAGGGGACATGAATCATGTAGTTATCATACATTGCTTTATGCTTGATTCACTCATGAGTTCATCATGATTCATGATTTCATGCATGAGTGCATCATGACACATAATGGGCTCTAAATTCGTAGACCAGGCGCATGCGCGGCGAATGTGGGGAGCGCCGCGCCAACGGGGTGTGTCCAGGCGTATGTTGCAATTTTGTGCCCGGTGCAGCCTGGCGCAAGTACTCCTCTGTCCCGCCTCGGTCCATCCTGCCGGCGCCAATCAAATGAGCTCCTCTCCTCACCTTTAATGTGTTGGAATATAGAAGCCTCTGTCCTATATCTGCATGATGCGTTAATGTTGCATTTTACTTTGCTGCTTCAGGCATGTGTTCTGCACCGCTTACGTCTATATTAAGCATTGCGAATATGAGTTAGCTGGCTAGCTAGGGCATTCGCGAATTATTACCATTAGCGAACTTGAATGGAATTTCAAAACGAAACTACGTCAGATCATTCAAACTTATGAAGTTGGAATGAAATACGACGGTTGCTCATTTATTTCTTCTGCTTGCATCATTGGGAAGAGAAACAATGGATAGCGCGTTCCTATTATTACACCCTGTTGCTGCTTAAAATGTTGGGATTAATATGCATGGACAACAATGCAAGATACGTTCCACATTTATTTTCAATATGTGATCTTAACTCAGTACGAGATCATAGCAATCAGGCTGTATTCCTTTCCCCCTCTAAAAAAGATCACACCTAAGTGACAATAATAGTATTAAGCCGCTTGCACACTGGACGCGAAACGAATTTTTCGCACGACAGATTACATTCAAAGTCAATGCAAAGACGCGAATGCATTGACTTTGAATGTAATCAGTTGTGCGAAAAATTTGTTTCGCGTCCGGTGTGAAAGCAGCTGAAGGACACATACTCACATAACCTACACACGCACTCACGCGCCCACATGTACATCTCTCTCTCTCTCTCTGATCTGACATCAGGACAATCGACATAGATACTATAATTTATGTGCTGATTCAGATAGTTACATTAAACAGTGGTTGCTGTAATTATTTATTGCATTGAAATGAGCCTGACATTCTGGAAACCTGCCTTTGAGGTTTCGGTGACGTGTGCGCTCTGTGCGCCGGTCAGCCAAATTACCACTGCACAGAAAGTAAACCAGGTTGGAGCTGGCGAGCTTTCTGCGCAACTTCAGCGGAGACTTTTGCCACGAAATTGTCACTGCGTGTTGATGAATATGTGACACCTCCCCCTACTACGCCGTCACACCCATCTCGGCGCACGTCCGTCTACCAAACTGCCGAAGTGGCTGCGCACGGTGTTGCACCGCACGAAATTACCACTGCGCAGGCTGCACCGGACGAAATTACCACTGCGTAGGCTGCGCCACGCTACGCCCTGCTACGCCACCCTGCGCTGCACCAAGAAATTAGAGCCCCAGGAGTTAACATGAATTCATGCTTACTCATGTCTGAATTCATGCAATGACATCATATCAACAAAGGCATTACTTACTGTAATGAATTCATCATGAGTCAAAAGTAATTAAGCATGATCATGATGACTTCATGGTTCATTAAAGACAATCGTTTCACTTTTGGCAGAATCGAAATAGACGTTTTCATCCATTACTTCATTCTTACTTCATGTATTAGCTTCCCATGAATTAATCATGTTTGTGCCCCCTCAACTAAAGTAGTAGGTATATTAGCTTGTAATTTTTGTCATTGAATGCCACAAATTAAAGCTTAATTTCTCATGAATTCATCATGTTTGTGCCCCCTCAACTAAAGTGGTGGACGTATGGTAGCAATCATCACAACATACAGAATAAATGTACAAATGTAAGTCTATTGGGAATATTGAACAACATGAACTGAAGGTTAGTTGCTCATGAATTCATCATGTTTGTGCCCCCTCAGCTAAAGTGGTGGATGTATGGTAGCTATCATCACAACATACAGTATAAATGTACAAATGTTAGTCTATTGGGAATATTGAACAACATGAACTGAAGGTTAGTTGCTCATGAATTCATGGGCCTACAAAGACATAGTTCACTTTTGGCAGAATTGCAATTGATATTTTACTTGGACTTACCATCACTTTTTGATTATAAAGATACAATATTACAGTGAAGTTATGTACTACTTCATGAATTCGTACATACTGATTTAATCCATTAATTCATTCTTACTTCACGCATTAGCTTCCCATGAGTTGATCATGTTTGTGCCCCTTCAAATAAAGTGGTGGCTACACATGCATTTCTCACAACAGATGTGAGAAATGATATTGCTAAGGAATCATTGGATGACATGAATTAAAGCTTACTTTCTCATGAGTTCATCATGTTTGTGCCCCTTCAACTAAAGTGGTGGACAAACAGCTTTCATTACAACAAATTTGTGAAATGCTATTGGGAAAGAATCATTGAACGACATAAATTAAAGCTTACTATCTCATGAGTTCATCATGTTTGTGCCCCCTCAACTAAAGTGGTGGACAAACGGCTTTCATTACAACAAATTTGTGAAATGAAACGACTGTCTGTAATGAACCATGAACTCATCATGATCATGCTTAATTACTTTTGATTCATGATAATTTCATTGCAGTAAGTAATGCCTTAGTTGATATGATGTCATTGCATGAATTCAGACATGAGTAAGCATGAATTCATCTTAACTCACGATGAGTCATGATGAATTCGTGTATGGAATCATGATGAACTCATGAGTCAATCATGCACGAAGTAATGCATGATAACTATATGCTTCATGTCCTCTTATTATGAAGTGTTACCCAAGCACTTGCTGTGAAATGCATCCAAAATCAAACACTAAGCATACACACTAACCATACATCTTTACATCGCATTGCAGAATACATAATTTGGCATTTCATGAAATTAAATTTTTTTGTAAGATTTTTTTTTTTTTAAATCCAAAGAAACGCACAGCCAGTGCACAGAACAAGATCATTGAAACAGCTGCTCAACAGATCAGATGAGGCTCAATTCATAAGAGGCATCAATCAGTTTAGATAAAGTGCTGTGAAAATGTATTTATCCCTTCCCCATTTCCTCTGTTTTTGCTTACTGTCATATTTAAATTTTTCAGATCATCCAACCAATTTAAACGTACCACAGAGACAACATGAGTAAACACAAAATGCAGCTTTTAGATGATTATTTCATTTATTGAAGGTAAAGAGTTATTCAACACCCGTATCACTCGTGGAAAAAAATGCCCCCCTTAACCTAACTCCTGGTAATGCCGCAACAACTGCAATCAAACATTTGCAATTACTGGCAAGGAGTCTTTTACATTGCTGTACAAGAATTCTGGCCCACTGCTCTTAGCAGAATTGTTTTTATTCTGCCAAATTGATGGGTTCTTGAGCATGAACTGCCTGTTTCAAGTCATGCCACAGAATCCCAGATGATATCATAAAAAACGCGAATAATCGTCACTTGATGCGGATGTCGGGCAAGCATTGGGCATCTGCCATAGAGAACCATTGAAAACGAGAAGCACTAAACTGCCTGTTATTTGTTTTTTCTCCATGGAATGAAGCGGAAATGTGTGCTCAAAGGTAGTTTAAAAATAGAATTACTCCTCCCACGGCATATATCGATGAATATTAACTGATACACTAAATGAATGGGCGAATGACGAGCTGTAAATTTAGTCACACTCTTCCCTTTCTCCCCTGTCCCGGGCTGCGACTGTAACCTGGTTAACCTGCTGCCTTCTGATACTTATGTAGACCCACCAGCAGCGATAGGTGTACAAAACTCCTTTAGTAGTCTTCACAAGCTTTGTTCCCTTACCTAGCACTATTCTTGAACATCAACATATTTGACATACACTGCAAGGTTTGAAATAAACGGTATCGCATCACATCTGCGATCTAAAAATGCCTACTTTCGAACCGAAATGAACAGTACAGGACAATTGAATCGCAGCCGCTGCGAAAGAAAATCCTAAGAACATAGGTGGAATAACTTCAAATTCTAGCATAGAATCATACAATTAGTGTATTATCAAGTAGGTTAACGAACTGTTACTAAGCTATCTTGCCGTTACAAACCTGTAGCAGGGGTCACAAAGTATGAATACGAAGTCACCCCCGTTATCCTGCCGTGATTCGAGTATTAAACACGTTGCATTTGCATTTCTGTAGCTGGCTAAGCGCAAACGGAAGAAAGGGTGGTTATTGTCACGGTTTGTGTTATCTGGACTGCCCCTTATCTGTGTTTCCCCGTTAGCTGTCGATGGTGAAGTTAAGTTTTTCAGAGCCATTGTTGCTATTGCTCGGTCTGCTCTGCCGAGCCAGGAATGCATTTCTCGAAAGAACAGGTGCGAACTTGCATAGTTGGAGCCATTGACAGCGAATGGACGAACTACGTAAGTTGCTCGCGTAGTTAAAAACTATGCTTTTGGGAAACATACCCCAGGTCCCCATTGTCAACACAAGTGAGATCTAAAATAAAAGTCAATAAAATCGCCTAAAAACCTCCTTTTTCTAACTTGGCACATTGCCTCCTGTTGTTCGCTCGCCCGACTTCCGGGTTCGGAGAATGACGTTCATCTTACATACAGGCTATTTTTTAGATATCGGGCGGGTCCCCATTGGATTCTCATCAGGACTTTTACTCGGCCACTCCAAAAGCTTTGATCTGTTTCTTTCGGGCCATTCAGAGGTGGATTTGCTGGTGTGTTTTGGATCATTGTCCTTGTGCATAACCCAACTATCCTTCAGCTTTAGGGCTCAAACTGATGGTGCACATTTTCCTTCAGCATTTTCTGGTAGAGAGCAGATTTCATGGCTCCATCAATTATAGCAAGTCACCCAGGTCCTGAAGCTGCAAAGTGGCCACATGCTATCAACTAGGGGTGGGACTTGTAAATGTGTACACGTGTAAACGGTTAGTCAATCATAAATGTTTATAAAAAAACACTAACCGTTTACACGGCAGTCATCGGCTGCGTCCGAAAAGTTAAAAAAATAATAATTATTGTCCAATTTCTAACCACTTTTCTTTAACCTGTGTAAAACGTCATGAGGTAAAGGAAAAGTGTAAAGGGAACTCTTTTAAAGCTTAGCAAGAGACCCGCGCTAGTATGAGAATCGGAATGCACTTACACTAGGCACAGTGATCACCCGCCTCCTGCCCGTCATGTTTTGTTTGTTTTTTAAATGATTGGCCGGATGGACG
Source organism: Gymnothorax javanicus (assembly GCA_029692085.1). Lineage (NCBI taxonomy): Eukaryota > Metazoa > Chordata > Actinopteri > Anguilliformes > Muraenidae > Gymnothorax > Gymnothorax javanicus. Next base: position 53,262,463 of record CM056202.1, read on the forward strand.
GTCATCGCGGAATTGCGGGATAGCATTTCCTCCTTTCTTTTCGAAAAGGATGCTTCAGTGCACCCTATCCTAAAAGTGATAAATTAGGAAGCATTGTGGCACCTTTCCTTTACATTTAAAGAACTTGAACACCCTTATCATGACTGCCATTTAAATACTTAGGGATCTTTTTCTAGGGGTTAGGAACTTTCCTCAGCAAAAAAGACTATTCGGACGCAGCCATCGTCTCCACACTCAGTTCCTCTTTATGTTGCTTTAAAGCACGATTGGTTAATAGCTCATTATTTCATCTCGCATATTGTTCACTCACTGTGCGTTTTTTTAAAAAATATTTTTGGTGGACGTTCTGTCAGCCAAAAGCCGATATTTGCATGCACAATGTTATCCTCGCGTCTGCTCGTTAAAAGAAAAGCATATCGTCGGCCTGCTGATAAAACCTTGTATCTCCAAATTGATAAGAAACAAAAACTCGTATGTCCACTATTCTTACATGCAAAATTAAACATTTTTTATTTATATTTTAAATTGTATTTATACAATTATAATTTTTTATTATTTCTTTTTTTAATTTTATATTTATTTTTTATTTTCCTCTGAAGTTTATCATTTTGAAGATACGAGGTTTTATCAGCAGGCCGACGATATTCATTTCATTATTTGAATGAGAACATATAAAACGCAGTTTACATTTCTTTTTGTTTTTGCTTTGTGGATGTAAAAAGTGTTTCTCAATTTAGTTTTACTTTATCCAGCTGCTTTTCCTCCTCAATTACAATTTACTTTAATGACGCTATGAAACGTAACGATAGTGAGATGCAGCTGCCGCTGTGAGTGAGGGATGCAGTTTGCTGTTTAAGTTCACAAAACAAATTGTACAAAAACAAGGTACAATAATAAGGACAATGACAAAAAAGCAGAGCTAGACTGTTAGAATTCATTCACGTCCATGTTCTTGCTTGTCAAAATCATTATTTTCGTTTATGGTTAATTCATTTACACTGGTGAGAGGGCCTAACATTATTCATTTAGTTGTGATTTTATGCCTATCTGACATAGGCCGTAATTTTGTATTGGAGTAACCTACAAATTCACTGTTACCGTCTTTTGATTTAATAAACGTATCTGGCTGATCACTGCGTTAATGGTTGTCTGGACTGTGTTATTGGAATGGTGACAGTGCCCTCTAACGGTTGTACAGCGGTAAAAATCCACTAACTCTGAAGACACGTGTACACGTGTACACGCAATTATAGGGCGCGTGTACACGTTCAGAATTTTTTGTACACGTTCCCACCCCTACTATCAACCATCATGTTTGACTGTTGGTACTATGTTTTTATTACAGAATGCTGTGTAATACAACCCATATCTTCCCCGGCATTCCACTTTTGATGGCATACCACTCTCAGTCCACAGGATATTCTTAAAAGTCTTGGGAGTCATCAAGACGTTTTTTGACAAATGTGAGAGAAGCTTTTATGTTGTTTTTGGTCAGCAGTGGTTCACTTTGCAGCTCTCCCATGGATACCATTTTTGCCCAGTCTCTTGCTTATTTTGGAATGGTGAACACTGGCCTCAGCTGAGGCAGGTGAGGTCTGCAGATCTTTATGTGTTAGTCTGGGCTCCTAGATGAGTTGTCAATGCACTCTTGGAGGAATTTTGGTGGGTGGCCACTCCTGAGATAGTTCACCACTGTTCTAAGTTTTCTCATCTAACCTTGAAATTCTTTTGATTGTGGCATCATGTGCTACCTTTTGCCTTCTTCACATTGCCATACAGTTTCTATATAAGGGATGATTAGATTCATGAGGCCTGGCAGAACTCATGCCTGGGTGCATCGAGTGAAATTCAACCTAGTTATCAATTACATTTGTTTCCTTGGTTGATTTAGCAACTCAGGGAGCACGTACTTTCTCACATAGGGCCAGGAAAGTTTGGATGGCTTTATTCCAACAGTAAGTGAAATCATCATTTAAAAAAACTGAATTTAGCCTCTATTGGGGCTATCTATGTCTAATATTAACATTATTGTGACGGTCTCAAACATTTATGTGGGATAAAGATGCGAAAATGAAAGAAATCATTATGGGGCAAATACTTTTTGAACAAGTAATGTGTACGCTATATGGCAGGTATACGTCTGCCTTGTTTGACCGTTACAGATGGGCTAGCCAGTAAACAAGCCAACAATTTCAATAAAGAGACATACACTATGAACCAAAAAATGAGAGAGGGACAGATTAGTCTGGATGATTAACTGCCATTAAAATGGAAGGCAGGAGGACGTAGTCGTCCCGTTGCAGTGGAGCGGAGTGGTCGGTAAGGTCCGTATGGTGTGATCACTTCTTATAAGTAATAAGCGACCATCTTGTTTGCTGCAGCATGAGCCAGAGTTAGGACTTTGAAGCAGATAGAATTTGTGGTGTCATTGCTCATCAAGGATTTTTTTAACTAAATGCAAGGCCATGGTCATTTAATAGATAAGGATGATAATGTTGAAGTATTACCCAGTCCTAGAGAATAAAAATTTAATATTTAGATTATGCCATTCAAGGGGATACTTTTTATTATTAGTAGTAGTCAAATCAGTCAATGGATTATAAGGTGCATAATTTCCAGAAATGAATTTCATTGCAGTTCATTCAAAGGTATACTTGTGGTAGTGTACGGGTCAGTACATGCAGGTATTGAAATGCACCATCAACCGTGAATCAGTGCTTTAATCTGCTACTTAGCCTCCAAATCAAACTGTCCCTATAGCTATTTGTGACACAATATCTCATCCACTGTAAAATAAAAATGCATCATTAAGGCCTTCATGGGCTGTGGTTTGTGTAAATGTCAAATATATTTTTGAAATAGAGTTTGGAGAGTGCATCCAAAAGACACAAGATATAGTAAAAAAAAAAAAAAAAAAAAATTGGGTCGCAACCAGCCTCCATTTTCTCTCAAGTTAAGGACCGTAAAGTCTGAGCAGTATAAGTAGCCCTGACTGACATTGCAAGTCGTAATGCTCCTAGTCCCCCAGTGATGTCCAGTTTCAGCGCACTGCTTATTATGTTATGGCTCTCATTATGACGAGTGAAGACTGGCATTATGGCAGGATCAGGCAGAACAACCATCAGTCAGCAGGGGCTATATGCTTCTGTCCACTGCTAGTTCAGAACTTGGATTTTTTTTCTGGATTTTAAAGCCTTGTGGAACCAACTCTCTCTGCTTCTACAAACACCCTCCCTGCCGAAAAAAATGACACCTGCGAGATTCTCTGTAACAGGCCCAACAAAATCACTTATCCACCTTGTCCATTTTCTGTATACATATAATTTTGTTGTTTTTAATATCTTTGCCTCTGCTAAGAGCTGTGTTTTTCATATCTTATGATTTTCCATCACTCACGCAAGGCAGTAATTATGTGTTTGCTGAAGGCTTTTTATCATTTAAATGAGCTCTTAAAAGTAAGCTACAGGGACAGGTCATGTAATGGAGTTCATGTCACTAGAGTGGGAAATGGCTTTTTTTATTTATTTAACATCTGCTGTCTTTGAAAATGGTGATCAGCTTTCTGAGACAGATTTCAGTGGGATCTGGGCTCACAGCCAGGCAAAACTGGTGGTGTTGGACACTGACGAAAGAATGAAAGCTTGCCTATTATTAATCTCCCCATGCACACAGTACTTGCTGTGAGTGCTATTGTTGTAGAAGCACTAATTGAGTTTTTTATTTGCTTTGATTGCATTTTACTCACAATTACCAATAGTCAAAAATTCAATGTACATAAATTCACTTTTCTTCTGACGGAATAATAAAAAAAAAACTATTTTCACATTATTTCTTTCACAGTCTAGGGGGTTTATTTATGGCTATTATAGATTTTGTTTCACTCCTTCAATGGCGAGGCGTTGTAGCCACCCACTGAAGAATGAATGCAGGCGTGAAAGACATTTATCACCCCTGACATAATAAATCCAGAAATCTCAGCTGGTCTCTATGGAGGTGGGAAGGCTGGGATTTCAGTATAGGACAGGGATTGAGGCAGGGGATGGAAAGTAGGATGCTCTTGCACTTCAGGGCTTCCTTTGCAGGTCACAAGGGTCGGAAAACCAGATCCCTACAGACGATGAAGACTCATACTCAATATCTGATTTGTTTGCTCCTCTCTTTTTCTCAGATTACTTTACTTCAGAAAAAAACCCTTGAAACCGTGTCTCAATTTCCAAAAAAAGAATACACATGCATGGTGAACCCTCATTGATACAGAGAGCACCGGCACCCTCTGTGTGGGCTGTGGCAGTGAGACAAGCTCCAGGGTGGCTGAGGACTGCCTGTTGAGTCATTCCCAGCCTGTTGCTCGCAGGCACCCACTCTTACATGCCAAGTGGTTCATCTGCTGGGTAACCTCACTTCCCTTCCTCCCCCTCTGCTTCTTCCTTCTCCTCCTACTCCGCCTCCTCCGAGGGCTTTCTTTTTCACCTCGCTGAGTTTATCATGCACAGGCCCAGGCAGGAGACTGATGTTAACTTGCGGCTTCTTGATGGGAGCAAAAAAATAACAAACAAACATACCCCACAGATGTCTTCAAGTATGTCCAAGTGAGTCATTTCTGTGTTTGTTTGTTTTGGAAGCTGCTTTAACAGTCATTAATTGGGAGTTTCATGTCCCGTGCCTCTGTTAGTTTGACTCATCGTGTTTCTGACTGTTTGTGTGGTTTTTGGTTTTGTTTTTGTTTTGTTTATCAATTTCAATCATTCAGTTATTGGCTTGTTACCTCCCCAATACTTCTATGCATTCCTTACACATTGCTTGCACCCATTTCCCATTGTTACTTGTTTTTCTGTGTATTCAAGTTTTGGACTGTCAGCTCTTCAATCCCAGATTGTCCTGTGGATATAGAGCTAGTTATCTGCTCTCTCGCAGTTTCTTCGTATTCCTGATTCTTGATTTTTAGTTCCTGCATTCAGTCTTTTGTGTTCATGTGTCTCACCCCTGTCTTCTGTCTGGCCTCTTCGCCCTCAAAATTCCCATCCTCATCCTCCTGGCTCCCATTCGGACTGACTTCCTGATTTTGACACCAGAATGGATCTACGACTACGCTGTGCCCATCCTTCAAGATCCTGCCTGCTACTGTTCGACCCTTGCCCGTCCTTCGACCACAAAATGTATCCTCTGCACTGCTCTGGCTTCTGTTCAAGGTTTCTGGACTGTTTATCTCTGTAATGAATATCTGGTTTTCATGGTGGAACATTATTTGAAGGAGTGTATATAAGAAGGACGTAACACCATCATGACCATGACATGACACCTGTCATGAACATGAAGGAGTCTTTATGAATTTTTGTGACTGTAGTCATTGTCCTTAAGTGTTATTTAGTAATTTGTGTAATTTTTTTAATGGGGGCTAGGAAAAGGGTTAATTGATGAATGTCACTGAATGGCAGTGGTCAAAACATTCATAATGATTCCTTTCTGTTCATGACAGATGTCATGTCCTGGATATGACAGTGGCATGTCAGCCTTATGCACACCTTTCCACAAATGATGTTACTATTTTCACTAACCCTGATCTCGCTATTGACTCCTTTGGCCTGCATGGCCATGACGGGGGTGTCTCAAAAATGAGGAAACCCTACACAATCTTTCTCCTATTATTCTTCAATGAAGTGAGCAGGTTGTTTCAAAGAATGTGCAAACTTCTGTTTCTAAGCCTTTTTTTGTCATAGAAAATTGATTTTGAAATACAAACAAAACTGATATATTCATGCTGCCAGGCTTACAACATAGTTTTGCATAGCCATGAGCATAGCTATGTGATCGACTTATCTACTTTTGATTATATTTCTGTACCTAAAAAGAAATATGTTGCATGCTTTGCATTTAGGTTTCTTCAAGTTTAAAATGTAAAATAACTTCAGTCACTGTCAGGCCAAATTTCATGATACATTATTAAAAATGAAATCCCATGTCACCAGTGATTCATTTTATATTATGTTTATCTTGTTTTCTTAAACTCTGGCAAAATGGGAGGCAGTTTCCTATCAATCTGTGGGCAGATAGAGGTAAGGTGACTTCTAGAGGGATTGTGCTCCTCAATCTGCTCCTTTCCTCTGTTGGCACAGTCTTAATGGTGCGCCTGAGCAGACCTTACCCTACCCTGGCATGTAGCATTAATGACAGAATGGAGGGCAGGCTGACAATGGAAAATCCCTCGCCTTGTAAGACTTGAACAATTATCCTGACACCAGAAGGAATTTGTCATTAACATTATGCTTGACTCCTGTGCCAGGCCTTTTGCAGTTCATACAAAAAGCTTGCAAGTTAGAATCATTGGTATGGTAGCTTGCACAAAATATAATCTTCCATTAAATTTCATGCATAGAAAGCTGATAAGGGACTAACACACCACGCAGTTTGAAACTGAATGTACAACATTCCTCAGAATAATCACTAGAAAACACTTTCACTTTTCCATGGATTGCATTCTTTGTTACAACATCCATTAAATGAGTTACCGTATGATTAAATTGGGTGGATCCAAATAATTACAGTACACCATGCCAAAGAAAATCATATCTTCTGCAGGCTGAAAGTTAGACAGAAACTAATTTGATCTTACGATGAACTTTTTTTTTTTTTTTCCCCAGATACCAGACAGCCAACAGGGTCTAATCTAAAATCCAGGTTAATGGAGAATTAAATTTGATGTACGTCCTAATAGTTGAACGTAATTTTTTTTTTCTTAGATCTCTCAATGAGATAATTCTTTTGGATGCAATCATTGAGCATGATAGGAGACACTCCTGATCTGAGGCTTCAGATCCATTAGATTTTATTTATTTATTTATTTATTTTGTTTTTATTTCGGCATGATTGTATAGTCGTTTCATGACAATTTCAACACAACATGTATCATGACCGAAAGGGTTGCGGGAGAAGCGAGATCCCTTGTCAAAGTCCCGCCCCCAACTCCCAGAAGAACAGTTTGATTATGGTTAAGATATCATAAAGATTTATAAATCACAACAGAGCTGAGTGTCCATTTACACTACGATTTAAGCGTCACAACATAAGATCATAAAGATTTATGAACATCATGAAGAATTATAATCACAATATAGCTGAGTGTCTATATAAGTTTAGATTTGAATGTCACTCTTGATTTAATCCATTTAGACTTGGTCCAGAAAAACCTGGACTCCTTTCTTCATCATTTGATTTGTTCCTAGTGATTTGGAGTAGTGGAAAGGTGCAATAATGCCAGATCTTTGCATGGATCTCTTAATTAGTTATCATTTCCGTCGACTTGGTTCACCCTTGCCTTATTTTATTACAGGTATACAAGTTACGGTAGGTTTTATGCCATTCCAGTATCTGCACTGAGAGGACCCTAAGTGTTGGGACAGAGACACAGTCTGGCAAACTAGATATGGATGAGAGTACCCTCAAATCAAAGTGCTGGCTGTTATCCATATCAAGTGGAATCACAATATGTTAACTGTCTGAACACTTTGGGACCCATAGAGGATCTCTAATGAGTGAGCTCGAGATGTGAAATTTATGAAACGAGAGTAGTAATTTTAATTTATTCCAAGCCTTCGGCAAGGAATAAATGAAAATTGCGACCCTAATTTTATAAATGTGATCTTTTGGGCTCACAAATTTGAGATCCTATTTATCCCATAAATGTCAGTGTTGTATTATTTCAAAAATGAAGAAACAAAGTATTAGCTTCAAGTTGGCAGTCTATTTAAGTCAATGGGATGAATAATTTGTTAGCTAGCATGCTAACGCTTGTCACCATTAAATTAATAAATTCAATTATCTACAATTACAGTAACACTACTTTAATGGCTAAAAGCGTTAGCATGCCAGCTTGCAAATTATTCATCCCTTTGACTTGAATAAACTTCCAACAAGAAGGTAACACTGGCGATGGTTAACAGTTACAAATAGGATCGGCAACATTACTGCAAAGATATTGGTTAAAGTTGGCCAGTGAACGGCATCTGACTAACTGCAACTAAAAAAAAGCTGCATTATGGGCCTCCGGGTAGTTCACAGCTAAGACATTCATCTGTGAGCCCTGTGGGCGTTTGTTTGAATCCAAGCCCCACCATTGCCGGGTATGACCGGAGGTCCGCAAAAGCGAGGCAACAATTGGTACAGCCTCACCAGGGGAAATAGGGATTTAGCCGGTTAAAAATTTGTTTGTTCATTGCTCTGAAGCAACCACTTCCATTCGGCAAGGCGCATGTATGTATGAACTAAATTGTACGCTCAGGGCTGACATTAAGCAAAAATGACTGCGTAGCGAAAACGCTATGCAGTCTCGAGAAGTCTGTAGCATTATGTAGAATTTTTCAGAACTGTGTAGCAAAAATATAACTTAACAAAAATGTCTGTGTATGCATTTTAACTTTTTATTTTCATCTCTTAGAACACTTAGCTAACAGTACTAACACTAATCAACATAGTCTAATGAAGACAAAGGCAATTGAGTTACAGTAGCATTGCAGTGTTAAAACTACTTGGACTTACCAACTGGAATCCACTTAGAGCTAACATGTAGTAACTCGGTAACTGAATAGGAATTACTAAGTTTTAGTTGGTTCTACCGAAGCCACTCACCTGGCTCAGGCTGTGAATGAGTGAATATTCAGGACTGATTTTTATCATACATAATATTTTTACCGTGATATAAATTAATACTGGTAATTATGAACCAAGATGAACAATTAAATATTAAAATAAAATTGCCTTAATCTAGAATAAATAGCATAGTAGGAATTCAAGGTACAAATACATGTTTTCAAAATATAAAAACAGCATTCCGTAGACATAAATTTACCACTCTTTTTTGTAAATCAGGGATAGAAATTAACTTTTTTTTTCACTAGACATCCAGACTAGTAATGACCCTGTTTACTAGTCCTTCCCATCTTTTACTAGACAGACTTTTTTCCTTTTAAAGGCCCAATATGAAAAATTTCCCAATTCAAAGATCTGTAAAATATATAGATATGTTATATATGTTTTGGTGTTGTGTTATCCGTGATGTATTCAATGATTATCAAAGACAGAGATATCTGTATTATCAATGTAGGGACACGGGCCGTTTCTTTTCGTCGCATATTTGACGTCACTCCCAACACAAAGAGTGCACGAGACTGAGAAAATCACCCTTCAAGCACGCATGCTTCGCCGCTGCCAAAGTTTCGAGCCAAGATGGTAACATAAACGTAATGTTACTCCTCTTCAAAAAATTTTTCTTGTGATGCCGCATGACAAACAGAAAGCTGATGTGTACGGCACATTGTTTGTGTGTTATGAGAAGTCAGTGCTGCATTAGCTACATTACTTGCAGTTAGAACACGGCTCCCTTGAATACTCGATTCAGTTTGGTCTATCAGCGTGTCTCGACAGATAACCGCTGGCCAGCTGGTCTGTTGAGTACATCGTTGCTAAGGAAGCTATAGCAATAGCGGCAGGAGCAACTGAAAGCATACATTGCCAGCTGACAGTGGCATTTCCTCGATATCTGTTACCTCTAGCATTTGCATTCAGCAACAGAGTGTTCACATCTGTTATTATTCTCTACAAAGATGGGCAACATGAGCCGGCCTCACCCCCTGATCTCAGCCTCTGACCTGCAGCACATCATAAACGCTGTAAACGGCCGACTTATCGTTATCCCTTACATTTTTTTTATTTGAATGAAATAAGATGAACTTATATAAAAGTAAAGAAATATAACCTTACCTCGTCCATGTACATGGTTTCGCCGCTCCTGTTTGAGTCACATCGGAGAATTTAGCTCTCAGCGGTGCGTGTAAATTGATGAAGACAACAACTCCCATGATTCCGCGCGATCCCATTGCATCATCAAACTCGGCCTCTTGTTATTGTTTGGTTAAGCGCCCTCTAGCGGCAGAGAATTACATATTGGGCCTTTAATTTACAGCACCAATAAGATATCTGTAACTCAAATATTTTTATTTGGTTTTTTACAACTGCAAATCATATCTATGCCAATTTATCTCCTATTATGTTCCAATAATAATTAATAACCAGACATTCCAATAAACGTAAGACACAGATGACACAAGCCCTTCAGCAAACAGAAAGTAACTTTTTCTTCATAATCAATAGCAAACAATAAAAACTTCAAATTTCAAAGCCCTTCAGTACCTTGCACAAAGAGAAATCCCTAACCAAGTACTTACAGTGGCGTGAAAAAGTATTTGCCCCCTTCCTGATTTCTTCTTTTTTTTGCATATTGGTCACGCTTAAATATTTCAGATCATCAAACAAATTTTATTATTTGACAAAGACAACCCGAATAAACACAAAATGCAGTTTTTAAATGATGAGTTCATTTATTAAGGGAAAAAAGCTATCCAAACCTACCTGGCCCTATGTGAAATAGTAATTGCCCCCTAAATCCTAATAACTGGTTGTGCCACCATCGGTGACAACAACTGCAATCAAACCTTTGCAATAACTCGCAATGAGTCTTTCACATCACTGTGGAAGAATTTTAGCCCACTCTTCTTTGCAGAATTATTTTAATTCAGCCACATTGGAGGGGTTTTGAGCATGAACGGCCTGTTTAAGGTCATGCCACTGCATCTCAATAGGATTTAAGCCCGGGCTTTGACAAGGCTACTCCAAAATCTTCATTTTTGTTTTTTTTTTTAGCCATTCAGAGGTGGACTTGCTGGTGTGTTTCAGATCATTGTTCTGCTGCATAACCCAAGTGCGCTTGAGCTCGAGATCACAATCTGAGGGTTGGACATTCTCCTTCAGGATTTTCCGGCAGAGAGCAGAATTCATAGTTCCATCAATTATGACAAGTTGTCCAGGTCCTGAAGCAGCAAAGCAGCCCCAAACATCACACTACCACCACCATGTTTGACTTTTGGTATGATGTTCTTTTTATGAAATGCTGTGTTAGTTTTACGCCTGATGTAATGGGACGCACACCTTCCAAAAAGTTCAACTTCTGTCTCGTCAGTCCACAGAATATTTTCCCAAAAGTCTTGGGGATCATCAAGATGTATTTTGGCAAATGTGAGACGAGCCTTCGTGTTCTTTTTGGTCAGCGGTGGTTTTCGCCTTAGAACTGTCCCATGGATGCCATTTTTTGCCCAGTCTCTGTCTTATTGTTGAATCATGAACACTGACTTTAACTGAGGCAAGTGAGGCCTGCAGTTCTTCAGATGTTGTTTTGGGTTTTTTTGTGACCTCCTGGATGAGTAGTTGATGTGCTCTTGGAGTAATTTTGGTAGGCCGGCCACTCCTGGGAAGGTTCACCACTGTTCCAAGTTTTCTCCATTTGTGGATAATGGCTCTCACCGTGATTCGCCGGAGTCCCAAAGCCTTAGAAATGGCTTTGCAACCCTTTACAGACTGATAGATGTCAATTTCTTTGTTTCTCATCTGTTCTTGAATTTCTTTAGTTCGCGGCATGGCATGTTGCTTTTTGAGATCTTTTAGCCTACTTCACTTTGTCAGACAGGTTCTATTGAACTGATTTCTTGATTCAACAGGTCTGGCAGTAATCCGGCCTGGGTGTGGCTAGTGAAACTGGACTCAAAAAATGTGGTTAATCACAGTTAATTTATGATTTAACAAGGGGGGGAATACTTTTTCACATAGGGCCAGGTAGGTTTGGATAGATTTTTCCCCTTAATAAATGAAATCATCATTTAAAAACTGCATTTTGTATTTTCTCAGGTTATCTTTTTCTTATATTAAAATTTGTTTGATGATCTGAAACATTTAAGAGTGAATGCACACAGAAATCGAGCAAGAGGTGGCCACAGTTGAAAAATCCACCTACCCCAATTTTGAGTTTATGAGAAGCAATTGGTGAGTTTTAAATGGTTCTGGGGTTTATTTTTAAATTCTTGTCGAATTGAGTGAGAAAAACAGAATTTTAGAATTTCTCCGGTCCGTAACTACAAATTTGGGTCAAATACACTGGCCTGAAAAACTCACTTTTGAAAGCCAAACAACGCTTTTTCCTCACTTAAAAACACCTACTTTGCACAAAACAGACATCAATCAATTAATCTATGACAGATTTCTGGTTTTAGAGGATTTTTGTGACAGCTAAGTAGTGCATTCTTGTAGAGTCAAATAATAACAAGGTAGTTTAACGTGAAAACTAGAATGGCTCTAGCACTGAGGGCAGTGATTTTCATTGCTTCAAAATCAGAATTTACAACCTTGAAGCATGATATTTCAAATATATCAAATCATTTTTTTGGGGTCTTAAGCGAGCGCCTTAGAAATTGCCCACAAACCTGGCCCAATTCTGTCAAATTTGCTTGGTGAAAGACCGTTTAATTGACCCTTTTGTTTTGAAGCGAAGTGCAAAATCCTCAATAAAACACAACAGTACTGTGAAATACAAAGATAATAGTTTGGTTTGACTTATTTTCCAAGAGTGGTCAATCAGTGGCAATTCTGGACGGACTCTTACTTTGCTTAGGCATTCTTTCGCATTTAAAATACCAGGACAAAGGGTTCGTTGTGCATTATTCACATGTCCAGGAGCGGTATTTCATAATGCAGGAAATCTCAAAAACCATCACCAAACGCAGACAATCCACTGCTATTTTCATAGTTAGAACCTCTGGAATCTAGTTCCTAATTGAACTCCTGAGAGTGCTCTGCGATGAGTCCGGAAATGATCGAATCTCCATTTGAACCGAACAGCCGAGCTCGATTGTATGGCAGGCTGTCAAATAAGCCTGTCAATTTTCAACCCTTGTGCGACAAAGAAACGTCAAAATTACAGATTGATTATCAAAAAGTTGCTTTTATTTGTACTCATTACAAATATCAAAGCATTACTTTATTTTAGATTAAACTGTTCGCCAACTGCTTCAATTCACAAAACTAATCAATCATTTGTTTTTGTGTGTTTGTGATGTCGTCATTTTTGGTGGAAAAAACAAGTGACTCATGTTAGCTCGTGACTCCTGCTCATGCATTCGTAAATCAAGTACATAGTTTGGACAGTCAAAGTGATGGATGTGCAAATGTAGCCTACTGTGCCGCGTTCACTGTATAAGAGAATAAAATCCCCCCAAAAAAGGAATATGACTTGGAAAACAAAGGGCTGTCAATGTGTAAAAAGGGCTGTGTAGAGCAGCATTTACAATGCGATTTCTCTGCCTAAAAAAAACCCTAACACACCTGTAATACATTCCATAAAGCGTAAGCGGGAATAAAAGGTAATATGGGAGAGGAACAGATGTACTGTGTAATCCCTTTTGGGTGCACGCTCTCGTTTTTCTCCGCCCTCGCATAGAACACTATTAGTGTTATTTGTTGAGTAACCTTACTATCTAAACCAGTTTGCAATTGAAACATACCTGACCCAACAGAGAGGAAAACTCCTTTCTCCTGCAGTACAGTTTTCGATCCAGCTTTACGGAGACCCCTCAGCACTTTTGGCTTTTTCCTCGACAACGCACTATGGGGTCTATTCTCCCATTAGTGCGTAAGTCCTTTTTTACGCGATTCGAGTTAAGTGCATTTGAGTTACACGTATTCTCCCCTATGCGCTTCGATCACGCCCGCAGCGCTTAACTTCAGAATGTAGGCGGCCTTATGAAAGAGGTGTGACTACCAGTGGTTCTCAACTCCAGTCCTGGGGACCCACAGCACTATAAATTTGTGTTCCAGCTCAGCAGTGGGATGATTCACTTAATCAGCTAATACTAATTGTCAATCTCTTAGTTCATTGTATCAGCTGTCCCCAATAAAGAAACACTGCCTTCAGACTTTAAAATTTCTGATTAAGAACAGCATTTTACGATGACCTAACCTTAAGCACACTAAGTAGAACAAGTTGCAATAAAAGTAAAAAGAAAACTAACTTCACCATGTGGGTCATTTTTTATTTCATGAAGTACCCTAATCCATTAAATCTGGAGGCCAGAATTAAAAATAAGAATAAAATATTTTATATTTGGTCCCCTAAGCTTGAGATAATCATGAAAATCTATTTTTAAATAAAGAATTGTCGCTGTGACATCAAATTTCAATTTTGTCAACCTGCAAATCCTCTTTAATGGTGTTTCTTATCTCAAAAAGTAGCCAAAGTATCAAGTATGATTGTACTAGCCCTGGTTTACCACACCTATTTCAACTTAGCAAGAGACTGATGATTAGGATTTGATTGACTGAGTCATGCCATTGCTGAGCTGGCGGACAAATGTGTAGGGCAGTGGGTCCCCAGGACTGGAGTTGAGAAACACTGGACTAATCCAAAAGAGAAGCAGACTCTGTACCAAGCTCATTGATTATGGCTATCAGGAAAACATGGAACAAGGATTCTCTGATTAACCATAAAAATGCAGTTGTAGTCCATGGAAAACGCAAATTAGACTTTAAATTTGAATGTCGTCAGCCTGCTGATAAAACCTTGTATCTCCAAATTGATAAGAAACAAAAACGCGCATGTCCACTATTCTTACATGCAAAATTAAACATGTTTTATTTTATTTATATTTTAAATTATATTTATCAATTTATATATACTTTTTATTTTATATTATATTTATGTTTTATTTTCCTGTGAAGTTTATCATTTTGAAGATACAAGGTTTTATCAGCAGGCCGACGATGCTGTAATAGTAGGCCTATGTATGTCTGTGCCAGTCACAAGAAGTAATGCAGACATCTCTTCGATATTTCTTATTCTAGCCACCATGACATTAAAGCTATGCAAACAAACAAATTGCCGCGATAATGAAATAACAAATAAAGAATTTAGCGCTTCTCAACCAGCGCAACCAGAGCATTGAAAATGTGCCCCACCTACACTAGCCTGTTTGTTCCGTGGAAGACAGGGAAGAAGACAAATAAAGAGAACATTCTAGTCACACAAAAATAACAATCAAAGATAGTTTATATGATATAATTTAGAAATTGCGCACTTGAAATCTCAAACTACTCCGATGTCAGGTTTGTACCTAAAGGACATGGCAACGCTTTAACAAAGGATTCTTGCCCCGCACGCGGTCACCCCCCCGTCCCGAAACCGCCTCAGCAATCACACAATTCCATATCCGTAGCCTATTATGTCCCATTTGATTCGAGCGACACATTCACTTGAACTTGTGCCTATAGTACTTTATTATTATCCCATTTACAGATAATGATTCCTCCCATGTCGGCTATTCTTTATTGGCTAAAATTGATTAACAAATGGGTAGTGCTTTGGTGTTGGCCTGGGTAGGGCTCAATCTAGAGTATTTAATAATATCTTTATTCACACATTAAAATTCACAGTATTATCAATGGTTAAAAAATTAAAATAAAAAAACATATTTACATAGACACGGGTTAGTTAATACAGATATCCTCAATTAGAAAATCAATCTCCTCCCGAATATCACAACTTTTTAGATTATCACGAACATATAGGGCAGTCAGATTTGTTAATAGAACATGAAGACAACGATGGCGACGTCGAGCCGAAGCCAAAAACCAAATTTTACAGATGAGGAGTTAGAGGTATTGGTGAAATCAGTGAAGAGGCACCACGAGGTGTTGTATGGCAAGGGGGCACTGAAGGCTGATCCGAGGAAGAAAGCTGCGAATCGTTCTGGATGTGGCTTCGGTGGGGAGATGTAAGTGCAGTAGCCCCGATTTAAAGCATAAATAGAGAGATCTGCGGGGCGCTGTAAAAGCCAGGCTCTCTGCACATCGGAGAAGTGTGCACGCAACAGGTGGTGGGCAACCATCATCCCCTGTGCATTTCACTGCACTGGAGGAGGAGGTGGCATCCACTCTTTCTGCAGTGGAAGAGCATGGAGAAGAACTTGGAGAGGATACGGATGAAGGAGGGTTACGTAAAATGGTTATTTTTATTTTCCCATACTCAAAGTATCACTGTGATAGATACTGGAAACAAGCTTAATATGGTTTCAAATATTTCTTGCATTTTTTGGCATTTCAAGCAGTTGTGCAGTACATAGGCATCATGGGCCGAGCCAGGGAATTTGGCGCAGATGCTCAATATGCGCGTATCATGATCGCACACAACCCGAACATTAATGCTGTGCTGACGTCTACGGTCTCTGTACATATTCTCATTAGTGGAAAGGGTTCTGATTGCAACG
This sequence comes from Gymnothorax javanicus, assembly GCA_029692085.1. NCBI lineage: Eukaryota > Metazoa > Chordata > Actinopteri > Anguilliformes > Muraenidae > Gymnothorax > Gymnothorax javanicus. Next base: position 53,278,599 of record CM056202.1, read on the forward strand.
TGAGTACAATCAATGGCTCCCACAACACTGGGGAACCCGGCGACCCGGTAGAACCCCCCCTTAACTCTCCGTCTTTCAGCAGGTGTTTCGGGGAACTTTATGAAGTGGCTGATGTGGTGCAGCATAGCGTCAACCAACTGTGTCAGACACCTTGACAAGAAGCCTATGATATGTGCATGACATCACCAGCCACTCTCTGGAACGACCCAGATGCCAGGACTGACAGCGCAGTTGTGACCTTGATGACCACGGGTATGTTTTGTGGATTATTGCTGCGGCTGGATAGCTGTTCATCCAGAAGTCGGCAAAGATAGATGATTGCCTCACAGTCCAGACGAAAGCGTTGGATGCACTCCGTGTCTGTTAGTCCCAGGATGTCCAAACGAAGCCGATATATGCGTGGTCGTCTTCGAGCTCGGTGCAATCCTCTTTCCAAATCACACAAGAGTGCAAGCAAATGCAGGACTGGCATTTTGGTTTTAGATTTTGAGGGCATGGTAGAATGATGGTCTTATGTATACTTGTATTAATTAACTGCTATGCGTTTGTAATTGAACTAATTGGAGAACAGGCTGTTGCGTAATATCATGTGATGATTTCGTTTGATAATTTATTATGGTTATGAGAAATGTGGTTTAGAAATAAGGATGAGCAATCGAATATTGAATGTTTCAACCTTTACCATGTTAAATAAAATAAAATTAATGTTAAAATTTGGCCTATAACCAACATCAAACGCAATATTCTATTTCGCCTTATGTTGGCGCTTGACCTTAATACAGCCCTCAAAAGTGCTTAACAGAAAAAGCGCGTAAGCCATGGGGAGAATACGCGTAAGTGTTTTTTGCCTGAGAAACGCCCAGATTTTGGCCTTGCTCCGCCCTAAGTGCGTAACTGCCTTCGGGGTGCGTAATGCACAGACTTAAGTCGAGGGGAGAATACGCGTAGGCTGAAAAGCGCGTAGCTACGCGCTTTTTTCTACTTACGCAGGTGGGAGAATAGACCCCTATGCGAAGATAAGATAATTGGGATGCTGCATTTTCCAGAGTTAATATTGATATTGATACTGATACTCAATATCACCTTATGCAAGGCTTTCTGACATTTTGCACACCACTGTTTATTGGCTGATGATTTCTTTTTATTGTTGTTGACATAAAATTTTGTACATATGCTGTTATAAACTTGCACCTTTTTTGCCAGTTAATTTAACTGTAATTTTATAATAAGTTTACACTTATTAGCGAGCATGTTAACAAAAGTAAACAAAGTCAATTACACCTCGAGTGCACCTTCCTCTTGTGCATGTACCCAAGCACGGACACAGGGAAGCACTATTGATATTGATATTGATATATATGTGCCTTGATAGTCCTGTCCTGGAACAGCTCTTTTTGTGTCTGCTGTTTCTATTTCTTCCACCCGCTTTCATGTTTTCTACTTCTTTCAATATCACTTTAACTTTCATGCGTATTAAAGCTTGTAACGAAGCTCAGTTGATTCATGCTCTGACCTTGCTATTTCTCAAGATAAAGTTAGGGCAAATGCAAAAGGGCAAATTTTTGTGAATGCTGAGGACCTGATAACATTATTTGACAAAGCAGTGGCAGAACTCAAGGTTTTTTTTTTAGTTTTGTAAATTGAAAAAAAAAAAAAAAATCAATTGAAAAACAAAAATTTTAACCAAAAAATGTTGATCTTTTGATCAATTTTTGACAAATAAAATTTTGGGTAATTTTGATTCAATTTTGGAATTCTTTTGAATGAATTGTTTATTTAAATTTTACGCTTCAATAAATATTTGGATATTTGAGGTCTCATTTTTTTATTTGCAGATTTTAAGTTTAGTTTAAACTCAGATATTTTTTTCAGTTTCAAATGCAATTTTTTCAGTATCAGATTTTTTTTAGTGGCAGATCTTTTTTTTTTTTTTTTTTTTGCTTTCAGATGATATTTTTGCTTGCGAAAACTCGAGTTTGTCACATGTTGATAGTCATGTTTGTCTGTCTGTTTGCACTCACTTTATTGTCCACAGTTCTTGCGGCATTGACCTAAAATTTATACAGCAAAAAGCCATATGTCCAAGAAAGACCCAGTTTAATTTTTCAAGGTTCAGGTCAATTAGGTCAGAAACACACTTTGGCTAATATCTCACCTCAGAAAATGGTGGACACATGGGAGCAACGCCAAAACGTTTCTTTACAAACGGTCCATTGGAAAGTAGGTACCGATAGTAACTTACTACATCAACTTCTGATACAACCTCAATTCTGAAATAGTTGGGACGAAGTGTAAATTGTGAATAAAATCAAAATGCAATGACTTTCAGATCACATGAGCCAATATGTCATTTACAATAGAACATAGATAACATTTCAAATGTTGAAACTAAGACATTTTACATTTTTTTCCACAAAATGAGCTTATTTCAAATTTTCTGGCTGCAACAGGTCTCAAAAAAGTTGGGACACAGGCAAAAAGGGCTGAAAAAGCAATTAATACAGAAGAGAATCAGCTGAAAGAACATTTAGCAAGTAATTAAGTTAACTGGTGTCAGGTGTGTAAAATGATTGGCTATAAAAGGGATGTCTTAGAGAGGCTGAGTCCCTCAGAAGTAAAGATGGCCAGAGGCTCTCCAACCTGTGAAGGCTTGCGTAAAAAAAATTGTGGAATACTTTATAAACAATGTTCCTCAACGTCAAATTGCAAAGTCTTTGAAGGTCTCATCATCGACAGTGCATAACATCATCAAAAGATTCAGAGAAACTGGAAAAATCTCTGTGCATAAGGGACAAGGCCGAAGACCTTTACTGGATGCCCATGATCTTCGGGCCCTCAGACGCCATTGCATCACTCACCGGCATGATTCTGTTATTGACATACTAAATGGGCCCAGGAATACTTCAAGAAACCACTGTCTGTAAACACAGTCTGCCATGCTATCTACAGATGCCACCTAAAACTCTATAATGTCAAAAGGAAGTCATTGTTGAGCATGATCCAGAAGCGCCGCTGTGTTCTGTAGGCCAAGGCTCATTTAAAATGGACTGTAGCAAAGTGGCAAAGTGTCCTGTGGTCAGACGAGTCCAAATTTGACATTCTTGTTGGAAATCAGGGGCATTGTGTCCTCTAGGCTAAAGAGGAAAAAGACCAGCCCTCCTGTTATCAGCATTCAGTTCAAAAGCCAGCATCTCTGATGGTATGGGGATGCATTAGCGCATATGGTGTGGGACACTTGCATGTTTTAAAAAGCACCATGAATGCTGAAAGGTATATAAAGGTTTTAGAGCAACATATGCTCCCCTCCAGATGACATCTATTCAAGGGAAGGCCTTGTGTATTTCAGCAGGACAATGCAAAACCACATACTGCAGCTATTACAACAGCTTGGCTTCATAGCAGAAGAGTCCATGTGCTGAACCGGCCTGCCTGCAGTCCTGATCTTTCACCGATTGAGAACATTTGGCACATAATTAAACAAAAAGTCTGTCAAAGGAGACCCAAAACTCTCCAGCAGCTGGAAGCCTGTATTAAACAAGAGTGGGATCAAATTCCAATGGCTAAACTCAAGAAACTTGTCTCCTCAATGCCCAGAAGCCTCCACTTTGAGTTAAAAAGAAGATGCTACACCATGGTAAACAGGCCCCTGTCCCAACTTTTTTGAGACCTGTATCAGCCATCAAATTTGAAATGAGCTCATTTTGTGGATAAAATTATAAAATTTCTCAGTTTCAACATTACGTCGGCTGAGAATTAACTTGGTCTATCGGCATTTTTGTGAATATTTGAGATATTCTGTCATAATGATTTTTAAGTTAACAAGGTCTATTTTAGGTTATGACCCTGCTTAGATATGCACTCAGTTTATGTCAAAGGACAATATTTAGAAGGGTCTATTTTCAAATTTGCCGCTTCACCAAGTTTTAAGTAACTCTATCTGCAATTAACCAATAATATTAGAGGGATCGCATCACGTGACCTCAGGCCTCAGAGACAAAATGGCTGCCAAGAAGAAATTTACTGAAGCAGAGTTGAAAGAAATCGCTGCATTTCCTCATTTAGGTGAGTGCTTCGAGAAGTCAGATTGAACAGAGCGTTATTTGCTGAAACTTAAATGATTTGCTGAAAAATTGTATTGTCAAGTTCATCATGTAAAATGAGTTTCAAAGTTACCTTTCCTATGCAGATCAAAGTGAAGAATAATGACCCGAAGGCTTCGATCAATCAGAGAAATTTGCAGAGTCAAAAAAATTACATTGTATATATACTTTAAGTTGTTCACAGTTATAATGTTTATATTTCCTTGATGTGAGATCATTCACACGTGAATGTTTCTCTCTCATTACTAGGTCATGTTGAAAAATGCCTAAAAAGTGTTAATCTTTTATTCGTTTTTTACTGTGACAGTGTTTAAGTTGTTTCATAAGTATTATTAGTTAATAAACATTGGAGTTTCTTTAAAGTGCGGTTTTAAGAGACTGTTAATTCATTTCCATATTTTTTAAAACCTGTAATCTGCAGATAGACCAAAGTAACACTGGAATTTTATGAATTCTAAAGTCCCAATGGTCTATCTGCAAAATTGGGCACCCAGAATTCAATGTTGCCAGACAAACAGAGGTATGTAAATTAGCCCAGTTTAGTCTCGTCGTATTCTAATTGTTTGGGGCAAAAAATCTTTTAATTCGGAAAAACCCAAAGGGGATATTTTTAATACCAACTCTTTAATCGCAATTTCCTCGAAAACACAAAAATGGCAGATAGACCAAGTTAATCCTCGGCTGACAATTTGCTATGTTATCTCTGTTCTATTGTGAATAAAATCCTGGCTCGTGTAATTTGAAAGTCATTGCATTTTGATTTTATTCACAATTTACACTTTGTCCCAACTATTTCAGAATTGGTTTTGCACTTTTACAGGGTCAAAGTTCACATTGTCAAGGTGTGAGATGGGTGTAAGATATAGGCCAGCCTGTTACCACATCCCGGGGGGACTACCATATGCAGTCAGAAGCCCAGAAACATTAACTTTGGAGCCTGGAATGTGCACACCCTGATGTTTAGTGCAACCAATGAGAGCTAGGGGAGAAGAACCACAATCATCACAAAAGAACTGAGAATATGCCAGACTTACCTAGCTGCCCTTACTGAAACCCGATGGACAGGCAAAGGAAAAGCAGGGCTGTGATTCCTCTTGATTCAGCAGGAATTCCTGATTTTCTGAGTATGTGACCAGCTTTATTTTTTTGACTAATCGCAGTGCTTGTGATCATTCCTTGCCCAGAACTCATGGTGATTCATAAGACTGCATCCACAGCCCATGTATTTTCCTGCTTTTTTGTGCTTAGCCAATCACAGTCCTGAAAAGTGATGGAGCAGAAGGGTGGCTTCTGGAAAGGGAGAGCTGCTGATCAGCCCAGGATCCACGGTGCTGAATTTGCCATTGAGAACCAGCTTCTCATTCATCTCTTTAACTTCCTGTGGGGATCAGTGAGCATCTCATCTCTGCTTGCTGGAAACCACAAGGCAGCAGTTGTATGTGCTTATGCCCCTACTTTATATTCTGCAGATGAAGTAAAAGAGATATTCTAGACCTGCTTTGATGAGGCGCTGTCGAGAATACCCAAGGAGGATAAAATTATTGTTCTTGGAGACTTCAGCCACAGGGTTGGGTGGGATTAATGCCTCTGGTTGGGCCCTACAGGAAAGGAGGGCATCAGGAAGACCAGCTGCAATGGAGTTCTGCTTCTCAAAAAATGTGCCCAATACAGCCACACAATCAGTTACACTCCTTATTACTCGGAATACAAATTCATATCATTGTAGAGACACCTTTGCTACAAACAGTAGCATTTCATTGACTATATTATTATACAACCTGGGGACCACAGTGACGTGAACATAACAACGGCCGTGGTTTTATGCACATAACTACTGAACAGATCACCGCTTCATTTGCCTAATGATATCCTTCAAATTTACCCTTGTTAACCCAAGTGGCCCCGGCAGATTTTCTGCCGTCAGAGGTATAGAGGACTGCCACGTTTTAATGCATAATTGCTCTAAACCTGTTTTCATTTAAGAACTATGCACAGTATCTATAGAATTGAATTAAGAAAACATGAGCATTAATGGATCTTTCTTTTCTGGTGCATTCTTAAGATGTACGCCTAAGATGCAAGTTTAACATTCTTATGTGGCATGTAGGGACTAATACTTGATTCCAGCATTGCGGTTAATAGTTCCCTCTAACATCCACTGAGACCTCCTAGTCAGCAAATGGTAACCATAGCAACATCAGACATGTTTTGTGGCCTAAGCAAGTTTTTATGCCTCTAAGAAGTTATTTCCACCTTGCAACTCTCCCTTAGTTCGATCGCAACACGTCATCCTGCACCAAGAATTCAGTGATAAAATAATTTTTCCTGATAATTGTCGGAGGTAAAAACATTCATAAAGAGTAAAAATTCTCTTATAGTTTGAGTAGCTCCTCCACTTGCATTACTTCTGTTCATATTGTTCTGTCAACTGAAGAGCTTTGGAGGCTAAGCCTTGAACACTATGGCCGCACAGAAATTTGCAAATTGCTTTGCTTCCAATTATGATTTTTCTGGCCACGGCACAAAATTTACAATGCCAGAAAAATGGCTTCAAGGACGCTTCAGAAAATTTTTGGGGTTTTCATCGATGATTTGTATCCAACTCTCAGAAAAAATGCAAAGAAATGAAAGATATAAGCAGCATGAATGCATTCCATGGACTGTATAAAAATATGAATGTAGCCACCATGACGTCACCCATTGGATTGCGGACTTCCATTTATGAAGCCTCGACTTGGGCATTTTGACCAGTGCTGTCTTGTCATTTTTTAAATTGGATGTGATTTTGATCAGAAGAGAGGTTGAATCAAGATCCGGGGAGCAGCATGGAGTGGATCTGACGAGGAACCGGTGATACACGCTCACCTGACTGCTCTTGGATCGCAAGCTACAGTCAATGACCTCACAGCGCTAACACACTGCAGAAATTCTACAAATTGAGGTAAACTTTAAAGCTAGCTAAGTCTTAAAGTAATCTTAGAAGCCAATTTCATGCATGTGAACATTTGGTAAACATTACACAAGAGAGGAGTATGCAACAGTAACCACTTATGGTAATACATATTCAAACACTGAGTTTTAAAATTGGTTCCCCAAATCTAAGTTTCTGTTTCTTTGCTGGTGACTGTAGTGACAGCAAAATGCAAAATGGGGTTCAGCAATGACATTAATTAAAAGCAAAGAAAACCCTTGGTACAGCAGATGTCCAATAAAAGTACACTACCCCTACTATTCAAATATACTTTTGGGTAATTTTTGAAAAATGTTTAAATGACTAAATCAGCTTGAGAATATCAGGTATATTTTTTGTTGACCGTATGGCATGTTCGTGAGAATTGGGGTTGCCACGTTACCCGGATACTGGAACTCTTGTGCGTGCAGAGGTTAAAAAATGAAATGCAATAGGCCAACGGCTACTGTAAGTGAGAGTTTGTCCGATGCAACATTTGCAAATGAATGACTTATATGATAGCTATCATTATAACAACAATGATAAATTACAAGTTGACATAAGATTTGGAACACCTACCTGTTCTATCGGTAAGTGATGCTGTCCTTTCTCCAGCCTAGCTAAAGTTGACAGCAGCTTGGGTTTGGGGGTCTGCCGATGACTAAATTCCATTGGCACGGCATCTTTCAAAATCTTCTGATTCTAACTGGGAAATTTAATTCCATATTTTACATGAACTTGCTCCTTGAAACAACTGAGTAAAAAGTGTGTAGAACATAAACGGTGACTCTTAGTTGGGACAAAGTCCCATCGTCTGATGTTGCGCAACCACTGTCGTAACAAGTCAGGCTTCGCCAAGGGAAATCTGTGCAAGCTTATGCCTGCTGGTAAGTTCAAGTTTCCTATTTTGTAGGAGCATCCAACAGCCGCACACAGCAGCATTATGGCAGATTTTGTCGCTCGGGTTCTAATAATTATAGATAATATCAAAGCTTGATCTTTCTGTGTGAAATCAATCTGCAGCAAGAGAGATAATCAAGACTAATTTGTATACACTTTATTCAGATCAGCTGATTTCTTGGTGTCCATTTGCGTCATAACATCCAGGACATAATTTACAAAAATGAACGTTACGCTGTATTGAAGGACACCTGAAACTAGCTATTGAGACCATAAAATAATGAGGAGAAGGTTTGCTTAGGTAAATGAATCAAGTGAGTTGTAGGGTCATTGTCTTGTAGACTTTTGTTGAATTGCACTTCTTTCTGCAACTATGGAAGTCGCTCCCTACTGGCCATTACATGAATGCAAGTCCAAGGGACTTCCGCATTGGCCTCACTTTTCAGACCTGGGGGCTGCGTCCATCTTTTTATATGGTGTATGGTATATTCTCCTTGCTGCATGAATGAATTATGTTGTTTTCAACACCATTCTGGCATCTTTGATGCTTTGCCCTTATCAAGAATGGATGCATCCGTAAGCGAGATGTAACCTCAAGTCATGTCAGTCAAGCTGTTTAATCTACCCCAGTTACCTCTGAGTTACGCTTTCAAAGCTCAGTCAAACAAAAGTCCAATTAATTCAGGTTGAGATATTTGAATTTAATGCTGATATAGTTAATTGTTGACTGCTTGCTCCATTGTGTAACAAGAAAAATACTGCTGGTGAACCACAGCATGGCATATCCCCAAATTGATAGCATTCTCCCCATGGGCAAAATGCATTTTTTAGCCTAGTGTTTTCACAACAGAAAAGGGTATATTGTCCAGAAAATGAGCGTTGAAACTATTCTGGGGTCTGTGAATATTCACTGCAAATTTTACCAAATTCCCATAAGAATCATTTGACTTATTGTATTCTCGAAAAATGGAAGTTTGGCCTAAAGGTAGTGCTACAGGAATGATCATAGTGTCATCAGAACAGCTTTTATATGTGCCAAGGCATTCACAGCAAAGTTGAGCTGATTCTCATTAAACCAGCTGGACTTATTGCATTTGGAAATGTAGTTCCACCTAATGTTGGCGCAACATTAAAAGTAACAGTGCCATGAAAATGCATAAGATTCCTCCGTTAAGCACCAGGAATGTTGACTGCAGATTTGACTGGATTCCTGTAAAAACTGTTCAAGTTCACTGAAAAATTAAAAAGAAACATTTTGCCTGGTGGTAGTGTGACAGGGCAGGTTCAAGGGTCATCAACATTACCGCTGTACACCACAATCACAGAAGGTTTGATGAGATTCCCAAAAAACTGAGTCATTGCTTTTGGAAATTTTTAATTTGGCAGAGTGGTGGTGCCACAGAAATCATTACTGAGCCACCACAATCAATAACTTCCACCTCTATGCATCTGGAATGTTGAAAGCAGCTTTTGGCATGATTCCAATCAAAGCTGTTTGAATTATTACAATTCTTAGAAATTGAGGTAACACTTTATTTTGATGGTCCTTGGTAGATGCTCAACAGACAAGAAATAGCATGTTAGCGACATAACGGTTGACGCTCAACAAAGGTTGATTTGTAGACAGATCAATAGTGTGAACAAAAACATCATCATACTATCTACTGACTATCTTAGACATAACCTTAATATTTATGTTGACAATCTACATTGAAATGTTAAGAGACGCTCAAGAAACTTTCATTAAAGTATCAGTCAACATGTTATTGATATCAGTGGAGCATTTACAAACATAACCCTGTGTATTTACCTGATCATCTATTGACAATTTTTTGATAGTGAGTGTTGCATCATCAAGTACTGACTTCACTGGCAAATACTGATAAATTGCTCACTATGGATGAATGTTGATACAGGCACCACATTTACCTGATTATCTATTCATATTTTGTTGATGGTCAGTTGATTGTTCCCCTGAATGTTCACCTAATCATCTGCTGGAATGTTATTCATAATCAGTTGCACATCTACAGGCGTCACATCGTATATTAACCTGATCATCAGTTGATGAACTGTTGATAGTCTATTGAGCGTCTCCAAGTATTAACCTGATCATCTGCTGATACTCAAGTTAAAGTTTCTTGAGCATCTATTAGCATCATACTGTAGATCGTCAACATAAGGATTAAGGTCGCGTGTAAGACACTTAGTAGACGGTGTGATGATGTGTTTGTTTATAGTATTTGAACTGTCTACAAATCATCCTTTGTTGAAAGTCAACCTTTATGTTGTTGACACGTTATTTCCTGTTTGTTGAGCATCTACAGAGGGACCATCAAAATAAAGTGTTACCGAAATGGAAACTTTGGCCTGGTGGTGTTGCTATAGCAAAGGTCGTAGGGTGACTAACATGAATAATAGACCTTCCCTATGCACCAGAAACAATCACAAGAACTGTGATATAATTCCCATTAAACCAGTTCGACTTATTGGAGTTAGAAATGTGAAGTTTGACCTGGTGGTGGAGCTACAGCATAGGTTGTAGGGTCACACAAAACAATAGAGGTCATCCTCTATGAACCGGGAATGAACATAAAACGTTTCGTGTGATTCCCATAAAATTGTTCGAGTTATCATGTTAACACAGAGAATTTGCAGCAACAGTGGCCAAGGCGAATCCACAAAATCCCCAAACACACCATTTCGGGGATATATTGAGACAGAACTAAATGGCAAAATATGCTGCAATGTAAAATTACAAATCAAAGTGATCACAAAACAAAGCTAAGTCCTTGTCCACACGTACTGTACATGGGCATTTTTAATTTTTAAATATGAGGTTTTTCCTCTTTTCTCCTCTGAAAAACCCCATCCCTTTTCATCATATTGTCAGGCTCTGGACTTACTTTGACGCAGTATACAACAGACACATTGTATCCTTTTCTATGATAAAATGCTCAGTCATTGCATTGATTTAAAAAAGTCCTTATCAATCATTTGGACACAAATAGATGAGGAAATTGGGCCCACTTTCAAAAATACCAGAATTAAGAGCTTAAAAGGCCTAATTTAATAACTAGTGAAACAAAAGAAGACCAGAAGATGGACAATATAAAGCAATATTTTTGTGTGTATGCTGAGGGAGGCATGGTAGTTTCATAGTGATGGAAAAAAAAGATTGTCCTGCATTGAAAGAGGGGAAAAAACTATCTCTCAATAATAAATAAATTTAAAATAATAAAATTATTCTTTCCTTTTTTGTGGTTCTTTTCTGAAAATACTTTAATTCAGATGATTAAAGAGCTTTGGCAATGAATCATTTTATACAAGCCAATCCCAAAAAAACAGACTTGCATGAAGAGTCGCTGCTAGTTGCATTTACACAAGTTGGAGCTGTAATGCGCGTCTTTACACAGCTGATGTAGACTGCAACATTGATTAAAATGGGAGCATTTTTGTGCGAAGAGACAAACGACTACAAAACACAACTGATGCGTGCCCATTGTGGAGCAGAGATTAATGAGAACAGTAATGCTCAGGATAGACAGGGGGTGCAAGGGGCATTCGATCAATTAATAAAATATCAGATATCCTTTTTCAATTTCTATATATATTTGCTGCCTTCTCCTTAAATAGGTCCATAAAGATAACATATATTTGTCTTGGAATCTCTGAAATGAAAAGTTAATTTCTTTGTGTAGCATTTATGTTTAATTGCTTACTGAACACAAGTTCATTAAAGGCTCTTTAAACAAGGAGATGTCTCAGGATTAGGACAATCTGCAACTTAACATTAATATAATACTCCAATATGTAAATTATGTTTATTTCAGGTTGCGATGTGCACCAGAGTGCAGTGAAATACAAATGCAAGGCTTCTACTTTGTTTATATAGTATTGGCTGCGGCATTGCCATGGCAACGAAAAGCAGCTTGGGCAAGGTATCCAAAAAAATATATTTTTGACTTGCTGCAAGAAACCTAGTCCCATCGATACTGAACATTTCTCCTCTTTGTAATCACTGAGAAAATAAGAACCCAGAGCCAAGATCACAGCTCATTGTCTAAGATGATACTACAGGTACTGTATGATTCAAACCTTGATAGAATATCTGATTCTATCATAGTCTTAGAGCTTAGACAAGAATAATTTTCTAGCAGTTGCACACACGTAATCTCAATCACAACATGGTCAAGTTTAAATTGCCTCTACTTTTGTTACGATTGTTGCCCATTTGTATGTGCAGCGCTGACCTTGTCAAAATGTGTATGTAGTCTGATAACATGTATGCGTTAGCAAAGCCATACGTTTAGTTTCCAACGGGGGGAGTGGGGATATGATAAGTTAATTTTACAGCCGTCTGTAAAAATTGCAAACGGACATGTCTACCAGTTAATTGTGCTTATGTTTGCCAGCCACCTTGTTTATAAATGTGGATCTGACAGTGAGACAGCGGCAGAACATCAATGTCAAATACAAAAGAACATACAAAAGCCACTGGTGTGAAAAAACTTGTAATTTGTAGCACTTGTAAATCAAAACACACACGTGAATGAGTGGTTTTATCAGGTATATGATTTGGCTGCTTAAGTGCTTGATCAGTTACATTATTGACTGATGAGCTGATTACTATTTACATACTATTTACAGGGCTCTTCACTAATATTGGCACCTTGGGTAAATATGAACAAAGCAGGCTATGAATTAGTGCCTAATTTATATCCACTTGGTATTTAATTCACAATATAGTATCGCTTTGGGTCAGGTTTTCGACGTAAGCAGGTGTTCGACACTAAAAAGTTTTACTTGTAGTTTTCACCTTTTGTTTTGAGGCAGAAGGTGTTCATTTCCATTCTCCAGGCAGCAGTTTCTATTTCTTCGATGTTTTTATTTCCATTCACAAGAGGTCAGCACTTGCGTTTGTTCGTTTAGGTCATCAGTTTTGTTTTGTGGAAGAAAAAAAATGCCAAAAAAGCAGGTTAGTTTGCATCAATTAATAATGTGTATTATTTTGATTTAAGCAATGAAATTTCATGAACAAATTATTCCCAGAAACAACATTTAAAGAGGTTATTTATGAAAAAAGTGCATAATTAATTTTGGTGGCCTACTACGGTAATATCTATGACTACTCTGCACATGAAAAACAAGGTCATTTTCTTCCACGACCATCGTCTGCAAACAGTGATTGTAAGAAATTGGTTTTCTTGCTTGTTGGTGTTTATTTCCAGAAATATTTTGATTTTCCATCAACATAGAATCTAGTCTTTGCAGAGCCCCGATGTTTAGTTTTTTTTTAAACTGTTTTTTTTTTTAGGAACAGTAATGTAGATGGGCAGTTTATTGGTATAAGTGCGTTGAAAACTTGACCCTCTTTCCTGCATAAAAATGAGATGCTTCTGTGGCCCTCGACCAATACATGTATCCCCAGAGGTACGTATTACTCAGTCATCCAAACAATACTGAAGGATGCGCTTTTTGCCTTGAATGTATGGTCAAAGCTCAAGTTCAAAGTCCCAAACTGTCTGACCAAGAAGGGTTCCTATTGGTCTTTAGTACAAATCAAGACCCTAAGTGTGACTGTTAATGAGGTATGGGCAATTTTGTGTGGACTCATGTCAATTAGATCAATAATTATTAATATATTAATCTATTAATAATTATCCAATTTCACCCAAGATAAATAGGCATTGTGACCTTACCACCACCAATACCAATGCCAATTATGAACGAAATCGTATCATAATTGAGACGAGCAGTTTGATAGCAAAAAATTATGTATGGACATGGCAATTGATACATTGGAGCTGGCCGTGGAACAAATGTAAATCTATTGTATCCTCGACTTTGTCCGGAGATATAATAATAAGCAGTTTCCTGTCAGTCCCTGATAATAATCTCAGCTCTAAATTCAATAATAAGCAAGATATGCTGTTTTCCTGTTTGACCTTGAATTCATGGTCCAAGGTCAAATCCAAGATCATTAATTGATGTGTGATATATGACTTCCTACAACCCCATTTCCACAAAAGTTGCAATGCTGTGTGAAATGTAAACAAAAACAGAATGAATGGTTTGCAAATATTTTAAACTCAGTATTTCATTAAAAGTTGTAGTTCAAGGACAACATATCAGATATTGGAACTGAGCAATTGTATTGTTTTTTGAAAATATATGCTTATTTTGAATTTGATGCCAACAAGACTTCTCAAAAAAGTTGGAACAGGGGCATAATCAAGCTCTATTCTGAAAGGTGACACTCAATTAATTGCCCTCAAATGGTCAACATTATTGAGAATATTGTCCACTTTGAGTAGCAACGCTTGAAATTGTCAGCCTGCTGATAAAACCTTGTACCTTCAAAATGATAAACGTTACAGGAAAATAAAAAATATATAAAAAAAAATAAATAAAAAAATAAAAAATATTAATAAATAAATATGATTTAAAATATAAATATATTTAAATAGTGGACATACGAGTTTTTGTTTCTTATCAATTTGGAGACACGAGGTTTTATCAGCAGGACGATGAAATTTATGTTTTTGTCTATTTGAAAAAAGATTCTATTCTTTCTTCTGCCCCTGTGGTGGTGCGACCAAGCCTCATCAGCCTAGAAAAATAATACAGCTACAGCCAGATATCAAACAACAGCAGGTCCAAATATTATAGTACAGTAACCAAAAATTAATATTTTATGGATTGAAAGCCTCGGTGATTTCTTTCTTCAATATGTCCAGCAAGTCTTTAGCCTACTTTTAGGGTAAGGTAAATATAATTAAATTGGATTTCAGTCCGAGAAGGTTGCATAATGTCTTAGAAAGCACTGAGCTGTCTGAATATACTTACACACTCATTTAATCCGGTGGATACACAGGTAATTAGAAAGGTGTTCCCTGAGTTAAAACCCTCTACAAGCTCTCTTGATTAAATACTTATGCTATTTGTTTATAACTGTTTTAAACTGCCTTTCAATTGAACTATTAATTATTGTCAACCACTCTTTCCCTGATGTTTTAAAGACTGCCATGGGTAGACTATGTCTCAAAAAATTTCAAATTCCTTGTTTTTTAGTGACTACCGACTCATATCCCTTTTCTGATTCAATATTGGGGACAAAAGTGTTTTTGAACAGGTTTATATTTTCATTAAAAACAACAATATCTCTGAGACCTTCCAGTCAGGTCTCATAGCCCACCATAGCACAAAGAATGCATTACTTAAGGTGTTGAACAAAATTCATGGACGAAAAGTCATCGCTACATTAATAACACCTGACCATTTGTCTGTGTAGCCCTAGATGATTTTAGCTCCAATGATGGGTTAGTGCTGTGCAAATATGGCATAAATTTATGGATGTCACACAGCTTCTTACAGTAGAAGCAAAAGAAGACTGAGATCATAGTATTAGGGTCAAAATCCCAGAGAGAGCATCTGCCTGTACACCTTCATTATCTGCTCTTCATACAAATGGCTGTGGTCAAAGTTTTAGTTTGGACCTCAGTTTTGAAGCCTGCATTTTAGAAATATTGCTAAGGTTAGACCATTTCTCTCTCGGCCTGGCACAGAAAAAAAAAATGCATGCATTCATACCCTTTAGGCCAGAGCGCCTCAAATCACGGTCCTCGAGGGCCAAGAACTGCTGGTTTTCCACCCTCCCTTTACCTGGGATTCAGGTGAGATGACAATCTGGCCAATCAGCAGCATTAATTGTTCACTTAATTGCCTGGAAGAAAGGAAAACTAGGACTGTAAAATGTGAAGATCCCTGCTCTAGACTGGGGAGCAGATAAAGAATCTCTCGTATATATATATATATATATATATATATATATATTATATATATATAGAACCTTAATGAGAACATCCATGGATTATGGATGTTTCGTGTATGGAGGGGCAGCCAAGACACATTTGAACAGAATTGACAGAGTACAAAATAAAGCACTCAGAATCTGTACTGGGGCAATGAGAACAACTCCTGTCAATGCAATACAGGTAGAAGCAGGGGAGGCAACGGTAGACTTGAGAAGGGATAAGTTAATGATGTCAGACTGGGTGAGATTACAGGGATGTGGCAATGAGAATCCAGTCAAGGGTGTTCTGCAGGAGTGTTGGGAATATGAATTTCAGGGTAATGGATTCAGATGGACAGCAAAGGGAAAGGCAATTGAGTATGGACTGAATAATGTCCAGTTTAGCAATCCTGCCCCTATAAGTGTAGTTCCCTCGTGGTTTTTTCCAAAACTGAGGTAGATTTTAAAATAATGGAACTTCAGAAGGAGTGGGCTGACTGTGAGAAAGGGTTCCTAGTGGGACAGTAGCAGTAGGTACTACAGTTGTATGGACATTTATACAGATGGGTCTAAGGATGAGCATAACAAAGTTGGAATAGGTATATAAATTCCAAAGACAAAAACAAGCATTAGCAGGAGGCTATCTGATAATCTGTCAGTTTATACAGCTGAAATGATGGCAGTAATAATAGGCCTGCAATGGGTTGAGGAGGTTCTCCTGGACAGAGTGGTATTCTGTGTAGATTCTGTCTCTGTTTTTCTTAGTATTAAAAGCTTAGAATCTGTTAGACCAGATCTAGCTCTGGACACCCTCCAGAGCATATACAGATTACATAGAATAGGAAAGAACATTGTTTTCTGCTGGGTATGGGCCCATGTTGGAGTCAGAGGAAATGAGGCTGCAGATAAAATAGCCAAACATTCAAAAACTTTGGAACATATTCTAAAAGTCCCGTTTGGAAAGGAGAAGGAAAAGCTATAGTTAAAAAAGAGATGATGAAGAAGTGGCAGGAGAGATGAACCCATTAAGTTAGCTGGATAAGACTAGGTCAATTTCCTCAATTCAAGTCAATACATAGAACTTGACATGTTTGCATACTCCGATACAGTAGGTGGCGGTATTCACTTTCTAAGATAAAATTTGAAATCTGCCAATAAACCAAAAGAAGAAGAAGAAGAAGAGCAGGGAGAGCTTATTGGCCACCAAAAGGAATGCCACTAGTGGGCTTGTTAATCCATTTGATATTCAGTGTTTGTTTGTGCTTTGTTTGGAGATTAATGTTGCGAATGGTAAATGCAGCTAATGTCCTGATTTGTAGTTAAGCTCGTAATTTTTGCATGAGATTAGGTATAATTTGTGCAATTAAGAGCAATATGGTTGAAATGACTTAATTTGAATAATTTTTTGTTGCTTTAATATCTAGCACTTGTTTGTCAATTAAGTTGATATAAAATATAAGTGAGCATCATTTAGTTTATACTTTTAAAAGAGTGACTTGGTCTGTTTTACACATGTGGAATGTACACTGAACAAAAATATAAACGCACAAAGTGATTTTTTTTAAATTTCTTTTTATCAATTGGGAAATATTTCAACAAAACAATTATTATTTTATTATTGCCGTAATATTCAATCAACAGAAACATGACTAACAATTTACTGTACACAATTCATGAGTTGTCACAGCCTGAACCCAACAGGGGTCAGCAGGCGTTCACAGCACTCAGTAACGAGTGTGTCCACCATCGGCATCACTTAAAGTGGTCCACCTCTACCGCATAGAGTTCACGAGGTTGTCAATAGTGGCCTGTGGAATGTTGTCCCATTCCTCCTGCAGTGCAACTCGGAGCTGGCATCAGCGTAATGCTCGCCCACACCTCACCATACGCGTTGTCTGCCATCAGCGCGGTACAGTTGGAATCGTGATTCATCGCTGAATAACACCGTCCTCCACCATGCAAATGTCTAGCGAAGGTTACGGTTGGCGCAGTCGAGTCTGTACCGATGACGGACAGCGGTCAGGTCAAGACCTCGGTGCACTCGGCGGGCTCGGAGGTCTGCCTCCCTCAGGCGGTTTCGGACAGTCTGAGCTGATATCCGCCTGTTGTGCAGTCCGACGGTCTCGTCAGCTGTCCTGGTGGCTGGTCGGAGCCGATCACCGAGGTGCTGGAGCCGCATGTGTCGATCCTGTGTGGGCGTGGTCACACGTGGTCGTGGGGCATGTGGACGATTCACAGTGCTGCCAGTCTCTCTGAATCGACTTCTCAACTAGCTGATGGTGGTGTAAAACCCACACAGCTAAACCAATGACGGAAGAGCTGGGAGCGAAGGTTCATGCGTGTACTTAGGCTGTTGTGAGGCAAAAATAAAATAATATCAATGAACTTCCTCCGTTCGCAAACGGGGCCATGTTTTAATCACGGATATATCTGATCTGCCGCCCTGCGGTGAATAATCCAATGCGAGTATCAGAATATTACACCAGAAAGAGGCGGGACATCAAACATATCAGTGATCGCTGCAAAAGAATCGTAACAGTTACTGTATTTACTCTCGTTTCAAATCTGACTCCATTTAGAATTAGAATTTATAATTTAGGGAAAACATGCATGGACCTCGGGGTGATTACACCTCAGACTTGTAGGTGAAGGCCTGCGTTACTCAATATATGCCCCCGGGTTTTAGCATTATTGCCGAATCTTAGGTTGGTTGGTAATACCAGGGGATGGAAGTCAATCATCGCAGCAATAGCATCTTTTGGCGTAAATACTGCGAACCCAGATCTAGGCACACCCATGGGTTCCTTCAGGGAATTTTAACAGATAACCGACTTTTCGTCCATGGGTTTCTTTAAGGTTAAAATCCCAGAACCGGCAATACATAAAACATTTTTTTTTGTTAACAACTTCTTATTGTTATTTCCACAGATGATAACAACAACACAGCAACAGATACACAGCAAAGACAGTTAACTCCCATCCCCCCCCACCCCTGGCGGCAAACTCGATTGCAATACAATGCATGGGCCTTAATAGATTAAAAGGAGAAAGGAAAAAAGAAAAGAAAAATAAAACAAGAAAATACAAATAATAAAAGTAAAATATAAAAGTGAATACGCAAGCAATTGCATGTCATATGCATTGAATTTTCATATAGGGTTTATGACCCACTGTTCACACAGAGAAGATCTTTCACTTTGTCAGTAAATGAAGCCCAGGCATTGATGGTTGATTGTTTGGCATTATGCATTTTTGCAACTGACATCTCCATATATGATATATCTAGTAGAGATTGTAGCCAATGATTCCGGGAGAAGGAATGTGGAGGCTGCCAGCGAAGAGCTAACATTTTTTTTGCCGCTGTCAGACCAACAAAAAGTGCAAGAATCTGATGGCATGAAAGGTTTACAGAGGAGGTATCATTCAAAAGGAGTAGTTTTGGGCAATATGGCAATCTGACATCAAGCAGGTCAGATAAATTTGTAGCAACCATTTTCCAGAAATGCACTACCCCTGGACAGTTCCAATAAATGTGCAGAAAAGACCCTGTGTCTCCATTGGGGCAGAGCTCACAAGTAGGAGAGGATATGTGCTTCATCAGATAGAGCTTCCTGGGGGTGAGATACAACCTATGGATGTATTTAAAATGTATCAGTTTGTGGTTGGGATTTTTTGAGCTGCGGTCTAAATTGACCCAGACTGTTGACCAGCAAATTTCATCTGCCGAACAGTCAAGATCCCTATTCCAGATCTGATGAATTGCCAGCGGTTGGAAGACAGAATTTAATAGTACATATATCTTGGAGACTGAACCTCTAGTTCGACCTCTCACATCCAGCAGAGAATGAAGTGGATGAGTTTTTAAAGCTATTCCCCATGGGACCCGATAAGTTCGCATTGCTAACCTGAGCCGAAAATAAAAGAAGGATGACCTTTTACAAATATTATACATCGAGCACAAGTCTTCATATGATCTCATTCCTCTAGTATCCCATATATCTGACAAAGTATTGATACCTTCTGCAGACCATTGCTGAAACCGAAAGGGGGTTCCTCCTGTAATAAGATTGAAATTATTAAATATGGGGCTATGAGTGTGCCATTTTAAAGAGGTCTGAGTATGATTTCCTACTAATCGCCATATTGACAATAAAAATGACATAATTGGACCAAGCTGCCGTTTAGCAAGTTTGGGAGGCAACGCAGAGTAAACTAGGTCTTGTAACCGGTGAGGGCGAGCAAGGTTCTCTTATATTAGTCTCCATGAGACCTGGGCATTGGGATCAAGCCATGTTGACACAGGACGCAACACATACGACCAAAAATACAATTTAAAATCTGGGACAGCCAAGCCACCATCACTTTTACTTCTTTGCAGTGTAGACCATTTCAAACGCGGTCGTTTACCACCCCACACAAATTTAGAGATTACTTTGTTTAGGTTGTCCCAATAGCCATTTGGGGGAGGAAGAGGTATCATATTGGAAAAAAAATTTACTCTGGGAAGAAAATCCATTTTTATAATGGAGACCCGAGCTGACAAAGAGTTAGGTAACTTTGTCCATCTCTCCAGGTCTTCTCCTATTCGTCTTAGAATATTTTGGAAATTCTTTGTGGAAGTAGATTGTAGGGAGGAGTGAGTATCCACACCTAGATACTTAAAAGATTTAACCCCTGGAATGTGAGGTGGGAGTGAAGATGGATTTAGGGAGTTAAGGGGCATAAGTTGTGACTTGGACCAGTTAATCTTATAACCAGAAAGAGAACTGAATTGAGCAAAAACATCTAAAACATAGGGAATTGAGGAGGGGGCATTATTGACATACAGTAAAATATCATCCGCAAATAGGGACAGGAAATGACCAGTGTTATTTATTTTGAGCTAAAGGTTCTAGCGAAAGAGCGAATAAAAGAGGGGAGAGAGGACAGCCCTGGCGGGATCCTCTAGATATGACAAATGGAATAGATGAGATGTTGTTAGTCGTCACCATGGCTGAAGGATTTTTATAGAGAACCTTGACTAGCTTTATGAAATCCTTACCAAAGCCAAATCCATCAAGCACCCCCCACAGGTATTGCCACTCTAGCCGATCAAAGGCTTTTTCAGCATCGAGTGACAACACCGCATAGGGCGTATTAAGATTTGATGAAAAGTGTAACACATGAAGTAATCTGCGGATGTTGTCACTTGCCAGACGGGATTTTATAAAACCGGTTTGGTCATGGTGGACAAGTTTAGTCATATGTGTCTCAATCCTGGAGGCCAAAACCCTAGCAAATGCCTTCACTTCGGTACATAAGATACTTAAAGGCCTATAGCTACTGCACTGCGTGGGATCCTTATTTGGCTTAGGTAAGACAGCAAGTAAGGCCATGTTGACATCATCAAGAAAGGAGCCTTTTTCAATTGCAGCTAGAATCATGTCTAACATGTACTGCCCAAGTTCATCCCAGAAAGTTGAGTAAAACTCAGGCGGAATCCCGTCCCAGCCTGGTGACTTTCCTCTATTCATGCCAAAGATGGCCTCCTTGAGTTCATTTAATGTGACAGGGGTTCCTAAATGGTTTGCCTCTTCTTGAGATAAGGAAGGGAGGTTTAGCCCTTCCAGGAAATCCTTACTTTTTTCAGTGTCCAGAGTTATTTCTGAGGAGTAGAGATGAGAGAAAAAATTCCTGAATTCGGTATTAATTTCCTGGGTGACTGTCAGTAGACCACGAACAGAACTAATCGTTGTGATATTTGAGTATTTTTCATTTTGTCTCAACCTCAAAGCAAGCAAGTGGCTAGGCCTTGGGCCGGTGAAATAGTAATTTCTTCTAGTTCTTAATATTAAAAATTCTGCTCTTTGTCTCAGTAACGAATTCAGTTCAGAGCGTGTCGCATCAATATTTAATTTTAAGGTGTCAGTAAAAGAAATCTGTTGTTTATCCTCCAATTCCTTCAGTTTTACCTCCAGTTCATTTATTTTACCTAGTCTGATCTTGCTTTGATGGGATGAGAAAGATACTGCAGTATTTCGTATAAATCCCTTTAAAGCTCCCCAAAACATATGCGGGTCATCAACAGAACCTTTATTTACTGAAACAAATTCACGTAACTCATCTTTGAAAAATTCACAGAATTTTTCATTGTTCAACATTGACGTGTTAAAGCGCCATCGGTTACCTTTTTTAGGTGTGTCTCTGAGAGTTATCTTGGACAGGACAATATTGTGATCAGAGAGAGGGGTAGGTAAAATTACTGCACTGAGAATTTCAGATATTAGTGAGGCAGAAGCGAATATATAATCAATGCGAGAATATGTCTTATGTCTATGAGAATAGAAACTATAATGGGTCACTGAAGGGTTAATGGCACGGAACGTATCTGTAAGGCTAAGATCTGCAATAAATTTATTCAGACTGACTGAAGGAGCATTCTGGGAGAGCTGATTTAAACAGCAAGAATGGTCAAGGGTGGGGTTAGCCGTGGCATTCATATCTGCTCCCAATATTAGAGAAAACTCTTGCATGCTGGATAAAAGATCTGTTAGGCAAGCAAAAAAATCTGGATCAAAATCATTGGGAGCATAAATAGAAATGAATGCCATCTTTCTTCCAGCAAGAATTGTTTCAATATAAGAGACACGGCCATCCCCATCCCCATGGTTTCCCAAGATGGTTAATGACAAGGTGCACCTCAACACCACTAAAGAACCTCTAGTTTTGGATGTAAAAGAGCTTGAAGCCGCCACATAATAATTTCTGTTACTAAAACGAGAGACATCATTGCTTCTCAAATGCGATTCCTGTATAAACGCAACATCGACTTGATGTCTGCGCAGGAGATCTAAACAAGCAGTACGCTTGACTGGGTTGTTGAGTCCGTTTGTATTAAAGCTAGCAAACTGTAGTATAGTTATGATGAAAATAACACTGTCGGTTGCAAGAAAATGTAAGAAGCCCTAGTTTTTCACAAAAAAAAATAGATGAGGTCATCAAGTTAAATAGCAAGAACCAGGAGAACAGTAAATGTCACATTACCCTGAATATGATTCTGTTAACAGACATGCAAGTAGGAAAATAAAACAAACGAGGGAGGAAAGTAAAAACAAAAACAAAATTAGATATCTCTGCAAGATAAATTTGAGGCCACAAAATAAACAATCCCATTTCCCTGCCGCCAAACATACCTAGGTACAATAACACCCTCTGGGCTATGATCAGTAATAAACCCAGATACAGAAATATAACCACTCTTAGTGGTGTAACAGAGTAACTAAGTAAAACCCTTTACTATAAGACACCTGGCGCTGAGATGCCCAATCCCCTAGTAAAAATAACATATCCAACCTGGTATTAGATGTACAGCTCCTCAGTGTAAAAATAAAATGATGTTGCAACCTAATTAACGTAGGGCAATATTGTGAATCGTCACAAGTGTAACTAGATGTGGAACAATATTTACGTAGTAAAATAAACAGGTTGCAATCCGAACTTGAATATTGCCACAATAAAATCTCAGGCACGTAAAGAACAGATAGAAATATATTACCGCACCAACTTAAAATATTACAATGAGAAGCAGTTCATACTCGCCTGAGTTCCCAATCGTCAACCAGAGCAAAAGGCAAGGAAAAAAGGTAAGAAAAAAGTCCAAACAGCTTGGGCTTTATGCAGTGAAATCCGCAAATTGTCCTCAGTCTCCACTTTCACCTTGTTTGTTAATGAAGTCCTCAGCTTCTTGGCGCGTGTTGAATCCCTGTTGCGAAGATCCCTGAGTCAGTTTCAGCCTGGCAGGATACAGTAGAAACGCCTGGAAACCCAGCTTCCTCGCTGCTTTGATGGATGTGGAGAATTCACGGCGACGTGCGATCGTGTAGTTGCTATAGTCCGCTGAAAAGATTATGTCCTTGCCGCCAAGTTTGAGGGGAGAGCGCCGGGCGGCCTGGAGAATCCGGTCGCGGTCGGAGAACCGCAGCATGTTACAGATGAGAGTTCTGGATGAAGAGGAGTTGTCACGCTGGGATCCGATGCGGTGAGCTCTCATATTTTCCATATCCTGGTCACTCAGAGAAGGAAACCATTTGGGGAGGGATGTGGTGATGTATTGGGTAGCGTTGGAGCCTTCCGTGCCCTCGGGTATCCCTCGGATTCGAATATTGTTACGGCGCCCCCAGTCCTCTAAATCGGCCAGTTTTGCTTCCAGCTCTGTTATCTTGCACCTTTTATCATTGCTGGCCTTCTCCGCGGTATCCATCCGTTTAGAAAGAGTTGAAGTGTCGGCGCATAGTTTAGACACATCCTTCGTGCAGGTGGAGATGTCGTGGCGCAACTTATCCAGTGTGTCGTTCAGTTCTGCGAACTTGGATTCCATGAATTCACGCTGCTCGACCATGGCTAGCTTGATTGTGCTAGTTACTTTGTCCTCTGTGTCGCAGCTGGGTTCGGTCGGCGTTTCACTCGAATTAGAGCCTGTTTGTTTGGCTGCCTGCTGCTGTTTGTTTTTCTGTGACTGCATTGTCTGATATTAGTATTTAAGATGCAGAAAAACTTTTAATGGTATGCTTAATTAGAAGATTTGGGGACGCAAGGGCGGGAGCCACGGAGCTAAGCAGCCATCTTATCTTCAGGTCACGTGTCCTCCCCATAAAGCCTTGATGTAAGTAGATCATGATTGTCTCTCCAACTTAATAAAACTTATTCTCATCCCAAAGCCGCTGATCAGTCAGTCCTTGGTTGAGCTTCACCCCTGAGTCTCCGTCGTAACGTGGCTAGAAAGAATGTAAAAGTGTTAAGAGTCACTGAGACCACACAAGTTTAAAGGAATAACAATAATTTATTCACCAGGTAGGCAAGAGCTTAAATCAAACAAATCAAAGTTAAATCAATTACAAGTTACAAACAATTTAGATAATGAGAGTGAAGTCATACCTGGCAAAAAAGGCTACACACGGAACAAGCGTTCGGGAAGTTCGAATTACGAAGCTTTCTCGTTGAGTCTGAATACTTTCCTTTTATGCCAAATCGTGAGTTTGATCCAGGCGGCACTGCCATAAATTAACCTGGAGGATTGGCCAAATCCGGAATTTGGACCCCCACCATTTGGAGGATGTAATAGAGCAATTGATGTGGGGAGAAGAAAGCCTAACAATCCACCTTATTCCTGTTCTAACGATGCGCGCCGCCACGAGAACCCAGCCGATCTCCTACTTCCGGTCATTGCTTGCTGTAGTGAAGAGAGATCGGCAGACAGAATGCGTTCAGGCTCCACTTGTTCCGTTGTTAGTTGTACCAATAACTCTAAAAACATAAGTTTTTTTTTATGGAAACAGAGTGCTTTATTTACAAGGTGATTAGGAAAGATTGCCCTTGCCCAGTACCTTACGGTATGCCAGCGAGTAGGCGCTTGGAGTGGCTGCCGCGATAAGACTGAAGTATCACCCAAGAGGATCTAGCTACGTATGCTCACACCATTTTGTGAACGAAGTGCATATTTTGCCGTGAACCATTTTTACATTTTAACGGCTATTTCGCCGTGCCCTCCGGTACCCCTGCGCCGTTATATTATTTTTGGACTTGCTCATAGAAGTCAATGGATAATAGTGAATAGTTATAACTTCGCGATTTAGGCACCAAGCTCGCATATACATACATTAAATATAGCTAGCTAAGTTGGCATAAAGGCTCTCTTGCTACCCATCTAACGTAATATTTCATGAATTTAAATTTAGTCAATTTAAAATGTGTATAGCCATTATCATGCAAACTAATTTGGCTGGAGCTGCACCGCAAGCATCTAGCTCGCTAGCTGGCATGAAAATGCCCCGAATAAAAAGGTTGCCAGCTAAAGCCGCTTTCACACCGGACACGTTAACACAACAGGTTACATTCAAAGTTAATGCAAAGACGCGAATACCGCGTTTCATTGACTTTGAATGTAATCTTCCGTGCGAAAAAATCGTTTCGTGTCCGGTATGAAAGCATCTTAACATTGACCAAGAAACCAACAAACTAGCTTGCACGCTAGGCTAGCAAGCTAGTTAGCCTGCTCAGCTATCCATTTGCGGTGCATATAAATCAATGAAAAACAGTGAATCGCAATTATTTCGCATTAGCTGTGTAGCTAGGTCAGTTATGCCTATGCATTGACGAGGCTGATTAGTTGTTCGCTAGCCACCAAATTTTTATGCTAACGTTGGCCAAAGGTACTTCATTGATTTCTGTTTTTAAGTCCAAAAATAATGCAACTGCACAGGTGTATTGGAAGTCTTGGCCAAATAGTGGTAGAAATGTAAAAACGGTTTAAGGCAAAATATACACTGCCTTCGTAGAAAAGCCACTGACGGATGATCATCCCGATCTCACTGTATTAGGCCTATACATTATACAGTCCCCTGATTCGTTAATTCAAAGATTAGTACAGCAAGTATCCTTTTTTCTAAATCCGACAAAAAGCAGTATTGTCAGCCAGTGGTCAGTTTAGTTTTCTTGTGAAGCAAGCAGCGTTTGCCATGTAATTAGTGGCCATCTAGGTCACACGCGGGATGCATATTGAAACCCGCACATTTAGCTGTTATACAGGCTACACTGAGCAGTGGTGGGGCTTGCCAGTTTACCAGTAGCGTTAGTGAATTGAAAGGTGCAATCGTAATCCTGGCTTCTGTAAAAACCTTAGCTTTAGCCGACTATATTCTTGTGGCAATTATTTAGCTTGTCAGCTACAGCAGTTGTGAGGGATTGGACTGAGATCTTTATTTTGTTCCGTGAATTGCTGATTTCCAGCATGCGAAGTGAAGCTTGGGGACTGTACTTTTGTGCTCTGAATGATGATTGTTGCCCACAGCTAATGTGATATCATTACGTAGTGGAGCGGGTGACGGCTTTTTACCCTTTTGTAAAACAAAGAAACTGCTCATTAGACTATTTGCTGAATCAAAAGCATTTTGATATGCAGCTTGCTAGCTAATCACTTCCTGCATATGAATTGCAATTCGCCGTCTTTCACGCTTTTTTTTTTTACTTTGGCTGTAGGAACGTGTGTAGCCACCCAAATAGATATCACGTCTTCATCAAGCTAAAGAATGTTTTTGCTGAATAAAAAAATAGGTTAGCTAGCCTTTACATTTGAATATACACTGTATATATGTGTATGTCATTACACATCCCACTGTCCCACAGACGCTAGTCGCAAGCGACTACTCGGTTCAGTGAAAACGGATGTAAGCAAGAGCTTGACAGGAAGTAAGAGACCGGCGAGTCCGTTGAACCACTATGAATCATGGGAGATCGAACGTTCAGGGAATAAGGTGGATACTGAGAGGTACCACTTTAAGAGACAGTTTTTCACCGGGTTATTTAAACTATGCTTTCTTAAAGTACAGTGGATATGAAACACATCTCATTCAACTCCTTGAATTTAGCTGAAGAGATACATACCAAACACGATGACATAGAGAATTATGATGATGTAGTTGTCATGAAATTCCTTCCCAACAGAACCATTTCCCATGAAATTCACATCACTATTACCCCAGATATAATCCAGTAATTCAGTGATTACATGAGGGCAGTTAGAACGGTCTAATAGTAGGTTTTGATGAAATTGAAATTCCCAAATCAGAACAGTTTCAGTGAGGAAATGAAAGGGTGCAGTGACAGTGTGTCCAGAGGAGGTCACTGTGGCACTAATCAGGTCACACCCCGCCGTGAGAGAAATTCCTTCTAGCAACCAAGCCAGGGTGTGCTCCTTTTCCCATTTTTGATGCGCTCAAGACACACACACACCTATGCTGAAGTGTCCAGTTTCAGGCCCCCTTATCTCAGAGGTGGAATTGAGGAGGCAGCTGCAGAGGACGTCTGGACCCTGATGACTTAATTACCCCACTGTTCCCAGCCATGCCTGACTGGAGACGATGCCAGCTGTGGAGGAAGTATAGGACCTTATGCCTTTATTACCCCACTATGTTAAGAACAGAGGGCAACAGGCACTTCTGGTCGCGTGTCCATGTTATCTCCTGGCTTCCCCCTTACAGTGGAATGATGCACATTCAAGTGTGTTGACACCGCTGTCACAGATATTCCAGCATTCAGCATGCCAATGGCACACTCCCTCATGACTTGTGACATCTGTGGCATTGTGACTTGTGGTAAAAGTGCGTATTTTGCAGTGACCTTTTATTGACCCTGGTGCAAGGAGTGCCTGTGTATTGGTCACGCTGACCGACCAACTCAATGTTATGCTCTACGCAGCTCAGGGGTGGAATAACTCAATGAGTGAGTAATCTCACAGGGAGTGGTCAATGAGAAGTGGGCCACCAGAATTGAGCAAAACAAATCATTGAGTACACCAATAAACACTATTTATGGGCATATTTCATTATAGGTCAATTTAACTCAGCATTTTTGGTTTGTGCATTTATATTTTTGTTCAGTGTAATTAGCAGTAATAGCAGCATTGTTTTTTCTCAGTCTCTTTTGTACTGTAAAGGTTTTCAACTGAACAACATGCATCCAACAAATCTAACAACATGACCATTTACACAACCTAAAAGTTCTTCAATAAATTTCAAAAGAAGACTAAAGAAGGTATTGTTTCAGTTGTGCCATAAAATCCTTGTGGTTGGCTAAGGCAATTTCCCTATACTTAACACTTGAAAACCAAGGTGACTTCAGCTGATGAAAGACAATGATTGAAATTCATCAGCGCAGCAACAGGCCAAGAAGATTAACGGCTTCAGAAAGTCCAAGGAGGGAGAAGCACCTCATACATCAAAATGGCAGAGGAAGTTTTTGGCAAAACATTGGATCAATTAAAGAAAGAGAGGACGGTAGCAAAGAGGTGCTTCACCAAACAGGCTAACTACCTCAGTAGAAGGCAGCCGCTTTAACAGAGTCAGAGCTCAGAGAAGAATTTGTGAAGCTCTCCGCTGATGCACGGAAGGTCATTGAAGCCAATGATGATTTCAGGACTGGGCTGTTGACAGAGGTTCATGCCAAGGCAGAATATGGTGAAAAGCATTGCTTGATCAAGAGCAGGAGGCAAGCCTTGAGAAAGTCACCAGCGACTGTGAGGAAAGGTTTGATGAGGTAAAGAAGATTGTTCCAACTAATCTCTGCACAAGGTATGGGCACAATGAGCCGGCAGCTGCATTTGGAGAAGCTGGAAAGGTCTCTGGACAAGCGTGCACAATACCCGTGGAAAGTGTCAACTGTGAAGGCTGTGAAGTTCATCTAGCTGTGGTGGAGAAACTGATCAAGGAAGCTGCTAAAGCCCTGCCAGTCTGGGAGCCATGGATCCCCACAACAGAGAGAAATGACTTTCGAAAGAGAATCAAGACCAGGGGCGAAAATGCCTTTTCATTGTTGGGGGGGTTAGTATGTTAGTATTCACTGACTGAACAGCGCATTTTTATGGTTGGCCAATTTAGCGAGGTCAACGTCTTCCGCGAAAATATACAGGGCTCTTAGCAAAGTGGCTACACTGGACATTTAGGCTAAAAATATAGCGAAAAGACGTCTTTACGAGTCAAATTTGAATCTCGGGGCTTACGGACACTTGGATTACGCCGCACGAGCAGTATGGAGGCATTTTGTTGTTTTTGACGCTTGAAAAAGTGATCTCCATTGATTCCAATTGATTTGGATTTGTCTTCAATGCTGTTTTTCTTTGTAACTCCAAAAGTGTTTTTAGGAAGAAAGAAATTCTTGGAATGTTTGATTACCCTTGGGGTGAGTAGATGATGAGTGAATTTTCATTTTTGGGTGAATTTATCCTTTAACTGTTCAGTGTTTTAATACACTTTAATAATCGCAATCCTCAGCGCTCTGTGTGTGTGTGTGTGTGGCAGCAGCCACTCCGGGAGAAACAGGTTGGACCAAACCACTGTGAGATCGTGGGTGGGTGGGGGGTTGTAATCTTTCAATATTTAAAATTGTCAAACAATGTGTTTTTAAGTAGTGTGACTTGTATTGTACCGTCAACAAACGTTACTATACTATTGAACATTTTTATTTGCGTTTATATCAGGATTTTTGGGGGGGCAACTTTATGGGAGGGGGGGACACGACCCCTGCGGCCCCCCCGGGATTTGTGCCCCAAGACCCTGAAAGCAGAAAGTAATGAGCTTGAGGTGAGAAAGGCCGAGTTTGCCAGAGCACGGAGGGTTGCCTAGGAGAGGCAACCTTCAGCAGTTACAGATGCAAGAGCAGACCCGACCATGCTGATAGTGAAAGTTCTGATGGTTCAAAGTCTGAAAAAAGGTCCTTATTTAGCTCAAACTGGCACCCACAAAAACCCCTACTTTCAGCCCATTGTAGCCTCTGCCTGAAATGCTTCGGGTGGATTGCTGTACCTTAAAGGCCCCCCTCTCCGTGTGCCCACTTTCTTCTGATTGGTCAGCTCTGTGGAGGGCGGAGCTGAGCAGGACGAGATGGCAGACCGCAGTTTTCCGGGTCCGCCTCCCTTGTGTGTCCCTGTGTTACTGACTGGTAGGCATTATCCCTCAACGTGTTTAATTGAAATATGTTATAATGACAAATTATGAAATATATGTCTTGGACCCCGAATCTGACCCCGACAGAGCACAAGAGAAAATTCACCCAGGCAACGAAGAATGGACCAACATGTCTCAGCTTGGAAAGTATTCAAACCACAGGGCAAAAGAACAAGAGAGGACAACGTCATTGGCTGAACCAACCACAAAACGTGAGACGCGTCTGCCAAATCTGATAAGTCATTCAATAGCTACCGGATCAAAGACATATCCCACGCAAGTTATTTAGATAAATTTTACAGAGCTGTGATACATTTCAATTCTTACCATATCTGAAAATATGAAGCCATAAGTATTATATAAATGGACACTTGGTTATAGGGCAGTGTACTATATGTACTGTACATTTACGGACTAGAGGTCTGTAATGATTTTGTGGAGAGGTAAAGGCTATTATTAATAAGTACATTATTTTGTTTGTCTTGATAATCTATTCCCCAGACTACATTTTAAAGGATATCCATGAGACTATCCATTTTTCACACGAGATAAGAACATGTATGCAGAAGCCTCACTGATAACAAAAAACTGTACATAATGCAATATTTTCCCAACAGAATATTTAAATTTTCAGCTTATTATGATGGTGGAGGCCTTGTCAAAATTTGGTACCAAGGAAATGTCTGCTCAATTTCTTTAACCCTGCATTTTGTTAAAGCACACTGTGTGAGGGGTAGTATATAGGGGTAGTATATTAGGAGCACCTCTCAGGACCACCTCTCAGGAACATTATATGCTGTTTTAATGAATTCTGGACCACTCCCAAAGTGGAAGAGAGTGTTAGGTTGGGACTGCGGATCGGAGATCGGGGTGAATGTGATGTCATATGGACTTGGTCTGTGATTGTGTGAACGTTGGGCGTCCCCGGGTGGCGAGACTCAGGGTGGGGCTTGCGTCTCTTGTCGGAGTCCGTGGGGCTCCTAAGCCCCCCTGGGGTCCCAGTTGGTGGCTGTTTCTTGCTTCCTTCTTGGAGAGGGGAAGGGAGGGTGGGACGTAGAAACGAGACGAGCGGGGATTGTGGGAATGTAGGAGGTAATTATAGACGTAAGGACGAATAGGGAGGTGCGTTGGCAGTGACCCTGTTCATTAACCTATGTTATCGGGAACTCCTTATATCATTACTTACAGCTTTTGGCTCCGAGATCTTGACCGAAGGAACTGCCCTAGGTTTGAGAATCAGCTGAGATGCATATCCAGCATTGAATTGTTCTTTATTGGCAAAGCTGTCTGTGGTGAAAAGCTGAACACATACAGCTAACATTCCCTTAGAGAGTGGCTGTTGGCCGCTGGCAAACAAAAAAAAGGTACCCACTGATTTTTGGTGGCGTCGTCTTTTGGAAGTCAAAATAGTTGTGCTGTTTTTGCACATCCAAAAAAACATCTACGGTCAGCTTTGGGAGACATACTGACAAAGCTGCACTTTGACTGATTCGCGATCATTTGTGTCTGATAGAATAGATTCCGGTGGTGGGCAGGTCCAGCGCTGTGATTAGCTCTGGCCAGGTCTGTCCAGATCGGACGCAACAACCTGACGTCAGGTTTGGACAAAATCTCCTGGAGATCTTAAGACGAGCTGTTCAGAGACGACGTCAGGTTCAGGAAATCACGTTCTCTGATTTTGGCAAAACCCCTGTATCTTATGTTTAGAAACTTTGCAGAGGTTGAGTATGGACATCCATTATTATTACATTACATGTTTGTATTAAAAGAAGGATCAGCATAATAGGGGACCTTTTAAAGGGTATACAGAGCAGGATTTTTCAGTTGTAGTTTGTAAACACATCATCAAAGATGGCTCTTCCTCCTCTGCTGAACTATTGTGTACCAGAAGCACTACACTGCAGTGCAGCACAATATCCCGCCCTCACATTTTGTAGGCTGTTATTGGCTGGGAGCTGCACTCTCACTGCCAAAAGGCTGATGGCCAGAAGTGTCCTGTTTAAAGAAAAATATGGCAGGGTGTCTCTAGATACAGATACTGCCATACACTTCCAGTGGGTCATAATCTATGATTGAGAGGGATTATTTTTGTATATATTTCTCTCTTTTTTTTACCTTTAGAACATTTTTTAGCCTTGCTTTGACTGAAGCTTTGACTGAATCTTGCCACTGGTTGTCTTAGTTTTTAAGTTTAAATCATTAGTTTTCATACTATTTTTATCTCTCATGTTTATTCATTCAACTGACTTTTATTAACATTTTATTGTCTATAATTGCCATTTGAGTCTTGCATTATTCTACTTGTTGCCTTTTTTGTTCGCTACATTTTCATCTGTGATGTTTTAATTTTTCTGTGTGATTTTGGTCTTTGGGCGGCATGTTTGTGTGAAAGATGCTATATACAGTTTAGTTTAGTGACCGTTCATAAGACAGGTGAGGGCAGGAATTGGCTCTCAAGGCAAATGCTCCGTACTTCATATTTGATCCTTGCAGGACTTTGTTTTCCAGATGCAGGATGCCATTTCTCACAGAGCCATAAGAGAGGAGTGCATGGGGTGAAGATTTCCATTTGCCTCTGCTCAGTGCTCCGAAGCCAACATGAAGGGCCACACTTGGTTGTTCCTGCTGGTACTATTTGTTTTATAATTGTATGATGCAGAAGCTATGGTCCTCGGTGCAATTAATAAAATGGAAGAGTGCATCACTTTCATGGTTACACAAGTTACGGAGTTTATTTCACTGTTATAATGCTGTGATCCAAAGAGACTTGTGAAAAATAGTACAGTTTTACAACAGCATTAATGGTAACAGAAGTAATGAAAATTAAGTCAGTTTTCAAAACAAAAAATCTGTGAAGATACATATAAAAGGTCAATTTTGTGCTCAAGTAATGATCTGTGACTGTTGTACCAAGCACTGAATTTCTCTAAGACAAGAGTCACTACTTTTTTATCCAAATGGCATTGTCAGAAGTACTGTATTGGCAATTGAGCAGTGCACACTATTTGACATATTGATATGGCTGGTATGTGAGACTAGCTCTGTTAAAAAAAGCAAAAAAAAAAAAAAACCAAAGCTTTTTATTAGGACTTTATTCAAACAAGCAGTTCACTGATGATTAAGACTCATAATTGAAGGCAATATTTACATCAAGTGACAGAGTTGCATACTGGTTTGTGTGTCGAATGCATTGCCTTTGGAAACATTTTGCTAGTCCATTGAAATAAATTTCAGATGCTCTTAAATAATGGAGAAGTTTTACTGATGAAGAACCAGTCCTTGTCTATTCTTTTTTTTCAGTAGCAAGCTGTGGAAAACGAGAGTCATCAGAAGATGACATCCCTGCAGCCCCCGAAATCTAATCTCAGAAATCCCAAATTATCAAAAGGCACCAGTCTAGGACCTGATTAATGCACGCAGTAAATTTTTGTAAAAAAAAAAAAAAAAAAAAAATATTGAACAGTGTTCGAGTTCTGCTCCGGAAATGAAATGATTACCGACAGATGGATGCATAGATGGATATACTGATGACTATACTGCCCTACAAAGCCTAAGCGCAGTAACTACATATTGGGTAAAATGTGAGTTACACAGTTTTGGGCCTGAAAGTATACTGAGGTCAGGATTTATCTGGACAGAAATTATACCATGGTGAGTCAATTAATCATAATCTATCATAGAAGTGCTGACTATTTATTTGTTGGGACAGTAAACAAACTCTGAAGCCATTTTTTACTGTTTAAATTATTGCGTAGTTACTGCACTTAGCCTTTGTAGGGCAGTATATCCCCCTGCAATATATGCTGGGACAATAAGAAAAGGGTTGATACTTCAGATATTAGGGGTGTAATGGTACACAGAAGTCACAGTTCGGTATGTACCTCGGTTTTTGGGTCACGGTTCGGTACGTGTTCGATACAACGAGAAAAAAGCTGGAAGCTCTGGAGTTTTAGATGCTCTCTGGTGCAATCTGAGCTTTATTTAGACAAAATGTTTGACCAGTAATTCAGATATACTTTGGGAATTGGTTGAGAAAAGATTCTTCAGATAGTCATGAAGGATGTGACTCATCGCTCACGAATCTTGACTCAACAAGACTGCTCAACAATGATTAATGCGTTTAATGTGCTGAACTTACTGCAGTTAGACTAAGGCTGGAACTGGCCACCGTCCTGATGCAGGGTCAACCACATTGACCACTGTGCTACAGGCTGCCCCAAACTGGTTTTCTGTGCGTGTACAGAAATTACGAATCCAGACGTCATTGAGCTAAATAAAGGATTAGCTGAAGTTGGAGAAATGATTGATTCTTTATTGTTTAACGACAATTTCACAAATTTTTCAGTTGTCTCGTGTCAACATGTGATTTATGCATACCACTGGGCAACTTAAAATCTCCAATAATCCTTGCATGCATGTCTTTTGATTGCATTATGAAACCGGAGTACACAGAGGAAGCCCACATGAACACAGGGAGAACATGCAAACTTTACACAGGAAGGCCCAAGGCCGGATTCAAACCCAGAACCTTCTTGCTGTGAGGCGGCAGTGCCAACCAGTGTGCCACTGTGCCACCCTGAGGAAATGAAATTGATAGATTTTTGTTGTACATTTCTGAACTACAGCATGAACTCAGTTGGTACATTAATGTCAGGCAGGCAGAGAAATATACAGTACATATTTTGCTGAATGTATTTGGGCCATATGGGTGTTTAAAGATAGATTTGATGTGTTATGGGAGACAAGATTGATAATAAATACCAGATTTTTACACTTATTTGAGCTCAGAGATGATGTATCAGTTTATAGCATCTTCCCGAAAGTATAAAGCAGTTTTAGTGTTAATAAAAGTGTTGAAAAATATTCCCTGTTACCATGCCATGTGGTCTTCCTCCCTGGGGATTATTGAAAATTCTGTTTGTCAGGATAAATTTATATCAACTTATATCAACTCTTAGTAAAATAACACGCAACATAAATACAAACAACTGTACAGTAACTGCATTATTAAAAAGAGATGAAAGCATATCCTAGTTTTGACAAAAAAATTACAGTCAAGGAATTGTAAGATGAAATAAGGACAGAATACAAAAACCTAACACCCAAATGGATCATTTTTTGCGACACACCAACATTGAAGGAACCATTTTTAGGAATCTGCACTTTTGCTAAAAATAGTCTAGTGCTCATTATAGTTCACCTTTATTTTATCATGTTTTCTTTTGTTAGATGGCTGTTAATAGTAATGCCAGACACATCCAAAAACCCAAAATACAAAAATATCTGGTCTGAATCCATAGATGCTCTGCTTGAACCATCTCTTTACCAGTTCCTTGGAAAAGGATTGCTAGTGAAGGACCAGATTTATTCCTCACCATATCTACACTGCTGTGAAAAAGTATTTGCCCCCTTCCTGATTTCTTTTTTTGCATATTTGTCACACTTAAATGTTTCAGATCATCAAACTATTTTATATATTAGACAAAGATAACCCAAGTAAATGCAAAATGCAGTTTTCAAATTATGATGTTGTTTATTCAGGGGAAAAAGCCATCCAAACATACTTGGCCCTATGTGAAAAAGTAATTACCCCCCCTTGTTAAATCATGAATTAACTGTGATTAACCACATTTTTTGACTACAATTTCACTAGCCACACCCAGGCCTGATTACTGCCAGACCTGTTGAATCAAGAAATCACTTAAATAGAAAATGTCTGACAAAGTGAAGTAGGCTAAAAGATCTCAGAAAGCAATACATCATGCCGCGATCTAAAGAAATTCAAGAACAGATGAGAAACAAAGTCATTGCCATCTATCAGTCTGGAAAGGGTTACAAAGCCATTTGTAAGGCTTTGGGACTCCAGCAAACCATGGTGAGAGCCATTATTCACAAATAAAGAAAATTTGGAACAGTGGTGAACTTTCCCAGGAGTGTCCGGCCCACCAAAATTACTCCAAGAGAGCATTGACGACTCATCCAGGAGGTCACAAAAAAACCCAAAACAACATCTGAAGAACTGCAGGCCTCACTTGCCTCAGATAAAGTCAGTGTTCATGACTCAACAATAAGAAAGAGACTAGGCAAAAATGGCATCCATGGGAGACTTCAATGGCGAAAAATCACCGCTGACCAAAAAGAACACAACGGCTCGTCTCACATTTGCCAGAAAACATCTTGATGACCCCCAAGACTTTTGGGAAAATATTCTTTGCACTGACGTGACTAAAGTTGAACTTTTTGAAGGTGTGCATCCTGGCGTAAAACTAACACAGCATTTCATAAAAAGAACATCATACCAACAGTCAAACATGGTGGTAGTAGTAGGATGGTCTGGGCCTGCTTTGCTGCTTCAGGACCTGGATGACTTACCATAATTGATGGACCCGTGAATTCTGCTCTGTACCAGAAAAACCTGAAGGAGACTGTCCGACCATCAGTTTGTGACCTCAAGCTCAAGCGCGTGGGGGTTATGCAGCAGGACAATGATCCGGAACACACCAGCAAGTCCACCTCTGAATGGCTTTAAAAAAAACAAAATGGAGGTTTTGGAGTGGTCTAGTCAAAGGCCAGACTTAAATCCGATTGAGATGCTGTGGCATGACCTTAAACAGGCTGTTCATCCTCGAAAAACCCTCCAATGTGGCTGAATTAAAACAATTCTGCAAAGAAGAGTGGGCCAAAATTCCACCACAGCGATGTGAAAGACTCACTGCCAGTTATCGCAAATGCTTGATTGCAGTTGTTGTTGCCGAGGGTGGCACAATCAATTATTATGTTTAGGGGTTTATAGCTTTTTCCCTCAATAAATTAAATCATCATTTAAAAACTGCATTTTTGTCTTTACTTGGGTTAACTTTATCAAATATTAAAATTTGTTTGATAAGCTGAAATATTTAAGTGTGAGAAATATGAAAAAAAAAAAGAGTTTCCCGTGTTGTTGAGTAATCAACAGCCACACACTGCGGCATTATGACTGATTTTGTTGCTCAGGTTCCAGTAGTGATAGTTTATATCGAACCTTGATCATTTGGCTTAAAATTAACTACAGCACTCGACTCTTGGTGCACGCTAGCCAATTGCCACATTGTCATTGGCGAAAGAAATCTATTTGTGGCAAAATATTTCTTATGGCTCTTCACCATGGTGGCGAAAGCTTTCCGGCGATGCTTTCATCGTAAATAATAATACGCAATCTGAGCTCATCACGCTATTGCCAGATTCCCCCTCTCTGAGCGGGATGCTAACTTAGGATTCCCATAGCACATAGCTATGGGAGAAATTTTGACGACCCTGATTGGTCACTTTCAAAGCGATCACATCCACATGACCTCCTTCAACCTTGATTAACAGCTTCGATTATCTGAAGAGCAAGCAGGCAGCTCGGGCTGAGATATTATTTCATAGCCAGCGAATTTAAGTTGCCTAACACTAGTATGTTATATATATGCGATCGCATATTACGTTTCTCTTCACATTATATGGCCATCTTGCTAGCTTGCTAACACTATTTAAGGAATATCTTTGTAAATAATCATCATGTTTAAGTGATTTCATTTGGTTTTTGCCCTAACTTCACATGCTACCTAGCTGTAACAGCGATTTCTCTTGAGCTAGCAACAAGCTAATGTCTCAAAAATCTGAAAGAGCAGTTTTCATGTATTAAAGTGCTGCAAAACATCAGAGATGTTCATGCCTATTGCAGCTTGCTAAGTTAGTGAAGTTAGTGGAAAGCCAAAGCATATTGCTTAAATATGATGATTATATACAAAGATTATCCTTCGCTAACGTCAGTTAACTAGCTAGATGGCTATATAATCTAGGGGTTACCTATGGGTAAAGGAAACCTATTCATGGACTGGAGGATGCTCCACTGAACGTTTCTAAAGCAGCACAGGTGCTTCTTGAGATATCTGTGCTTGTTTTGATTTTAATGAGGGTTCCTGTGGCATTTTACTGTGATGTTCATGATCAGTCTTTCAACGTTTGTTTGTCTTTCCAG
This sequence comes from Gymnothorax javanicus, assembly GCA_029692085.1. Lineage (NCBI taxonomy): Eukaryota > Metazoa > Chordata > Actinopteri > Anguilliformes > Muraenidae > Gymnothorax > Gymnothorax javanicus. The sequence continues at coordinate 53,316,820 of CM056202.1, forward strand.
TGGTACTGTGATGCTTAATTTGAGATTGTGGTTTTTATCTGTACTTATTCATGATGTACTTTTTTTATTGCAGCAGATTCACCTTTTTGTGGTTTTCTACAAAAGTAGGTGCAAATTTTCATGGTTATCTAAAACAATATTAGTGCAATCAAATGTAGACTTAGTTTTGCTGATCAAGTACTACAAAAATTAATGTGCTGTATATCTGCTCTTAAATAAGTGATTTAGTCTTACATACAGGTTTTGAAATGAATATGTGGAATGCAACATGCAATACATTAGTAGTTTGTATTTGTTGTTGATATTGCTTAACAAGGCAGATTCATACACTGAGCTTATGTTGTGAAATTTCATGTGCAACAGAGAGTTTTGATTGTGCACTTAAAAAGATTTCTTTGTGGCTAAAGCATTATCAGGTTGTTTAGCCACAGTGGCCAAAGGCAAAAAAAATCCTGGAGCGCAAGACTAATTTGTGTATACTTTAAATACAAGTAGATCAGCTGATTTCCTGGTGTCCAGCCACGTCATAACATCCGGGACATTGCCACACAAAGTATTTTTGATTTGATTTTGATTTTTGACATACAGAATGGCACCATTCATGAACTTGTGCTGATTACTTGTATTTCAGAGGTATGAGGCTTAACTAGTTGGTCCATAGAAATTGCAAAAATTCACAAAAAATATTTATGGATCGAGAGGAACATGTAAAAGCTGAAAAAAGGTATTTTCTTTGTTCTTAATGTCAACAACAGAGGTAGTATGTTCTTTTCATAAATTTGGCTCAGAAACTTCAATATCTTTCCATTCCAAGATACATCAGCATTGCTTATTTTGTGTTATCTAGATATGTGATACTTATACACTGTGCGGTTGAGCACTGTTGGATGGATCATGCCAATTTTCCCTCACTTAAGCTTATGTAAGTGATTTCCTTTGTTGCAATATACAGGTCATTCATCTCCTGATGGTCTCCTGAGTACACACTTGTGTGAATCAGAACCAGTGTACCGTTGCTGGTGACACTTAATGGTTTATTTAGCCTTTCACGAGTAATTGTGGCATTGCAACTATTTGTGCATCCATGAATGTTTAAACAAACGAAAGAGGATGGAGTACAAAGCTTCATTCAGTAACACTGATTTATGACCTTATTCAAGATTTATTAGCGTATTTAAATGAACCTTTAAGGAAGGCAATTTTGTAGAATTCAGTAACACAGGCAAAGTGTAGTGATCATTAATATAGATTAAAAAGCTCTCCAAATGGAGATAATTCCCTGACTATTTTCATGTTGCAGTTAAATAATTAAACATAAATCATTGCTTCTGTTAATGCAGGTTGAAGTGGATTTTCAATTATTTTTTCAAGAGAATAAATTTATTAGCAGAAGGAGTTCTAATCTCCAGAACCACAATTAACAAGATCATTTTTATATGACCAAACACTGACCAAAACCCAAATACGAAAGAAGAATTGATACTCCCCATCATGTTGGACAACTGAAACTAATTAAAATTTAGCTCAATTGCTGAGGGGACTAGTAAAACTGGGGATGAGGTGTCAATGTTTCCATTTAGCGCATTATTTTTTTAGGCCTGGAGGTGATAGCAGGGCATATACAATAAGCCAGTGTCAAATTATTCAGCTTTAATTAATCTGTCATGATGGGCTGGGTTAAATAATTCATGGCTGTGCTACAGCCATACAGGCCTGCATTACAGAGCAGTCAAGTGTAGTTTATGTGCAAAATTCCATCCCTGTCACACCCTAAGAGAAGATAATTGTACAGCACACAGTATGAAGGGTTTTACTAAGGCTTTCCATTACTATGCAGTGTAATCCTTTTTTATAAGCATGCCCTTAAACTGTTAAACTGACAGGTTATTTTACATGGATTGTGATGTCACCTCTACAACGAGACCCAGCAAGCCTAAGGGGCTCATTCAATCAAATTGTGTTGCGCTCCAGTGCAGTTAAGTGTTCTAGGTAAAATTTCATTGGTATGCAGTCCATTAACCCATGAAGGTAATGCTGCTAAAATGTCCAGAGGCCATGTGTTTACAAGTTGAAAATGTGCCCCAGGACAGAATTGAGAGTGCTCTGGACTGATGGCCTGAGTATCCTTGTGTGTGTGCTCAAAATATACTATTTTCCACTTGTTCATGGAATTTTTTCAACCAAGTTTCTTGTACTGTGGAAATACTACTGACTGTTTACTTATGCCCTCTATTTTTCCAAAACTGTCTTGCCTCAACAGCCATCTGCCTACTGACCCATAGCACAAATCTGAGGAATTGCACAACATGGAAATGCATGTCAAGGTCAAGGTCAAGGATATCTTTATTATCCCCAAAGGGCAACTTGTTTCGCAACCAGCAGCAAAAACAACAACAAATGAATAGATAAATAAACATAAGCACAGAATACAAACAATAAATAACATAACAGGAAAGCTCACATTGCCTTGTTTATAAGGCCAATAGCAGCAGGAATGAAAGAGTTCTTGAGCCTATTAGTCCTGCATTTTGGCACAATATATCTGAGGCCTGAGGGAAGCAACCTTAACTCTTTAAAAAGCGGATGGCAGGGGTCAGTTAGGATGAAACCTGTCATATATATATATATATACACACGCTCATTTATATATTTATATGTTATGATCCAGATGTTAATAGGGTTAATTGATAGCTGTGCATTATTTACAGAGGGACCAATAACAGAGCAGAATGACACAGTTCAGTTCAGATGGCACAAGCTTGGATGCAAGGGACGTGACCAGTGGCGATCTGGAACAGCTGCCTGATGGATTGTACACTTCACCTGAGCAGAACTGTCTGATGGCAAGACCGGGGAGTTTAGCAGGAACACTGTCTCAGTCCTGATGACCACAGAATGCTTGGGAGGTCTTCCTAATAAACTGGGCACAGGAACAGACTGAGGGATGGCTAATTGGAATCCCAATCCTCGAGACAGAGAGTAAGGCTTGGGGGCTTGTTCCTATTAATAGAACTGGGAAGAAAATTTCCGTATTTGTCTATCAAAGAAGATTGCAAATAATTTCTGAAGATGATAAACTTTTACATACTAGGAAATACTGACTGGTTGCAGAAGGGCATATAGCGAGCAACAATCAAGCAACTTGCACTCACAAAGTAAGGTATATATATATATAATAGGACATCAGCAGGATTTTCGTCTGCAGAACTCTTAGTGAGATTGATTTCTCATTTCAATCTGTATAAATGCTGAAATTTGGCCATCTGAAACCAGTCGCAGCAGTCAGCATTAGCACCACATGTCATGAGCTGTGATGAGAATGTTCTTTGACTGGCTGAATTCCTGTCAGAGTGATAAACCTTTTCAGATGCTCTTATGAGGAACACAAATGCATTTTGCCTGCAATGATTACATCTCAAAGAGCCACCAAAGGAATTCATTCATAAAACTGTAATCCTTTTTCTGAGCTTTTGATTCAAGCTGGAAGATGGAATGACATGACCCTTTGAAACATTTAAAAAAAATATATATATATTTCCACAAGAAGCTACAATACCTGGGCATGCACATGCACTATTTAGAAATTTCAGAGTACTTTCAGTGAAAATGTAGGACTCTATCAGACGCCACAGGTTTTAATTATGCACTTTGAGCTTCAAGGACTTGCATTCATTAAGTTTTAAGCAATTTGAGGCATTTTAACCTCATTTTATAAAGTGCTCTCAGCATAACACCCTTCATGTCTCTGAGATATCTTGATGGCATGGCTTACTTGAGAGGAATCATTGAGAATTTGGCTAGAGTAGAGGTTACAGCTTTTAAAATATTAAAATGGATCTCATATCACCTATTGGGACAGTTCTTGCAATGGACAGATGTACAGAACGCATTTCCTTCAAGTTAGGTATCCCGTCATTATCTTGTTATTTTTTGATCGATATTCACTTACTCAATTAAATGACTGCTCCAGTTTATACTGAGTTTGTACTCAATAAAGCTTAAATGCATGTAGCAAAATGTATAAACCCACTGTACAGAGCTGAATTAAACTAAACCATTAGTGGCTGACAAGACATCAGAATAACATAGATTAAGTACAGGAAGTGTTATGCAGAGGAAGTGAGCAGCAAACAATCACAATTTCACATACAGTTTATATACTATTTAATGGTACACTATTCTTTTACCTCTTACACTTCGCTTTCACTGCTGTTATTTTCCTCCTCCTCCTCCTCCTCCTTCTTCTTCTTCTTCCTCTTCTTCTTCTTCTTCTAATAATAATAATAATAATAATATCATCTACAAGAAGTGATGAGGGTGCCAAGCAATTCAGCAAGGCACCGTCTCCAGGGCAACTTGATGTGACCATGTTAAAAGCATTGCTGTAAACATTGATGTGAACTGATCAAAGATTGGATCTAACTGAGATATGAACTCCTGTCCTATTTTGGTTGTTCATTTTTGATTTAGCGGTAACAAACAAACAGTTTTGAAAATCTGAAATTTTTGTGGGGTTTAGGCTGAAGATCACCTTTTTCCAATTTGTTGAAAATTTTACTAAATTTGTGACCGGTGAAAAATATTGAAAACTATTTAATAGCATTCAATACGGCAGCTGCAGCAATTAAGCAAGCATGACAAGTTTCCATGTCTCAACCTTGGGACCATCCACAGTATTACCAGACACATTTTTTTATGTCAAGCACATCAACAGTCATGAACTAAAATGTATTGGTTTAGGGACATCAATACACTGCTGAGCCTCACTTTCTGCTTGACTTGATTTTGATTGAGTATGACGGCAAATTCTTTTGAAAATCCAAAATATATTGAAATTATTTTTTTGTGAGGCTTGGTCTGAAGATCATATCTGGCAATTTTGGTGTAAATAAGACACATTTTGTTGCCTGAAAATTTTTTAAACTTTGTCAATTTTACTATGAGGCAGAGATCAAAGTAATAAGGTTTGTTTAACCTAGGAATTAAACGGTACCAAGGAGTAGAAACCAACGGAAGTGGGAATGGGGACTTATTCACTTTTAAATGGTTGATGGACTGGGAGGACTAGATGGGAGCAAGTATGGAGGAAGACAGTCTGTTGTCTCATCCACAATGAATGCCTAGGAATATGAGTAACAATAAAAATAATAACAAGAGATTTGAGTGAAACTGGAGGAAGATAGCCTGTTGTCTCATCCACAGTGAATGCCTAGGAATATGAGTAATAAAAAAATAATGATGAGAGATTTGAGAGAACCTGAAACTCAACTGATCAGCCACCCTGCCTCGCCTATTTGGGAGTGTGTTACAAGGTTGAAACTACAGAGGGCTGTATATATTTACAGAGAAACGGAATATACCAACATGTGGGAAATTCTTCACTAATGTTTCAATGTGAACAACCAAATTCATAATCATTTAATACAAAATAAATTTCAACAAAATCAAGGTTTCATTTGTACAAACCCCAATTCCAATTAAGTTGGGACGTTGCATAAAGGGTGAATAAAAACAGAATACCATGATTTGCAAATCTCAAAAACCCACATTTTATTCACAATAAAACATAGACAATATCAGATGTTGAAAGTGAGACATTTTACCATTTCATGAAAAATATTAGCTCATTTTGAATTTGATGGCAGGAACACATCTCTGAAAAGTTGGGACAGAGCCATGTTTACCATTGTGTAGCATCCCCGCTTCTTTTAACAACAGACTGTAAACATCTGGGAAGTGAGGAGACCAATTGCAAGTGTTTTAGGAGAGAAATGTTGACCCACTGTAGTCAAATGTAGGATTCTAGCAGCTCAACAGTCCTGGGTCTTCTTTGCTGAATTTTTCGGGTTATGATGCGCCAAATGTTTTCTGTTGGTGAAAGGTCTGGACTGCAGGCAGGTCAGTTCAGCACCCAGACTCTTCAACTGCGAAGCCATGCTGTTGTGATGGATGCAGTATGTGGTTAAGCATTGTCTTGCTGAAATATGCAAGGCCTTCCCTGAAAGAAACGTTGTCTGGATGGGAGCTTATGTTGTTGTAAAACCTCTAAATACTTTTCAGCATTGATTGTGCCTCTCCATGTGTGTGTAAGCTGCCTATGCAATAGGCACTAATGTAACCCCATACCATCAGAGATGCAGGATTTTGAACTGTACTCTGATAACAATTTGGATGGTCCCTCTCCTCTTTAGTCCTTACGACACGGCGTCCGTTGTTTCCAAAAAGAATGTCAAAGTTTGATTCATCTGACCACAGAACAGTTTTCCATTTTGCCTCAGTCCATTTTAAATGAGCTCTGGCCCAGAGAAGACGCTGGCGTTTCTGGATCATGTTCACGTCTGGCTTCCTTTTTGAATGATACAACTCTAGCTTGCATTTGTAGAATGCACTGCAAACTGTGTTCACAGACAGTGATTTCTGGAAGTGCTCCTGAGCCCATGCAGTGAATTTCTGTGCAGAATCATGCCTGTTTTTAATGCAGTGCCGCCTGAGGGCCTGAAGATCATGAGCATCCAATATTGACCTTCGGCCTTGTCTCTTGCGCACAGAGATTTCTCCAGATTCTCTGAATTTTTTGAGGATATTATGTACTGTCGATGGTGGGATATTCAAAGTATTCGCAAATTTGCATTGAGGAAGTATTTCTGAAGTTGGTCCACAATTTTTAGATGCAGTTTTTCGCAGATTGGTGAACCTCTGCCCATCCTTACTTCTGAGAGACTCTGCCTCTCTAAAGTGCTCTTTTTGTACCCAGTCATGTTGACCTGATGCCAATTAACCTAATTAGCCGCAAAATGCTCCTCCGGCTGTTGTTTATAAGTACCACTTACTTTTTCAGCCTTTAGTTGCCCCATCCCAACTTTTTTGAAATGTGTTGCTGCCATCAAATTCAAAATGAGCTAATATTTCACATAAATTGGTAAAATGTTTCACTTTCAACATCTGATATGTTGTCTATGTTCTATTGTGAATAAAATGTGGGTTTAAGAGATTTGCAAATCACTGTATTCTGTTTTTATTCATGTTTTACACAACATCCCAACTTCATCGGAATTGGGGTTTGTAATTGGGACCCTTCATTCAGTAATTAGTGCAACCACCTCTTGCAAGGATAACAGCATGGAGTGTTTTACTATTATTTTTCACAAGGTTAAGGCACACATGGGGGGGGGGGGGGGGGGTATTTCGCTAAGCAAACGCTAAACGTTGATTTTGTTGTCACAGTACAATTTCTGTGTGGATCTTGAGGTCTGTTTTGGGAACATTGTCATGTTGGAAAGTCCACCTATGGCCATGTCCCAGCCCGGAGGCAGCCAAATTGTCAGCCAAAATGTCCTGATACTTGGTAGAATTCATTATGCCATTAATCTTAACCAGTGCCCCTGGACCTCTTAAATTAAAACAGCGCCAAAATATCACTGAACCACCATCATATTTCATTGTTGGTATGAGGTGCTCCTCCATGCATGCATTGCTGTTTTGACAACAAAGATGACGATGCTGTGTCTGACCAAAATGTGCAATTCTGGTCTCATCTGACCAAAGCAACTTGTTCTAGTCATAATTTAAATGACATATGGCAAACTCCAAGGACTTGCTTCTGTATCCTCTGGTCAGATAAGGCTTTCTTCTGCCAACGCTTCCAAAGGTTCTGGGGGTGGTGCCTGATGGTGCTTTTTGAAACCTAGTGACCCCAAGATGTCGCCAAGTTCTGCAGTGCCTCCATGGTGATTCTTGGGGACTTTCATGCTTCTCTCACCATCCACCTCAGTTTCTAGGGAGGCAAAATGCAGTTGCGTTCTCTAATCCTTAAGGTTTTCAACAGTTCCTTATCTTTGTCATTTTTTAATAATTGCCCTGACAGTGCTAAGTGGCATATTTAATTGTTTCTGAATCTTCTTGTAGCCATGACCAGATTCATGGAGGTCTATGACTATCTGCCTCTTTGAACTGACAGGTGTTTTGTTTTCTTCATGATGTTTGATGACAAAGGGACACTGCATTGGTGTTACCTAATTTTTATACCCTGGTGAAACTGGAGGTGATGAAATGGCTTAATAGTTATTTATATATTTATTTACATATTTATTGTTGATTTATTTTGAGTTCCAGAATATTTAGATAAAACTTAAATAAGTGGAATTCAATACCTGGTTTACTTTTGGTAGATGCTATTTACAATAATAATTAAGGGTGCCATTAATTGTGAAAGCTTGATTTGGAGGATATTGATTTTTAATTAAATCAGTGAATGATTTTTGTTGGTTCCACTGGAACATTAATATTGTACAGTATTTCTCACATGTTGTTATTTAGAGTTTCTCTGTAAATATATTTTTTAAAAATATTGTTTTTTATATTTTTATATTTACATTTTTTAAAATATTGTTTGTGCATTGCCAGCCAGGGGTGCCAGTAATTTCTGAGCCCACTGTAAATACTAAAATGGATTACGCTCTAAAGATGTTAAGTGCAGAGATTCAGGAAATTTTATCAATATTTGTCGCCACCAGAGGCTATGGGATGTTCAAATAGGTTTTTACGGGGGAAGGAATGTGGCAGGTGACAAAATGCCTATTTTCATAAATCAAAATCTGTCATTTATATGTTGATACATGTATTGTGGGGCCTGACCCTGCAAGATAGTGTCAGAGGCAGAGGTGGGAAGCCCAAAAAACAGCTGGAACCTGGATTTCCAGTGAAATACAAAAATGTATTGATAATGTTGGAGGGGAAAGGAGAGGGGAGAAACTAAAGCAAAAGTTCTTCCCGTTTGGGACACTTCTGAGCAGTTCCGTTCCTGGGGCATCGAAGCTCAGGCTCTAGTCAATCCTGAGCAATGGTGAGCCCCAGCCTCAGCCACTTACCACTCTTTACAGTTGAGCGTTGCCTTGCAAGGCTGTCCCAGAGTGAGCTCCCCAGTAGCTTCCCAAGCTTGTTTAAAAAGGCAGCCTGCTCGTCACCTGCAGCAGCTCCAGGTGTGTTGGCCCGTTTCCAGGCTGCCCGGGTACTTTTCCACTCTGGCGCTTTCCATGGTGCTGATGGTTTCTAGGCCTCCATCTGAGGCCCTTCATTTGTCCCTCTCCAAGGTGCTGAAGGCCTCCAGCATGTCCTTGGAGAAGTACATTCTATTGATTACTGCCCCAGCCTTCTCTGCCGGAGGAGGGTCGCCTCCTCTGGAGTTTTAAGTGGGCCTTCTGCATTGTGGGGCACCCACAGCCAGTTGGGGCACCACAGTATATACCTACATGCCAAATTTCAGCAAATAAGATCTTTGGAAGCAGTGGAATTGCATAAAGACGTTTCAAATGATCTTATTTCATTTAAACAATTTCAACCATCATGAAACACAGGCATTGCTTCCAACTCCTGAGTAAACAAAAGCGTGAGAAGTCGGTTTCCTATTAGTAGTGGCGAACTCCACCGTAACGCAGGTGAAACCGATAAACCTCCATGCACAAGGACTTCAATTCCGCGCGAGAAGCTCTTACACACGCGTTGATTGAATAATTGCTGACTACAGCAGGGGAATGTAAATATGCCACTAAAACTCACGCAGAATAAGTGAGAGTTGACAGGTATGCATTATTAATGAAAACTGACTACACCTGATAATGTTGAGAGTTTTTGGGGTTTCTGTAAAGGTAATTAAATCAAATAAGTTAAAACAGGTCATGGCCAATCATTATTTTTAAGGAATGGGTTTGAGCTTCCCCTATCGCCAGTTCACCAGCCGCCACTGATTTGAATGGTTCAGAAATCATTCTTCAGGGTTTAGTTACACTAGCGGCCGATGAAAAATATTCCAGGTTGAAATGATTATGCTTCATACACTGTTCAGATGCACGGAGGACAGGAAGTTAAGGACTGGACTCAGGTGCAAGGATGGACTTGGTTGTATTTATTATGCCTACTGCGCAACAGAGGGCACAAATGTTGCAATACGGAACAAAAAGGAAACGAGGGGGCAAAATGAACACTATTAGTAATGCAGACTCTGGGCTTTAGCTGCAGTAACAATGTATTATAAACAGGAGAACAAATGGAAGCGCGATTCCTTTAAATAAACTGCTGGTTTAAAACAAGAAACAGCACTACATTAGATCTAGAGAATAATACAGCTGTGTTTGCAGCTGTGTGACTGTCTAACTTCTCAAAAATGTGCTGCTCTTGCAGCGAGCATTTCATCAACCTTTTGGATCAATTAGTCCTAAAACAGCTTGACTTTAATTCGGCCATTGGAAAAATGAAAGGAGCTTTTTTGTGTGTTTACTTGGCAAAATATGGCTTCTTTGAGAATTCAAAAATTTTTGACACTATTCAAACAAGTGAATTATTCCGTTCACTTCTTCTCACAAGATTCAATTTGAGATTATATAGTGAAGTTAAGCTGTTTAAATTTCTCCAAAAACGGAGTGTTGTAACATTAGCAAAGTGTGTCCAAACTTTTGACTGGTACTGTACAAGTCCATTGCTGTAGTGATTGTTTTTTTCCGCTTTACACCCTGCACTGCACCTTCCGCACAGCAAAATGGCAAGATAATTTCACCCAATGAAATTTCACTTTGGGAGAATCTTATTTCGGTGGGAACTAGTTTAGCTGTAGGTTTGTTTTTCCAGCTGCAATATAGTTTAGCAAACTGCTGTTTCCTCCAGTTGCCATTTTAAAATGGATAAACCATATTGTTCAATTCTTACAAAGCAGCTGCGTGTCTACATAAGCTGGTGTCTCTTTTTTTATATGGTTTGGCACATAAAACAACACATTTAGTAAAGGCAGTACGTTGCTCTCATTGATTATCATTGTGTGATGCCCAAAAAATACGTGCATTCTTCTCTGTAAGTTCCGGATTTGGATGGTCCAACATGTTTATTTCACACGTACAGTGTGACCACATTAAAGAATGGAGCTTTGACGGAAATTCTGATGGGCCACAGAGTCAAGCTTGCTTAACGTAGGAGGTGTTACCTACTGGAGAGTCACCTGTGTGCATTTTTTTTTTTTTCTATCCCGCCACCACCCCCCCACTTTGGAGGACAACTTTATTCATTCAATCAGTTATACAATTAAGTATGAATCCTCCTACCATCACCCGACAAAACATACACACACGAAAAAAAAAAAAAAAAAAAACATAAAAAATAAATAAAATACAATACAGTAAGGATTACATTCACAGAGTTTTATACCTTTGGCATTTGTGATTATTAGCTCATCCATTCCATCTCTTATTATTCCCAACCTTCAGCCTCCCGAATTTTATCCCATCTTTTGGCATAAATTACAAGTCCCGTCTCATGGGCCATCACACACTCAATTCTACTGTAATACATGACAAAATTCTTGAATCTCTCAAGTCTTAACTCCCCAACAGATGTCAAATATTTTTGCAAGATATACAATTATATTACATATTTGGTGTTTTTCTTTTGTTACATCACCCAGTAATACTTTAAATAAATCTAGTTGTATACTATTATACTGAGATATCCAGTTTTGCACCTTTATCCAAAAAAGGGCTGTTACAGGACAGTACCAAAAGAAATGGTCTACTGACTCTACTTCCTCTTGACAGAATCGGCAGAGGGGTGATGGCTCAATTCCCCAGATATTTAGCATCTTTTTTGTTGCTAGAAACTTATATATTAGCTTATATTGAAAATATCTTATCTTCGGATCAAGTGATGTATTGTAAAGAATTTTGAAGACTTTATTCCATGGGACTGGTGTGTCTAACAAATTTTCCCAACTGTCTAGAATTCTATATGGTGTCGCAACTAAATTCTTTGTTCTTAAGTAAAATTTGTATATATATTTATTAATCTTTATTTTCTTTAACCATTGTACCATTTCCATATGAGGCAGACAGACTACATGTCCTCCTGGTCCTTTAATAATTTTTGATTTCCAAGTATTTGGTAAAGCTCCAATAAGTTGATTATATTGTTGCAGTGTGCAGACAGTTCCATAAAAACTAGTTAATTGTCTGTAGGACATGATTTTATTTTCCTCATTCACTATATCCTTTAAAAAAATAATACCGTTATCGAACATGCGTTTCCAGAAAATCATTCTTCTATCAACAAGTATATTGGAATTTAACCATATTATTTGTTGTAGAACTTGCTCTGCATTTTCTGGTGGATGAAACTGAAATTGCAACCAACTTTGTAGAGCTTCTTCCAGAAAGGTGGAGACACTGAAAAACATGTCAGGAATTAATTTGACATGCATAGGTTTAATCTGCAGGAATGGAAAGAAGCCTTTATCAAACATAGGATGGACACTTTTAAGTAACTTACTAGAAAACCAGTTTGAATTGAAATAGAATTTTGGAATAAGGAAAGCCTTCAGTGAAAGATTTAAAGCTTATAAATTTAATAATTTTAGGCCACCAGATACATAATCATTGTAGAGATACACACGTTTAATTTTATCAGGTTTGTCATTCCATATAAATTTAAATATCTTCTGTTCATAGATTTTGAAAAAATGATTCTTTAGGAGTTGGTAATGCCATGAATAAATATGTAAACTGGGATACAATTAATTAATTAATCAGAGTTATTTTGCCATAAATGGTCAAATGATTCCCTTTCCATGGGAGCAGAATTTTTTCAATTTTACTCAGTTTATTATTAAAGTTAACCGTTGAAATTTCACTAATATTTTCTGGGAGGGGTATACCGAGTACATTGACCGCTCCATCTGTCCAGTGAATTGGTAGATTGCACGGATGAGTGAAATTTTTATTTTTCAGGGAACCAAGTCTCAATATTTGACATTTTTCGTAATTTGGGTTCAGCCCAGATTGTTTTGAGTATTCATCCAGGTCTTTTGTAAGACTCTGAAGTGTTTCATAATCAGAATTCAGTTAAAAAATGGTATCATCGGCATACATTGAAATTTTTGTATTTAGATCTTGCATTTCTAGGCCTTTGATATTATTATTTGTTCGTATTTTTATAGCAAGTACTTCTATTGCCATAATAAACAAATACGGTGATAACGGGCAGCCCTGTTTTATTCCCCGTGAAAGTACAATGGGGTTTGAGAGATAACCATAATTTATAATTTTGGAAACGGAGTTATTATACATTACTTTAACCCACTGTATTAAAGACTTAACAAAGTTAAAAAATTCTAAACATTGGTAAATGAAATCCCATCTGATTTTATCAAAGGCTTTCTCGAGGTCTGCTATAAAAATCAAACCTGGTTTCTTTATTTTATCATAATATTCTATAAATTCAAGTAATTGTCTTATATTATTTGAAATATTTCTACCTTGTATAAAACCAGACTGGTCATGATGTATGATATCATGCAGGACATTCTTTATACGCAATGCTATGCATTTTGCTAATATTTTCGCATCATAGCACTGAAGAGTGAGTGGCCTCCAGTTTTTTAAGTGGACCGGATCTTTATAGTGGCCACTAGCTTCTTGTTTTAAGAGCAGGGAAATTACACTTTCTCGCTGAGTCCCTGTGAGAATACCTTGATCATATGAAAAATTAAAACACATAAGCAGGGGGTTTTTAATCTGTTCATAAAACATTTGATACACCTCTATTGGAATACCATACATACACCTGAGTGCATTTGATTGTCATCTGACTTTGCTATCACATGATTGCTTGGCCAGGAATATATAGGGTGCGTTCAAGCGCGTCTGCAAGTAAGCCCGCTGTGCGAGATTCCCGAAAAATTACACGAGAATCTTGCCTAAGTTGCGCGATAAGCCCTCCAAACCCCGTGACTTTGGCAAGATTCTTGTGTAATTTTTCGGGAATCTCGCGCAGCCGGCTTACTTGCAGATGCGCTCGAACGCACCCGTTGATCTTATTTAAGTTTGCCTTCCGGAGTAGCTGTTCCTCGGCACGCTAGCTCAACAATCGCTTGCATCGGAGCAGGTCCACCTGCTACTGGTTCATGGTATTCGCTATTGCTGCAAACTTCTATAATAATGTTAATTTTGCCTACTGCACCTCAGTGGATTTCATGTTGCACTTGGTCTTTGATCTCATGCTTGCCTAGCTATGCTGCTAAGCTGCTAGTGCTCGGTTATGAAGGCCATCATGCACAAAGCTTACTTGTCTTAAAACGTAGCTTGTTTCGAGACACTGCCTTCTGTGTTTGCTGAGGGAATCTTTGGTGTAATTGGTGTGATTTGTCACCTGTAAATTTAGAGCTGCACATGCTAATCCGGATGCAGCCACGAATGCTCGACAATTTCAGTTATCACTTGGCGAGGCAGCACTCTCATTGTCGCTAGCTAATTTATTTCTTCGATGGCAAGAATTGCTATCTGCTCACCATTGCGAACCGCCACTGTTCGAAAGCTGGTCTTTTCCGGGTGTCGAAAAAAACATTTGGATGCTTTGAAAATGTAAGTGCGCTGCGGTACTGTCTTAAATTGGGAACGTGCTAATTGGACCTGTATGTCTTGCAGACAAGTGTGTGCGGGAGTGCAAACATTTCGTGGAGTGAAGCTGCTGTAAGCTGCTGTAATATCGCAATTTTTGAAGTTACCTGAGCTGCTGGTTTCTCCTCATTTTTTACTCCTGGATAAGCGAACCTTAGGAAGGAATTTTTGTGATAAGACTCGAGCGTCATGCACTAATCAATCAATCAATGTGTCGTTAGCACGACCACGGGCGGTAAGATAAATATGCTCTTGGCACAGATGACTGGTCCCTAACTCACAAATGGCTTATCAAGGAGTTAACGATTGTCGCTTAGATTTTCTTTATATACAGGTTGCTCACTAGTTTCTTCGCATGGTCAGCGTACACGATTTGCAAGCCTAACAAAGCGCATCATGAACGTTATCTTACCGCGGCACTGAATGAGCTTACGGCTTTTATCGGAACCCTTATATCGAGTAGTGTTTATGCCTGATACTTTATGGATTGCTACAAATGATAACTTTTGGCCTTCCTGCTGAACCTAATTCACTCGGCTACAATGAAGTATTTAGAGATGGCAAATTGAAACTTTTGTGAACGACCTCTGGGACGGATGTTTCTTCTTAGCCAGGTGACTTGGTTTCAAACTGCTTGGCTTAATTTGAATGGTTAACTCTACTTCTACCTGGGTTCATGAACATACCGTCATTTGGATCGCCTGCTCATGTTCAATCCGAATTTTGCTCGAACAAGCTCTAAGGTTGGTGTATTGCGGACCCTACTTCAATTGCCTTGTCTTTGGCCTATTAATAGCAATTCATTGGCAGAATTACTACAACCACAATTCCAAAATAGTTGGGACGAAGTGTAAATTGTGAATAAAATCAAAATGCAATGACTTTCAGATCACATGAGCCAATATGTTTTTACAATAGAACATAGATAACATTTCAAATGTTGAAACTAAGACATTTTACATTTTTATCCATAAAATGAGCTTATTCAAATTTTCTGGCTGCAAAAGGTCTCAAAAAAGTTGGGACACAGGCAAAAAAGGGCTGAAAAAGCAATTAATATATAAGAGAATCTGCTGAAAGAACATTAAGCAAGTAATTAAGTTAACTGGCATCAGGTGTGGAACATGATTGGATATAAAAGGGATGTCTTAGAAAGGCTGAGTCTCTCAGAAGTAAAGATGGCCAGAGGCTCTCCAACCTGTGAAGGCTTGTGTAAAAAAATTGTGGAATACTAAACAATGTTCCTCAACGTCAAATTGCAAAGGCTTTGAAGGTCTCATCATCGACAGTGCATAACATCATCAAAAGATTCAGAGAAACTGGAAAAATCTCTGTGCATAAGGGGCAAGACCTTTACTGGATGCCCTTCTTCGGGCCCTCAGACGCCACTGCATCACTCACCGACATGATTCTGTCATTGACATTACTAAATGGGCCCAGGAGTACTTCAAGATACCGCTATCTGTAAACAAAATCTGCTGTGCCATCCACAGATGCCACCAAAAGCTCAATCATGCAGAAAGGAAGCCATTGTTGAGCATGATCCACAAGCGCCGCCGTGTTCTGTGGGCCAAAGCTCATTTAAAATGGACTGTAGCAAAGTGGCAAAGTGTCCTGTGGTCAGGCGAGTCCAAATTTGACATTCTTGTTGGAAATCATGGGCGTTGTGTCCTCTGGGCTGAAGTGGAGAAAGACCACCCCTCCTGTTATCAGCGTTCAGTTCAAACGCCAGCATCTCTGATGGTATAGGGATGCAATAGTGCATATAGTCTGGGACACCTGCATGTTTTAAAAAGCATCATGAATGCTGAAAGGTATATAAAGGTTTTAGAGCAACATATGCTCCCCTCCAAACCAGATCTATTCCAGGGAAGGCCTTGTGTATTTCAGCAGGACAATCCAAAACCGCATACTGCAGCTATTACAACAGCATGGCTTCGTAGTAGAAGAGTCCGTGTGCTGACCTGGCCTGCCTGCAGTCCTGATCTTTTACCGATTGAGAACATTTGGTGCATAATTAAACGAAAAGTCCGTCAAAGGAGACCCAAAACTCTCCAGCAGCTGGAAGCCTGTATTAAACAAGAGTGGGATCAAATTCCAATTGCTAAACTCGAGAAACTTGTCTCCTCAATGCCCAGACGCCTCCATTCTGTGTTAAAAAGAAGAAGGGATGTTACTCCATGGTAAACAGACCCCTGTCCCAACTTTTTTGAGACCTGTAGCACCCATCAAATTTTAAATGAGCTCATTTTGTGGATAAAATTGTAAAATTTTTCAGTTTCAACATTCGCTATCTTATCTCTGTTCTATTGTGAATAAAATACTGGCTGGTGTGATTTTAAAGTCATTGGGTCTCATTCATGAAACGTTCGTAAATCTGCGAACAGATTTACACATAAAAGCCTACTCTACTAAAAACCTACTCCGGATTCAGGAACACGTGAAACTGTGTTCGGGAAACTCAGATCTGATCGTAAAGATGTGTGTAGATCATGAATGCCAAACGATCGTAAATTGACAGCACGCTCCCGGTAATCAGCTATTTGCATAAATCTCCGCCCATGAATTGCCAATAACCGCCATATAAGGAGGTGTAGATGCATCCAGTCGACCTGTCAGTCAAGGCGCAAACAAAGAAAGACAGAGAAAGAAAAAGGAATTTTTCCGAAGCGGAGATAGAAATTATTTTGGGTGGAGTTTAGAAAAAACATTTTATTTTCATCTGTTAGCAGTGGTGTGACAGGGACAGGCAAAACGAAGGCTTGGAGGGAGGTGACAGATGCCGTTAATGTTATCTCTGCAGTCCAAAGAAATATGTCCGAGGTGAAGCGTAAATGGTTTGACATGAAACTAGAGGCAAAGAAACGCATAAGCGCACATCAGCCACAGGTTGAGGAGGCTCACAGTCACAACTATCAACTGCAGACGAGTGCATCGCTGGCATAATTGGGGAGACCTCTCTGTCAAGAATTATACCTGACGGAGACAGCAAAACGCCTCCACTTTTATTTTTGGAAATGGCCATTCGCCCCGAACGCCGCTCAATTGGGGGAAAGAGATCGGCTATCTGCCCCACAAAGGGGCCGACAAGAGAAGCAGTTCTGCTATTCGCACCACGGTGGGACGGATCAGAGAAGCACTTCTGCTATTTTCCTGCAGTTGGGCCAGTAAGAGATTTCATTTTATAATCCGCCCGCTCTCTGATCTTTCACGCTGAACACGCCATGGGCGAATAGCCTCTTCGTTTAGTTTTTTTTTTTTTTATTATCATCATTCAACATGTAGAAAGAACGTGTAATCTATTGAGTCGATTCACATAGATCATTCACAAACATGAACCTAATCTGGATCTTAAACCTGCCAATTGCCAACTAATTTAACTAAATGTGTTATATTTTTAATCGTTTGTCATGTTGAGGCTATATCACGTGTTTCAAAGGCATCTGCCTATTATTTACATAACAGAGCGCAATGTGAATTAAAATTGTAATTTACAATAGTGACAAGCATTATTTATATGTGTTCGTAAATTTACACAAGCGCTACACATGGTTGAAAGCATGTGTAGATTTTGTTAGTAGCTACGAACAGATCTGAGCTACTAAAATGTTGATGAATGCGAGATTCATGTAAATTTACGTCTAAGAACAGTTTACACACAAATTCGCTCTGCTCACGGTTCATGAATGAGACCCAATGTGTTTTGATTTTATTTACAATTTACTTTGTCCCAACTATTTCGGAATTGGGGTTGTACCATTTGCCGGTTATTCCTGTTGAAATATTCAATAGATGTACTCCGTGCATTGTTAGCTTACATAGCTGAAGGCCCTTTAAGCTATTATATATTCAGTCTGAATAGCCATGTAAGCTACAAAGTCTGCAGGCTTTTATTTTTATATTTTTTGCATGACTTTGATTTGCTTCATGCTTTTTAAATATTGTGGAGATAAAGCTTGAAATTTGCGAACTTGCTGTGATGTCAACGCCGTTATGTTATCTCGAGTTCTACCCACCTCCCCACGGTGCTTCAACTCTGTTGTTTGTTTAAAAAAAAAAAAAATTTGGGTTAGCTCATCGGCTTGGTTGCTACGCGGATTGATGGCGTAAACACGGGTAGCAATCAAACTAAGCCCTTTGTATCTGTGTTGACAGAAGTGTAAGTTTTCGAAACAAATCAAACTTGAGTTTCAAAATTGCCAGCTCTAGAGGTATTATTTATACATCGGTATAATGCACATTTCAGCTCACTTAGGATTTGTACGCTTTATTAATACTGTTTATCTGGTTCAGCTTGGTTTGTCAGAGCACTGGTGTTACGTTTTATGGGCTGCAGCAGCTACATCGTTGAACAGCAACCTGGGATTTGTCATCTATGTTCCGTTTGGTGCTTTGTGTCCTATTGAGTCTTGGTGCTTACGATGGTTATACAAGTGGAGAGTGTATTGAGCATTGGCCTGCTGTTCGATTCGTCTTTTTATACATTTATTTTAAAAAAGCAATTTCTCACTCATGTTCTTTAAAGCCGTTGGTTTCTCATTAATGCTTTCAGCAATGGTATGTTTGGCACAGGACAATGTTCATGTTAATTTTCATAATTCCATAATTTGAATAACCATGGCCGAAAATATATTAAGCGTTATTCAGATGACGGTTCCCTTACTGCTGGACCAAATTGTGATTGCCATGAATATTTAAATCAATTGCTGTTACGCCGCTTGAATTCTACTTGTTTCCAATAGTTATGCCGCAACAAGTCCTTGGTGTTTTTGGTCTATCCATTGCAGGTGCTGCCATTGGTAGCAGTGTCCAGTTAACTCCTTCAACCCCACAGCCCTCTACAGAGGGCTGACCAACATATTCCCTTCAACCCCGAATTCCTGTAGGGAAAATTCAAACAATCTGACTAATTGATTGGAACATATCAGGTTACATTTAATGGGATTCCAGAGATAACAGTAAGATACAATGTCCAGATAATGACCAGCCCTCTACAGAGGGCTGTGGGGTTGAAGGGTATAGTGATGCTAGAATATCTGGGGTTGAAAGAGTTAAGGTAACAGTTTGCAAATCGCATCGTATGCACCTTGTGACAAACTCACAACAAATGCTATTAACTGGAGTGCTCAGCAAATGTTTTTTGGGGAGAAACAGAGAGAAAGAAAGAAAAATAAATAAATAAATAAAAATTTTGTGGATGTGGTTCCGACAAAAAATTCTACCTCATGCTGCGAAATGATCAAGACTCGATGTAGCCATTCAAGTTGGCATTGGAATTTCTGTTATCAAGCAGGTCATACTCAACATTGTTCGTAAATGATTTGGTATTATATTAACATTACCTTTCCAATTGCCAAAAGCTCTGTGTTTTCCCCCTAATTTGGCAGAAATGTTTTTAGCATCAATTTGTTCATGCACTAGTACCGTAGTTTAGATATAATTATGATTGCTGTGTTGCAAGTAAGCCTTGGGTTGCTTGCCAACATCAAGCTCACGTCCTCAAGATGTGACTGATCTCGCGCATGCTCAGCAATGCATGGTGTGGTGACATGCGGGGTAAATAATGATCAAATATCAACAATGTCAGTAAACTAGCTTGTGCTTTGGTCATCTGCTCTCTGTCTCTCAATGTCTCTCTGGCTCTAAAGGCACGCTGTCATTAGCCTCTGGTCTTTGGGTTATGCCTGCATCATTGGTTTTGGGGGACTCTAGCAGCTTTCTCAGCTTTCAGATTGATGGATGCTCTTCATATTTTGCAATCATGGTATTTTTATTGTTATATCAACATTATTGAGTACACAACATTCTCATCGTATATAACCAGCACTGCTTCCACCTGCTGCTCTCCACTAATTGCCTGGTTTTGTGTTCCCTCCATGTCTGTGGTGGGGCCTTGCCCTGAGTGCTGCTGCTGCTGGTCTTTGCCATCATCGCCATCTGACCCTCTGCCCGAGTGCTGCCCAGTCTCCACCAACAGAACGGTCTGGTCTATGGTGTTTTCCCAGCGAACTACAAATCCTGGACTGCTTGTCAAATGGACTGTTTTGCATTATGGCAACCAAGAACCATGAACTTAAAATAAGTTATTATTTGCTTGATAAGTGAAAATTTTCTTATTCCATTGGCAAGCTAGTCAAAATTACCACAAATCAGGACGAATTTTTGTGATAGTGATTTTTCTAAAATAGTGATAGAAATAAGTGTTTTACGTCTTAAAACAAGTAAATTCATCTCACCTAGTGTATTCATCTTTCATTTTTTGCAGTGTAACACCTTAGGAATTTTTGTTATGGTGCAAAAATCAGTGTATATGTCACTGAGTCAGAGTAAATGAAGATGGAACACTGCATAAATGAAACAAAGTTTTACTTTTATCTGTCTTAAAATTATTCAGTTGCAGTCTGAAACCCCTAAAAATTACAGCACAGAATTGCACCATTACCTGTGCCATAGTTTATTCTAACCAAGTAAATCAGAGCAAAATTAGAGAGATTTTAGTTTGGGAATGTCTAGGTGGCCTCTCCAAGCTGACACTGTACCATTTCATATTTTCAGGTACCAAACTGTAAAACTCATTTAATTTCACTTATATGTCACTACAGGCATACATTTCATCCAAATACAACCAATTTTTAATTTTTAGAATTTAAAATTTTTTTATCATTATTATTTCTGCCACCTGTAGCCTATACAATTTCCGATTCAAAGATAAAACATTCAACGAAAATGAAGTTTGACTCCATTAGAGCAGATTTATTTTTTAAAAAGCTAATAAATAAAATTATAAATTCAAAGGTAATGTAAAAAAAATGGTTAAAGTAAAAAGAACAAAAACCCCAGCAATTATTTATACAAATAACATGCTATTAATGCCTAAGAAAGTACATATCTACACTGGAGATTGAACCCTGGTCACCTGGGATGCAGCACTGCAATCTAACCGCAAGGCTACACCAGCTGACTTGTTTTGAGTTGTCAAATTGCCAATATAAAGAATGTGTCAAGAAAACACATCAATCACCCCGCTTGTACTGTTGTGCTTACGGTATTCACACGGAATGGCATAAATATTCTGTCAGAAAACGACTTTGAAAGCGACTTTTGAATATTTAGCGGATATTTATACCAAAAATACCACAAACAAACCAGTTAAGCGTTTATATTGTCGCACTATTCAAGTACATGCGAATGGCTCATGGACTCAGTTTGACGCACTGGGAATGCAAGGCTCTATCTCAGGCTAAGTTTGTGCGACTAAGGTGGTTTAGAGCTCATTGGAAACATCAGAACCCATAGAATCAAATGGCAACCGACAAAGTCTTACTGACAGCATCACAAGCCGATCACAGAGAGGAAAATGCATTGCAAGCAAGCCAAATACTGAGGAGCTGAGATCTTTAAAGCAATGCACCAGAAAAAAAAAAAAAAAAAAAAACGTGCTGGGAGACTGGAAGATATAGTTTCGTTATAACAGGGACACATTGGGCTAACAATTGCAAGCGCCGATTTAACCTCGAACAGTTTTTTATTACAAAATATCAAAGGTAAGAATTTTTTTTGCTCATCTCTGTTGACTGTAAAGTGTATGCCTGCTGTTCTTTGAGTGTGGTGTCGGTTTAAAATGACAAGGCTTATATCATTGGATTCTGTGGACTTTCTTCTTTCATTTGAGGTATCGTTTATATGCATAGCACAAATTCAGGAGAAATTCTGGCGATTCAGCGCTGATATGATTTTATCCTATGTTTTGCTGCATGCTTATTTACTTGCTTGGTGCTTGAATTGTGTTCGGTTGAGGTAAAAATGGTCTACATGAGCTTCTGGCCGAGTTTCTTCGCAAAATGTAGATATGCCACATGACAATGTTGCGATTTGGAGACATGCTGTATTTATTATGCGTAACAACCGGCCCCCGGTACCGGGGCGTAGGGCTTAAGGGGTTAAGGTAAAACTAGCTATTTCAGACTCAAGAAATGTGACAAAATACACACAAACATTATGCGTCAATCTCTAGCCAACTTTACCGTTAGTTTATTATCAACAAATTAAATAATGATGTAATTATATTATAATTATATTAATTATAAAGCTCAATAACTTTTCACTTTTTTGCGTAGATCTATAACATTTCCCCCATTACAGACCCTGCTGTCTGTCTGTTAATTTTCAAGCTTATTTCCGAAATTCAGATTCACTTCCTGGTGAAATTTGTCTAACCTTCCAACAGTAGGTAAAGATGGGTGGGGACTTGACAGTGGGTCCATTGATAATAATGTAGTATTGTGTAATTGCATCACTTGCTGGTTCACTAAGATTATTCAGTGTGCTTCACTTGTTAAGGACCAGAGTTACATTAATTCTATAAAGTACTGAAAAATTTAGCAAGAATCTTTTCCAGCAGGACAAATACCACATAGATATATCAAAGTCCTAACAAAAATTGATAAATGACAACCTTTTCTGCAATGAACATCCCACTCTGGGCTTTAATGTCGCTGAAAACTTGTGGTCAGAACTGGGGAGGGCAGTCCATAATCTTGAAAATCTGAAAATCCATCCAATGTGTTCTCTAACCTTGTCACAGATTTTAGAAGACTCCTAGCTGTCATCATCGCCTGAGGGCTTTGCAAAGAAGTATGCCAGGGATGGAAATAGTTTTTACAACTTGTGTTTTTGTTCAACATCCTTCCATCCATCCATTTTCTGTCCCACTTCTTCCTTACTAGGGTTGCAAGGGAGCAAGAGCTGATTCCAGCTGATTATGGGTGAAAGGCAGGGACACATCCTGGACGGCATGCCAATCTATCATGGGGCACACACCAGCCTCACATCACTTAGACACACACTCATAACTATAGGCATTATAAAGTCTCAAATTAGAAAGACATGCATGCGTTTGGACGGTGGGAGGAAACCACAATACCCAGAGGAAACCCACACATACATGTGGAGAACATGCAAATTTCACACAGAAAGGCCCCAGGCCAGATTCCAACCCATTGTCTACTTGCTGTGCTATCCACTGCACTACTGTGCCACCTTTATGAATTAAGAGAATGCAGAAAACCTTAAAAATAACAATAATTGTAATTAAATTATAGGATGTTGCTGATTATATGCAGCTTTTTTTTTCTCAATTTACATTAAAGGCATCATTAGCTGGGTCTACATGGAGCCTAATATTCCAATTAGAATCTGTTCAGAAGCCCAAACTGAATAAAAATTGTCCATATAAACACCTTTATCAGAATAAACAGGCCTAAACCGAATGGAATTTCATTCGGTATAACAGGTGTAGAATATTCCTTTTCTCAAACCAATCAAAAGTAAAATTTTGTCATGTAAACGCATGTGTAAACGGTGAAACGGAAAGTTGTCTGGCTGCATTCTTTCTGCGCATGCTCCGTCTTAACATAAATGCGCAGTGATGTTTCTTCACTTGCAAATATGGTGGCTTCCAAGCAGAGCATGCAGAACTGGTTTACAGCGGAGTTTTTGTTTTTAATACAAACTCTTAAAAAACTGAACAGTATTGCACCCTTAGACAGTAAGAAAACAGAAACAGTGAACTGTTATAAAAAGTCCACAAAAAACTCAATGAAGCCAGGATAGACCGAAAGGTCGAACAAATTAGAAACCGCTGGAAAACTCTGAATACCGGCTACTATAAGGCTAAACAGCGCAACAGCAAAAGTGGATACGACCCCTCAAACTTTACGTTTTACGAGCCAATGGACAAAATTATGGGAGGACGACCACTGGAAAACATCACTGCAACAGAGTGGATGTGGGTTTTGAGGTGGAATCGTGTGATAGGGTGAGTTCCTCTCTTAACGCTGCTCCTCCATCTTTGCTCAATCACGTGATGTTTTCATCAATCTGCGCATGTCACTCAGCTGTAAAACATCTGCTCTGGTCAAATGCGGTGGGGCATGTAAACACCAGATCAGAATAGATCATGTCACATGTGAACAGTTGACCTGAAATCTTCAATCAGAATGACAAAAAAAGTCTGCTTGTGAACCTGGCCAATAATTCTGGATATCACTGAAACTGGTCTCTGGATATGCCATCATTCAATTCAATTACTAACTCTCTGAGAAGTCTTCTGAAGTCTGTAACGCAGCAGTAGTTAGGAAATAATAAGTCGATTTGCTCTTCTTATAAATATTCTTTTTGTAGAAGAATTCCATTTACATATTTGACAGAATTCAAGTCACAGCCGCCCTAATTTCCCATGCTTTGAGAATTTCTATATGGCAGTTCTCTGTGGCGTCCTTCCAAGCACTTCAGTGATAATAATTTTTTTTTTTTTTTTTTTTTTCGCGGGGATTTTAACCTCGTGAGACTTCAGCCACTTTCAGGACACGAAAAACCACTTTTACTCCTCCACTTAGCTTGCAAGTGCACCTTTGACTGGCCTCTTGACAATTTTAAAATGTCTAATTAGACGCTGAAACTGTCCATCACTCCATAGGTTTTTTTAGTTTTATACTAAGCCTCTTATTTCTTTGACACAAGGAAGCTGTCAGCCTGAGACGGATAAATGTTTTGGAAGTCAGTGACATTTTGTGGGAGTCTCTTGTCGCTGGTTGTCACAGAATTTCCTCTAAATCAATATGCTGTGCTTTACTGCCCTTAAAGCTTGTTTTGTGCTGGTGCCTACGCATGGATTTATAAGTAACATTATTCTCTTTATATACAGTAATCTTCATGACAATTGGGACGAAGACATTTTCATTCTGCAATTGTCTTGGTACACATAATTTTAAATTCATAATCAAACAATGTGCTTGCAGGAAGCATTCAAGTTCTCTGCTATTTCCAAAGGTTTAATTACGTATAAACTTTTGTTTCACAATGTAGAAATTGTGTTCACTTATGGTTTCTCTCTTTTAAATGGCTGAACAAATGGCATTTGGATAAATGGTCGTTTTGATCCACAGCCATTGTTTGCCTTTTGAATCTTTCATTGGTTATAGTCAACCTGAGGACCATAGCAATCGTAATTGGTCACACTTACAATAATGGTACAAATCATATGCTCAAGTAATGCTGAACTAATGCATGACTCATGATGATTTAATACATCAATTAATGCAGGATATATCATGAATTCCTGTTGCTCATCATTAACAAATGATGAAGTAGCCATTACTTTTTAGGCTCTGTTTACACTTTGTGCATAATGGTGCTAAGAGAGATGCAAGTGTCTTTGCTATTTACAGTTGCAGTCAAAATTATTCAGCCCCCGTTGCAAATTAGGTTTACTGGCAAAATTTACAAACTTTCAGCTGTTTGCAATGAACAAATCAAACAAGAACAATTTAAATGGCTCAACACAACAAATATTACAAGTGGCTTCTCCATATTCAACAGAAATGCCACTTTTAATGACTACTGCTAGCTGAAAATTATTCAACGCCTTCATGACAAGCATCTTTAATACTTAGTAGAGCACCCTTTTTCTGCTATGACCTGCTGGAATGTGATGCATAGGCAGGAAACAGCTTTTGGCAGTATTCCCAAGGAATCTTAGCCCAATCCTCATGGACAATGGCCTCCAGTTCACTAATATTCTATAGTTTGCATGCTGCAACTGTCTTCTTTAAATCCTACCAGAGATTTTTTTTATGGGGTTCAAGTGAGGCAACTGTGACAGGCACTCTAGACAGACTTCTACTGAAAACAAGCCTTGGTGTATATTGAGGTATGCTTAGGATCATTGTCTTTTTGGAAGGTCAAATGATGCCCAAGCGTCAGCCTCCCTACAGACGGAATGACATTTTCTCCTTGGATATCCTGGTATTTGACTGAATCCATCTTGCCTTCAACACTGCAGGTTTCCAGTGCCAGAAGAAGCTAGGCAGCCGCAGAGCATCAAAAAGCCCCCACAATTCTTCACTGTAGGCAGGATGTACTTTTCAGCATATGCTTCTTTATTCCTCCAGCAGACATACCACTGATTCATAATATTCCAGTTTTGTTTCATCACTCCACAGAACAATATCCCCAAACCTCTGTAGCTTATGTATATGGTTTGAGCATATTGGAGCTTGTGTTTTTTGATCAACTATGGTGTATGTCTTGGAGTTCGAGCATGAAGACCTTCAATGTTCAGTATGTGGCCTATTGTGCAAACTGAAACCTCAGTGCCTCCTGCCTCCAAGCCTTGCTGCGGGTCTCCTGCAGTCACTTGAGGGTTTTTGACCACCCGTCTCCTCAGGAATCTGGTGACAGCCATTGACAGCTTCCTTTTTCTGCCACATCCTGGCACTGTAGCCACTCTTCCTTTAACTCTGAACTTGCGAACTATGCTTCCAACTGTATCTCTACGAAAATTCAGTGCCTGTGCTACCTTTTTGTATCCTTTTCCTTGTTTGTGCCAGGCAATGATCTCCTCTATTAGGTTTTTGACAATTCTTTTGACAGCCATATTTCTAATATGCAATCAAATGTCACTGTCAAAAAAACCCCAGCTAGTGCAAGTATTTGATGTGTTCTATCTCAAGCAAACCTGATGCAACTAATTAAGCTCTTGATTAGCTACATTAGGTTTGCTTGAGACAACACCTGATTTGCAAATATGCTTTTATGATGGATTCTATTCAGGGGGTTGAATAATTTTGAGATTGCTGTAGTCATTAAAAATGGCATTTTGTGTTACATTTTGAGAAACCACTTGTAATATTAGTTGTGTTGTGCTATTTAAAATGTTCTTGTTTAATCTGTTTATCACAAACAGCTGAAAGTGTGTAAATTTTGCTATTAAACCCAATTTGCAATATGGGGGTTGAATAATTTTGATTGCAACTGTATGTACCAGTGCAGTTGTCATTATCCCGTCCAGCACCCAGTATGCATTAATAGGAAGTGTAATTGTGTCAAACTGAGCACTCATGGGTGCGTTGGTCTTAAAATGAGGTGTGGTCAGCCGCATTTATGGCTCATTGCAGTGGCGGCTGGTGAACTGGTGACAGGGGAAGCTCAAACCATCCCGTAAAAATATTGATTGGTCATGACCTCTTTTCAATCATTCATTTAAATTACCATTACAGAAACTTCGAAAACTCTCAACGTGATCAGGTGTGGTCAGTTTTCATTAATAACGCATACCTGTCAACTCTCAGGCATTCGGAATGAGTTTTAGTGGCATATTTATGTTCCCCTGCTACAGTCTGCAATTATTCAATCAACGCATATGTAAGAGATTCTCGCGCAAAACTGAAGTCCTTGTGCACGGAGGTTTATCAGTTTCACATGCATTACAGTGATTATGAGTCCAGACTTCTCACGCTTTTCTTCTCTCAGGGGTTGGAAGCAATGGAATTGCATGAAGACGTTTCAAATGATCTTATTGCATTTAAGTAATTTAAACGATAATGAAACACATGCATTGTGCAACTGCACTTCCCTGCAAACGTAGCCTATTTGTCTGAACGCTGCAAACATTTTGATTAAGAGCAATCTTAAAATCAATTAGATTGCATTGTTAAAAAAATTGCTGATACAGTAGATGGATTTCAGAGAAAGTATTGGATTAAAATTTTTTTTCCCTCATCCCTTCAATATCACTATAATATACGTTGCCAAAATAGCCCGTTGGTCACCTCTGTCATTTTTTAATAATTTCTTTATAATTATAGACTTACATATTGGTTTGGATCATTCAGTAAATAAATTGACTGATTAACTAATCAAGCGATCTTTCACAGGAACTGCTTGAAAGCAATTATGTGTTTAAGGGTCAGAGGCATGCGGCACGGCTCTGAAAGTCCCGTAACACCAGTGTTGCCGCTAAGGGGGGCATTGCGCTTTTGGATGTTCATCCTTTCTTTGCTAAAATCAATTCTCAATGGGAAAATAAATCAAATTACGAGCATGTTAATCTGTTGCCACTGGTTTTTATGCTTAGTCACTGAAAATAAATAAAAACAAACTTCTCTGAATTTAAAGTCTTCATATCACAACAGATTCTGAACTTGGACTTCATCCTACGGCTATAAGAAGATTCAGAATGTATGACATATAAATCTAAACCACAATGGGGTATGGACTTACAGTATATACTGTATGGCTACGTATATAATGTAAAATGCTGCTCTCAGTATGCTTTATTGTACATAAATAACTCATTTTGTGTTGCATGAGTCATTTTTGATTAGAAGATTGCCATTTTATCAGCTTTGTTATTTAATTATCCCTTGGACAAATTGCTGGATGCGCCCCTGATGGTTTGTGTCAATGGGGCTGTAGGGAAGATCTGACAATGAATAATTCTCTCTTGACGAGTTTCAATATATGCTGCCACTGAACTTCATCTACTTGGAGGATCAGTCATGAAAGTGACGACTGGTATTTAAATATAATTGTTTTTAGCAATTTGGCTTTTCGAACTAAAGTAAAACATGGCGTGATTGGGGCAATATAGGCATGCTGAGCAAGCTGAGGACAAACGGAAATGGCTTTACATGACTATAACTGCTTTGAGATTATAGTATCCATAGGCGTAGCATTCAAGTGCACATTAGTCAATTGTTGACAGGTTGTCATTCCATCATTCTGTATTTACATCCCATCATTACTGCATCTTTTCTGGAGTCCCAACATTTGCGGTTATAAGCAACAAATACCTACTCGCTTTCTAATAAGCGATAATAATCTGTCAGGTAGGAGCAACTTGGCAGGGATCATTGTTTGCAATGAGCAAGCAAGGTAGGTTAAAAGAGAAAACAAGTAAAAAAAGAAAGCACTGATAGAATGATAAGAACGCAACGTAAAGAAAAGAACACCAGTTTCATTTGGAGAGTTCTCAATCATTCTCTTCAATTCCAACTCTGTCAGTAAGAGTCACAGCCCTAAATCCTGTTTAACATTTCCTGACAGCACGATGCAGGGTAAAATGTGAGGGGAAAGCCAGTCCTCAGTCTTCCCATACATCTATCCACAGCTAGAAGGGAAATACAAGTGGAAGAGGACAATAACTCCCTCTTTGTTCATTAAAAAGCAACAGGGTGGCTTTAATATGGTATGGTGAGAGCTCACTCATTTGATGCAATGTCACTCCATGTACCAATAAACATCAGAGCTTGTGCATCTCTCCTGATTGTGTTTCTTTCACAATTTGATTCATATTGTGTCTCCTGGTTGGAGGCATTATGGTTCATATACAACCCCAATTCCCAAATAGTCGGGACAAAGTGTAAATTGTGAATAAAATCAAAACGCAATGACTTTCAAATCACACCAGCCAGTATTTTATTCACAATAGAACAGAGATAACATAACAAATGTTGTAACTGAGAAATTTTACAATTTTATCCACAAAGTGAGCTCATTTCAAACTTGGTGGCTGCTACAGGTCTCAAAAAAGTTGGGTCAGGGGCCTGTTTACCATGGTGTAGCATCCCCTCTTCTTTTCAACACAGAGTGGAGGCGTCTGGGCATTGAGGAGACAAGTTTCTTGAGTTTAGCAATTGAAATTTGATCCCACTCTTGTTTAATACAGGCTTCCAGCTGCTGGAGAGTTTTGGGTCTCCTTTGACGGACTTTTTGTTTAATTATGTGCCAAATTTTCTCAATTGGTGAAAGATTAGGACTGCAGGCAGGCCAGTTCAGCACACGGACTCTTCTACTACGAAGCCATGCTGTTGTAATAGCTGCAGTATGTGGTTTTGCATTGTCCTGCTGAAATACACAAGGCCTTCCCTGGAATAGATTTCGTCTGGAGGGGAGCATATGTTGCTCTAAAACCTTTATATACCTTTCAGCATTCATGGTGCTTTTTAAAACATGCAAGTGTCCCAGACCATATGTACTAATGCATCCCCATACCATCAGAGATGCTGGCTTTTGAACTTAACGCTGATAACAGGAGGGGTGGTCTTTCTCCACTTCATCCCAGAGGACACGACGCCAATGATTTCCAACAAGGATGTCAAATTTGGACTCATCTGACCACAGGACACTTTACCACTTTGATACAGTCCATTTTAAATGAGCCTTGGCCCATAGAACACAGCTGTGCTTCTGGATCATGCTCAACAATGGCTTCCTTTCTGCATGATTGAGCTTTTGGTGGCATCTGTGGATGGCACAGCAGATTTGTTTACAGATAGCGGTTTCTTGAAGTATTCCTGGGCCCATTTAGTAATGTCAATGACAGAATCATGTCGGTGAGTGATGCAGTGGCGTCTGAGGGCCCGAAGATCACGGGCATCCAGTAAAGGTCTTGTCCCTTACGCACAGAGATTTTTCCAGTTTCTCTGAATCTTTTGATGATGTTATGCACTGTCGATGATGAGACCTTCAAAGCCTTTGCAATTTGACGTTGAGGAACATTGTTTATAAAGTATTCCACAATTTTTTTACGCAAGCCTTCACAGGTTGGACAGCCTCTTGCCATCTTAACTTCTGAGAGACTCAGTCTCTCTAAGACATCCCTTTTTGTAGCCAATCATGTTACACACCTGATGCCAGTTAACTTAAGGGATGATCTGGGGTTAAATGGGCAAAATTTGATTATTTTTCCAAAAATTTTTTTTTTTAATAAAAATATTCTATCATAACCCACCTTTAATAATCACTAATTGCTACAAGGATTAAAAACTGAATTTTGCCATAAAATCATGATTTAAAAGCAACTGTGATGATGAAATTTATGCTTTTCACTCCAGGAAAGTGATAAACATTTGAATAATCAAATAATACAGCCTGAAAAATGGGTGTAAGCCACAGACTAAGACTGAACTCAACTTTTCAATGCGGTCTAATGCATTTTCCATTGATTTCCTTAGGTATTACTTTTTCAACGTTTCTCATGTTTGTGGCAGCCATAACTTTTTTATTTATCATTGAGAATCAATGAAATTTGGGCTGCAGGTACTTTACTTTATTAGAAATGCAATGACATAGGGAAATTTTGCCTATCTGTTACATACTTTGAATATTTTGAGTATTCGTCATATTCTGCGCAAACTAATTTCAAAATTTGAGTAAAATGCCCCAAAATCACAAAACTAATAAATTGGGCAAAGAATGGCTATGTCATTGCATTTGGATAAGCAATGGCTTTCAAATGATTAAAGAAAAGCTGAATTCTATCATAGAATTAAAGAGGAATTGGTGCCAGAAGTTTTCTGCATATTTAATGAGCTTGCTCGGTTACCATGGGAACCGCATAAACAGAAAAATGCCAACTTGTATTTTTTTTGGTGGTTATTACATATACCTCTTTAGATTAATTCTGAGTTGTTTCCTGGTGTCATTTTTCATTTAACCCCAGATCACCCCTTAATTACTTGCTAAATGTTCTTTCAGCTGATTCTCTTATATATTAATTGCTTTTCCAATTTTTTTGCCTGTGTCCCAACTTTTTTGAGACCTGTTGCAGCCAGAATATTTGACATAAGCACTTTTTGTGGATAAAATTTTAAATGTTCTCTATGTTCTATTGTAAATAACATATTGGCTCATGTGATTTGAAAGTCATTGCATTTTGATTTTATTCACAATTTACACTTCGTCCCAACTATTTCGGAATTGGGGTTGTATATATATAACATATTTCAATAAGGGATGATCTTGAATTGAACCAATTTTTATGCTAGTCAAGTTCAAGGAAATAGGAATTTACATCACAGTCTGCTGAGTGACATCCTCATTTGATCCTTAGTAACCACAAGAGCAGAGGTTGTTGATCAGATGCGACAGTTGCGAGTCAGTTAACTTTACAACCTCCCTTTCGTTTGTTTGCAGAAAGCATTTTTCAACAATTCCTCAGTATACATGTAATGGCATCCTTATGAAAAACAAAATGCCTTGTGTCACTTCATGTTACATGAGGTAAGAGACACAATGATCTGGGATCAGCTGACAGATTTGTTTTTCACCTACAAACAAATGACACAAGACATAATATGCCATAAAATATTGTTCAGTTTGTTAGTTCAAATTACATTTTCTTAGTCAACAGACATGAGAAAAAAAGTCCTTTGATGTTTTATCAGTAGTTTTATGTGATTCCAAACTGCAGATATACTGGGAATGAACATAATATTTGATTATATTAGCTTTAAAAATGGCTTTAACTCTAAAGTACTTAAACCACTATTACAAGAGCATCAACAGTGGTGTTGAATTATTAATTTTAATGCTAAATAGAAGCATGTAGTATCTGCACAAAATAGGTCTTACCAGCAGCACTATATACATTTTATCCAAATTTGTTTATTAGCTTGTAACAATTGCAATATTTTTTTACAAAGCCTTTTCTTTCTTTGCATTTGGTCAGTTTTCTTTCTTGACACAGGCCTACAATAGTTTTCAAAGGCTATTTCAACATTATCACTCTGGACAGTCATTGACTGTGATGTCGTGATAATTGTCAGAGTTACAATTGAAGAGTTCATTTGCAAAAGCAGATAAAGGCCATTCTTAAAATGAATAAACCAACAGCAGTTTGATGAATATTCCTTTGACTACACAATCCAAAAACATCATTTGAGAAAAGTAAAAAATTTTGAGATCTTTCTGAAATAACCCAACTGCAATTTGATTGCTATTCCATGGCGTGCACAATTAAAGAAAAGATGATTTAGAAAAATATATCAAAATGCACATAACTTTTTTTTGCAAATGAACTCTTCAATTTATCTTAGGCTTCAACTATCACCAGGATATTCAAAAATATGAGCGCTTGTTCAAGCAGTAGTTCTAATTTTGCTTTGTTTGTAAACATATGCATCATGCCACTTCTGTTTACAAAGAGAATAGGCTTATGCTATCTGGGAATCAGTTTTGTTTAGATTCGTCATCAGGTATTGGGCATGAGCCACAAAAGAGATTCTCAGTGTTTGTTCGTGCATCATTTATCCTCTCAGGATGCAATCGCAGGCTTTTTGTTGAACCAAAGAATAGATTGGTCAATGCGACTGAAAGGGTCCTTGACACTACATCAAGCGAATAGATTTGGTTTCCATAGAAACCTCTCACAAGTGCTACATTCTCAGAACTGGATTCCTTTACTGGATCATCTTATGATGCTGAAAGAAAAGGGAGCAGTAAATAGAGACGCCTATGTCTCCTCATGGAAATGAATTACTTCTGTCTCTCTCATTGTGAGCACCAGCTTGTGCTTTTCATTTAGGAGCTGAAACACTCCACTGCAAGAAGTCATTTTTGTAGACAGAGTTTAATAGACAGCTGTGTGCCTCCTTTATTTGGATAACTTTATTCACTTTTGCAATTTTAGATCATAAGATCATTCATGTAATTTAGATCGTTATTTGCAACCTTCAGGTGCTCTACATCATAAAGATACAGTGGGATCAAAAATTACTCGCATCTCTGACTGACAATGCACAAAAAACAGATAAAAAATGTTAACAATATAAATATAGAGAAAAGGAATATACCAGCATGTGTGAAATGCTTTACTTTATTAATTTTTTTAAAGGTTATTTTTTTTTTGGGAATTTTCCCTTTATTCGACAGTTATACAGTGTAGAGAGACAGGAAGGTTGGGGAGAAGAATGGGGGAAGACATGCAGCAAATGACCCGAGCCGGGTTCGAACCTAGGTCGCTGCGGGAAGGACCAAGCCTTTATGGTACGCGCGCTTAGACCGATGAGCCACCAGGGCGCCCCTACTTTATTAATTTTTTAATGGAAACAACCAAAATCAGAACCATCACCTCATACTTAATGAATTTCAACAAAATCAAGGTTTCATAATTATTGGCACCCTGTATTTAGTACTCAGTGCAGCCACCTCTGGCAAGGATAACAGCATGGAGTCTTTTCCTTTAATTTTTGACACAGTTAAGGCAGACATTTGGGGGGATTCTGGACCATTCCTCTGAGCAGATCCTTTCAAGATCCTTCACAGTCTTGGGTTTGCGTTAATCAACTGCCCTCTTCAACCTGCAAGTTTTATATTGGATTGAGGTCTGGGGACTGAGATGGCCATTGTAGAATGATTTAGTTGTCACAGAACCATTTCTGTGTGGATGTTGAGGTATGTTTTGGGTCAATGTCTTGTTGGAAAGTCCACCTACGGCCCAGTCCCAGCCTTCAGGTGGAGGCAACCATGCAGATTTTCAGCCAAAATATTCTGTTAGTTGGTAATTAATTGTGAAATTAATCTTAACCAGTGCCCGAGGACCTCTTGAATTAATACAACCTCAAAACATGACCGACCCACCATCATATTTCACCATGGGTATGAGGTGCTTCTCCTTACATGCATCTCTGCTTTGATGCCAAAGATGCTGATGCTGTATCTGACAGAATGTGCAATTTTGGTCTCATCTGACCAAAGCACCTTCTTTCAGTGATCATTTAAATGATGTTTGGCAAACTCCAAGAGCTTGCTGCTGTGTCTTCTGGTCAGAAAAGGCTTTCTTCTGGTAACTGTTGCAAGGGGCTTGAGGTTGTGGAGGTGGCGCAAGATGATGCTTTTTGAAACCTGGTGACCCAAGATGCCACCAAGGCCCGCAATTCCTTCACAGTGATTCTTGGGGATTTTCTTGCTTCTCTCACCATCCTCCTCAGTGTCCTGGAGGGGGCAAAATGCAGTTGTGTCCTCTAACCTTGAGATTTTCAACACTGTCTTAATGATTGCCCTGACAGTGATCAGTGGCATATTCAATCGTTTGTGAATCTTCTTGTAGCCATTACCAGATTCATGAAGGTCTATGACCATCTGCCTCTTTTGCACCAGCAGTTGTTTTGTTTTATTCATGGTGTTGAATGACAAAGGGATATTGAATGTGTGTTACCTCATTTTCATACCCTGGTCAAACAGGAAGTAATGCAATGGCTCAATCTAGTTCCTTAACACTTAGATAAAACTTAAGTAAGTGGAATTTAATATCTGGTTTAAGTTTGGTTGAAATTATTTACAGTATTCTTTAAGGATGCCATTTATTGTGAAACCTTAATCTGGCAGAAATTTATTTTAATGAAATCAGTAAATGATTTTGATTAGTTCCATTGGAACATTAACATCGCACAGTATTTCTCGCATGTAGTTATTTAGAGTTTCTCTATAAATATATCTTTTTGAATTTTTAAAAATATTGTTTGTGCATTGCCAGTCAGGGGTGCCAATTATTTTGAAGCCCACTGTAGGTACTTAAAATTCTGAATCCTCTGAAAGGAGGATTCACCACTGCTCATGATGATTTATGAGCTGAAACACTGCACTGCAAGAAGTAATTTTGTAGACACAAAGCTTAAAAAGCAGCTTTGTGTATGCTTTAGTTCGACAACTTTATTCACTCGTATAATTTAGATCCTTATTTGTAACCTACAGGTGGTCTATATTATCAAGAAGATAGTTGCTCAAAATTCCTAATCCCCAGCAAGGTACCTTCACCACTGTTCCAAGTTTTCTCCATTTTTAGATAATGGCTCTCACTGCGGTTCACAACTATGTCTCTCATCTGTTCTTGATTTTCTATCGATTATGGCATCATGTGCTGCTTTTTGCCTACTTCACATTGCCAGACAAGTTCTATTTAAGTTATGTTAGATCCAGCAGGGTTGGTCATAATTATGTCAAGGTGTTTCTCTTTGAAATTGAACCCAATTATCAATTAAATGAGCTTTATTGTTTTATTTAGTGACTAAGTGGACAATTACGTTTTTACTTTGGGCCAGAAATGGTTGGATAGCATTTGCCCTTCAATAATGAAATAATAATTTGAAAATTACATTTTTTGTTCACTCATATTTTCTTTATCTAATATAAAAAATTTGTTTGATGCTCTGAAACATTTAAGTGCAAAATCAGCAGAAAAAAATAAGCACAATTAGAAGAAATTAAGAAGGGGGCAAACACTCACTGCACTGTTTTTTACAAGCAAATACCATTTGTTGTTGGGAAGATTCACACATTGTGCATGTTTGATTGTTTTGTAATATACAGGGGCGGATCCATGAATTGGTGAAAGGGGGGGCGCAGCAAAGAGCGGGGTCTGGGGGCCCCCAGAAAAATTAGAAAAATTAATGTGCTGAAAACACTTTTCTCTGGTATCTTGGGAGAAAAATCTGGCCTATCTGTTCAATGATTTTCCTCCCAAGGTTCCAAAAATTAAGCTAAAAAAACTTTCAAAGCGCCATTATAACACAGTTTTACATTAACTCACAACTTGAACCTTTACCTAAGACTTTCACTTTACTGTCAAAGTTCGTGACCTTAACCCTTTCACTGCTGTGGGTGACTTGGTCAAAATTTCAAAGAGGAGAAAATCTTTCGAAATTGTCCAACCCTACAGTGTTGGCTTTCATTGGAAAGTTCTTGATGAGAGCTTTCCAGTGAATACCAATGTGCTATGGTTCAAGCGATTTTCAAAGGTTTTGATGTTTCAGAAATGTTAACAGAATCACCACTAGCAGTGACAGGGTTTGACCATATTTCCCACAAAACATTGATATTATTAGTTTTTGAGTTTATATAACACCAAATAGCCTCCACCAAAATAATTGTTTTGTATATCTAACATGCAAACCCAGTGGCTAAATGCATCTGTGATTTTAGCAGACGTTAACACATCACCAAGTCTCCCCTCTCCCTCAAGTCCCTAAACCAGGTTTAGTAAAAGATACCACACTCAACAGCTTGTAAAAAGTTATTACAATGCTGTGATTGCCTTTTTTTAAAATGGTTCTAAAAGATGAGGCATTAATGCTTCCTAAACACTCCCAAGTGTTGTGAGAGTAGGCAGTGTTGTCATACACATAATCCGAGTCACAATTAAGTTGAATTTCTGCACATGTGAGCGAATTTACTAATCTGGAGGCAGTGGTTGGGTGGGTTAATGTCCAAAAACAAACTATCTTATTTATATTAAAGATCCTGTTTATCCTCAAGATGTCCTGATATAAATTTAATACAATGATGCTGTCCTATATTAAAACATAACATTGTAAACATATAAACTGTTTTTTTACTGAAATATTATTATTATTATTATTATTATATTGACATGAATTAATGTGAAAAAGAAATGTGGCTTTAGGGCCATTTAGAATTTTTCAATAAGGCCATTGAACTATTTGGATTGACTCATACATAACCTTTTTAAAATAATGTTACATATCTTACTTACAGACTCTAAAGGGCATAGAATAGCTCACTAGCTTCAGAACCGCAGTACTCGCTGGTTACAAATTAAATGAAGGACGATTCTGAACGTCAAGACGGGGTTTTGGAATAGAAAATTTGGAAAGTCTTCCGGTATTCCAGGACAAATTTTATTTGACACCGTAAAACAACGAATCAATATGCATCAAATAGTAGGCTATGAACAACTGGTCCATCAGTGGGGTCCTTTTGTAAGCTCAAGCAAATTTTAACCGAACGTTGCAATAGCCTATTAATTTAACGTTAGTCTTACCACTCCCATGTCCCCCTGCAAATGAAAACTGCTTGCCACGAGGATCATCATGGCCAAACAGCTGGTCATTTTTTTGCATTTGAAAGGCTGAGCTTCAAATGTCGGTTTGCTTTATTCCCTAAGCTTTTCCGCCTTTCCATTGCTTTCTGACATTTATAGTTGTTAAAACGCGTTTTTGGACTGTTACTGCAACAGGGGACAAGCAAGGCCATTGGTCGAACAAATTTCCCAGCATGCCTGCCTTCTTAAACTTTAGGACGAAAACAAAAAAGTCAAATAAATTGTACATAGCTTAAGTCCATGTATCGTTTTTTATTTGCAAGAAAAGAGTTTTGGTCATTCCTATTGCATTCAGCAAATATATTCAATTGGATCCAAATAAATTTGCCATGATGCAAGACAACCGTAATAGTAAAGTTAAATCATTAAAAGTGGTATATAAGCCTTGAGGACTACTATATTAGATGTGGTTGTAGAAGAGATTTTCATAGATTATATTTCACGAGAATATCTGTGCGTGTGCACGAAATAGATTTGGGTTTATAAAGGGAGAAATAGTCGCGCCATTTTTTCACTTTCTGCGAAAGAAAGGGGGGGCGTGCGCCCCTGTGCACCCCCCCTTGGATCCACCACTGATATAAGTACATGAGAATTTAAGCCTTGACAGATATACCACAGTTCTTGGAACAAAATAGTTTTTCGAGCACCATTAACAGTATTTGAATCAGAATTCCCGATCCTATTAAAGCACATGCTTTTGGCACTGCATCAGTAACACGTTGTAAGAGGTAATTTAGGTTTTGTTACAATCCTGGCCAGGAATCTAATGTGGAGGTAGAGTATAATCCGATGGTAGGATTTATTCAAAGTAAGACAGTTACAGTGGGACACAGCCTGGAA
This sequence comes from Gymnothorax javanicus, assembly GCA_029692085.1. NCBI lineage: Eukaryota > Metazoa > Chordata > Actinopteri > Anguilliformes > Muraenidae > Gymnothorax > Gymnothorax javanicus. The sequence goes on from CM056202.1 coordinate 53,355,550, forward strand.
GAGAAAAGCACAGCTCAGTTCAGATGTCATGGGCGAAGCAGTTTAGGCAGTGCTTATCTCCGGCCAGTGGCATTCTGGGATGACATTCAGATGGAATGCACACTTTGCCAGACTTAAACTGACTGAAGGCAAAAAGAACTAGCTTTGGAGGACCACGGTTCCAATTCTGATGACTGTAGAAGGATTTGGAGCTTGTTCCTAATAAATTGGACAGAGGAACGTACTCGGAGAGGATTAACAGGAATGCGGTCCCAATCCTGGGGACTGTGAAAAAGGCTTGGGAACTTGTAGCTATTAACTGAAGGAAGGAAACTTCCATATATTACTATCATCAAAGATTACATTTTACTTTCAAAAGGCGCAGAATAGTAAATACTGACTGGTCCAAAGCACAAATGGTGATTTATTACCCAGCAACCTGCTACTCAAAAGAAGGGGTATAAATATGTCACTGATTTACATTACCGGTTAAAAGTTTTAGGACACCCCAATTTTTCCAGTTTTTTTTTGAAAATTATGCAGTTCCAGTTCAATGAATAGTTTGAAATGGCACAAGGGTAAGTGGTGAACTGTCAGAATTTTAAACAAAAGGTAAAGTTTTTTGTACGCCGCCGAGTAGGTGAAAGGATGGTTCCTCAGTGAGTGACATCAACTGTCAAAAATGGAGGAGGAAGTGTGATGGTCTGGGGCTGTTTTGCTGGATCCAGGATCAGTGACTTACAGAGTGAAAGACACCCTGAACCAAAATGGCTACCACAGCATTCTGCAGCGCCATGCAGTACCCTCTGGTATGCGCCTAGTTGGTCAGGGGTTCATCCTACAGCAAGATAATGACCCAAAACATAAGTCCAAGCTCTGCCAGAACTACCTTAGGAAAAAAGAACAAGATGGTAAGCTTGATAACATGGAGTAGCCAGCACAGTCTCCAGACTTAAACCCCATCGAGATGGTTTGGGATGAACTGGACAGAAGAGTGAAAGCAAAGCAACCTAAAAGTGCCACACATTTATGGGAACTTCTGCAACAGAGTTGGGAAGAACTTTCTGAAGAATATTTGATTTCCATTATAGAAATAATGCCACGAGTGTGTTCAGCTGTTATATCTGCCAAAGGTGGCTACTTTGAGTCAAAAGTTTAAAATACATTTTGGTTTATAAATTGATTCCATGATTTCTTTTTTAACTTCGATTGTTAATATGTTCTATCATGTCTATGCTTTCATAGCTATGATGGAACAAATGATAGCTATGAAACAAGACACAACCGGGGAGAAAGGGAGCACCCAAGATGCAAATCAATGGAGACATTACTTCTAAAATGAAAAATATGATTTGCTTATTTACTAAGACTAATTGACAGAATGACGGGCTAATGTATATATCTACAGCATTTTTGCTCATGACTCCTGAAATTGAAATGCTCTTGAGCCAGCAGAGATTCACATTTCAGATATTTTACATGAAATGAATGACTTTGAATTCATCCTTATGGGTGATCTAAATTGCGACTGGCTTTCAGGAACCTCAGATTGCTTGAAAGAAGTATGCGATGCCTTAAATTTGGTGCAACTTATCAATGAACCAACAAGACGAAATCCCAAAGCACAAAATAAATCTACTGTGCTTGATTTAATTATAACAAATACAGTTCATAAATACACCTCAACAGGCATATTTTGCAATGATGTTAGTGATCATTCTGTAATTGCTTGTGTCAGGAATACAAAAATTCCAAAGGTTAAACCCCGTCTCATTTTTAAAAGACATTTTAAAAGTTTTGAACAGCAGGCCTTCCTGCATGACCTGTACTGCAGTGATCGTAGCAGAGTTTCTCTGATTTCAGATGTTGAACTGGCATGGGAATATTTTCATTCAATTTTCCTTTCTATCGCAAACAGACATGTACCAATCAAGAAGTTTAGGGTTAGTGGTAGGGACAATCCTTGGTTCTCAGACAGTCTCTCAGAGCTAATTTGTTTAAGAAATAAACTGTGGGCACGAGCTAGATTTTCAAACTCCCCTGCTGATTGGACAGCATTTAGATACCTACGGAATAAGTGTACATTAATTATTCGAAAATCCAAATCTGAGTTTTATCTGAAGTCTGTTACAGAGAACTTAAATAATCCCTCAAAATTTTGGAAAACAATTAAATCCTTGTCCGGTACACATGTGGCCTCAAGCCTCCCAGAACAAATTCTCGTTGGTTCTGAGGAAGTAAAAGATAAAGCTGCCATGTTAAATCAGTTTAATGAACACTTCATTCGGGCTGGCTGCGTATTTGATATGCAGAATGTAAACTTATCTGTCCAATGTTCTGCCATTCCAGCAGCTGATCAAAACTTGGATTTGTTTGATTTTAAACCTATTTCAGTTTTACAAGTTCATAAAGCTCAGAGAGGCATTGATCACAAAAAGTCTGCGGGTCCAGACAATCTGGATCCTTATCTCCTTAAGGTGGCAGCTGATATTATTGCTGAGCCAATCACTCATATTTTTAACTTGAGTCTTCTTTCAAACTCCATCCCTAAAATTTGGAAAGCTGCCTATGTTCTCCCTCTACTTAAAGGTGGAGACCCTTCAGAGATGAATAATGACCGTCCTATTTCCAAACTCTCAGTCCTGGCTAAGATCCTTGAATCCCATGTAAATTTACAGTTAAAACAGTTTTTAGTTGATAACAATATTTTATATGATTTTCAGTCGGGTTTTAGAAGTGGCCATAGCACTCTCACTGCTGCTACAATCGTGACAAACGATATCATTGGTGCCCTGGACAGAAAACAGCATTGCGCTGCCTTATTTGTTGATCTCTCTAAGGCATTTGATTCAGTTGACCATGGACTGTTACTAAACAAACTAAGAACTATTGGTTTCAGTCCTCAGGCTGTAAAATGGTTCAAAAATTACTTTATAGATTGTACTCAGTGTGTTTATGCAGAAGGCCATAAATCTGAATTTCTTGAGATAACTAAAGGTGTCCCTCAGGGATCTATTCTGGGGCCTATTCTGTTTTCTATTTTCATAAATGATCTCTGTAAAGGCATTCAAGCAAAAATTCATTTATATGTGGATGATACAGTTATTTACACCCATGGCCCCTCCATAGTAGGGGCAGTGCAAGAACTTCAGGCCGCATTTCAGACATTACAAACTACATTAATTAGCTTAAAGTTGATTTTAAATACTCAGAAAACAAAGTTTATGGTCTTCACAAAAGCTCGCACACACCAGTTATTAGGTTTTATAGCATTATTACATCTGAAGGGAAATCCATTGAAAGGGTTTCCTCGTACAAGTACCTGGGTATATGGATAGATGACAAACTCTCATTTAATGTTCATATTACTTCTCTCGTCAGGAAGCTTAAAATGAAGATTGGCTTTTATTTTAGAAACAAATCTTGCTTTACTTTCAATGCTAAGAAAAAACTTGTGGAGGCTACTTTCCTGTCTATGATTGACTATGGTGACATATTGTATATGCATGCAGCCTCCTCCATCTTACGTAACCTTGATTCAGTGTATCATGCATCTTTACGTTTCATTTCAAATGCAAAGTCACTTACTCACCACTGTATTCTTTCTGATTTGGTTGGCTGGACATCACTGACCATTCGCAGACAACAGCACTGGTACATTTTCATCTATAAAGCAATATTGGGCAAACTTCCAACCTACCTCTGTAACCTTCTCTGTGTTAACTCTGGTAGTTACCAGCTTCGCTCCTCTAAGTGGTTACTTTTCAATATACCCCGAGTTTTAACTGTTTTGGGAAAAACTGCATTTTCCTACTATGCACCATGGGCTTGGAACAATCTGCAGAAAGATCTTAGATTAGAAACACACAAATCCATTGATAAATTTAAGGGCATCATAAAGAATGTGGTGACGAAGACATGTGCTTGTTTCTCTTGAGAGGTCCACTATATTTTGACTGTTTTAATAGTTTTTTTTTTTTTAATGCTCTATTTGTTATATTTTAACATGTTGTGATTGGCTGTTATCTTGGCCAGGTCTCTCTTGTAAAAGAGATTCTGAATCTCAATGGGACTTCCTGGTTAAATAAAGGAAAAATAAATAAATAAAACATATATTTGTTGGCTATAGGTTTATAGACAATACTAGGATTTCAATAAAATAATAAGACCTTTTTCTGCTGCGATCAATATTTGGTAAATACAACCCCAGATCAGAAAAACACTAAATTAAATTTAAATTAAACCCAAAAGCAGTATTTTCTATATTATCTCTGACCTGTATTTCATGGAAAACAGCACAACTGCACATTATTTGATGTTTCATCGCATACATGGTATAGATTTTCCTACACAGACACTCATTCAGTTTTGATTCCTGCAATATATTTTAAAAAAAGTAAAGTATTAAACACTTACACCCATGAGCCAAAAAATGAAAACCACTCACAGATGCAGCAAATAATGTTGATTTGGAGTTTCTTTTCATTCTTCTTTTATAATCTAATGAACAAAAACCTCCAACAATACATGGAATCTCCAAGAAAGTTGAGATTAGTGTGTACCTTCTGTGGCGACGGGGGCAAAAGATGTCCACCGTCCACGTCATGCCACCCAGGACTGTCAATTCTCCTCCCCTTATCATCTCCCTCCACCAGCAGCACCATGGACAGCACATATTGGGCAGGCCTTCGTTCAGCACCACCAGCCACCACTCTACGCTGGACCGCTCCCTCCAGTTAAGACCAGGCCCATGAGAAGGGCTCTCAAAGTGCATTCTGCACAAGCCCACGCACCTGATCCCCGTCTACACCAGGCTAAAAACCAATATTTAACCGGCAAGGCAGCAGATGGGGTTCAGTTTGGCTGAGAGCGTGTTTCGCAAGTGCGTTACTAACCGCTGTTCTCTCTATACTTTTCCTATCAGAGTATAAAGGTGAAGAGATGGGGGATCCTGAGTTTACGTTCCCTCTAGAAAGCCTCGCTTAGGATGCTACTCTACCACGAGACAGCAGCTAATTCTCCTTAGGGTCTTAAGGCTCACAAAGTCTATTGTCCTTTGGTTTATTTCTGTAAATAAAATTACTGCCCTGTGGGCTGGATTCTCGCCAACCTGTTGCCTTGTCTGTGCCTGCTTTTATCGTGGTTTGCCACACTTCCGAATTTCCTAAATTGCCCTAGTTTCAATAATTGGTAAAATTTTGAGTCCAGCGGGACTTACGACCTGAAATCTTACTGACTAACAAAATGAGGGCAATTTACGAAATGATGAAGGTACATGCTAATTATTCAGATTTCCATTCTTGCAATCTCACATTGAAGGTGAATGTTATTGAAGCTATTTGTCATTATCACTCCCTAATCATTATGGGCTACATATTGGAATGATTATTCGGTGAACATATTGCTTTATTGTTAAGGCAATGTGCTTGGGAACAAGTTGAGAATAAGCTTGTGATAAAAGGTAAAGTCACTGCCTACTCTAATGGCACGTCTCTGTATAGTACAGTGTGAAGTGTCTGGTATCTTATCGCAATTTGGGATGTGAAAACAGTGATGATGCAAAGCAAATCTGCTTTTGCTAAGCGAAATTTGCGATGCAACATTCTTACCTCAGAGGGACTGTTTCTGCTGTCCTATTTCTATTTTTTTCTTTTTTTAATATTTGGCATCTCCAATCCCACCCGAATCTGGAATGCCCAATTGAGAAACTGCTGTCCTCTTTCATCACCGTCAACGATCTAGTTGCTGGCTCCCCATGTGCCCCACTTTCCTGCTTCCAACGCGACAACCATGATCTACTACTCTTGTACCATTACACAAATGCAGCCGGTAGTGGACTGGCTATTGGGCACACTAGTATTTATCCTGGTAGGCTGCTGCATAGTGTGGCCAGTCAATAGCTTTCATAGGCTCAACTTTCCTCTTTACTGGTCCAATTTTCCTATCAGCCATCATTTACACATTTTTCTAAGTATAGTTTACACTCCTACTGTCTCATGACTCTACAAACCTTATAAGCTTTATAAACCACTTTTGATGGTTGAACTTCACAAGTGTTTTCCAGCTCAAATAAATTTATTTGTATCTATATGTATATTTGCCTTACTCCATAGATATGTCCAAAAAACTGTTTTCTTGCTAATAAAAAAAACTATGTATAGACTTAGACTATCCACCATTTATTTACTTTGGATTTTTTTTGTCCCAAAAGTTTACAAAGGCAGGCTTGCTGAGACATTTGTTTGACCAATGGCCTTGCTTGTCCCTTGCTGTGTTAACAATCCAAAAACACACATCAGTGACTACAGAGAACAGATGGAAATATAAAAAGCAAAGGAGGAGGGGGAAAGCTTAGAGAAGTAAAGAAGCAGGCATTGGAGGCTCAGGCTTCCAAATGCTAAAAATTGACCAGCTGTTTGGCCATAATGATCCTCATGTGGCATGTAGCTTTCATTTGGAGGGGGATACGGTGAGCGGTAAGATTGACGTTAAATTAATAGGCTATCGCAAGTGCGTGTTTAGTTAAAATTTGCTTGAGCTTACAAAATGACCCCACAGTCGGACAAGTTGTTACTGGCCTACTATTTAATGCACATTGATGCTTTTTACTAGTGTCCTTTACTGTGTCAAATTAAATTTGTCCTGGAATTCAGGAAGACATTCCAAACTTTCCATTCCAAAACCGCGTCTTGATGTTCAGAATCACCTGTCATCATTACTCTAGTAACCAGCGAGTACTACGGTTCTGAAGCTAGTAGGCTATGCTATGTAATCTAGAGTCTGCAAGTTAAGGTATGTAACATTATTTTAAAAAGCCTACGTATGAATCAATCTGAATAATTCAATGGTCTTATTGAAAAATTCTGCAATCTAAATGGCCTCAAAGTCACATTTCTATTTCATTCATGGAAATAAAATTGAAAAAAAAAAAAAAGCCTCAGTAAAAATACAAATGTGCATTAGTTTATTTGTTGACACTGTTGTATTTTTGATCCCATTTTACATTGTTTTTTGGGTGAGCTAACATGTTTCTGCCTATAGTTCATATGTTTGGATTATTTCAGTTTTTGAAATTAACCAGACGGGCGCATTTGCAACTTGCAAGAGCATGCAGGACCACATGGAAGAGGAAACTTCATCAGAAAGTAGTCGCTTTCACTGTTGCTATGATAGCCACAAAACCGCGGCCTACATTGATGACGTTTTTCCGGTTATGTCCTCGTCAAGGACGCATCAGGATGGATTAACGTTTTCACTACCAAACATATGTGGTCAGATTTGCCCAAACCACCTCTGCAAGTGATTTGAGTGATCGGATCTCGGTGCGTCTTGGATCTCGTTTACACTTGTATTTAGTGCTAACCACTTGCGATCCGATCACCCAAAATGCATGTTAAAACCAAGTATAAACAGGGCCTAAGTTAAAAATGCAGATTAAATAAATGTTTGGACTTATAAACCCCATAAAACCTATTGACCCATGGTAGACTCTATCAAATGCAACTGCTTTATTCAAATCTGTGGAACTTGAGCCCTATTTTTAATTCTAGTTGATATCCCAAGGTTTCCAGCAATCCCACATATATCCTGCTGAATTACAGGAAAGAATGTATAAAATGATTTGCATGATCTAGATAGTTTCTATTTGACGTAATGCTGTGGGCATTCAAACATGGAATCTAGATTTAAATATTTCTTTCAATATATTTGTGTTGTAGCTTCAGTGAAGTTCTGCAACCAGCAGATTCAAAATATGTATGTGACATTGTCCTACAATATGAAAAATAGCCTTTTCTGACTTTGAACCTACTTAAGGGAAAATTTAAGTGAATAATTAGAGTTTAAGGGGTTAAACCATTAAGAGCAAATATTTTAATTGACCCTGATTGTGCATTCAAATGCTTGCAGCTCAAATTTACACTTTGCAAGATTTATATTGTTCTAGTGACAACAATGCACTTCTAAGGATACTCTACTGGATACATCCATACAAAGGCTGGGAGCTTTTTTTCAGACTTCTGCCTATTTAGACTTATAAAAGAAAAGAAAATTCAATTGTCTTATAAAATGGGTTTGAAACAAATTTTTTGGTCGGAAGATATCTTTGGGTCCTTATGAAATTTACGAGCTTAATACTAATGCAGGGAGTTCAGCATGTGAGCAGGCCTGAAAATATAACTTAAATGATACTGTCTCCTCCAGGCATTCTTTCTTAGGTCTGATTATTTCAAACCAGCAGTCACTTCGGCTCAAAGAATTCAGAGAGCAATACCTGGGACTCAACGACTCTCCCATAGGCCTGATGCAAATCTTGAATATACATGTGATGACTCTTAACCTATAAACTGAGAGTACTGCGACAATAGAAAACTATCAATATCGCAAGGCTACAAGGTGATTTGAATCTTCTGTTAATATCTAAATCATACTCTGAAAACATACATTGAAAAACAATTATAGTCAATTGAACCTGTATGGATAAATGATAAGTAAAATTATTTAAATAAATCATGAATAAAGATTTGAGGCATGCTGGTAAAACCTAGTGCTTCAGAATACTCAACAAAGCTTTGAAGTTACAGAATATTAATTAAATTCCAGATTAAATGAACTTTCTGTATAACAGCATTCATAGTGAAGATAAAAGCATACTGAATTTTCTTTTTCCTAGCCTTTTCGTTCACCCACAGACAATCCATCTTTTCAAACTAAATATCAATTCCAGTATTATTGAAAATAATAGCATAAAAACAAATTATATCTCACCATTTTACTAGTTGTATGGCATTGATCTTCATAATGGCACTAATTTAACTGCGGTTTTGCTTATCTGCAGTTTTGGTTGTGGAGTTATCACTGTGTAAAATGTACCTTCTGTCCTCCTGTATGCTGCTTTTTCTTAATTGGCTACCAATGGCCCAAACTGTAATTGTCAGCTTTGGGATTTAATTAAAAAAGACAGCCTTTGCATCCAATTACATGCTGGCCTTTTAGGGCAAAATAAAAGAATAGAACTGGTATCTAAAACCTTATTCATTCTGTGCTAAACTAAAAGGAAAATGGAGCAAATGTACCGCATTGACTTTAGAATGAGTCAGCCAAGAATCAACAAGATCCAGAAGTGAAGGAGAGGGAATACTGGTGGAGATTAACCGCTCAACAACACAGGGTGCCAATACTGGTTTCTTCTATTGAGACATGAACACATTTCCAGATTCTGAAGCTGATTTCTTATCTCCAGTCCAAAAGGCCAACCTGGGCAACAATGTGTGGTTTTAATACATCATCTTGCTGGTGCGAAGAAAACTAATGATGGTAGCTACCCCAAGGACATAAAGACATAATGAACAAGTCTATGTGTGTGTGTGTGTGTGTGTGTGTGTGTGTGTGCGTCTTTTCACAATACTGGAGAGATTTCAGGAACAGTTATTGTTCATTGTTTTATTATCAGCAGATAATGATTTAATTAATGTTCATTTTGTTTAGCACACATAAGATATAGAGTGAGGATAAAACCACCACTTGAAGCCAAGTAGTTTTTTTATGATTAAATTAACGAAAATGATTTTTGGCTCAAATGAGGACACTAAAATGTGACATCAAAAATAAGATTTTTTTTAATCAAAAAAGATGTGGGAAATTAAAGTTAGTAAGTATCATGTGCATTTGCCCATAAGTTATTTACTCACAGTCCAGTGAATAAATTCCCCTTTGTTACAAAACTTGTCTGGTCAGAACTTAGGAGGATATCAGACTGAAATTATCTGGTTACGGTCGTTGCCCCACATGTCCGTTGTGCCAAGGACTGTTAGCCAGGCAGGCAGGTCTTGAGTGAGGGGCACGGCTTGAATATACTGCTACTCCGCAGAAGAACTGACATTCCTTACACCGATAAACCAACTTCTTGACCACTAATTGCTGTCGGTGAATTTACCAACAAGAAAGAATATTCACGTCGAGTAATATCCCTTCTATCTATGCATTGGGGGACATGTCAAGGGAGCCTTTCATTTCCTCCACAGGCGGAAGGTATTGTATGTCGTCAATCTCTCAAAATAGACTTTTGTATCTCTGCTTTAAATGAAGGCTTGTCTTTCTGTCCTGCTACATATTGCAAAAATTTTGATGTATTTGTTGACTTGCAAAAGTTTTTTTCATAATGTCCGTCTAAAAGAGTTTCTCAAAGATGATTCCAGATCTAACCCTGCTTTTTGCGTTGGTAATCCTCGAGGAACTTATGGCATCGCCTCTTCCATGGATATTATATTGATAGTAACCAGGGTAGTGTTGTAGAGAATTCCAACAGAACCAATACTCTGTTTAGAGGAAAATCTACCTTAATTCCTTTCAAACATAGGAATTAATCAATTGATACTTATTGCAGATTAGTGGAAAGAGATATTACAAATTTATTAAAGAAGAATAAACAATATAAATTAAGGAACAATTTGACAAAAACCCAATACAGAGAATTAGCATCTCTTAAAAATGACGATTCTATTGTGATCTAAAATGCAGGTGGCGCACTGGTGATTTTGGATAGAGATGCATACAACCAGGAGATTGTCAGACAACTTATGAACAATACTTTGTATCGAAAATTAGATGGAAACCAGATCGCAACATTTAAAACTAAAGTACATGGATGTCTTAAGCCCCTTTCACAATTGGGTTGCGAGCAGTTTAAGACCGCCTGCAACACTTTTTTAGCAGTGTTGCACGAGCACTCGCTGGGTGTCTTGTAAGGTATCGCAGTCATTGCAGAGTCTCTAGCGGTCGGAACCGGTCGCGTCTGATTTTTGAACATGCTCAAAATTCAGACGCGACTGTATGCTAACAGCCTAGTCGCATTAGGTCGCACTGACAGTAGGACGAGTGTTGTACAACGTTGCAAACCGTCGCCTGACTTGACGCACAAAAAGTTTGCATGACTTAAAAATTGCATTTGATCGCTTGGAAGTCATGCAAAACTCGCACGTGTGCTAGGGATCTCTAGAGAAGAGTCGTGCGTTCAGTTGCGTTTGTGATGCGACTATGAGACTGTTGTTCGACAATTCGCATAAAATCTTGCAATGTTGCGCTACCATCGTAAGACTCTATGAGCCAATATGTGACTATTCCTATTGGTATATATAGGAAAAGTATGCCATCAGGTTCAAAGGGTCCTCAGCCTTCAAGGAAGAAGGATGGCTGCTGCTGTTCCAATACCCCCTCGCCGGATGTTGAGGTTGCTGCATCTCAAACTCAGACCAAACGCATGATTGTACAACCAATCTCATCCAAACGCCCGACCAATCGCATGGTCTTACATCAGCTTGTACGACCATGCGATCAGTCCCATTAGTTTTATGGTTGACGTCACACCAACCGCTATTACTCGTGCAACACTCACATGTGAACGCAAGACCACTCGCACAACTGTATGCGCCTTTATCTTATAACGGTCGCTTCTAGTCGCTCGTGTTGTACGACTCCTGTTGCATTTGTGAAAGCTTTTTGCGATCAATTGCGAGAGACACTTTTTTTGATCTATCGTGCGACCAAATTGTTGCAAGCAGTCTCACCCCAATTGTGAAAGGGGCTTTAATGACCTCCTAGAAAGAGGGGAAATTACTCAACATAAATATTCTTTCATGTTAGTAAATTCACTGATAACGCCAGTGTTTTATACTCTACCTAAAATTGTCTTGACTGATATTCTACCAGGCAGACCTATTGTAGCTGTTATTTGGCCTCTAATAGAAAATATTTCTGCATTTGTGGATTATTTCCTCCAACGCTGTGTTACATATTTGCCCTCCAATATAAAAGACTCTATGGAATTTATAAAAACCATTCAAACTGTCCAACCTAATTATAACAATTTTTTACTCGTGACGATGGATATTGAGTCCTTATATACTAATGTTCCCATTCAAACGGGGTTGAGGGCTGCTGAGTTTTTCTGTACTCTCAAGAGCAAATTTCTGCCAAGTCCAGCTCCCTAGTATTACATGTCTTTTGGAGCCCACAGAGATTGTGTTGACAACTAATTATTTTATGCTTGCCAATGATTTCTTTCTGCAGGTGTCCGGAGTTAGTATGAGCTCTAAGATGTCCCCCAGTTTTCCCTCATTGCACGTTGGATTATTTGAAAAGGAGGTTGTATTCAATCCTTCTTAGAACTCATTTTTACAACATATTTCAACATACAGGAGGTATATTGATGCTTTTTTTTATGGACCTCTACTGAGGTTAAACTTGTGAAGTTCCATAACTTTTTGAATATGCAAAACAGACATTTAACTTTCACTTTGGCCTATGATCATTTCAAAATAAATTTTTTGGATATACTGGTCATCAATAATAATGAGAACTTGAGTGCTAGTTTGTATCGAAAAATCGAAAAACCGATGGACAGAAATTCATTGTTACATGGACAGTCATATCATCCCACTAATTAAAAAAAAGCCTTCCTACTGCTCATTTTAATCGTATACACCGTATTTGTAGTTGCAATGCTGATTTTAAACAACAAATGATAGATTTGGACCATAGAATTTTACAAAGAGGCTATAAAAGAGAGCGGGTTACTCAAGCTTCCAAACGTTTTTCTAACATGACACAACTGGAGAGCTTGAATACTACTAGGATTAAGACTACTGATAATAAAATCACATGTGCCATTCAGTATTCTCCATTGGCCAAAGAAATGTCTGCCATCATTAGAAAGCATTGGCATATCGTAGCTAGTGATGCCTTAAAAGGACATCTGGATAACCTACCACAGATTGTTTTTAAGAGACCCTTAACCTGAGAAACTTGTTGGTGAGGGCGGATCGTCCACCTAATTCCCATACTACTTCGTGCACATTTTTGAGTCCTGTAGACCCAGGGAATTATAAATGTGCAACAGTCAACAGTGCAATTTTATTCATAAGACAATTTTTTTTATCATCTGCACACCGGGAAAGTCTTTGCCATCAAAGGCATTATTTTATGTAAAACCAATAATGTGATATGCATGCTTAAATGTCCTTGTGGGTTGGCATACATTGGAGAAACCTCTAGATCTCTTAAACAGAGAATTTTGAAGTTCATTTAAAAATCACGATCATAAAAGCCCTGTGGCTAATCACTTCAAATTTAAGAACCATACTGGGGCCTCTTTAAGTTACATTGGTATTGAACATGTCCAGCTTCCGCGAAGGGGAGGTGACATTAATTGTTTGGATTTTTACTTTAGATACCTTGTCACCCAAGGATCTTAATGAGGGAATGGCCATTTGTCCTGTTTTGTAATCTGTTATTATTTTATTACTTTGTTTGATTGGGTCCCTTATTTAATATTTTTGGTTATATTTTTGATTTTTTTCCACACCTTGACTCAGAGTACATACGCCCCTTTTCAGTTTTTTCCTTTTGATGACAGCCTATTGGCCTGATTGTATTTAGGATTTTTGGTTTATTGGATAGTCGTTTGCATACTTATCACATTTTTGATGTATTTAACTGATATGCACTACATATGTGGGTAAACACCTGTTTTTATATATATTTATACGAATATGTGTTTTTGTTTACACTCATGGATATGTTTTTAACATTTTGACCTCTGTCTTTTTCCTTGATAATGTAGATAATTGGGTCACATGTCTGGATCACATGATTTTTGCCATGTGTATTTAAGATGGTGCTGAGCATTGCTAATGGGAGTCTGATGAAGAGCAGTGGTGCTCGAAATGTCACGTCTTTGGTGGAATAAATAAGTGGAAATTAGAGCCCTGCAGTGTGCAAGTCACCTGTTTCTTATTAGATCACTTGGGGGAAGCAGCTGTGTCTTCAATTGCCAATGGGTTATAACTGTATGTGGAAAATGTGTCAATAAAGGTAAATGATTAAGAACTAGCCAGGACTAATTGTTGTTGTAAGGGAATGCTCTGTGACCCCAGCCACTGGTTGAATCCAATGATGTGCAACCACTGTCCAAACAAGTCGGGCTTCGCCAAGGGAAATAAGTGCAAGCTTATCCCTATTGAGAGGTCAGAGTTTCCCATTTTCTTGGAGCTATCAACAGCTGCACACAGAGGCATTACCACAGATTTTGTTGCTCAGGTTCTCATAATGATTGGTAATATCGGACCTTGACCATTCGGCATAAAATGAAGCTGCAGCATGAGTGATAATCAAAACTAATCTGTATACATTTTACATAGATCAGCTGATTTTTTGGTGTCCAAGCATGTCAAAACATCCAGGACACAGCCACACAAAGTATTTTTGGATTTTCTAAAATATAGGAATGGCGGCATTCATGAACTTTTTGGGAAATTAGTTGTATTTCAGAGGTTTGAGGTTTGATTACTTAATACATAAAAATTCACAAAAAAATATTTATGGAACAAGAAGAATGTACTTTTTTTGCTGTAAGAGCTGGAAAAAGGGTGTTCTTTTCCTTTAAAAGAAGGTTACATTGCATTTATGTAAGTTAAAACATAAAAACAACATTTTGCTTTCCTTAAATGTGCATTTTGAAAACGACACAATAAAGTTGAGATAATGATACAGCATTCAATGACAGGCAACCAACAGGAAGTGCATCAGTGCATTTGATCCTTTTGCAAGGAGTTCTCATAAATACATTTGCATTGCCCTGGTCAATTTTTACAATTTCTAGAGGGGGCTGGAGTCTATCCTCACATCCATAGTGTGAAAGGCTGAAATACAACCAGGACTGTTTGCCATTGCTGTCGAGGGGGGGGGCCGAGCATGAACCTTAAACACTGTGTGGTCTGAAGGAAGAGCAGGAAAGTCATTGTATATTATAATGGCAGTTAAAAAGACTCTTGCTACTCCTTTAAAAATCCACCACCTTAGAAGATAATACCTTTCCACTAATAATACCACTTTAGATCAAATTAAAGTCAAGCCAAATTTCTCTCTTCCCAGAGCCATTAATGAGCTTGTTTTATGTTCTACCTCAGTCTTTAATGGTTTAATAGAGTGATAACAAAGCTCAATTTGTATAGGTGACCCTGTGCATTAGATTTGCAATATTTCACTAGTTAGAAACACCAAGAAAAGCTTGAGGCAAATAGTTGCTGGCTTCTGACATTAGGAAATTGGAATGTGTTCAAAATGTGGCTGTGATTACATAAATCATACCTCTGAATGTAGTGCAATTTTAGGCAAATATTCCAAATACCAAATATATCTAATTCACTTTTCCTCCCTACCTCTGTTCCTCAGTCTAAAAGATACTTTGAGAAAAATCTCTTCTATAAAGTTTGTGCGTATGATGGTGTTCATTCCAACCACAGGAGCAACACAGTAGTTCCACCACACTAGCATTACAGTGAATGTTTGAAGCGTTTGATGATTATATGAATTATTTAGCATCTTAATCTGCATTACGTCAGGAATAGATAGGCATGTCATGCAGGGTAAGAATCCTGTACTCACATGGTAAATATTCTGCTGTTCTGAAAAATAGTTGCACATACATTGGGACTATTTCTCATAAGTTGCAGTTATTTCTGATATGATGTTGCTTAATAGGCCTAATAAATAATGAATCTTTCTTTAGGAAGCACCCAAATGAGACTATTACCAGCACATAAAAATTCTGAGATCATAATAGTGGCTGGAATGAAAACCAGCATATGCATTTCTCTCTTACGATCAAGTTTGTGCACCACAGCTGTAGTTATTATCACCTACACAGGCTGAATGGCCCACTCGCACCATTATGTATATTGTTCACAGTCAGCAGAGTCTGTTAGTTTGAGCAATATTACCCACCAGAAAATAAAAGTAATGGCAAGAAGAAAAAGTATAACCATCTGTACAAACTAATGGTAATGTTATTCTCTCTTTTTAATTAAATTCTGATTTGACTGCAATCACTAGCTGACACAGTAATTTTCACATTTGTTTCATTCTGTAATAGCTCCCTACTACAAAGGCAACCTAGTGGGAAACGTTGCCAGATTTTCATAAAGAACTAAATAAATCTAAATAGAGCTGCGTTATGGCAGGAGATATTTTAATGTCTGAGATCTGGCATTGCTGCTCATACAGCTTTTGAAAAAGTTTTCTTTTTGGTCTCAGGGGTGCTATTGCAAGATACATACAGAAGTGTCAGTGTTAAAAAACCAGTATGGCTGGATAAAGTATATTAAATGCTTATGACCAGTTTTATAAAAGGTATATATTTCTATAAGCAGCCATTACCATAATTGCTTGAACCACTGAATTTAGTAATCTCCAACTGCACTAATAAGTCTCTGTCACAACCCTCATGTGTACTTAATTGGTCCCCCCCTCCCCCATTCCAGCAGTCTGCATGTGCTTTTGGGGTTGTGTCTCCTTTATTTTATTTATTGTTCCATCTCCTCCCTTGCTGCCAATGTGGCTCAATTAAAACAATTAAAACAATTCTGCAAATAAGAGTGAGCCAAAATTCCTCCACAGAGATGTGATAGACTCATTGCCAGTTATTGCAAAGGCTTGATTGCAGTTGTTGTCCCCGAGGGTGGCACAACCAGCTATTAGGTTTTGGGGGCAATTACTTTTTTACATAGGGCCAGGTACGTTTGGATAGCTTTTTCCCTCAAGAAATAAAACCACTATTTAAAAACTGCATTTTATATTTAAAAAAAGTAATTGTGCCCTAAACCTAGAAACTGGTTGTGCCATCTGCAGCTACAACAACACAAATCAAGCATTTGCGATAACTGGTAATGATTCTTTCACATTGCTGTGGAGGAATTTTGGCGTCCATTCTTTGCAGAATTGTTTTAATATAGCCACATTGGAGGGTTTTCGAGCATGTATGGCTTGTTTAACTGTTTAAGGTCATGCCACGGCATCTCAAATGGATTTAAGTCCGGACTTTGACTAAGCCACTCCAAAACCTTCATTTTGCTTTTTTAAGCCATTCAGAGGTTGACTTGCTGGTGTGTTTCGGACCATTGTCCTGCTGCATAACCCAAGTGCGCTTGAGCTTGAGGTCACAAATTGATGGTCGGACATTGTCCTTCCGGCTTTTCTGGTCGAGAGCAGAATTCATGGTTCCATCGATTACGGCAAGTCGTCCAGGTCCTAAAGCAGCAAAGCAGCCACAGACCATCACACTACCACCACCATGTTTGACTGTTGGTATGTTTTACACCAGATGTAGCAGGACACACACCCTCCAAAAGTTAAACTTTTGTGTCCTCAGTCCACAGAATATTTTCCCAAAAGCCTTGGGGATCATCAAGATGTTTTTTTGGCAAATGTGAGACAAGCCTTTGGGTTTTTTTTGGTCAGCAGTGGTTTTTGCCCTAGAACTCTCCCATGGATGCCATTTTTGCCCAGTCTCTTTCTTATTGTTGAATCATGAACACTCTCTTTAACTGAAGCAAGTGAGGCCTGCAGTTCTTTAGATGTTGTTCTGGGTTTTTTTGTGACCTCCTGGATGAGTCTTCAATGCGCTCTTGGAGTAATTTTGGTAGGCCGACCACTCCTTGGAAGTTTCACCACTTTTCCAAGTTTTCTCCATTTATGAATAATGACACTCACCATGGTTTGCTGGAGTACTAAAGCCTTAGAAATGGCTTTTTAATCCTTTCCAGATGTCAATGACTTTATTTCTCATCTGTTCTTGAATTTCTTTAGATCACAGCATAATGTGTTGCTTTTTGAGATCTTTTAGTCTTCTTCACTTTGTCAGAAAGGTTCTGTTTAAGTGATGTCTTGATTCAACAGGTCTGGCAGTAATCAGGCCTGGGTGTGGCTAGTGAAATTGAATTAATTGTGAATTAATTGGTTAATTACAGTAAATTCATGATTTAACAAGGGGTTAGGGCAGTTACTTTTTCACATAGGGCCAGGTAGGTTTGGATAGCTTTTTTCCCCTAATAAATGATATCATAATTTAAAAACTGCATTTTTTATTTACTCGGGTTATCTTTGTCAAACATTAAAATATGTTTGATGATCTGAAACCTTTAAGTGTGACAAATATGCAAAAAAATAAGAAATCACAAAGGGGGCAAATACTTTTTCATAGTAATGTGTGTATATATACTGTTGCAATCAAAATTATTCAACCCTCATTGCAAATTGGGTTTAATAGCAAAATTTACAAACTTTTAGCTGTTTGTGATTAACCGATTAAACAAGAACATTTTAAATAGCCCAACACAACTAATATTACAAGTGGTTTCTCTAAATTTAACACAAAATGCCATTTTTAATGACTGCTGTAGTCTCAAAATTATTCAACCCCCCAAATAGAATCCCTTATAAGAGCATATTTGCAAATCAGGTGTTGTCTCAAGCACATCTAATGCAGCTAATCAAGAGCTTAATTAATTGCATCAGGTTTGCTTGAGATAAAATACATCAAATACTTGCACTCGCTAGGGGTTTGTTGGCAGTGACATTTGATTGCATCTTAGAAAATGGCTGTCAAAAGAATTGTCCAAAAACCTAATAGAGGAGATCATTGCCTGGCACAAACAAGGAAAAGGATACAAAAAGGTAGCGCAGGCACTGAATGTTCATAGAGATATAGTTGGAAAAATAGTTCGCAAGTTCAGAGTTAAAGGAAGAGTGGCTACAGTACCAGGATGTGGCAGAAAGAGGATGCTATCAATGGCTGTCACCAGATTCCTGAGGAGAAGGGTGGTCAAAAACCCTCGAGTGACTGCAGGAGACCTGCAGCAAGGCTTGGAGGCAGGAGGCACTGAGGTTTCAGTTTGCACAGTAGGGCGCATACTGAACATTGAAGGTCTCCATGCCCGAACTCCAAGACATACACCATAGCTGATCAAAAAACACAAGCTCCAATATGCTCAAAACCATATAAATAAGCCACAGAAGTTTGGGGATATTGTTCTGCGGAGTGATAAAACAAAACTGACTTAGGAATCAGTGGCATTACTGCAGGAGGAATAAAGAAGCATATGCTGAAAAGTACACCCTGCCTACAATGAAGAATTGGGGGGGGCTTTTTGATGGTCTGCGGCTGCCTTGCTTCCTCTGGCACTGGATATCTGTGGAGTGTGGAGGGCAAGATGGATTCAGTCAAGTACCAGGATATCCAAGGAGAAAATGTCATGCCTTCTGTAGGGAAGCTGACGCTTAGGCATCATTGGCCCTTCCAAAAGCATGATCCTAAGCATACCTCAACATCCACCAAGGCTTGGTTTCAGAGGAAGTCTGGGAAGATTCTAGAGTGCCTAGCACAGTCACCTCACTTGAACCCCATAAAAAAATCTCTAGTAGGACTTGAAAAACACAGTTGCAGCATGCAAACCCTAGAATATTAGTGAACTGGAGGCCATTGTCCATGAGGACTGGGCAAAGATTCCTTGGGAATACTGCCAAAAGCTGACATCTGCCTATGCATCACATTTCCAGCAGGTCATAGCGGCAAGGGGTTTTCTACTAAGTATTAAAGATGCTTGTCATGAAGGGGTTGAATAATTTTGAGCTTGCAGTAGTCATTAAAAGTGGAATTTTGTTTTGAATTTGGGGAAGCCACTTGTAATATTTGTTGTGATGAGCCATTTAAATTATTCTCGTTTGATTTGTTCATTGCAAACAGCTGAAAGCTTGTAAATTTTGCCAGTAAACCTAATTTGCAACGGGGGTTGAATAATTTTGATTACAACTGTATATTTCATGTATGTAGAATGGTCTAATGTATGTTTATATGTATATCTCATGGAAAAAGCCCAATTTTTAGGTCCGTATCTCTCTTGGTCTGCCAGTGGCGCTACCTGGAAGCCACTAAAGAGGCTTAGTTTTGCTTTTGACGCCACATTTTACATCAATTATTATGACTTAAGGGTACACAGTACCAGATATGTTCTACTTTTATCATGACCTGTGACACTTCAAGTCCAGTTAGACTTCAGCACCACATCAGCACCAAGCTGGGTAACTGCATTATCGAGCCTGAATTATTTTGAGAAATAACAATAAAAATTTTAAATGGGAATAAAATAATTCCCAGACATATACCAAACTAGAATGCTTTATTATGTGTTTACTCACAACAAGACTATAATTTTCAGTGAATTGTACCTTGATATCTTGCTGTGTTTGTGTTATGATTCTGTCATGCCTGCTATGTTTCTGCCATGTCTGTTCTGTTTTTTGCTATTTCCCGTTATGTTTCTCCCATGCCTTTTCTGTTTTTGCCATGTTTTAGTTCTTTGCCATGTTTTGTTTTTGCCATGCCAGATCCATTATTCTGTTAGATTCCGGTCCATGTCTCTGTTCATGCCCTTCATTGCACTTTGTCTCCCCTGTCTGGTCTTTTGTTAAGCTACAGCTTCTCCCCAGTCCTGCGTGTCACATGTTTAGGTGATTTCATGGTTTCTGGGTTTCAAACATTCCTTCTAATCTCATTGCTTCCTTCGCCTTGCTTTTCTATTTTACTAACCTTACTAACAGTTTGTTATTTTTGTTTAGATACTAACCAAGACTAACATTGTATATAATACTGACTTACTAACGAGCACTAGGGTTTGTATAGCTGCACTTACTAATTGATTAACAAGCTCTCAGCGCTCGCCCTGTTCTAGTCTCCGCCTCTTGCCTTCTCTTAGTCTTTGCTGCAATTCAGCGGATCCTCCGCACCTGCTCTACTCTGTCCTGCCTCTCATTATCTGTGCACGTTAGAACTCCCTAACCGGAGCTGTATGTTTTGTCGTAGGTTGTCTCGTGATCCCTGTCCGCGTTTTGGCTTTTGCCAATTTCATGTGTTTAGGTTCTCCCTTGTGTTTGCTCCCACATAATTAGTCTGATCCCATTCACCTGTCCCTGATCATAGCATGTGTCTTCCCTTGAGTGTACTTAAACAGTCTTTTCACAGCAGTTCCCTATCAGAACGTTTCTCTTGTTTACCTGTGCTGCTATCGTCTTCGCCTGGTACTCATAGTGTTACTCTTCTGACTGGACCGTCCGACTTACGATTTTTGGCTCTGCTTTTTGGTACTATTGTCTGCATCTGTTTACGAACCCTTTTTGCCCGACTACGAGTTTTGTGTTTGCTGCCCTGTTAACGGTTTGGATTACGCCCACTGGATTTTGGCTTTTGCTTCTGACAAACCTGTGCCTGTGTACCGAACCTGTTTTTGCCCGACCACGAGTATGGTGATTGCTGCCCTGGTTTTCGACTCTGATTCTGCCCTACTGGATTGTGATTTTTGGATTGTGGACTTTGTACCTTTTGCCTTCTGCCCTGCAGGGGTTTCCCCCTCGCTTAATAAACTCATCTACTGCACTGCTTGGTTCTCGCGTCTGGTTCCTGAGCGTATCCTCACAGTTTGTGCACTGGACCTGTGACCAGAAAGATGGCATACATGCCAACTCACTACAGCTTTTGTGTGTGTGTTTTTTTTTTTTTTTTTTTTTTGGTGTTAGACCTGAAAAGATTATTGGCTAAACAGTCCTGGCTTTCTTGATGGTTTTCCTTCATTAACCGTTTTCCAATTCAAGAATAATCAAGTGACAATTGAAGACACGGCTTCTCTCCCCATGCGATCTAAAAGCGGACAAAATTTCAGCACAGAAAAATAATTTAATTATAATTAGGCCTATGCTCCGGCGCTGGCAGTATTTTCAGAACTCTTCAGTGAATTAAGGTGTTTACCTGTTTTCGCTGTATAAAAATAAACAGCTGTCTGATTTTAAAAAAATGTAATCAGACGAAACCACGTACTAGTCACCAAAATAACCTTCATTCGCTGAAGAGTTCTGAAACAACTGTCTGACCTTTATAATTTATTTTTCTGTACTGAATGTAGCCCATTATTTTGTCGCTTAGATCGCATGGGGAGAGAAGCCTTCTTCAATTGTCACATTATTCTTGAATTGGAAAACGTGTTAATGAAGGAAAACCACCATTAGCCAGATTAATAGCCAATAATTTTCAACACCTCTGGGGCCTTTTCACTCTGAAAAAACACCCAAAAAGCCGTAGTGAGTTGGCATGTATGAGATAGTCAAAATTCATTCTTGGTGCATGTTTGCGGTATATTTTCTGTGTAACCCAGATTTGTACTGTGAGGGTAAATGCTGTTGTTGTGCTTTTGGAGCTCAATTTTCGGGAATACTGAGCATTTCTTTGGTAGTATCTACACTTTCAATCTAGACGGAGCCAAAGTTGGAGGAAAACTCAAAATGGACCATTTCATGGCAGATTGTGCCTGTGTTTAGGTGGCATTATTTTGTTTACCCAGCAAGATAGAGATCTGAAATTCTCTAGATACATAGTCCCTTTGGGGTATATTACAGCATTAGTAAAATCTCAATGGTAGTATTTTCAGGGGAGACAATATTCATTATCAAACGTTGGAAAATGTGTACTGTGTACCCTTAAGTCATGATGGTTGATGTAAAATGTGGTGTCAACAGCAAAACTGAGCCACTTAAGTGGCTTCCAGGTGGCGCTATCAGCAGGCAAAGTCAGACATGGACCTAAAAATTTGGCTTTTTCTGTGTGACACCCATATCTACCTATGTGCCAAGTTTCATTCAATTCCAGGGGGGTCAACTGTGCACCGAATGTCAATCTCTCGTGAAATGGCTCTTAACCATTTACTTTAATATTTTTCATTTGTTTGTCATTTTAGTTTTAATATAGCATAACAGTTAAAGTGAATTGAGGATTTCATAGTAATTACAGTTTTAAATCAGCACTCCGGTTTGTTTGTTTGTTGATGATCTCCGATTCTTGTGTGTACAGAATTAGAAGAATTCCTATACATAACAAATTCATGCTGCTCCGAAAAATTATGGGAACACTTTATCATCATAGTATAACTGAAAGGAACGGGCATAGACTCCAAATGCAGTTCAGCATCGGCAGGGCGTTTATTGGGATTCACAAAGCTCATGGTCAAGACAGAAATGGATCAATAGCCAGGCAAACAGAGATATGCAGGATGGGCAGAATCGAAGTCAGGGGACAAGCAAAAAGATCCAGTAACCAGAATAATCAATCTGCACAAAGACAGTAACAAAGAGGGTTGAGACTAAGGGAATGGA
The DNA here is from genome assembly GCA_029692085.1 of Gymnothorax javanicus. Taxonomy (NCBI): domain Eukaryota; kingdom Metazoa; phylum Chordata; class Actinopteri; order Anguilliformes; family Muraenidae; genus Gymnothorax; species Gymnothorax javanicus. The sequence continues at coordinate 53,378,557 of CM056202.1, forward strand.
AGGGGAAGGAAAAAGGGAGTTGGATGGGACAAGGGAGAACACAGGAGAAACTAAACAGATGGATACAAAATGGGAATTAGGGAGAACGAAGTACTAATCACTCAAATAGCAATCTCACAACGCAATACAAACAATCAAATACAAAACTTACGGAGAATCACAAGAAACGAGCTTTCAACAATCGTATAAAGACTGACCAAGAACGAGCTGTGGTAGAAACGAGTCGACAAGAAACTACGGGAAAGTGGGTCTTTTAAACACAAACAAATTAAGTGGAGGCCCAGCTAAACTCAGAACAGGTGAGAGGAGAGGCGGATCTAGAAAAGCAAGGACGGTGATAGGAGAGAGAGAAGTAGGTGGGATCCTAACTTTGAACTATCTAATCACCCATGCCTAACTGAACTGCTCTAAGTGTGGATAGTCCAATCAGAACAGCAAGAGAGAAGGAAGAGGAATTACCAAACCGAAATTACAGGGAAGAGAGTGTGATGAAAAGACAAGATGCCATGAGACAGAAACGGGAGGAAAAACACTGAAGACCAGAGACAGAGCAATCATCCAGAAACACACATGCTCTAATGAATAAATATAATAAATAAATAAATAAATAATAGCAATACTAAAAACTAGAAACTAAAAACAAGCATACAAATCACTGATTTCTAACAGAACCCCCCATGACCGCCACCTGGCGGTCTAAGCTCGGCAAAGTCCTTTTTGTGAAAGTCCTTTATGAGCGATTTGTCGAGGATGTGACGAGCAGGAACCCATGAGCCCTCCGGGCGTATCCTTCCCAGTCCACCAAGTACTGTAGGCCCCTTCCTGGACGAACGTCCAGCAACTTGTGCACTGTATGTTTCTCCTCCATCGATGAGCCTTGGGGAGGAGGATTGAGTCGGGGCAGGGGTGTGGACGGAAAACAGTACAGGTTTAATGACACATGAAAGACTGGGTGGATACGGCTCATAGAGGCTGGTAGCTTGAGTTTAACAGAGACAGGGTTAATAATTTTCTCAATCACAAAAGGACCAATTAGCTTGTTTCAGTCCTCAGTGCAATGTCCTTGGAAGAAAGCCAAACTTTTGTCCTACTTGATATTGCGGCGGGACCGAGCGGCGACGGTTGGCCTGGCGACTCATCTCGTCAGCAGCTTTCAGGAGAGCGGAACAGAGTTTCCTCCCACGCCCTTGTTGGGAACATCAACTTCGAACTCCTGTGAAACAGAGGTGGTTGGTAACGAGACAAGCTTGGAAGGGGACACACCTGAGGCAGCCGTGGGAAGGCTGTTGATTGAATATTCGACCCAGGGTAGTTGTTCGCTCCAGTCCCCTGATCTCGGGAAGTGAGGCACCGAAGGACACTCTCCATCTGCTGATTGGCCCTCTCTGTCTGCCCATTGCTCTGCGGGTGAAATCCAGAAGTTAGACTGACCGTTATCCCCAGGGCTTGACAAAAGGCTTTCCAGACTTGTGAGATGAATTGAGGGCCACGGTCGGAAACAATGTCAGAAGGATGCTGTATTCTGATTCGTGTTGGACGAGTAAGTCAGCTGTTTCTCTGGCAGAGGGAAGCTTGGGAAGCGGGGCGAGATGTACTACCTTGGAGAAGCGATCAACAATGGTCAGGATGACGGTGTTACCTCTGGAGGGCGGAAGGCCGGTGACAAAATCCAACGCGATATTGGCCCATGGTCTGGAAGGTACCGGAAGCGGTTGCAGGAGACCAGCTGGTGCAGTGTGGGTGGCCTTGTTCTGGGCGCAGACCGAGCAAGCAGTCGTTTCTTCACATCTCTCCGGACCGTTGGCCACCAAAACCTGCAGTTAGTATGGCCAAGGTCCGGTTAGCACCAGGATGGCAGGCGAGACGGGAAGAATGGGCCCACTGGAGAATTTCGGCTCGGAGGCAGTCTGGAACAAAGAGGCAGTCCTTGGGACAGTTAGTAGGTGGCCCCCCAGAAGGTTGTGACCTTCTGACTCGATCCTCAATTCCCAAGCTAATACTCCCACCACAACACGACTGGGTAAGATGGTCTGAGGCTCCTTGGGGGGCGTCTGGTGAAAATTTACGTGACAGGGCATCAGGTTTCTTGTTCTGGGAGCCTTAAGGTGAAGTTAAATCTGTCGAAGAACAGTGACCAACGAGATTGGCGGAATTTAACCTCTTAGCTGTACGGAGGTACTCCAGATTCTTGTGGTCGGTCCAGACCTGGAATGGAACCTTAGCCCCCTCTAACCAATGATGCCACTCCTCTAGTGCCATCTTCACCGCCAGTAACTCCCGATTTCCGATGTCGTAATTACGCTCGGCTGGGCTAAGTCTTGGGTGTACCTTTGTTATCCTTGCCATTACGCTGCGACAGGACAGCCCCCCCACGCCGGTGTTAGAGGCGTCTACCTCAACGATGAACTGCTTCTCAGGATCTGGCTGTTGGAGAACAGGAGCAGTGGTAAACCTTTGCTTTAGTTCTAGAAAAGCCTTCTCCGCCGAGGGGGTCCACACAAAATGAACTTTGGGGGAAGTCAGAGGTCAGTGGAGCAGCAACGGTACTGAATTGCGAATGAATCGACGGTAAAAATTGGCAAACCCTAGGAAGCACTGTAGTTCCTTGCGTGTAGTGGGGTTCCTTTACCGCCTTCACCTTCTCCTGGTCCATTAGGATGCCTCCTGGAGTGACCAAAATCCGAGGAAAGGACTGTGTCCAAGTGAAATTCACACTTCTCTGCCTTGGCGTGAGTTGGTTCTCAGGAGGCGCTGCAGGACTGCAAACATGACGAATGTGTTCTTCCTTGGAACGAGAGAATATTAATATATCATCAAGGTATACAAAAACAAATTGATTAATCATGTCATGCAGGATGTCGTTAACCAGGTTCTGGAAGACAGCGGGGCGTTAGCTAGCCCAAACGGCATGACCAGGTACTCATTATGCCCCCTAAAAGCTGTCTTCCATTCATCCCCTTCCTTAATCCTGACGAGGTGGTAAAAGCGTTGCGTGGGTCAAGTTTGGTGAAGATAGTAGCCCCTTGCAACAGCTCAAAAGCAGAATTCATTAGAGGAAGGGGATATCGGTTCTTAATAGTGATGTTATTGAGTCCCCTGTAGTCAATACATGGCCTGAAGATCCGTCCTTCTTGCTAACGAAGAAGAAGCCAGCGCCAGCAGGAGAGGAAGAGGGACGGATGATGCCAGCAGCCAGTGACTCCTCCACATATTTCTCCATGGCCTCTTGCTCTGGACGAGACAGAGAATAGAGACCCCCCCTTAGGGGGCGCTGTGCCAGGTTGGAGATCAATGGCGCAGTCGTAGGGTCTGTGAGGGGGGGGAGACAGGGCACGAGACTTTGAGAAGACTTCGGCTAGATCATGGTACTCACTGGGGACCTTGGACAAATCCGAGAGTGACTGGAGGCTCACTGGATCCTCCCTCGTCCTGCTTGGCGGGGAGCCTTGCGGAGGCAGGAACGCATGCAATGAGTAACTCAGCCACCTGTCCAGTCCTCCAGTTGATGGTGGGGTTGTGTTGTTTCAACCAAGGGAGGCCCAGGACGATGGGAGCAGAGGAGGAGGTGATGACATGCAGCGGATCAGCTCCTGATGGTTGCCGGAGACAATGGCGTGAGTGGGGCGTAACCTGGGTCACCTGACCTAGCGGTTGCCCACAAAGACCAAGTGCTTGGAGCAGGCGTGTAGCTTCTGGGGCTGGAGCTGGAGCTGGTTGCACAGGTTGGCGTCGATCAGGTTGATGTCTGATCCTGAATCAAACAAAACATCAGTAGTCAACGATAAACTTGCCGAAAAGTAGAGTGACAGGAACCAGCTTATGTGGGTCATTGTTATCTTGAACCAGCTGTCCGATCCTCCCCACTCCCCTCCTTTTTTTGTTGGATCACGATGACCCGCCAGCCCACAAACAGACCACGCCCCCGAATCTCCTGTCGCTCTTGTGGCGATAACCGGCAACATGTCGACCTGCATGGGTTCTCCGACCCCGGGGCTCGCCCGGTCTCCTGGATAGGAGAGTCGCCCGGGGAGATCGAAAGTTGCCACGCTGGTCTGACCGTCACTCTGAATGGCTCTGGCGCTCCCTCTTCATCCGAGAGTCAATCTGGATGGCCACTCTGATGAGCCCCTGCAGATCAGATGGAGAACCCCGGTAGAACACATCAAAATGGGCGTCTTCGCTCCAGTGTGTAGAGGCGGCCAACGAAACGGAATTGGATGGGCGTAATCAGAGACACTGCAGCCAGCTTGCCGTAAACTCAGTAGTGCACTTCCTGCCTCTCTGCCCTGGTAGGACGGTCAAACACCTCCCTCATCTCCGCCATGAAATCTTCAATGGTGCGGGTGCAGGGGTGGCCAGCGTCCCATTGAGGTTCCCCAGTCCCTTGCTCTGCCGGTCAAAAGTGTGATGGCGTAGGCCACTCTGGAACGTGAGGTAGGAAAGGTTAGGGGCTGTAACTTCGAATATGATCGAGCACTGGGACAGGAATGCTTTGCAGGTGGTGGGGTCTCCGTCATACTCCCGTGGGGGAGTAAGGCGTGGCTCCCGAATGGGAGCTGCCTCTGCCGTCTGCGACTGCAGGACTGGGAAAGGTGGGACCCCGGTGAGATGCTGAAGAGTAGCTCTCATCTCCTGCAAATCCGGCGCTGCTGCTGAATGACGACCTCTTGTTGTTGAAAAAGTGGAAGTTCAGCAGTATCCGCTGGAGTCTGTACTGGTCGACTCATAGACTCCAAATGCAGTTCAGCATCGGCAGGGCGTTTATTGGGATTCACAAAGCTCATGGTCAAGACAGAAATGGATCAATAGCCAGGCAAACAGAGATATGCAGGATGGGCAGAATCAAGTCAGGGGACAAGCAAAAAGATCCAGTAACCAGAATAATCAATCCGCACAAAGACAGTAACAAAGAGGGTTGAGACTAAAGGGGAATGGAAGGGGAAGGAAAAAGGGAGTTGGATGGGACAAAGGGAGAACACAGGAGAAACTAAACAGATGGATACAAAATGGGAATTAGGAGAACAGTACTAATCACTCAAATAGCAATCTCTGGCAGCTATACAAACAATCAAATACAAAACTTACGGAGAATCACAAAACGAGCTTTCAACAATCGAAGAGAATAAGCAGAAAGCAGACTGACCAAGAACGAGCTGTGGTAGGAAGCAGTCGACAAGAAACTACAGGAAAGTGGGTCTTTTAAACACAAACAAATTAAGTGGAGGCCCAGCTAAACTCAGAACAGGTGAGAGGAGAGGCGGATCTAGAAAGCAAGGGGCGGTGATAGGAGAGAGAGAGAGAAGTAGGTGGGATCCTAACTTTGAACTATCTAATCACCCATGCCTAACTGAACTGCTCTAAGTGTGGATAGTCCAATCAGAACAGCAAGAGATTACAGGGAAGAGAGTGTGATGAAAAAGACAAAGATGCCATGAGACAGAAACAGGAGGAAAACACTGAAGACCAGAGACAGAGCAATCATCCAGAAACACACATGCTCTAATGAATAAATATAATAAATAAATAAATAAATAATAGCAATACTAAAAACTAGAAACTAAAAACAAGCATACAAATCACTGATTTCTAACAATAACACCAAGTCAGTTAAACTTTGCGGGTGTCAATCTGTCCATTTAGGAAGCACAAGTGCAAATGAAATCGACAACAGGTGCAATGGAGAAGCAAAAGCAAGACAACCCCCAAAACAGGAGCTCCTTTGTGCGAGAAGGAACAGGAGGAGCACTGCCAGGACACTACATAATGACCTCCAGCAGACTTCTGGTTTATAAAGTTTCTGACCAAACTGTCAGAAACAGACTCCATGAGGGTGGCATGAGGGTCCAAGGTCCTCTAGTGGGACCTGTGCTCACAGCCTAGCACCGTGCAGCTTGATTTGTATTCACCAGAGAAGACTAGAATTGGAAGGTCCGCCACAGGCGCCCCGTTCCCCTCACAGATGAGAGCAAGTTCACGCTGAGGACGTGACAGGCCTGAAAGAGTCTGGAGACGCCGTGGTGAACAATATGCTGCCTCCAACATCATCCAGCATGACCGATTTGGTTGTGAGTCAGTGATGGTCTGGGGAAGCATATCCTTGTAGGGTCGCACAGACCCCCATGTCATAGCCAACTGTACCCTGACTGCTGTTAGGTACCGGAATGAAATCCTTAGAGCGATTGTCAGTCCTCTTGCTGGTGCAGTCGGTCCTGGGTTCCTCCTGGTGCAGGACAATGCCCAGCCTGGTGTGGCCAGAATGTGTAGATAGTTCCTGGTTGATGAAGGCACTGATGCCATTGACCGGCCTCCTCGTTCCCCTGACCTAAATCCAATTGAGCTCCTATGGGACATTATGTACTGGTGCATCTGACACTACCAAGTATGGCCAAAAATTGTGCAGGAGCTCACTAATGCCCTGATCCAGGTCTGGGTGGAGATCCCCCAGGACACCATCTGCTGACTCACCAGGAGCATGCCTAGATGTTGTCCTAGGCCATACACACTGAGTCACATTATGAGTTGCTGTGATAAAATTTACGCACGTTAGATAAGCCTGTGATTTCAATTTTTTTTCTTTCATTTTTAGGGTGATTTTTCAATCCAGCTGTCATTGGGTTGTATTCATGATGGATGAGTCAAACCACTCCATTAAGTCTTCTCGAGCACATTCCAAAGACTTTCAATTGATTAAGGTCCAGACTCTGAGGTGGCCAATTTATGTGTGAAAATGATTCTTCATGCTCCATGAACCACTCTTTCACAATATGAGCCTGAGGAATCTGGGCATTGACATCCTGGAATATTCCTGTGGCGTCTGGGACTTTTTAATCCATTGATGAGTTACTGGTCATTCAGTATATTTAGATAGCTTGCTGAATTCATTTTATTGCTGCTGAACGGTGCTGAGCCTTGACCTTAGCAATGTAAGCAACCCCATATCATAACACTGCCTCCAGAGGCTTGTACAGTGGGCACTATGAATGATGTGAGCATCGCTTCATGGGCTTTCTTTCTTACCCTGATGTGCCCAAAACTCTGCAATAGGGTAAATCTGTACTCATTAGACCACTTGCCCTTTTTCCTTTGCTCTCCCGTCCAATCTTCATGCTCTCTTGCAAACTGAACTCCTTTTTTTTTTCTCGAATTAGCCTCACTAACAAGCAACATTCTTGTGGCCATGCAGCTGTTTATTCCCAATACTCCAATATATATGTACATAGCACATTATTGACACAAATTAAAGGAACAAACTCTATATTAGAAATAATAACCATCTATATGCAAGTTTGTACAAGAATGTTAATCCTTACTTGTTCATCTAAACAGACTGGAGTAAGAGGATGTATTTACAACCTCATGTTGCTTGCAAGGCTGCAACAGGATACATCTCATCCCCCACACTATGTTTAGTTTAACAAGCCTTCATAATTTCTTTACACAGCAGGATTTGCAATGCATGTCAATCAGTAAGACATTTAGTTCAGAGGGCTAGTCATTAAAAACTAAGGTAAAATACGCAGACTTGGCTTCTCTGATCGATTTTTACAAATGGTAATGAGGGGTGTTTAAGGAATGCAAGTCTGTCAAGTTCAAGGAGTCAAGTACCAAACCCCCTGTATAAAATTTAAAAATAAAAATTTTAACAAAAGAGACCAGAGACATCAGCATGTACTTGAGATACGATTCACATTTTTACATTCAGATGTTATGTACACTGGTACATAGCAGTACTGTGCTGCTCACAGATTTCGTCTTAAGGCTCATTTACATTGCATATGGAGTCAATGCCAATGTGCCTAAATATTGAACGCTTAGTCTGTCCCAAAGTCTATCTCAGACACCAGCAATGCATATTTTCGCTCCCCTGGTCCGTCCTGTATTTTGGACTTTCTACACGGCACCATGAAGTGTTCATTCACATATGTAGGTAGTACACTACAGTTGATTTCATGTAAATGACTGTATAGCTGGAAAACACAGCTGTTATTCCATTTGTTCCTAGCTGATGCCCGAATACATTTTAGTAAACAAATAAAATACTAATGGCGCCTCTTCATACTTCTGTTGTCCAGGAATAAAATCAGATTAAATCCTTGGGAAAGAGGCGGTAGCATTTGTATCAGATTTTGTGCAGGCGGTGAGGTGAAAAAATGTATAATCCATCAATGCTGATCAAATGCCAGAAGTGAAAAGAAGAGGACCCTCACAGTTTGTGAGCTGGAAAGGGAACATTATGCAAAAACATTGTTGCCTCAGCCAGTTTGTTCTCTAAGATATAGAGCTCCCACTTTCCAAAATAGGCACTGCACAACAACATATTTGCATATTTACTTTGTGGGTGAACTGACAATGAATATCCAACATTTTGATGAATGTGAATAACAACATGTTGGCATCTATATGTCAGTTTACCCATTTTGTTCTTTTTAAAGGTTAAATTATTTCATGCATTCAAAAGTCAAAGTATGCTTTCCAGTCAAAGAACTCTTTCCCTTTGGCATAGACAGCAGCTTAATGTTGCCTGACTGATACATTTAAAATGACAAACATAAAGAACAACCTGGGGCACACGCCTTTATTTGTCAAGAGGAATGTTCATTACTGAGCAATACTTTCCATTTAAATGCACACATCCAGAGCATTCGCGCATTACTAACCATGTTAGAGCCATGTTGTTCACAAAAAAGGGGAAAAAAAATAAAAAAAATAGTAGCTTGTTCTCATACAAATACCGGCAGGGCAAATTACTTGCAAGGTATACATCTTGACCAGTAGCAGAAGCAATGTTGCGTGACATGTTGACATGTAAGCTTATGTCACTTGCCAAATTTAAGTGTGTATGCCCTTTAAAGCCAAAGTGTCATGCCAGCGGTCATGATAGGATCTGTTTGACACTCATTGACATATTAGAAATGCTCTAAAAACAGCCTTGACAGTCTGATAGTGCTACAATTTCATTATTTATGTGGCTCAAGAAATTATAATATGCAACAGTTCATGTTGATATGACAGCTTACATTGCAAGCCATATTCAGCTAACTGTGGTAATTGAGGCCCAGGTGTTATGAAAATTGTCAGGACTTGATGTACATTTCAGTCTAAACTAAACTGTCTTGTAGGACTCACTTCAATATATTCCCTAACGGCAGACATGAGCCGCCCTGCATTGTGCTGTATTGTATTTTTTCAAGGTTTATGACAGACTGCAAAAAACTGGAACATCGTCAATTCACTAAACCAATTGATAGGCCAAGTGAAAAGCATTTCGGCTCATGGAAATGCAGTTTTCACAAGCCTCCATGTTTTGTACAATTTGAACTTACAGACTGCACAGTACAGCCATAAAATTAGAGTTTTCCACTAATCACACCAGGTGCAGCGATATGACTTGCTTCTGAACCAGCCGCAAATATTTTAAACAACATTTAATATATTTAACATACTTGAAGCATGTTATGTCTTCATACACATAAAAATGTAATATACAATATGCTTCTTTTACAAAAGTTTATATTATGTTTAACTATACAAATATATTAAAATGACTACATTGTCAATACAATTCATTGCGATTGAACCAGAAACCAGAGAGAAATTGTCATTCTGCCTTAAATGAAACTCAAAGAAAAACTAAAATAATTTGAGCATAATATTAGAAATGAATAATTTTATTGCAAAATGCAATATATCCATTTGAAGCATATTAAGAAAAATGCTAATTTTTGTTATGTCAAAAGTTAGCATAAGACACCTTTCTTATTTAATGTCTTGTTAAACAAGTTAAAACACTATACAATTATGCAATTAAATCTTAGAATTGTGAATTTCATGAAAAAGTAAACTTTCTTTTGATTATTTGGCAGAATGCAATATATCCATAGAAGTACGATTAGAACTCAAAAGTCTGCCAGTCAATACAACAGACGTAAATATTTCCATGTTTCTGTAATAATTTGTCACACTCCTCCACATTTAATACACTTGTCATGGTTCTGTGTTTATGTTCATGCTTTATGTTCATGGTCATGTCTTTTCTTTATTCTTTTTGGTTTTTGTATTCTCCGGTTTTCAGTTCATGCCATTTTTAGTTTCACTGCACTTGTCTCCCCTGTCTTGTGATCTAGTTGGTTCAGTCCGTCTCCCCAGTCTGTGTGCCTACCTGCTTCGGGTGATTTCAATGGTTTCTGGTGTTTCATATTATTACTTCAATTCTCGTTTACTTCCTTCGCCTTGCTTTTTTAGATTACTAACAAGACTAACATTTATATTTTGTATCATAGTCTACTAACCCAACTAATCCATGTATATATTACTAACTCACTAACGAGCACTTTGGTTAACTTGTAAAGTTGCACCTCTACTAATTGTTACTAATTCAATCTCAGCAATCGCCCTGTTCTAGTCTCCGCCCCTTGCTCGGCTTTCCCTGTCTCTCCCTAAGTTTCTGTGAGATCTCTCGCATGTGCTTAATTGCTTTCCTGCACTCATGGTCTGTGCACTTAGAACTCCTTGACCGGAGCTGTTTAATTGTCATAGGATGTCTGCGTGAATCCCGTCCGTGTCTTGGTTTTTGCCAATTGTTGTGGTTTAGGACTTCCCCATGTGTACCTTCCTTTGTAATTAGTTCTCATCCAATTCACCTGTTCCCTGCATAGCATGTGACTTCCCTTCTGTCTATTTAGAGTCCTCACTGCTGTTCTGACTTTGTCAGAACGTTGATCAATATTCCTTTGTGCAGAGTCTCGTGTATGCCAATTGATTATTGTTTCTCTTCGACAGTTTCGTCCGACCTTGATTTTTGCCATAGCCCTTCTGTCTCGTTTTTGTCTTTCTGGATTTTTGACCCATTTCTGTACGACCACGTCTACTGTGTTTGGATGCCCTGTGTATGACTCACTGCTTTGGATTTCGACTACGATTTTTTGCCTGCTGTCTATGTACCGTCGCATCTCTGCTTTTCTGGTTCAGACCCCTGCCCGTCTAGTCGACTTTGTTTTTGGATTTCGTTTTGTGGCTTGGCAATTTTTGAGTCTTCTGGTCCTGACCCGGCAATCAATAAAGGCATACGATTTTTGGATTTCCTTCTCTCGCTTGTGGTTCCTGAACGCACCATCACAACACTGTCCTTTTTTTTTTTTTTTTTGCGAAAATGCTACTCAATGTGGCCAAAAGCTCAGTCAACGAGGAGAAAACTGTCCAGTGATGGGAAACACACTCTTGACAGATAAATGATGGCCAATTGCGTGTTAAAAGGTGAGGATTATGCTCAACATAACCCTGAGGATCCTGTGAGGATTCCCACCAGGGGTGGACCAATGAATCAAAACTTGAACTTTTTGGAAAAAAATGGGTCTCGTTAGATCTGGCATAAAGGGAACTGAGCATTCTACAACTCCAATTCCAAAAAAGTCGGGATGCTGTGTAAATTGTAAATAAAAACAATGCAATGATTTGCAAATCCCATGAACCCACATTTTATTCACAATAGAACATAGAAAACATATCGGATGTTGAAAGTGAGAAATTTAACCATTTTATGAAAAATATTAGCGCAGCTCAGCTCATGAAAAATGTTAGCTGCACCTCAGTGAATATCCCTATTCCAAGGTGGATAAATCATTGGATTCAACCCGATTGAAGTCAATTAATTGTATGATATTGTTCCAAATAAGTGTGCAAGTCATTATAGGACATGGCTCCGGATTGAAGTGCCTGCTAAATGACAATGTAATGTCAAAATGTTCAGAATGTCAGAATGGCCTTCTGATCAAGTCTTTTATTGTGACAGCTCTGCAAACAACTGCCTTAGCTTGACTCCGGAAAAGCGGCTTGCAGCTTTAGTTTTGCATACTTGTTACACTCACTGGTTCTCATTTTCAAAAAAAGAAAAAAAAGCAATATAAGACTGGGAGAGTGTGATGAAACAAACATGGTGAAAAATGCTGAATCAGCATGTGAAAAAGTAACTGCCCTCAGAAAATGAATATTTGGCTTTAAAACCTTTAGCAGTAACAACTGCAACTAAATGCTTCTTATGATTGGAGATCAGTCTTTCACATCACTTTGGACAAACTTTGGTCCACTGTTCTTTGTAGAATCCTTTACTTATACCATGTTTGAAGATTTTTGAGTATAATCAGCCCATTTACAGCATCTCAATGAGGTTCAAGTCAGGAATGGATTAGCTCATTCAAATCTTAATTTGGATTTTTGATCCATGGAGAGGTGGACTCGCAGTTATGCTTTAATTTTTGTCTAGCAACATTATTCAACTGCGCTGACAAACTGATGGCAGAATAGTCTCTTTCAAGATTTTCTGGTTGAGAGCAGATTTTTTGGTTCTGTTAATGTGGCTAGCCACTCTGATGCAGAAAACAACCCTCACACCATCACTTTGCAACCACCATGTTTGACTGTGGGCATGATGTTTTCTTTGCTGAAGGCTATTTGTCTGATGTAACATGCCAGCATCTTCCTAAATGTTCTACTTTTGACCCATCGGTCCACGGAACATTAATCTTGAAAAGCTTGGGGGTCAATGAGAGTTTTTTTTTTTTTTTTGTAAATGCGAGACCAGTCTTTATGTTTCAACTTTTTGCTCAATGGATAACAAATTTGATCAGTCTATTCTTATGGTGACATCATGTTTTTGGTATAATTTAACCCAATTTAATCAAGTGAATTAGCCAATTGAACAACAATACTGATTCTGTAATGATGGGGTGGGACTTGATAAGCATTCTTGCTTCTTCCTGCTCCTTCTCGAACACATTACAAATTTTCGGTTCTTCTGATGAATACCAAGTGTTGTATTGTACTCTATTTTGTGTTTTTAAAAAAAATCTTTTTATATATTGTAGTCTTTTTTGTTGCTGATGTTTGAGACAAATAAACTTAACCTAACCTAACTATATGACATCAAAATTACAGAAAAAGTGAAGACAGTGTTACGCCACTGACATGAATTGACAATGCCTGGCTTGTGACGGGTGTTATGTGATGTGTAAGACAGTGTTATATCTACCTTAAGTCAATAAGTTCAAGTGTTAAATAAAAAATATATAAAAGCAGACTTAAAGAAATTTTGCTTACACTTTAGATGAAGTGTTGCTATAAAGGCTTTACACATAATTCCTTCATAAATGAGACATAATGTCTTCATAAATCATAAATAAGCAAATGTCATGCTTTGTAATGGGTAAAATAACACATACTTATGTGATGCCAGATGCGACAATGACCACGGCCCTCATTTATCAAACTTGCGTAGGATCCGGTGAAGATTCTGGTGTAAATATCAGTGTTCGTCAGGTGTCACGTCTGATTTACTAAAAGTGTGTACGTCGCTGATTTTGGCATAGAACTGGCGTGGCGTTGATAAATCTGGCGGCTGAAACCATCGTAATTTACATGACACGCCCCTATAAATTCATGCTCCGGGAGGCATAGTCCTGCCCACTTTACGACATGGACTCTCGAAAGACGGCAAAGAAGAAAGAACTTCACTGAGGAGGAAATATAAATTATCACGTCCGAGGTGGAGAAAAACAAAATCATTTTATTTGGAAGCCGTAAGAGTGGCAGAAAGGGAGCCCTGAAGGCTGCAGTTTGGAAAACTATTGCTGCTGCGGTAAACACCATTGGTAAAAACCGGAGTGCAGCAGACGTTATACGTTATATAGACGATTTATATTAATAAATTGAAGTGACTATTCGCACGCGTCCAAGCTCAAAAATTGATTGAAATTTGCGTTAGGCGCACTTATAAGCGGTACTTTCTATAAGCGGCACTGGAATGGTCATCTACTGGCGCACTTACAAGTGTGGCCAAGAAAAAAATTCAGCATTGGCCACACGTATAAGTGCGAATAACATTGGCTTTAATAAATTCAATTTATAGGTCCATGATATTTCATGTTATATAGCCTACATAATTGACAATCCAAATGCTTTACATGTAGGTAAAAAAAAAAAAGTGGTCTGATTTTAAGATCGCCACCAAAAAACGGGTTGTGGCACTCAAGCGCAGCAGCGCACGGACCGGTAGAGGCCACCCAGACTTGAACCTCCAGCTGTCACCGTTTGAGGAGTACGTGGCAGCAGGGCTCCCCCCTACATCGTGGGAATACGAGGCGGTGGGGACACGGATAAGTCCCCACCGCCTCGATTGGCGCTGCATGAGGGTAATTGTTAAAATACAGTCTGCAGAGATCACTCTTCATTGTACTTTTATTATTATTACTCCATGACATTTTATTGGGTGCCACACAAAACGAGCAGCCACTTTCCCGAAAGAGATCTTCTCTGTGCCTAAAGTTCCTCTCACGTCAGACAGAAGCTTATTCCTCTAACAATAGAAGATCTGCCATTGTCAAAATATGATCACGGTCAAAGTGTCCGTAGGCCTATATATACTGAGCAACAAAAGAAATGCAAGTTGGCTTACTTAGTAAATGTACTCTTATGGTTACTCAGTCAAAGCGATCGCAAAATAAAGAAAAGTTTAATGAAACGAGTGTAAATGTGCACGCGCTAGTAATAAATTTGATTTTCTAAAATAATTACGCGCAAACTTATTTTCCAGTCTGCCTTTAATTAACTTGCGTTTCTTTTGTTGTTCAGTATATAGCTGACTGGATGAGCATCTGACATACCACACTGCATATCTGCCAAGCCACGCATTGCGCTTTATCAAATTGATTGTAGCCTGTCAGCCGTCTGTCCTGACAAGCAGGTTGTCTCAAAATATAAGTTTAATTAATTTCTCAACACATTAATTTCTCATGTCTTATTTATTTATTCATTCATTTATTAATTTAGCCTATTTATCTATTGAGCCTATTTATTCATTTTACTAATAAGAGCATCAACAGCATGACGTCGGCATTGCTGCATATGGTTTATTACTCATTTTGACAGCTGCACTCGTTCCTGCATGTTGTTCGCTGGTTTCAAATCTGCGTACGCCTGGTCAGACCTGGCGTGAGATTTTTGCGGACTGTTCGCTCACGTTCAGATTGATAAATGCTGATCCTTGCGGGAGATTTGGCATACACCCATTTTTTTGGTGTACGCACGTTTGATAAATGAGGGTCAATGTCACTTAGCTGACAATGTCACCCTTTATAGCATTTAGCCACTAGCTAAGTGATATTTTCAGTTATATCACATCCGGCATCACACGCTGAATAAGGATGTGTTATTTCACCCTTTACAAAGCATTACATTTGCTTATGTATGATTTATGAAGACATTATGTCTCATTTATGAAGGTTTGTACATGCTGTATAAAGCCTCTATGAGCAACACTTCATCTAAAGTGTGACCAACATTTTTCATAGATAATTATATTGGCTGTACTAATGGTTTTTGGAGGAGCCAGTTTTGTATGGAATAAAGATATTTTAGATATTTACAATTTTTGTTGATGACCTCCTGACCCTAAAGATGCCATAAGGATCTGTTCGGAACAACTGAAATCCCTTAGAGTTCACTGGGAGCTACTTTTCAATACTGCAACATAATGATGCAAACAAAGTACCAAAGCAGCCATGTAGAGTTTTCAAGGTCAAAAAAGTGGATGGTCTGGACTGGCCCAGTCAATTATCTGATCTGATGCAACTGAAATGCCACTCACTTGCTAGAGACAGAAGACAGCAAACATCACCTGGAGCAAACAGAAAATAAGACTTGTTCTAGTACTGGCCTGGCAGAGCATCAACAAGGAAGGTATAATATGAACAGTACTGTTTATTGGCTGCAGACTTCTGGTTGACATCGAACACAAAAGAGAGACAGAAATAGCAACCAGGTACTAAATATGAGCACTTTTCAAATGATGGCATTAAATTGTCCAATTGCTTTTGTTTACCTGAAATTGGGGCTAATCCTGTTTAATTGAGGTCAATATAAATTTATACACCATCTAGATATCGTACCAGTAAACTGCATACATACATATTGGGGCAGTGACATAATAGGGCATAATTTTAAAGGCTGTAATTCCTACAAAGCTCTCTTGATAAACTCTACTTGTATTTTCCCTCATTTTGAAGCAGACTGCTCATTCATTTGTGGGTACTTGCATATATATGGATGAACTTTGCAGGAGCTAAAGACCTTTAAAATTCTGTCAATTTCCCAAAATTTCTGACTTCACTGCATATCACAAATTTGTGCCATCAATAGTGTGACCAGATCATGATCTTTGGGCATGAATTGAATTCCAGTGTCAGGCAGCAACTGTAAGGTAGGTGATAAGGCAGACCTTGCTGTTTTTTTTTAAAGCTCATAGCATTTAACTTTAACCGAGAATAAACAGATCACTGGACTGCACTTTGGGTGGTATGTGCGTATTGCTATTTCAGTCACCCAGCTGTACTGATGGGGGCAGTATTGTGCCAATATATTTGCTATGGTGTTAATCCCTTCAGATTTTTCCTTCAAGAAAAATGCTCAGCATTTGTTTACTATGCCACTCTGCTTGATTAAAGCATCATTGCTGATCAAATTGATTCTTTTTGCATCTGACTATTTAGCATTTTTATCTAATGTTGATAACTGTGATGCACCATTTACCTTTCCCAATCTACGTTGTAATTCAGTGATTAACAGGCTAGACCCTGGATACTAGTCTGACCACTGGCCCATTTACATAATTAAGGGGGAAAGTAGAAAAAAGTTAAGAATTTCATGTTGACTGTTAGTGCTCAGGAGTTAAAATTCCTTTAGTGTAAGATAAATTGCAATTAACTACTGTTCTTAATAATAATAGTAATAATAATAATAATAATAGTAGTAGTAGTAGTAGTAGTAGTGATATCAATAAGCTGCCGAAACAGCTCCGTCAAATCAGTATATTGTCCAAATGAAAGCATGGACCCGGGGTTTATCAGCACAACATTTCTCAGTGCATCAAACTCCCTCCAAGAGCTTGTAATTTTCCCAGGGTGCATCCCTGGGACACAGCACACACGTACCGAGCCGATGTATATAACGTTAAAAAAAACGGGACTCATCAAACCAGGCTACCTTCTTCCATTGTTCCAAGATGAAATTCCAACAATCGCACGCACATTGTCAGTTTTGAAGGTGGACAGGGGTTTGAATGAGCACTCTGATGTGTAACCATCATTAAAATTTTCTGCGACTTCTGCTGCTGTAGCGATTCTATCAGTTTGGAACGAAAGGGATAGCCTTTGCTGCTATTGTTCATTGAAGAGCCTTGGGTGTCCAACAACTTGTCACTGGTTTGTGGTTTGCCTCTCTTTGGACCACTGTCTGTAGGTACTTACGACTGCTCACATGGACCGCCCTATAAGCCTTCTCATTTCAGAGATGCTGCGACCCATGCCATAACAATTTGACTCTTATCAAAGTCACTCAGGTCCCGTCTCTCACATATCCCACATAACTATGAGAAGCAACTGTTTGGTTTAAGTGCTGTTCACAGTCCTTATTACGAATTAATCAATGTGATTTGCTTCATCTGTGAGTGGTTATAATGTTTTAGGTCATCTGTGTGTAGTAGTCACTGTGTGACTGAACTGGGTGGGAGATGCTGTGACTGAAGGTTTCCACTGCAGTTGCACGCGAAGACATTGCACTTTCATCATTCAAAAAATAAGAATCAAAATTCTTCACTCTTCTCTATCACAATGACAAACCTAAATAATAAACGAATTTTCCCCCCACTTTTTAATGAGGTTTTCCTTCTGGCGGATGGGCAACGACAACACCTTAGCGCTCTCAATGTGTGTTCCCAGTTTTAGTCCTGACCCGCATAAATTATGTTTCA
The DNA here is from genome assembly GCA_029692085.1 of Gymnothorax javanicus. Lineage (NCBI taxonomy): Eukaryota > Metazoa > Chordata > Actinopteri > Anguilliformes > Muraenidae > Gymnothorax > Gymnothorax javanicus. The sequence goes on from CM056202.1 coordinate 53,396,354, forward strand.
TGGATGTGTCCGTCAGGGATGGAAGAACAGACAGATGGATACACATCCAAGATAATATTCCTGGCACAGGTAACATGAAACTATTTATATTTTCAACAGTATCTATTGTCTATTTCTTCCATTATTTCGTCATTTGCTCCCAATGAAATCAGGTCGATTTTCATTTTTGAGTTTGTGAGCTATTGGCATCCTTTAAGCAAATGAAGTACTTAAATGTGTACATTGTGTGCTGTACCGCCGTGTGTTCCATGTAGATATGCAGAACAGCATCAGAAACCATATTTAAGGGCAGTGGCCCTATTGTAACATGGGTCATGGCTCTAAAGGAACAACGTGAATAGGGTTATTGATTCAATTGATGGGTTTCCTGCATCCTCGACCTCACAGAGCACATTGCCTTTGCTTTTGCTGAAAGGGAATGATTCAGGCACAAAAGCCTTAGTAAATGAACAGGCCAATCTAATTAGAGGCCACTGCATTGCAGGCGTAGTGGCCCAAGTTAATAAATATTTCCCCAGCTGCGGACACGGCATGACACACATGATTGCTCACGACCCAAGATGCATTGGTCATGGCAGTGTTTCATAACTAACTCTGGAGAAAGAAAAAAAAATAACAGTGGCCAGAAACCACTGAGGGTGTCTAATGAGCTGTGTCACAACCGAGAACAACAAAAGATATACTTCTTAAACCTAGCATTAAGATACTCCTTAGTTGAATGATGATAAGAAGAATATAGCAGTTTACAGAGCATGAGTCATTAATCTTATAAGGTTTCTGTAGCAGAAGGTAGGAAAAAATGGGGATCAAGATCAACATGTTTACTTTCTCTGTGACATTATGTACTTATTAGAAGTTTCATCCTTGTGAGGGTGAATTGTTTATTATGTCAGCACAAAATCATTGGGGAAGGCTTTTTATTGATGAAAACAAGGGAGAAATGGCATTTGACTACTCATTACATCATTTTCTATAGCAAAAATAAAAGTAAATGAAATGATCCCTAATTTTCTTGTGTCAGCCAAGAATACACAGATAAAAGTGGAGTATGTTTTTTCTTTTTTTTGTTGTCGTTGTTGTTCTTTGTAGTGACACAGCAGACCAGACACCCTCAGCAATATCCAGTTTCTGACCACTGGATTTCAGGGTCTACATGTCACTCTTTCATGGCCAAATGCACTGTACAAAATGCAGCGGAACTGTTTACATAACTGGATATTAAACGAACATATCTCTGCGTTGCAGTGCTGTTAGATGGCAGTACTGCATAAATGGATCATGGGCTACAGCATATACCTTGTTTCGTTCACCATTTTTATTCATTAATCAATAATTCATTTATGGATGTGTATCTTCCTCAGGGCGTCCTCTTGCAAGTTTTCGGTTGGTAATTTGCAGCTGAGGTGAAGAAGTGAAGTAATAACATTAATAAATCAAATTTCTTTGAAAAGTTCAACGTTCCAATTTTTGTGCAAATTTATAATGCCCTTCTGTGAAAACAAGAGACATTGTGCTCTGGCTCTCAGACTGTCTCTGAAATGCTAACATATGAAAACTAGAAATGCTCCCCGTAATCTCACTGGATGCTGGTGGTAAAAAGAGCAAGTTTTGGGGAGACGATTCGGATTTCCCAGGACTTTTTCACATCCAAATCCAGGTGTGCCTGTAGTTTTTTGAAGAGGGTAGTAGGAAAAACTCTGCTTACTGCGAGGGAGCAGATTGTTGAACATCTGCTGCCAATGAGCGAGGACTTAAAATGCATGTTTACACCTTTTTTCCTGAGAAAATGGATAATTTACTACTGCTCACCTTAACACAAATAAAAGCATGAGTATAACCTGATCATCTCAACTGTGCTGTACTCCGATTGGTCAGATTCACCCATCTGACCCAGTTCTCTTACTATATGCAATATCATCTCACAAATGAGGCATTTCCTTCCAAAGTGTAACATTGACCATATCCCTTTGGTGAATAAACCTACAAAGAATGGTTAAAAGCATTTGCCTCCAAACTTAGTCTCCTTCAGTGACAGGTTTTTTTTTTCCATCCACTATTGACCTCCATGACAGACATCAACTATTGTGTCAATTATTATGCAGAAGAGGAGTCTCTGAGATTCTTTGAAACAGGGGAGAGGCAGGAGAAAATCCAAGGCCATTTATCAGCAGGCAAATAAATCTACATGCTAATTTGTGGCACACACAGTTTATTTATTTAAAATTCATTCAGTGCTCTCCTCTACACTTTAGAGATTTGACTTTTTTCTGTTCTCTAATCAAGTTAATATTGCTTTCTGTACTCCATTTACACAAACAACCTTTAAATCCCCGTAGGAAGAGTTATGGGGTGATTAAAAGGATATGTGGTTAGCTAGGCAAGGTTGAGTAACCAATGCAGTACTATGTGAGCAGGATTTAGGCAGGATGTAACTTGCATCTGTTATTCAATCTTTTGCATATTTAGAGATTACTTTTGAAACATCATGGTAAAACAAAAAATGCAATAAAAAATTTGTCCTCAATTATTTATTCTAGGATATGCATCTTTAATAAACACGGTGTTAGAAACAAAAACAACAATAAATTCTAATATACCTTGTGATTTTTTTTGCACTCATCAAAATGAAAATAAGAGAAAATTTAGATTTTACTCTGAATTATGGGCAGATGATGCTCCATCCAGGAATGTGAGGGCCATTTTTCTTGTGGGCTTATCAAGGTGCAGTGTCTTTATGTGGGATTGATGTCTTCATGTAATGCTTAGCCTGAACAAAAAAGAAGCGTTTGACAGCAAAATTCACAATGATATTTTAGCCCGGTCAAGTCACTTTACTGTTACCATAAACTCAAGATTAAGCTGGTATCTGCGGCAAGCTATGGCTTGGTATGAGATACAGGCAGTGGGGTTAATGTTTTTTTTTTTTTTTTTTTACACTTTAATGCTATGAGTGCATAATCAATGCAATCAGTGTATGTTAAAGTCTATGTGAAATTAAAATTATGATTGGATGCCGTAATATTAACACTAATTTATTCACCAGATGTTTACTCTACTGCTTCAAATTTTGGAATCATGTTGATTTTCTCATACTTAATGAAAGAAACATTTTTTTTTTCCAGCCAGACAACAATCCAATACAAGAATACAAATTCTGCAGGGACTTTCAAAAAAGGGAATTTAAAGATATGCAGACGCCGAATCAATCACCAGAGCTGTTGTGGCATCACCTGGATTATAAAGATACAGGTACTCCTATAGGAAATACTGCAGTCCATGTGGTCATCCAATGAGAATGATATCCCAGAAAAATCAATATTCCTAATGTCTCAAATTTGCTAAGTGGTTATTAAATGTAATGGTTGATACTTTGTTTCTTGAAATTGACGTATTCCCCTATAATACAGTCCCCTCCAAAATAACTGGAACCCCTGGTACAGATGAGCAAATTGGGGACAACAAATTCACCTCCCTTTTCCAATGAAACAACATTAAGTCCTCTCCTATGACATCTAATAAGGTTGAACAACGTGGAGCAGGGAATTTTAAGCCGCGTTTCCATTGGGGTACTTTCGGTATAGTACGCTTGGAACCATACTTTTGGTACCAAAGCCCTAGATCTGGTTTGTGTTTCCACTGCAGACAGTACCCTTAAATGTTGGCAGGGTTTTTTTTTACTGGATGGTAAAATGCAATGCAAACACGCGAATACACGCAAAACGTAAATTGACAAAGAATGTAATCTGTTGTGCGAAAAATTTGTTTTGCGTCCGGTGTGAAAGCGGCTTTAGCTGGCAACCTTTTTATTTTAATGCCAACTAGCGAACTAAATGCTCACGGTGCAACTCCAGCCAAATTAGTTTGCATACTAATAGCTATACGCATTTTAAATTGACTAAATTTAAATGCATGAAATATACATCTGCACCTCCTCATTGCTCAATGGTGCGTTGTTGCGAACAGACATTTCAAAAAATGTTTTTCTCAAAACGGTAGGCGAGATGGGTGTTTTCCTGCCGTTTTCTTATGGAAGTCGCGCTAGAGTAACGATTGTGTTGGCCAATCAACAGACGGCAGTGATGACGATTCCCGAGCAATACAGAAGGCGTGTTTTAGCTCCGCCTCATTAGTATCGGATGGTAACCCTTGGTACCCCAACCGGAGGGGTGACGAAAAATGGGAACTGTTAGGAATGGTTCCAAAGGTACCATCTACAACTTTTGTAATGGAAACGCTCTGAAATGTGACACGACCCGCTTGATGGAAACGCAGCATTTGAGCATTTCTCTTTACAGGACCTACACAGATGATTCAGGGTTCTATGTTATCTCATATGTACTCTCTCTTTTAGCTCACCCACCTGGGGTAAGATAATGTCACTTACCTCATGGAGAAATCCATAAATGAGTCAAAATGAAAAAAAAAAAAAAAAAAAAAAATGATCAGAGGCAGAATTTCTTTTTCTAAGAGAAAAGGTACATAACTAAAATTAAAAGCCAAAAAAAATCATAATTAAACAATACTTTCCAAAAAGCGCTCTTGCCTTTGCCATTACTTGCTTTATTTAAAAACATCTGTATTGTAAAATAAAAGAAACCTACCATGTTGCCTCTATAGTGCTGAACCCATCTATAGGAGTTTTGAAAATATGGGGGATTCAAATAGAAAAAAAAGTATCTTGTCAACTAACTAATAGTGAAGATATAGATGTTATTATCAGTGTATAGTTCATTCCTGTTGTATTACAGTACAGCTCATCGAACCTACATGCTTTGTGTACAACACACAGCGCACAGTGGAAGTATTCTGCAGCAGTAAAAATCACCCCAGTGGGCAAGATTCTGAAATCTCAAATGTAAGCTAATTTATTCAAAATCATAGCTAGGATAAAATGCCAGCTAGCTAGCTAAAATTTGTATATTACTGAAGATAAATAGCTAGCAAGCCAGCAAGCTGAATTTTATGTGAATACAAGAGGCTCCTCAGAGCCTGTACTCGGGCCGGGTCTAGGCCTGGGCCAATCGTGAAACCGCGCGCGCATGAGCAGGACAATCGCGACCCCGAAAAAAAAAAAAAAAAAGAACGGAGCCGAAACTTAGACTTGTGGCCTACCGGCCCGAGTAACAAGTACTATAACAGTCACCTACAGTATATGTGAAATGATCATACAACCGAATGACAGCTCAGTTCGCGAATGCAAACTCGGCATAGTGATTTGACCTCATAACAGAAGAAGATAAAGAGAAAATAACATCCCAATTGAAGGGAGTTGCATCCCTTTGAGCTACAACTTGCGATAGCTTCTTCCATCATCAGTGGCATTTTACTTGCCCTACCACCTTGTAGTATGGGAGATATGGGGGCTCATAAAATGTATCGTTAGTCTACAAGTACTCAGGTGAACACTCGCATGGGCAACAAGTAAATCACTTCCAGGATAGAATTTCTTTTGTTCTTTCTTTCATTCATTTCCATTATTCATTTTTCTTCTTTGCATCATTTCTAATCCCAGCCTCTGAAATCCCGATATTGAACCTCTCTTTGGAAAGCAACTCCAATTTTTTTTCTTGTTCAGTCCACCTTCTTCTTGGTTGACCACTGCACGTGCAGTTGTTTGCAGCAAAGGAATGGGATCAGTAGACAGAGATTTTTACACTACTGGATTTTTGCTGTCTGCCATTATTTCAAGTATCTGGTGAATGCTCACAAAACTCAGGCAGGAACATGATAATTATTATATTAATTATAAATATAATTATTTTACATTCTGCATTTCTGATGGCCTTTTTATTGGTCATTTGAAACTTGGTTATTGTTCAAGTAATATGGTATTTTAACATTTATTCAATCAGTAGACCATCTCTTTAGCTGGCTGCTAATAATCAATAAACTTGTAAAAACATCACTACATAATTGAGATTCTACACTAGACCTCTGGCTTTTTAAATTCCATGCTTCACTTTAAATAAGAAGTTTAATTGGACCATGGTAATAAAAGGTTGCTTTTGCTTATTGTTTTTGTGTGTGTGTGCGTGTGCATGCGTGTGCGTGTGCGTGCGTGTGTGTGTGTGTGTGTGTGTGTCTGGGCATCTTTTCAGTGGAAGGAATTATGACTAAATTCCACTGAAAACTGAAATTTTGTATTTGTTTCAAGCCAGCCCAAAACTTTTCAGCAAGATATCTGGCTGTGATTGGGAAGAATAGTCTGCAAATGGGGAGGAAGCGTTATTTGTATTCTCCAAAGCAGTGTTTTTGTTTAAGCTAGTTGGTTGCAGCTCTTGATTGGACCATAGTATCAAGAAATGTACAAGCTCATGTCATGAACCAGACTAGGAATAAAGTGCCGAGACAGAGTACAATCCAGAGGTGGGGTGTATTAATAGTAATGGTAACAAGGGGATGGAACTCAAAAGAGGATAGCACGGTTCAGATGAGATGTTCAGGGCAAAGTGAGGAGGCATTGCCAATCGCCGACCCGTGGTTCTTCAGGATGACAGTCAGATGGAGTGAACACTTTGCCAGAGCTAAACTGTCCCAGGGTTGGAATGAGTAGTTTAGGGGTAGCGCGGTTCCAATCCTGATGACAGTAGAAGGATTGGTAGCTTGAACCTAATATACTGGACAGAGGAACATACTTGGAGGGGAATAGAGAGGAATGCAGTCCTGAGCCCAGGACCCTGAGAGAGGCTTGGGAGCTTGTTTCTACTAGCTTAACAAGAGAGATAGCTTCCATAAATTACTAACATCAAAGGCAACATTTTACTTTCAAAAGACGAAGGGTTAATATTACAAATACTGACTGGGTTTAAGCACACAAAGCGCATTGCAATCCAGCAACTTGCAACTCTTAGGAGAGGGTTTAAATACACGTCACAGGTACAAGGGGTGAGACAAGTCACAGCCGGGGATAAGGCAACACGCAAGACGCAAACCAATCAAAAGAAGACATTACTTCTAACAGACATGTAAGTTGCTGAATGGGAAGAGACACAGAAGGCATTCACTTGAGGGTTGTGACAAGTTAACATAGCAGAGCTGGCAAAAAACAAACAAACAAACAAATAAATAAATAAAATCTAAATTTTCCCTACTGGGGTAAAGAGCGGACTACATTACATCAAAATAGTATTCTAATCAAGGACCCTGTGCAATGTAACCAATTAAATACCAAGGTTAAACATCATACTTTAAGGACAAGTACAAATTGTATGCAAGAAATGATTTATCACATATTATATACTTTAAGCTCTACCACCATTATTGATAAATGTAAGAAACAATTTTTTTTTCCAAGTCATTTTTAGATAATTGAGTATTCTTTGATAATGCCTAAACCACAATAAATGTTTTTTTAAGACTATAAGAACATTATCTTCAATTTATTTTGTGGGCTTGACGCATGGCCATATAAAAGATCTGAATCGTGGTTAAAATTTTTTCAATATTCATTTTAATTTCCGTCCTACATTCAAAAATCATATGCAGATTGTTCAAGCTGAATCCTTAAATTAAATTAACGATCTTACAAGAAGCAGTCACCTATATTTAGAGTCATTAGTCCATCTAATAAGCATTGTATTCATTCATCTAACACTAATCTCTCCCCATGCGATGGCTATTTTATTTCCTTCCATTTTAAATATGATTCAGCTTTTTGTTGTCCTTAGTTTTATAGGCTGAACCTGAACAGCATTTTATATAAGGTTGTTTAATCACAACATGTATTTTAGTCTGCTCAGCAAGGCTGTTCAAAACATCCATTCTCGATGCAAAATCCAAACTACCTCTAGGCAGGGTGTGCACCCTGCATACGACTGCGGCTTCAAGGTTTTTCAGTATTTTATTGTATAACATAAAAACTTAAAAGCTGCAATTGGAAAAGAGTGGTTGAATCTTGAACAACAAAACACAGGCACCTTTATTAAATAGCCAATTATAATTATTATTCTCTTACAAATGAGTACACACTATTTATCACATCAGTGCTCAAAGGGAGAGATTCCTAGAGGTGCCAATGGTGTTGAAAAAAAAAAACGTAGCACAGTGGCAAGGAAACTATTCTTCTTTCATTCTAGAAAAATGTATTCCTTTGAATTATGAAATGTTTGAAATTCTACACAGTACTTTTATGTTAATACAGTGCCAACCACAATGAAAAAAACGCATGCACGCTCATATGTACCCGTATGCACACACACACACATAGAAACACACACACTCGCACACATACTCGCTCACACAAACACATGCATAGTCTTCTTTTGTGACTGAGATATTGTGTTGTACAATTGACTTATTTCTTATCACTTTAATCTGCCATGTGACATTTGTGCAAATACTGGTATGACCACACAATATGGTTCGTCATCCTTTTCAGCCCAGTTTTTTTCTTGATTTATGCCCTATTACAAACCAGGAGGAAGAGACCACTTGCAGATCAATGAATAAAGCCCCAAGGGTGTATTTATTGTGAGCAATAGGCAACAGAACAAAAATGGGTTGGGGAAAACTCTAGGTGAGGGGCAGTCTGAATCAAGTGATTAGCCTGCAGCAGTCAAAGGATGTATCCGAGCCGTGGTCAAAACAGTTCAGGGGTCAGAAGCCAGGTGGTCAATCCAATACTGCAGTGGCCGAACAGCTTCCAAGAGGGACACTGCATGGGGACACAGTCCCTGTTCTGGAGACCGCAGGACAACAGGAAGGTGTTCCTAATAAAGTGCTCACCGGGAAAGATTAACGTTTTCTTTTCAGTATTACCAGACACATGAAATAAAAGCTTAGTTCAATACTACATTACACTGTGAAAAAAATTAAAAGTTGACTAAACTTCAAAAAATTAAGGTGACCAGCTGCAAAGCTTTTTTTTTTTTTTTTTTTTTGAATTTGCTTAACTTCAAGTCCCAGTAGTTCTGCAAACACATCTTTGAAAACACTTGGAACTTGAGGTTGAGTAAACTCCGATATGCTTTGCAGCTGGTTGCCTTACTTTCTTACATTTAGCCAACTTCTTATGTATTTTTTATTTTTTTTACAGTGTATAGGAGGGTAACTTCAGATAAGGGGTAAAGACAATCCAGCAACTGGAGAGGGGAGTCACTAGAACTTATATGCACAAGGACAATAGGTCACAGGAATGGGAAGAGAGTGAGGACTCCACAGGAGAGAAAAGGACGAGACACTAATCAATCTTATAAGAAGACAGCACACAAACAGACAGAGGAAGCTAGATTGAGGAGGGAAAAAAAAACAATTAAAAACGGGCGGGGTGTGACGTTCCCAATTGTCATTTACACTCCATGAGTTAGTTACATCAGTGCTTTAATCCCAAGAGTCAGATTGACAGTGTCATTGGTTTCTTGTTTGTGGACTGGGACCAAAAATTTCTTGGCCCATGAACTGACAGGAGCCCACTTACTGAGCCACCAGAGACAAACTATTCACCTGAACAAAATTTCCAGGAAAAATCCAAACACTTTGCAGCAGGATTGCTTGATAAGGTCAAGGCATTTAACGAATTCTTTTAGCAAAATGCTGATAACACCAGAATTACAACAGCTGAGCTGCCCATACCAGATCTGTCGCAGGCTACCACTATAAGACAAGTGTTCAGAGTGATAAGCCTCTTCTCAGAATGTACCAGGCCAACCGGTGATAACAGCATGGCACTGTATATCACCATAGAGTTTAGATCCTCTCCTGCTGTTTATCTCCCTATCATGCCTGTGTACATTTCCCCCAGCATCCCCCCATGAATCTAAGGGAGGGACGAGGAGCATGGGCTTGTGCACATAGACCTGATCAGACCTGTCACAGATTACACAGTGCCCATTTACAGAAGTATCGCCTGAGCAAACAGATAAAATAAAAATATATTCCGTACACTGGAATCTCATCATAGCACTGTTAAGGTCCTAACCTAGTCTCCAACTGTCCCACGCTATCTTGGGCTGCTCAGAGTCTCAACTATCAATAATGACAATCAACAGTGGCTGTCATTACAAATCATATGATAAAATAAATTCCTCTGTCGCTGTACTTAAGTTTCCACCCATTTTCAAGACATCTGTCAATCTGTCCTGTATAATTATAAATAAAATGTGCACTGCTGCCACGGTGTAGCTCCAGTGGGGCTTTAACAACTTGTCTCCCTGCATGTTTGTGTGGATAAGGCAAGAAAGGTTTCCAGAACAGAGTCATAGCTACCTAAGACAGCTGTCTTGCCTTAATAAAGTCAAGTTTTGATGACCATGGTCTAGAGTGAAATACTCTCACCCTGTTTTGAGGTAGCTTTCGCAATATCATAACATTGCAGTGGGAGTAAACCCTTACTGCTTTACAGCCTTGTATCCCACTGCCATTTAATTTTGAAGTTTAAATCCCACAGTGCTGTCAGTCAGATGAATCTTTCACCGGACAATGACCACGGTCACTGCCCCTTTAGCTTGTATGAAGAAATTAGATGATGCCCCACTGATTTCACCCCCCGTCAACTCTTGCATTTTCCCTGTTGCGACCAGACAGTGATTACAGATGTTCCCAACTTCCTGTAATCAGAGCAAATTGTGTCCATTATTTCAGTTACATACAGTGTAGTATCAGATTGATAGAGTGGAAATATACAGCAATACACATTGGCTCAGAAGTATCTTTTCATTCTCCGCTTTCATTTTTTTAATGGTCTGTCGAACAACCCCAATTCTGAAATAGTTGGGACAAAGTGTAAATTGTGAATAAAATCAAAACGCAATGACTTTCAAATCACACCAGCCAGTATTTTATTCACAATAGAACAGAGATAATAATGCAAATGTTGAAACTGAAAAATTTTACAATTTTATCCAAAAAATGAGCTCATTTCAAATTTGATGGCTGCTACAGGTCTCAAAAAAGTTGGGACAGGGGCCTGTTTACCATGGTGTAGCATCCCCTCTTCTTTTTAACACAGAGTGGAGGCGTCTGGGCATTGAGGAGACAAGTTTCTTGAGTTTAGTCATTGTAATTTGATCCCACTCGTTTAATACAGGCTTCCAGCTGCTGGAGAGTTTTGGGTCTCCTTTGATGGAATTTTAATTTAATTATACCCCAAATGTTCTCAATCGGTGCAAGATCAGGACTGCAGGCAGGCCAGTTCAGCACACGGACTCTTCTACTACGAAGCCATGCTGTTTTAATAGCAGCAGTTTGTGGTTTTGCATTGTCCTGCTGAAATACACAAGGCCTTCCCTGGAATAGATGTCATCTGGAGGGGAGCATATGTTGTTCTAAAACCTTTATATACCTTTCAGCATTCATTGTGCTTTTTAAAACATGCTGGTGTCCCACATCATATGCACTGATGCATCCCCATACCATCTGAGATGCTGGCTTTTGAACTGAACGCTGATAACAGGAGGGGTGGTCTTTCTCCTCTTTAGCCCGGAGGACACGACGCCCATGATTTCCAACAAGAATGTCAAATTTGGACTCGTCTGACCACAGGACACTTTGCCACTTTGCTACAGTCCATTTTAAATGAGCCTTGGCCCACAGAACACGGCGGCGATTCTGGATCATGCTCAACAATGGGTTCCTTTTTGCATGACAGAGTTTTAGGTGGCATCTGTGGATGGCACGGCAGACTGTGTTTACTGACAATGGTTTCTTGAAGTATTCCTGGGCCCATTTAGTAATGTCATTGACAGAATCATGCCGGTGAGTGATGCAGTGGCGTCTGAGGGCCCAAAGATCACGGGCATCCAGGAAAGGCCTTCGGCCTTGTCCCTTACGTACAGAGATTTTTCCAGTTTCTCTGAATCTTTTGATGATGTTATGCACTGTCGATAATGAGACCTTCAAAGCCACTGCAATTTGACGTTGAAGAACATAGAAGAACACATTTTAAAGTATTCCACAATTTTTTTACACAAGCCTTCACAGGTTGGAGAGCCTCTAGCCATCTTTACTTCTGAGAGACTCAGCCTCACTAAGACGTCCCTTTTATAACCAATCATGTTACACACCTGATGCCAGTTAACTTAATTACTTGCTAAATGTTCTTTCAGCTGATTCTCTTATATATTAATAGCTTTTTCAGCCCTTTTTTGCTTGTGTCCCAACTTTTTTGAGACCTGTTGCAAATTTGAAATAAGCTCATTTTGTGGATAAAAATGTAAAATGTCACAGTTTCAACATTTGAAATGTCATCCATGTTCTATTTTTAGTAACATATTGGCTCATGTGATCTGAAAGTCAATGCATTTTGATTTTATTCACAATTTACACTTTGTCCCAACTATTTCGGAATTGGGGTTGTACATTATCTAATATCTTTTAGCTCATTAGGGGTATACCTACAGTACATACACATCGGGAAAAAACAATATATGTTAGCACTTCACGTGGCAAATAGTACATAGATACATTTCTGTTTAACGCAACCAATTACTGGCTGTTTTGATGGTATTTGCCTTCCAAAATAACTCTACAGTGAAGGGAACCTCAAACTTGCCCGATGGCTGACATTTTTACGCCAGAACTTTCAGTCAACAGATTAGCCAAACTATTTTTTTAGTTTCTCATTCCCCTATGCTGTACATACTGTAGCTTCATATTATTGTAATATTGAAAAACCATAAACATCAGGTAATTTTTTAATCAAATAACAATTTATATTCTCATTTTATAACTGAGATGTGCGTTACAAAGAATCGCGGCCTTAGAGAATCCTTCTTGAGAAAGTAATGACACCACAAGATCAATATGAGTTATAGTCAAAAGAAGACAGTCACCTTTTTTTTATTTTACAAAGGGCTTGGTAGGATTTCGGGGGGGGAATGGGAAATTATCCACAAAATTTGATCTTAGGGTTTGAATGAAGGAGATAACTGGGTTTTCACATTTCTGTCTGCACTGAAATCTTGCCAGGATAACAGCGATGGAATGGCACTGTTTTGAGCCATGGCCAACAGAACATAAATTGGTCACTAGCTGATACTTGTCAAGTCCAGAGTGAGTCTAGAGGGGACTGGGGTGATAAATGTCCTCTGTCTTCCTTAGCAAAGCAATTGCTCCCATTCAATTTATATGAAATTTAGAAAGCTCAGAGCCACTTGATGACCTCTGGGAAGGCTAAAAACAATGTCACGTATAATGAAATACACAGCATCCATACATGAAGCTCCAACTGCTCTATAAAGGGTTTGACTTGTCTCTATTGGTCTCTCACGTAGTTCCACATTTTTTTTTTTTTTTTGCAACAAAGGCTGTAAATCTCAAAATTCCTCACTGAACCACCTATCTGCATGCTAGTATAAAGGCAGAAAGATAACTGCAATATTTTTAATGGCAGTTTTTTAATCTTTTTTAAAATTATTTAATAAGACTGAAATTCTGCCAACTACCCAATGCAGAAAGTAAATTCACATTGAATGGTAAATACCAACAACATGCATTTTTTTTTTTTTTAATTTAGCCTCACAATGTTAGAATGTATTTTTTCACAGAAGTAAATAGACATAATAAATAATCATTTTCATTTTCTGTCTTTTTTGGCTTTTGGAAAATGTGAACATTTCACTTTAAAAAAAAATCATGTTTTTTGTGATTCATTCCATTATTTTAACACCCGAAGGGTTCATTAATTTGTACTCTTACTATGTGCCTACCCAACCCTCAAAACAACATGTTGACTTTGCCAACATCTGATAACATATTAACTCGAGCCTTGCCAAAGAGTATGTCAACACCATGCATTTAACTCCAGCGAGCAAGAATTGTTAATATTAAAATTGCCAGTTAGCCACAGTAGTTTGCTAACATTATATTCATATTACTCATAAAAATGAGACAGCTACCTATCCTGTGACAGACCAAAGCCAGATTAGTTCTGGACAATTTAAATACAAAAGATATATGATGGTAGCCAAACTACTGTTGTAAACATTAGTCACCCCACCACCTGTAATTCTTTTGAGAATAATCATGTTAGAAAGACAATTGTGTCTCTAAACTTAACGATTACTAAACAGGTAACTAACTGCATGGTTTTACTTTGCCTTCATTGTATTCAACCCGACTATTCAACTCAGTGACCTGCTGCAGCCCTCAGGCACTAGATGTAACGGTCTTCCTCCTGCTATTCTCATGCCCTTTATTTAAGAAGTTTCAAATGATTCAAATTAAGAAATGCTAGCATGATTTACTGGTCAGCATTGTGAATGTTAATGGGTATTTCATCATCAAAATATTTAATTTTGTGGACTGATTTAAACTGAGTTTTGTTTAAAAATACAAAAAACTTTTGCCTCTACATGACTAACACCAGGCAGGGTCTTGTGATGGGGACTGCCTTGTTCCGATGGCCCATTATTCCGATGGTCCAATAGTCTGAAAAATTTCTCACTGACCGAAAGCCCAGTAGCCCGTCGTCCATTGTCTCAAAAACAAACACCCATTATTCCGAAGGCCTGTTCATCATCTCGTCTGTTCCCTAAGATTATTGTGCGTGAGCCTGTCATTTTGGAAATGTGGGTCAGTATAAAATTTCTATCTTACAATGATTATTTAGAACAAATTGAAGACCACAATGGAAAAATGATCAGCCACATTTTCACGTTGTAGAGAAATTATGAATTAAAAATTCAAAACAATCTTAGAAACAAAGCACTGAAAAAATATGCAAAAAATATAAAATATATAAAATATTAAAATAATATATAATATTATTATATATTATTATAAATATTATAATAATATATAATATATAAAATATAGAAAAATGCAAAATTTGGACTCTGATCATTTTTCCTTTGTGGTCTTCAATTAATTTGTAGTTAAAGAGGTGATGTCTCAGTAAAATTTTTACTACTGCTGTGCCAGTGTGTAATGACCTTCAGACTTGTCCCTTGCGCACAGAGATTTCTCCAGATTCTCTGAATCTTTTAATGATATTATGTACTGTCGACTCAAAGTCTGTGCAATTTTACATCAAGGAACATTTTTCTGAAATTGTTCCACAATTTTCAGGTGCATTTTTTTGCTGATTGGTGAATCTCTGTCCATCTTTACCTCTGAGAGACACTGCCTCTCTAGAAGACTCTTTTTATACCCAGTCATGTTACTGACCTGTTGCCAATTAACCTAATTAGTTGCAAAATGCTCCTCCAGCTGTTTTTTTTATAATTAACACTTAGTTTTCCAGCCTTTTGTTGACCCTCTCCCAACTTTTTTGAGATGAGTTGCTGCCATCAAATTCAAAATGAGCTAATATTTTTCATGAAGTGGTAAAATGTCTCTCTTTCAACATCTGATATATTGATCTATTGTGAATAAAATGTGGGTTTATGAGATCATAATGCAAATCATTGCATTCTGTTTTTATTTTCAATTTACACAGCATCCCAACTTTTTTGGAATTAGGGTTGTAGAAGGAATATGGTCGAACCTAGGTGTGCAAAGGGCAAGGCCGATAATCACTTCTGAATGTGCATGATCACTGATCCTACAGATGTCACTGTCTTCAGAACTGTCATTTGAGTGTAATGCAAATTAAAGCTTTACTATGCAAAGCTGAAGCCATGTATCAACAATGTAAAAACACACCACCAACTTCTCTGGACTCAGTGTCACCTGAGATTGACAGTAGGACAGTGGACTCATATTTTGTGGTCTGATGATTCAACATTTCAAGTGATTTTTAGGGAAAAAAATACAAACGTTTATAACTGCTACAATGTTCTCCAGACCAAAGATGTCAAGGACAATTCAAGCTGTTATCAGCATAAGATCCAAAAGCCAGCTTCTGTTGTGGTATGGGGGAGTGCAACTGCACATTGCGTTGGTAACTTGGACGTTTGCAAAGCAACGATAAATGCAGAAAGGCATGTACGAATTACAGAGCGATATATGCTGCCATCAACAGATCCTCACAACACCAAACAACAGTCTTGCAGTGCATGACTGCATGAGCAGAGAGTGCCAGTGCAAGGTTGGCCTGCCTGTAGTACTGGTCTGTCTCCAATCGAGAATCTATGGCGCATTATTAACCAGAATATATAGTGATGAAAGTCCCACTAAATTGTGCAGCAGAAGAGAGGAATAATGGAGGATGGGGAAATTCCACTTGCTAGACTTGATCAATGATATCATCTGTGCCTACATTCTCAATGAAAGTGATTAAAAAAACATGGTAATGTTGCACAGTGGTAAACAGTTGACTGTGCCAACTTTTTTGGACTCTGTTGCACACAAACTTTGATGCTTACGGGCATGTACCTCTTCCTAGCCTGCCTCTTGCCTTTATGGCTGCCTCAATGCATGAGCTGCCAAACCCTCCTCATAGCAAAGCTTAATTGCAATTGAGATGAAATAAAGCATTAGTACCATATCATATGTTTAATTTAGTATATCCCCTAGGAGTGTTACTCTTGACAGTTGATGATGAGAAGATGGTATGATGCATGTTATGGGCTTGCTCCACTTCACCTCCATGAATCTCAGTATATAACTAAATCATCATCTGTCCCTTTGCAAAAGAAATGAGCATCATCTCCACTTGAAGTATCATCCGTGATTTCTTGGACAGTGTGTGATCATCTTAAGAAGAATACGCATGAAAAGTGCTGTCACTTAAATTTCCTGAAACTGAAAGGTATAAACAGAAATACCCTTTAATAAAAGCTTTGAACGTGCAATTGAAACATACAAAAATTACATAATATCTAAAATTATTGTGCAGGTGGCCGAATAAAGATCTCTCTCCTGCTGAACATTACGTATCATACTGAATGTTCCAAATTTTGAATTGAATTTTGGACCATCTTGCGATGGGATCACACCAGCTACTCCTCCTACCCCGAACTTCCAGTGCACTTGCTTGGACCACACCCTCCTTCAAGCTCAGCCTTCATTTTGTTCTCAACTTCACATCTATGAAGTTTCCAGACAGCATCTTGTACAGCTGTGATGCTATTGCAGTGACAAAATCTGTCCAAATATAAACAGACATACAAATACCTGAAAAAGTTGTGTGATACTCTTCAGGACCACATTTTGCCCTGATGACACACATGCAAGGTAAAAGCAGTCCCAGCCAATGCTGTCACAGCTGGTGCTAAATTAATTCAGGGATTTATAGGGGAACAAATGTCAAAGTTTTCAAATTAAAATTTCACTTTCAACATCTGATATGTTGCTTATGTTCTACTGTGAATAAAATGTCAGTTTATGAGATTTGCAAATCATTACATTGTTTTTATTTACATTTTACACAGCATCCCAACTTTTTTGTAATTGGGGTTGTATTTTTTAATTATATTACTCACTGTCAGTGAAATTCCCAGAGTCATACCAATTCCACTTTGGGGTACGCTGGCTCTGAGTGATAGATTATTCTCAAAGTGATGGATTATAAGCATCTGATGGCGAATATTTGAGCCTTGACCAGGCTTTGCTTTTGAAGGTCTAGTTTTTTATTTATTTAATAATTTTTTTTTCAGGCTCCTTTCATACTGTAACAGACTTAGCTAACGTGTTTACCATCACCTGTTTCACATCACTTTTATTTCAAAATGTTACATCACTGTTCGTCTGAATTGCCCCTGTGCCAACGTTTTTGGAGGCTGTTGCAGTGATCAGAATTGAATAAGAGTTCATTTTCAATGAACAATTGAATTCTCAGGTTAAAAGATCAAATAATGTGTTGTACTATTTTCAATATACAGACCCTGGTGTTAAAAGTAGCCTACTGAAGTCATGAAATGTCTATTTTGAGACAAAAAGGTCTGAATATAGATCCATAAAATCTGCAAACTGAAGACCCCAGTGCTAAAAAGTACTTGGAGAAAATAGATCGACTATGATAAAAAGACGTCTTCCCATCCTTACCTCCTGGTATTTGAAAATGTGACATATGTATTTTTAGAACTAGCTCTTCACGTGGAAGAGAGTGAATGGCCTTTTCAAATCAATTTTTTAATTTTATTGGCTTTTTTTTTTTTTTTTACTTCTCCAACATTTTTGGAGCGGTAGTGTTTTGGCGTGGTATTATTGTCCCTCAAATCACAAGCTTTGGATTGACATCCCACAACACTATGTACCGCCATCCCACACACACAGAACCGTGAGTATGCACATTGTCTGCATGTTACTTTACGTAATCCTTTAAGTATTCAGATGTGTGGTAGGACAATATTGTAGGCCTTCTGTATGTCGGAATGACGGGAAAAAAGCTACACTGCATAAAAATCGCTAAGTTGCCGCTGACCCCCACAATAATACAATTCTGAAGTATGTTTGCCAATCGTTGGCTTACCTACTCAACATAGCGGCGGAATCCACTAAAAGACGATTATTTTTGTGATCATTTAAGTCTTTGTAAAAATTTTACATATTGACTATATATGGGAGGAGGGAGCGCCTGTGTTTGTGTAGGCAAAGGACTGAGAGAGAGAGAGAGAGAGAGAGAGAGAGAGAGAGGAAAAGTGAGAGGTAGCAGATTAAGAATGCATATGCTCTCTCTTTCTTGTGTGATAGAACAGTGCTGTTTCCCCCGACTATCAGGATTAAACCATACTCCCTCTGAAAAACAATGGAACAGAACAATGTTTCAAACTCGCCATTCATTGGATACATTTTAATAAGAAGAAGCTTGTGAAATCTATCTCAAAATTGGCGTATCGTTTTTTTTTTTGTTTTTTTTTTTTGTCAGGACGGAATCAAGAGAGCAAGTGCCACCCGCCGAAGGGAAGAAAAGAGAATAACGTAGCAAAGTTAATGACGCCGGTGTCTTGCATTTTCGGAGGGCTCAATACTTCTATGGAAATGGTAGCCTGCACTCGCGCGTCTGTGGACCGATCCCGGATGTTTAATAATGCCTCAAGAATGCTTCACAAATAATCCATCAAAGAAAGGAGGAGAACATGTAATTGATGTTGCGTTGGAAGTGCTCAGCTTCGAATCAACTGCCAAATCCATATTTGATTCGGGGTGGAGTAAGAGGAGGCGTTAGTCCGTGCATTTGAGCTCAGGGGGAAGATACTTGTGTTGTCTTCGTTGCGTGCCGTCTTTGGGAATTTTTTTTTATAGATGAACGGCCAGCGCTCGATACGGAATAATATAATTTTTTTTTGCTCAAATAGCTTACGTCTCAGCTCAAATGCTGATCAAATGAATTTCGTTTGAACAGAGATGATGTTATGCAGCAACAGTGGCTCGAAGTTGCGTGAAAATCGTATCGTTTGCTTTCGTAGTAATAATAATCTAAAAAAATACGCGTGTTAACATGTTATAATATGAACTTAAAAAAATAGCCAGATTATCACAATATCACAATAGTATGCATTTTATACCACAATTCAAAGTATAGTTGTTATGAAGTTAGCAACCGCAGTATGTTTTCATTAAAACCAGGGACTCAATGAATTCTATCTCCAACTGTGGAATATCATTGCACCTCGCGCGTTGTATTGAACACGTTCTGTCCCCCTCTCGTTCTTTTCGGTTGTTTTTTTTTTCTTCAGTCACCAGTGCGTTTCGTCTTTTGTACGGTCCTTTGAGCAACAAGCTAAGACGAACGTTGTGATGTTTGGCAGTGGTGCGCACACTTTTGGCAAAAAGCGCATTCTTCTATTCAGTCATTTTTTCGAGGGTATTTTTCCTTTTCTTGTTTGATTTCTTCTGTTTTTGTCAGATGAATGGAATGGACTTGATTTTAATGACTTTGGACCGAGTGGGTTTATCCATGTTTTAAAGAAGTGCCTTTTGTCTTCTATTTTCCCAATCGAAGTCAGCGGCTGTGGAGGGGAGACCATGGCCACGCACCGACTTTATGCGGGGCTGAAGCCGAACGTTGTGTGGAGAATATTTTGGATCATGAAAGCGTATGTGGAGCTAACTCTGTCACAGGAAATTTATGCACCCCATTCGATAAGAATTGAAGGGGATGTGACCTTGGGTGGCCTTTTCCCTGTCCATGCCCGAGGTATACCTGGGGTTCCGTGCGGAGATATCAAAAAGGAGAATGGAATCCACAGGCTGGAAGCGATGATGTATGCTTTGGACCAAATTAACAGCGATGACTATCTTTTGCCCAACATCACCTTAGGTGCACGAGTGCTGGACACATGTTCTCGGGACACATATGCTTTGGAGCAGTCTCTTACTTTTGTACAGGCCCTTATACAAAAAGACACTTCTGATGTTAGGTGTACAAATGGAGAACCCCCAGTGTTTGTGAAGCCAGAGAAAGTTGTTGGGGTGATAGGAGCCTCTGCGAGTTCAGTATCCATCATGGTAGCAAACATTTTACGCCTCTTTCAGGTAAGGACAAACTGAAATACAACAGTTTTGTTAATTGTTTTGGAAATGGCAAACTTATGCTTTGGAGTATGCTATAAATGCCCGAAGAACACTGAGTGTGAAAAAATTGAATGGCCTTTGAGTGTTTCTGGTGTATTTTAAATGAACACTTATATTCAAGAACATTTTTATGCCCCGCACAATACATTTCCATGGTATTAAAGATCGTGTCACTGTAATATTAAAAAAAGAAAAAAGAAAATAAAACTAATGCGGTTGGTTCCCTTTCATCGCGGGTTGAATCTCAATTTCACGTAAAATAAAGCAACAGAATATTTGGGCATGACAAAATTAAAGATGAAATGAGGGTACAGCCCAGTATAAAAATAAATCTCACCAAATAAAATGCTTTTCAAAAAGTGTTCGGTCGAACCAACTATACAATGCCGATGAACCGTAAACCTTTAAAATCCTGCGGACGTGTTGCAGCGTGATTCAGAGAGGGTTAAAATGAAAAAAGGTAGACACAGTAACACAAATCGATATTGTGTAATATAGACGCACCCACAAACATTCGCTTTGGCGATGGTGCTGAAACAACAGCTCCATTTCACTACCGCTTGCCTTCTCATAAATTCCGCGGCCCCGATGGTGCGTCAGTGCTTGCGTTTTTCCGATCACATAAAACTTTCAGGCGCATTAAAATGGCATCTAACACCGAGAATGCACCAGTGTTTTCTATTTGAATTCATGCATAAGTTCTTGCACGTGTAATTTATTGCCTGTTGACAGACATGGCTGCTTTTCAGAACATTAAAACTTGAGCTTCGCGAAATGCGAGCATTTGTGCATTCAAGGAGATTATGTTTTTGTCGTCAAGAATCGAAAATCGCTTGCGAGATGGTAAGATGAACATAAGAAACAAACAAACGAGGTATTCTGCTTGAATAATAGAAATAAAAATCCCTTGCAGTAATTGTTTTTTCAATGGGCACATGGCTTTGAATATTTCCCTCTCAAAGACTAGATATTTTTTGTTGCCGAAGTTTTATATATTCAGTTATGCCGAATCAGTCATTCGTCCCTTAAACCTAAATATGAGCAGAATTCAGTCATGACCAATACATGCCCCAAGCCAATCCATCCTCTGAAGAAACTTTCTTATTAGTCGGAAACATGTCTCAGTAATACAGCATGAAAGTATTGATGGTAACATAAGTGGGGTTCAAAACTACAACACAGTATATTATCTCTACCTCTACCTCTCTCTCTCTCTCTCTCTCTCTCTGTATTCCTTTCTTAAATGGGAAGTTCATCTGCAAACAGAGAAAACAGTTTGACTGTCAGTTGCACAGAACATTAAAAACCTGCAGTCTGCTTGAAACAAATATTAATTTAGCTCTCATGACAAGCGTTACAGTGACTGTCGGTATCATTGTGCATGTTTATGAGCATTTGTACCAGCCAAAGCAGTGGTCTAAGTGGCTATTTGAAAGGATGCTATTCAATTCTAGTAAAGTACTTGGCATGCTTTTAGCAGCTTTAAAAAAAAAAAAAAAAAAAAAAAAAAAAAAAAAAAAAAAAAAGCTTGTGCACAACAAATCCCTCCTCCACACCCATCCTTCCTCTTGCCACCAGCAACAATTTTCAAAGCTGCAGTTTACAATCCCATTAATCTTGGTCCCTGGGGCATTGTGGCAGTTTTTATGTGCTCGCTCCTCTTCCTTTTCTTCTTTGTGCTTGTCTTTGCTGATTTCATGATGGTCGCAGTCACTTGCAGGCATCTCTCCCAAAGTGCTTTTTTTCTGTTGGAATTGAGGATCTGGGCTTTGGGTTGGTGGAGATACTGAGAAGCAGCAGACCTGACAAGACCCTCTCATTACTGGGAGTACGCCGGGCTGTGAATAGACAAGGCAGACTCCCCTGAGTTTATAAGACCAGTGGAGGTCGCAGAATGAGGGGAATTTATCTAGACCACATGGTCAGCTGTGAAATTAGGGGACTCTCTTTGCTCATCCTGAAATAGATCACCATTGCTTAAGATCAGCTGAATATTGTCATACTTTAGGCATGTGTTGCATCTTCCCCAATTGCATTTTAATTTGAGTATGAAAACTAGATATGAAAAAAGTGATGGTGAAATAGTTCTCGCATTATGAGCTAACTCGCAGGTGTTATATAGTGGCTAATATTACGGGAAAATGCTTATGTTAATATGTTGTTTTCAAATCAGTCAGTCTAAATACACCACTTGGCCAAAAGTATGTGAACACCTGCTCATCCAGCATCATTCCAAAATCACGGGCATTTTCTGTTTTAAGACTTGACGTTATTCATTGTCTTAACTACAACTTGTAATTGTAAATTGAAACAAAGCTTAAATTCAAGGTGAGTTAAGTCACATGTAGTTGAGCTATCTCACATTTTTATGGCAGCCAGTGAACTTTTCTTTGTATGTCTAACGAACTTGAAAAGTATTACTGTGCGTGCAGAGCAGGAAAGTTCTCCTTCCCCAGGGGAAGACATCCGGGGGGGGGGGGCATTGACATGCCAAAACAGATTGGGTGAGCTAACAAAATTGTTGGAAGTATGGAATCATTAAGATCATGAATGCATGGTTTTGTGTTAATATTTTCCTTGCTCAGAGAGACCTTTCCCAAATATAGCATCAAGCACAGTGTCAAGACTTTGCCCAAAACTTGCCCCGAGCCAAAGAGCATCCACATGACTTTGGCCGTCAGTCAATGCTCACCCATACACTCCAGGGCCCTATCGTAATTATCTAACCACATGGTCCGTAGGTGCTGCACACAGGTCCAATAATGGTGTTGTCAGATGCATTTTTATGGTTTGACAGAGCATATTTACAGTGCAGTGACCAGGGAAAGGTTCAAATAGACCAGACTGCATGGCTTAATTAATTAATAATTGTGTAATAGGCATTTCACAAACTAATCATGTAATTATCTTGTATTCATTTTAAAGCCAGCAGCAGTAGCCCTCTGGCAAATTGCCTATATAATGGCGGATTTCGAAAGATGCTGAATGGACAGAATTACCTCCAATGAAAAAAAAAACTTGTTTGTCTGTCATAGTTGTAGCCCCCGGACAAAGTCGGGCAGCTACTATGGATTCATGCGTGTTGTCTCAGCCGCCGCGTCCGTGTCCATAGACACTTCCTTGTGGACGCTCTACAGGCTGTAATTTTTGACCGATTACTTTCATATTTGGTATGGACATGTGTTATATTTATGACACCTATAGATTTTCATTGCCATGGTGACAGTATGATGCAAATGATGGCTGAATGATGCGCAAAAAAGGGAAGAAGCGGCCTTTCAGGAGCTACACCCATGCGGTCACGGACTTTCTAGTTGTCGTAATTGTTTGAGGTACACGTTTGTTTGCTTTTCCAATTTTTAATGAAGTTTCATTTTCTCTTTTAGAATGTTTCAGTCACTTGTGGCGTAATAAATGGGATCTTTAAAAGATGAACGAATGGGAAAGTAGTCACTGTAATTTAAAAAATGTGCAAAAAATAGGGTTATCACATTAATTAAAGTTACAAAATTTGATTGACTCACATTTTTGAATTAAATACAAGCCTACAAATAGAAAAGATAGGGTTTTTTTACATTGTCATTAAACATTGTCATTTACTATCATAATGCCAAATAAACCACTGGCTAGTCAAAATTTTGGATTCTATTGAATTAAAAAAAACACTTTTCTGTGCCTACGAAGAAACAGATGAAGAAGCACTCTTTATAATTTATTTTCCAATGGAGGGCAACACTGTATGAATGTCATCAGACACAAATTGACCTGACCACAACTGACTGAAAATTGGTCATTAACGTGTTGAATTAGTCGTTCAGATTGTCTAATTGACATCAATATGTTGGCTACTCATTACAATTTGGAAAAAAAATTTGGTATTGTTCATGAAAATCTTGATATTTTGCGCATTTTTGTTTGTGATGCTGCGCAAATAAAGGAGGCTGCACTGTTTTTGAGTTGTGTGTTATGTATTTCCGAATGTAATATTACAGAATTAAAATAGCAAGTTTTAATAACTGCAATATTGCCAAAGGCCTGGGTAAGGCTGGTTCAAACGCAAATGTGTTCAACCCCATGAAAACAGCAATAGACTAATAGTAACCATGACTACAACAAATAAGCACATGGTCATTTGTTATTTTCACAGTTAGTGTGCTGGGCAGACAATATCTATTGCACTTTAAAGAAAATAGTGAACCACTTTGTGTAAAAACACTTCAAGCATCTGCCAATATGTTATAGCATCCAGTTTTACTCAGTCCAAGATAGATCCTCTAGTCCTGTTGAAACTGTCATTGCTGTTTTTGCTTTTTTATGACTATATCCATCCATTATCTATACTGCTTCTTCCTCACTTGGGTCGCGGTTGAACTGGAGCCTGTCCCAGCTGACTATGGGGAAAAGGCAGGGACCCACCCTGGACAACGCGCCAATCCACCACACGACAAACAAGCCATTCATACACCATTCATTCCCATACTCAATACTACAAGAAATTAAAAGTCTGCAAGTTGCCTGATATACATGTCTTTGGGAGGAAACTGGAGTACTCGGAGCAGACCCATGCAAGCACAGGGAGAACATGAAAATACCACACAGAAAGGTCCCCGGCCAGATTTGAACGAATGACCCTCTTGCTGTGAGGTGGTAGTGCCACCCCCTGCTCCACCGTGATGGCCTTTTTACGATTATATGAATTTGAAAAATTTTGGATTAAGTGTCATCACATGCACCCTCTATTGTGCCTATTTGCCCCTCATGGGCAAACAATACTCTGTATATAGCATTTAATTCTTTGCATTTGTCAGATGTTTTAGATTTACCTGGGTAATCTGTACTCGGAGCCATTAAAAACGCATGGGTGAGGTATGTATTTGCTGTGACTTGAAGAATCAATCGATTTTTATTGCCTTTCCTGAGAAATACGCGTAGAAATAAAGAAAAGTGCATGGTATTGTAATCCTGACATGCACCATATGGATGCACCGAGCACTTCAGTAATAACAAACATTGAGTTGTTTTTGATGTGTACAGAGATGCGTGAATTTTTCTTTTGGGTGTGTTCAATAGCTTGCATAAAGCCAACAAAAAAAACAAGACCCCTCATCTCACAACCAGTATGGGTTGCTGTCTGGAATCTGTCACATGCATGCTGTAACCAGATGTGGCGCTCTTGAGCTAGAGTAGTCTTTCGTGGCTGCCGTAAGTAGGAACGGTCAGCGACAGTGCCTGTTTTCTGTTCTCTGACAGACAGCCGACTGATTTTTGACCAGTGACAGTGCAAATGACACTCCCCTTCTTGGCAGCTGAGACCTGCCCGTAACATGCCAATGGTTCTTTTCTCTCTCTCGTGTCATAAGACGAGCCATTTTCTTGATGCCTTAGCTTTTTTTGTTTTTGCTAGCTTTATGTAGGCTATTGACCACATCCAAAAGAACAAGTTAAGTGTCACTGTACACATCACAAACAGCTCAATGTTTGTTATTACTGAAGTGCTCGGCGCGTCCATGTGGCGTGCGTCGGGATTACAATATTTTTACTCTACTGGAAAAGCAATATAAATCGATTGGTTCTTCAATTTGTAGCAAATACAGTACATATTTCACCTGCACGTCTCTAATGGCTCCGAGTATACAGTACGTTCTTATTAACTTCACTGGTCTCTCTATGGGCGGCATGGTGGCGCAGTGGGTAGCACTGCTGCCTCAAAGCAAGAAGTTTGAATCTGGTCCAGGGCCTTTCTGTGTGAACTTTGCATGTTCTCTTGTTCGCAAGGACTTCCTCTGATTTCCTCCCACAGTCCAAAGACACGCATGTCAGGCTAATTGTAGACTTACCTGTAAGTATGAGTGTGTGAGTGAATGGTGTGTGCACCCTGCGATGGATTGGCAAGCTGTCCAGTGTGTGTCCCCGCCTTTTGCCCTCAATCAGCTGGGATAGTCTCCAGCTGCCCTGCGACCCTAGTGAGAAAGAAACAGCATAGACAATGGATGCCCCTATGAAAAATTACCACAAAATACTACGTTAAAAATACTATAGTTTACTATAGTTCGGCATTACTGTAGATATACTATAGTAACTCTGTAGTTTACTATAGTGATGCTAAAGTAAATCACAAAAGTCAAACTCTACTATAGTAAACTATAGCAATGTTATTCAATTACTATAGTATATTTGCAACAAACTATAGTTTACTGCAGTAAAGTGTAGTTTACTATAGTTTACATCAATTTTACTGTAGTAAACTATACTTAACTATAGTAAATTTTTATAAGGGTGGATGGATGGATGGATGGATGGTTTTGCTATAATATTTTTGTTTCCTTCCTGAACCCCAAATTTCAAATATTACTTGTTTTGCACACTAATAGAGACTTATATTCTGCACTGAGTAAAAAGAAGCTAAATTATTCCAGTCGCTATTTCATTCCTTCAGCTAGTAGAAATTTTAGCTCACCTTGAGGTTAGCTCTGCTCTGATATTTTCTTTGACTGTTCTGTGGGTCCTCTTCTTGGTACCAGTGTCTTCTGGAGCCTTGCTGAACTCTCGACCCTCTTGACTGTTGGTTGGTCATACAAATGAGAGGATACTAAAGAAGTGAGCCTGTAATATGAGTTCATCATTGACTGTATACAATTCACATCCAAAGTGTCAATTATTCTTCTATTTTTATGCTGTACATCCAAATTCTGGGCTTTAAATGGTAAACTGCTACCCTCAAATACAAAATTATATGTGCCTCTGTTTTCCCTGAACTAACATTGTATAGTCGAGGAATCATCTTAATGTTTATTCTGGTATTTCTGTTGCATGAGCAGAAACAGAGTGGGCTGCATTTTTTTTAGAAAGAGAGAGAGTTTTGACATACATGTAAAACATCATGCAAGCAAAAAAAAAAAAAAAAAAAAGAAAAGCATTCCAGCTTTTTTGAACACTGCCACTTGTACTATAAACCAGACTTACAGGTTAGATTTGAACATATTTATATTCAAATTGTGGGAATATTTAAGGAATTACAGCACTTTGTTCAAGTGGACCATTGGTAATTGGGGGTTTGGTTGTCTAGCTGTTCCACGGTCAGGTATGTGTAATGTCCTATTTCATTTACTTGTAAACAGATAAAAGGTCTTCAGTTCATTTCAAAAGTGGAATATGCAGTTAGAATGTGTTGTTGTTATCTCTCAGAATGAAGTACAAACAGTGATCACCACCTGTGAATTAAGCCATCATTAGGCTGAACCAGAGACTCTGGCGTGATCTTTGAAATGTCAGCAGGATTACGACCAACAAGCCCTGGTCCCAATCACTTTGAATGTGTAGATGCTTTCTGGTGTATGCTTATTTTTTTTTTTCCATATTTATGGACACAGCCAAACTGTTAACTTCATTTAGCTGTAAAATTTCTTCTGTAGAACATAAGATTCATTGGAAAAACAACATTCATCACTCACCTAGGCCTGTACGCATTTAGAATTTAGCGATGCATAAACATTCATCTCAGTGCATAGGCACTGAAAATGTTAGTCAGGAGCCATAGTAACAAAGGCCGATGAAACTTATTGAAGAGATTCTGAGCATGGACATAATTTACAATCATCTGTAGTTATTTACCATGTTCTTTTGCAATCACACACTTTTCAATGGCAGCAAGTATAGACTAATGATATATGAATCAATAATAGTTTATGGTGATAATGGTAGCTATGCATATAAGTTAGAAATAGAGCACCAATTGCTAATTCACTCATGATTAGCCTTACAGTAGAAATTAACTACTTGTATGTCATTGGTGTTGAAACGGCCAATGGATTTATCATATGCTTTATTTTTATGACTAAAATCCTCATTAGTCTTTGGAATTAAGCCAAAATACTTCAATCAAAGGGACAAGTTGCAGCATTGTTGAGCTTTCAATAAGTAGTCTGTTGTAGATATCAAAGTTGTGCAGTTGAGCAAAATCTGAGGATGTGATTGGCTGCCAGTGTGTTTTACATTGACATACCCTATATCATTAGAATTTCATAAATTCTTATTGTAAGGTGAAGCAGTGCACAGTCTTCTCCCATTCACCACGTCTCCTGCTGAATGATCTAAACAAACCCATCAGATAGAGAGGAAACATGAAGTGTAGCCAGATTAACTATTTGGTATATTCTTGGGAAAAGAAAGAATTCTTTGGTGAGCTCAGGAACACCAAAGGATCAATATGACCATGGATAACAGCTGCAGTGGATGAAAAATTAAAAAAAAAAAAAAAAAAAAACAAGTGTCACAGTTGAAATGCTTGTGGACCTAACTGTGTCTTTAGAAAGTAAAGAAAGTACTTATAAAGTCTAAACTTTTGATGGAAATGTACCTTCACAATATTCATTATGATACTGACCATTGGTGGATATTTTTAGACACTGGTTTCATTTAGAACTCTTAAAGTTTCCAGCACTGTAATAGTCACAAATATATTTAAATAGAATTTGGGAGCATCATTTCAAGGCTACTTTGTGTTGATAGGCAACCACAAACCTCTCATGACTAGGTTCACTTTCAAATCATTAACATGTCTGGCAGACAAATTCAAATATCAAGCCATTGAAATCTCTGCCCTAAAAGGCAATTGAAAGCATTTAAGGTCCATTGTTAACATTGCACATTACTTCTTTCTTCTCAAGTTCCCATCAAAGTGAACTTAAGGCAAGGCTCAATGGTAAGGATCGATTTTACAAGTTATTTGTGGTTCTGGAAAAATCCCCATTGCCAGCCCTCTCACTACTTGTGGTTTCACAAGCATAATGCAAAATTAAATTAGCATGTTACATTATGAACTACACTGAAGTCCATTATCTAATGTATGCACATGACTCTGTTTTGTTTTCATTGTCGAAAGGACAATGAAAAAATGCAGGACTTTGAACAAAAGTGTTCTACATAAATGAAACATCCACTGACACAAAGAAGGATTTCACTGGTGAATATTTTATGGAGTTTTGTACACTAACTTAAAAAAAATTATAAAAATAAGCTTCCTGCTTGAATGCAGCACAGAAAACAACATCAAACTACTCAATCATGTGTTCTGCCCCCCTGGGTCTTGAATAGCTGATAAAAGAGTACAGCACAATTTCTGACAGTACAATTTTTATTATTTACGCACTTGCTCAGGCAGTTATCAGAGGCGTTTACCAAATCGTAAATAGACATGCAACATTGAATAATCAGAGAATAGCTTGAAACTCAGTGACAAGCTCAAAATGTTAATCTGACAGAATATACCATCAATATACTTTGTTTTTTTTTTCCTTTGTTTACTAACCTCAGGCAAGCCTGTCAAAGCATAATTAATTCTTAACTGTTAAAAAGGAAATAAATAAATAACAATGGCGGAACTAAAAAATTATAACCAGCTTCTCATTTTCTGTATCTACATGAGGTGTTCATGTACTTGTGCATAAATGAGAGAGTGAGGTAACTCCCAGTTATTCTGGATAAGAGAAGAAATCTGTTGAGGTAAAGTTTTTGGTGTATACATATCAGGGTAGGAGAGGCATTGAAGCAAAAAAAAAAAAAAAAAAAGTCAAGGCATACATGCTAAATAGAGGATGCAAACCAGACAAAGGTAACTTGGCAAACAGGTTTTGTCCAGAGCAAATATATGCCTGTGTGCGTGTTAAGGATGTTTCCACAAATGCTGCATCAATTCTTATGTGAAATTTGAACTTGCTTTTTCTTTAATATACAGAGAATAAGCTGGCAATCAGGTATGGTTTTGAGATGAGGTAAATGTGCTGAGGCCGTTAAAAAAAGGAGAGCAGCGGCATGTAAGGTAATTTTTTCCAACACTCCCTAGCTCACCTACAGTTGTTAGCCACGGATGACATTTCACCTCAAAGTTTCCCACTGAAAGTAGCATGAAATTCAAAAATCTATACACAGAAGAAAATATTACTTGAATGAAAAAGAAAATGGCTGGAGTCTAGAGTGTTAAATTCTGTTCTATTACATAGCAAAAGAATGACACAATCTTTTCACAAAAGGTTGGATTTCATGGATGCACAATACCAGGTGAAAGAAAGGGAACTTTATTCATCTTGCAAGCTTTCGCACACTTGTCACTTGTGCTTTCATTTTCCAGCAGAAAACAGAGCTGGGCACTTTAATGACAGGTCAACTGCAACAACCCTATTTCCCAAAAAGCTGGGACGCTGTGTAAAATGTAAATAAAACAGAATGCAATGACTTGCAAAGCATTTAAACCCAATATTTACTTGAAAATACTACAAGGACAACATATCTAATGTTCAAACTGCGAGATTTTATTGTTTTTTGAAAAATATCTGCCCATTTTGAATTTTATGCCTGAAAAACTTTTTAAAAAGTTTGGCCAGGGGCAACAAAAGACTAGAAATTAGCATGATGCTAAAAATACACCTGGTGGAACATGTCACAACTAATCAGGTTAATTGGCAACAGGTCAGTAACACAATTGGGTTTAAAAAGAGCATCCTAGAGAGTCTGAGGCTTTCAGAAGTAAGGATTGCGAGAGCGTCACCCTCCTGTGAAAGGCTATAAGGGCAAATTTTTCAAATATTTAAGAAGTTTTTCTATGTAAAATTGCAAAGCATTTGGGGATTTCATCATCTATGCTTCATATTGTCAATCTCCAGGCTCTTTGGCAGCACTGCATTAAAAACAGACAAGATTCTGATGTGGAAATCACTGCATGGACTCAGGAAAACATCTGAGAACCTTTGTCAGTAAATAGTGCTCATCGCTCCATCCACAAATGCAAGTTAATACTTTACCATGTAAAGATAAAACCATATAAAAACAAGTTACATATCAGGCCATTTTTAGGGATATGTAAATGTGAAAATAATGGAGGACTACTTTTTGGTGCAGAGTAAAAGTTCCTTCTGCTGCTGAAAGATTTAATTCAGTCATTAATTGATTTATTCTTGTCAAAAGATCAACCAAAATGATAAACTATTTGGCTATTAACATGGCTTGAAAGCAGCAATAACACAAGCATATGGATATTTTTTTAAACTGGTAACAGTAAAGTACCTCGATCAAACTAATGGGTTTTTGGGCTTCTGGCTATCAAGTGAAAAAATTACTGCAGAGAAAAGTTCAATTAAATATTAAATTAAACTTAAAAAAGCAACCATGGATGTGTTTGTGGTAGCACTGCTTTTGTACTGATGAGACCAAAATGTATAGCATTTCAGCACCAACTGTTACTCAGTGATATGGTAACTATCTGAAAATTTGCAGAAAATGGCTTTTTAATCAAGTTTGGCAATGAATAGGTAGTGCCATTTTGCCCCTTAACATCCTTTCATGTAGATTTCCAAGCCACTATAAATCATTTTATATTCCACAAATAATGGCTACATACCAACAAGTGAATACTGAGGATTTGAATATGACCTTTGGCCATCATTTTTTTATTTGTTGTCTTATATGGCCATGGCTGAAATAAAATCACCCAAAACCTTTACTTGACATTGCCAGGATGCCTCAATTTACAAATGTGACACAGAAGACAGTTCGTCAATTAAACTTGACCTGAAAGCAATGTGTTCCCCTGGGATGCTGGCGGCTTGTCCATATCCCACCCCTGTTTTGTCTGTTTAAGCCCCTTGGAAAAGAACTTTGTTTGAGCCTTATAATCAAACTGACTCTCAGCCCCTTTGGCTGCACCCAATCTTTACCTAATATAAAATATTAAATATAGTCCATATATATTTGTGCAGTGTCTCAATTTTCTGTTCGCAACAACAATGGCTGTGGAATGAGTCAATCAAGATGTGTTTAAAGTGTAGATTTTAAGCTTTAACTTAATTTTATTTTTATACATAGTCTCCCAGACTTACAGGCTCAGAAGTATTTGGACAAGCTAACAATTGTAAACTGAATTGGCCTTGCAGTGCCAAGTGGAGTGGAACAAGTTTTGAAGCATTTTGCTGTATCTGCAAACAATCTAACCATACTGTATACGCATTATTCAGAAAACATCCTACTGCCTCTGTCGACAGTCACATTATCAGTAAATACAATGGAACTGGTTCCATTAGCTGCCCGGCATGCCTGCACATGACCATGCTTCACAGATGAAGTGGTATGCTTTGAATCGTGAGCAGTTTCTTCCTTTCTCTATAGTCCTCTCTTCTCATAGTTCTGTTACTGGTGGATATTTCTGTCCACAGCTGATAGGATGTTGTTCCTGAACTGCAAAGATTTTTTTAGATGTTTCCAATGGACTTCCTCATTTGGAGACTAACCAGTGTTGTGGTAAACCCATTATATTTACTCTGGTGAAGTCATCTGCTGATTGTTGACTCACACAATGAAAGGCTTACTTCTGGCTAAATGTTATGAAGGAGTTTTTTTTTTTTCACCTGTCACAAGGGAAAGAATTCCTTTGTCAACCATCACAGTCTTCTTGACCTTTTGGTGTTCTTAAGCTCACTGGGGAGTTATTTATCTTTAATAATAAACAAAATAGTTGATTTAGCCACACCAATTTTTTTTTTTTCTTTTTTTGTCATCTGTCTTTTCTTTTGATTCTTAAGCATTATGATGGCTTGCTTCACCGGCAGTGGCTGCTCTTTGGACTTACTATTGACAATGAGCAACCACAAATTCTAAATGCTAATGGCAAACTTAAAATCAGCTGTTTCCATCTTATCTGCTTAGTTGTAAAATAAAAAATGAGAAATATTACATACCTCTTCATAGAACAGCTGAGCAGCCAAATGTCAACTTACTTTGTTCCCTAAAAAAAAAGGGGGGGGGGCAGGTATAAAAAGTACCGTGATTTATGTATCATTCACCCATTTTGGAGAGAAATGTCCTCAAATTAAAGCTGAAAGTCTGCGCTGCGAGCTCATATTCATTATTTAGTTTCATTACCAATATGCTGGGGTAGACTGCTAAAATCACACACACAAACAAACAGTTTAAATGTCTGAATGATTTTGAATCTTACCATATATATATTTCTACTTCGTTAGAATATTCATCTGAATATTTAACAAGGTTTTCAGCTATGAGGTATGTTACCTCTGTGTTATTCCTGGTGGAATAGCTTACTTTTTAGAGTAAATGTAATAAAACACAAGCCATACATTTCTTTTAATTATATAAATGCACCTTGCATGCATTTAACACAATGAGAGTCATCTGTAATAATACAGAGAGCTATAGTATTTAAGGCATTTCACGAGGAGTGCTTCAGACTGCTTCTAAACATTATTCATTAATTCTGTTTCTG
This sequence comes from Gymnothorax javanicus, assembly GCA_029692085.1. Classification (NCBI taxonomy): domain Eukaryota; kingdom Metazoa; phylum Chordata; class Actinopteri; order Anguilliformes; family Muraenidae; genus Gymnothorax; species Gymnothorax javanicus. Next base: position 53,429,958 of record CM056202.1, read on the forward strand.
TTGCATAAACACTAAACCAGTGGTTAGATTAGAATAACACAAGAAAAACTGGGGTCATCTTCAGTCCCCTGAATACGAGGATGGGGCTCCCTCAAGTCTTCCCCCTTCTCCTTTCGTGGGCCTGCAGATGACTGTACAGGCCAAGATGTGAGTAAAATTTTCGTTGGCACTGAGGGCATGGGATGATAGGTTCCCTCAGGTGATGGGTAGCAACTCTTTCCTTCCTACGGTTTTTTTTTTTTTCTTTCTGGTCTCTCATGTTTGTTTTGAATCTTGCACAGGCTTTGTTTGAAATAGCCTGCCATAATGTCCTGTTACATGCCAGCATTTCTAAGTCTTTTGGCTTCAGTTGGCTTGCTAGTAAATTTGCCTTAAGACAGTCCGTAAATCTCTTCAGTAGACGTCCACGGGGTCTCGAACTAATGAGAAGCTCCCCATAAAAGATTTGTTTTGGGAGCTTGTTGCTATCCATCCTGACCACATGACCAGACCAGTGCAGTTGATATCGAAGGAAAGTAGCCTCAATGCTTATCATATTTGATAGTTCTAGTATTTTGTTGTCATTTTTTCTGTTTTTCCATGAGATGTTAAGAATCTGCCTGAGTTTGCTTTGATGGAAATGTTCAAGGGCTTTTAGAAGACGACGGTAGGTTGTCCATGTTTCACAGGCGTATAGAAGAATGCTGATAATCACAGCCCGATAGACAGCCAGCTTGGTATACAAATGGAGATTCTGGTTGTTGAATACTCTGTGGGCTAGCCTGCCATAGCCACTATAGGCCTGACGAAGACGATGCAGGATTTCGTCATAAATGGTACCATTGGTGGATAGAATACTGCCAGGATATGATAAGTTCAAGACCTGTTCAAGGGGTGTTTCATTTATGACAATAGAGTCTAGCGATGCTCTGTCAGCTACAGTCGAAGGGATTGGATGGAGAGTTTAGTCTTCTTCTTATTCACCCTGAGACCAAAGGCTTTGTAGGCAGACACCCAGTTGTTGGTCATTTCCTGTAGATGGTGAATATCGTGACTGGGAACAGCATTATCTTTGGCATATTGGAGATTGTTGATAGGAATAACCAGGCATTTAGTCTTTGCTTGTAGACGGGCGATGTTGAAGACGTTACCATCAAGCCTTGTGGAAATACAGACATCGGATGGTAAGTCAGGTAGAGCTTGATGAAGAGCAGCCAAATAAAGAGAAAATAGCTCTGGTGCTTGAACACATCCTTGCTTTACACCTGTTTGGATAGGAAATGCAGGTGAGGAACTACCATTGTGGAGGACTAGTCCAGTCATCTCCTCATGGAGCGCTCTTACCATGTCTATGTAGCGTGGGGGCAGGCTAAATTTAGCTAGGATCTTCCATAAGGTCTCTCTGCAGATGCTGTCGAAGGCTTTTTCCAGGTCGTAGAAAATGAAATGCAATGGGACTCTGCTGGAACAGAAGCCATAATGGGACTCGGGGAGGTATTTATCAGCAACGGGAAGCATTCTGTCAAGCAGGACTTCAGCAAGAACTTTCCCAGCAGTAGATAGCAACAAAATCCCACAGTAGTTCCCACATAGAGACTGATTGCCCTTTTTGAAGAGTGTCACTATTAAGGAGTTTTTCAGGTCTGCAGGAACAGTTCTCTCTTCCCAGATGGTCAAGAAGATGTTGTGGAGCCGTGGTGCTAGGAGATGGAGGGCAGCTTTTAAGACTTCAGCTAGTAATCCGTCTAATCCTGGTGATTTGTTATTTTTCAGGTTCCTTATAGCTTTGGTGACTTCTTTGAGAGTTGAGGGCAGGTCTAGCTTAGGGTGGAGATCTTGCTGTGGTATGTATTGAAGGATGTTTGAGTTGACACTTAATGGATAATTCAGGAGCTGATGAAAGTGTTCAGTCCAATGTCTCAAGATGCTTTCTTCATCCTTCAAAATAGTTTGGTCATCTGTTGATTTTAGGGGGCTAGAAATACCCCGCCTGAGGCCGTATACTATCTTGAGGGATTGGTAGAAGTTCCTCATATCAGGCTGATCGGCAAAGTTCTGAATCTCTTTGGCCTTGTCAAGCCACCACTGGTTTTAAATTTGTCTGATTTTATTCTGAGCTCTGAGCTTCACATTTTTGTATTGCTGTTGCTTCACTAGTGATGTTGGGTGATCTTCCATCTGGATCCTAGCATGACACTTCTCATTAAGCAGGGGCATGATTACTGGGTCATTCTCATCAAACCAGTCCGAATGTTTCCTGCTGACATATCTGAGGGTGTACTCAGAGGAGACCAGTGCGATGTTTTTAAAAGCGTCTCAGCATTCTTCCACTGAGCAGCTGGGAGGAGGACTATTTTTGGAAAATTCTTCTTCTAGCTTTTGGAGAAACTTTGCATGATGAATTGAGTCATTAAGAAGTTGCACATTAAGCTTTTTCCTTGGTTGACGTTTACATGATGAGCTAGGTGGTGTCTTTGATCTAAGGTCAACCTTTGAGACGATGAGTCGATGGTCAGACCAGCAGTCCTTAGCACCTCGCATTGCTCTAGTGATGTTGATGTCAGCAAGATCCCTTGCTCTTGTGGTGATGCAGTCAATCATATGCCAGTGGCGGGAGCAAGGATGCATCTAAGACATTTTGTATTTGCCTTTGAGCCGGAAGCTGGTATTAGTGATTAGTAAACCCATCTCAGTGCAGAGGCCAAGTAAGAGTGGTTCATTTGAATTTGCTTTTCCTACACCCTCTTTTCCAATCATGTCCCTCCACAGTTGATAATTCCTCCCAACTTCGGCATTGAAATCACCAAGGATAAAGAGCTTGTCATCTTTAGGCACAGCTGAGATTGTTTGCCACAGGGCATAGTAAAATGATTCCTTGACCTCATCCTCTGCATCAAGTGTTGGAGCATAAGCACTCACAAGAGTGATATGATTTCTACCCTCCAGTGGGAGTCTGAGAGTCATAATGCGTTCATTAATTATGACTCTCAGACTGGTGAAATACACAGTGATGAGACAAGTTTTGTCTTGATAGCAAAGCCAACCCTGTGGATTCTCCGTTCTTCTGCAAGTTTCCCCTTCCAAAAAAAAGGTGTATCCAGATCCTACTTCTATCCTTTGACCCTCATCAGCCAGGCAAGTCCCAGCTAGGGCAGCAATGTCAACATTATACCATTGAAGCTCTTTTCCAACACTAGCAGTTAGTCGCTGGGGACAAGCACTGTCGTTGACATCCATAAGGGTTCATACATTCCAGGTTGCAAGGACAAAGGACAAAAAATAACACAAGACAAACTGGGGTATTGCGGCATTTTACAGAGAAAAATGAGCCCATATGTGGAAGATCGTGAAGGCTACCAGTGCATACTGATGAAGTTTCCATACAGTATTACCACACCAATAAGAGTTTTTGTTGTAACAGATACAATATCACATTACACTGTCAAATATTATTATAAGGTAGCACATTAGGTAATACTACTGCCTCACAGCAGTAAGGCTGCAAAATATACAGTACATGCGCCGTCAATTGGACTATGGGAGAAAACACATGGCCCGTATGTGTTTCCTCCCATAGTCCAATTGAGAGGATCAGTTGCAACAAAACTCTAATTGGTAAAGAATTATCAATAGGGGATGCAGGGAGTGCAACAGCACTGGGGCCCGTTGATGGGCACCCCCGGGTCTTTCACTGTTAACACTCTCATACTAACCAAAACCCATATCTAATAATACATGATGCTATGCTACTGGAAATTTATATCACTGCAACTGCATTCATTTCTCAGTCATGGTGCTGGCAAGTCGATGTCATCATGGTACATTATTCATCATTTTAACTGAACAAAAGTCGTTATAACATGAAATAATTTAGATTTCTTTTTGGAAAATGCTTAATAAAACAAACAATGATAAGTTTATTCTGCTATTGATATCGTCATTGAGACAGCAAGTGTTTCTGGGTAATGTACAACATTCCATAAACCACCCATGTGACGATGTCACGGTCCGATCGTTTAATCCAAGGACAGTCTATGGTTTAATCTTGCATGCAAGATAGGCTACAAACGAAGTATTTATGCAAGAAGCGGCAATAGCGTAAGGAAAGGTTGGCCAAGGTGCCTAAATTAAGCACATTTGATTTCATAGCTAAAAGAGTCTTAAAAGCCGCTCTCCCCTTTTCTGCATGAGCGTGAGCGCAGATCAACTGTCTTTACGATGTCCTCCTGCTCGCTAATTATTGTTCCCACAATGCCTTGCTGTTCACAAAATTTCAGATCATCCCAATAAAGTTATGTTAATGTGTCGTTCGTTTGCTCATTATGCCTTATTGTTCTTGATGATGACCATTATTAAGATGATTTTAAGATAGGAATGTTAAGAAATAGGAAACTTTATATTATAGAATGAAATAGTGTAGTAACCCTTAGTGTGTTGTATGCAGGCCCTGTAAAACTTAGAGGAGCGTACAAAAGTGCAATACTGCGACATTACATACCTTCATCCATATAGAAAAAACATGCATCTGCAGCTGCGTATAATTGTGGGGGGGGGGCCCCATGTTGTCAGATCTGCACTCGGGTCCACGCGGATCAGGTTATGCCACTGCATATATTGACTATTTTTTCTTTGCAAAATACTGTCCCAATGTATTCCTTGTGTGTTTGGAGAATCTAAATTGCCCATGACTGTGTGAGGGAATGGAGTGTGAGCCCAGCAATGGATTGATGAACTGTCCAGGCTGTGTGAATAGGCTCTAGCCCCCCTCCATGACCCGAACAGGAACGAGCCCAGTATATATTTAATAGATGCAGGGCCGGCTGAAGCCTACTTTGGGCCATGAGGGAAATTGGAATTTGCAAACCCATTTTTAATTTTATAAGCTTAAGCCACAGAATTTGAATGAAACTTCTGTTGCCTCAGCTACATCGTTTAATTCACATCCACTATGATTTCTAACCTTACGAAATAGGTGGGCTCTGTTGACTCCAAAGTACTGAAACAGCACTCCAGACTGCGAATGCAGTATAAGGCACCGAATGAGCTTACTGTCAAAAGTAATCACATTTAGCAATAAGCAATTTGTATGCAGAAAACAGCTATCCATATCCATAGTGTATTTTTGATCAAAATGATTTATATTTAGCAACAAGTAATTGTTACACTGAAAAACTTAATCTGAATGAGTCAATGATTACGGAGGTAAATCTTAATAGTTCAAATGGTTATTTTTTTGAGGTAGCGTTCAGGAACCAGAAGTGAGACCAAAAATATTCAATAAACTTGCTCTTTATTAGTTCTGTGGTGGAAACCCCTGCAGGGCAGTAAACGGTACAGAGTCCACCATCCAAAAATCAGAATCCAGTAGTCGTAATCCAATTCGTAAACAGGGCAGCAAACACAAAACTCAGGGTCGGGCAAAGCAAGTTCGGTACACGGGCACAGGAATATCAGAGATGAAGCCAAAGCCAAAATCCAGTAGACGTAATCCAGTTCGTAAACAGGGCAGCAAATACAAAACTCAGGGTCGGGCAAAACCGGTACGGTACACGGGCATAGGAATATCGAAGACAAAGCCAAACTCAAAATCCAGGACGTTCCAGTAAGAAGTATAACACTAAGAGTACAAGGCATAAACGATCACAGCACAGGGAAAACGTTCTGACAAGGGCTGGTTGTGAAATGACTGCTTAAATACACATACGGGAAGTCACATGCTATAATAGGGAACAGGTGAGCTGGATCAGACTAATTAACAAGGGAGTGAACAAGAGGAAGTTCCTAACCACATGAAATTGGCGAAAGCCAAAATGCGGACAGGGATTACACAGACAACCTATGACAAACAAACGACTCCGGTTAGGGAGTTCTAAAGTGCACAAAGTGAGAGGCAGAACAATGTTTAACAAGATGCGGAGAATCCGCTGAAGCACAGCAAAGTAAATTGAGTGAAGGCAAGGGGCGGAGACTAGAGCAGAGCGAGTGCTGAGAGCTCATTAGTCAATTAGTAATGTGCATCTATACAATCCCTAGTGCTTGTTAGTAAGTTAGCACTATAAACAATGTTAGTTAATGTTAGTAATTTATCTAAAATAATAAACTGTTAGTATTTGTTAGTAAAGATAGAACAGCAAGGCGAAGGAAGCAAACGAGATTGGAAGGAATGTTTGGAAACCCAGAAACCATGAAATCACCTGAAAGCGTGGCACACAAGACTGGGGAATAAAACTGTCACATCACATATGACCAGACTGGGGAGACAATGTGCAATGCAGGGCATGAGAAATACAAAAACCAGAATGATAATCTAAACTGTGAATATGGGAAATGGCAGGCAAAAGACAGGCAAAATACAAAACATGGTATGGACTAAATCAAAAAACATGGCTTGGAATCAGGGTCATTACAAAAACATGGTCAGGCAACAGCAGAATCATAACAATTTTAATAATCCCTTAAAATAAAAGGAATAGAAGCATTAATTTCCACTGTGTGGAAAAATGACATTCATGTTCGATATCTGTTTATTCACTAATATTTTTAATAACTTATACTGTTCACTAAAGCTAACCCTCAGTCAAACATTCTAATCAAAGATGCTTTGTTTTGTGACTGCACCATTACAAAGGATGGAGAGCTCCAGCAGCTTTGTGCATTATTTCTCTGCACAGCATATTTTGGAAACCATGGGCTCTGATCTAAATTTTAAAACTAAATTAGGCGGATTTGAATATTTTAAGTATGTAGTCTATTAACATTAGTTTAACCTGATGGATTACAGCTAAGAGATTTTTTTTAAAGGTGACCAAGTTGTGCAAACCTGCCTTTACCTTTCTGTTTTTCTATTCTTCTTCTTTCTTGCTACTCTCTACTTCTGTGGCAAAACACTTAACAAATTGCTGAAGTCATTTTCACCATTAATTTCCTCTGCCAGCAGTAATTAGCTGGAAGCTATGATGCTAATGGGTACTAAATGCCTGAAAGGTATCCTAACTACTTGCCACTTTTTTAGTTTTAATTACCACCACTTTTCCAGTTTAAAGGCATTACATATCAATTCAGAAAGATCACTAAGACAAGAGATAAATATATCACTCAACACCAGGGACTGTCTTTTTTAAAAATCCATATTAGTGAAGTGTAATCAGAGCAACAAAGTGGGGTATCACTGAGGAATTGGTGAAATATTCTGGTGAAAATTATCGCATATGCATGACTTTATTCTGAATTGAGACAAGTGTGCTTGCTGGCTATGCACTTTTGGACCTTTGTTATTTGAGAGGAGAAAATTCCCTTGACAGACCTTTTCAGCAGATCTGTTGACACAAACTGGGCTGAATCGGTTGGTTCTCAGTGTTTCTCATACTGTGTATTTTACAATAGTCTGCTTGTCACAAAGGCTGTGTTAGCAGACAGAGCAGTGTAGCAGCAGACTCAAACTAGTAATGGCTTTATTTAATAAATTTTCATGTCTCAACAGGACTGCTGCTGGCGACGGTGCCCTAAGCGGCTACTTAGTTGGCTGATGCCTTGGGCTAGCCCTAGATGAAAGGATGGATGGGTGGATTGATGGATGAGTAGATGGATGGATGTGCATTTTATAATATACAATATCTGACATACAGAAAAAAATGTCAGCGCAATATCTTTTAATATTTCTTACACAAGGCTACGTGCATTGGGATTTAAACAAGTCCAATGTTTGTCAATGAGAGTAAGACATACTTTGAGCACATGCTCTGCCTTTTCAAGAGCTGAGATTCATGTTGAAATTCTCTCAGAGATGGAGGTGGATGGGGAGTAAGTGCTGTATATTGTTTGAATGTATCTGTCCCACATGTATGCCACTTTTTAACTGTGCCACTTGAGGATGCAAGACCCCTACCAGTGTAATCAGACAATACAGTATCATGTCAGATGAGATCAAATTATATTGAGTGATGGACAGATTATTCATTGCCCAGTTCCCCTGAGTGATCTCCAGTCTCTGTTGTCCAGAAGAGAGGAATCTTTTTCCAAAGACTGACATTTCTTTTATATTTTTTTATTCATATGCAGGCACTGGGATACATCTTTGCTGAAAATACAGTATTGGGAAAATGCTGATGTGCTGCTCTGTGCTTCACACAGCAAAGCCAAAGCTCCCACTCAGTCTGTGAGATTTATTTATCTGAGGGCTACCAAAGCAAGTGAAATGTGTGCTGCTGACAGTCCCCAGACTCCAGCCTCACAGAGGGGCTTTAGATGTAGTTTAACCACATGCCCCCCACCCTCCCTAATCCTGCATCACTGCAGTAGCCTTTCATGAATAGATAAGTCATACATCATGTTGTTCTTCCACTTTTCATTCTTCTTTCGGTCAAATCTTTCCTCAGGCTCCTCAAATGAATGCTCAGAAATGCAGTATCTGGCAGAGTTTGGGACAGCAGGAATTCATACTGTAGCTGCTGGATTTAGTTGCGTATTTGCCATGAATCAGAACCACTGCTGCCCTTTATCCAGAGGGCCCATGCTTGCCTTCCTTATATTCATAACAGATGCTGAAGATTGATAGTGTTGGTAAGCTGATCCAGTACCTTAGTCACACAAAACTTGGTTTAAAGTCATATCTGCACATGAATGAACTGTTTCTCTGCTTGAAAAACATGGTTTTGCTAGTTTAATCCTGATTATCATCTCATAAACTAAATGGTCTACCTGCAGCATCATCTCTCAGCTTTAAGCATTCTGGGTTTCTCTTAGGATTCATTGTGCTTATAGTTCTTGGTGACTAAGCTTATACAGAAAATTTTTATCTTTAAAACACAAGCGTGGATTCTAAAGAATACATTCAAATCATATGGTAAAATATTCGGTGAGTGTACCGCGCTTGTACACCCTATTGAATAAATCATGCTGGGAAAATAATTTTCTATGTTGTTCTCAAGCAACTAAAGAGAACTGTTCAAAGAAAACAACAATAAATTGTCCTTTTTGCTTTTGAAAGTAATGAAAAGAAAATGCCCAATTTGTTTTTTTTAATCCCAGGGACATACAGATATGTTGTTAATAAACTGGCTTTAAAAACTGCACCTCTGCCATCTCCCAACCTACCCTGAACATATCCTGCTTCATTTGCATTCAGCAGTAAGCGATCTGAGAATGGAGAAAGTGTGCCTTCTGCAAAGTGAAGACATGCTATCCCATTCATATTGCTGTTTCTGGCCTTCTTATATTGCATGCTGGTCTCACACAGTTCCCTGTCAGGCTATGGGCTCCAGCAGAATCCCCATCTCCTCAAGTGCTTCTTGGCTGTATGAATTCATCAGTTGACTGCGCTGCCATTGTGCATTAGCCTCTGCAGTGCACTGCCAGAAGAACAAATGCACAAGCCAAGAGGCTGCCAGTTTCCTCTTCCCCGAGGGACTCATGTTTGCCAAGTTATGAGGCTCATAATGAAGCTGGACTATACCTACTGATCTGGTCTCAGTAATGGGGTTTGTCTGAATATCCTTATCCAGTGGACATAATGAGGCCGTACTATAGTACCTCCTGATGCGGTCACATTTATGAGATTAGTTTGTACATCCCAATCCAGTAGACTTAACGGGGCGGAACTATACCTACTCATCTGGTAATAGTTATCAGGTTCGTCTATATGTCCTAACCTAGTGGACATAACGAGGCTGGACTGTATCTACTGATCTGGACACAGTTATGGGGTTTATCTGTATGGGCTCTAATTTCTTGGCGCAGCGCAGGGTGGCGCAGCCCACGCAGTGGTAATTTCGTCCGGTGCAGCCCGCGCAGTGGTAATTTCGTGCGGTGCAACACCGTGCGCAGCCTCTTTGGCAATTTGGTAGACGGACGCGCGCCGAGATGGGTGTGGCGGCATAGTAGGGGGAGGTGTCACATATTCATCATGACGCAGTGACAATTTCATGGATAAAGGCTCCGCCAAAAGTGCGCAGAGAGCTCGCCAGCTCCAACCTGGTTTACTTTCTGTGCAGTGGTAATTTGGCTGACCGGCGCACAGTGCGCACACGTCACCGAAACCTCACAGGCAGGTTTCCAGAATGTCAGGCACATTTCAATGCAATGAATAATTACAGCAACCACTATTTAATGTAACTATCTGAATCAGGACATAAATTATAATATCTATATCGATTGTCCTGATGTCAGATCAAAGGCGGTTGGCGCGCGTAATGGAAACTCGACCTGGCTTAATCAACGAAGCTGAATCTGTGATGCAAACTAATGACTTCACATCTTTCTCAGCCAACCACAAACTGCCTTGGCATCAGGTAGTGCGTATATTTATATATATAATGCTTGCGTTCTATGCTCAGTAAAGCCGCTTGCACGCTGGACGCGAAACAAATTTTTCGCACGACTGATTACATTCAAAGTCAATGCAAAGACGCAAATACACGTGTGCATTCGCGTCTTTGCATTGACTTTGAATATAATCTGTCGTGCGAAAAATTTGTTTCGCGTCCAGTGTGCAAGCGGCTTAATACTACTACCGTATTGATCCGAATATAAGACGATATTTTTTCCCTTGAAAAATGCCTGAAAATGACGCCTCGTCTTATATTCGGGGTCTAAGGAGTTATCCATGTAAAACAATACGTGGCGCCATATGAGTGCTTTTCTCTCTGTCATTGTTTACAGCAGTGTGACCCTAGTGTGATCCTGTAAACAAGTCGGCTGGAGTGGGTGTGTTAGCCTACATTTGCAAAAGCTACTGAATGACAGAAAGATGCAGCCAGGGCACAGAGATCCACTAGAAAAAAAGTGCTTCCAAAGTCGGTCAGGTGAATAAAAATCAGAGGAGACGTTATGATGTGAATTTTAAACTTATAGTTGTAAACGAAGCTGAGAGAACGAACAACACGAGGGCAGCAAAAAGATATGATGTGACAGAGTGCAACGTAATTATCTTAATTGGCAACCGAAGACACGGTTTCTCTCCATATGCGATCTAACAGCGATTAAATCATGGGCTAAATTCAGTACAGTTGCGGAACAAGAACAGAGAGCTGGGTTGCACAAACCTTCCGTTTAAAACAATTATAAATCCTGACCTGTTCTCAGTCATTTTCATAAATAACAAAAGGTTCAGTCCGAGAGCACTCCACAGTTAACAGGTGCTGCTTGTTCTCCCCGATTAGGTAAGACGACAATCATTCATCTGGACGCGTATTTGCTGTATTTAAATCAATGTCATTCAAAATGAATGTGGAAAAAACTGTTCGTGGTGTTTTTTGGATGTTAATGCTCTTACATTTTGCAGACTGTTCTGACACTGTTTGTCAAGCAAATGTGCGCCGTTTATTGCACAAGTTAGGCCAGTAGGCCTATGCTCATTTCATTGCTCTGTTTTCATGGCATAGAACCGTGAAGTGCGTTCTGCGCTTTGCCTATTTGCGGGGCTATAGACGATTTTATGATTTTTTTTCCCCCATGATAAACACCAAAGATGTTGAAATGTACAAGGAAAACAATGAAATGTTTTTTATGCAAATGAGATTTTGTTCAAATAAAAAGTATTTTTCCAAATAAGGGTCTTGAAAAAGAGGGGTCATCTTATATTGAGGGTCGTCTTATATTCGGGTCAATACGGTATTATTGTCACTTAGGTTTTATCGTTTTTAGTGGGGGAAAGGAATACAGCCTGATTGCTATGATCTCATACTGAGTTAAGATCACAATTGAAAATAAATGTGTAACGTATCTTGAATTGTTGTCCATGCATGTTAATCCCAAAATTTTAAGCAGCAACAGGGTGTAATAATAGGAATACGCTATCCATCGTTTCTCTTCCCAATGATGCAGGCAGAAGAAATAAATGAGCAACCGTCGTATTTCATTCCAACTTCATAAGTTTGAATGATCTGTCGTAGTTTCGTTTTGAAATTCCATTCAAGTTCACTAATGGTAGTAATTCACGAATGCCCTAGCTAGCCAGCTAACTCATATTTGTAATGCTTAATATAGACGTAAGCGGTGCAGAAAACATGCCTGAAGCAGCAAAGTAAAATGCAACATTAACGCATCATGCAGATATAGGACAGAGGCTTCTTTATTCCAACATTTTAAAGGTCAGGAGATGAGCTCATTTGATTGGTGAAGATTTGACTCGGCTGTGTTAAACCCACTCAGGCCTTCTCTCCTCCCTCTTTGCCACTTGCGCCGGTAGGAGGGACAGAGGCGGGACAAAGGAGTACTTGCGCCGGGCACAAAATTGCAAAATATGCCTGGATACACCCCCTTGGCGCGGCGCTCCCCCCATTCGCCGCGCCTGCGTCTGGTCAACAAATTTAGAGCCCTATGTCCTCATCCAGTGGACATAATGAGGCTGGACTATACCGACTGATTCTGTCATATTTATGAAATTAGTCTGTATATTCTTATCTAGCGGAAGTAATAAGACTGAACCATATCTTCTAATCCTGTCATAGATATAGGGTGAGTCTGTACATCCTCACCTACAGGTCATCCTGAGGCTGGACTATATTAACTGATCTCCTGGGCTAAAGTTTCTGATCTGGTCATAGTTAATAGAGTTAGTCTGCACGTCCATGCTTACAAGACATACTGTATTGAGGCTGGACTATACCTTCCGATCAAGTTCTAAGCTACACTTACAGTGTACAAGGAACAGATTTTTTAACCCGATAGGACCCGGCACACTGTGTGATTGAATCACCTGATGATGCATGTGACAAAGTACTCACACTGTACGAGTGCATCGCGGCAAGGGTGTTTACGCTGTGCAACTCCTTTTGAAAGGAGTTGCAATCATTTCAAAAGCATACAGTGTAAGCTCAGTCCTAGTTATAGTGTTCTGTGCATCCTCAACCAGTGGATGTAGTGAGGCTGGACAATACCTTCTGATTCAGTCACGCAGTATAAATGAGATTAGTCTGTACATCCTTTCCTAATGGACATTATACAGCTCAACTAGACTTGCTGATCTGGTCGTGGTTATAGGGTTAGGCTGTACATCCTCACTCAATGGACGTAATAAGCCTGAACTATACATACTGATCCTGTCTCTGTTGTGGTGTTAGTCTGTACATCCTCACCCAGTGGACAGAGCTTCATCCTACTGATATTATGGGGCCAATACATAGCCCACGTATCCTGCTGAAACAATGGCGCTGCCATACACAGCATTTGCAATTTGCCCATGTATTATAAAAAGCTGCAAAATCTTTATCTCATAATTTATTTTAAAGCATTTTTTAAAGCATTTCTGTTTATTTCTTTTCCAAGACCTCAATCCCTTTGTGATTTTGATTCAAACTGTGCTTGCCTGCTCACCACCATCCTTATTTATTTACATTTGCTTCCTGCCAGGTTGAAAGTAGATTTTTCTAAGATCCCGGCCAGCTTTTGTCAAATTGAACGTGACTGCGGCTCTTATTGGAAATGTGTCTTCCCCAGACCCCGCCAAACTATTCTGCAGTATTCTGGGGGTTTTACATTAAATTACTTGGGAAAGGATTTCATAAATTAACTTCAGTTCTCATTCCAATTATTTGAATTATCCTCTTTATTTCAACAAACAGGCAATGCAGCCATAAATTCTCCTAACCTGGCTTGTGGCTGGCTTTTTTTGTTTTTCCTCAGCTCTCCAGAGCCATAATATGTACTTAGCTGGTGTGGAATGACTGTGTCTCCATGGAAATGCCACAATGAAAGCAGTAGAATTAGCTGAGCCATTATATTTGCTATGGTGGTGAGAGAAATGAGAGTCAGTCAATGATTTCATCAAAATGTTTTTTGCAAGGTTGGCATTTTTTGCCTTAGCACGCCTTGAAGAGCGATCATGCTCATCTATAAAGGCGTACAAAAGTGATATAGATCTTTTAAAAGCACTTCTGTGGTTCTTTGAGAAAATAAACCTGAAGTGAAGTGTTTTGTTTTACGACCCATGCAATCTTGAATGTGTCTCAGCAAGGGCCATTGACTTGTTAATAAAATGCAGAGCCCTCCAAAATCTGGAACGTGGATCATAGTAAAAAGAGCTGGGCTCGGTTATACTCAATGTGGTTATGCAGCAATCTCAATAACCCTGTTTTTCAAAATACCCCTTTGGTGTGTTTACTTAACTACCTTGGGTTCATTTCAGGACGACAACAGATTTTTTTTCGAGAAAAAAGAAAACAATCTCATATTGACCTTTAAATGGATACATTATACAGTAACCTCACAGAACATTTGTAATATATTCAGGAAAGAAAACTAGGCAAAAAAAAAAAAACAAACAAACAAAAAAAGAAAGAGGTCTCTCTTGAATTGTTCCTGGAATATAGTAAATGCACAGCTTAGGAACAGCTTGAGGAGCTGCAAAATTATTTTAGTACTGTATGATGAGGCTGAATCCCAAGCTATAAGGCTCACATTGCTTGTAGTTTTTTTATTGGCAATCTGAACCAGCCCAAAACCATGGGTGAGTCACTTGGAATATATCATAAAAAATGACTTTTATTTCAATGGGGACTCCCAGCATTAAAAAAGAGAGGCAACTGAAAGAGAAGCAGAGGACACAAGAACAGCTGGCCTATCGTGGTCTGGCAGGTGGGAGGAAGCGAAACAACATCTAACAGCATCTAACATGGCAGCTGATGATCCGTCGCTCGATGCGAAGGAGGTGCTAATGCAGGGGGGGAGGTAGCGGTGTCAGGAATAGGAGTCAGCACGACTCAGTGGCGCTCAGTTTGTTGGAAACTGGCAGTAGTGAGGCACGCTAGTCAGCAGGGCTTTATACGGAGGGGGAGTGTGCCAATCATGCTGCCACCAACACGCTATTTCCATCACTCCTGCTCTGACCGGCCCACCTGGCTCACTGCCCTAAAATGGAGTACACCTGCTGCCCCAACCTGTCCTGCACTCTCCACCACCTGACGCACTCAGATGCCTCTCAGCCTCTCACACAGTATATGTGTGTGTGTGTGTGTGTGTGTGTGTGTGTGTGTGCGTGTGCGTGTGCGTGTCTGTATGTCTGTGTTCACATGTCTACACTGTTATAAATGGACTGAATTTTACAGTTAAATTAACGCCTTGTCTCCTTGTTATTTTAACTGTAAGTAGAGTCCTGCGCCCATTTAACTGTGGTTTACAGTTAACATTCACAGAACCTCTGTTATAAACGGATTGTAAAATTACAGTGAAAATAACTGGCAAAAAAAGGTGCCAGTTTAAATAACCGGTGAAAAAGATATAGGATTATAACAGTGTACATATACTGGATGCAAGGACGTGTACTTTTGTGAGAGTGTCTTTTTCTGCCCCTCTGTTACTGTGTATTGAACATTGTGATAGCCTTTTGTTTTGCAGAATAGAAATAAAATTGACTCGCATGCATAAATACATACATACAGAATGCATTGATATGATGGTGCATGGGTGAGTCATTTTTTAATTTTGTAAATTCACAAGTGAATCCATGGGAACGTATGCATTTGTGTGTATGCACGCATTCAAGTTTCCACGCACATGTTAGCATGTGTGCTTAGCCTAGTTTTGGAGAAGGCAGAATAAAATCTCACCTACAGCTTGTCGCAAGGACAAGTCCGCTTCTGTGTTTACATAGACATTTCCCAGTGGTTTGCCTGAATAATGGAGGAATACTGCATTTCATGTGCGTGAAGTAATTTTGTTATTTCCTTGGCAGGAAAATGCTAATGGAAAGTAGGTCAGTAATTAAGTAGTACAGAGTTCGTTGTTGAAATGTGGAGAGCCTGTGCAACAAGAGTTTTGGTATGACTGAAAAAAAAAAAAAACACTTAAATGACTGAAATACAGTTTTATTAAAAGTCCTTCAGTCAAACATTTCTACCCTTTGAACAGTTGCTGTTGGAAGGAATTTGCATGACGCGGGGAACCACAAGTAGACTTGTAGTGCAAGAACAATGTGCTGCATATTAATGGACTTCCTGTTATGCAAGTGTATATTGCTGGAGGTCACACCTCTCACCAAACAGCAGGCCAGGGAGAGCAGTCGAAGTCCAGAGCAGATCCCAGCCAGCTGCTGGAACACAAGCTTGAGTGAGGTTGTCCCAGTTTGCATAGCATATGAAATAGGATTATATTTATGGTCCCCCACTAGCACATTAATATTGCAAAGGGGAGGAGTGGTGGGGAAATTGATTATCCATTAATTGATTTGATCATGTTCAAACCATAATCTATATGATAATTATTATGATGCCCAAAGGATGAATTATTAAACCATGGAGGCATCAGCAATTGGTTTAGTAGTTTCATTATGGAGAGTGTAAGGCTGTCATCATTAGGTCAAGCCAACAGAGTGTTGAAATCAGAGCTATTTTTTGCTTTATTGCTTTCCTACAGAGGGGAGGGAAGGCTGCATTATTTTTGCGCTTGGTTTTGTATGTTGTAAATTTATCATTGAAAGGCAACTTTAATGCTTTTATACATCGAACAAAGGGATGTATAATTCTTAAAACTGATGGCAGTGCTATCAGACCAACAGCAATTCATCACGCGGCGTTTCCAAAGCAGATCCTCTCGGATTCACCCGCCATGCATTCTTCCTTATCACTTCAGGGAACCGCTACAAATAATTAGCCTTTCAATGGATCCCGCTCCACAAGCTTTATTATCTCCTGAATGTCGAGTATCATCATTTACAGTTTGCTTGAATTATTTATCTCCTTTCACATGCACCAAACAGCGTAACTGTTTATTTTATGGTTTCAATTTCTTGGAGTTGAGAATTAATTACGTACCTGAATCACTGATTTGGGATCTGTGAGGAAGAGACCTGAGCATATAAACTTTATTTTAATTCTTGTTCCCACTGGATGTCTGAATAATAACAGCAAGAAAAAAGCAGACAGTGTTTTTGACACAATTTTAGCACATTCTTGCAACATGCAGTCAAGGACTGGACCAACAAAAGGCTGGTAAATATCTAAATCAGCAGAAATAACAGCTGTGTGCTAAACAGTGTTTAAAACCAATTATAATACTTTGTGGGCCCTCTAAACTTTGTACAAAGATGTAGCTGCCTGGTCTTAGTCTGCTGAGCTTATTTTATCATTTACAAGTATTTAATTCCACTGAGATCAAAATCTCTTTCATAAAGAGAACCTGACTTAAAACTATGGTGTCTTGCGTAATGAAATCTACCCAAGTTTATTCATAGGTACAGGATGAGAGATTGGGTGAATCACAGTTATTAGTACTAAAGCACAGAAAATGAGCTTTTCTGTCACAGTTGATGGTGACTGTGAAATTTATGGAATAGTTAGTCATTGGTCACAAGATTGGTTTCACAAATCACAAAACGTGGTCAAACCATGAATTATTTTGCACCAATATTCTGCTCTACAAGTTTCACAGGCACTGATATGAAGCCTCACCCATACATGGAAAAGGTGTGGAGTAATTGAAAACAGGCAAAATTCCATTGCGTGATGGGAATTTTGAGCAGGTGCAGGATCCAGAAAAAAATTTATGAAGCACGTGTGAACTGACCAGTAAACAAATAACAATGTGTTGGAAAGTTTTTCACATAAAGAGGATTCAAGAGCTCCCCCAGAGAAGATCAACACAGAAGTGCTTCAGCATTCACACTGGCATCAGCCCATTTGCATAATAATCCCGCGGGTTGTAAGGCTCCAGGAGAACAGCAACGTTTCATTTCCCAGCCACGAGACATGGTCTGAATAAAATGAGACTTTTTGAATTTCCCGGGTGGTTGGTTGAAGCATGGAAACTGCAGGTTTTCAAAATGAATGCAGATGGGAGAGAAGAGTCACTCGGAAAGGTTTCTGCAGACAATCAAAATGTATGCCTGTTTCTCATGATTACTCATCTTAAAGTTTCTTCAATATTTGAACATCATTGTTGTCATTCATCTATTTAGCATAATTGAAACCGCAGAATAGCAACTTGTATGATGTCAACCTGCTCTGCAATTTTCAGGCATTTTATTAGCATTAGGTTATGTATAAAGTGTTGTAATAAAATCTCCTCATATTTCAAACAAATTTTCTAATAGGTTTAATTTATGTATGGATGGTCATGAACAGTTTTTGTTTTTCTTTCAAATAATACATGTGATTTTTGGCAGATGAGCATTTTACTCTTAATGCATGCTTTTGTCTATTCCATGCAATTCCCGTGAACTCATTTTTAAATAAACCAAGTGCAAAATTGTTGTAAAACCATGATCAGAATGTTTCTGAGATAAGAATGCATTATTTTGGGATATTAACTTTTTCTTGTAAAGATGCAGAACATCCATAACTTGCTCATTCATGATTCAGTGTCGAAAGAAAACATACCTGTGCCACAGCTTTAGAATAAGAACGCTTCGAGTTACCGGATAGCTCACTTGGTTAAAGCATCACAGTACGAAGCAGAAGTGACTATCACGGTGCGGGTTCAAGCCCCGGTCGTACCAACCGGCAGTGGTCGGCAGCTTTTTCCAGAAGTAGCGTGCTATTGGTCAATGCGCTACAGGGATGCACATTGGGAAGGGTCTGCCAGGAAGGGTAATATAAGTTGCTTTGTTTGTTCCTTAGGCGCCTCCTGTTGGCCAGACGGGCGCTTGTCAGGAAGATTCTAAGTTTGCTCATGTTCGAGTATCCTCCGCCCTCGTTCTGAACTTGCGAGGATTCAACCAATGAATGTATAAGAAGCGGTGGCTGGCAGGCACGTGCTTCGGAGGAGAGCCACGAGCTGTCTTCACTCTCCTGAGTTGGCAACAGGGGGTCGCATATGCGAAAGCCTTGTACATAGTTCCCCAATGCCAAATTAAAAAAAAAAAAAAATTGGAACACTTCCTGCAGGCCAGCCATCTTATTAAAAGTAATGCAAGTTAACAACAGTTGCTAGCACTATTGACAGGTATTATGTACTTTTTATTTTTTTGACTCTTGAATAGCATGAATGCATTTTTGAAGGCTCAAATCATGATTACTGACGTGAAAAAAATGTATTTAAACTGTTCTGAGGCAACATTATTCTGCAAAATTACCTCTAATGGTCAGTTGTTCCAGTATATAAAGTGACGTGAACTTTGAGCAGTGTTGCAGTGTTAACCATGATGGCACGGTGGAAAGAGCTCTCTGAGATTGATCATAGCCGCACTGTGGCCTTAGATGATGCTGAAGACGTTAAATGCTGCCATGGTTCTGTAAGAAACACCATCAAGCATTTCAAACAGATTGGTTTGCTGAAAAAAAAAAAAAAAAAAAAAAATCAGCAGTTGACTGCATGGCAACTGCCTGATGATATGAATAGTGCCAGAAGTGAAGAGATGAAAGTATCACAGGGTATATACAGGAATCTTCAGGTTAATTTCAATACCTTTTTAAGACCTTTTTAAGACCTTGTCAATATTTTTTAAGACCTCATCACCACTTCGAGCTGTAACCATGTACTTAAGTGACACCTTTAACAGTAAAAAAAAAAAAAAAAAAAAATTTAAGTTTGTTAAAACACATTTTTTAAAAATAATTTTTACATATATATATATATATACACAAAAGACATTTTGCGAAGTTGGCATTTTTCTATTCAAGTGGTCAAAGGAAGGAACAGTGGTGAACCGGTGATGGGGTCATGGAGTCCATGCCTTGACATGCCAGGGCTGTTTTGGCAACAAAAGAGGGACCGACACAATATTCAGCAGGTGGTCATAATGTTATAACTGATTGTTGTACATATTGCACAGCGCAACAAGATAGTACCTCCCCAGGCCTGTAGTGCCACATGCAGCATAGCATGCTACCACGCAAACAAAGTTAATGAGGGTGCAATTCACTAACCCAGTAACTCAAAACAATCTACAACTATCTTGAACAAAGAAATTATCTGTATATGTAGAAAATACATACAGTCCTTACTCTAGTGCAATGGAAACTAACAAAATGTGAGACATTCTTATTTTTACATAAAATGAAAGGTTGTAGGCAATAACCAGCCCTACTGCGCACACAAGAACAGTGTTCTCAGACAGGTTTGGTCACGACATGCTCCACTCTACAGGTGCATCTCAAAAAATTAGAATATCATGATCATGTAAATGTCCATTTATTTCAGCCTACTGAAACAGACAGAGAGACCACTTAAAGACTCAGGAAACCTTTGCAGGTGTATTTAGTGAATTAGCTGATTAGTGTGGGACACCGTGAGTCTTTAATATTGAACTTTTTCACAATATTGTCATTTTCTGAGACACTGCATTTTGGGTTTTCAACAGCTGTAAGCCATAATCATCAAAATAAAAATAAAAAAAATGCTTGAAATATATCACTCTGTGTGTAATGCATCAAACTAATACATGGGTTTCCCTTTTTGAATGGAATTACTTGAAATAAAAAATGAAAGCACCAGAGGTGCTGATGCCTCGGTGTGTATTGCTTAGCCACTACTGATGTACAATAGTTGTACAGTAACATAAAAGCAAGCTTGAATACATAAACAGTCAATAGAGTGCGGTCCTTGTGCCAAAATCATGTGGGTGTGGCTTAACATTATGTACACAAAACGTGTATACTGAAACATGAAGTGCTACAAAAAATCAAAATTCTGGCACATTTAAAATCAAGAGAACAGTGTTTGTCACTCGTTGGCATTGTTACTTTAGCTTGGATGCACACACTGTCGCAGTTATGATGGTAACAGACAGACAAACAAATACACAGACTGAGTACCGTATGCTCGCTGTGCGCATGCGCACACTGAGGCATAATGAACTTCTCAATGATATTCTAATTTTTTGAGATGCGTCTGTATAAAAAAATTGGCACCAGCTTCATTAGGTAGTTGTGCTTTAAGGGGTACAGCGACGGCAGTAGCACAGAAACTTGGGATGGAAAGCCGCCTCTCTTGGCGTCCTTGTGGCTGGCGCCATGCATGTGAGATTTAACCGCGTTTACCCCCATCGATGCAACGCTTATTTATTTATTTTTTTTTTTTGCATACTTTGCGATATGCCTCCTTTGTGTTATCGGCGACTGGCTTCAGCCATGGTTTGAAGTCCGGTATATCCAGCCATGACTCCGCAAATTTACACTTTCCCATTTTGTTGAAAATAAAGGCTATGTTATGTGAAGCCGTTTTGACGTTGCCTGCCGTTCCAACCTTTCCTTAAGCTATGTTTCCATTAATACGGCTGAAGCCAGGCGCCGGTGCAGACATGGGTACGTCAAAAATCGCATATCATTGTCTTTATATGAAGTGTTTCCATCCACGCGATTTTCACCCGGCTCCTGGAGCGGAGCGCGACATTTTTTTTCCCACGAACTTTCTGCCTTCATTTGCATATTTACCTAATGCGCATGCGTCAACTCATAGACTTGTGTGAATCGATGTTTTTTTAAAGCGTAGTAACACCACCTGTTACCATGGGGCGAACATCCGAGCTTTCCATTTTCCTTTATTAACCCCCGTGCTGTCCTGAACGAAAGTGCCTAACATCAAAGGGCATGGGAAATGCTTCCGGAAAAAACTTGACTGACTTCAGCTTTTTTCAGCTACGTGCTGAAAGGAGCCAAGCAAATGAAAACAAAATCGTCTCCTATTAACTAATTAGGCAACTCTAAGAAAAGTAAACCTGTTCCCATTTACTTTGCTTGATTAGCAATCAAATGGTGGATTCGTTTACACTCTAAGTTGAATGAGTAGAGCTGTGTATTAAGACAACATGTTTGATTGCTGCATTTTGAAATTAAAATGGCCGTAGAACAGCAGATTTGCATGAGCACGATTGCCATTGCCACGCCATTTCGTGCTACTGTGATAATTTATATCTCACATTCACGTTTCATCCGCTTTTCAGAATGTTTTCCACCTTGTGTATTTTTTTAGACGCTTTTAAACTCCAGGGCGATCTTATAACAAGTCTGTTTTAAATTAATCTTGAATAATGTCCTAAAATGCTACAATCAGAGATGTAATTCAGAGGAAGATTTTTTCTAATTATTCAAACTGGCATTCTTTCAATCTAACACCGTAGGCCAGTTAGGTTTGTCTGCTTTTCACCATCACATCTTACTCGTTATAGGCTACTGGCTAAATTTCTCGATTGTTATTTGGGCCAAGCACACAGTAGCAGATTTAAGGAAGGGCGGACCACCTGCAATTAGCGAAATCTAAACTCGGGCTTCTTCCCAACGGCATTTCAAATCGTTTTAAGCCACTTCAGGTGTGTATATTTCAAGACATTATATGCGACTGCCTACACACCCCATGACGGCAAGTTGTCTCATCACACTTCAAAAAAAAAGAAAATCCTCGTTCAACATCGCCACATCCCGACTCAGCATTTCATCTCTCATTGTAGTATTTTTAGGAGATCTATAATGATAAAATAAAAATAAAGAGATTTATTTTTAGATCGCCCAGGATTTCAAAAAATACACGAGGTGAAAAACATTAAAGCGGATGAAACGTGAATGTGAGCTATAAATAATCACAATCACACGAAATGGCCAAATACGCTCTTGCAAATCTATGCCCTTTTAACTTTAGGAATACAATGTACACTACTTGTAACTGATTATGTAAAGAGATCTGATCCTTGTCCTTCAAAGGGTTAAAGAGAAATACCAGTATAACCTAGTCACGGGTTTAAGGAGTGACCACTGGTGTTCGAATAATTAGTGATGGACAACTAGTCATGAATATTCTCCTTGCTGATTTTGTGGAATGTTATCTTTCCAAGCAAAAAGGTATCAAAACTGCAAGTCTTGAGCTTTAATTTGGTATCACAGTTTAGAATTTCTATTAATTTCTATTGATTTGTTAAAGAGATTACCAATTTTATGCGCTGCCAGTGCCTATGTTTCCTTAAGATACCGTAAGTACTGGGTTGTTCAATAATGCTTTTCATAGTGACATTTTTCCCGCGGGCTTTTATGTCTGTATTGTGAACTTGTGAGAGTTTTAGTAGCTATTGATTTGATGTTAAAATTTCTCAATTTTATTAAAACAAAATTTCAACTGATATTAAAAAGATGTACTTTGTGTTGGTCATTCAAACTGCACAAAAGCAGCTGTAGCGCTGTGACCTTTGGTGTAGTCTGTTGTAAAATCACAGAGAACAGAATTGCTTGACGAAGCAGAACTTATGCCATGTCATTTATTTGCTGTTTCAAGAGGAAGAGTGGATCAAAATTCAACAGTGGAAGAAAGAAGACATGTGGTCCCTAAGTGCAACAGTAGCCTACGCCTTTAGTCCCCCAAAAATAGATTAAATTCCCCTTGGTGACGATAAAAAATGATATCCAAAGTCCCAATAAACTGCACTGTGAGGTGTCAACTTTTAGTCTTGAGACACACTGTACTACATGCAGTGTTCGTCCGAGGTTGGTTGGCAATGTCAACAAACGATAGTAACAAAGTCCACGTGCGCGCTACGAGAATAAGCAATGTGCGCGCATGCGCGAATATAAATTATGCAAATGATGGCAGAAAGTTCGTGGGAAAAAAAATGTCGCGAGCGGAGCCGCATGCGTGTTTTTCCGATCAGACTAGGGGGCGATTCCAGCTCCGGCGCATATGAATCGCACGAGGAATTCCCTATAGTTCAAAGTGGTTTCCCCTCTTTATTTTGTTAACAAATGAGTACCTTTGAAGCAATATGTATTTATTGCCATGTTCGAAGCAGATCCGAGGTTTCTGCAGCAACATACATGTATTTACCATTCTCAGTGAATCAAAAGCATACTACCGCTTTAAATTATGATCTGAGCTTTGTAATGCCACGATACCTTTGTGATTTCTTCATATCAGAAGTGTTCCTGTGTATCACACGCTTAAGTTTGTTACAAGATGACAACAGAGTAGTGGTTCTCATGCGACATTTGCACGGAGTTTCAGCATAATTTCATCTAATTCTTGCAATTCAGAGGATGAAGCAGAGTCTTCAGAAAATCAGACTTTATTATTCAACAGAACATAATTCCAGCCATCTTTATCTTTTTATCATCTTTAACGGAGCTTTCTTTTTGTTCGTTTCTTCTGTTGCTTGTAATTATTATGATGAGCTCTTCGTCCACCACGAGGTGCTGTTTAAGTAGTGCTGTGTTGGGTCCTGCCATGAGGCCGAAAACGGATGAATAGCGTAGTTCAGCCGTTTCTATGGAAACACTGAGGACGCTCCATGGGACGCATGCGATGTCCCGTGTCTGCCCCGCGGCCTGTCGCAGCCAGACTTCAGCCGTATTAATGGAAACATAGCTTTATCATGGATGTATTGTGCCTTACGCGCTGTAGGCGTCACGTGACACTGTCGTTAATGTTTCCAGTTCATTTTTGTAATTTAATAAAAATGAATTCACACACTTTTTAATGTTTTTGAACAGCCTGTTTCAGGGAAATACCTACAAAATTTAAGACCTCATAATTTCGTGATAAGACTTTTTAATACTTTTTAAGGGTCTTGATTTTCCCAAAATTGATTTATCAACTTTTAATACTTTTTAAGACCCCGCGGACACCCTGGTATCAAGATCGACTATTTTGAGAAGCCGGTTTGAAAATAGTCTGATTGGTCGCGTTCCTGCCAAGAGCTGGCAGCATCAAAAAATGACTTGAGCAAATCTGTTGTAACATCGAAAGAATCTCTTTGGAATGAACCTCAAACCATATGGAATGATTTAGCGAGTGAGGGAATAAAAAATATTATGTGAAAACTATGCATGAAAGATTAAATACTTGTAATCAAAGCAAAGGGTGGCAATACCTGATATTGACTTTTTCTCTCAAAAAGGAATTATTAGTTTTGTTTTTATTATATATTGTTATGTGTTCACTTATTTTCATCTACATGATCCAATATTACATGAAATAAATACTCAAATAGTATTTGTTTCTAATTTATCTTCATATATGGCTTACAATTTGCTAATGTGTTATATGTATGGTACCATGTTATATACTGAAATAAAATGTACCTGAATTATTAAATACCCATCCTTCTTGCTTTTCAGAGTTCATTTTAACTCTGAAAAACTCTAGAAACAAAACAAACCCAACAAGCCCTTGGTTTTCAGATTTTCATCCCTTAGACTTCAGGAACTGTCTACTTTTAATGAAGGGAAAATGTGACAATTTCAGCATGATTTGTTCAAGCGCAGGTTTCATCTTTTTCTCCTTCCTCTATCAAGCACAAATAGAATTAAGCATTATTACACACGAGGGTGTGCTTGACCGTCATTCTTGTCATGACAGTGATGCGGTCAGGAACGAGGCGCTTGCGCCGAGGTGTTTTTTTGCATTGTGCGCAAGAGGTGTTTTCCAGCTTGCCTTTAGACAAAAGCGGTGATTATGATGCGGTGAAGACTGCTATTTTAAGGTCATATGAGCTTGTGCCCGAAGCTTATCGGCAAAAGTTTCGAAAACTTAAGAAAAATGAGCATCAGACATTTGTTGAATTTGGCCGGGAAAAAGAATCCTTATTTGATCGATGGTTGCTGTCTCAACAGGTTGATTCTTATGAAAAATTGGGAGATCTCATTCTTTTAGAAGAATTTAAGAACTGTCTTCCAGATTCTGTTGCTACCTATGTTACCGACAAAAAAGCAGAGACTTTAAAATGGGCTGCTGTGATGGCTGATGAGTATGTTTTAACACACAAGGTCTTTAGAGAGAGACCTCGTTTGCCAGCTCAAGCAAATGAACAGAAAGATGGCACAACCTCGGAAAGAGGATAGGCAATGCTTTTATTGTAAGCAGACCAGTCATGTTGTGGCAGATTGTAGAATCTTGAAAAAGAAAGAAGCTGCTAAACCAACAGCATTAATCCATTCTGTAAAGTATATGTCCTCTGCCCTTCATGTTGGAACTCAGACTAAAATGTCAGAGTCAATTTATGAGCCCTTTCTTATGAATGGAGCTGTCTCCGTGCCTGGAGTGAAGTCTGTGCCGGCGCGCATTCTGCGTGATACAGGTGCGCCGCAGTCGTTTTTACTTCATGGTCTACTACCTCTGTCCGAGGAGACTGCTACTGGCAGTAGTGTTGTTGTTCGGGAATTGAGATGGGTTTTGTAGAGGTTCCCTTACATCGAATCCATCTCCGATGTGATTTGTTTCTGGTGAAGTGATCATTGGGGTGCGTTCTTCCTCACCCGTCCCTAGAGTAACATTTATTCTGGGTAACAATTTAGCCGGTGGAAGTGTGTGGAAACGTGAGGTACCTCCAGAGGTAGTTTCTACGCCGCTTGTTTCAGATGAGTGCACTCAGAAATTTCCTGATGCATTTCCAGCTAGCGTTGTCTCCCGGTCACAAACTAAGTTAAGCGACGTTTCCCCTGATGATCCAGACCTCAGTGATACTTTTGTTACACGTCCTGAAGAGTGCAAAAGGCTTTTCAAGCCTGCTGTATCTCAGGGCTGCGATCAATTCATGTCTGTAAAAGTAGTCAATGTAAAACCTGAGATTTCTTTATCGCGTGAAAAGCTCATTATGGCTCAGAAGTCTGACCCCACTCTAACCGTGTGTTTTAATGCTGTCTGCTTTGATTAAAAATTGGATTGTTCATCACCAGTTTATTTCCTCAAAAATGGGATTTTAATGCGCAAGTGGCTACCGCACGATTTTACGGCGTATTGGGACGAAATTCAACAAATTGTGGTTCCATCTGAATTTAGGAATGAAATTTTAAGTGTTGCACATGATGGAGTCTCTGGACACCTGGGAATAACTAAAACATACGATCGTATACTTCGGCATTTCTTTTGGCCAGGTCTGAAACAAGACGTCAAACGTGCCATGTTTGCCAAATTAGCAGAAAACCGAACGAGACTATTCCCCCTGCACCGCTATATCCAATACCTGCAATTGGTGAGCCTTTTGAGAGTGTTATTATTGATTGTGAGGGTCCACTGCCTAGATCTAAAAGTGGTTAACAATACTTGCTGACAATAATGTGTAGTACCACTAGATTTCCAAAAGCAATACCATTAAGAAAAATCACAACTCGAGCTGTTACTAGAGCTTTGCTAAAATTCTTTTCATTTGTCGGCCTGCCCAAAGTGATTCAAAGCGATCAAGGGACAAATTTTACATCGCGCATGTTTTCTCAAGTTCTCAGATCCCTTCACATCAAACATAGCATGTCCAGTGCATATCACCCTGAAAGCCAAGGTTTGTTGGAACGTTATCACCAATCTTTTAAAAAGATGCTCCGAGCTTATTGTTTGGAAATGGGAGCAGATTGGGAAGATGCAATCCCCTGGTTACTTATGGCAACGAGAGATGTTGTGCAAGAGTCAACTGGTTTTAGCCCTGCTGAGCTGGTGCTATGTATGCTCACACCATACGTACGCCACTCTCTGTAATTAAAGACCAATGGCTTAGCGAGCCCACTTCACATAATGTTCTGCAGTATTTTACTGATGTGCACACCACACTCCAAAGAGCTTGTGAACTCGCAAAAGAGAACTTGGAGAGCGCTCAAATCAAAATGGAACGGTGGTATGATCGTGAAGCCAGAGCTCGCTCTTTTAAACCTGGAGACCAAGTACTGGTACTGTTGCCGGTGCCAGGTTCAACATTTCAAGTACGATTTACCGGCCCTGATACAATTGAAAAGAAAATCTCAGATTTAAACTGAATAATTTTGACACCAGATAGACGCCAACATTCTCGTGTTTGCCACGTCAATATGCTGAAGCCCTACTACATTCGTGATGTAAAAGATTTGGGTAAAGATGACTCACCAACTGTAGACACAGCAGTGCTTCTCTCTTCCTCAACATCTGGTGAAGATATGGTCGTTCCTCCGGTGTGATGTGTTGTTGAGGGTCGACTCCGAAACTCCGCCATGCTTACTGTATTAGCCAACCACCTACCACATCTATCCGCTAGTGAACAATCCGATGTTCTTTCTGTGATTTTAGACTTTCCCGAACTATTCCAGGATGTTCCAACTGTTATTTCAGTCCTCGAACACGACATAGATGTCCGTAACGATGGTCCGATTAAACAGCACCCTTATTGGGTAAATCCGGATAAGCGTGCTATGTTACAACAAGAGGTAGAGTATATGCTGAAGAACGGTATTGCCGAGCCCAGCTGTAGCTTGTGGAGCTCCCCATGCATTTTGGTTGAAAAACCTGATGGAACTTACAGGTTCTGCACGGATTACAGGCGCGTAAATGCAATCACTGTCCCAGACTGCTTTCTGTTACCACGCATGGATGACTGTGTGGACCGTGTGGGTTCTGCCGCCTATGTAACCAAGATAGACCTTCTAAAAGGCTATTGGCAATCCCTCTAACACAAAGGGTAAAACAGATTTTGGCTTTTGTAACACCTGACTCTTTTTTTACAGTATAAAGTCCTCGTGTTCGGCATGCGGAACGCGCCGGCCTCGTTTCAACGGCTAGTTAACATTGTTCTTGCTGGTATGTCCTGTTGTGAGGCGTACCTGGATGACATAGTTCTATACAGTAAGTGTTAGTCCGAACACATTGTACAGCTCTGAGAGCTTTTTAGTAGATTATCCAATGCCCATCTCACAATTAATTTGGCCAAATGCGAGTTTGGTAAAGCCACGGTCACGTACTTGGGACGAGTTGTTGGAAGGGGCCAAGTCTTGCCAGTGTTGGCAAAAGTGACCGCTATTCTAGAATACCCCATGCCTTCTAATCGACGTGCACTACGCAGATTTCTCGGCATGGCGGGCTACTATTGCTGTTTTTGTAAAAACTTTTTGACAGTAGTAAGCCCATTAACAGATCTGCTAAGTCCCAAAGTTAAATTCAAATGGACCGAACCATGTACTAAAGCATTTGAAAACATCAAAGCGATCTTGCAAACAGCCTCGGTGCTGGTTGCACCAAATTTCGAGAAATCGTTCCATCTTGCTGTGGATGTCAGTGACGTTGGAGCTGGCGCTGTACTTTTGCAATGTCATGACGAAATCGAACATCCCGTTTGTTATTTTTCGCGGAAATTCAATAAATCTCAACAGAAATATTCTACCATAGAAAAGGAGACGTCAGCACTAGTGATGGCCATTCAACACTTCAAAGTTTATCTTGGTTCTACTTATGTTATTAAAGTGTACACCGACCATGACCCTCTGAAATTCCTTAATCGCATATACAATGCCAATAACCGATTGATGCATTGGAGCTTAACCTCCAAATCGTACATATTAAAGGAAAAGACAATGTACTTGCAGATGCTTTGTCCAGAGCTTCTCAGTAAATTGAGACTAATTCTATAGTATCTTTAAATTGAAGTCAACGTAAAAAATCCCATAAATCTAAGATTCCAATTATTATTTATGCATTTTGGTTGCGTCACATGACACTAGGTGTCATTTCTTAGTTTAACCTACTGATGACTTGCGCAAGAGAGAGAAAAAAAAACGTTAACTTTATAGATTCATTGCTTGAAGTAGTACTTAAATTAAGACTGAATATTATTGTTTAACATGTTTCTTAATATTTTCTAATTGTTGTAGGTTTAAAAAAAAAAAATGTGATCATCAAATGTAATTGCGACGAGTCACCATTTTGGGGTGGGGGTGTTACGTCCCCCAGTCCTGGTGGCCATAGCCACATGCTGTTTTGGTGGCCCCTGGTGGTTGCCGGTTCTTTTGTTGTTTTCCGTCTGTCCTAATTACAGGTGAGCCACACCTGAGCAGCGTTTCCAGCCCTATAAAGAGGATTGGGGGTGTACGCCTGGGGAGGCGCACACATCCCCGAAGAGAAACCTTGAGAAGCTGTCCACGCCACTTCATTCCCGCTAGCCCACTGCTTAATAACTCGATTATCTCAAGAAAACTTGTTGGCATATCTGTTATTTCGTTTATTAAACATACCCCTATTTTGTCTAAAACGAGTCAAGAGTGTGCGTCTCCCTTTATGTTGCGGCTCCTGTCCGATGGGTCGTTACAATTGCCTATAATGATTTTAACATTCTCTAATAATAAAACATACCATAATGTAATTAAGAAACTTATGAATTGGTAAGCGTATTTAAATTGTTCGACATTGCTAACCGTCATAATAAATGTTCATAACATAAGTGGGCTAACAGTTGTAAGCTTGTATTCAAAAATCAAATCAAAAGTATTTGGATGGCTACAAAATAGAAACAGAAGTTTATGTATGTGGCATCTATCTATGAAGATTATGGGGGCAGTTTGCTAAGCATCATAAAAGAAACAAAGAAACACTCATTCGTATAATCTCTGTACTCAGAAAAGGCAGTATCTGCACTCAGATTTGCAAAAATTTCGCATTTATATTTCTCGCACGATATGTAGCATATGCTGAAGAATTTATTGTCCCTACCAGCTTTTCACATTAAACTTACCATGCATTTTGATTTACATATCATTCAAGCTCTATATTTATTTGAAAATGGGACAAAGACAACATAGCAGATGTTGAAACTGAGAAATTGCATTGTTTTTTGAAAAGAGTACGCTGATTTTGAATCTGATATTTCAAAAAATCTGGAACACAGGCATGTTTACCACTGTTTTACTTAACCCAAAACCAGTGAAGTTGGCACGTTATGTAAATCGTAGATAAAAACAGAATACAATGATTTGCATTGTTTTTGCTTATATGTCCTGTTTGAATACACTGGAAATAGACAAGATGTTTAATGTTCAAACATTGAGAAACTTTTTTTTTTTTTTAGTAGATTATCAAATAATCATTAATTTGGCCAAATTAGAATTTAAAGGCAGCAACACATTGCAAAAAGTTGGGGACGAGGCCTTTTACCACTGTCTTACATCACCTTTCCTTTAACCAGTGTCAGTAAACGTTTGGGGAACTCTAGAAGACCAATTTTTTCTTATCAGGTGGAACTCTTTTCCCATTCTTTGCTTTTTGTAAAAACTTTTTGTTCAACAGTCCGGGGTCTCTTGCTAAGTCCCATTTTATGCTTCATAATGGACCGAACCATTTTCAAAGGGAGACAGGTCAAAGGACTACAGGCAGGCCAGTCTAGTTGCACCAAATTTCGAGAAATCTTCCATTTGCTGTGGATGCCATGCTGTTGGAACACGTGCAGAATGTGGCTTGGCATTGTCTTGCTGAAATAAGCATCCCGCGTTTTTTCAAATTCAATAAATGGCAACATAAATTGCTACAAAAAAAGTATGTACCGTTCAGCACTAGTGATGGCCATTCAACACTTCAAAGTTTATCTTGGTTCTACTTATGTTATTAAAGTTACACCATGCCCTGACCATGAAATTCCTAATCGCATATACAATGCCATCACAGATGCTGGCTTTTGAACTTAACCTCCTCGTATATATTACAGTCCGGATGGTTGCTTTGTCCAGAGCTTTGGTCCGGAGAGACTAATTCTATAGTATCATTTTCCAAAAAAAAATTTGAAATGTAAGATTCCAAGACCATTTAACATTTTTCCACTTTGCATCAGTCCATCTTAGATGAGCTTTGGACCAGCGAAGCCGAGAGAAAAAAAACTGTTGATAAATAGATTCATTGCTTTGTAGAGTTTAAAAGACTCTGAATATTGCAGATGTTTCTGAATATTTTCTAATTGTTGTAGGTTTAAAAAAAAAAATTTTCATCAAATGTAATTCCTGAGTCACCATTTTGTGGTGGGGGTGTTACGTCCCCAGTCCTGGTTCTGATAGCCACATGCTGTTTTGGATGTCCCCTGGTGGTTGCACTTTTGTTGTTTTCGGTTTTTGATGCAGTAGCCACACCTGAGCAGCGTTCACAGGCATTCAATGTTGGTTTTCGCCTTGTCGCTACGACAGTGATTTCTCCAGATTCTCTGAACCTTTTGACGATACTTCATTCCCGTAGATGATGAAATCCTTAAATTTCGATTATCAATAAAACGTTGAGGAATGTTGTTTTTAAACTGTTTGACAATCAGCTCATTTTGTTTGTTCACTAAGTGGTGACCCTCGCCCCATCCTTGTTTGTCCGATGACTGAGCATTTCAGGAAGCTTAACATTCTCTAATCATGGCATACCACCTGTTCCCATTAAGCCTTTTCAGTTTGGGATGTTCCAAATAAAGTGTTTGATGAGCATTCCTAACTCTCTCAGTCAGAAAAGGCAGTATCTGCACTCAGCTTTTTGAAAAATTTTTGCGGCATCAAATATGTGCAATGAGATTTTATATTTGCAAAAATTTTCACAAAACTTATGCCTGTTTTTACATTATTCAAGTAACTTGTTTTTTGAAAATGTATTCAATTGAATATAGGTGTTGAAAAGAGAAATTGCAAATTTTTGTAAAGAGTTTTTATTTTGAATCTGATTTTCAAAAAAGTGCCACACAGGCATGGTTTTGGGTTTTACATCACCTCCTCTTTTAATGTCATTCTCTAAAGTGCTTGGGAACTGAGGAGACTAACTGCTGCAGCTTTGACAGCAAAATGCTCTCCCATTATTGGTTGATGTTGGATCTCAGCTGCTTAACACTTTGTTGCCTCCTTTTTCATATTTTTAGTTTATAATATGGCAAATATCTTAAATGGATGACTAGTCTGGACTGCAGACCAGACTATGGAGCCATGTCATTGTAGGGCATGTGGATGTGGTATTTGAAATTGTCTCACTGAATTAAGCAGGGCATTCCCTGAAAAAGATTTCTGGATGGCAGCATATTTTGCACCAAAACCTGTATATATCATTCAGCATAAATGCCGTCTCCACAGATGTGTGAGTAAACCCATGCCATGTGCACAAATGCACCCCATACTTTCATGGATGCTGGCTTTTGAACTGTGTGCTGATAACAAGTCAGATGTTCCTCTTCTTTCCAGCCTGGAGGACTTGCTGTCCATGATTTCTTAACCCCTTTATGTGGAAGCCAAATTTGGCTATTTATGTTTTGCCCTATTTAATGCTTTATAATTCAAGATTTGAGCTTCATAGAGAGGGGGAATATGGCTCAACTTAGACAAGACACTTACAGACAATAACATTGTTTTTCTGTTTATTTGTACGATTTTGGTAAAGAAAAAGGCTCCAAACATAAAAAACACAATACTGAGGACGCAGTGTCCGAACTTTTTGGGAAATGGTTTTGTACAGATATATATATACTGATAAATGTGATTGTGATAGCTAAAACCAAAGTAAATAGCTTTTCTTTTATGTCAGATATATTAGTTGCATGAAGACTGAGCTAGGAAGTATTGTCCTAATTCACACGCAACACAGGATGGTAGATAAAAGCTCCTCAGTATGATATGACAGTTTACGATCCATGGGTACAATGAAGGTTGAGGTGGCTTCTGAGGAAAATTTTGTGATCTCATATGTGGATGGCACCTATGGATAAGCCTCGGTGAGTGAAAAATGTCATTTTTCCTCAGGCATTAATGTCCTTCAGAACAATGCTGTTAATATATGAAAATGAAAAAATATGAAAATACAATTGCAATGAAAATGACAAAATGCAAAAGAGAGAGGGCTCTGGTCTAGTTGGCGGCAATTTTGAAGATGGCATTGGAGCACACAGTCTCTTCAAGGCTGTTTTATAACAGCGTCTCACGACCAAAATGATGTCAGAGTAACAGATGAAAGTCTTGTCCCACAAGTTTTTTTGAACCTGTTGAATATTTGTAGTCGCAAATGCTCTCATTGGTTGTCTTCTGATTTTATAGGCTGGATGAAATGCCATTGCTGGTGGTTGTAACAGAGATAGAAAGTTCATACAGTAACATCTTTAAAAAGGGCAATTGGTTAAAGTGATGAAAAAAAAACTTATTTTCATAGTTTGCTAGTTTGTGCCGTAGATGTTGTCTGTATCATCCAACACTTACAATGTTTGTCAACGTATGTCCGACAAGTATAAAATGTCCTTTGTCCAATGAAGTTGGGATGTTGTGTAGAACGTGAATGGAAACAGACTACAGTGATTTGCAAATCCTTTTCAACCTATATTCAATTGAGTACACTACAAAGACAAGATATTTAATGTTCAAAATGATAAACTTTATTGTTTTTTTTGAAAAAATATTAATTCATTTTGAATTTCATGCCTGCAACACATTCCAAAAAAGCTGGGACTGGGGCAACAAAAGACTGGGAAAGTTGAGGTTTGCTCAAAAAACACCTGTTTGGAACATTCCACAAGAGAACAGGTGAAACAGGTGAGTGTCGTGATTATGTATAAAAAGAGCATCCCTGAAAGGCTCAGTCATTTACAAGCAAGGATGGGGGGTGGTTCACCGCTTTGTGAACAACTACGTGAGCAAATAGTCCATCAGTTGAAAAACAATGTTTCTCAATATGCAATTGCAAGGAATTTAGGGAATTTCATCATCTACAGTCCATAATATCATCAAAAGATTCAAAGAATCCGGAGAAAACTCTACAGGCGGCAAGGCCGAAAACCAACATTGAATGCCGTGACCTTTGGTCCCTTAGACAGCACTGCATTAAAAACCAACATCATTCTGTGAAGGGTTTTACCATGTGGGCTCAGGAACACTTCAGAAAACCACTGTCAGTTAACACAGTTTGTCGCTAGATCTGCAAGTGCAAGTTAAAACTCTACCATGCAAAGCGAAAGCCATATATCAACAACACCCAGAAACGCAGCCGGCTTCTCTGGGCCCTAGCTCATCTGAGATGGACTGACACAAAGTGGAAAAGTGTGCTGTGGTCTGAGAAGTCCACATTTCAAATTGTTTTCGGAAATCATGGACATTGTGTCCTCCGGGCTAAAGAGGAAAAGGACCATCCAGATTGTTATCAGCGCAAAGTTCAAAAGCCAGCATCTGTGGTAGTATGGGGATGTGTTAGTGCCCATGGCATGGGTAACTTGCACATCTATGAAGGCACCATTAATGCTGAAAGGTACATACAGGTTTTGGGATGTCCCTGGTTATTTTAGCAAGACAATGCCAAGCCACATTCTGCACATGTTGCAACAGTGTGGCTTCGTAGTAAAAGAGTGTGGGTAATAGAATAGCCTGCCTGCAGTCCAGACCTGTCTCCCATTAAAAATGTGTGGTGCATTATGAAGCGCAAAATATGACAATGGAGACTCCGGACTGTCAAGCAACTTAAGTCGTACATCAAGCAAGAATGGGAAAGAATTCCACCTACAAAGCTTCTACAATTAGTGTCCTTAGTTCTGAAGGCAATTCAAAATGAATATAAAAAAAAAACGATAAAGTTTATCAGTTTGAACTTGAAATATCTTGTCTTTGTAGTGTACTCAATTATAGGTCGAAAAGGACTTGCAAATCATTGTATTCTGTTTTAATTCATGTTTTACACAACGTCCCAACTTAATTGGAATTGGATTTGTAGAGCAAAGTCATCTGCATAGCTTTCTATCGATTGTGAATGATGATATAACAGTTGGTCTTGCCAATTACCACCAAAGTTTGTTCCATCACGGAGGCACCATCTCTTCTGCTTCAAACATTAGGAGGATTACACTTAAGGATTTTCTTCATCAGTGGCAAACTCATATTTCCAGAAAACAATTGGGATTCACCTGCTATTCTTGGTGGGTGGCACAACTAAGCTTTATAGCCTATATGATGAACTTGGTCTAAAATCTGAAGACTGGAATTGGACAGATTAAGTATGCATCTGCTGAATAAAACATGAAACTTGGACATTTTTATTTTTTTTGTTTTAAAAATTTGGCATCTCCAATCCCACCCAAATCTGGAATGCCCAATTGGGGAACTATGTACAACACTTGCTCATATGCGACCCCTTGTTGCCAATTCAGGAGAGTGCAGACAGTTCGCGGCTCTCCTCCGAAGCACGCGCCCATCAGCCATTGCTTCTTATACATTCATTGGTTGAATCATCGCAAGTTCAGAGCGAGGGCGGAGGATACCCGAACATTAACAAGCTTAGAATCATCCTGACGAACGCCCGTCTTGGCCAATAGGAGGCACCTAAGCAATGAACAACGGAACCATGTTATATTACCCTTCCCTACAGACCCTTCCCAATTTGCATCCCTGTAGCGCAATGGCTAATTGTGCGCTACACTGAAAAACCTGCCAACCACTGCCGGTTGGTACGACCGGGACTCGAACCCGCGTCGTGATAGTCACTTCTGCTTCGCAGTGCGATGCTTTAACCGAGTGAGCAATCTGGCAGCTCGAAACTTGGACATTTTTGGATGATGTTGAAATTTTTGAAGAATAAATTTAAACTCCTGGCCAGCAGCCTTACCACTACTCGATCTGCTCTAGTCGTGCGGCTGAAGCTAAGCAGGTGTGGGCTTTTGATGTATTTGGATGGGAGACCTGCTGGAAGTGGTATTATTGGGCCAGTAAGTGGCTGTCTTCCCTCTGGTCAAAGAATACCCAATGCCCCACTGCAGTGATGGAGACAATGTGCTGCTGGAGACGCCGTCTTTCGGATGAGGTGCGAAACCAAGGTCCTGACTCGCTATGGTAATTAAAGATCCCATGACACTCTTTGACAAGAGTTGGGGGTGCCCTGGTGTCCTGGCTAAATTCCCAACATGGCTCTTTCAACCTGCCACCAAATCATTCCCTGATTTAATTAGCTATGTAAACTGTCCTCTCCCTCTCCACCTCAGCTGATGTGTGGTGAGCTTTCTGGCACAAAATGGCCACTATGACATCACCCTGGTGGGTGCTTCAAATTGGTGGTGGTGAGCTAAGATTACTGCATATGAGTGTGAAGCATTTTGAGTATCTATGAGAAAGTGCTATATAAATGCAATTTTCATTCATTCACTGGCTGACTTGGAGGGTTAAGAGCTTAAAAATCATTAAATGGTATCAGTGTTAACCGTATACGAAACAGCGTTGGAGTTTGAACCAGCGGTTCTCGTCCTCGGTGATGTTGACCCCCTGTATGATTTGCGCTGGTTGTCACAACTTAAGATTTTTAACAGGCCAAAAATAATGTTTGCTGTGCATATTTCAATAATCAAAATCATGCTAAGTTAGCACTTTTCAATTATTTAAGCACCTATTGCACTACAAGGAATTTTGTCTTCAGTGGTGTCTTTTTTTGTCTTTCTGGTCATTAGTGTTTGATGTGAGCAATGTATGTCCTGCTTGGGGGCTGTCTTGTTTTCCCTGTTTTCGCTTGATTGCGGTTTCCATTTTTTCCAGTCACACAAGTATTTGTTTTCCTTTTCCTCAGTGGATCCCGTTACCCCATATCCCTTAATTTTATCTTGTTATTCTATTCTTATTTCTTTGAGTTGTCTCATTTCTCACCTTGGCTTGGCTGTGTTTCCTGGATTCCCATCCTCTTCCGTGTTAGTTCA
Organism: Gymnothorax javanicus; assembly: GCA_029692085.1. Classification (NCBI taxonomy): domain Eukaryota; kingdom Metazoa; phylum Chordata; class Actinopteri; order Anguilliformes; family Muraenidae; genus Gymnothorax; species Gymnothorax javanicus. The sequence continues at coordinate 53,467,165 of CM056202.1, forward strand.
TTTTGTCTGCATGCATATATGTTCCTTGTTTCCTATAGTCAGTGCACGGTTGTCACTTCTTCCTTTGTGCTGTCAAAGTCTGCTGTCTGTGCAGTTCTGCTTAGATTTCTCTCTGTTCCCAGGTCAAATCTGTTTTAAACTTTGTTGTTGATATCCCTAGTCTGAGCCTGCATCTCTGACTACATGCACCAAACTTGATTCTGTGCTGAAATCTGCCTGCCCGGTTATTGAAATCTGCCTGTTTAACTATATTCCCTGATTCTGTTTCTGCACTGCTGCCTGTTGTAATAAATGGCAGATCTGTACTGCTGGCAGAGTGTTCTGTGTGTCTTGACACAGCAACTCTAATATTGCGAGCAAAAGCCCCTCCAGATAGCTGTGGACAGCTTTGCTATTACCCACTAAGTCACTGCAAAAAAAAAAAAAAAAAAAAAAAGTGAAATAGGTGGATTTTAATTAAGGAAGAACAAAAGAATGAAGACAGATGGAAAATTGCATTTTCAAAAAAATTATTTCAAAATGGAACATGTCAAAAGAAACCCCACAAGGACCTTGTATGCTCCCTACTTCAATCAAAATGACACTGATTGTGAAAATCAGCAGGTGTGTAAAAACCTTGTAATTACTTTCGGTTCAAACCTTCAAAAGTTTAAGGTAAAATCAAGCAATGCATTACAAAATTAATCAAGATATTCCAAAATATGACAATCCAACGTTGAAACTGAAACAAATTCACTGTGAAGCGGTTTCTATATTCACAAAAGCAACATCCTAATTTCAAAGCACCTTTTCATACATTTTCACTGCATTAATTAAATGTTCACAACCAGTAATATCTTGTCATCAGTACTATACAGTTGTTATAGTCTCTGCTAACAAAGCGTGCAGTGGAGGAATTTAGACCTGGCTTCTGCTCATTATTAGAAGTTTCACATCATCAATCTGACTTTCAGCTTCGGCTCTTAAAAATCTGCGACTAAAGGTGATAAAAGGACATGTGGAAAAGGAAGAAAGAAGGTCTGAACAATTGTCACCACCAGACAAATGGACTATCTCCACATACACTGTCTGAAAAAAACCTATTACCATGTGTGCTCCAAGCTGATGTGCATTTGTGGGCCAAGACTGTGCTAGCTATTTACTGTATGTTTCCCCCACTGTGGATATGCAACAATTCGATCCATCACCATTGTTACCTTTTTGGATTCAAAATGCATGCATGCCAACTCTACCGCTTTTGGCAGTAGACTACCTTTTTTGGGCGTTTCATTCTGAAAAAAAAAAAAACGCCCCAAAAGCGGTAGTCTACCGCCAAAAGCGGTAGAATTGGCATGTATGAAAATATAAAGGTAATGTTCACCAATTCAGAATTCTACATTTCACAATGCCTCTTTGCTGGGTTTTCTAAGGGTAAGGACTAACAACAATCAACTTTATTTAACCTGTCATTCCAAGAAATACTTTGTCATCGCGGAGCAGTTCTTAACATATTGCCGGTAGATAAAGGCTGGAAAACTAGAGGAAACACTGGAAAAGCATGTAATTTTTTTCTGCATCATTTATAAAGGAGAATATAACACCTCATTTTAATTCTTGTGCAAACTTGTACAGATGGGTATCGTGTTTAAATAAAAAACCCTGAGTAAATCCATCGACAAACAAAACAAATGCTGACACCTCATTTCATATGCTCATTTTCCTGGCATGGTTTGGGTCCACTCATCCACCTGAGGGGTCACTGCTAATCAATGCAGAGTAATTCTGTGGTCACCTTTAGATCCAATGTTGAAAAATTTCAACCATAAGAGGAATGGTCTCTTTCAAGCTCCACAGAGCACAAGCGATCATGAAAATGATCCTCAGCAAATGCAACCGCCTTTGCAAACGCTAGGTCTCAAACAAACTGAACTCATGGCAGATTTTGGAACAACATGGAAGACGGCGTTCTCCGTCACCATCATCAAAACAACTGATGAAGGAATATTTCTTGGAAGAAAGGTAGACTTTATGCCTCAGTATGTTAAGTTGGTGTGGCAACTTATGGAAGCCCAACACCTTACTAACACTGTTTTTGTTGATATTTTCATCAATTTGTCACCCATCTATTCTGCATCTTTTAGAAAGATTAATGCAGTTATATTGTAATTTACAAAACAAAATTTGAAAAATGAAAGTAAACCATATTGCAAGATGTAACAGAGTCATCCAGCAGGTTTAAAAAAGTTTGGTCATAGGTCCTATTTTGACTTAATCTTTTAGCTGAAAAGGCTTTCTAATGGCAGTTGGCACAGCTAATAAACAGGCTGCATTAATTCAGTGTATTCATGTAAACTTCCTGGAAATCTTGCCTGTTTGTTGCTGGCTGACTCCTGTACTTTGTTGAGTGTTTGAACTCAATTTTAAAGTATCTGAGATGGATATTCCAGCAATTTTCATGCCTCGCCCACAACGATCCACATCACCAGAGTTCTGAGCTTCGGCCTGCTCCTGCATTATCAACTGCACACTCGATGTCTGCTCCTAATCATCTTGTTACCAAATTAAACCTATATATGTCAGGCTCTCGCACCAGTTTGGTGCAAAGTCTTGTTGGAGCCGATTATGTAGACGTCTCGAATTGCACTCGGTTGTGTATTTTTGCAGTCTCTCAGTTAGTCTAGCTATACTTTGTAATTTTTGGCAAGTGCTTGCACAGACGCTGATAAAACTACTTCTAATTTCTATGCATTTGGATTCTGTCACCTCCACTTTTGTATCTCAGAGTTCAACAGTCAGTGCACTGAGATTGTTACAGCAATATTTTGAAAGCTTTAAGTAACAGCCTATAATGTTAAGCTAATGTTAATGTTAAGCTGTTGCTATGGTAATAGCTGGGATGCCACACACACACAAAAAATAAGAAATTACTCACCCAAGATCTAACGATGGAATATATGATGTATCACTGGAATAATAAAGGGAAAAAACACCGCATTTTGATTAACTAGCATGTTATTGACTACATGTGATATGTAATTTGCATTTAATGGGCTCTATCTTACACCTGCCGCAAAATGGCACAAAGAGTGACGCTAGTGGCTTTGGTAGTTTATGTACTGGCGCAGACGCCACTATCCTCTCCAGTGCCCAGTTTGCATGAACCCTCGTCCCACCAAGGGTTTTTCTACTACAACCCCGACCAAGGGGGGCCTGATTATTTCGAAATTAAGCGATAAACATCATCTTGTTTGGTATCAGTGTACAGCTACTGATGTCCTCTCTTCAAATCAACTACAAATAAAACACATTTCAACATTATGGCGTCATAGTGACATCATAACTAACACCATATTAGGAAAAAACATCAAAATGACAAAAATCCATGTTTTTTAATATTTTTATTAGTTTTAGCTGAAAATAAGTAACTTTCTGTAATCTCTAGAACTACTGATACTACAATTAATATTGTAGTATCAAGTAAGATTGTATAACGTATACTCCCACCCAAAACGTACACACCCCACCTACACCCACACTCACACCCACGCCACACCCACATACCACTAACACAACAAACTTTACATATACATCCACATAATCCCATATTTATCCATCCAACAGACCCAAAACACTACACCCATAATGCAAGTAATTTTAATTTCATGTATAAGAATATGAACAATAAAAATCTACTTACCTTGCAAAATGATGAATCAAGTTCACCGGACAGATGTACAAATATCTGCAAAATGTTACACACTTGCATAACAGGTTTATCTATGAATTATGAGAACAACTTTATGAACAATTCTATGAACTTGTATAATAGTAGGCCCATAGCACAGTATAAAAATAGTATACAGTACAGTAACCAGTCAAACACACAAGTAAAAGTAAGTCGGTCATGCACTTCTAATATTATTAGGTGAAGATCACTTCAAGGTTACTGGTCACTGCTGGTCATTGTAATTCCAAGATTTACTAATACAAGGACAAGCTACATCAATAAACCAATAAGGATGACAATCTGTGTGGTCTGCAAAGTTCATTGAGCATGAAACAAAATAATAGCATACTATTTGCAACTAATTTGTAAGCATATTTTGTACCAAAAACAGGCAAAAATTGACGCTGGTGGCAACCACCCCCCCCACCCTTAGACTTTTACAGCCTACCCTACCCCCGGGGGGTGAGGTCCCCTCATCGTTTTTTCATGAAAATGAGCGCAAAGGATGAATGAACAATTACCTAGAAGCATTAGATCATATCTGTTAACATTTTTGTGCGACAGGAAAAAATCTGTTGGGGGGGGTAACCACCCCCCCTTGGTTGGATGAGGGTTAATAGGAAGTGTAATTGCGCAGAACTGAGCATCCGTGGGTGTGTTGGATCTGAAAATGAGACGTGGTCAGGCGCATTGCTATCTTGAGACCGAAAAAAGCGATCACACTATTGATCAACAAAAACCTGGTCTAAAGTCAATGGTCAATTTTTGACTGCTCATTTCAGGGCGCATAGTCAGATAGTATGAAGCGTCTTTGTAGGCGAGTGCACAATGCACGTACACTCTGCTTGTTACATGCTACCCATGCAGGGATCAGCAGCAGCGCAAGCAACCGATTAAAAATAACGAGATTACAATCCACCTTATTCCCACGTCCCATGATCCCTTATGCGAATATTGGGCGTAACTTCCGCTGCATCCTGTCACTGAGCTGTTTACTATGGTAGCGGCTCACGCAAATCCTCTTTTTTTTTGGAAAATAATATATGAGGGAACATCAGCTTTTAGCCCTCAGACGAGATAAAGTTACGGTACCTCTGCCTTCTACCATCGAAGAATGGGAGAACGACCTGAAGCAGTGGCCACACTAGCGTATTTGGCTACATTAGCGACTCCGTTGCCACAGACTGCGAAGCTATGAACAATCTACAAAGCTCTGAAGCGTATGCAGTACTCACAGCAACAAGGTCAGTTGCATTTTGTTAAAGGAGGTAGTATACAACCTTATGTACCTTAAAACAGATATACAAGCACTTTCTGAGAATATTTATGAGGGAAACACTATATTTCAGCGGTAAATATTGCTCTACATATGAAACGTAATGGATTGTTATACAGAGTAAATTAAGCCATCCGACAGTACAGTCAAATTAGCTCTTCTCCAGCCAACTACATTATACAGAATTCAGTTGCTAACTAATCCAATACTATAGCATGTAAAACACAGTGAATCCATTTTTCCCATACTTTTAATTTTAGTGAAATGAGGTTTGGAGTGCAAAACTATTGTCTGGAACAGAGTAGGCTATTTTCAAATTGTAGTAGACTATTGCTACTTCTACAGCCTCATCTTAAACTGTACAGGATGAAACGTTAGTTACGCTGACTAGCATTACCGGATGAATACAACAATTTTCTGTCCTCCTTACATGTCAAATCATACCTTGTGCTCTCCTGGCACTACTGTCAAAATGCTTCTGAGGACCCAGCGTCTCCTCTGCGGCGGTCTGTCTGAGCCTAGCCATAAAGTAGGAATCGTTTTTGGTCGACATTATGAAATGAGCACCTAATGTTTTCGGGGGTCTTTTCAAATTCAGGTTTTCAGCCAAATTCTGGCTTCCTTTTCTGTAGGTAGGTGATGGAAACCGTTTCGCTGAACACAAGGACAATCCCCTATGTTCTGGGTGCGTGTTCAAAACGCTGTTGATCAAACCATAAATTTAGCTTCCTCTGGTTGTTAGTTCAGCCTCGAACAGCAAAATAGGTGCCGGAGCTCTGAAGGGACATTTTAAGAAAAGCAAGTTAATTTGTTAAAAAAAACGAGCTGTAATCGCTAAGTTAACTGAAAGAAACACCGCTGTTCTTGACTAAAACTAATGATAAAAACTACTTCGGCCGGAAGTTGCACCCCTCATCATGTCTACAGTAGCGCCCTAAGGAATAAGGTGGATAGGAGAGATTTTTGTCATGATATTTGCATGTCAGAATGGTTAGTGCGACCGACGTCGACACATCTGGGCATACTGTGATGCAGGCTATTTATTTCATAAGTGGACCTGTTCCATCAAGTAATATGCAATTCAACATGTGAGGTTATGCATGTAGGTGTTTGCAAATTCTTAAGGATAAAGCCAAGACTTCTTGATATTGGCAAGCTCTGTCATTCCTGCTGCTCTCCAGAAGATCCCTCCAGAGAGGTGGCTGTATGGGGACTGTGGTTAGCCTATGTATTCATTACATTATATCTTCTAAAACAGTGCGTGGATTTTTACTCCATCACACAAAAAACAAATTGTAACATAACGAATGTTTGAAGTGCTGAAAATGCGCTTCAGATCTTTGGGTAAGTTGTGCATGGGACGGCGCATTATCCGCAGTTATCTGAAAAATCCATTCTGAATCCGACCTGATTCATTTCTACAGTGCCTGCAACCCATCTGTCCCGCTTCTATTATCAAATACAAAACCCCGCATTTCATTTGAAATGTCTACATTATTATTTATAGTTTGGCTGAAAAATGAAGTGGTCACAAAAAAAACACAACCCTTCCAGTAGCAGCAAAAGCAATGGAGACTGTCGCTGTCTATAATTAATCTGAATTTCTTCCATATATCTGACTTGACCTTCAATCCTCAGCCAATCGGAAGCAAGTTTTTTCACTCTTATCGGATATTATTCAAGGGGTTATGGTAACCTAATCAAAACATCATTATTTTTGTCTCTCTCTCACAGGCTGTTTTTCTCACTCGTTTTAATTTCTGTCAGCCATTCCCCAAGAGTGCGTAATTATTGTTTTACCCGCAAACCTAAATTAATATAGTTTTTTTTTTTCATTTGCTTGTTTAATCCACAAGTTTTAATATAATGTAAAGTTCAAATGTGGATATTCTCTGTCTTAATTTTCAACATCAGGATATGACTAAAACAATTTTGATCAATATTTAACAAAGTTTTTTATTACATTTTTGGAGAATACTGAGCTCCGGTTTCCAAACTTTAAGTAATGGTTTGCTTTGCTTCGCAGCCCCTTTCGTCTGCAGCGTATACACTTTTTTGTTCATTGTTTATTTTAGCAGTTCTGTTTGTTAGTCTCGCAATCCTATTCATCCGACCCTTGCCATGTGCTTTCTGTTTTCATTCCCTCACACAGAGCCACACCTCCCTGCACCCTTCCAGCACAGTTCACTAGCAGCCTATTGTAATTAGTCTCTTCAGCTCCCTATATGTACCTGTTTGTTCTGTCTTCTTGTCAGTATGTTTGTCAGCCATTTTTCCTGTGTCTACAATACAAACAGTCCTTGATTTGTGATATTCCCTGGTTACAGATTGGTTTGTACTCTTGATTTTCGATTCTATCCAGTCCCTCAGGTATGATTTTATTACCCGTATTTGATTTGGCTGTTTGGCTGTTTTGATTATCAACTTGCCTTTCTTTTTGGTTTTGGCGTAACTCCTTCCTGGTTCTTGGCTATTTAATTGTGTATTGATTACAATTCTGGATTTGCCTTCCTGTTCCACTCTACCACTGCTTGTAGTTGATCTGGACTGTCTGACTACGATTCCTAATTAAATTATCTGGATTATTTTCTGCGCTTAAGTTCTGAGCTTGCGTCACGTCTGTTTAGAATATTTATAACATTTCAAAAGCATACGAGTTGACATTCAACAATTTAGCCCAGAACTTGAGAACCTGATGTACAGAGATATGGCCGCCCTTGAAACCAGGAGTAATTTGTCATAATCTGCGAACCATTCTCTATATTTGGAACCCCAATTGCTAAAATGATAGTCTTCAAAGGAAAAAAATTCAAATATTCCTCACTTGATGAAAGCAGAGTGCACACAGTTATTAATCAATTGACCAACTGACCCACTGCTTACTTCTATTAAATTTACTTTTAAAATCCTCAAATGTAAAATGTAAATCAAGTACTGTATCAATAATTTGAGAAAGTGGAAAGTCCTGGGTTTCGAAACAAAAATTAATACCATGTATTTCCTCCACATGTATTTATAATTGCACTAATCTGCAAATCCAGGGGGTTTTCTTTGGGGGGGGGGGGTTGTCTTATTTCTAAGATCTAGCATTCCCCCCTTTGTTGATCACAAGTTTTGTGAGTTGGTCTATTTTGCCAACTTCTCCCCTGTGCATGCCACACTCTGTTATTTCAGTCTTATATAATTACCATTAGTAGTGTTATTGTATCCAATCAGAGTTTTTTTTCATGCTGAGATGACAAATATACTGGGAGTTCATTCTTCACTTTTGGAAGAGATTCAAAGCAACAAGCAGTCAAGCGTAATTCAGTTCATTAAGAACACAGTGATTATCTGAGTAAATGGAGCCCAGGTGTCCAGCGTACAAGATGCCACTGTTGGTGTCCCCCTCCAGGCAGAGCCTCCAACCTGGTGACAAATAAAAATGTTTTGCATTTTCTATAAAACAACATGAGAAATGAGTCAGAATAAAGTACATGTAGATGGTGACTCTTGGACCGAAACATCAGCGGAGGTTGGAATAATGATTGAAAGTGCATGATTACTCACAAACATTTTTCTGTTGTGCAAACAAACCTAAGCCATATTTCCAAACAGCACAAATAAAACTGCTATCCAGGTAATAATAGCTTAGTAGCTATTGATAGCCATCTTGTCCTTATAGCAAAGATAAACATTTTCTGCATGACATGAAAGTTCCAGGACAGATTACCTCTGTGACTAAGGACATCGCACTCTGGAGGTAAAGGGGTTAATTTTATATAAAAGCATTGAAAAATTCTAAAAACCTTGAGCAGTCAAAGAACTGGAACATGATCCACAGCAAAAAAAAAAAAAAAAAAGTATTCCAGAGGGTACCTAATATTACATTTATAAGTAACCAGAAGCAAGCTGCAAATGTTACGCTCTGGTTATTTTTTTTTTTCCTCAAAAAATTTTCTTAGGGACACAGAATCAACAAATAATCCCCCATAGAATGGATTTCCAAAAGCTAGAGGGCCACTTATGAAGGCTATTCTGTGACATCCAAGTGTGACTTGAAAATGCCAGGGTGCAGAAAGTCAAAAGTATGTGTACTCTCATCAACCTCACAAAGGCATAAATTACATTTGGAAATTTGCCAATCATTTAAAGGAACACTATGGTGCGGCAAAAAGTAGCTCTAATATCACAAAGGACACCTCGAACAATGCAAATCCACTTGTTTCCGCCTTGGCAGGGGACGTGTGTGGCAGACACAATTGATTTTGAAAATCTCATGTGCTACGCCATTTTATTCATTTTACCCTAGATCGAAAATGAAGCTGACGTATAGCGGCACCTTGATTCAGCAGCCACTGTTTCCACTACCATCATTACCATTGACTATCTTACTACAGTAGACGGGATACACTTCGATAGCTCCAATTTTTTTTTTTTTTTTTGCTAATTACAGGTCTTAAAGCTCTAAAAATTGCCACGACGGAAAATGAAATTACAGTTCGTATACGTGATTGCGGTAAACTAGCGTTTATTTTACGTATGTATTGTCATGAGTCGTAAAGCGCAATCAACGAGGTCCCCCAGATAATGCACATTCCCTTCACTATGCTCGCAGAAACAAGCCACTTCTTAGTTGAATCGATCCCCACGTTAGCCATGCGGAGAATCGGACAGGGAAATTATATTAGCAAATGAGGAACATCGTTTTCAGCCAGTCAGAGTCATCAAAACTTCTCCCACTGCTATGCGGCTTGGGAATCACGATTAAACCAGGAACAGCGGCAGCCTGCCAGCTGGCCGTTTATCGGACCGCTCATGATCTGCATCATGGGCATTCATTGTGCATGTTTCAAGAGTGGCCGTGACAAACTTGCTACTTGGCTAGCTTGAGAGCAATCGCTGTCAGCTAGCTAGCTTGTGAAGCTAGGACAAAAACCGAATCACATCGCTTAAGCATAGCAATAATTACAAACATTTCCCTTAACTAGCATCAGCAGGGTGGGAAGATTGCTAGAGTTACAATCTGAAGGCTAATGTAATACGCGATAGCACGCATAGAAGAAATAACACGTCTCAGGCTGAACTGTCTGTTTGCTCTTTTCGGTAAAAGGAGCTGGTAATCAATGTTGAAAGAGGTCGTGTGTGCGATGGCGTTTAAAGTGACAAATCAGAGCTGTAAGAACTTCTCCAAAAGACATCCTAGCTACCATAGGTTCACAGGCTAGCTAGCTGTACCTAAGCAATTGCTTTTAAACTCGGTAGCAAGCTAGCTCACGTCTCAAAAATCTGCAAGCAGACTTGGGTTGCACAAAACTGCCGCAAAGCCTCGGATAAGTTCATGCATATTACAGCTAGCTAAGTTTGTAAAGCTGGGGGAAAAACCAAATCATATCGCTTTAATGTGATGATCATTACAAAGATTTTCCTTAGTTAACGTTAGCTAGCATACTAGCTGCCTAGGTGGCTATATCGCAAGAGCAACGTAACTGCACAGGCTCAAACGTATAGGGCACATTTCCCCGTTCCTCTAACATATCCATAATGATTTTCAAAACACAAATGATCAAAATTTAATGATGTCCAGCCGCTTATTGTACGCTCTGTTCGCACTGTTTGTGTTATTGTTTAAAAGGGGATATGATGGCCAAGGTGCCGCTTTACGTCATACTCATGGGGAATCTTGTGAGCTCTCATTGGTGCTTGTGGCAATATGGTGGCTTACACGTGCGTGATAATTAGGCGCCTGGGGCGATTTGGACTACAATTACTCATTTATTAGCATACTGCTGAAAATTATACTCTCTTGACTCAAGAACTGCAGAGTTCCAAACTTCCTGTGATGTCAACATCAGTTTTATGGAATGGGTTTCCATGGCCGAGCAGCTGCATGCAAGCTTTACATCACCAAGCACAATGCCAAGCATTGGATGGAGTGGTATAAAGCACACTGCCACTGGACTCCGGAGCAATGGAGACATGTTCTGTGGAGTGACAAATCATGCTTCTCTGACAGGCAGTCTGATGGACAAGTCTGGGTTTGGCAGATGTTAGGAGAACATTACCTGCCTGACTGCATTGTGCCAACTGTAAAGTTTGGTGGAGGAGAGATAATGGTGCTGGGTTGTTTTTCAGGGGTTGGGCTAGGGCCCTGAGTTATGGTGAAGGGAAATCTTAATGCTTCAGTATGCCAAGACATTTCGGACAATTCTATGATTCCAACTTTGAGGGAACAGTTTGGAGAAGGACCTTTTCTGTTCCTGCATGACTGTGCCCCAGTGCACAAAGCAAGCTTCATAAATGAAGGACCATTTGCTGCCAAAGTAAGGTTCAAAAGCCAGCATCAGTCATGGTTTGGGGTGAAGTTCTGCCCATGACATGGAATGAATTATTTGAACATCTGTGTGCCTGCCTTCATACATTGATGCTGAATGATATCTACAGTACACATTTGTTGCAAGTTATGCTGTATTCTAGATGATCTAATTTCAGATGACCCACTTATTTCATCAAAAGCATGGAAGACACATTCTGTTGGTGTAACAACAGCATGATTTCCTTAAAGGAGTCATAGTCCTGTTGTTGTTTGTATGCATCTTTGTTTACCTTTTTGAAGTTCCAGTTCCAACAGTCTACAGGGAAAATTAATGGTATATTTGAAAATGGGCAAAAATATGGCTCATGAATAAGTTTGTCGCCCGAGATGGTGTGCGTTTTGTTTAGTGAGATAACACTCGCATTACCTTACAGCCACTTGCAAATGATTCACTCCGTGTCTATTAACATGCACTGTTTACAAACAATATGCTATAATGAACAATATTTGAACTACAAGCCTGGATGACGTTTGAATGAAATGATGATCTGAGACCAGTGGGTGATATAGTTCCATATTACTTCCAACTTAGAATGTCAATAGTTATCTTAACCTTTTAGGGTCTCAAAGCCTTTCATTTTTGAATAGGTTTGGGGTATTCAACCATTTTATCATTATAAACAAAATGGTAACACTTTCCACACATTAATCAAGGACCTTATTTTCACCAATTTTTAAAAACCCCAATTCATTTTTTTTTTTTTTTTCCCACAGACACTGGACCATTGGAACCGGAACTAAAATAATGCCGGCAAAGTCACATTCAAATTTACATCACAGTGTGACTCTCTATTGGAGAGGGTAGCTGGTAGACTAGCCCACCTACAGTCCCGACCTGTCTCCTGTCAAAAACATGTAGAGCTTCAAAAAGCACAGAGCACAATGCTGAAGATTCCAGACATCTGAGCAACTGAAGATGTACTGAACATCAAAGAATAAACAATTTTTCAAAATTGGGACGACTAGTGTCCTCAGCTCTCTAAATGATACCTTTGAGGACTGTTAAAAGGAAAGATAATGTTGCACAATGGTAAACACAACTATGTCCCAACCTTTCTTGAACTTTTTTTGCAGGCATGAAATTCAGAATGAGTGTTTTCCTAAGAAAGTAGGGGAGGGAAAAACATGAAATATCTTCTTTTTGCTCTTCTTTCAGTTTAATACATGGATGATGACTATTTTCTTTGCTTATTTGGATGTTCCATTTCTTCCAACCTTTTTGTAGATTGGGTTGTACAACTTCATGTATGACAAGGTTGATAGAATTTTATCTCCTGTGACCCCTCCTGTTCAGAGGTGTGTTTCCCAAAATCACAGATGCTAACTTACATAGTTGGACCCATTGACTGTGAATGGACGAACCATGTCAGTTGCTAACTTAGTTAGCAACTACGCTTTTAGGGAAACGCACCTCAGGTTGGATGTGTTTGTGCTACATGGCATGTAATAGGACCAGCAATTCATACTCAGATCTGCAACAGCCACTCATCTGGTGCAGTGATCATGAAGTAAGAGACATCAATGAAACTTTTAGTAATGCAAAAATAATTTATATCAGGCATGTGTGCCTTGCATATCTAGTGCATAGTGCTGCCCAAAGTTTCATTACCTCAGACTTCAAAAAACTCCTACATTATACAAGCAGTAAGAGTAGTTTAGACTTCAAAAGAACCACTCCTTTTCTCATTCCTTTGCTTATTTTTTCAGACACAAGAGCCCCCAGGCATGTAGCCTTTGAGCTTCAGCATTCTTTAACCATCCCAAGGTTCAGTTCTCACTATGGATCATTGAACCACAGTCCAGTATGCAGTTTTTTTTTTCTGCAACACCTAGCAGATTGATGAAAGATCTCCTGTAAACTGGAAAAACCTAGTAAATTTATCAGTGGCAAGGATTCTCGCAACTGAACAAAAACCTTTGGATTCTGGACTTCTCCTAACCAAAAAAAAGAAAAAAATAGAAACTTGATCTAGACAGTTCAAATAACACTAATAGCTAGTGTTTTAAGATTTTCACCACTCTTAATTACTGCAAAAGAGGGTCAAACTCAGTTTCTCCCAAAAGTGACATATGTTCTAGGTTTTTCCAGATCACAGATGAGATGCACTTGGTAATACATTCAGTGTGTATAGGAACAACGTGAACAAATAAGCTCCTCCATAGTATCACTCCAGCTCAGGGTAATAAGTTTCCATTGTCAGTATGAGCCGGGGTGCTGAATATTTAATCTACTCTGTCTTCATTTTTCTTTTTAAAGAGAAGAAATTAAGCTTTTAACTTTGAGGACTAACCTGCCAAAAATAATTCTATTTTAAATATTTAAGAGAATTTAAACAAAATGAGGTATCTATCATATTTCATGTTAGATTGCAAAGAAATGGAATGCCAAAGCCAAAGTTTTTAACTGGTAAAACTTCAGCGTGGAGATGAAACACAATTAGAATTGTTGGATATTTGTTTGAGGGCAATAAGAATTCTTGATGTGATGTACTGTGCTTAGTTTGTACATTGTAATATCTTCCTTGCTCATACCCATTTCTGATACCCTGTAGTGTAGAAAATGGTTCCTGTAAGAAGAATAGCATCAACATTGGAACCTCTTTAATAATTTGATGCATCTCTATCAGTCTCCTGGAAAATGCAGGATAATCCTTCTATTTGGCTGTTATATCAGTGCCCACAACATGTCACTGTTGATGATGAAACAAAAGCTGACATTGTCACAGAGTTGTAAGGATTTCATGTCTGCATCTAATATTCACTCAGCAAGCACTTTCCTAGTGCTTTACCTGTACACCTGCTTATTCATTTAACTATCTAATTTTGTGACAGCAGTGCAAAGCAGAAGATACAAGTCAGTTAATGTTCACATCAAACATCAGAATGTTTGAAAAAAAAAAAGTCATCTTGACAGATTTGAGAGCAGCGCGATTGCTGATGCCAGACAGGTTCTGCCAGACAGAAATGCATCTCAGAAAGCCCAGCATGCTGCAACTTATAGCAGAAGGGCTACAATAGCAGAAGATCATATAGAATTCCACTCCTGTCAGCCAAGAATGCCATAGGGTGAGAATTTGACAATAACAGCATGTACACTGTAAAAAATTATAACCCCATTAAGTTATGTGAACTTTTTTCTTCTCTGTAACTCCACTTGTCGTGAAAAATTTTTTTTCAAAGTTAAACTTTCAGTTATCCATTGTCTTCACTAATTGTGAGATGAAACACAGTTTATTGTCAAGGTGAGTTAACTCACATTTTGTTGTGTTCACTCACATTTTTAAGGCAGCCAGAGGACTTTCCTTTGTTAACCAGCTTGAAATTGATTACAGTGTATCCCAGAATCCCAAACTGCATGTATCCACAGTTCAGGCTGGTGATGATGGACATAATGTTTTCTTTGCCGTCTTTTGGCCCTTTAAAGCCAATCTATAAAATTTGAAAGCCGCAGCCTACCTGAGTGTTGTCGCTGACCATGTGCAACCCTTTGTGTGTGCAATTTGTTCACCTTGTTTTGGCTGCTTCAAGCATGATAATGCATCATATCACAAAGCAAAAGTTTTGTCAAACTGGAGTCATGAACATTATTAGGAGATCAGTGTACTTCAGTGGCCACTCCATTCACCAGGCATGACTCAAAAAGAATACCTTTAGGATGTTGTTGATAAGGAGATTCACAGAAAGAATGTGCAGCTGACAAATCTAAAGAAATTATTTGAAGTACTCATGGACCAGAATCTCAAGGGAATGTTTAACACTGTGACACTGCTCCACTGCTCAAAAATCATATCAGCTTATATACTGGAACAACTGACCATCAGAGGTCATTTTTCAGAATAATGTTGCCTCAGACCAGTTTTAACTATTTTTTAGCATCAATAATCATGGAAAGAGCCTTCAAACATGCAATCAAGCTATGCTTGAGTCAAAGAAAAAAAAAATTGCCGCACCTTTCAATTGTGGTAAAAAATGGATGTTTTCAGTGTTTTTGTTTATTACCCTTATTTTCACCTCAACATACTTGTGGGAATGATTTTTTACTATTCTCATTGCGTATACTCTAGTACTTTCCAACACATTTTCACCAAAAAATTTTGAGAAGTAATATATTAGGACCCCTTTTAGATGAAAGTGGTGGTGTGTAATCATCACTGCACACTACTGTAACTTCATCCATCTATCCATTATATAACACGCTTATTCGGGACATGGTCATGGGACTGCTGCAGCCTATCCCTGCGGACAATGGGCAAGAGGCAGGAATACAGTCTCACATGCATACCTATTGGCAATCTGGAATCTCCATTCAGCCTGGATGGTTGTTTTTGAGGGGAAAAAAAAACTACCACGCCACTGAGTCACCCCATGTATAATTTCATTAAAAGAAATATGACCCAGTTTTTAGAAAGTGATGCACTCAGGAAGGCCTATAATGACGTAAGAAGCACTTGAGTCGTCTGAAGCCCCCAAAAAGATTTAAGAAGAAAGTTGTATTTTGGGAGTTTTTAATTACAATGCCAACTTACTAAAATCTGAGAGACTTCCTTACAAAGAGTTTTTTCTCATTGATTAAACTTGATTTTCATTCTGCCAAATGTCAACAAGGCAAAATTATTTTGTCAAAGGTGTCAAACAGTGTATATCAACTCAGTATTTTCTGAACAATGACAAATATTCTCATCGTGTTATCTCAGGTATAGTAAAAACAGCAAAGGAAATGTCTTTGTTTTTCTGCCAATAATTTGGAAAAAAATTTTATTTTATTTCAGGCAGAATGACAATGCTTCAAAATTAGTGCAGCACCTTCCGTAGTGAAAAGCCACGAAATTGCAACCTAGGTGCTCGACTAGATGCAAGATCTGCTATTACCAGAAACTCAAAGGACTCTATATTGCTTTTATTTCACAAAGATGACTTGATTTGTAATTTGAGGATATAATTAATATTTTTAAACCGGCACAATAAACGTGTTTATGATCGGGCTGACATCTTTGATGCAAAGTATGATTTTTCATATTGTTTGGGATTGGGAGGAATGTGCAGCAGCCACATTTGG
Source organism: Gymnothorax javanicus (assembly GCA_029692085.1). NCBI lineage: Eukaryota > Metazoa > Chordata > Actinopteri > Anguilliformes > Muraenidae > Gymnothorax > Gymnothorax javanicus. The sequence goes on from CM056202.1 coordinate 53,483,558, forward strand.
TGTTCAGAGATCTCCTGTAATCTGGAAAAACCTAGTAAGTTTATCAGTGGCAAAGATCTCGCAATTGAACAAAAATTTTAGGTTCTGGACTTTTCCTAATAGAAAAAAATATGATAGAAACTTGATTTTGAAAGTTCAAATGACACTCATAGCTAGTGTTTTAAGATTTTCACCACTCTTAATTACTGCAAATGAAGGTTAAACTCAGTTTCTACCAAAAGTGACACATATAATAGGTTTTTCCAGATCACAGGAGATCTGGCCCAGGGGATTTCAACAGCAGGAAGAAACGACAGGATTTCTTCAGTTTAACAGTACCAAGGACTTTGAAATAAACAGTAAACCTTTAGACCCAATGTTGTAAAGAGATTAAACCTTGACTAAATTCTATTCTGAGTGAAGATTTTCCATGCAAAATGCAGCTTAATCTGTCTGTGAGACTAACCAATGATGTATCTTAGTTTTTATTTGTCAATACAGCTTAAGTGTTTCTCATGCCTTTAAAGCAGGGGTGGGCAATTATTTTTTCCATGGGGCCACATGAGAAACAGAAAATATTGTGAAGGGCCAGACCAAAAGGCTGAACTCAATTCTGCATAATATTAATTGTATTTCTTTATTAAAAAAAGCAGCACATAGCATTGTTTTGACAAGCTGGTAAAACTGGTAAGAATATATGTCATAATTAAGCAATTAAAAAGTTGCCTTACAAAAAATGTCATTTATTCAATCAATTTTCACAAAACAATGGTAAACAAAACGTGAACATTTTTACCATTGTGACTCATTATATTAGTGATCATTTTCAGTCGCATTCACCCCAATTTTCACATTTTTTGTTTCATATGCTGTTGGAAAGAGAGGTTCTTGGCTTTCTAAAGACATCAAAATATTGTCTTTGTACTACAAATATTAAGCAAGATACATTATATTATAGTAATGATTGTCACTGACCTGTGATTTTGAGAAAAGGCCTCCAAAGAAAGTGTCCCAGTTCACTGCTAGCTGGCGCATTTACATGCCTACATTTGTAGTCTAACCACCTGACTTGGTGTTTTTCAGTTCTTTTTTCTTGCTCAGTGGGAGAAGTCTAGTCTCTGCTGGGCTTTAACGAGTGCATCAGAGTCAGGTTGAATGTCTGAGGTGGAGATGCGAAGCACAGCTGACAGATGATCATCAGTGAGAGAGGATCTATACCTGGACTTGGTAAACTTCATCACTGAGAATGTTTGTTCACATATGTAGGTAGAGCCAAAGAGAACCAAAATCTTCTGAGCATGTCTCCTCATGTTTGGAAAGTTCTCTTCCTTGAGAGAAGAGTAAAAATCCAGCAGTGATCCTGACTTAAAGAGCTCTGCCAGTATCGCATCAGACTGCAGGTCAATTAGTTCCAGCTGAACATCACTGGGTGCATTATCCACACTACAGGTAAAGGGAGAGGAAATCATGTGCATTTCATCCTCGATTGTTCTGAGATCTTCAAATCGCCTTGAAAACTCACCATGCAGTGCTACTAACATGGATGAGTACCTGCGGAGGTGATCAGCTGATGGTGTGACTTCTTTCAGGGTTTGCATGTGCATGAGAGTGTTACTCTCCGGTTGGCTTGAAAGAAACTGCAACTTTCTCATGAAAGCCTTCACCAGGCTGTGCATTTCATGAACAAAAAAGCCCTTGCCTTGCAGTTTGGTGTTCAGTTCATTCATCAGTGCAGTCACATCAACAGCAAATGCAAAATCTGCCATCCAGTCCTCATCTGAGAGCTCTGGGATGCCTTTGCCTTTCTTCTCATAAAAAAACTCTTGAATATTTGCTTTCAGGTCCCAAACTCTTTTTAGCACTTTGCCCAGGCTGAGCCATCTGACAGCTGTGTGGTAGCCGATGTCACTATGTTCAGTCTCATGCTCCTCCAAAAGTGCAACAAACTGTCTGTGATTCAATGCTCGTGCCCTGATGAAGTTAACTGTTTTAGTTACAACATCAATAACATGGTTAAGTTTTAGCACTGACTTGCACAACACATGCTGATGTATAATACAATGCAAAAATACCAATTTCTGATCTGCGTCGATTTCAGTCACTTTATCTTGCATACGTTTCAAAAGTCCGACATTTTTCCCCGTCAGATTTGGACAACCGTCCGTTGTGACACCTGCCAGTCTGTCCCATTTCAGCCCCAGCGTGTCCATGCATGCATTTACCTCTGTGAACAGATCGCTACCTGTCGTCGTCCCTTTCATTGACCGCATTGCTGCCAGCTCCTCCGTAATTTTGAAGTCCGTTGTCCCACGGACAAATACTAGTAACTGGGCTGTGTCACGGACATCACAACTCTCGTCCATAGCCAAGGAGAAAAAGTCAAAACTTGCCACTTCACGTTGCAGCTGAAGCTCCAGATTCCCCACAATGTCCTCGATCCTCTCGTCACAGTTCGCCTGGACAGCGGGACTTGCGCAAATGCTTCTTTTTTTTCAGGGCATATTTGTGCTGCAGAGTCCACCAAGCACTCTTTGACAAACTCCCCATCCGAGAATGGCTTACTGTTTTTAGTGATTTTGTGGGATGTCACAAAGCTGGTCTTGGTTACTGCATCCCTGGATGCATGAAGCTTGGTAAAAAAGCCTTGCTGCTTTTGTAGCTTAGCTTGCAAAGCTTCCGATGTCCGCACCCTTTCAGCATCAGTCAGGTTTTTGTATGTCTCCGCGTGTTTCATCTCATAATGCCGACTCAAATTGTAATCCTTAAACACAGCGACCTGCTCTCTGCAAACTAAACACACAGCTTTACCTCTGACTTCAGTAAATAAATACTTAGCAGTCCATTTTTTTTTTTAAAACCCTGCATTCGGCATCCACCTTTCTTTTTTTAGCATGCGGGGGCATTTTTGAGGGCTAAAGTCATCTACTTGTGACAAGGTACATTCAATCGTGCGCAGTATTGATTTACGTATTGCGTCATTATGCACGTGAATAAAAAAAACAACTTCAAAATAAAAGCAGCACAGCTTTAGTCCGTACATTGGGTAAAATTAGAAAATATGTTTATTTTGAAATTTACAATTAACCTCACGCGGGCCGGTCGGAGTCAACCAAAGGGCCGTATACGGCCCAGGGGCCGTACAATGCCCAGGTCTGCTTTAAAGGCTGTATCAGCGATATGACGTCACTATTGTTGACCGTTGAAACGTTCTCAAAACACAACAGAGCTGCTCGCTCCTCCCCTTCAGAAGCTTGGAACATGAACGCACTTTTCTTAAAGTGAAATTTCTGAGTAAAGCTGCTTTCACACCGGATGCGAAATGAATTTTTCGCGTGACAGATTACATTCAAAGTCAATGCAAAGACGCAAATGTATTCGCGTCTTTGCATTGACTTTGAAAGTAATCTGTCGCGCGTGAAAATTTAGTTTCGCGTCTGGAGTGAAAGCAGCTTAAGAATGGCTCACTCAGCTGGGTAAATGACCGTGTACAGCTCGTTGTGATAAACGCCCGGTAGCAACAATGACGACCATTGCCAGACGATAAATTTACACCATTAGAGCTAGCTACAACAAGGTATCTGACAAGTATCTTAGCTCGGCATTACAAAATGAGTATTAACAACGTCATAGATATCACCACTTTTACCTAAACTTATCACGCGGTTGTACACTCATCGACAAATTTCAACTCTGAGTACTAACCAGAGAAAAAATGTTATTACACGAACACAAACTCTGGTTTGATCAGACAGAATTAGCAAACTCACTAGCTTGCCAACCGAGAGTTAGCAAAGGTTGCTAACTTGCTCCAAAGAGTAAATATCGACCTCTTTACTGTTTGATTCATTCTGAACAGCATGATCTATGCAAGATAGCCTTACAAAAACAATACACAAGCTTCCCTCAATCTTGCTTGGGATGACAATTTACAATTCACATCCAACCGAGTTAGCACCAGCTCTACTCACCTCAAGTAGAAACAAGGCGACCTGGGCGTCAGAATTAAAACCATTCAACTCCCGGAATTCTCTCCAACGTTGATATGCTTTCCCTATGTTTATTTGGGACTTCGCATAGCTGCGATTGCGTTCCTTTTTCCTCGACATGCACTCATTCGAGCGTCTCTTTTTAAGTTTAGCTTCCACTATGCTTCACTTTGCTGCATCCATAGTGCCACTGCCAGTTCCTTTCATTGCTCAGTCCCACCCACTTGTCGTGCATGAGCACGGAACTGGCACAGAAGACCCACTCCTGCCCTCCGATTCGTTGGAACACTTTTGTTGATGTTTGGGGATGGGGGCAGGTCCCCACGAGTTTGTGTATCTTTTTCAGTGTCTACTTGTTTGTAGGTGGCCTGCAGAGACCGGAGTTTTTCACTGCCCACTCATGAGAGGAGCTGCTAACAGTTCGTGAGGAAAAATCTCCTGTACGTGACAAATTATGTTTTGGCTCAGAATCGCTGATACAACCTTTAACACATCAAAATATGTCAATCAAATGATCAATCTATGATTATTTTATTTTCTTATCGATGACCAAAATTCAGCCCTTATAAATATTGCAATTCTTGCCATGCTTTAAGAGCTACACAACAATAATAATGGATTATGAGGGATAAATGTTGACAAATATGACCTCTAATTAACACTGCAAGCAGCAGTGAATATACCCTGCCATTCTTGTGCATGTTGGGGGTGGTGGCGGGATTCGGAAGGGTGCAGGTGTGATGCTCGCAACCATCGGTCAGTCCAAGACTGTGTAAAATGTTATTTCCTGAGTGGAGTGCATACACCTTCACTCAAACATGACTCCATGTTTGGAGGCGCTTTGGAGCCAACTGTCAATGCGCAAGCTCAGACTGGCATGTTGCCATCTTCAAAATGGGTCTCTTATCAAGCATGTGCAGTTTGGACAATGTTTGTTTCAGTGAGAAAATTTCCTGTTTAATGGCGGAAACATGGAAATTTGCCATGCATCACGGACACACCATACAACAAAACCAAAAAAACTCAGCAATTTAACATTATCAAGGCCGTAAGATGTCCCCCAGCAAACGTGAAGTCAGTCTCATTAAATCTCTAGCAGGAGTTCATTTAAAGGAGCAATATGTAAAAAATGTATGTTGATTAATCGTGAAATGGCCCTAATATATCACCAGACATTAAGGAATGATGTTAATTTCAAATATTTATATCACTGACAAACAGTAGTCCACTCAGAATATTCTCATTACAAAAGCGAATTTGCAGCCCACAAATAATGTTGATGTTGTCATTTTGTGTTTTGGCCTGTTGCGCTGCCCTCCACCTATCTACCAATCATGAAGCCAGCAGCATTTCGGCATCCAGGTTGCCAGTTACCACTGAGCTGCAGCTACCAGCATTTCGGAGCACAAATGTCTGACGTTACTAAACCTAAAAGGCCTTGTTATGATTCTGAAATACGTTGTGACAAAGTCAGAAACAAAACAAGGATCTGTATAGGTCATGCCTTTGAAAGATGGAGACGGCTGAAAGCAGAGAAGAATTTGAAGACCGACACCGAAGTTACTAATTTTCTCCTGGGGTATATGCTACGAAGCTGGCTTTGTGACTAACACCGTGTCCTAACTGGATGCGACGCAAGCGAGCGCTAGCTACAAAATCAGCTGTTTTCTATTGCAATGTCCTAACTGGCCGCGCAACGCGGCGCGACGCGACGCGCCATTTAGAGCCGGACGCCCGGTTTCTATCTTAACTGTCGCTCGCGTAGCGTTGACAGCGCCATGGATGAGGAGCAGCTAATTCATTTGGTTGAAAGTCTAATTAGTTGTGTTGTTTTTGGGTGAAGTTAATGTTTGAATGGTAGAGGGCACCATGCCCCTAATTACACACATAAATGTCTACGGTTACAGTCTGGCCAACTGGTCTCATAGTCATAACTGACGTGAATGACCCTCGCTATTAACAACCAACTTGCTGTTGGCTATATTATATGCCAAGAAACATCTACATATCACAATATTAAACTTGTTTTCTGTTTAAAAAGTACAAACGTAGGAAACAAGTACTCACCCATCTTTTAAATCGAGTAGTTTCGTCTCCAGTCTGATGTCGACCGCACAGCTGATGTGTTTCCATGACAACAGACGCACATATTCAACGGATTCAGTGTGGACAGAGAGCGTCAGATGTGATGCGATTGTCAGACCCTCGCTCGCATCGCATTCAGTTAGGACATGGTGTAAGCTTGACTTTAAGCTAAAGTAAAACCCGGAGCAGCTCCTTTTACTTTTGTCCATGTTCCAGATTTGAAGAGGTTCCTGGTTTACTAAGTGCTGAAGTCAGGCTTAATCACAAAGCCAGCTTCGTAGTATACCCCCCAGGGCAGGTAAGATTCAGATAAGTTTGGCTAACTTAATTCTATTTAATGTAGGCACTGTCATTTGAAATATTCTCTACAGTCGAATAACGTTATGTATGTTCGTTCATGGTACGTTAGTGCGTATGCAGGTGGGTCATCGAATGGACTAGGTAACAAATTGTTTGAGAAATAAAAACCGTGGCTCTTCATTGCTAACATTAGCAATGTATTATTAGTCCGTTTCTCTGGCTTTATGCTGAGACACTGTGGAAACAATTTCAACATTAGCACAGCCATTGTGGCAATATGAAATGTAATTGAGACAGTTCATCGGTCAAATGAGTCCTCATTCATTCTTTACGCATATTACAGTATGGACTTTAGTGGGCTACCCACACAGAAGAGTGACGAGCAAGTTGACCAATATGACCATTGCTAAAGTTAGTCATTAGTCTCAATCTTTTCTGAACTGAACTGAACAACACAACCCAGTGAGAGCAAATCATTGGTGATATTGAAACGTAGCCATGGTAGCTCCGTGTAGTAGACGTTCTTGCTGGATCCAGCAACCTAGCTGGCAACCTCTCGTCTGGGGGAGAGGAGGAGGGGATACTGCGCTCTGCACTATTTTGAATGTGATTGCACTACCAGTTTTGGCCGCAAACTTACATTTTGCTCCTTTAAGCACAACGCCTGGAAATGACAAAAAAGCTGTAAATTCTATTTAAAATGACAGACTTCCTGATGGATTTAGATCATGGCACAGAGATTTTTTTTTTACATCTTTGAACCATGGCTCACCAAATTTCATACACCTCGGAGAAACGAGCTGCAGGGCTGCAGAAATTTTCTTGGGGGCGCTAGGGAGCCATTTTTTTTTTAACATTTGTTTGCCAGAGCTATACTGCCGTTACCTTTATACAAAGTTTGATGCGTCTGCAAAATTTTGTGAGTTTTCAAACATATTTTGACCCCCAAAAAACAATTCATTTGACAAAATGATTAGGGGGTGCTACAGATCGACTGTGCCACACCCAAGCCCAATTGCAATATCAAATTGAGGAACATTACACTTATAGGCTACAGTATGTGCAAAGTTTTGCGAGTTATCAAGTATCCTAAGGCCTTCAAATATGTGTTTGTAAAATTAGGAAAAACACAGGTGGTGGCACATAGCTCACTTCCTGTTTGGGATTTTTAAAAAAATTTAAAATCCAGCATGACAAAAACAATTATCCCACCAAATTTCATGAGGGGCACAGTGAATGGTGTTACATTCAGAGAGGGAACAGGCCTTTGGTATGGCCTGGTAGTAAAACTTCTTGGATGTTCATGTTTTGTGACAAGCATACTAGGGACTAGGTCTATTTGGAGGCAGGAGGAAACTTTGCTGGGGTTATGTATAAGTAAGTAGGATGTGAAATTGTGTCTGTGACTGACATTCCACAAAAAAAATGGAAAGAAAATCATCAACTTTTTTGCAAACTTATCTTCAAACCATACAGGGTTGACAGCTTTTTTTCATTCCAAGATATAAGGTATGCAACTGAAATTCTATAAATTATTGCCATGTTCCAAATCAAAAGCATTATCAGAATAGTTACCTAATTATGTATGACTGCTGTTACATGACTGACATTACAGTTTGTCACTCAAAGTTACAGAGAATGGATTTCTGTTGATAAAACAAGATAGTCTGATGAGCAATTGTCATTTTCTACATATTAATTTACAAACCCCAAATCCAATGAAGTTGGGACGTTGTGTAAAACGTGAATAAAAACAGAATGCAATGATTTGCGAATTGCATAAACCCACATTTTATTGACAATAGAACATACAACATATCAGACGTTGAAAGCGAGACATTTTACCATTTCATGAAAAATATTAGCTCATTTTGAATTTGATGACAGCAACCCATCTCAAAAAACTTGGGAAAGGGCCATGTTTACCAATGTGTAGCATCCCCTCTTCTTTTAACAACAGTCTCTAAATGTCTGGGAAGTGAAGAGACCAACTGCTGGAGTTTTGGAAGAGGGATGTTGTCCCACTCTTGTCTGATGTAGGGTTCTAGCTGCTCATCAGTCCTGGGTCTTCTAAGCCAAAATTTTCATTTTACGATGTGCCAAATATTTTCTATTGGTGAAAGGTCTGGACTGCAGGCAAACCATTTCAGCACCCGGGCTCTTCTACAGCAAAGCTATGCTGTTGTGATGGATGCAGTATGTGGATTACCATTGTGTTGCTGAAATATGTAAGGCCTTCCCTGAAAGAGACGTTGTTGTAAAACCTATATATACTTTTCAGCATTGATAATGCCTATCCACATGTGTAAGCTACCCATGCCATAGGCACTAATGCAACCCCATACCATCAGAGGTACAAGCTTTTGAACTGAGCGCTGATAACAAGCTGGATGGTCCCTCTCCTCTATAGTCTGCATGACACAGTGTCGGTGGTTTCCAAAAATAATTTCAAATTTTGATTCATCTGACCACAGAATAGTTTTGCATTTTGCCTCAGTCCATTTTAAATGAGCTGACCCAGAACAGTTTTCCATTTTGCCTCAGTCCATTTTAAATGAGCCTTGGCCCAGAGAAGACGGCAGCATTTCTGGATTGTGTTCACATGTGGCTTCTTCTTTGCATGATACAGCTTTAACTTGCATCTGTGGATTGCACTGCAAACTCTGTTCACAGGCAATGATTTCTGGAAGTGCTCCTGAGCCCTTGCAGTGAATTCCAGTGCAGAATTATGCCTGTTTTTAATGCAGTGCCGCCTGAGGGCCTGAAGATCACGAGCATCCAATATTGACCTTCGGCCTTGTCCCTTGCACACAGAGATTTCTCCAGATTCTCTGAATCTTTTGATGATACCATCTACTGTAGATGGTGGGATATTCAAAATCTTCGCAATTTTACATTGAGGAACATTTTTCTGAAATTGTTCAATTTTTAAACTCAGTTTTTCGCAGATTGGTGGGCCTCTGCCCATCTTTACTTCTGAGAGATTCTGCCTCTCTAAAATGCTGTTTTCATACCCAGTCATGTTATTGACACGTTGTTAATTGCAAAATGCTCCTCCAACTGTTTTTTATTAGTACCTTTTACTTTTCCAGCCTTTTTTTGCCTCTGTCCCAACTTTTTGAGATGTGTTGCTGCCATCAAATTCAAAATGCGCTTTTTTTCATGAAATGATAAAATGTCTCACTTTCAACATCAGATTTGTTGTCCTTGTTCTGTTGTGAATCAAATGTGGGTTTATGAGATATGCAAATCATTGTATTGTTTTTGTTCACGTTTTACACAACGTCCCAACTTCATTGGAATTGGGGTTTATACTAATAATAATTATTATTATTATAATCCCTACAAAAACAATAGGTTCCTTGCACCTTAGGTCGGTGCTTGGGCCCTAAAAAGTGTAGCAAGATAACAATACTACAACTATAACATAAGTAACATTACCTTATTTATTCCCATTATTAATGTAAATTACTAGTATGTTAAGTGGCTCCTATTTACTGCAAAAATGAAATGGTTCACAATTGAAACTCAATTCAAAATAGACCACAACTGTTATGTCTAAACAAGTTTGTCAGACAAAAAAAAAAGTATGGGCTCTGGCTGGTTTTTATCCCCTGTGGAGCAAATGCCCAAAAAGAGGGTGCAGTCATGGTGCAGTCCATCATCCATCTGTATCGGGAGGAACTTTGCTTGTGAAATCAATTCGTCCTGCAGTTTTCATAAGACATCCCTGAAACCTTGAACATACATACACTGCAGATAAACTGATGATACGCATGTCGCAGTTGCGAATCCAGTGGGGATGTTGTGCTCTGAGAGCAGTCCTGTGATACATGGCTGCACTTTCTTGGTAACAATACATTTTATGCACCTGTGAGATGAACAGCAGAGCTTTTTAAATTTGACCCTGAATCCATCTAAAAGTCATCCGCCAGAGTCAGAGGGAAACTGATAAAAGTTTTTTTTTTTTTTTTTGACTTTCATTTCTCATGTCTCTCTACTTGTTAGCACTTGTTTTGTTTCTTTCTAAGTGAAGTTCAGAGTAAGAGAAGGTCACTGAAATGAAAAGCCAGAGTAGGGGGACAACACTCAAAAACAGTCACTTTTCTCTTGGTATCAGGTATGAGAAACAGGATAACAAAAAAAAAAACTAACAAAGGAACTAAACTTTCAGCTCAAACAAAATAGAGCACGAGTATTGCAGTGAAGATAGTCAATTCAATTTTGAACCAATGAGTGATTGTTTTAGGTTGCTTCAGAAGCAGCAGACAAGAAGGATGTATTCTGACAAATGGCCCATATTTTAGGTGACATTTTCTACTTGCTTTCTGGCAAATGTTTTTACCCACTGAGGTGTAACCTAGAACAAAATAACCATAAATGTAAACAACATAAGATTTATGTCATGCTTGTTGGAGGCAGTGTGTCTGACTGGTTTTAAGAGGAGTTCTGAAAGATGACTGTAAAGACCCATGCATCTTGGTGACTCAGCAGGGAACTGAGCAGAGGAAATCAAGCCTTTGCTGTTTTCAAGGAATAAAACATCTTTGACTGTTGTTCATACATTAAAAAGACTTATTGCCTCAAGCAAACCTGAAAGATTCAGTTTGAGTGTTCAATCGATTCTGAATTGGTGAAAACGGGACCCTGACTTGCCGCAGTAGACAGTGTCTTTTGAAGTTAGCAATATAAACACTGTCAGGGCCAGACTGGGACCGAAAATCAGGCTGGAAATCTCACACCTATCAAAGCCACTGTGCTGAAAAATACAATAAATTTAATGTCCACTGACCCCCAACTATTATTAATCTTTGCATAAGTTAGGTAACGGCATATCAACCTTTGTTCATTTCATTGAGATGCCACGTGAGCAATATTTTAATTACAGATGTTCTTCAGATACTAGTCAAAGACAAGTGGTGGTTGAATGAAATTATTTGTTGATATTGACCATTCATGTCAAGGCAAACTTATAATGGAGATTTTAAATTTGAGACCATAAGATTTCACCAGCTGATAATATGCCTAAAACATGGAAAAATACCTTTACCCAAGGGTGGAGATTTCATGCGAGAGTTGGTAAGGACAGGTGTAATGTGAGCTCGCATAGCACAAGAGCTGGAAAATTTTTGCAATAACATGAGTGCAAATGCCGCCTTTTCCGTAAACACAGATTATTCTTATAAGTGTCTCTTTGTTATTTATGATGCTAAGTGACGTGCCTCCATAATTTTCATGGATGTGTGCCATGTTCATAAACTTTTTTTTCTATTTTGTATCCAAATACTTTTGATTTGATTTTTGAATACAAATTTACAACTGTTAGATTATGTATGCTGCATGTTGCAAGGGCTGATTGCACCATTCCTTCATGGAAAAGTGCTTTACTTCAAAATACAGTGTCTATCCAAAAAAGTCACTGTTTGGATATACGTAAACAATTACCATGACTGGATCATGATTGCAGCGATTATTATGTTTCAGCGGGCAATAATTATATAATCCTTAGCTGATGAAGCATGCAGCTTGTCATTTCTTTAAAAAATATGTTGGAAGACATATCCCTTCATGGTGGAAAAGATGTTACAATATTTCTGTAGGGGCAAATTATTGGCCTGCATCTAGCAAAGAAAACAATGAATGAGGAAAAAAAGCATGTTGAAACATTTTCACACACAAATCAGTCCTGACCTTAACCACATAGTTCAAAGATCCTGAATCAATAAAGTACCCAAATAATTCCTCATACAGTGTGTAGCTGCATAGAGAAGCATGCGTCTATTTGACAATGTTTTGCCTGCAAGGTGTAATCTAATGCTAAAGCATACAGGAACATTCATGATTTTGGCATATTTAGCATTATTAGCGCAGTTTCCGGTTTGTGGTAGGTTTTAAATGGTCATTGAGTGACAATTTTACAGTTTTTTCAATATGTTATCTGTTTCTTGTGGCATTATGATGATGAATAAGTCAGCTGCAGAGTTAGGTACAGTCTATATTTTCCAGCTTTTTTGTCATTATCCATTTTTGTTGAAAGATAAATATTGATTTGTACACTGCGAGGAAAAAGTAGTTCCTTCCCCTGATTACCACTATTTTTGTGTATTTGTCACACTAAATGTTTTAAATCTTCATATAAAATGTAATTTAATAAGAAGAGACCTTAGGAAAAACAATATGATTTTATTATTATATTTATCTATTTATTTCAAGAAAAAGGTTTTCCAACACCTGTGAATATCACCCATGAGCAGAGTTATTGCTTTCCCAAACTTCCTAACAGGTTGTGCCACCTTTATCAGCAACAACTGCAACCAAGTAGGCTACTTATGAAAAATGGAGATCAGTCATTCATATTATTGTGGAGAAATTTTGGCCATTCAGATGTGGACTTGCCCTTGTGTTTCAGATTGCTGTCTTGCTGCATAACTTAATTGCGCTTCAGCTTTAGCTGACCAAACTGATGACTAAATATGCTCCCTCAGGATTTTCCAGTGGAGTGCAGAATTCATTCTCCCTCAGGATTTTCCAGTGGAGTGCAGAATTCATGGTTCCATTGAATATGGCAAGATGCTCCGGGCTTGTAGCAGCAAAGCGCCCCCATACTGATTCACTACCATCATGACATTTGACTGTTGGTGTGATGCTCCTGTTGTGAAATGCAGCATTAATGTTACGCCAGATGTAATGGGACTCATGTCTTTCAAAAAGTTCTTATTTTGATTCATTCATCCACGGAACATTATCCTAAGATAATCATGTTGGGGGTTTTTTTTAGCAAAAGTGAGAGGAGCTTTTATATTCCTTTTGATAAGCAGTGCCTTTCACCTGACAACTCTCCGATGGATGCCATTTTACCCAGGGAGTGTTAATTGCTGCTGTGGTGTATGTATAGCAAATACTGTTCACTCACTCACTGTGGGCCTATAGCAGGGACTCATAAAAGGGACGTCTAGAGGGATGCATGTGCATTATGCACCTTGGGTCAGCACGGTTTCTTCTTTTTGTTTCATTTCTTTCTCATGGCAAATTAATCTGAGGTGAGCAAGGCCTTTGATGTTCATCTGGGTTATCTTGTGTTTTCACAGATGAATATGCAATGCCTCTAGGGGTAATTTAGTTAGGCCAGCCATTCCCGGGAGATTAGACTCTAGGTTTTCTCCAACGGCGATTATGGTTTGCTGGAGTCCTTGAGCCTCTGAAATGGCTTTGTACCCTATCCAGTCCGATAAATGTCAAGGACTTTCTCATCTGTTCTTGAATTTCTGTAGATTGCTGCATCATGTGTTGATTTTTGCCTACTTCTAGTTGCCAGACGGGTTCTATTTAAGTGAAGTTTAAATTCAATAGGGCCAGCAGTAATTGTGCTTGGCTGTGTCTAGTGAAAATGAACCCAGTTATCAATTAAGTTAAATTAAACTTGTTTATTTGGTTGATTTAGTCACTATAGGGGAAAAATGTTTCGCACAGGGCCAGGTTGGGTCTGATAGCTTTTTTTTTCTCCTTCTAAAAAATTAAATCATCATTTAAACACTGCATTTTTATTTTCTTGTGCTATCTTTGTTTCATGGTCTGAAATAATCAAGCGTGGCAAATATGCTGAAAGGGAAGAAATCAGGAACAGGGATAATACTTTTTCACAGCCCTGTATTTAACCCTCAAGCGACCAAGGGCCCGATATACTAAGACCTTTAGCACATGCAAAATCTTTTTGCCCGTGCAAAACCAATTACATTGCCACTGATCGGTGCAAGGCAAGTACCCTGCCAATCATGGGCAATGTTATTGGTTTTGCACGGGCGAAAAGATTTTGCATGTGCTAAAGGTCTTAATAAATCAGGCCCCAAGTGTTTTTAGTGACGAAAATGACCCCACGATGTACAACTATTATGCAAAATTACATATTTTTATTGACTATTTTGTGTTCATTATACCCACACAGCTTCATTTGAATAGGGTAGATATAATTAACTGATCTAATGTAATTGTTTTGATTGACTTTTTTGTGGGGCAAGAATAACGGAAAATAGTATGGGGTCATTTATGACCATAGGAAATAAGGTTTTTTGACCTTATGGGCATTGATATTATTGTAATGATCAACTTTTATTCACTAACTTGTTATGTTTTGCTGTAATCCTTGCCTATCAGATCCAGAATTATATGATTTACCATTATTTTTACCCCTTCCAAGGGAATTATGTTTGTGTGTGTGTGTCTGTCTGTAACCAACTTTACCCCCAAGACCAATTGTGCAATCTGCATCAAAATTAACACAGAGGTAGATATTGGTCCAAGGACCAAATGAATTCATTTTGATCTTAACTAGGCAAAGTATTAAACAACCAAAAATATTTAAAAATTAAAAATGGACATAAAGGCCCAATTAACAGGAGTAATGGATTAACTGATTTATTTTTGTCATTTGATGGATGTTATGTGCCCCCTCTGGGTGCACATTTTCTATTTCTACTAGGAAATAATAAAAATTTGTTTTGGATGAGGTATGCAGCTTCTGATTGCCCATTTGTCAACTTGAAAAGCACTCCTTTATCTATCTCTGGGGTCAAAAATGACCCCACACATCTTTCAATTATCCTTGCCACACCAATGGTCTAATTTTTCGAAACACCTATGAGAAGTTCTAAGAGGAATAGCTTGACAAACTCATGGAGGGAAACATTTTTCTGATTTAATATATCAAGGCGGCACATAAAAATATACTCCTGGGGTTGTAAATGACCACACTCGGTTGCTTGAGGATTAAGTGATCATGGGAGTCAATCAAACCTGTGTGTCTTGTGTAATTTACCCAAGTATCACAAAATTCTGGTAAATTGGCAGATTGTGTAACTAACTTTAAACAGTTGGAATGATCAAAAAACTAACATTTGGTACACTAATATGTTAACATATTGTTATATACATTGTAATATATTGTTAAATATGCTAATATATTGTTTTCTGCGCCCTACTACTCCTGCAGTTTTTGAGACATCACCCATAAAATCGCCAACAGAATATGTGATCCAACTGTGTGTACGACATAATCAAATCATTTAGTAGAATATCAGTGTATAAATGTGATTTCTTGAATGAGCCATAGTTAATATTCCGCTGTAAATTGCAGGTTTCAGGTTTGCTTGTTAGGGCATGCAGAGAACACTTTTTTAAATATTAAACTTATAGGCAGCATGAAGTCAAAACAGACAGGTAAACTGTTAGAGACTTTAACTATTGGCTCTCAGTTCTATGGTTAGAATAATTCCATGTCTTGCAGTGAGATGACTTTTCCTAAAATAAATAAACAAACAAAAAAATTGTAGCAGGTAAGTATTGGTTTACAATCTCCTAGACCTAAATGTAAATGCATTTTTTTCTTGGTTTTTTTTGGTGCACAGTATGAAATTTACTTCAACTACTCAGCCAACATTGTTCAAGATATATGAGAGAGTGCTGGTCTCACCGCAATTCCCAGCATCCCACAGCACTAACTGAAAACTTTAAACATTGTTTAGTTGAGCACTGAATTCAGTTCTATAAAGTGTGCCAGAAACTCAGGACCCCTCTGTGCATGCACATTGCTGACTAAGACAATACTTTGCAGTTCAAAAAGCAAACAGAAACACAGAATGGAAGAGAAAACAGGAGATAGTCAGAAACATTGATCATGAAAAACAGAAAAATATATATTATTGGTAAGCAGTTACATTCCATGCAGAGTACACGTCTTGTGGCTCTAAGACTAGCTTAAGTAGCAGCCACTGTAACCTGAAGCTGTACCACTAAAATCACATCTGCACTTTCTAACATTCATAATTAGATTTAAAGCAAGTATTTTATCATAGATTGGCTTTTTAATTTAATTTAATTTTTAATGGCTTTAATTTTAAATTTTCACCCATTGTTTCTATGCACAATTATACTTTGGTTTTACAGTAATCTGATTTTTCTGAATAATAATAATAATAATAATAAATAAATAATTTTCAGGGTAAAATCTGTCCAAGCCAGAATGATGCATTCAATTATGCATTCATTATCCATTCCTGGATTTACAGTTCGTAACAGAAATGAACTACCCTTACTTTACAATTGTCCAATCATCAAGACATATACAGTAGATTCTACCTCTCAGGCTGTGCCATTAGCTTTGTTACCTGAACCTCAATAGTAAAAAAAAACCAAACAAACAAACAAAAAAAAACTGAATACAGTGTTCGATTGGGCTTGAATGGTGTCTCTCTCTTCCACTCCTGCAACATACTGGGATCTTATAATACAACCACATTTCCAAAAATGTAATAAATGGAAATAAAACAGAATGCAATGGTTTTCAAATAATTTTAACTTTATATTTATTTGAAAATAGTACAAAGACAATATATCAGATGTTGAAACTGATAAATTTTATGGTTTTTTGAAAAATATCTGCTCAGTTTGAATTTGATGACAGCAACACATTTCAGAAAAGTTGGGACAGGACAGTAAAAGACTGGAAAAGTTGCATGATGCTAAAAAAAAGACAACTGGCAGAACATCTCACTGCTAATTAGACTACTTAGCAACAGGTCAGTAACATGATTGGGTATAAAAAGTCTTTCATAATGAGGGCTTAACCCCTCTAAGAAAGACCGCATGGGGAAGTAGTTCAACAATTTACAAAAAATAACGTTTTCAACTTAAAATTGCAAAGACTTTGGAGATTTTGTCCTCTATGATATACAGTATAATAACATTAAAAGATTCGAAGAATCCAGAAAAATCTCTGTATGCATGGGACAAGGCCAAAATCCAATTTTGAATGGCTGTGATTTTCAGGTCCTCAGGTGGCACTTGATTAAAAACAGACAGTATTCTGTAGTGGAAATCACTGCATGGACCATTTTCAGTAAACACAGTTTTTCACTGCATCCACAAATGCAAGTTAAAACTCTGCCATGTAGGGATTAAACCATGCCATATAAACAAGATCCAGAAACACTGCCTTCTTCTCTGGGCCCGAGTTCATTTAAAATGTATTGACACAAAGTGGGAAACTGCCCTGTGGTTTGACTAATCAAAATGTGAAATTCTTTTAGGAAATCATGGATGCCATGTCTTCTGGGCTACAGAGGAGGGGGCCATCCGGCTTGTTATCAGCAAACAATTTGCATGGCAGCATCCATGATAGTATTGGGGAGCATTAATACACATGGCAAGGGTAACTTGTGAATCCGTGGAGACACCATTAATGATGAACGATATAGGTATGCAGGTTTTGGTGCAACATTTAGTGCCATTCAGATGCCTTTTTTAATGGAAGGCCTTCAGCATTTCAGCAACAACATGCCAAACACCACACTCTGCACGTATGACAGCGACATGGCTCTGTAGTAAAAGAGTCTGGGTAGTAAAGTGGTCTGCCTGCAATCCAGACCTGTCATCCCACTGACAATATTTGGCACATTATGAAACAAAAAATATGACAAAGGAGGCTACAAAATATTGAGCAGCTGAAATCCTACATCAAACAAGAATGGGGTAACATTTTGCTTTCAAAACTACAGCAGTTGGTCTCCTTACTTCCCAAACACTTACAAAGTGTTGATTGAAGAAGTGGTGATGCAACACAGAGATAAACATGCCCCTGTGCCAACTTTTTTGAAATCTGTTGCTGGCGTCAAGTTCAAAATGAGCACACATTTTCCAACAAACGATAAAGTATCTCAGTTTCAACGTCTGATATATTGTCTTTGTACTGTTTTCAAGTAAATGTCAAGTTCAAATGACTTGAAAATCATTACATTCTGTTTTTATTTACATTTTACATAGTGTCCCAGCTTTTTTGGAAATGTGGTTGTATAAAAGAATTCAGAGTGGACAGAGTAGACATCATGATTAATTAGAACCTGAAATTACGACCTGATACTAAATGTATTGGTCAGACTATAGCAGGTATTTCTGAAGGATATGCTCACATTTCATGGTTTTGGGAATTGTTTCATTGTAAGAGGGAACCAGGATAAATTCTATCAACTGAGTAAATAATAGGCATGCCATCTCAAAGCTATAACCATCATTCTTTGATTTTTTTTGGCAGTCATTCCTTTTTTTATACTAGAAAACAAACTTATCAAAGACCATTGGAAATAACTAAATATGATGGGTTAAAGGTTCAAGATCACTTGGTGTTTATTAGCTATAACAATAACGTAACTATTCTCATTCGTTTAGAAATAATTTCATTGGGTGCATGGCTGGGCCACATGATTTAGTTTTATCAGGGCTGTATCTGATGAACTGTACTTGGAACTACTTGATAATGGCAGTCCCGAAGTGCAACATACATCACCACAGTGTTGCCCAGGGAAGACGATTTCACTTGGACAGGCTGACAGTATTGCATTGCTGTAGATTGATCCGGCACCAGTAAGTATATTTGGCATGACGCACATGGATTGTATGCCTCAGACTCATTTCTATTCGCACCTGACTCAAGAACTCCAGTGGTGACTGACATTGTTCGCTTTGGAGGAGAGTTCATGCTTGTCTGCACTCTCTGGGAGGCTATGGAAATTTTTTAGACTGAGTAACAACTCTAAATGGTGAAAAAGGATTTAAAATAATCTTCTACTGATGCCAGTATGCACAAGCAGGCAGTGGTCAATCATTAACAACACTGCCATAAATATCAGATTTATGAAGCTCACAATGTACCATTTTTGCTGAGACTGGTTCAGATAAGGGCTATCCATTTCTCTGGTGATTTTCAGAGCAGTATTTCTGTGATTATTGACAACTGTCCTACCAAGTGTCCATCTGGCCCTGTCGGAGTGCTTTCACTTGCGGCCACAGTTTTTTTCTCTTTTTTTGCTCACTGAAAAAAAGAGATCATTGGTTGCTTTTTATGCGAAGAAAGAATTCAATTTAATATAACCAAACAAAATTTGGTTTCTGTGCTTTCTAAAAGTTCATTTGTTCAAAAGAAACAATTCTGCTGAGAAAACTGAAAAGAATTAGAACAATATTTTCCACTTTGACCCAATGCTGTTACTTGTTTTTTTGTGTGTTTTGTGTGTGCATGTGTTTGCCATATTCTTTCATAATTCCCCTTGCCACATTCAATAATTTTGCCATTTTTGTGACTGATGTACCAGTGGTTCAGGTGCCATTTATTTGGCCCCGTTAGAATCCTTATCTTGCTTTGGATACTTACCTGATAATATGCTGCTGGTTACATCTCTTTTATCTCGGCAAATGTACTGCAGCTAATCACTATTCAGTTGAATAGGAATGACCTGTTTCATTTTGTAACTACAGGTAAGAGAATTCAAAATTAAAGCCATTTTTCAGAGGAGTTTCTAATATTTTCTCCATCCACTCTATTTACTCAGAGCAGACTGTAACTGTACTGTCCCAAAATACTTCAAAGTATGGAAATCCATAATCACAAATCCTATAAAGTAGATGCACTTCAATTCGGCGCAAATAAAATGGATCGTCAGTTGACAATTACTGTGCACATTTTGTTTGTATTTCTCCCTGAATGGTAATTTCCCAGGACCTTGTGTTGATTGGTTGATAAATGTCTGCTATTGACATTTAACTCTGATGCCCCCATGAACATTCATAATGTGATTTTTGCTTGATTGAGGTTTTTTTAATTTATTTATTTTAAATTGAGGCATAAATCAAAAGTGGTCTCAGAAGGCATGGTCTGTGCAACATTGCAAGTGTCATTAAAAAGGTCTGTATTTGTGCTCAAAATGAGACAGGCTGTTCCTCACCTCTCTTACTTGCTTTCTCTCAAATTAATCCACACACAATTGATTTGCCTTTTTGTGTAGAAGGATTTAAAATGAGTGAGTTTGAGGCAATGAAATCACTGTGGGTTTGACACAAAAAACGGTGGCCATGGAAACTAAATTACACAGATAGGCAGCCGGATGGTTAACAGTATCCTGAGGAATATAATGCTTTTTAAACTGAGCATGTTGGTTAGATGGAAGCCCTGATTTAACAAACATTTGTTGGTGCCTTTATAGATGCAATCCACTACAGAATTCAAATTAGTACTCTGGCCATATAAAGAGGTTACCAGTGAGGCAATGCTCTTTATACAAAATAAAAATCTGTAGAATGTTAATTTTTTTACTGTTTTCACAGCTGTCATGTCCATTCTATAACTCAAAAGCTGACTCAGCAATCATGTATCAATTCAGTCATTCTCATTGCATATCGTTATTTTCTCTACTTTCCATCTAAAAGCGTTTCAAAAATCTTAACCTCATGCATGCCATATAAGCAATTGTTCCATGATTTTTAGCTATCTGAGGCCCTTAGCCAGATTTTGTAGCAGAGTCTCATTTGATATCTCAATCTACATGAGCCATATTTTTAAATTTTTTTTTTAATGTGGACACTATGCATAGTTGACTAATTCAGGGCATCCTGAATAAGACCGAAAGCAGATTCCTGCAGACTGTAAACCCACTGAAATTAGCTAATGTATCAATAGTGTGATTGCACAAGTTCTTTGACAAGCAGGTAACTGTGGATATTGATGTTTTATTGAATTTTTTCCAGTCATCTATTTTCATAAGTACTGTAATAAGAATGCATAGATTTTCCTTTCAGATTAACCAAAAATAAAATAAAATAGTGTTAAATTGCAACGCCTCATTGAATCTGAAAAACTGTCTGAGCAAGCTTCTCAATATCCCCAGGAGGCAGACAGTAAATCCCCCACTCCGCAGGTCTCCAGCAGAGCTGTGCCATTATTATGGTCAAGGGGTGCTTTCATGCACATCTAAAAGGGGACCGATCATGTTTTTTTCCAAGTTATAATATTCTTGGATGTCCAAACGGTAGGTTTAAAAAACTTTTTAGCAAAAACATATCATGGAATTTTTTTACCTTTTTTTTCTAGGCAATTTGATTCCAGTCATTCCTAACCCTCTAAAAAACAGGCTGTTCTGAATGGGCGTCTCCTCTGTGAAATGCACTCTGTTCAGTTTGGCCTGCGAGCAGACCACTGTGTCAATGAATAGTCTAATGCCCAGCCCCAAAACTCACACTCTGTTTACCCTCATTATTTGTGCAAGTTTTCGAAGCCGAAATGCAACTTGTATGTTACTTTTTTGAAAAGCGCAGGGCTTGCTCAACTTGTTCCATCCTAAAACATTGTGGTCCTCCCATAAATTATCCACTGAAGTGAGCAAATGTGCGTGACACCATCATTTCTAATCAAGCAACTTTTTGTAAATATGCCACAATATCTTTAGTTTCTATTTTCCTATTTTCTCCCAAATCACAGAGTTGATAGGCCATACTCTGAGAATTCTCTGGGCCAAATTTTATTTTAAAAAAAAATTGGACGGCTTCTTTGTTTGTTATGCCACAGTAATGTGTTTGTGATTCTATTAAGAGCCTTTTTAAGAGAGATTGATATTTGGTGCGCAGTTACCCCATGGAATTGAATTAAACTTGGCACATAGGTAGATATGGTTGTCTCATGGAAAAAAAGCCAAATTTTTTGGTCCATATCTCACATTGCCTGCTGGTGGTGCCACCTGGAAGCCACTACAGTGGCTCAGTGTTGCTGTTTACACCACATTTGCAATGTTACGGCCCAGGAACCAGAAGCAAGCAGTTGTAGAAAAAAATCGAAATCCTTTATTCAGTCCGAGTCCAGGCCAGAGATAACAAAAGTACAGTGCCAAAAAACAAAATCCAAAGCTCAGGGTCGTGGGACAGGCAGAGTTCAGTAACAATGGATCAGATTGGCAATGGTACATAAACAGTGGGCAAAAATCAGAGTAGATGAGACGTAGCAAAAATCCAAGAACCATGGCAGCAAAAACGAAGAATCGTAGTCAGGCAGGCGGGGTCAAAACCAGAACAATAAACAGATCAATCAAAAGGGCACAGGCAGAAATTGGAAGTCAAGCAAAGGATGTCTCAAATAAACTGGCGTACGGGTCTCTCGACACAGAACAAATGATCACGTTCTGACGGGAATGAACAGAAATGCAGGGCTTAAATGCACCAAACAGAAGTCACATGCTATGGGGAAACAGGTGGTGGGAGTGACAGATAATGAGCAATGAAGGTGAGCACATGAGGAAGCCCTAATACAATGATTGGCAAAAGCCAAGACGCGGACTGGGAACACACAGACAACCTATGACAGATAAACGGCTCTGGTTAAGGAGTTCTACATGCACAGATCAAAGAGTGCAGGATAGCAATAAAGCACGTGCGGCAGATTTCGCGGAAACACGGAGATACAGGGAAAGCAAAGCAAGGGGCAGAGATTAGAACAGGGCGAGAGCTGAGGTTACGTTAGTAGTAATTAGTAGCGGTGCAACTTTACAGATTAACCCAAGTGCTCATTAGTTAACTGTAAGTACACGGGTTAGTTAGGCTAGTCATAGTCAATATAATATAAAATATACATGTTAGTATTATTAGTAATCAAGGAAAGCAGAGCGAAGTAAGTAAACGAGAATTGAAGTAATTATGTGAAACACCAGAAACCACTGAAATCACCTGAAGCATGTGGGCACGCAGACTGGGGAGAAGGAACTTACCACACTGATCACAAGACAGGGGTAGACACTGGTGCACAAAACAGAAAATAAACAAATGGCAAAAACAGAAACTGGGATGTAGACTAATGATAAATGATACATAATAATGAAAAATAACAAAAGCAGGTAGCAGGCACAGGCAGAATCATAACCAACATTTTACATCAACTATCATGACTTAAGGGTACACAGTACCAAATATGTTATACCTTTATCATGACCTGTGACACTTCAAGTCCGGTTAGACTTCAGCACCACATCAGTGCCAAGCTGGGTAACTATGTTATCAAGCCGGAATTATTTCTGAAATAACAATGAAAATTTAAAATAGGAATGGGAATAAAATAATCTCCCAGACATATACCAATGTAGAATGCTTTATTATGTGTTTACTCACAACAAGACTATCATTTTCAGTGAATAGTACCTTGTTATCTTGCTGGGTTAGTGCAATGGACAGCCGGAAAGATGGTCCAAATTGAATTTTGGTGTATGTTTGCAATATATTTTCTGAGTAACCTAGATATTTACTGTGTAGGAGATGTAAATGGGAACTGGTTTGGAGTCATCATGCGTTATAAGCTGAGCTTACTGAGTGGCTTTTATGTCTCCAATGACTCGTCACTGAAAATCGTATTGTGCGCAGGTCGAAGAGGTTAAATAAACAAATACTTGAGACCCAGTGATTGGATCATTAATACAGTAATAATTATATTTCAGCTGGCTACAATTCTTTTAACTCTAACTGATGTGTGGCTTCTCATTCCTTAAACAACCATGCTGGAAGACATATCCTGTGGTCATGGGGAAAATGTTACTTTGTTTCAGAGGGGACAAATTACTGCCCTGCATTGAGCAGAGAAAACAAGTAAGGAGATTGCTAAATTGGGATAAGAACTGTCAATCGCATTATAAGGTCCTTGAAAGTCTTAGAGATGTACTGGAGAAAACTTCAAGGAGTGGTTTGACTCTGGTCATGAACACAAGAGCTCAATCAAAAAAGAATGCAACTCTGTAAATAATTAAATGTTGCGAAATTGCACAAGATTGTTGAGACAATGCCACAACTATGAGGGGCCGTATAGGCCATAATTCAAACTTCCCTCTCATACACACTACTGAAAATGAAACCTCACACACTCATAACTGAAAACCTCTCATGCACCACTGAAAACCTTTCACACATACTATTGAAAACCTCTCACACACATGACTGAAAAAGGAACCTCTCACACTCATTACTGAAAACCTCTCACATACACCACTAAAAACCTCTCACACACGACTGAAATTAAACCTCTCACACTCATTACTGAAAACCTCTCACATACACAACTGAAAACCTCCCACACACGACTGAAATTAAACCTCTCACACTCATTACTGAAAACCTCTCACATACACTACTGAAAACCTTTCACACATACTATTGAAAACCTCTCACTCAAACAACTGAAAAAGGAACCTCTCACTCCTTACTGAAAACCTCTCACATACACAACTGAAAACCTCTCACACATACTACTGAAAACCTCTCACACATATTACTGAAAACCTCTCACATATACTACTGAAAACCTCTCACATACACTACTGAAAACCTAACATACACAACTGAAAACCTCTCACACATACTACTGAAAACCTCTCACATGCACAACTGAAAACCTCTCACATACACAACTGAAAACCTCTCACACATACTACTGAAAACTTCTCACGTACACTACTGAAAACCTCTCACATACACAACTGAAAACCTCTCACACATACTACTGAAAACCTCTCACATACACAACTGAAAACCTCTCACACATACTACTGAAAACCTCTCATATACACGACTGAAATCCTCTCACACATACTTCTGGAAACCTCTTACACACATTACTGAAAACCTCTCACACAACTGAAAACCTCTCACACATACTACTGAAAACCTCTCACATACACGACTGAAATCCTCTCACACATACTACTGGAAACCTCTTACACACTTTACTGAAAACCTCTCACACATACTACTGAAAACCTCTCACATACACTACTGAAAACCTAACATACACAACTGAAAACCTCTCACACATACTACTGAAAACCTCTCACATACACAACTGAAAACCTCTCACACATACTACTGAAAACCTCTCACATACACAACTGAAAACCTCTCACATACACAACTGAAAACCTCTCACACATACTACTGAAAACCTCTCACATACACAACTGAAAACCTCTCACACATAGTACTGAAAACCTCTCACATACATGACTGAAATCCTCTCACACATACTACTGGAAACCTCTTACACACTTTACTGAAAACCTCTCACACATACTACTGAAAACCTCTCACATGCACAACTGAAAACCTCTCACACATACTACTGAAAACCTCTCATGTACACTACTGAAAACCTCTCACATACACAACTGAAAACCACTCACACATAATACTGAAAACGTCATGCCGGTTTGAGACACAGTCTGCTGAGAGGTGAGAGTCTTCCGTCCTGTTAGAGTGCCTTCCATTACAGTGAAATGCCTTCCGTTTCAGTGAAATGCTCTCACATACGCTACTGAGATCTACTTACACATACACTACTGAGACAGTCTCACATACACTACTGAGATCTACTTACACATACACTACTGAGAGAGTCTTACATACACGACTGAGATATACTTACACATACACTACTGAGATAGACTCACAAACAAACTACTGAGATAAATATACTACTGAAGTCTGGAGATGGGTCAGGCCGCAGATCTCAGGCTTGCAGTCTTGATTTTTCTAGTAAATCAAGTCTGAAAATAATGTTTTTATTTCATGTTTCAGAATATTATTTTATTAATTCCTTTATGATTATTATTGTTAATTATCATTCATTATTATTTAGATTGTCTTATCATTTTAGAAAACTAAATAAATTTTAAAAATTGAATATATTACGTATGTGTCATTATATTATTTTATGAATGGATTCATGATTTCCATCATAATTATTATTCCTTATAATGCAGAAGGGCTTGGAAGATTAGACTATGTATAATAATTTTGAACACATTTCATTTACCGTTTCAAGAAAAAGTGTATGACCCCTTCCACTTTATCTGCAGAAATAAATAAAGTGCAACCACAGAGGAAGCCATTGCTCTCAAAAAATAAATAAATAAATTGCTGCCCATCTCAAGTTTTCCAAAACCTACCAGGATGTCCCATAGCACTGTTGCAACTATTGGATCAGTGCTAGGTTCATGAGGGAAAAATATTGCATACCAATACAAAAAGAGCAGAGGCTTCCTCCTCCAACCTTTTTTGCAACTGTATGTCAACATATTCTTTTACGAGTGCCATTGCTTAAAATCAAATGATTTCCTTCTTTAAGTAGACATTTTATTAATTTTATACTGTCTACAACCCCAATTCCAATATAGTTGGGACGGAGTGTAAATTATGAATAAAATCAAAATGCAATGACTTTTAGATCACATGAGCCAATATGTTATTTACAGTAGACCATAGATAACATTTCAAATGTTGAAACTGAGACATTTTACATTTTTATCCACAAAAAGAGCTTATTCAAATTTTCTGGCTGCAACAGGTCTCAAAAAAGTTGGGACACAGGCAAAAAGGGGCTGAAAAAGCAATTAATATATAAGAGAATCAGCTGAAAGAACATTTAGCAAGTAATTAAGTTAACTGGCATCAGGTGTGTAACAAGATTGGCTATAAAAGGGATGTCTTAGAGAGGCTGAGTCTCTCAGAAGTAAAGATGGCCAGAGGCTCTCCAACTTGTGAAGGCTTGCGTAAAAAATTGTGGAATACTTTAAAAACAATGTTCCTCAACATCAGATTGCAAAGGCTTTGAAGGTCTCATCATCGACAGTGCATAACATCATCAAAAGATTCAGAGAAACTGGAAAAATCTCTGTTCGTAAGGGACAAGGCCGAAGACCTTTACTGGATGCCCGTGATCTTTGGGCCCTCAGACGCCACTGTATCACTAACCGGCATGATTCTGTCATTGACATTACTAAATGGGCCCAGGAATACTTCAAGAAACCACTGTCTGTAAACACAGTCCGCCGTGCCATCCACAGATACCACCTAAAACTCTATCATGCAGAAAGGAAGCCATTGTTGAGCATGATCCAGAAGCGCCGCCGTATTCTGTGGGCCAAGGCTCATTTAAAATAGACTGTAGCAAAGTGGCAAAGTGTCCTGTGGTCAGACGAGTCCAAATTTGACATTCTTGTTGGAAATCATGGGCATCGTGTCCTCCAGGCTAAAGAGGAGAAAGACCACCTCCTGTTATCAGCGATCAGTTCAAAAGCCAGCATCTCTGATGTTATGGAGATGCATTATGCATATGGTGTGGGACACTTGCATGTTTTAAAAAGCACCATGAATGCTGAAAGGTATATAAAGGTTTTAGAGCAACATATGCTCCCCTCCAGATGACATCTATTCCAGGGAAGGCCTTGTGTATTTCAGCAGGACAATACAAAACCACATACTGCAGCTATTACAACAGCATGGCTTTGTAGTAGAAGAGTCCGTGTGCTGAACTTGCCTGGCTGCAGTCCTGATCTTTCACCGATTGAGAACATTTGGCGCATAATTAAAAGAAAAGTCTGTCAAAGGAGACCCAAAACTCTCCAGCAGCTGGAAGCCTGAATTAAACAAGAGTGGGGTCAAATTCCAATGGCTAAACTCAAGAAACTTGTCTCCTAAATGCCCAGATGCCTCCAGTCTCTGTTAAAAAGAAGAGGGGATGCTACACCATGGTAAACAGTTCTATTGTGTATAAAATACTGGCTGGTGTGATTTGAAAGTCATTGCGTTTTGATTTTATTCACAATTAACACTTTGTCCCAACTATTTCGGAATTGGGGCTGTCCTATTTGGATACTTCATACACTCTCCTGGTGATTACAGGTTTGCAGGTTTAAGTAGTGTGTGAGAGAGATGATTTCAGTAGTGTGTGTATAAGAGGTTTTCAGTAGTATGTGTGAAAGGTCTTCAGTAGTGTATGTGAGAGGTTTTCAGTAATGCGTGTAAGAGGTTTCCAGTAGAATGTGTGAGAGGATTTCAGTCGTATATGTGAGAGGTTTTCAGTAGTATGTGTGAGAGCTTTTCAGTTGTGTGAGGGGTTTTCAGTAGTGCATGTGAGAGGTTTTCAGCAGTATGTGTGAGAGGTTTTCAGTAGTATGTGCGAGAGGTTTTCACTAGTGTATGTGAGAGGTTTTCAGTAATGAGTGTGAGAGGTTCCTTTTTCAGTCGTGTGTGAGAGGTTTTCAATAGTATGTGTGAAAGGTTTTCAGTGGTGTATATGAGAGGGTTTCAGTAATGAGTGTGTGAAGTTTCATTTTCAGTAGTGTGTATGAGAGAGAAGTTTGAATTTTGGCTTATACGGCCCCTCATACACAACGAATGCACACTGTGATCAAAGCTGAAGGCAGCCCAACAAAATCTTAAGAGTGTGTGAATTTTTTTGGCCCGGCAGTGTATTTTGATTATCCACAGGATTGTCACATTGAACAGCAATTCACTTATGCACAAGTTTTCACTTCTAAGGGATTTGAACACATGCTTTGAAGTTATTGCTTTTTTAAAATTTGTTAAACAAAAACGTCATTGAATAGACTAAAGTTTCACTGCTGCTTTTTCCAATTATCACCCCTAGATCAGTCACAGTTTAAGGGCTGAGAAAATGATAAATAACTGGCATGCTCTTTGAAACATAGTACCCAAACCAGCTCTTCTAAGTCTTTACTATCGCCATTTTATGGATTTTTTTCATGCACAGAAAGAAGGAGCAAAGAGAGAAGTTCCTCGTGAAACTGAGACCTGTTTAGGCTCAGTGCTTTCTAAATAAGAGCAACAGCCTTAAGATACTACACTTCACTGACCTCCACTCTAAATAGAAAAGCTGAACATTAATTCCTTTACTTCAGATAAGGCCAATCTCACCACGATGTTTTTCTCTTTCAGGGACTTATAAACAAGTTCTCAGAAACCTGCTCTGTTTTCATTATTCTTTGATGACAGCAAATCTACATCACTTAAGTGTCCAGTAATAATCTCATAAAAATTTTTTAAATGACCCCAATTGACCAAATTCACATGGTGGTCATTCCCCACTGTCATCAAGCTCAGGAAGGGAAGCTCAAATGCTGTTTTTTTAAACTAAATACTGCTGTGCCACAGGTAACAAGTTGTATAAACCTAGAGAATTTGAAGAACAGTTATAATTTCACTGATTCTCATATATACATAGGGAATCTGACAAATCTTTATCATTTCATCAATCAATCATTGATTGATCTGTAACTGTTAAACAATGGATAGAGAAAATCTGAAAGGGCATTGGGCCATATTTCAAGGCAAAACATTCCATTTGCTAACCCTTTAGTTACTGTTAAACAACAGCTAATGTAGACATTTAACAACTTCCTAGCTAACACTACGGTTTGAAAGTGTTCATTACATAAATAAATTCTAAATTCATCATGAAATATCAATGCACATCTTGCACACGTATAAGCCTAGTAGTAAAACACACTGGATGTAGCTCATCAACCTTGCAATGTAACATTAGCTGCCTTTTTACCCAGCCTCAGAAATGTTCTGGCTATGCCACTTTCACATCATATGGCAGGGCTATTCAACCATGTCCAGAAAGGGCTGGTGTGGGTGCAGGCTTTCATTCCAACCAAGCAGTTACAAACCTGTTACCACTAATCAACCCCAAAAGTCTTTGCTAATGAGCTGATTAGTAGTATCAGGTGTGTAAGTGCTTGGTTGGAATGAAAGCCTGCACCCCACCGGCCCTTGCAGGATAATGTTGAATAGCCCTGTCATGTGGCATTCACAGTAAGTACTTGTCAACAGCGTCCACATCACCATCCAACTCATGATTAAAACAAGGAATCTCATATTTTTCCTGAAGGTTCTGATATATCCAACTAGGAAAGACATAAGGTGGAAGTAATGGAAAATGGTGTCCTTATGTTAATTAAACTCCATCACTGAAGGTAGCTAAAATAAACCAATTGTCATGCCATTTTTTATCATCTATGCTATTTTTACCGCAAACAAACTGTCTATGTCATTAAATGCAAGATATTTTCATTAAATCATCAATTTAACTGTGTAACTGTTTGATACGTCATCCAGGTCCAGCAAAATATGAACTTCATTTACCCTTCCCCCTGGGTACTGACAACTTTAAACTTTCAAATTGACAAGAACTCTTACAAGTCATATCAAAGGGAATAGTTCCGGCTTTATCATCCTTATCATGCAATATAAGTCCGTAACGTTATTGATAACCAAGTTTTCATTAGCCAATCTTGGCCAGCGTTTAAACTAGGAAGCCAGCAAACTTGGTGGCCAATTAATAAACCTTGACAACGCATTGCTGACTGAGCTAACAAGCTACCTGACAAACTAAATAAGAGGTCAAGCTGTTCTTACTGGCCTGTGAGGCGAAATAATCACTATTCATTGATCTCTTTTCATTTCTAAGCACCACACGCTAGCTACCTATCAATATGCAGTTGTACGCCAAGTTAACTTAGCTACATTATTACTGACTAAACTTAGCCAGCCAACATTTTCAGTTACTGATTTAACGTTAACCAGAACATTTCTTAGGTTGAGAGAAAAAACACTTAACGTTACATTGCAAGCCTGATTACAGCTGGTGGGTTTTACTGCATTATTATATAACCAAAACTATCAAACGGTATTGTTCGCTTGGTAGCGGCTGAATCTGTGCAGTAAGTGTTAGCTGTAGTCTACTGATTGCTAATGGCTGAACAAATAGGATGTATTACCTCGAAATATAGTCTGACCCTTCGGATTTTCAGTATTCGTTGTCTTCTCACTTGTTGATCAATTGGGAAGCAGTGAAATGACAATTACAACAGATTCCCAAGGTTTATACCACTTACAAGCCAAAACACAGCAGTACAACATTATTCTTATGATAACAGCATTTGAGCTTCTCACCCCGTGCGTGACGTCAGAGAAAAATGGCCCCCGTGTGAATTTAGTCAATTGGCCATGGTTTGGTGTTCACAATGCAAGCACTGCATCCTTGATTCACTCAACATCTCGAGGTTCTTCTAGTATTCTTTCACTGACAGTACTAAGCAGTGCTACCAAAGCATTAACCCTTGATTTTGCATTCTTTTTAAAGTAAACTAAAAACAAGCATCAAATAAATCAAACATAGGGTCAAGGTAACTTATTGTGAAAACAAGGGAAAATCTGTCACAGTAAAAAGTTTAGAACAGTTTGTTTTTAATCATAAATAAACAGCTTGCACTTGAAACATCTGCAACTCTAACTGCTGGCACTTTAAATAGAAATGTACTGGCTTAAAAAGATAACATATGGTGCAGTCAAACCCAAAAAAGAAGTGATTATAATAATGGTAGTGACAACAAGGCCTAAAACAAACCAGTTCCACTTGTATATTGAATGCTTGGGAAACCTTTATCAAACACAGCACTCATAGAGACTGCCAAAATCCTTGACACATGACTGCAGAGAATTGTCAATCTCTAGAAGATTGCTTGAATAAAACTTGAAACTGAACCTGTAATTTTCAAGACAACTGACAAGCTGGAGTGAATTCAATAGTAGGACTGCTGCTTGAGTTGTGATGTTTTGCTTGTCTCTAAAGCATGTTTATACTGTTTGTAAATACAGATTATCGCACCAATTTAAATTATTGAAATTATTACCACCACTGTTAGCTGTATTGTGTTTGCATGATCTATTTGCAAAAGGGCACATGTGATATCCTTGCCTACATTCAAATAAATTGCATAAATCTAAAGAATCATCCCAAAACCTAGCTTTACTTTGGTGTTCAAAAGGCATACTTGCACTTCTGTGTTTTCTATGTACTGAATAATGCATTATGGCAGAGGTGACAGGGCAGCGGTTAACAAAAAATAGACCGAACAAAATTGTCAGTATTAGCCATTCTAACTTTTAATTAAATCTGGAAAATAGCATTCACACCCCTTTTGCACCAAACCTCACTTTTGTCCATTTTGTATACATTAAGATCATATTCATACTCATTCACTATCTCCTACACACTATTTGCGGTTTCAATATCTCATAATTAGTGGATATTACTCTGTATCCATTGGCACTCCATACAGACAAGGAACATATTTCATACAGCGCCTGGTGTTTTTAGCTACTAATCAGCCAATTGGCACTGCTGCCACCACTTAAGCTACACAAAACAGTTCTTCAATTAGAAGTTACCTTGGTTGCTGTTATTTTCAGCAATGTTGAGCCTGCTCACATTAGAATCCAGGCCTTGGTGAGCTAACAAAAGCTTGAAGGCAGCTATTAGAGTAAGGTCAGACAAGCTCTTTAACGGGGAATGAAAATAGCACCATATAATATCAGCAGAGTTGTGCTGTCAATGCATACAATATTGTTTAAAAGTCTGAAGCACCCTGGCTTTTTCAAAAAATAAATTTGTTATTTTGCTTTTTTTAATATAAAGGCATTTGAATGGCAAAATTAGCATTGAACAGTTAGTATACAGAGCACAATTTACTTTATACATAGAAGCTGCATTGAGGTACAGCAATAGTATTTCCCATTGCTATTTATTATCAAATTTTTAAAAAATTATGCATATTTGGTGGGCAAGCACTCTCGTCGACCCTCATCTACAACTGAATGGTGCCAAACTTATCAGCGATTTTAGGATTTCACAGTCAATAGTTCCTGCTGAGAGTTGAGGCAAACAGGTACATTAGTTTGAATTTTATTTGTGCATAAGCCAAACACAGTGGATCTTGTTTTGGTTGTGATAGTTTTTCATTGTTTTGTCTTTATGTTATCTTGGGCATATGTGCAACATTTTAATAAAGCTGTTATGACAGAGGGGTTGTATGATTTGAGAAAGGCAAATTTTTCATTTAGCTTCAGACTTGGCAGGTTTGAATTCAATATATTTTTCTTCATATCACAACAAGAAAAATGGTGGGGCAGGGCTCTCTCATGATATGAAGTTATTGTCTCAGCTTTTTGAAACTATTAACAGACTTCAAAAGCATATCAAACATTGGTGAATTTAAATCATCAAAGTTTTTTAAACTAATAGAAACTGTTGGGATGCCTTTTTGGATGCTCTGCTGTTGGAGAAAAGCAGTTCTGACAACTTTCAACCAAGGCTAACATCAATATACATACTTGGAAATTATGTTCATCATCAAAGTAGCATCATTTTTGCTTAATTAATTGAGTGGTCGGCTGGGAGGAAAATATCATGCTGGGTGTGCTCCCGGATGCAGGATGTAGGATTTCACAGCTAAAAGCTTTATTGCAACTGCATTTTTAAATGCCCCCCTGGACATAATTCATAATTAAATATTCTTATCTCTTCATGTTCAGATAAAGCATTCCTAAATTACATGATCCCAGCAGTGAGGACAGGAAAAAATTATTTTCACCCTTAAATTATTTTTGCACATGACCCTACCCAAGAATCCCAATGTAGTTGGTTTTCATATCAAAGCTTGAAGCTCAGATTTTAATGGCTGCCAATTATATCCAATTAGTAATGAATATGTGTTTTAGAACACAGTAGCAGTATTTAAGTTTTAGACCACAATTTCTGAAGAATGATTGTGGTCTGCCTCAGAAAATTACACAACAGCCGTGATGATTTAAATGAATTTTACTGAATGTAAGGAGGGCAAGAGCATTCTTGAACAATGTTAATAATCTTAATAAAGCAACAATTCTAGTAACAACAGGAGCACTCAAAGAGCACATACCTCCACCAAGGCCCAAGAGTCCTCCACATACTGTACCTGGGACACATATGAGTAGCATTATTATGTACCACCACACAAGTAAATAAAAAATTCCTGGATCCAGAATTTGACCCAGATCACTTCCAAAATTAAACCACTTTAAGTTGGGCCAAGACTCACCTCTGGTAATAAATAAATAAATAAATAAATAAATTATTATCATTTGAATCTCTCCAGAACTTTTTCCGTAATGTTGCTAACAAGCAACCAAACAAACGAACAAACTCACCCAAAAACTGAAGGTAAAGCATAACCTCCTTGGCAGAGGGAAATGTAGCTGCATTCAGCTACAAACAGTACAGCAAGGCTGGGTCACCATGGCAACTTGATATGAATATGTTACAGACATGGCTGTAAATTCTGATTGTAAGTTTCATGTGAATTGACCAAAGATAGGGCGTAATGGACAAAAATCTATAGTCCATATGACAACTTTTGAGAGGCTCAGTCTGGAGATCATATTTGTAAAAACTGGCTGAATACTGGACAAAATTTGTTGTCTGTAAGGAATTTTTAAACTTTTCGATATATCCAGTATGGCGGCCGCTCAATCTAGTTGACAAGACAAGTTGCCATGTCTCGGCCTCAGGACCTTTCACAGTATTACAACACCAAAAAATTTTCAATTTAAGGTAAACACATCAACAGTTATTATCCAACACATATTAGTGATTGTTGCAGTGCCTCCCAATGGGTTCTTGAGTTCCATATACCAAGTTTGATTTTAACATATCAAAGCCTTTACTGTTTGGAATTTTTTCTCCGCAAATTTTGATTGCCTGTGATGGGCAAACAATTTTGAAAATCAAAATTCATACAGATACCTCTATGAGGCTCAGTCTGACAATCATTTATACCAAATTTGGTGAGGACTGGAATATATGTGTGGCTCGTGAAAATCTTTTAAAGCGTTTGATAAAATCCAATACGGCCACAATGTAAATTAGGTTGACTCAGCCTTGGGACCATCCATCGTATTTCCCGAGACAATTATTTTTGTTGGGCAAACACGTGAATAATTCTTAGCCAGAACGCATTTTTGCTTTGGGTGGCAGAGTGGCTCAGTGGGTAATACTACCGCCTCACAGCAAAAGGGTTTTAGATTCGGGTCCAGCCTGGGGCCTTTCTGTGTGGAGTTTGCCTGTTCTCCCCGTGAGTGCGCGGGTTTCCTCCAGGTATTCCAATTTCCACCCACAGCCCAAAGACATGCAAGTCAGGCTTACTGAAGACTCTAAATTACCCGTAGGTATGAGTTTGTGAGTGATTAACTTGTGAATGGTGCGTGCGCCCTGCGATGGATTGGCGAGCTGTCCAAAGAGTGTCCCTGCCTTTTGCCCATGATTGGCTGAGATGGGCCCCAGCTCCCCTGTGACTCTATAGTGAGAAAGAAATGATATATATAATGGATAGACATACAGTAGTTGCTTATTGCAGTGGCCCTTAGTGGTAAAATGATGCAAAATAGTTTTTGCTTTCTCAAATGGGGTCCCAGGCTTTTTGCCATATCAAAGTATTATGAGGTATTAACTCACCTTGTGTGGCTTTTTGACAATTTGGATTGGCTTTGATGGGCAAACACTTTGGAAAATAAAAACCCTTTCTGAGGGTTGGTCTGACAATCATCTCTGACAACTGGACAGAATTTGTGGCCTGTGAAGCATTTTCATACTTTCACAAAAAATCCGATAAGGCAAAAACCCAACATGGTGGATTTTCCCTATCGTAGGGTGTGTAGAATTTTGGTTGAATCAAGAAATACAATAGTACCTCATTTTTCAAAACTGGGCAAACGGTTTAAAAGTTCGGTGCATACATGTGCCTCCAACTTCGACCCGTTGGTGGTGCTAGAGTGCCTGAGGTGGAGATGTGAAACTCTTACTACATATATCATTTGACCTACGTCTGTGCCAGAACCAAAATCCCTAGTTGTGCATAGGATAGTTATCAGTCAAAAAGGAATGCCTGGTTAGAATTAATGTAATTTCTTGTTCAAAAATAGGCTAGTAATCACCAAATGCTAAGCAGAATGTGGTGAGCAAAATGACTATAGCCAACGCGATTGTTGCGCAGGAGCTCACGTTAAAGAATTTCCCAGAAATGTCCCACTTTTCTACCTAGAGGTCCTGGGTTCAACTCCTGGACGATCCCCCATCTGTTACAGCCTGGCTCAAGGGCTGCTGCCATTTGAAGGAGGAGAGCACATTGGGCCCAGGTGTGGCTCATCCCAATAATGACCCTCCTGCAAGAAAAAGAAGAACAGCAGCAAAAAAAGAACAGGGAGAGCTAGTGGCAGGGGGGAGGGGTTTTCACAACCCAAATATCAATGGAAACACCAAGTCATCAAAATAAAGGCCCAATCAGGAATAAACAGCAACATAAATTATCATATACGCATCATGCCTGCATATTTAACACGCAGTTACCTCTTGCCTGACACCGTAACTTTCATCATGAGCACTGATGCTGTTTGTGAATAAAGGGGTGATTCGTGGAACTTCAATTGTGAATTTAAATCTTTTAAATCATACAGTACAATAACCAAACACAACAAACATTTATAAACATAAAATTAATGGAAATTATCATAAATAGGCCCACATCAACTAATAGTGTAAAGCACGAGGAAACAAAAAAATAACAGAGTGGTATAACTAACTAACTAACTAAAAATAAATAAATAAATAAAGACAGCAGCTTATATACATGTTGAAACAAATTAAAATACTACATTAGAAGCAGCATGCTAGATTTTAAGTGGTTCATTTTTTTTACACTTTGGGGCAATGTCTCTCTCGAGCAACAGACAAACTAATCAAAGAACACTAACTTTACTTGATGATTCCATTGTGTCATATCTTTAATTTATGCGAGTATTTTATGCATTTTCACAACATCATATGACTTATAAAGGCCACCACTTAAATCTGTGACTATAGCCTGAAATCAGCTCATCTAACTTGTCAACACCATTCAACTTGGCAGCGCCACAGCGAAGTTAAGACATACTTAACAGCCATGCCTGCGCTCCCACTTTAAGTGCTACTTAAGGAAACATGTAAAGAACGAAGAACTTTTGTGAGATTGCGCACAGCAAATCCTCTCAGAGCTCAACAATCGATCGTTATTGGGAAATGAGCCCAAGGCAGTAAAATGAGAGCACTCACCCTCACAGTCTTGAGCTTCTCTCACCCCTGTTAGTTGTGAAAATTGATGGGTTATCAATATCAATTTTACATTCTATCAATACGATGTGACTGTAGGCAAAGGCGCTGAAACAATATGAAATTCTATGCAGTTTTACTCTGTCACCTTTGAGATGACATTGCCTCATGTAGAAATATGGTGGGAACAAGGAAAGTTCTCATTTCAGTGTTAATCCCGTCTCTCTCTTCCCCCCCGCCAGCCCCCTTCACTTAACAGTGATGATTATTTTCTGGCAGTCTCATAAACATCCATCACTTTGAGCATCCTTCAATTATCAGTTATAATGGCAATACGGTGGGAGAACGGGCTGTTTGCTTGTACAGAGTTTTCTTGTGCAGTCCTCTATTTATCGATGAATTGTCACACGTGCCAGATTTTTTTTTCTTCCATATTTACCATAATTACCATATCGCTGGATTAGTGCCCATATAGTAAACCCAATATACATTTCAATAAATGTGGGTCAAATTTGATCCCAAGGAACCTCTGTTAGCTTTAAACGTGCAGACACAGAACCAAAATATATTATTGTGAAATTCTTTCTTTTTTCATATTTTGGATCACTTTAAAAAAAAAAAAGTTAAAAAAAAATTTTAAGCCAAAAGAAAGTAATCAAGGGCGTTTTTTTCCCCTCTCAAAGTCTAAAGGGTTAAAAGCA
The DNA here is from genome assembly GCA_029692085.1 of Gymnothorax javanicus. NCBI lineage: Eukaryota > Metazoa > Chordata > Actinopteri > Anguilliformes > Muraenidae > Gymnothorax > Gymnothorax javanicus. Next base: position 53,521,219 of record CM056202.1, read on the forward strand.
CATAACTCACCATCGGAGTGGTGCTAGTTCATCCACCCTTCTGTAATTTCATCTGTCTGTCCATGAATAAAAGTCGGTCAGTTATGCACTCAGCATGATGTGGAACAATTAATTGGGCTAGAAGAGGTAAAGGATTATGTTCTCCTTGCAGTAATTTCTGAGACTGGCATTCGACCCTCCTTATATTCAAAATAGACATCTGCCAGGAACTTTATTTGAGGTTGGTGGAAGTTTCCAACAACTAATAACTTTTATCTTTTATGCCATGTTATTTTCAATATAAAGCACTGTGAAAATATATCAGGAAAAAAAATACCTGGAAATTTAAAATCTCTGACACTTGCTTGGATCTATGGAGTATTGATCGAACAAACTCCACTGAGGTCATCCTATGAATGAATGAAGTTTTAGAATTGTCACTAAAAGAGGTATAAGTTACTTGACCTAGTACTTGAAAACACGGTCTATTTTTTTTTTTTTTTTTTTTTACAATTTTTTGTTTTGCCATGTGATCACACTTTTGTCCATTTTGTGTAAATTAAGGTCATATTCTTTTTTTTTCTCCAAATGCATAATCATTAATAAATGGCACATATTGACTAATTATGATTCTCAAAAACATGCCATTAATTTCTAAAATAATTTAGTATTCTCTCTGAAAAAAAATAATTTTTTTCAGTGCGGGCAATTTAAAAGCATAGTGCTGTGGTTTGGAAACTGATTTGGCACTGTTGGGCTGGTAATTCAGAGGTTTTTGATTCCCAAATGAGGTACTGCTGTTGTTTCCCTGAGCAGAGCACTTAATCCAAATTACTTCAGTAAGATATCCACCTGTCTGAATGAATAGAGAGCAAAAATTAAGTTGTGAAGGCCATAATGAATGAGAGCACCTGTTAAAAGCCTAAATAAAAATGCAGTTTTGAATCAGTGCTTTTGGCTCCTGAGTCACTGCTGAAGCACACAAACCAGGTGTTCAAAGGCTTGGATCAGCTAGAATTTTAATCACCGGGGTCATTCTGGTATATAAAGCCAACAGGAAAATAGCCTATATATTTGCAGCTGAGGATTTCTTTGTGCTTCCTTCATTGATTAACTTTTTTATTCCACTGCCATTGGTCTGATAATCACCGTACAGTCCGGCAGATAATTTTATCATCAAAAAGGTTCCTCTGCTAGAATCTTCGATTGATGAAACTATACTCTCGGATTGCAGGGCCATTGTTGCGTTCTCTCAGTGAAACAGTGTTGTGCCAGCAAGCTTATTTTGTTTGGAGATAGGAAAATAGGCAGGGTGAAAACCAAATACTTGTTCTTTAGAGCAGAATAATCTGTCTTTATTGAATAAAATGAATAGCAGTGGAATGGAAAACAGGATTATGGGAAATAATATCATGAGAAGATGAGACAGTTTTAGCCATTTATATGTACCATAACTGGAATGGTCTAACTGAAGAAAAAAAAACATTCCAATGCAATATATTATTAAAGTGAAGACTGCACAGCCACAGAGGATGCTCTCGAAATGCAATGCTGTATGAAACTAAATTTTCATTGTGAATGTGACATAAATGTGAGAGAATAATGACATTGAAAAAGACAGCTTAGGCTCTTGTTTGATTAACAGGTTATAAGCACACTTGAATATGTCAAAATTCCATGAATAAAGAGGGGAAATGGTAATTCTAGGGAATAATCTCCAATAACAGAGATTTTACTGTGCCTGTTAGCTTCATTCAACTAAGTTCCATTATTAAGAAACTGCAGCGCTGTATGACCTCACCCTTGGGTGCTAAGCACTTCACATACTTAAATGCTCAACTTAGCAATATAAACGTTTTTCAAACAGTTGCAAGGATTATGTTCTCAGCACATTGCATTCATTTAGCATTCGCTGATTCACAAGGAATTACAATACAAGTGAACAAATAGGCTAATTTGTTTGATTTCTATGACCAATACCACCCTATTATATCAACCTTCAACTGAGGGAAAAATCTGACCCCTATTAGTCAGAGATATCAGTTTCTGTCAGGACTGCTCACGTGCCTGAATGAACATTTCTGAAAAAATTTTCTGGTTTGGCGCTGAAAATATCTGCTCTCCTTACTACAATGCAAGCACCACCATGTACGTTGCTATCCTATGGTGAGCACAATGAGCCTTCTCCTCTAAATGGGAGGAATAAAAAAAAAAAACCCTCAATAATACAGAGAAGCAGATCTAAACAAAAGGTGGTGGCTGGCTTGGTTGACGGTCAGCACAATTATGTGGCAGAAAGCTAGGCATGCAGCTCAGAAAGGCAATAAACTCAGAATAGTAAAAATACTAGTCTAACTTAGTGATGTTATGCCAACTGGTTCCATAGGACTGAATTAAGTAACTTCCAATCAATAACATTTATTAAAAAATTGGCTAAAATTGACTTTTTGCGGAGGATGAAAATAGATGTGGCTCTTTTTCAGGAAACTCATCTACTGGAAAGGGATGTCTCCAGACTTCATGATAAATTCTATCATGTTATTGCTTCCTCCTCTAATTTGAAAAAAACAGAGGAGTAGCGATTATTGCTAAGCGTAGTTTTCAGTTTACAATTTAAGGCTCTGGGAAGGATTCTGAGGGTAGAGTAGTCTTTATTAAAACTCTAGTAAATAATAAAAAATTAGCTTTTATTTCTGTTTATGCCCCTAACTCCTTTGATAGAAACTTTTTTGATTATCTGACTAAACTTATGCTGGATTTATCTGATTTTGGTCTAATAATAGGAGGTGACTTTAATGCGGTCTGGTTACACTCATTAGATAGAACTGGGGGCAAACCAGCGTCTTGCTTCCTCTGTATTAAGGAAATGGGCTTCAGACTGTGCTGTAGTAGATGCCTGGCGGACAGCTAATCCCTCTCTAAGGGAGTTCTCTTGTTTCTCATCACGTCATAGAACTTTTTCCCGCATAGATTACATTTTCATTTCTAAACATTTATTTGAAAAAGCTTCTGATTTTGCTCTTCTTCCTATGTCTCTTTCTGACCATAGGGCTGTATTTGGCAAACTGGCAATCCCTTCTGGACCCAAACAAGCGGCCCGTTGGCGGTTTAATTCCACTCTATTGCAGAATGAATCTTTTCTAAGGGAAATGAAAGAACAACTGGACCAATTTTTAGCGTTAAATAGACCCTCTGTTGATGATCCCAGGGTACTCTGGTCAGCTGTAAAAGGGTTCATAAGGGACAAAACAATTGGATTTGCCTCTAATCTAAACAAAACAAGATGGCAGCACATTGTAGATTTAGAAAACAAAATTGCAACTTTAGAGAGTTCTTTGTCTCTGAATGCTACCTCTGACCTTATCCTCGAGCGAGACCTGTTAATTAAAGACCTTAACCAATTACTCAGGAACAAATCTGATTTTCTCATTCATAGGACTAGGCAACTTGATTACTTGTACAGTGCCCAACCAAGTCATCTACTGGCTTTGAAACTTAAAACCAATGAACAATTGGCTAACATATCATCTGCTAAATCTTCCACAGGTAAATTGTGCTTTGCTCCAACTGAAGTAAATGATATTTTTTGCTCATTTTACTCCAATTTATACTCCTCTGAGTTTATTTATAATGAGCATGCATGCAAAAGCTTTTTGAACCCCCTTCAACTTCCAAAGCTTCCTTATGAATCTGCCCTTGAACTTGATGCTCCAATAACCCTGAGTGAATTGCACAAAGCCCTAGTGAGCATGAGTAAGAATAAATCCCCAGGGCTTGATGGTATAACCCCAGAGTTTTATCTGGCATTCTGGCCTCAAACTGGTCCTCTTTTACTGGAGATGATTCATTCTACAATTAATAATGGTTCTTTTCTTAAGAATACTAATATTGCTATTATTTCTTTACTTTTAAAAAAGGGTAAGGATCCTTCTGAGTGCTCGAGTTATCGTCCTATTTCAATTTTAAATGATGATACTAAGTTATTCGCCAAAGTCTTAGCTTCCCGATTGGAACCACATTTGTCTACTCTAATTCATGCGGATCAGACTGGCTTCATTAAGAGGCGCCTTGCCTCAGATAATGTCCGCCGCCTTCTCCACATCATAGAAGCTTCCAACACCGCAGATTCTTCAAATGCCATTTTGTCACTTGATGCAGAGAAGGCATTTGATCGCCTTGAGTGGCATTTTCTGTGGCAGGTTCTGCATCATATGGGCTTTGGACATAACTTTTTATCTACGATTCAAACTTTATATACTGGCCCAACTGCAATGGTGTTGACAGGGAGCACCTGTTCTAGGCAATTTCCTATTTCTAGAGGATCTCAACAGGGTTGTCCCCTCTCGCCTTTGTTGTTTGTTTTATCTCTTGAGCCTCTTGCCCAGGCAGTTCGGCAGTCAATCAGCCATAACCCTATTATTATACAAAATACCAAACACTTTATATCTGTGTATGCAGATGACATCCTTCTTTTCCTCCATAATGTTTGTCATAGTCTTCCTCACCTTTTAAACATCTTCAAGGACTTTGGCCAGGTTTCAGGATACAAGATCAATTGGGAAAAATCTGCATTATTACCTCTGAACTCCTCCACTGGACAGGTTCCTACCACCGCAGCCACACTAAACATACCAGTTGTCCAGACGTTTAAATATCTAGGAGTCTCAATTTTTCCTACAGTTTCAGCCACAGTGACTAACAATTATAAGAAAGTACTTGCAGAGGTGGAAACTAGTCTTCAAAAGTGGAGCTCCTCATCTTTGTCTTTTCACTCCCGCATTTCAGTAATTAAAATGAATACTCTCTCCCGAATAAACTTTGTTAGTTCTATGCTTCCTCTGGCACCTCCCAAAGGTTATTGGAAGAAAATTCACTCACTACTCTCTAAATTTATTTGGGCTGGTAAAAGACCCAGAATTAAATTATCTGTCCTTCAGAGACCAAAGAAATTTGGTGGTTTAGGACTCCCAAACTTTCAATTGTATCATTGGTCCTTTGTGTTGCGCCCTCTCTCCACCTGGTTTGATACAGCATCTTGTGTATCCTGGCGTCCCATTGAGGAAAGTATTGTTCAGCCCCATCGATTACAAGATCTTATTTACTCCAATATCTCTATTAAACAATCTAAGCTGAAATTTGGGTCTATCATCACCGAAGTTAATTTCCACCTGGAGTGCTGTTGAAAAATGTTGTGAAGTGTCTCCCAATTGGTATCTCCAGTCACCCATATTCTTAAACTCTCGTCTCCAGCTGGGAGGGCGTCCTATATATTTTTCCAGTTGGGCAAATAACGGTATATTTACATTATCTGATATTTTTGGGGCTGAAGGTCTCCGCTCATTCTCAGACATTCAGAAACTCTTTAACTTACCTGGTTCCTCCTTTTTCTTTTATCTTCAGTTGCGTACGGCAATGCGTACTTATGGGGTGCCTTGGGATGGCACACTAGGTTTACACCCTTTTCATAAGGCTCTGACTGGGAGTAAGGGTTTGGTTTCTACTGTTTATGCCATTTTGATGCAGGCACCAAACAAACCACTCTCTCTTGACAGAGTTTGGAAGCAGGACCTCCCATCTGATGACAATAATCTGGACTGGCACTTGATCTGGCAAAACTTGTCTTTTTCTTCCAGAAACCCCAACCACCGAATTATTCATTACAATTTCATACATGGGTCATATCTCACTCCACACAGTTTGTTCAAATTTAAAGCTTTACCCTCTCCTAATTGCACTCTGTATTCGCAAAAGAGCTTAGGCACCTTTTTCCATATGGTTTGGGAGTGCCCAGGTGTTGTGGTTTTCTGGAAGAATGTTTGTAGTGTGCTGTCCATAATATTGTCTAAGCAGATTCCTTACTCACCTACCATCTTATTACTTAATGATTCTTCTGGTTTGAACCTACCTGCTAAACTTAAACGCCTTTTTTTGGCTGGTCTCACTGCCGCTAAAAGGCTGATAGCATGTAGATGGAAACCCCCTCATTTGTTATCCTTAAATAAATGGTTGTTAGATTTCATAGATATAGCCATTATGGAACGTTGGGCAGCTAACTTGCACCGAGCCAAACCTGAAAACATTTCATGTTGGGATGATGCTATCTCCACTCTAAAATCTTTATTTTAGCCATCTCCTCTTCATACTTTGGGTCCTGTGGGTGGGTGGGGGGAGGGGGGATGTGGCACTCCTTGTATGTATTATTTATTTTTCCTTTTTTTTTCTTTTTCTCTTTTTCTCTCTCCTGGTTTTATTTACTTATTCTGTATTTATTTATTTTTTGATAAAGATTATTGAGTTTGTCACGACATTGACTCCATTCAAGAGGTCCAGCCCCCTTTCAAGGGCCCTATAGGCGTTGGGTTTTGAGGGCAGTATTGGTTGAGGCTTGTTTAAAAGCTCTGAATTGCTATGTGTATATATGTGTGTTCACATGCATGTTTGTATGTACATTAGTGTACATCAGTGCACTTCATAGAGACAAAGCCTGTGGACCCCTTGAGATTTGGGGGGCGGGAGGGGAATTGTCTATCTATTTTTCATTATTATTTTTTATTTATTTTTTTTTCTTTCTTTTTTATTTTTTTTCTTTTCGTCAACACTCAATATTGTTTATGTCTGGTTGGTAGTATTGCCATTTTTATTTATTAATTTATTATTATTGTTATGTTACACTACCATTCTATTTTCTTTGTTGCTGTTGGTATTATTGTCTAATTGATGCTTGCCACATCTCTTTGTTTGTTTGTTTGTTTTAAACTAAATGGAAAAACCAATAAAAAATTGATCACAAAAAAAAAAAAAAAATTGGCTAAAAGCTAAACATGGTCATTTCTGACCACATAGATAATCCGTCAAACAACAACACCAATTGTAAACAAACAAAGCCTTGCCTCCTTCCCTCTCCCTCTTCCGGACTCTTGGGCTGGTGCCTTACGTCCTGTGTCATTCAGTGATTGTGTAGCTGACATTACAAATTATGGGAAATAATACATCAAATAAACTGAATTCAGGTTCATTTCCAAGCTTTAGAAATAAAACCAGAATTTGTATTTATTATTTCATAGATAAAGGCATGGAACTTGGGCTTCACACGAACTTGTTTGGCATGAACTCCTGCCTGGTTGCATCTGTTTTGTTCAGTTCTGTAGCCATCAATGTGACTATTGACTATTGATCACCATCGTCGTGGGAACATCGCAGGGACGGACAGTTCGGGCTAGTGCATAGTATTTCTATCTTTAATGTAGTAATTTCATTGTCTATCCATTCTTGTTTTATTGTAATTGCTACGTTCATTCGCTCAGTAATTTAATTAATTGTTTAAATTTAATCATTCTTCTAAATTTGAATATTCCATAATATTCTGGAACACACTCCTGTCCGTCACATAAACTGGGGGCTCGTCTGGGATAACAACATTTTTGTGTATTGAGCCACTGAATGTAGCAAAATGGCTGAGCTTGCTGAATTTGTCAAAAATCCCTCCCTTGGCATTTTGGAAACTTTCAAGAAAGACCAGTTATTGGAGATCACCAATATCCTCAAGATTGACGTGAAAAGATCTATGCGGAAATTTGACATCAAGAAATTGATTGTGGAAGCTTTGGTTGATGAAGACCTGTTGGTAAAAGAAGCTTTGCAGGATTATAGTGATCCCCAAGACCCCTTTGTGGTGGCTGATAGAGAGCTTCCGCTCAAGGAATTAGAACTTGAACAACGCCGAATAGAAGCGGAAACTGAAAGGTGCCGAATAGATACCGAGGTTGAAATGAAAAGAATGGAAACAGAAGCTCATCTCAAACATCAAGCCACCAACGAGGAAGCCCAACGCAAATTTGATTTTGGCAAACATGTCAGACTGGTACCACCATTTAATTAAAATGCGGTGGACAAATATTTTGTCAATTTTGAGAGGATTGCCAGCAGTCTTGAATGGCCTGTGGAGGCATGGCCACTTCTGTTACAAAGTCTGTTAAAAGGCAAAGGCCAGGAGGTGTTCACTCCACTTTCGTTGCATCAGAGTCAGGATTATGTGGTTGTCAAGGCCACTATCCTGAAGGCCAATGAATTGGTACCAGAGGCTTACCGCCAAAAGTTTAGAGGTTATCGGAAACAAGATCATCAAACTTATGTGGAGTTTGCCCATGAAAAAGAGGTACTGTTTGACTGCTGGTGTACCTCCAGTAAAGTCAACAATGATTTCAATAAATTGAGGCAAACTATCATGCTTGAAGAATTCAAGAGATGTGTTCACAATGACCTCAAAACTTACATGAATGAACACAAGGTTGACACACTTGTAGAGGCAGCCATTCTGGCTGATGATTATGTTCTCACTCACAAGTGAGTGTTTTCCAAAAACGGTGACAATAGTAGACCAAAAAAAAAAAAAAAAAAATCCAGGTGAAAGGTCTGATTCCACTGGTAATCGTGATAAGTCCAATGTTAAGGATGGTCAGGAAAAGAAGTAGGAAAAGGGTCAGTCTAAGTCCAATCCAGTTTGTTTCTATTGTAAGAAACTAGGTCATGTGATGTCTGATTGTTTTGCTTTGAAGAAAAAGACGCAACCTGATGTTAACCCTAATGCATTTGTTTCCTCCAAGAAGCCTCGATCTCATGAGACACCTCTTGTTCCTGAACATCATGTTGAGAAGTCTGACATCAGAAAGGAATTCACTCCTTTTGTGTCTGAGGGTTCTGTGTCACTTGTTGGTCAAACCGATTCAGTGCCGATCAAGATTTTGTGTGATACTGGGGCAACTCAATCTTTGTTGTTTGAAGGTACATTGCCTTTTGATTCGAGTTCTGCCCCTGGTGAATTTGTTACCTTGCAAGGTGTTGAATGTGGTTTTGTGACAACTCCCTTACACTATGTTGTGCTGAAGTCAGATTTGGTGTCAGGTTCTGTTGTGGTTGGGGCTGTTCCAGAGTTACCGGTGAAAGGTGTGTCTTTGTTGTTGAGAAATGGATTGGCTAGAGGTAGGGTGGTTGCTGAGCCCAGAGTGGTCTGTGAGCCAGTCCCATTGTCCAATAGTGACATTGTTGTGGAAGAGAATCCTGAGGTTTTTCCTTCTTGTGCGGTGACCAGAGCTCTGGCTAAGAAAATGGCCGAATTGCAGGATGTTAATGTTGAAGATGACATTGTGGATTTGTCAGGGACATTTTTAGATTCCAAGGAGGATCTTCGTCGATCTTCTGATCCCAGTAAGGATCTTGCTCAACATTCTGATTACCCATTATTGCCCATTCCTGGAAGCCCTCTGCAGGCGAGGCACCATAGTCCGTATGAGATCATCCGTAAGGTTATTGATGTAGACTACATCATCAGGACTCCTGATTGTAGGAAGGCCTCGCAGCTGTGCCACATCAACATGCTGAAGGAGTACCATCAATGCATAAAAATTTGTCATACATTCCAACTTTTTCTTTTACGGAGGGAATGTGTTACATTATGACGGTTTATAATACCTGATTGTATTATTTTGCTCAGCCAGTAGTTTCTATATGCTTATGTAAGGGTAATGAATATTCATGAGTGCTTGTAAACATTATGACTAGCCTGGGAACACCATAGATTCTTCCATCTAGAAAGTTCTATTGTCTGCAAGATTCTTCAAGAGCCATCTGGAAAGTTCCATCACCTTCAAGATTCTTCTTTATGACATCATGCAGGTTTCTTCTATGACATCATACAGGAGTACAAGGCCTATATAAAAGGAACTTGCAGCCAATGGACTATGGATTGTTTCCGGTCTGCTACACCTGGAAGCTAGATCGGCTTTGCTGGGTGCAATCGGACTTAGGATTATACAGATACCTCTTGGGTATGGACTCTGCGGTTATCAGGATCACTGCATCGAAGACATCAGATTCCAGTGGATTTTCACCATCGTCGTGGGAACATCATAGGGACGGACAGTTCGTGCTAGTGAATAGTATTTCTATCTTTAATGTAGTCATTTCATTGTCTATCTATTCCTGTATTATTGCAATTGCTAAGTTCATTCGCTCAGTTATTAAATAAATTGTTTAAATTTGATCCGTCTTCCGAATTCGAATCTTCCAGAATATTCTGGAACACACACCTGTCCGTCACAACTAGCAGTGGATGGTAGCTATTATGCTGCCGCTAGCTCGCAGATGTTCCCATGCAAAACCAGCCCCATAAATGGTCACATAAGAATAAACTATGGCTGTAGATCCTGCAACTCCTACAGGTACCTGATTTCCCTTGTTTTGTTTTAAACCATTTTATTAATCAATCGCTACTGGGCTATTAAAAGAAAAGCAAGCAAGGCAAAGTCTGTCGCGAACCCATGTGGCTCATCAGGCCAGTGATTAACTCCAGTCTCTGTAGCATGAAGCGACTAGGAGTATTGCTACTCCCCCTGGACGCGATGCTAGTTCTGTGCAGGTTTCCCCCAGCTCTTAGTCAGGTTCCCCAAATAATTTTCTGGTATCCAATTATTCACCTGAGTGGAGTGAGGCACTGTGGGAGTGAAGTGTTTTTGCCCAAAAACACACCATGAAAGCCATGGCAAGGACTTGAACTAAGTACCTTTTGATCCCAAGTCAAACACACTTAACCTAAGATGGAAAAAGGCCACTTTTATGATGCTGTCAATATGAGCTGAGAAAAAGAGTTCTGAATCAAAAGTGACTCCACATTTTAAGCATCAGCTTTGGCAGAGACAGGGAGGCCATCCAAGTTGAGAGAAGACTTAAAGACTGTGGGCTCTATCTTTCACACTGCCCTACCCGTTGCCACTACCCGCTACCCGTGAATTACTCATTTAGCAGCTTCCACTATCCCTAAATGGTATCTTGCAGCCACACTACCCGCTATGCATTATGCCGACTACCTTATTTGCGCCTGGAGGTGTGCCTGTGGGCGTGTTTATGCGCTTTCCCTACAATTGCTATTTTGACCACACACGTTAGGAAAAGCGTATAGCGGGTCCTCAAACCACCCGCTACCCATTTGGGCTTTAACAAGAGCGTGCCCAGGCGGCTTCAATGCGCGTCCACTAGGACACATGTGGATGTGCACATGCGGCTCCACTTCCCGAATTAACTCGCCTATAAAAAGCCATCTTGCTTTAGCCTCAGTTGAACCCCTGAGAAAATGGCAGAGATAGTACTAAATCGCCTTGATCGCCAGTTAAATAATATAAGATGCCCAGAACGCGTGTACCGCCAGCGCACCAGCTACCTGGGCCTTTCAGGTAAGTCTATATTGTTTGTATTTTGTATCAATCATTTTTTCCGCTTTTATAATAATATATAATTACTATATATAATATATATTAATGATATATATTATATATAATATTCTAAAATCATAATAATTCAATACAAGTATTATTTCCCACAGAACGAGAACGCGTGACAAAACTGCGCCTCTCCCGTCAGGCAGTGACGGAATTGTGTCACCTAGTTGCAGATGATGTAGACACCGCTGCCAGCTGTCCGTATGCCTTGCCCGTTGCTGCTAGGGTTACTGTGGCGCTATTTTTCTATGCTAGTGGGTCATTCCAACACCCACTCAGCTCAATTGGAGGCATGACCCAATCTGCCGCAAGCTTGGCTATAACTGCAGTCACTGCCAGCATAGTGCGACATGCCTGTAGGTACATCACTGGCATCCCTGTGACACCCGAGAGACAAAGCAGGGTAAAGCGGGATTTTTTGGCAAGATATGGGTTCCCTAGGGTTCTGGGTGCCGTCGACTGCATACACGTTCTGATTCGGACTCCGGCTCTGAACAGTGGCGCCTATGTGAATCGTGAGGGAACCCATTCCATCAACGTCCAGGTGATTTGCGATGCATGGGGTTACATTAAATGGTTGCAGTCAATGTAGGCATTTATTTGGCTGTGGAAGTGCATGGCGAAACACATTTTTTTCTTTTTCTATTTTTTTTTTAAGTTTCCATCACAAAAGGGGTAGGCTTGATGTTTTTTTTTTATTACATACCAAACATTAAACGAAATGTCAATGTCAAATAATAATAAAAATAATAATAATAAAATAATACAATTCATGATTAACTTAACAAAAACAGATCCTCCCCTGTCTGGATTTGACCTCATGCATGAGCAATTTTACTTTGTCTTCGGAGAAACGTGGCGACCTTCCTCTCTCCATCACGGGTTTTGGTTTGAGGATTTGGGATAGCGCAGCCTGCTCCTAAAGGCAATGGCACCTGGCACACTGATTGGTTTAACTGGCGTAACGCCCAAACCACGCCTATGCATAATATGACGGGTAGCGCAGGTGCTTTAGGGATATAGGCAGGTGTGCAAGATAGCAACTTTTGTGGGGGAACGCCTCTTACGCAATGCTAAATCCCCAAATAACGGGTTTAGGGACTCTGGCGTAAGATAGGGCCCTGTGTCTCTTAGCAATTTGGTACCTATAACCAATATTTCAGTCCACATTTAATAAGAGAAAATTTTGGGTCTTCCAAGCTGAACAGCTTTAAGACACATCCCTAAACTATTAAGCTGATCCTTTTCGCCTGGCATAAAAGATATAGATATATGCGGCTGCATGTAATGTGCACTACAATGGTATTTAACAGCATGTCTACTTATGTCTCCAAGGAGAAGCATGAACAGAGAAAACAGCAAAGGATCCGGAACAGATCCTTGAGGTATTCCAAATTTTACCCTGGAATACTCTGATGACTTGTTATTTACCCTAACAAACTGTTGGAGAGATTAGAGTTAAGCAACATAACAGCAGGCCTGGAAATACTTAGTTGATTTTTCTGACCAGTAAGAATATGAAGAATATGAAAAAGAATATGGCGGTCTATGGTATCAAAGGCAACACTTAACTCATTCCCTACGGCAAACCGCTGCCAACGGTGCGGCAAATTCTACCATTCCCTACGGTAAGCCGATGCCAGCAGTGTGGATGACCATTCGCAGTCCGATTAAAACACAAAATCAGTAGACAATCGCGGTCATGGGCCACCTGTACTTCAATACTTTATATTGTGTAATTTTCGGGAAAAGTGTTCCATACAAATGCGACAATTTTATATAAAAGTATTCCGTAGGGAATAAGTTAAATCAAGAAGGGCAAGAACAGAGATGCAGCCTCAATCCATTCAGGGAAATAAATCATTCATAACTCAGCTGAAAGCTGTTTCCATTCTGCGATGCTTTCTACACCCACTTATACCTTATTAGTTTGCTTGGAAGAGGACAGCTGTTGAGCGACACATTTTTCTAGGACTTGAGGTAGAAATGGGAGGTTTAAAATCAGCCTGTTAGTGGCCAGGATAGTGGGATCCAATTTTTTTTTTTTTTTGAGTGGAGGCTTGATCTCGGTCATCTTAAATTAAGTGGGACCATAACCTGAAATCAGTGAAGAATTAATTATGTGTAATTGGACCGCCAAGAAAAATCAGTCCTTCACTAGCTTTATGAGGAATGGGACTAGGACATATGCTGATGACTTGGAAGAAAAGACTTACCGGGCAAATTCACTCAGAGAGACTGGATAAGAGAATTAAAGCTTGTTTTTGTGTCCAGTCGGAGGTTCCATCTTATCAAAATTGCCATGGCAAACTGCAAGAAGCGATGATCTCCAATTCCTATTATTTTGCCACTAAAGAAGGTTAAAAAAAAAAAAAATCCACTGCTGCTATAGCCTGGAATCCATACATATCAAGTGCTGGTCGCTCCCAACGGTCACTGACTGATATCAGCAAGTGACCGTTGGGAGCGACCAAAGCTTGATATGGATGGATTCCAGGCTACTGCTGCTAGAGACTGGAAAAAGAGGGTTAATTACATTCTGGTCATTAGTTAGTTTGGAAACTATTTTGTGCAGAAATGGAGAATTAGTTTCATTATCCTGCATATACTTTTCAAAGTAACAAGACTAAGCATAAGAGAGGGAATGCTTACATGCCACAAGGCTCACTTTCTGAGCATGGTGATTACCTGGAGAGCAACTAGTTGACAGGATTTTTTTTTTTTTTTTACGAGGCTGTATCTAGTTGGTGTACCACAAGTCCAGTCTCCTCTTCCAAGAAATCGTGTTACATTTTAGTACAATAATTATATTGAGGATTTGACATAGAGCATTAGCAAACTCTTCTGCTGCACAATCAATGCACAGGGGGTTAACCAGACCATCAACATCAAATTAAGTTGAAATCAAAATGGAGGCAATAAGAATACGACCTGTGTAGATCATACTCTCTGAAACTACAGCATTGACTAATTACATTGTGACAAGAAAATGATCAGAAAAGCTGGGATTATGTGAAAACATGTTCATTTGGTCAATACCAAAGCTTATAGGGAACCTATCACTGAAAAAAACAACTCAAAGATTTACTTGTAACAATTTGCACTCAAAATTTTTGAATAAATTTTACTGCTGTAATATCAACTAAAACTTCCTTAATAGTATTAAGTAAAATCTACTTACTTCTTATGGTAACATTTGTGAAAATATTAGGTAAGTGTTACTTAGTTTTACTGATGTTTCAATTTTTATTACTCACACAAATTAAGTAAAATACAGTATATTTTTTGTATGCATATACATTTACAATTTTAAAATATTGAGATTTTATTTATCTTTGATATTCACTGTCATAAAATTATCAAGTACTTCTTATCTTTTTTTTCTGTTTGATAATTTTAATAACTTAGTTGTTTGAAGTTATACTACCTAATCTACACTGAAAAAACGAACTTGGTGGTATAGTAAAATATGCTAATTGAACCATCCTAATGTCTATAATAAAATGTTAAGTTTCAGCGGGAACTAGATTTTATCAAGTAAAATTACATGTATGTACACAATTTATTCATGAATTGAAAATACCTCCAGAATCTCTCAGGTAAGTAACAGCTTTATCCATAAACGCGTGTAGTTTGTTGGTTTCTTAGTCAATGTTAAGAAACTTTCACACCGGACACGAAACAAATTTTTAGCACAACATATTACATTCAAAATCAATGCAAAGACGCAAATACACGCCTTTATAGATAAAGCTGTTACTTACCTGGAAGATTCCGGAGATATTCGCAACTCTGACTGCCAACATACGTCAGTGCGCCGTACTTTTGTTGGTCCCAAGGCGCATGCGCTGATTCAAACACACTCTAAAATTGTGTTGTAAAATTTACTCAGCATTTTAGTGTTTCTAACAGGGAATAAAAAACATTTAAATGGTATGAGAAAATAAGACTTACTCATTCCACACAGTCATTTTCAATACATGAATAAATTGTGTACAAACGTGTAATTTTACTTGATAAAATCTAGTTCCCGCTGTAGACATTAGGACGGTTCAGTTAGTGTATTTTATTACACCATCAAGTTTGTTTTTTCAGTGTATGAAACAATTTTTTAAAGTTATGTATTCCTGGAAATCCAGAAAGGAGGGTAATACATTTTTAGAAAAAGAAGAAAAAAAATGTTTAACCTTCTGAGGAACAGGATTTTCTGACTGGGCATTCTCTCTATGAAATGAGTTTTGTTGTGATAGGTCAGTGAACAGAACCGTGTAATTATGTCTGGTTTTTAAGACTAATAACATGAAATAAAGCTAAATGTGTCACTGCAGACGTGTATTTCTCCTTTATTGCCTTTTACATGTAGCATAGTCCTTAAAAAACAAGCTTGGTCTTTGTACCGGGGGGTCGGTCAATTTTAGAAGAGCACAAGTTCAAAGGCCAAAATTGTCATTTATAAATTAAAAAAATGTATGCGGGCTAAAAAGACTGATTGGTATGGTTTTGAACATTTTACTAGGTATGCCAACAAGTTTCCATAAGCAAAAAAACTGATATTCTGATCCCCAGTATTTTTTGAAATGCTCAACTTCACTCCTTCTAAAAGGAAAAATTGGACTTGCGCACTTCTGGAAATAAGCCCTGCAATTTTCCACTCAATTTTTGATCACTGGGTGCATCAGGGAGATTTTACCAGCTGCGGAAGGGCACATTTGTCCTCCTCGTTGACAAAGATGAACACAATTCAACCATCATTCAGGCCTTTTATCAATGAGACAATTCGATAGCCCAATTTTTAACCAAGTAGGCCTAAGAGTATTACTGGTTTATAAACAATTAGGCAGTATTTCCCATCTTTTCTTAGCAAGAGTTTTGTGCAAAAGGAATTGCAGGCCTGTCCCATATAGACACCCATCCCATAAACCAATTGAGCTCACTGATTTAAGTAAATAAAAGCTCTGGCCAGGTCTTACAGTATAATAATTATGGCAACCTAATGGCAATGGTATAAATAATGCAGAAACGCATAAATATAATCAAATACCACAAAATTTCTCTTGGAGAAGGGCCCCCTATTCCTCCGCTTTGTCTGAGGATGGTCTCCCAGGACACCCCACCCCAGTGCCAACCCCCCAAACATGCCTTTAATTCTCTGCCTATGGAGAAAATGTGATTTCTTCTCGAGTTTTGTCTGTATCACATCAAATGAGTCAATGCTACCGCCGTTTTGAATTTCGATCATTGTTCCTTTATGAGAGTTATAGGCTCACTTTCCTGTCTATAACTTATCAGACAGTAAGGATTACTCCCGCATCTAGCTACGAGAGATTCATAAGTACCTCAGTTTTACTCTGTGGCTTGGGCACTGAGTGAAAGGAGTTGCCACAGATAACAGCAACGCCACCCCCTTCCTGACCGAGATGTGGATTTTGACTATATACACTGTTATAAATTGACTGAATTTAACAGTTAAATTAACGCATTGTCTCCTTGTTGTTTTGTCTGTAAGTAGACTCCTGTGCGCATTTAAATGTGGTTTACAGTTACAATATACGGAACCTCTGTAATAAACTGGCAGTAAATTTACAGTAAAAATAACTGGCAAAAAAGGTGCCAGTTTATGACAGTGTATAAAACCAGGTGGAGAGAATTCATTCAAGCTATTCTCATCTGGACACAGACAAGTTTCTGTGAGACACTACATCAATACAATTATCAGGGATTAATTCGTTTCGAGGAGGTGTTATAGGGATTTCATATTAAGTAGTCCAGATTTAAGAGTAGAATTATTATTCACACAGGTATTCTTTTTATGTGAATCAAGTTTTTGTGGCTGACTCCGCGATTCTTCCCATTTAAGATAATTGGGATTTGGGGAATACAAACAGTTTCTATAAAGTTTGACCTAATTTATTATTTGTCTAAGCTGGAAGCACTGAATGGTTGCCATCAGCTTTTAACTCTTGGTGGTCCATTGCAACAATTTAAACATAGAAACATACCTCCCAAGTTTGAAGGAACCAAATGCTGGTCCGTGTTGGGCAAACATTGCTTTCCTTATCATTCTGTTGAACAGGTGGCCAGACTGGGAGACTTTTACATGCCATGTAACCAGGCCACCCTGCCCACACACGCACGTTCACGCACACAGATACATGCATGCGCGCACACACACACGCACACTCAGTAGTACATGTTGGCAGAGGCAAAACAAATATGCACTTCAATATAGGCACTAGTCACTACAACACTCACTCCAATGTCACATGGACACTCCGTATGAATCCGACAGTCACAGCATTATTCCATTTCACATATGGGTGTTCACCATATAAGTCATCACCAGCAGTCCTTTTCTCTCCCCTACATACCACTGAAACCTCTCACCAAAATGTGCCCCTCAGTACTACAGTCACAACATGACTACTGACATAATGCAATGGTATTAAGGATCTGATTATCATAGCAGGGAATACTAATGAACCCCAACCTGGATCCAATGTTGAAATATACAATAGCTTTCATGTTTGGGCTGGCATACACAACAGTACCGCAACAGACAGCAAAATTCAACAACACTAACACTGTAGTGCCCAGAAGGCCATTATTACAACTACATGAGAGCCATTTATGTCAACTGCCAGTGCCTGGTTTTCATATGTCTGCAACTTGTTACAGGTTGGTGATTAATAATAAAGATTAAATACCATTCTTGTAATGCAATCCCAATGAACATGCAAATAACTCATGTACCACCAATCACATGCCCTATTTAGCCATTGCTCTGTACCTTCTGCCAATGGTTGTGCACTGGCCTCTATTTCTGAAGCACCACCAGGACTGCTATCAACACCACCACCACCACCACCACCACCTTTGAATAGCAAACATATTCGAGATGAATCTAAACCGAGTTGCATGTTTCCATTACCTCGAATATCAATTTTCAGTAATGTGTCAGCTGTTGAATGTATTAGCGCTAGTATTGGTGCTTCCCGATTAATATCGACTGCGTCCATATGTGTGCATTCATATAACAGTGTAAATTCAATCCGAATACCGCATAGCTAGCTAGCTAATCATTTATTTACTTTTTCATTCACATTCTTATTCCTTCTGCTGCTTTTCCACCGAATGCAAAACGAATTTTTCGCGCGATAGATCGCATTCAAAGTCAATGCAAAGACGCGCGTGTATTCGCATCTTTGCACTGACTTTGAATGTAATCTGCCGCACGAAAAATTCGTTTAGCGTTCGGTGAAAAAGCAGCTTAGATTAATTGTAGACTTCGTCACAATTTCGTAACTTTTCAGACTTGTCAGATAAGATCAAAAATGTTCGCTTAGTTGCTGTTATTTCGTATTTGAATGACAGCGCCGAACAAGCACATATTAGATAACTCACTTGCAGAAGCATCGCAACTAGAACTCCTCTCCTGAACAGTCAGACCAATACACGCGCGAGTCGCCACACCCCCTCCTCAACATGCTGCCTGAGTACTCGGACTGTTGGGGCGGGGTGTTAATCAAGACAAACCAATCACGTCTTGAGCTCCTGACAGGCTGCTGGCCTCTGATTGGCCTGGCCTGTCTAGCTGACTTTAAAAAAAAAAAGGTCAGACAGGCGAGCCAGCCGGAGCGGACCGGCCTGACAGCTGATTGGTTCTGGCCGGCGACCTGTCTTAAAAAAAAAAAGGATATGCAGGCCAGCAGCAGGCCAGTGACAAACCGGCGCCTCGGGAATTCTCCTGGTTCTCCCGATGTACAGTCCGGGCCTGAATAAAACGTAAATCCCTCCAAATTGCGGGTTTTTTCACTTGCTTGTGGGTCCGCGGGTATTGCTATTCAAATGCGGGTCGGACCTGCCAAATGCGGGTCACTTGGGAGCTATGAGAAAAGAATGTTACCTCTGTGTGTTATGTGCGGCCAGTTTCAACAAATAGCCAAACACCAAAAGCAGAATTAACCAAAATGAATGAATCACAACTCAAACCAGGATAATTTGCAAACACTGGAATGACCCAACAGTTTACTAACTGGACATTAATGAAATTAAGCCCTTTTGAGTCACATAAACATGAAATTTAATGGAGGGGGAGCATACTTTAAAATGGGTGCTGTCAATTGCGTCAAGTCTTAAAAATCCAGAATCTGCTGTTTTGCTTGCTGCTATGGGAAAACTATAAACTGAGGGGTTTTGCTCACAAGGCAGGTGCTTACTGCATATATTGCTGAACAGAAAGTATTCTGTCCAGAAAGAGAATTCTCCAGCAATAGTTTTCCCACAGCTTTGAATAAAACATCAGTTTGTGGATTGTCAGGGCTTTCCTGTGATGCTTGGTGCAATTTACATTACGTGCACCATCAATGGGGACCTGCCCGATATCTAAAAATAGCCTGTACGTAAGGTGAACGTCAGTCTCCGAACCTGGAAGTCGGGCAAGAGAACAACAGGAGGCAATGTGCCGAATTGGAAAAAGTAGGTTTTTATGTGATTTTATTAACTTTTATTTTAGATCTAACTTGTGTTGACAATGGGGACCTGGGGTGCATTTCCCAAAAGCATAGTTTTTTAACTACGCTAGCAATTTACGTAGTTTTTCCATTCACTGTCAATAAGCACCTGTTCTTCCGAGAAACGCATTCCTGGCTCGGCAGAGCAGACCGAGCAATAGCAACAATGGCTCTGAAAAAATTCACTTCACCATCGACAGCTAACGGGGAAACACAGATACGGGGCAGTCCAGATAACACAAACCGCGACAATAACAACCATTTTTTCGTTTGCGCTTAAACGTGTTCAATGCTCGAATCACGGCAGGATAATGGGGGAGACTTCGTATTCATACTTTAATTTGTGACCCCTGTGACAGGTTTGTAATGGCAAGCTAGCTTGGTAACAGTTCGTTAACCTACTTGATAATACACTAGTTGTATGATTCAATGCTAGAATTTGAAGTTATGCCACCTATGTTGTTAGGATTTTCTTTCGCAGCGGCTGCGATTCATTTGTCCGGTATTGTTCATTTCGGTTCGAAAGTAGGCATTTTTAGATCGCAAATGTGATGCGATACCGCTTATTTTAAACCTCGCAGTGTATGTAAAATATGTCAATGTTCAAGAATAATGCTAGGTAAGGGAACAAAGCTTGTGAAAACTACTAAAGGAGTTTTGTACCCCTATCGCTGCTGGTGGGTCTACACACATATCAGAAGGCAGCTGGTTAACCAGGTTACCTGGGCAATGGGCATAAGTCGCAGCCTGGGACGGGGCAGAAAGGGAGGAGTGTGACTAAATTTACCGCTCGTCATTCGCCCATTCATTTAGTGTAATCAGTTAATATTCATCGATATGTGCCTCGAGAGGAGTAATTCTATTTTTAAATTACCTTCAAGCACACATTTCTGCTTCATTCCATGGAGAAAAAATGAATAACAAGCAGTTTAGTGCGTCTCGTTTTCAATGGTTCTCCATGGCAGATGCCCGATGCTTGCCCGACATCCGCATCACGTGACGATTATTCACGTTTTTCGTGATGTCATCCGGGCGGGTCCCCATTAAAAGTAATTTCTATTTGACTCAAAAAGAGCTTCTCTCCATCAGTGTACAGGTCTGTGAACACTGAGTAATCTGTGGATTACTCTAGTGTTTGTAAACTATCCTTGTTCAACACAATTCCTTCATGTTGGATAATTATGCCTTTGGACAGTTGAATATTAGTTGTTACTGGCTGCCCATTACAAACAGAGGTTTATTATGCACGTAGCATATCATTAGCAAAACTCCAACAACCCAAAAAGAACCAAGAAAGATGGTGTTCCTGATTTATTGGGGAAACATTTAAATATGTGTTTCAGGTGCTTCGACAAGTCAGGCGTATCATTACAATGTAACCTTCAAAATGTAATTTTGTTTTTGTACTCTCCATTGTATTCATTAACAAATGTTTGCGTGCTTTTCCACAATGCATGGCGCACTGCCATTTTGCTTCCCTATGTCCCTATACTGTGGCAACACCAAACCACGTATTACAACTGGAACTGTGAACATACACAACAAACTAGACAGTCCGGTCGGCTGCGACTGCATAGGTGTAGCCCCCAAAAGCCCGTCTCTCCCCTTTTTTGTGCATTATTCGGCCAATACTGTTGCCATGGCAACCAAAATGGAATGGTGTTAAGTGAAGTATATCACATGCCCATACCAAATATGAAAGTAATCGGTCCAAAATTGCAGCCTGTACTGCATCCACAAGGAAATCTTAGTTTTGCCAATAAAGTATGTATTATTCGGCAAATACTGTTGCCATGGCAACCAAAATCGATAGATGTCATAAGCGAAGTATAACACATGTACATGCCAAATATGAAAGTAATCGGTCAAAAGTTACAGCCTGTACTGCGTCACATGAAGAGTGTATGTTTCAGCAAAAATTTGCACGTTATTCGGCCAAAACTGTTGCCATGGCAACAAAAATTGATAGGTGTCATAAGTGAAGTGTAACACATGTTCATACCAGATATGAAAGTAATCAGTGAAAACTGCAGCCTGTACTGCATCCACAAGGAAATCTCTTTTTATTGCGACTAATTTACATATTATGCAGCCAATACTGTCGCCACAGCAAACAAAATGGATAGTTGTCATAAACAGAGTGTAACACATGTCCATACCAAATTTGAAAGGAATTGGTCAAAAATTCCAGCCTGTAGACCGTCCACAAGAAAGTGTCTACGGACGCGGAGGCGGCGGCCGCAGAGACGACACACGTGAATCCATAGTAGCTACAATTATTTACTAGCTAGAATTCCCTCTACGCACCGGCATATGCAAGTGGTTATCTTGCTGGTTTATTTGAAAGGCTTCTCTGGACATCCAATGTAAATACTAATCACACAATATATAGACCATATTAACATCAAATAAATAATAGCATGCACAGCATTTTGAATAACGTTAAATAAAATACAGACAAACAAGACAAAATACCTTGTTCGCTGCACGTTGCAAAAAGGGAGCAATCTTCGAGTTTTTAGAGGTCTCCTTATAACCATTTAGATCATATTAAAATTAATCGTAATGAGCGTTAAACTTTTCATCTAAGTACAAAAGTCCATGCTGTAAGCTATCCAGTTTTGCTTGGGTCTTAGTCACGTGATAGCAGTTCAGCGAGTTGGTAACTTCTTGGTAACTTTGAGCTGAGTCTTCATATAATCAGGGATGGATCCAGGCTTTGAAGTGAGTAGTTTCCATAAGTAGCTTCCAGTCCGACAAACTGGATTGCCGCGAATCATATTCGTAACGTCAATGAATGAAATTCTTTCGTTAACTCTTAAGCAAGTTCACGAACTATAGTGAGAGCAACGAAAGAGGTCCGCCGGGGAAGGAACTGCCCCTTTTATAGTTTTGCGGTAGTTTCCACGATAGTTTGCGACATGAATAGTCAATCAGAATGAGGTTTGAGTGAGTTCCAACACAATGAAAGTGTTCCCAGCTAGCCCACGTGAACTGCCATTGTAATGACAGTCCACAGACGATATGGGTAAAAAAAGCTTAGAACTTTTTAGGAAAGTGATAGCGCCTCCTGTATATAGCTGACTACAAAAACGTTGTCTCTGCCCGATCTAATGTTCCTCTAGTAATTAGCTAACAAATTAAGACGATTAGCTGCTTTACTTACCAAATAAATCCAGGTTTTCTCCATGAATCCAATAAACTTTTCAGACAAACTGCCATTTTAAAACAAACTGGGCATGCGCAG
This sequence comes from Gymnothorax javanicus, assembly GCA_029692085.1. Classification (NCBI taxonomy): domain Eukaryota; kingdom Metazoa; phylum Chordata; class Actinopteri; order Anguilliformes; family Muraenidae; genus Gymnothorax; species Gymnothorax javanicus. The sequence continues at coordinate 53,544,225 of CM056202.1, forward strand.
TCAAAACATCTTAGTTAGCAATCTGGAGTACCTGAAAAACAAGAATTTATGGGAAGGTAGGGACGATTTATATATTTTATGAGACGTTTTCGAAAGTCTAAGCTTGATAAACCCATTAAAATCCTGGGCTGCCATTGCATACAATGAGCAGCACAATCTGGGAAAGTTTCCAGCCAATTAATGAGGTGTTTGAGTGAGTTCCAGATAGTTACTGTAACGACCAGGCCCGGCGCTAGAACAGGGAATTGGGGGGGCACAGACACGTCCCTTTATGACAAGAATTAGTCCTGGCAAGTTCTCAATCAGTTTCCTTTATTGACCCGTTTTCCAATTATCGTAATTGGCAACTGAAGACACGGTGTCTCTCCATATGCGATCTAACAGCGATGAAATCATGGGCTAAATTAAGTACAAAAAAATAATTTACTTATTAATAGGCCAATGCTTTGCATTGATTGAACCAGTCCGCATTTCAATGAAATATCGCCTTTCACTCTCGGTATTGCGTGGCTTGATAAAAAAAAGTGGCACTCGGCAGTTAAATAGGCTATAAAAAGCATGCGGCTCAAGCTATTTGCACAGGTACGCAATTTTGAATAACACTGATTTAAATAGAGCAAATACGCGTCCAGATGAATGATTGTCATCTTACCTAATCGGGGAGAACAAGCAGCACCTGTTAACTCTTTCACTATCGCTTACTGGGAATAAGACAACCCTTGCTTACCGTAAATTTTCGTGCTATCACAGCATTATATTGCATGTGGATTTTCACCCCCTTTTTCAAACTAAAAACGCCAGAAATGTACAATTTTATGTACAGAAAACATGTTCAAAATACATTTACCTTTCCATTGACACATAATTTTGCTTAGTTTTTCCAAAAGTAAAAACAGAAAATGAGGATAAAAACTGTATTTCGGTTTGTTAAGACAAGACGATTTCTCCTCTATGGGATTTATGAACAAACGGAGATACATGCGCATTTCTGTACAAACTAGGATACACGTTCATTTGTGTACAAACGGAGATACACTTGCTGCAGCGCGCACTGCCTGCAATGGCGGTGAAGTCAGCGAGGGACTGGGCATAACCGGAGGATTGGGAACTACGGGAAGCCTGATGACATCACTGACGTGTTGTGCGATACCAGACTCGTCCAATGGGGTGTTTTGTTGCAGAGCTTTGATAGTTTTTGTGAGGGACTTTCTCTAGGTGCAAAATAGCGACAATGGTAAGTGATACGGGATCGGCGCTGTCGCGGAAATGCGACAATGGTAATAAAAGGGTTAAGTGTGGAGTGCTCTCGGAGTGAACCTTTTGTTAATCATGAAAATGACTGAGAACAGGTCAGGACTAATAATTGTTTTAAACGGATGTTTTGTGCTCCCCAATTATCAGTTCTGATTCCGCCACTGTACTAAATTTAGCCCATGATTTCATCGCTGTTCGATCGCATATGGAGAGACACCGTGTCTTCAGATGCTAATTACGATAATTGGAAAACGCTTCAATAAAGGAAAATGATTGAGAACTTGCCAGGACTAATTCTTGTCATGAAGGGATGTGTCTGTGCCCCCCCAATTCCCTGTTCTAGCGCCGGCCTGGTAACGACTCACACTCACCCACTGCATACAAATTTGCACCGTGAAGCTTTTCTGACGGTTTCCGAGGTGTGATCGAGAAAAATAACAACAGCACGCACTTGGAGCACCTGTTTCATTGTGAGAATGACGAGATAAGGCGATTTTTTTTTTAAATAAATTTATTTATTTACAAAGGTATTTTGTTTAATAAATAACTGTAATACAAGAACATGAGTGATTTCTACAAGATAAGTGATTTCTACAAGTAGATGAGTGAGTTTCTAGTACAAAATAATGACCAAATGAAACTACATTTCAATTTACCCAGGTTCGAAAGAGTTTAAGTGAGTTCTGGAAACTACGTAAACTACCCTGAATCTGCCCCTGATAATGATACGATTACTTGTATGAAATGAAATAATGTATAAATTGTAAATGCAACTTAAATACAGTCTCAATGCTGACATTAGTTTTATAAAAGGTAAATAAATCATAAAAAAAGATGTAACCAATATAATGGCAACAATTATAGTCCCAGCAAATCACACAGATCTTCCCTTGGGATTTCTCAAAACAATGGTTGCTGCAAGGATACACTTCAAATGCATAAATGAAACACCTCCCATTATTAACAATTTAACGTGGAATTTTTGGAAGAAAAGTTCAACATTTTCGTCTGCCTCAAGCAGAGAAACGACCTTCAGAATAGGTCTTTCAAGGAACCCCGATTTTGGTTTGGGTTTTCCCCCCAATTGTCAAATGTGGTGTCACTAACTGGAAATCTTTCTCATCCAAAATGTGATCCGGGACAGACCTCTGTGATTTTGCCTGGCATCCATTGCATGGTACCAGATCATCTTGAAGCAGGACAGTGTCATTGATCTTCAAGTTCCGTCCGGCCTTGTACCACTTTTGTCTTAGTTGCAATTTCAAAAGATGTTCTTTCTTCCGACTCCAAAACTCATTAGTTTAAATACTGCACTTGGTGCCACCTCTTTTGAAGATAAAGATCTTCTCTGATTGCTCAGGTGGGGGCAGAATGATTGTGGATTTCAATGTAAGAATGTCGTTCAGAGAGAAAGGTTCAGGTCTGGATGGGTCATGTGGTCTGCTTTTAATGATAGCCATAACATTGTGCACGAATGTCTTTAGAGAGGAGCTGTCATGCCTTTGTACTGACTGGTTGAGAATAGCAGTAAAAAAAAAAATCCTTTTGGTCCTTATTTGCTTCTCCCTGACATCACCCATGTGATTTACCACTGGAGGGTTCATAATAAATTCACATTCCAGAGCTTTTATTCTTTTTTGGTCAACTGCTTTTCATAGTCCAACAGCAATGTCAAAAATATCAAACTTATTGTTCAGTTTTATCTGAGAAAAAAAAACAAACAAATTTTTCAGACATGTGCCACACATGTTCCCTGATACTATTTTATGGGGATATAATGAGACTCTCTGCTCTCTTCTCCTCAAACACAGTAGGCAGCAAGATATGTCAGGGTCTGGGTCTGGATGCCAAACTATCATTGTATTTATTTGTCAATGCTGAAACTAATGGTTTACGTGTGAGTTGGCTGAGAGAAAGCGCAGCTTGCTGAGCTAGTTCTGGCAGAGAACCTGAGACATGCCCACATTCCCCTAAGCACTCGCATGCTTATCAAAACACTGCTCCACCTCCCCGGTTAGTGGCCATATTAGCAGCTCTCCTGCTCCGCCTTTGTGGCAAAACATACCTCTGCCTCTATCGTTTTATGTATCTGTTATAACCGTTATGAACAGTTTTCATGGGAGTTGGCTGACAGAAATACAACTTTTAATATTACACGTACACGGATGAGCCAAAACATAAAAACCACTTGCAGATGAAGCAAATAACTTTGATTAACATCATTAAGATGGCACATGTCAATGTCTGCAGACAGACTTTTGACGTCAAGCAAACAGTTGGTTATTCTAGTCAACGTTTTTGATCTGGGATAAATAGGACCTGAACAACATTGTCAAAGACCAAATTGTAGTGGCCAGTTGAGTGGGTCAGAGCAACTTATAAGTAAGATTTCTGGGGTTCCCCCAGTCAGCAGTGGTGCATAACTGCTGACAGGAAAGGCAAACCAAAACCAACGACAAGGTGTAGGTCACCCAACGTTGATCTATGCACAAGGGAAACAAAAGCTGTCCTGTGTGATCCGAACTAACAGGTCGCAGAGAACTATAGTAATAGTGAAGTGAGGAAAGTGTTACAACACAAAGTCTGTTGCACCTTGCTGCACATTACGCTTTGCAGCTGCAGACCAGTCAGAGTGCCTGTCAAAACTCCAGTCGACCACCACAAGCTCCAACATTGGGCATGGGAGCGTTGGAACTGAATCTTGGAGCAATTGAGGATTGTTGCCTGGTCTTGTGAGTCCCGTTTTCTTTTGCATCATGTGCATCAGCTGAGTATGTGCCAGCTATTTACCTGGGGAAGGGATGGTACTAGGATGCTCAATGGGAAGAACCCTAGTTGGTGCAGAGGAAGTGTGATGCGCTAGGAAATGTTCTGCTGGGAAGCCCTAGGTCTGGGAATTCATGTGGACATCAGTTTGACGGAGCTGATTTGGCAGCAGGAGGGGGACCTACACAATATTAAGCTGATGATTTAATGTTGTGGCAGATTCGTGTGTAGACAGTAGTATAGCTCACTATGATTTGAGCAAAAAAAAAAAAAGGAAGTTCTCTATCAGCCCCGGCCTAAGACACAGTACGCCGACCCGGCAATCTGTATTGCTGGCAAGCACCTGAAGAACACAGACGCCTTCGTGTACTTGGGGAGTATTCTGTCGAGTGATGCCGAACTGGATAGAGAGATCTCCAGCCGCACCACAAAGACTAGCGCATCCTTCGGACACTTACAAAAGAGGGAGTGGAATAGCCATACCATAACTCCATATACAAAGGTCGCTGTGTATCGAGCCGTCGTCTTAGGTACCCTTCTCTACGGAGCAGAGTGCTGGACAACATACCGCCATCATATCAAGCAGCTTGAGGCCTTTCAGCAATGCTGCCTTAGAAATATCTTGAAAATATCTTGGGAGGAGAAAGTACCCAATCTTGAGGTGTTATGTCGATCAAATTGTTCATCTTTTGAAAGCGTCATTGTGAAGCCACAACTCCAGTGGATAGGACACCTTGTCCAAATGAACAACCATAGAATTCCCAAGCAGCTATTCTATGGCGAACTCACCAGCAGTGAGTGCGGAGTTGGAAGGCCCAGGAAGCGCTGTAAAGACTCTGTGAAAGACTCTCTCAAAAAGTGTGGCATTGCTGCTTGTGATCTCGAGCTGATAGTAGAAAACCGTCCACTATGGAGAGCCACCGTTCAGAAGGAAATTTCCACCTTTGAGGAAAATAGATTCTACCAGATACGTCAGGCCCACCTAAGGAGGAAAGCACCAGAATCTGCTGATGCCCCCTACAGGTGCACCACCTGCTCAAGAACGTGTGCATCGGCTGCTGGCCTCGCCGCCCATATTCGTGCCACCACCATTAGTCATCGTCGAACTCCGATGTGACATCCAGTATTCAAAGAAATTGTTGAAGAAGAATGAGATTGCAATAGAAGATTAAAATAACCAGAAATCCCTGATTAGTTCAAAATATTGTTTATATATTTTCTTTTAATTTGCCAGAAATACATTTTTCACACTGAAACCCTTTACCCGGCTGGCATTGAATTGCAGTTGTAACAACAGAATATGCAATAGAAAAACTGCCATTTCTCTCCCTAAGCTCATTTTTATGAAAAAAATGAGGAGACTCAGCCAAAGGATTGTGTGGGCGTAAAGACCTAGCTGTGTAAAGAGGCCAGTGGAGACAAAGGTCAACAGAATGGAAGGCAGGAAGTGAAAAAGCATCATAGGAGATACTTGAATTTCACTCTCTCTTACAGAATTTACGGCTTGTTCCGGCAGGTCACGACAGTCACCTCAATCGTGCTAAAATTTTAAAAAATTTCTGGATGTCTGGGGTGAGCTTTCCTAGTCTCTGCTACAGACTTGCAAGGTTTGCTACCGAGAAACCCAAGTGGAATGGAGCAACACGGCCCTCGCCTGCCTCTGTGGCTGCTTGTTCGTATGCTCATGGCCCTCCCCAGTTAGCCTGACTCCGCCAGCCTTTGTACCTCCACTTAATTTCATTTCGCTTCAGTACTCAGTCTGGTCACTTGGAGCTCTGCCTCGTTTATCTCGGCAGAAAGTACACCGGACCAACCAACGAACAGAAGGCGTGGCCGAGAGCCATGATGTAGCAGCTGCGCCGAGTTTGAAATTGTAGTCTCCGAAATCAACAATGGCCACAGACATAGATACACGGGAGGCCATTCACTCTGTTGTGGAGAAAATCCCGGGTATCAGCGACTTATAGCCACAACAAGATGAATGTTTGGTTAGTTTTTTGAATGGAAATGATGTTGTAGCGCTACTCCCAACAGATTGTCTTATCTACTTAATAGCCATCATGAAATAGGGACCCTGTTCATCTCTGTGAGAGACAGCCGAACCACCTCAGCTAGCTTGTAGCTTCTAGTGTTTCATTGCTCGCGAATTTCACACTATTTCAGTTAGCAGCAAACTTTTTAAAAGCCGTGTTTTTGTTCGTGTCACAAGACCTAGTCGCTGTCTCAGTGTTATGTTGTCATTATCCATGAATGAAATGGCTGTCTGAGACAGCCAAACACTTAGAGCCAAACTGTGTTGCTATAAAGTTAGATAGCGAGCTCGGTATGATGTTAGCGCAAGTATGGTTAACGGTTAAGTTTTCGTGTCAACGCAGATTTCGTCCTGATGTAAATAATGCCTTATTCTTGTTGATTCTGCCGTTGCTTTCAGGTCTCTTACGTTTTTTTTAACAGCAGCAGTATCTGCAGGAAAAACGATAGCTCAACAGTTTGTTTCTCGTAAGGAGAACAGAAAGAGCTTTTGGTTCTTTTAAGTGAATGAGCGAAGGCAAAAATTTGGTAGATGGGCATATGTATGGGTACAGTATAAACTTTAATGTACTGATCAGTTTGTTTTCGCTGCTTTCCTGGTATGAAGGACTGTGTTTACAGCAAATGTACTAGGCAGCTGAGCCGGCGCATAACATACGTTATCGCCAAACGTTAGTGATTAGTTTACGGATACACCAATGATTTTAAACTTCAAACAAGCGCCCACCCACCAGGAAGTTAACACTTGTCAATGAAGACTGGCCAGACTCTGTGTATGAAGCAAAGCGAAGTAGCAGAGTCTGGTTTTACCAGGCTACTCCCCAGCCTCTGTGGCTGCTTGTTCGTATGCTCATGGCCCTCGCCTGCCTCTGTGGCTGCTTGTTCGCATGCTCATGGCCCTCGTCTGCCCCTGTGGCTGCTTGTTCGTATGCTCATGGCCCTCGCCTGCCTCTGTGGCTGCTTGTTCGCATGCTCATGGCCCTCGCCTGCTTCTGTGGCTGCTTGTTCGTATGCTCATGGCCCTCGCCTGCCTCTGTGGCTGCTTGTTCAGTATGCTCATGGTCCCGCCTGCCTCTGTGGCTGCTTGTTCGCATGCTCATGGCCCCGCCTGCCACTGTGGCTGCTTGTTTGGCCCCTCGCCTGCCTCTGTGGCTGCTTGTTCGCATGTTCATGGCCCTCCCCTGCCTCTGTGGCTGCTTGTCTGTATGCTCATGGACCTCCCCTGCCTCTGTGGCTGCTTGTTCTGTGCTCATGGCTCGCCTGCCTTGTGGCTGCTTGTGTTCTCATGGCCCTCCCCTGCCTCTGTGGCTGCTTGTTCGTATGCTCATGGCCCTCGCCTGCCTCTGTGGCTGCTTGTTCGTATGCTCATGGCCCTCGCCTGCCACTGTGGCTGCTTGTTTGTATGCTCATGGCCCTCGCCTGCCTCTGTGGCTGCTTGTTCGTATGTTCATGGCCCTCCCCTGCCTCTGTGGCTGCTTGTTCGTATGCTCATGGACCTCCCCTGCCTCTGTGGCTGCTTGTTCGTATGCTCATGGCCCTCGCCTGCCTCTGTGGCTGCTTGTTCGCATTCTCATGGCCCTCCCCTGCCTCTGTGGCTGCTTGTTCGTATGCTCATGGCCCTCGCCTGCCTCTGTGGCTGCTTGTTCGCAGGCTCATGGCCCTCGCCTGCCTCTGTGGCTGTTTGTTCATATGCTCATGGTTGGTGTTGCATGAGGCTCTAACTGCCGGCCCACTCCCGCCACCCTCTGAGACCCTCCCAATCTGGGTGATCCAGTGAGATGTTAACATGCTTCCTTGTAGGGCAGAGCTCTATGGCCTCTCTTCTGCTTTACAACTCTGCATTTAACTTAGGGATAAGATTGATAAGGCTTAGACGAGCAGAAAGAGTTAATATTATTGGCTGAAGTGTGTTCAGCTCTCCACTGGATAGACATGCCAACCAGCGAATAAGTGATTTTGTTTAGTGAGCTCTTGGCCTGATGTATATTTTACCTTTTACAGAGTGTGAGGAATTCTTTGGGGCTGCTCCATCACCACTTATTTGATTTAATCTTTTTTTTTTTTTTTTTTTTTCGCTGTTCAACCACATTTGATGCTTTCCTTTTTGCAATACAGCAGCTCTATTTATCAAGGTCAGTTTAATGGCTGCCCCCCCCCATTTTCTGGCCTATTACTATATATTGGGGATTTTGAATAAATATAATTTTTGAAAAGGAAAACTGGTGGGGGGGGGTCTGTTTTCTTTGACTGTCCAAAGCCAGAACAAACATTCTATCAGAACTGTAATGTATTTCTCTGGGGCATGTGCTGTGTGGTTTCCCCCAGCATGGAGGCCATACTACATGTTGAGACCAGCTGTCACAGCCTTCATGCGCTATCATGCATTCTGCTCCCTATCAGCCAAGCTCAATGATATCAAAGACTGGGCAGCCACTCCTCACATTACACATGAAAGTGTAGAGGAGATATCCAGATATAAACTGGCTCATTCTCATGGCAATGTTAGAGTCGTATTTATTTTTAATCAAAAACCTTCCGAGCAGATCATGCCTTCACATCCCTGGGAATTGTGTATTGCTGTTCCCAGCTGAGCTGGATATTTTGAGCTTCTACAACATTATACAGTCATAAAGATAGCATACAGACATAACATCACATAGTGCAGTTGCGTGACAAAAAAAAAAGCCTCGGTGTTAAATGAATCAACTGTCCAATAGCAATTGCTAGAGCTCTATCATATTTCATTCCGCTCTTCCTACCTCAGGTTTGGGCTTTACGGCACATGGAGTATAAATAGAATCTGACGCGCAAAAACCATGAAGACATAACATCTCAAAGACCTACTAAAATATATGGATTCATGAATTGCCTGAAACACTTAGTCCACTAATGATTGATATTTTATGATTTACATCATTTTGGGCATATTTTGTGTTTTACCCAGCTACATTGACCATCAAGAAGAATACCTGAACATTTTGCATTATTCATATTACAATTATGTCATATTATTATTCATATTAGTATTATGTCAAAGAAAAAAGATAAAGGATATAAAACATCAGAGTTAAAGTCACAGATTACGCTGGTAATAAGTAGGGTTAATCTTCTTAGTGGCATGCCATTAAACAAATATGGACTCAAGACATGTTTGAATGTCTTTTAGAGAACATTTAACAGATGCATAACTGCTTTATTTTGGTATCCTTTTCTTTTCTCATTAGTCAAATGACACAATACATTCAGAGAAAACATTATTGGATGGTGATGCTGAAACTCTGGATTAACTTTTGAATAAGCACACACTTAAAAGTACAAAACAATTTCCTGCAATGATAAATTCAGCATTTTGTTGTTGATAATTGTGTACAATAGCAGCCATGCTGTCCCTGAAGATCCTGCATAGCTGCTTCCTGCTGTATTGAAATGCCATCTTCAACCCCTCAGGAGCCTATTGCGAATTACGGCATTGTCATCCGTCACATAGCTGTGATATAGAAGTGGCAGAATGGGTCTCAAGAGGGGGCAGCAGAAGAATGTCCTCAGAAACATTTCTTTCTTGGCTGAGGAACAAAGTGAACTGGATTACGAACATTTTCAGCTTGTAAAACTTAAAAAGAGACTGAAGAAAAGAGGGCATAAAGGATAAGTTTGGGGTAAAAGCAGGTCAACTTCTGAGCATTCAAACAGGATTTTTGGTTCTATTTGTTTAATTTTAGAATAAAGGCCCAAATGCAGATTAAACAAACAGAAAGAAAATAAGTATGGGAATCAAAAAAAAAAATGTGAATGCACTCTCAGATTTTCTGCTAATTTTCGGATCGCTGAATATTAGCCTGCATGTGATTAGGAGTGCTGAGCTAAATTAGGACATATTAGACAGCATAATCAAGAAGAAAACAGCCCACATGTGTAGCGAATCCATGGGATCTCCATCAGTTGCATTGGGTGACAACTTTCAGAACCATTCAACTGTCCTAGTGGGTAAAAAAAAAAAACAAATCACCAGGGGATTTTAGATTATGTTAATCACAGGGTGATGGTATTTGAAAGGGTGGTGCGGATTTGTTGCTGGTTTCAAGAGTACGGGCATGTGGCAGCTGTATGCATGAGCAGGGAGTCCAGATGTGTTAGGTGTGAAAAAGAGGGGTGAACAGAAAAAATTTGCTAATTGCCAAAAAAAAGCGCTGTTTGTAATCTCTGTTTGGGAAATCAGGAGGGGGCTGTGAAGGAATGTGAACGAAGAAAGTTTGAAAGTGAGGCTGAGCTGACACGTTTACAGAAAAACATATCATATGCGGAGGCAACTTAGAGAGTGAGGGTGGAGAATAACAGTAAGGGAAGTGCAGAGCCCCGTGGGGATGGTGAGAAAAGAAAGAAGCAGTTCCGACCTAATTATGGAATGGCTGAAGTTTTTAACTTATTGCGTTGGTATTAAATTTTGCCAAAGCAATTGAGACAGGAACAGAAAGGTCTTTTTTTATGATTGAGGTCTGAAATGAAAGCAATCAAGACTATGGAGGGCATCCAGAGGAAGCTGATAATAAACATATTGGTTTATCAGCCACCATAAAACTACACCGAAGAAACAGACAGATGGGAAAAGAATAATTCACATCTCAGCACTTATGTCAAAAGTTGGCCAGATTTTGTTTTTTTCTTCTGAACAAGCTACCGTATATGACCAAATAATCGCCCGCGTGCAAATACGCGCCAATGTGCAAAAAGCCGCCGGGGTTCCGACCTCATTTTGCGTATTAAACGCTGGTTCAATTAAACGCCCGGGGTTCAATTAAACGCCCGGGCGATTATTTGCACTACTGTAATATAACGTCTGTGTTACCCCATATTGCGGTAATACAGACGCTAAAACAAGCTTCGATTTGTCTTTGTATGTATATCTGATGTCAATAAAGATGTGGGGGAAAAAAATAGCAGACGGTCTTTAGCACAGAGATATACAAAAAACTTGAGTGGACAACGTCATTGGCTGGACCTAAGCGCACATGGCAGAATAGCTCTGCCATCTTCTGTATGTATAAAAGTCCAATGAGACGCATGTAAACAGTAAACATGGGTGTCGACAATTATTTTTTTTGGGTGGGGGACTTGTTTTCCATGTTCTTTTTTATCTTTTTGTACTTAAAAAAGTACACGCATAAGGAATTGTAAATCAACAATATTTATGCTCTATTATTTGGCAAAGCTAAAGAATAAGCTCTACGATTGCCTTACCCTTTATAGAATCGCTCAGTTACCTACGTTTTCGTTTCGTTCAAAGAAATAGCGTTTTCGTCCAGCTGTGCCTGCGAGTCTGACTCAGATCTACACCTGGAAAAAACTAGTCGTGATATGCACATATGAATATATATGTATGCTTTGTGTATTAAGATCGGAACAACTTCATTCTGAAGTGTTCATACCCTCTTGTTGTCTTCATTTAGTCCGTCTTTGCCCTGACACGATGGATAACAGGATGATATTGCGTGTTGCCCCAACTGGGATCAATGTAGAAGTCTCAAAACTAAAATATGTAAATGAAAACGCGCCAGTTTCAGTTTCCGCGAATACACTGTTAATAATAAACGAATAAACTGAAGCCTTTTTTGCCAGGTAATTTAACTGGCACCTTTTAGCCAGTTATTTTAACTGTAATTTTACAGTAAGTTTACCACGATTCAGTGCATGTTCAGTGTAAACCACGGTTAAATGCGTGCAGGACTCCACTTTCAGTTAAAATGACAAGGAGACAATGTGTTAATTTAACGGTTAAATTCAGTCAGTTTATAACGGTGTAGGAAAGTCGAACTGGCCTGGTGCAGGTCGGTGCAAAAATAGATAATGGCCTGTTGCAAATACCTGCCTGGTTCTTATAAACGCCTGGGGTCCGAGTCGATTTTGCGAAATAAACGCCCGGGCTACTAAATGGTCATATACGGTATGTGTATGTATTTGTTTTCTCCACCTCTCATTGTTTTTAATGTGTTGATGTTCAAAAGCTTTTGACAAGTAGCGTAATTTAATTTGTAAAATTATCTGACCCATTAAAAACATTCTAAAATACTACACTGGGAATCTAGTAAGCCTGTGAACAACCATGCAAACACAGTGAACATTGAAGCTTGCATCATTTTGCTGCATGCCTAAGCCAGATAGTCGTGGAAAATCTGTGATGACGAGCTAATTGATAGATAGATACACTTTATTGAACCCTGTAGAGTAATTTGTCCTCTGCATTTAACCCATCCTATAGTTAGGAGCAGTGGGCAGCCACAGAGCAGCGCCCGGGAACCAACTCCAGTTCGAAGGCCAGTTCCTTGGTCAGGGGTACTGGTTGGAGTGTTCCTGAAATGCATTTTTTTCCTGTGGGGGGGAAACCGGAGTACCCGAGACAACCCACACAAACTCCACGCAAAAAGGCACCAGGCCAGATTTGAACCCACAACCCTCTTGCTATGAGGTGACAGTGCTAACCACTGTGCCGCCATGCCACCCAAACAGAGTTGGCAGAGTACACCCAATTTTCTGTGCGTTCTGACAGAGGTGGTGTACAGTTCTGCGTAAAAAATTCACCCCTTCCCACTCTCTTCTATTTTCGCTTATTCATCATATTACGATGTTTCAGATCATGCAACAAATTTTAATATATAACTAGGACAACATGAGTAAACCCAAAATGCAGCTTTTAAATGATCATTTGATTTCCTGAAATTAAAGATTTTTTCAAAACCTACAGTACCAGTCAAAAGTTTGGACAAACCCACATTTTTCTTACAACACATGTTAAATAAAGAAATACACTCTCAGTATTTTGGAAAAAAAATATCTAATTCTTAAATCCATCAAACTAACCAGCACTTGTTGTCATATCTGCTGAGCATACTCCCACATTTTTTTTAAATTAGGGCAGTCTAATGGCTATAATGAGTTTGCTGCTACGCAGCCCTGTCTAAGTTCCCTCAGATGTGCTGCACTTGCGGTTTGATTTTTATCAACCTTTTTGTCCGATAAGTCCCAGAACAGCTTGTCTTTAATTCGCAGGTTGGAAAATGGAAAGAGCTTGTCTGTCTGTTTACTTTGCAAAATATGGCTTCTTTGAGAATTCCAAAACTTTGAACTCTATTCAAACAAGTAAATTATTCTCTTTATATTTCTAATTGTTTACCTCTCATGAGATTCCATTTGAGATTATACAGAGAAGTTAAGCCATTTAAATTTCCCAAAAAACAGAGTGCTGTAACATTAGCAAAGTGTGTCCAAACCTTTGACGGGTACTGTATATCACAGGGCTGCCAACTTTTCTACGCAATCTCACGTATACGGTGTAAGTTTCATGCATTTTGAAGGCGTATTCACTGTAGTCAGCAATTATTCATTGAATGCTTAATGAGATTCTCATGCGGAATTAAAATCCTTGTGCATTGAAGTTTCTGCTTCACTTGCGTAAAGATGGACCTCATCACAAGTAACATGGAAAGCGATTATGGCTCCGGACTTCTCGTGCTTCTCTTTACTCAGGGATTGGAAACAATGCATGTGTTTCATGATAGTTTAAATTGTTTTAATGAAATAAGACCATTTTTATGCAATTCCATTGCTTTCAATCCCTCAGTAAAGACAAGCCTGAGAATTCCCGAGTCATAATCGATTTCCGTGTCATTAGTGGTGAAATCCACCGTAATGCACGTGAAACTGGTTAACGTCCATGCTCAAGGACTCAATTCTGCGTGAGAATCTCTTAAATACGCGTCAATTGAATAATTGCTGACTGCGGCATGGGAACGTGAATGCCTCTAAGAGGCGTGAGACTCATGGCGAATGCGTGAGAGTTGGCAGCCCTGGATCACCTTCATGAAAAAATAATTGCCCCCCTAAAGCTGATTTGAGCCACTCTTATCGGCTCATAGTGGCTACAACTGCAATCAAACATTGGCGATAACTGACAATGAGCCTTTTACATTGTTGTGGACAAATTTTTGCCCACTCTGCAGAATTGTTATAATTTAGGGTTTCCGTGCTTGAGCTGCCTGTACATGGTCATGCCACTGTAATGGCCAGTGGAATACGGAGGCCAGGTGCAACGACCAGAGAGAAAGAGAGTAGCACGGACACAGTACGAACACAGAGAATAATACAGACCAAACAAAAGTACTCACGCTTCCAAAGGACGTTCAATAGTCTGAACCACGGAAGCAAAGAGAGATAGAAAAAGGGAGAAGAAACTCCAATAATTAGAAGATAGAAAGTCAAACAAAACCTGACTACAGATATCTTCGGCTATGGTGCTTAGCTACAAACAGACACTCTAGCAAAGAGGCGTGGCAAACATCCGGCTTATATAGAATATGGGGAAGCGCTGCCCCAGTTCAATCAGCCAGCTGGGTAAAGAATTCAATTGAACAGGAATACAATATCGTCCCGGGACAAGAGCCACAAAGAAAGTCCAAAACACACGTACAAACATCCAGAACCATGACAAGACCACCCCCAGCCCCCCAAGGGACGGCCCCAGACGTTCCCAAAAAACCCCGAGCACGGAACTCCGAAATAAGGGTGGGACCCAAGATACCCCGAGCAGGGTCCCAGCACCGGTCCTCAGGACACCAAACCCTCTGGCTAACCTGATAAGCCGGTGCAAAACGGTGCCTCCTATCAGCGGCAGCCTTCCGTTTATGCACCACCATGGGGACAAACAAACAGCCAGACGGCTCCCCACCAGAACCAGGGTCGGGCCACAAGGCCTCCCGCACAACAGACTCAGTATCCCACTGTATGGGAGCCACAATCCGAGCCGCCGGAACAACCAGCCCAGAAACGGGATCATGGCCCGAGCGGTCATAAATTCGTGACAAGGCGCCAGGGTTGATGCTCTTGGAGCCAAGCCGATAAGCCAACGCAAAGTCAAAGCGATTGAAAAACAATGCCCACTGCACCTGCCGGGAATCACGTCGCCTAGTCTGCTGGACACACTGGAGATTCCTGTGATTATTCCAAACGACAAACGGATGTTCAGCCCCCTCCAACCAATGGCGCCACTCTTCTAACGCCAATTTAACAGCTAACAACTCCCGGGCACCAATACTGTAATTCCGTTCAACCGGTGACAACGACCGGGAGAAGTAGGCGCATGGGTGCAACTTATTGTCCCGAAGGGGGCGCTGGGACAAAATGGCACCCACTCCGACCTCCAAAGTGTCAACCTCCACCACAAATGGAAGGGAAGGGTCGGGCAAAACGACAATAGGTTCACAGCCAAGTCGTTTCTTCAACTCCTGAAAAGCAGCCTCCGCTGCTGGAGACCAAGTAAACGATTAAGAGGAATTCCTCTTAGAAAGCACAATGATGGGGGCAGCCACAACGCTAAAATTGCGAATAATCCTCCTATAAAAATTAGCAAAGCCCAAAAATCGTTTAACCTCCTTAACATTGTGAGGGGCAGGCCAATTCCTAACCGCCGCCACCTTGTCAGGGAATAGTTTGATTCCACTATCATAAACACGATGCGGAGGCAACGACAAAGCCCGTTGTTTGCCAAAATCCTCCGCGAGATCAACATCATCATCTGACACATTGGGAAGTAAACCAAGGTTCAGCGTGGCTCCTACACACCAATCTTGTTCAGAACCCGACGCCTCCCCCATGGGTTGAAATTCGGGGCGACTTGCCAGAATCTCACTACAGTGAGACCTACAGTCAGAGCCCCACTGGACGATTGGGTTATTTTGACTGCCCCAAAAAATCTGTGGCCTATGCTTAAGCAACCACAAATGACCTAAAACCACAGGACAAACCGGGGAATTGATTAAGAAAAAACTAATTTTCTCTGAATGACCACCAAAAGGGATAAACATAGTCAAAAAATCTGAGGCCTTGGTTATAAGCCCATCTCCCAATGGTCGACCATCCAAAGCTTTGATCGAGTGCGAATGTGAGAGAGAGCGGATGGGAATGGAATGTTTTCTAGCCCACTCCGCATCAATAAAACAATCAACAGCCCCCGAATCCAAAAAGGCTTTAACCCATAGTCTCTTTTTCCCCATAGTCAACTTTACTGAAATAAGAGTTCGAACGGGAGATTGGGTCTGTCCCTCTAGCGCCCCCCCCACCGCCAGAGGGGCTTCCCGTCTCCCTTTAAGCTTGGGGCAACTTGGACGGTTATGTTCCGGTTCGCTACAATGATGACAAATTATTTGTCTGTGAACAGGCTTAAGAACCCGGTTCTCATATGAGCCATCAACCTGCATGGGCTCACTAGAACTGGGCATTTCAATGGGCGGAGTTGGGGCTGTATGCCTGTTGCACGGAACATTAACCTTGTTGCCATCAAGAGCCAATGCAGTATGTTTCTCCTTGTTTCGTTCGCGGACGCGATCATCAATTTGCACCGCAGTACGAACCAATGAATCTAAAAAAGGCAAGGCTCTAATGTAGCCAGAGCGTCCTTAATCTCCTCAGCCAAAGCGTGAACAAACACTGTCATAAGAGGTGCTTCTGGCCACCCTGTCTCTGTGGCTAAGGAGCGAAACGAGATAGAGAAATCAGCGACGCTCTCAGCGCCCTGCTTCAGATGCATTAGACGTGTAGTGCGTCCTGACCATATACATCCTGATCAAAAACATTAATCATTTCTCTCACGAGAGTTTCCACTGAATTTACTACTGGCGATCTAGCTCGAATGAGTGGCCCCACCTAAGTGAGAGCTGTGCCGGTCAACAGTGATAAAATAAACGAAACCTGTGATTCTTCATTCGAGAACCGTGAGGGTTGCGCTTTAAAAAATATTTCACATTGAGCAATGAAATCTTTACATTTTCCTGCCTCACCCCCATATCTTGGGGGTAACTGGAGTTTAGGCTCTCATGGAAGGTGTACTGATTGTGCTTGTGAAAAATTTTGTGTAATCTGAGCAGACAATGCTCTAATACACTTGGAGAGATTTGAGCCCCTAAGAGCCATACTGGGCCAACCCATGCTGGGGAACTTCTGAGAAAATGGGACTTAAAGTTGCCAGCCTCCTGTGTCATCTAGAGTATCTGGGAACTAGAAACACTGCTTATGTTATAAACCCAAGATATGTAAAATTACGTTATGCACTTTTTATGTCGGTTTTGGATGCCCTTCTGTTTCATTTAAAGTGAAAGGTACCTCCTTCTGAAGCAGAACCATCATCTTCTGATTCATTTGGGACAAACTCTGGGTCTCCATTATCTTCCACTTCACCATCATCATCAATCATAGCAAGCAGTTCCTCATTAGTGAGATACCGAGCCACCATGTTCACATTGAATAATGGAAAAGTTGTGGGATGGTCCACTATGGCTAAGGCAGTGCAGTGCATATGTGCAGTGGCAGAGAAGACGTTTGCTTGTTTGAACAATCCATGTGGGTAGATTGGGTTGGCTCATTTAGGAAACGTAGATCTCAGTTTTCTGCACATGCTGACTACCTCAACTCAATTTCGCTAAAAGTGCGGGATGGCCCGGTATGGTTCTTAGGGGCTCATTTATTTAAACTTTCCTGTGTTTGCATAGCCTGCTCCTGAAGGCAAATTCTCTGTGTCAGCTCCGCCTGCTGACTGTCTAAGCTAGAAAGCCCCTGGCCATACACTGTAAGGACAGACTGCTGGTCAACGACAATGCTCTCTAGCGTATCCGCTGCTGGCAACTCCACGTCTGGCTAGAGTGTTCTGTAATGGCCGGTGGAATACGGAGGCCAGGTGCAACGACCAGAGAGAAAGAGAGTAGCACGGACACAGTACGAACACAGAAAATAATACAGACCACACGGAAGTCCTCACGCTTCCAAAGGAGGTATAATAGTCCGAACCACGGAAGCAAAGATTGATAGAAAAAGGGAGAAGAAACTCCAATAATTAGAAGATAGAAAGTCAAACAAAACCTGACTACAGATATCTTCGGCTGTAGTGCTTAGCTACAAACAGACAATCTAGCAAAGAGGCGTGGCGAACATCCGGCTTATATGGAATCCGGGGAAGCGCCGCCCCAGTTAAATCAGCCAGCTGGGTAAAGAATTCGATTGAACATGAATACGATATCGTCCCAGGACGAGAGCCACAAAGAAAGTCCAAAACACACGCACAAACATCCAGAACCATGACAGCCACAGCATCTCAGTCGCATTCAAGTCAGAACTTTGACAAGTCCTCTCTAAAACCTTCATTTTGTTTTTTAGGGCCAGTCAAAGGTGGACTTGCTTGTGTGCTTTGGATCACTGTCCTGCTGCATAAACCAAACAACCATCAGTTCAGGTCACAAAATGATGGCCAGACATTTCTGCCTCAATTTGAATGAATGAATGACTTTATTTCAAACATACAAATTAAATAAAAAAAGGAACAAAATAAAAACAAACAAGATTGTCCGAAAAGGAGTAAGTTAAACTTATATCTCCCTACCCCTTTCTCACTTCTCCTCCATTAATTCATATATCAAATAACAATATAAACAGCATCCCAAATTTATTTAAAACCCAAATATCCATCTGGAGTTAAAAAATAAATATAAACCAACCCCTAGCACAATCTTTATCACAAATCTTCCTCATCCATATACCTCTCAAAAATATTTTTTTTTATAGTTTTTTTTATATTTATTTATGTTTGTGCTCTGCTTCAACCCATCATCCAACCCATTCCACCCCACAGACTGAAATACACATACTCTTCTTTGTTGCACGCTTTTTAAAATGAAAATTTCCACTTAAATTATAACCCCCTTCCCTTTCACAAAACATTTTCTGAATATTGTCTGGGAGTGAGTTATTTCTTGCTTTGAACATAATTATCGCAGTTTTAAATTAGACCAAATCCATTAATTTCAATACATGTGACATTACAAACATTTATGTGTTATAAATCCCACATTATTTATTATCCTGATTGCTCTCTTTTGTAGTATGCATAATGGTTGTAAGTTGCTTTCAAAAGTGTTACCCCAACCTTCCACACAGTAGTCCAGATATGGTGATACAAGTGAAGAATACAGAACGTGCAGTGACTCATGGTTCAGAATGTGTCTTGTTTTCCCTAAAACTGCTACACTTTTTGCTGACTTTGTTCTCAAATAATTTATCTGAGGTTTCCAGCAGATTTTGTGTCACACCCAGGAATGTATTTTCATATACTCTTTCAATATTAACATCATCTATCATCAGTTTACTTGCTTGTCTAGTTTTAGGTTTCCATACATAAAGGTGGCATCCCATTATCCGGAAGAAATCCTCAAGAATTTTTTTTTTTCAAATTTCAATCAAACCATGGCTTGGAATCTATTATTTAGGTGTTATTCTGTCTAGAAATGCAAAATTTTCATTTATGTGTAATCTATTTGATGCTTTCTACACATTCAAAGTTAGGCATACCAGCCATTTTCACCAATTTTAGTGGATTTTCCGGCATTTAAGGCAAGAAAAACATAACAGCACACAATAATGCCATTTTTTTTATTTGCTTATTTGAATGTAAATATAGTTAGCTTCATTTTAGAGAAATAAAATTTTTGGCCTGATGTTGTGCTCTATGTTAAAAAAAGACTTTAATGAAAAATGGCAATGGCAGACCTGAAATGTTTCAGATAACAATTTTGGCCAGAAAGAAAATATGAACCCCACTTATTCATAAAACACATTGATGTGATCAAGCATAACAATCATATGGAGAATATATTACTGATTTTGAGCTGAGAATGTGAAATTATAGGTCATTATTTCAAAATTTTTGTTGCATCTTTGAATACATGCACTTATCATTGGCAGAGAATGTCAGTTTTATGGACTCCTATATATTACTTTTGCAGTAGAATCTCTTGATATGTGATTATCTTTTACTATGGCCATTATTATGTGAAAATTATCAAGAAACTCATGCATGACAGCTGTGTATGAGACCTATATTCCAGAAGCAACTTGTAACATTTTGCTTTCTTAATCCTCTGAGTTGTTTATTCATGAGATGAGAGTTTCTGTCATTCTTGACATGAGCAATAAATGTCTGGAAAATATATCCAATAAGAATTGACATGATAATTATCAGACCAATCACATTGTGGGACATATTCTATCAATATTAAAAAGACTAACATATCCCAAACCAATCAGATTCAAGTTTCAGAATTCATAAACCAATCATCTCTGGGATATTTTTGACCAATGAACACATGAGAGGTGGTATTTATAGCTGAGATTTGGAATGGGCTTTGTCAGTACAATGTTCCAACATGGTGAAGTACCACTGCTGTATTTTATGCAAGAAGAGGACCACCGCTGCGGAACAAAACAACCTATAATATGCTAAGATATCAAGTAAAAACTGTTACAGTGTCCAGTTTGCTGCGTAGATACCCCAAACTTTAGTATTCCTGTGTAATGGACAGAGTCGCCATTCTGGTAGGGCCAATTTCAAATGTCAAAATTTCTAGGAAATCTGCTTGCTAACGCTTATCAAAAAGTTTCTGATAGTATATTAGAGGGTATATACTAGTATCCTAAAAAGAAATCATTTGGAAAATCAGGAGGGCTGATTTTGATGCTTAATGGGACGCCTCCTTTACTTTTGTTCAAATTTAATGATAATTGTTTCTGTTTCTGTTTGTTTCTGCTATTTTCTTATGTCTGTTGAGACCACCTTCAAAAGCTGCGACAGATTATCCTCAGAACATGTAATCCGTAAATCAAACAAAATTTTGTGTCCTTGATACCTTACATATGTCATTTATATACAAAATAAACAGTTTAGGACCCAGTACCAACCTCTGTAGGACCCCACAAGTAATATCTAAGCATGTTGATTTGTAATCCCCTATTTGCACATACTGCTGCCTGTTACCTACATAGCCTCTCAACCAGTTTGGCACTGCCCCTATTATATCATACCTTTCCAATTTATTGAATAATATATGATGATTGAAGGTGTCAAATGATTTTTTAATTCAATAAATACTCCTCCTGCATACTTCTAGTGATCAATACAATTAGTAATTTCTTCTCTTAGCTCCATTAATGCCATTGCTGTTGATCCATTTGCACTGAAACTGTATTGACTGTGTGTCAGCAAATGGAGCTTTTCAATTAAGTTATCTAATCTTCCAATGAACAGTTATTCCAATATTTTAGAGAACTGGCAAAGTAGAGATACAGGTTTATAATTGGTGAAATAATGTTTGTCCCCAGCTTTACATAATGGAATAGATAGATAGATAGATAGATAGATAGATAGTTTTATTTCAGACATTTCAGTCCATATACATTATACATATAAAAAAAGCAAATAATACATACAAATATACATATAAAAAGACCATAGTGACGTAAGATTTAAAAAAAAGAGAAAGTGTACATTACACATATAAAATGCTTTGCCACTGCTGCCGTAGTCTCGAGTTTAAGAAAACACAATAAAAAATTGATTGCACAAGGGAATTGTTGCAGTTAAAAACTCTCATTTTAAAAACATAGGTGAATTTTCTCCTCAATTCCTCAAGAGTTTACAGAATGAGAAACAAACATATTACTAGCACTGCAATGACTAGGTAGGGAAAGGATGCGTCGAAAAGTATTATTGTAGGCTACAGTCAATTTACGCAAAGTGGCCTGTTTATAATTGCACCATAGCGGCGCACCATAAATACTGCTGCAAAAGGAACGGAATAATTGGATTTTAACCTCGTTACTACAAAGACTAAAATTTCTAATGAGTTGGTTACTTCTCATGTAGAAAGAGCGCAACTGTCTAGTCATATCCAAATCATCCGTCCATGATTCATTCATGTAGACTCCCAAATATTTATATCTATCAACAAAAAGTAGCTGCTCACCATACAGAGTAACATGAGGCACATGGAGTCATTTCATCTTACTTGACGAAAGAGACATACACACAGTCTTTTTACAATTATATTCAATATCATTTTCATCACTAAAATGCTGGCAAACTGTCACAAGACATTGCAACCCTTTAATAGAAGGAGCAATCAGCACAAGATCATCAGCATAAGCAAGATGGTTTACACATTGACTTCCAATTTTACATCCTACATGTAACTTGCTTTGTAACAGGCTTAGGTCATCGATATAAAAATTAAACAGTTTGGGAGAAAGAATACCACCCTGTCGTAGACCATTATCAATAGAAAAAGGGTCAGACAATTCTGAAACCCAGCGTATCTGACCTTTCTGAGTGCCATACCATGCTACTAATAACCTGACAATAATTAAAGGCACAACTTTTTGTATCAGTTTATGGAATAACTTAAGCAGTTTTCATTTTATGTGGAAATATGCCGGTTATAAATGAATAGTCACTGATTTAGGTTAGTGGGTTTGCAATACCGTCAATGACTTACTTGACTAGTTCCATATCGATTTCATTCCAGTCAGCAGATGTTTTATTCTTGCACTTAACTCTGTCTATGATTGCTTTTCTGTCTACAGCTTTGAAATAAATTGAGCTTGGATTTCTTGAAATATAGCTTTTAATAATGTCCCCTTCTTTTGGAGGTGTGTCATTGGTTTTTGCTGCCAACTTAAGTCTCACATATGCAAAAAAAAAAAAAATCATTAAACCCTTTAATCACATCAGTCATATCAATTAAAGTCCTATCCTTGTCAATAAAATAGTGGGTAATTTGCGGTAGTTGAACCGTTTCTAATAATATTGTTTAATATATTCCATATGCCCTTGGTATTGTTTTTGTTGTTTTCTAATATTTTGGTATAATATTCCTTCTTGCATTTCCTCAGAATATTTGTTAATTTATTTTTGTATTTGTTGTATTTCTGTTCTGCCTCTTTATTACTAATAATGAATGGTCTAGTCATGATAGAGAGCAGAATTCAAGGTTTCATCAACTTTGGCAAGTTGCCCAGTTCATGAAGCAGCAAACCAGCCCCAAACCATCATACGTGGTTTACTTGTGGTACGATGCTGTTATTGTGGAATACTCTGTTAGCTTTATGCCAGATGTGAAAGGAACGGGCATAGACTCCAAATGCAGTTCAGCATCGGCAGGGCGTTTATTGGGATTCACAAAGCTCATGGTCAAGACAGAAATGGATCAATAGCCAGGCAAACAGAGATATGCAGGATGGGCAGAATCGAAGTCAGGGGACAAGCAAAAAGATCCAGTAACCAGAATAATCAATCCGCACAAAGACAGTAACAAAGAGGGTTGAAACTAAGGGAATGGAAGGGGAAGGAAAAAGGGAGTTGGATGGGACAAGGGAGAACACAGGAGAAACTAAACAGATGGATACAAAATGGGAATTAGGGAGAACGAAGTACTAATCACTCAAATAGCAATCTCTCAACATAATACAAACAATCAAATACAAAACTTACGGGAGAATCACAAGAAACGAGCTTTCAACAATCAAACGAGCAGAATAGCGCAGAAACGAGACTGACCAAGAACGAGCTGTGGTAGAAACGAGTCGACAAGAAACTACGGGAAAGTGGGTCTTTTAAACACAAACAAATTAAGTGGAGGCCCAGCTAAACTCAGAACAGGTGAGAGGAGAGGCGGATCTAGAAAAGCAAGGACGGTGATAGGAGAGAGAGAGAGGAAGTAGGTGGGATCCTAACTTTGAACTAACTAATCACCCATGCCTAACTGAACTGCTCTAAGTGTGGATAGTCCAATCAGAACAGCAAGAGAGAAGGAAGAGGAATTACCAAACCCGAAATTACAGGGAAGAGAGTGTGATGAAAAAGACAAGATGCCATGAGACAGAAACAGGGAGGAAAACACTGAAGACCAGAGACAGAGCAATCATCCAGAAACACACATGCTCTAATGAATAAATATAATAATAAATAAATAAATAATAGCAATACTAAAAACTAGAAACTAAAAACAAGCATACAAATCACTGATTTCTAACAGAACCCCCCTCTATGACCGCCACCTGGCGGTCTAAGCTTCCTTTATGAGCGATTTGTCGAGGATGTGACGAGCAGGAACCCATGAGTTCCTCCGGGCCGTTCCTTCCCAGTCCACCAAGTACTGTAGGCCCTTCCTCGCCGACGAACGTCCCAGCAACTTGTGCACTGTGTATGTTTCTCCTCCATCGATGAGCCTTGGGGGAGGAGGATTGGTCGGGCAGGGGTGTGGACGGAAAACAGTACAGGTTTAATGCACGATTGAAAGACTGGGTGGATCATGGCTCATAGAGGCTGGTAGCTTGAGTTTAACAGAGACAGGGTTAATAATTTTCTCAATCACAAAAGGACCAATGAAACAGGGGGCTAGCTTGCGACTTTCAGTCCTCAGTGCAATGTCCTTGGAAGAAAGCCAAACTTTTTGTCCTACTTGATATTGCTGGTTGGCCTGGCGACTCATCTCAGCAGCAGCTTTCAGGAGAGCGGAACGAAAGTCCTCCACGCCCTTCGGCACCTCTGTAGAAATTCCTGGATGTTGGGAACATCAACTTTCCTGTGAGGGGAACAGAGGTGGTTGGTAACCGAGACAAGCTTGGAAGGGGGACACACCTGAGGCAGCCGTGGGAAGGCTGTTGATGGAATATTCGACCCAGGGTAGTTGTTCGCTCCAGTCCCCCTGATCTCGGGAAGTGAGGCACCGAAGGACACTCTCCATCTGCTGATTGGCCCTCTCTGTCTGCCCATTGCTCTGCGGGTGAAATCCAGAAGTTAGACTGACCGTTATCCCCAGGGCTTGACAAAAGGCTTTCCAGACTTGTGAGATGAATTGAGGGCCACGGGTCGGAAACAATGTCAGAAGGGATGCCGTGTATTCTGATTACGTGTTGGACGAGTAAGTCAGCTGTTTCTCTGGCAGAGGGAAGCTTGGGAAGCGGGACGAGATGTACTGCCTTGGAGAAGCGATCAACAATGGTCAGGATGACGGTGTTACCTCTGGAGGGCGGAAGGCCGGTGACAAAATCCAACGCGATATTGGCCCATGGTCTGGAAGGTACCGGAAGCGGTTGCAGGAGACCAGCTGGTGCAGTGTGGGTGGCCTTGTTCTGGGCGCAGACCGAGCAAGCAGTCGTAAAGTTCTTCACATCTCTCCGGACCGTTGGCCACCAAAACCTGCGAGTTAGCATGGCCAAAGTCCGGTTAGCACCAGGATGGCAGGCGAGACGGGAAGAATGGGCCCACTGGAGAATTCCTCGGGAGGCAGTCTGGAACAAATAGGCAGTCCTTGGGACAGTTAGTAGGTGGCCCCCAGAAGGTTGTGACCTTCTGACTCGATCCTCAATTCCCAAGCTAATACTCCCACCACAACACGACTGGGTAAGATGGTCTGAGGCTCCTTGGGGGGGTCTGGTGAAAATTTACGTGACAGGGCATCAGGTTTCTTGTTCTGGGAGCCTGGGCAATAAGCTAAGGTGAAGTTAAATCTGTCGAAGAACAGTGACCAACGAGATTGGCGGAATTTAACCTCTTAGCTGTACGGAGGTACTCCAGATTCTTGTGGTCGGTCCAGACCTGGAATGGAACCTTAGCCCCCTCTAACCAATGACGCCACTCCTCTAGTGCCATCTTCACCGCCAGTAACTCCCGATTTCGATGTAAATAATTACGCTCGGCTGGGCTAAGTGGGGAGAAGAAGGCGGGTGTACCTTGTTATCCTTGCCATTACGCTGCGACAGGACAGCCCCCCCACGCCCCGGTGTTAGAGGCGTCTACCTCAACGATGAACTGCTTCTCAGGATCTGGCTGTTGGAGAACAGGAGCAGTGGTAAACCTTTGCTTTAGTTCTAGAAAAGCCTTCTCCGCCGAGGGGTCCACACAAAATGAACTTTGGGGGAAGTCAGAGAGGTCAGTGGAGCAGCAACGGTACTGTAATTGCGAATGAATCGACGGTAAAAGTTGGCAAACCCTAGGAAGCACTGTAGTTCCTTGCGTGTAGTAGGGGTAGCCCAGTCCTTTACCGCCTTCACCTTCTCCTGGTCCATTAGGATGCCTCCTGGAGTGACCACAAATCCGAGGAAAGGGACTGTGTCCAAGTGGAATTCACACTTCTCTGCCTTGGCGTAGAGTTGGTTCTCCAGGAGGCGCTGCAGGACTGCACGAACATGACGAATGTGTTCTTCCTTGGAACGAGAGAATATTAATATATCATCAAGGTATACAAAAACAAATTGATTAATCATGTCATGCAGGATGTCGTTAACCAGGTTCTGGAAGACAGCGGGGCGTTAGCTAGCCCAAACGGCATGACCAGGTACTGAAAGCTGTCTTCCATTCATCCCCTTCCTTAATCCTGACGAGGTGGTAAGCGTTGCGTAGGTCAAGTTTGGTGAAGATAGTAGCCCCTTGCAACAGCTCAAAAGCAGAATTCATTAGAGGAAGGGATATCGGTTCTTAATAGTGATGTTATTGAGTCCCCTGTAGTCAATACATGGCCTGAGAGATCCGTCCTTCTTGCTAACGAAGAAGAAGCCAGCGCCAGCAGGAGAGGAAGAGGGACGGATGATGCCAGCAGCCAGTGACTCCTCCACATATTTCTCCATGGCCTCTTGCTCTGGACGAGACAGAGAATAGAGACCCCCCCCCTTAGGGGGCGCTGTGCCAGGTTGGAGATCAATGGCGCAGTCGTAGGGGTCTGTGAGGGGGCAGAGACAGGGCACGAGACTTTGAGAAGACTTCATACTCACTGGGGACCTTGGACAAATCCGGAGTGACTGGAGGCTCACTGGATCCTCCCTCGTCCTGCTTGGCGGGAGCCTTGCGGAGGCAGGAACGCAGGCAATGAGTACTCCACTCAGCCACCTGTCCAGTCCTCCAGTTGATGGTGGGGTTGTGTTGTTTCAACCAAGGGAGGCCCAGGACGATGGGAGCAGAGGAGGAGGTGATGACATGGAGCCGGATCAGCTCCTGATGGTTGCCGGAGACAATGAGCGTGAGTGGGGGCGTAACCTGGGTCACCTGACCTAGCGGTTGCCCACAAAGACCAAGTGCTTGGAACGGCGTAGGTAGCTTCTGGGGCTGGAGCTGGAGCTGGTTGCACAGGTTGGCGTCGATCAGGTTGATGTCTGATCCTGAATCAAACAAAACATCAGTAGTCAACGATCGCTTGCCGAAGTAGAGTGACAGGAACCAGCTTGCGTGGGTCATTGTTATCTTGAACCAGCTGTCCGATCCTCCCACTCACCCCCTCCTTTTGAGTAGGGGACAGCACTGAATACGATGACCCGCCAGCCCACAGTACAGACACACGCCTCCGTCGCAGTCTCCTAGCTCGCTCTTGTGGCGATAACCGGCAACGGTCGACCTGCATGGGTTCTCCCGACCCCGGGCTCGCCGGTCTCCTGGATAGGAGAGTCGCCCCATTCGAAGTTGCCACGCTGGTCTGACCGTCGGGACTCTGAATGGCTCTGGCGCTCCCTCTTCGCTGCTGGATCCGAGAGTCAATCTGGATGGCCACTCTGATGAGCCCCTGCAGATCAGATGGAAGCTCGGGGGCCAACTCATCCTTGATGTTCTCTGCCAACCCCGGTAGAACACATCAAACTGGGCGTCTTTGCTCCAGTGTGTAGAGGCGACCAACGAACGGAATTGGATGGCGTAATCAGAGACACTGCAGCTGGCTTGCCGTAAACTCAGTAGTGCACTTCCTGCCTCTCGCCCTGGTAGGACCGGTCAAACACCTCCCTCATCTCCGCCATGAAATCTTCAATGGTGCGGGTGCAGGGGTGGCCAGCGTCCCACATTGAGGTTCCCCAGTCCCTTGCTCTGCCGGTCAAAAGTGTGATGACGTAGGCCACTCTGGAACGTGAGGTAGGAAAGGTTAGGGGCTGTAACTCGAATATGATCGAGCACTGGGACAGGAATGCTTTGCAGGTGGTGGGGTCTCCGTCATACTCCCGTGGGGGAGTAAGACGTGGCTCCCGAATGGGAGCTGCCTCTGCCGGTGCGACTGCAGGACTGGGAAAGGTGGGACCCCAAGTGAGATGCTGAAGAGTAGCTCTCATCTCCTGCAAGTCGCGACGCTACTGCTGAATGACGACCTCTTGTTGTTGAAAAAGTCGCTGAAGTTGAGCAGTATCCGCTGGAGTCTGTACTGGTCGACTCGTACTGAAAGGAACGGGCATAGACTCCAAATGCAGTTCAGCATCGGCAGGGCGTTTATTGGGATTCACAAAGCTCATGGTCAAGACAGAAATGGATCAATAGCCAGGCAAACAGAGATATGCAGGATGGGCAGAATCGAAGTCAGAAAAAAAAAAAAAAGATCCAGTAACCAGAATAATCAATCCGCACAAAGACAGTAACAAAGAGGGTTGAAACTAAGGGAATGGAAGGGGAAGGAAAAAGGGAGTTGGATGGGACAAGGGAGAACACAGGAGAAACTAAACAGATGGATACAAAATGGGAATTAGGGAGAACGAAGTACTAATCACTCAAATAGCAATCTCACAACGCAATACAACAATCAAATACAAAACTTACGGAGAATCACAAGAAACGAGCTTTCAACAATCGAAACGAGCAGAATAAGCGCAGAAACGAGACTGACCAAGAACGAGCTGTGGTAGAAACGAGTCGACAAGAAACTACGGGAAAGTGGGTCTTTTAAACACAAACAAATTAAGTGGAGGCCCAGCTAAACTCAGAACAGGTGAGAGGAGAGGCGGATCTAGAAAAGCAAGGACGGTGATAGGAGAGAGAGAGAGGAAGTAGGTGGGATCCTAACTTTGAACTAACTAATCACCCATGCCTAACTGAACTGCTCTAAGTGTGGATAGTCCAATCAGAACAGCAAGGGAGAAGGAAGAGGAATTACCAAACCGAAATTACAGGGAAGAGAGTGTGATGAAAAAAGACAAGATGCCATGAGACAGAAACGGAGGAAAACACTGAAGACCAGAGACAGAGCAATCATCCAGAAACACACATGCTCTAATGAATAAATATAAGAAATAAATAAATAAATAATAGCATTACTAAAAACTAGAAACTAAAAACAAGCATACAAATCACTGATTTCTAACAAGATGTAACGGGACTCAGGTCTTCCAAAAAGTTCCACTTTTGACTTAACAGTGGTCAAGATGTTTTCAGGCAAATGTGAGACAAACCTTTGTGTTCTTTTTGGTCAGCAGAAGCTTTCCCATGGATGCCACTTTTGCCCAGTTTCTTTCTGATTGTGGAATCGTTAAGATTGACCTTAACTGAGGCGAGTGAGGCCCGCAGTTCTTTAGATGTTCATCTGGGTTCTTTTGAGATGTCCAGGATAAGACATTGGAGGAATTTAAATGGGCTAAGAAGGTTCTCTTACTCTTCCAAGTTTCCTCCATTTGTTAATAATGACTTTTACCATGGTTCTCTGGAGTCCTAGAGCCATAAAAATGGCTTCACAACCCTTTCCAGATTGATAGATGTCAACAACTGTTTTTCATCTGTTCTTGATTTTTTTTTTTTTTTTAGATTGTGGCATCATGTGCTGATTTTGGCTACTTCACATTGCCAGACTGGTTCTATTTAAGAAATGTTTAGATTCAACAGGTTTGGCAGTAAACATGCCTGGGTGTGTCTATAGTAAAATTGAACCCAGTTATCATTTAAATTTATTTAATCGAATGATTTAGTAACTGAGGGGGCAGTTACTTTTTTGCACCGGGCCAGGCAGCGTTGGATAGCTTTGCTCCTTCTAAATTAAATCATCATTGAAAAACTGAATTTTGTGTTTGCTCAAGTCATTATTGTTCAATTTTAAAATTAGTCTTATGATCTGAAACATTAAAATTTGACAAATATGCAAAAATAAAAGAAATCTGTGAGGGGGCATATACATTTTTACAGCACTGTTTATGACTTCCTTGGAATTACACTCAGTAGCTTTGGCTATGTATCCTTGAATCTGTCAGCCTAATTTTTTGCTAGAGCACGATGAGAAGAACTTGAAATTCTTAAATAAACTGTAACTCCCAGCACATTTTGATTTCGCACTATGGCATAAAGTAGGTCTGCCTTATGATTTTATTTTGCGCATAAAGAACATTATATGTTTTTACCATATTTAATGTCTTTTACTAGCTTTCCACCCACTTCTGGAATTTGTCAGAATGTCTTTGAATCGCCCTGTTACCACTTAAATTGTTAACTAGACCTCCCACTTTGGCATCATCTGCAAATTTAACCAGTGACTTTTCAATGTTCCTGCCTCATGCATTTATGTCAATGAGAGAGAGCAGAGGTCCCAAATATGATTAATTTTTCAGACCACATCAACTGTCTGATTATTGAAAGAGCTTTTTATGTCTCAAGTGACCATAGCCTAAATGCAGCAGACTTAGATGGAAAAAAAAAAAAAAAACAGTAGTATCAGGTAGGAGCCATTTTTTTGGACCATTCCAGAATACTGATAAAATGATAATGCATTTTTAGTATTACTTTTAAGGGTACCATTTAAATGATGAGGTAGTGGTTAGATTATTTAAGCAGGCACAGAGCTATTTGTTATATCTAAGACCATAAACTAGGAATACAGGAGTAAGCGTTTCTATCAGTACAAATTTTCAAGCTTGAGCCAGTTTTTGCATATACAGGGTGAAGCTGCCTGAGGACAGGTAGGTCTTGCCAATATAAGGGTGTACTGGGTTATTCCACCATTAGCCCTCCTTCAGAGACAAACATATTGTTATGTAACACCCCAGTAGCTCCCTCCATCTGCAAGCTAATTACGTGCAGTGTCTTATGTTCTTGGACGCTTAAAATAGACTGTTTTAATTGCTCTTGGAGAGCAGCACCATATATTTCTATCAAATTAAATGACTTATAGAGCAAAATACAAGCAGTATTTTTACACAAGCTTCGATAGGGTTTACTGTTGATGTGAAGCCATCAACAAAAGAGAAAAATATTCTGATACAGCAATAGTGGACATGTGTTCAGTCTTAGTATTACATGTATTGTACAAATTACTGTGAGTAGCCTTGACTCTAAAACTGCAGGGTAAGTATTTTGTTTCTTTCTCGCACAGTTGTCAGTGGATCAAGAGAATTATCTGAGAATAAAAAAATTCATTTTTGGAAACATCATGAAATATCTCCATAAATTTTGTTGGCTGAAAATAGTGCTGAATTTGATCCACAATCTTGCAAAATAGTTGAGTCTCGGAAAACCACTGTGGAAGAAGGAATCATTCCTCTCCCACACCTCCCCCATCATTCTGTATCTGTGGCATTTGTATTCCTCACCAAAACCACCTGCAGGTCATTCATTGGTTTTCCTTCCATTTATTTCTCTGTGGCCAATCAATTGCTCATGAACCTTTCCCTATAGCTCCCAAAAAAATCTCTTCTGAGTTTTCAAAATTCTTTAGAAGTTTTCAAAATTGACTAAGGGCTTGCTGATTCACCAGTTACTTGAGGAGTATTACAAAAAGTACTTGGTAAAATGCAAAGCACCAAACTGTGGGAAATTATGGCTCCCCTGTTAAAGTGTGGCTAAACATTTCACAAGTCATTTAGAATGGCAAAATAAAACTAATCATCAAAATCCTACATACATACATACATACATATATATAAGTTGTATATGAATCATTGAGTTTCCAAAGGGCCCAAGTGAATTGGAGGACTACGTATCTAATAACAAAAAGGTGAACTGGGGAACTTCCTCGTAATTTCACCCAAAAGTATCCCAATGACACTCTCTTGTAAAGAAATAGACTAAAAATATGGGTCATAACATATGGGCAAAAGAAAAAATAAATCTTTCCCCACCATATTTCTTTTTTTTCAGTTCTTCCAGAAAATAAATCTCTGATACACGGCAGAATCAGAACTCGTCCAGACAAAAATCCAGTTCACAGGTTTTGTTAAAGTTTGTGGTGAGGCAATCCAATTTAATAATAGGCAGGCAGAATGCAGTACAAAGGAGCAAGTCTAGAATTGTAACAGTGTTCAGTCCAAGAATCAAAAAATCATAAAGTCAGTATGCCAAAATCAAATCTAAAAGAGAAAATCAAAGCCAAATAAGCCAAATCTGAATTAAAAACAAGTATATCAAAACAGATCGACACAGGGAGCAGGACTGAAATCGTAAACCAAGGAACAAACAGAATCATGATCAAAAGGACTCAGGAATCTAGGAACACTCGAAAGAGAGACAATTTTGAAAAGGCTTAACAAACTTGGCACTGGGACTTGCAAAGTGGGGGAACGCAAAGGAAAGCAAAGGGCCTAATTACATGGGGTACAGGTGCAGAAAGCTAAGGAGCATGCAGGGAGGTGTGGCTACAAATGGGGGAACAATCAAACAATTAAACAATGAACGTGGGGCGGTGCAGGTAAGGGAGCGAAAACAGAAAACACCAACAATGACAATTGGAGGTAAAAGACCTGACTGATACATGGAAGTGGTAAAATAAACTCAAGAACATGAAAAATAATGAATACTCATACACTGTTATAAACTGGCACCTTTTTTGCCAGTTATTTCAACTGTAATTTCACAATCAGTTTATAACAGAGGTTCCGTGTATGTTGACTCTAAACCACAGTTAAATGTGCGCAGGACTCTACTTACAGTTAAAATAACAAGGAGACAATGCATTATTTTAACTGCTAAATTCAGTCAATATATAACAGTGTACAAGAATACAAATAAAAATGACTAAACAGGATCAGATCCTGACAATCTCAAGATGGATTTTTATAAAGCCAGCAAGCCAGCTAATTTTTCTTATATTGATTTGAGACCACTCCTGGATTGACACAGATCAAAAACATCCAAATATATCACCATCACGCAAGCATCCCCAGCTTCATAAAAATGTGGCGTAGCTTGCTGAGGTAGTTCTGGCAGACAAATAGAGACATGCCCATATTCCCATAAAAACTCCCATGCATACCAGACACTGCTCTGCACTTCTGGGTTATATAATCAGCTGTCCTGCTCTGCCTCTTTGGCCAAACATACCTCTGCCTGTAGCTGCACTGCATCACTCTCTCCTGCTGCATCACTGTTGCTTGCTGTTGGTTAACATTGCATTTCCACAACATCAATTGCCTATGGGCTTTGAATTTCCCTTGGGGGAGGGGGGGTATCTTGACACTCCCGGCAGTCTTGTCCTCAAGCTCAGTTGACAATCAGGTGTGTTAACGTCTGAGCCTAGATGCCAAACTATTATAGTATCCATTTGTTGATATTGGAATTAATGATCTACATGTGAGTTGACTGGCAGAAATAATATTGACAAGTCTGAGAGACTGTGCATAAAACAAAACTCTGGATCATAGTCAATTTTGGCAAGCGCAAAATACATTTCAATGGCAATTACGATACAATTATGCACATAAACTGTACAATGGTAGCATATTGAAACTATCTGATAATGGCATGAAATGTTTCATTTAAGACATGGTCTATCATCAGAGTGATGGAATTCAATCGGTATATTTTATTATGTTCGAGAAATCGTTTGAGCATGTGATTTGCATCCTCTGAGGTGCTGAGTCCTGATAGTGCTCAGTGTAATGAATCATGATTATTATGCTACGTAAATTGGCTACACTTTTTACACATGGCCTTTGAAATGAGTAGGGATCACTTTTATTGTGTGTATAGTATTATTACTCTATTAAAATAAACATGCATTGCCTCTTAATGTGCGTTTTAAGGAAATCACGTTTGAAAAGAATAATAGCCAACAAGAATTTCATTTTTAAGGAATTTCCGCTTAATTTCATTTCGCTTCAGTACTCAGTCTGGTCACTTGGAGCTCTGCCTCGTTTATCTCGGCAGAAAGTACACCGGACCAACCAACGAACAGAAGGCGTGGCCGAGAGCTATGATGTAGCAGCTGCGCCGAGTTTGAAATTGTAGTCTCCGAAAGCAACAATGGCCACGGACATAGATACACGGGAGGCCATTCGCTCTGTCGTGGAGAAAATCCCGGGTATCAGCGACTTATAGCTACAACAAGATGAATGTTTGGTTAGTTTTTTGAATGGAAATGATGTTGTAGCGCTACTCCCTACAGATTGTCATATCTACTTAATAGCCATCATGAAATAAATACCCTGTTCATCTCTGTGAGAGACAGCCGAACCACCTCAGCTAGCTTGTAGCTTCTAGTGTTACATTGCCTGCGAATTTCACACTATTTAAGTTAGCAACTTTTTTTTAAAAGCCGTGTTTTTTGTTCATGTCACAAGACCTATTCGCTGTCTCAGTGTTATGTTGTCATTATCCATGAATGAAATGGCTGTCTGAGACAGCCAAACGCTTAGAGCCAAACTGTATTGCTATAAAGTTAGATAGCGAGCTCGGTATGATGTTAGCGCAAGTATGGTTAACGGTTCAGTTTTCGTGTCAATGCAGATTTCGTCCTAATGTTAATAATGCGTTATTCTCACCGATTATGCTGTTGGTTTCAGGTCTCTTACGTTTTTTTTTTTTTTTTAACAGCAGCAGTATCTGCAGGAAAAATGATAGCTCAACAGTTTGTTTCTTGTAAGGAGAACAGAAAGAGCACCTTTGGTTCTTTTAAGTGAATGAGTGAAGGCTAAAATTTGGTAGATGGGCATATGTATGGGTACAGTATTAACTTTAATGTACTGATCAGTTTGTTTTCGCTGCATTCCTGGTATGAAGGAATGTGTTTACAGCGGAAGTACTAGGCGGCTGAGCTGGCGCATAACATACATCATCGCCGAAAGTTAGTGATTAGTTTACGGGTACACCAATGATTTTAAACTTCAAACAAGCGCCCACCCACCAGGAAGTAAACACTTGTCAATGATGACTGGCCAGACTCCGTGTACGAAGCAAAGCGAAGTAGCAGGGTCTGGTTTTACCAGGCTAACTTGCAGCCTAATTTGATCTGATTCTGTGTTTGCATATAATTCAGTTTATTGACATCATTTATGATTGTCATGCCAAATATGCATCATTGTAAAGATTAAAAAGTTGTTTACACTTAAAAAAGTAGGGCAAACAACAGCAAAGAATTTTATAATTTGCTCAATTTCAAATCCCAATAGCTCTGAAAACTCAGTTTTGGAAGTAATTGGAACTTGAAATTGAGTTAAATCAAAAATGATTTGCAGCTGGTGACCTTGCTTTTTTAACTTCAGCCAACTTTTTATTTTGTGCGTTAATTGAAGTTCTCTTCCAAAACATGAACGGTGGCTGGATTGAGTTATAATTCCTGTATATACACTCGCTAAAACAGTATTCTTAACTTGCTGTTTTATGATGGTGTGCATTCTGATATGAATGGGTCAGAAAGCCGAAAGTTTTTTCATTTTATATTGACTTGATTCAATTTGTACTCGCTGGGAGATTTGCATTACTTTCTTCTAACTTTGTTCAGAGTTGCCTAACATCCATTAAAAGGCAGACTCTTCCGATAATATCACTATACCCATAAAAAAGTTAAGAACACATTTCGTACTGAACTAAAAACGGATGTATGATTTTTCCCCCCCATATCTTAGAGAATGATAAATGCCTCCACTCTCAGTGAATGCTGTGTTAGGTCTGTCTAATGAGATAAAAAAGCTAATTGAGGTAACAGGGATGGACAGTTCTTGCGAAGTGTAACAGATTTGAGAATGCTCATATTTTAATTGCAATATAATTGTGCACTTTTGCAATGTAATTGTGTGAAATGTGATTTTTAATTTCAATCACACTCCTTGCTGGTAATCCATTGTATAATAACATTGCTGCTGGGCATTATACAGCGTCTTTCAACGGGAGAAAAATCCGCCATCTCTGGATTGGGCATTCAAATTCCCAGGCCCTCGATTACTATCCACCCACTTCAAATGTTATCAGTCGATTGAATTAGTGTTACCATCTGTTATATTACCACAGTAGATATGGGCTAGTTGGGCCCTATTGTACCTTTCATTAGCATGATAAATATGGGCTAGTTGGGCCCTACTGAACCGATTACAAGAGATACAGAAATTGTTCTTTTCGTTACATTACTGTTATATGTCAAAGTTAGGGAAAGGCAATCTTGCTTTTTAAAAAGTTAAGGTTAGAATTCTGGGTTGCGGAAATGCGATCTTGCTTCTTTAAAGGTTAAGGTTAGGATTCAAGGTTAAGGAGAGGTGATCATGCTTTTTAAAAGTTTGAGGTTAGAATTGAGGATTGAGGAAAGGCAACTATGCTTTGATAATACAAAATTGGCTCTTTTAAAAGGAAATTGTACCTCACGCTAATAAATGTTAAGCTGCCAGGGAGAAGGATGGATCCTGGGTCTCTCAAGGGAAAGTTCCTCATTTTACATGCCCACTCAGCTATCCCAGTCTCCCTCTGAGCATTGACTTTCATTCTGTAAATTCAGATTTTCTCTTCTTTTCACCGGTCATCGCGTCAGATTCCGTCGAACTGATCAGTGATGTAAATTGACGATAACGACCCGTGCAAGCTATTAGTCACTACGGTGCGTCCCTACTAGCCCATATTTATGTCGGTAATAACAGATGATAATGCACATTCAATTAATGACTAACACAATTCAAATTCGCTGTTACTATCCCTTCCACATACCGAACTGATTAACATTTTGGCTCAGTGACGGTGGATGCAAAACATTTAATGCAGTGTTTCATTTGTAGGGTATTTCACAAAGCAATTTTTGGTAAAGTTAGAACTGTCAGTAATCATTGTATGAAAGAAATTACAAGGAATTTTGAAAAGTAAATGAGGTAACACTTCAGATACCTGCACCACCAACTTATTCGGTCAAAGCCTTATTATTGGATCAGATCCAGCTCTACCCACTGAATCTTTGGCTTGCAGCAGGAAATGCCTTGCTCAATGTCTTGTTCTTGCCATTCTATTATTTTACATAATGTTATCAGTGATCACAGGGCAATGCATATGGAATGTTCCAGTGGTATTTCAAGTTCATTTCTGTGTTGCCACTTTAAGAAAGTTGTGAGGAATTCGATATACGTATAGTAAAAAAAAAAACAAAAATAAATTTAAAAAACTAAATAAACAGGGCCTTCCATGACATCTATTTGCATAGTACTACATAGGGAATTTCAAATGATGAGTCATAAACAATAGTAAAAGGATGACAGACGGCTATAAAATGAGCATGGGTACAATGCAGTTGATAAGTATTAACATAGAGCCTCCCTCTTTTCATTTGATCATGTCAAATAAACTTAGCAAGATCAAATTCGAAGCATCAGATTAAGTGGAATTAATCCACTCTGCGACAATGGACTCACGGGTGCAATAAATTATGCAGTTTGACAACATTGAGCAAATTAATTCCCTGAAATGGAGAATGAGATCAGCTGTGTTTAAGCAGTATATGAGAAATGGATTGACCTCTGCGTGGGACCAATACCTGGATTAAATGCCATTGTCAGTGATTTTAGGAAAGCATTTTGATTACTGCGATTATTGTGGTTTTATTTTTTTTTTTTGTTCTTCCCTTTTGGCAGCATTGAATGACATCTTACATTTGGAAGGTGAAAGTAGTGAATGAATAGAGGAAATATTCTTTTCCTAACCACCAGAAAAGTGAGGGGTAGAAAATGAGCGCTTGTAATGAAACAGCTGATTTGCTCCACTCCCAGCTAACAGGTCATAATGATTAAAATCCACTGCTACAAAACCCTAGCAAATGAACTTCAGATCAGCACTGCAGTCTGCATAGTAATTTTGTTTTTAAAAGTCTGGTTCTGATGATTGCTATGTGCTTTCCCATTATTACGCAGGCACTTACAGAAGCACAAAACTGAAATCAGATATGCAAGCCAGGTTTCTTTCCCAGCCTCATATTCCTCTAGGTAATTTACACAGACAGAGGTGGACATCCGCAGACACTGAAAAATATGCCTACACACATGCACATAGGTACTTGTTTGCACAAATATGCACTCAGACACACACACATACTGCTGGCAGAGGAAACCAGGAAAATGCAAATGCTCAGTTCAAATAGAACCTGTTCTGAATTTCCGCATTTAAATATTCTTTCATCTGCATGCTCAGGCGGATGAAACACAGGAATATGACTTTGACAAAGAGGAAAAGTGTTAAATGTTAAAACGCATTGGCGTCTTAATATTAGTTCAAAATAGGACGGTGGAAAGGGTCGAACGCAGGACTGGATCATATGATCACACGTCAGGATTCCATCTCTGGCCCTACTTTGAATAACCCAAACCTAACTGGATCAAAAGCATCATTTTATGTGCTTCATATAGTGGCAGGTCTAAGATGAGCCCGCTGAGCTGGTGCAGAAATATGCCTATGCAGATAGTCCTTTGCTTTGTATTTTGCCTCACCCTTTTTCTTCACTGGCAAGAAAGAGCTTAATTTTCCAGGTCCATTTCCCAAGAATCCTATTAAGGGTTCCTCTAGAGAGGAGGGGCTGCCACTCAGATGCAGCTACCAGAACTAGATGACTGTAATCCACCTGCTATTCCTACCAAGAGAATAAGAGAGAAAGAAAGAAAGAGAGTGAGAGAAGACAGAGAGAGAGAGACTTACTGAGAATGCAAAAAGAGCAAAAGAGGAAGAGAGACAGAGAGGGAAAAGTATGAGAGAGAATTTCAAATAGACTCTTGTTTGTCTCTCCGTTAAGGAAGATGGATGATCGGTAGTTTCTTCCTCACAGGTAGTGAAGGCCAGTTCTGCCTTACAATAGCCCACATGACAAATGATGAGATATATTTACTTTTTCTTCCCATTGGCAAAATGGTAAAAAGGTTAAAAGTTTAGAAAATTTTTATACTTGTATATGCATATAAAATTTACATCAGGAAAATTTTATGTCAGTTATTGGAGTCTCATCAAAAAGGGTTAGATTGAAAATGTCCCTTGAAATCTCAGCAATGCGCTTTCCAGTAGGTAACCACATCTGCTAGTCAGGAGGAAGTAGCTCTTTTTAAAGTAGCTTTTTTTTTTTTTTCTAGACAGCAAGGGCAGTCAGTCGTCAAATACCCTAAGGCTTTCTTTCAAATACACAGACAAACTTTAGCAAGCATTTTAAATTTGTTTTTTGGCATTAAAACACTATTCTCTTACCTTTTTCTCAGAACTAAACATTTCTGCCACTGACATGAGATTATTTTGATTCATTTCTACATGACACCATGGGACAAGTTAATTTTTTTTTTACCCATCGTGTAAATGTAATTGCAGGTATATCATCATGTAATTGCATGTGTATTTAATTGTCAAAAGTACAGAACAGAGCCTGAGTGACCAGTAGTAGAGGTTGAGGGACTAGTAATTGTCTTGTTTTTGACTGCCTGAATGTAGACAACTATGATTGTTGGATACTGATATAACTTACGCTAACACAATGGAGCTGTGTAAGATGGTTAAAAGATCACACTGCTGGCAGGGATGATGAGTATTAAGCTGCAATGAAGTGAAGAATTATTCGCACCCACCATGAAAATGAGAAATGCTTTTTTCTTTGTGTGTGTGCGCGTCTGCAATTCTGTCGTATTTTATTGTTGAAAATATTGGCTTTCCAACATGAGTAAGGTTATTGGCGATAAAAATGAACAGATAGTTTCCTGAGAACAAATCAAGTTTTTTTTTTTTTTAATTTGGTCTTCTTATTTGGTCAACAGCTTTTACATTGTCTTCTGTCATTTCCTGTATCACCGAGGTATAAATATGAGGATGCATGCAAATGAAATTCCTTTTTGAAATTCATAACTATTTGAGAATAAAGTTTTCTCCTCAAGAGGTAAATAATTGCTGACCTACACAATTCAGGTGAAGGAAACAAGAAAATAAATTAAGTTTTGAATATATCACTAAGCACATTCCAAGCAATTATCACTTGGTGTGTAATTTAACAGGAAGAGAGAGAGAGAGAGGAGCACACTAGCCCGATAAACAGTGAGGTGGATGGTTATGATAGCAAGGAAAAACTGAAAAGAGCCACAGTTTGTCCACTTTTGAAGTTATCAAGTTTTTAAATTTGTATGTCAACACGTTTTTTGAAAATGTTGCATAAAAAAGCCCGTTCTGAAGGAAATCCAAAAATTGAGAGAAAGTTAATTGATGTTTTTCAAGTGTTGTAGTCAGATGGAACAAACTTTGAACTTTTTAGCCATGCACATCTCTGGCATGTTTGTGAAAAAAAGGAGGGTGCGTATGATGTAAAGCACCTGGATCTCACAGTTAATTTATGTAGCAGGTCATTGATGCTTTGGGGGTGTTTTGTTGTACGTAGTCCAGAGGTTTTTTTAAGACTGCATTTCGCTAAGAAATTGGATATTGTAGCTGAGCACCTGGTTTCCCCTGCCAGGTATTTGAGGCTTAGGCTTAGATTGGACCTTGCAGCAAGACAATGGCCTCAAACATTTATCAAAATCAACAAAGAAATGGTTTCTGGAAGTTAAAAATCAATGTTTTGCAATAGCCAGCCTCCAGACTTGAACACAGCTGAAAACCAGTAACGGCCGCTGAGCTGAAAATAGAGGAGGTGCAAAATTTCCTTGATTGAAAGACGAGAAATAGAACTTTTTATACTCATCAACGAAAATTCAGCAACATCCAAATTTTATGCATTGATGAAAAAAAGAAAATATAAGTTAATGGTGAACAATATGGTCATCCTGAGCATAATGTATTGCACCAACACGCCAAGTTACGTTGAATCCTGGTCACATGTTAATTTACGTGAGCTTTGCATAGGATTTTGTACGATTCGTGCCTCACATGAATCCTATCACTCAAATCCCTTTAAAACCTGGCTGACATGTTTGGGATGGTCGTTGTTGAACGAAAAACACTGAAAAGCGCAAAAGCAAAATTATAAGATGTCGTAGAGGAATGATCGAGAACGCCAGACATGAAGCCATTGGCACGTTCAGGGCAGGAATGAGCTTGCGACAAGTTGGGCAGCACTTTAACATCCGCCACAATACCATTTCACGTCTTCAGACACGTATGGAACAGACTGGGACCCTCAAAGACGAACCTTGCAGCAATAGACAACATAAAACGACAGCATGTGAAGATTGCTTCATCTTGACGTCATCATGATGTAACCAAATGACATGTGGTTCAACAAGCCGGTGGGCGTCACACTGGCCACTAAGGAATACAAACAGTCTCATGGGAAACAGGTCACCCCCCCGCCACCATGCATTCTAAGTGAGGTTTATTCATCTCACCGATTTGAGTCGCAACAGTGTCGGGTATTCGTGGATGTTGCTGTAATGGTCAAGACAATTATATACACATTCCACCGTTAACTCGTTTATTGGGCATTTATATCAGGTGTTGCTAAACTTTCGTTACTGAGTATATGAGCATCTAAAATCTTTTTTTCCAAGCTTACTTTGTAAATCAAGTAGCTACTTTTCTGAATTGCATTTATTTTTGAATTGCCATATGTTGCATTCAGACAGAAGCTGTGTGTTTACCTGCCAATTAATTATTTTAAAACTGAAAACGGGTCAAAACTTATCATCTTAAAGGGATTTTTTGTGCTTTCTCCTCTATTTTCAGCTCAGCTGCCCCTACAGTTGAAAATGTGTGGTTTGAATTGAGAGGGGCTGTGCATAAGTTTAAACCGAGGAACCTCAAGGATCTCAAAATGTTCTTCTGGGAGAAGTGGTCCAAGATACCTCTGAAAGTGTTTGCCAACTTTTTTAGGCATTGAAGGAAGTAATTTAATGCAGTTATCTTCTGTAGCAGAGGTTCCATCACATATTTTTGAAAGAGACTTCAATCATTTTGAAGCATGTTTTAGAGATAAAATGACAAACTCTATGTTTCTCAGTCTTGAATCATTTTTGCTCAATTTCTTGAAGTGTGCCAGTGATTCTTCTGTGAACTATACATAAAGACAAATGAAATCACTGCAGTTTTTCCACATTCAAACAAAATTTAGGTGGAAAATTTCATGGCAAGGTTGGGAAAATGGGAAATGAAAAATGGACAGTTTCCGCTGTCAATGCAATCTTTGTTAGCATCCTGAATAAAATTATGAGTAAGCTTATGCTTGAGCAGAGCCAGGAGGTCATCATGCTTGTGCCATTTCAAGTGTCACACCCACATCAGAAGTGTGAGTCAGTCACATTACAACTAATGGGAGTTATGGCTGCCCTAAGTTTATGTGCACACTTCGGCAGCACCGACTGACATCAGGGTTATGTGACTGACAAGTCGCCCCAGACTTTGACACTAGTCTCCCGAACTCTGACACGAGACTTCCAGACAACTGCTGACATAGAAAAAACTTTAAGCGAGCCTCCCAACTGGGACAGCCAGGATTGTCCTAAAATGAACACCATGAAGTTTGAAAAGAGCTGCTTTTGCCCTTTAGCAGCAACCAACATTATTAAAATGTGCTTCAGAATTTGCAACTGGAACCGTGTAATCGTAATCCAGAAAGTAACAAAAAGTTCATTCAGAAGATGATAATTTCTGTTCTCCGTGGTAATTTCATTTTATCTCCAATGGCGTGCTTGCTCCAGTGCCCTCTGGGGATAAAAATGATTTTCTGCGGAAAAAAAAATATTAGGAGAGTGAATCAGTAGTGGGTCTTTTTAATATAATTAACCCTTTGAACACCCAGCAGTTTCTGGATTTTTTTGCTCCTGTCTCCTTTTCACTAAATATTTGTCATGTGACTGTTTGCCTCAGCTGATTCTATCATGGCTTACTAGTTACAATTAGAAGTACAGAATTTGTCAATTTTGTGCAGGATCTGGCCAATACAAAAAGTTTATTTTTGCTAAAATTTTAAATTAGACATGTTGAATAAAGTAATTTACTTATAATATTCTGCTTAGATTTGGTCATTTTTCCGGATGGAAACATACAACACATGATTTGTTTAAAGATAATCAGAAAGTTGAAAATCTGGCAATACTTATTTTTAAAGTTCTTAGCAATGATAAATTATGTAATTTTGGTGATTTAAAAAAAAAAAAAAAAAAAATTTTTCAAACCAGCTGTCGGGTTTTGGGGTTCAGCCAGTTAATGACTTTGTCATTAATGTTGATAAGCTCAGGTTAAGTATAGTACTATACATCGTTGTTACAAATTTCTAACCCCCTATTTCTAAAAGAGGAAACAGATGACTTTCCCCACCTATCCCCAGCGGTATTACTGTTTGCTACACTGTCACAAAAACACTCAGATCTCATTCTGTTTTTCTCAGAACCAAGCAAACCCTAGCAGCCTGGCAATTGTCCAAAGCAAGACACAGCTTTTAAGTTGCCTAATTTGAGCTAGAAACCCCAAACTCCAGGCTATGATAAAGAGAGAGTTAAACCTGCAGTATTAATATCTAGTCTGATTGTGTTACTTATTGATACAGAGGAAAGAATTCCAGTTTTTAACCCCCTCAAGTCCCAGAGGTCTATTAATTGAGTGAATACCCGTCCAACGTTCACTCTTGTTTCAAATCTGTTTCTATTCTGCTCCCTGCGCACCTTTTTTCCCTGTTTCATCAATGTGGTTCTTCTTCTCTTGCAGGGTTGCTTTTCCACTGTTAATTCTCTTGTACCACCCTCTGCTGTTTCTGCTACTGGGAATAGCTAATGGTAGCTACCAGGGAAAACTAAGGCACTATACTGCTACTCTTTTGGTTGTGTGATAGTTGATGCACTT
The DNA here is from genome assembly GCA_029692085.1 of Gymnothorax javanicus. NCBI lineage: Eukaryota > Metazoa > Chordata > Actinopteri > Anguilliformes > Muraenidae > Gymnothorax > Gymnothorax javanicus. The sequence continues at coordinate 53,587,834 of CM056202.1, forward strand.
CCTCAGTACAGTAAATCAAGCCTTCATTTTCCAGAGAGATCGCATCCAGCGATGGACAGAGTTGCATGGTGAAAACGAAGCTTTTAGGGGACAAATCTCAATGCTGATGGTGTCATTATTGAATAGCTATTTTAATGTTCAATCAAGATTTACATTTTAATGACAAGTGAAATCAAAGAATTTGTCTGTTTCCACTTTAAGGACGCATTGCTTGTTTCTGAACTTAGGTGACATTTTATAAATTCAACATTTTATGAAAATTAGACCTTTTTTGAATTCAAATAATTTTTCTTTTAAAATATTGTCTTTGCTGACTCTTCATTAACCTAACTTAACCTGCCTAAATCTGTCATGAAAGAGTTACGAACACAGAGGCGATCCAATCCAGCAGTGTTAATCCACTACTTCAGCTTTTAGTGACGCTTTCATTTTTGCAATAAGAAGCACTTAGAGTCACTGTAAACTGTAAATTGCCATAGTAAAAAAATAAATAAATAAAATACCATGCTGCTGGCAAGTGTGATTCAGGAGCAGAAAGGGATGCAGTGCTGCAAAAGGCAGAGGCTCTGCCACAGCAGAGCAGGACAGCAGATTATATACCCCACCTACCAGAGGAAGGAATAGTGTCTGATATGCATGGGAGTTTCTATGGGAATGTGTGCAGGTCTCGAGTTCTCTGCCAGAACTAGCTCAGCAAGCTGGGCCCCAGTTCAACAACTTGAAAATGTACCATTTTTTCAGCTAACTGAAATGTGTCAGTTGTAATTTTGAACTTATAATGCAGAAAAACCTTTTTTTTTTTTTTTTTTTTTTTTTTTTTTTTAGCGGGCCATACTAACTTTCCTGACTGACAAGATTAGCCTGACAGTCATTTAGTTGGCTTGTTTGCTCAGGTGGGCAATCTGGGTTGTGTGAGCTGAGGGCGGGGACAACATTTTCATCGAGATGGGTGTGATAATGAACTGCAATACCAGGTCCGCACATGGTCCCCAGAACAGTGTCAGGACACTTATATGCACTTGGGCAATAAATGGCTACTGAGGGGGCGAGACTTCAGGATCAATTTATGAGTGTATGTGTGTGTGTGTGTGTGTGCGCGCGCGTGTGTGTGCATATGTGTGCGTGTGTGCGCATGAGAGAGAGAGAGAAAGAGATGGAAATCGTCCAATGAAAGCAATATACCTCTTACCAATTGCGCAGCCCTCCACAGACACGAGCCATCCTTACAATCTGCGCATATAATCAGTTTGAAGCTCAATGCAATGCCCTCATATAAATGCCTAAGTCTGAATGAAACACCTCGATCTGACTGAAAATCTGAGCCGATCGAACGAGGTGGTGCTGCCCTATTGATAATCGATTTGATGGCTGTGTTAACGTTCCATCGAATTGCCTCTGCCCTTCGACCTTTCTGCACATATTTGATTAGCTTACGCAGTGATGACACCATCATGTTTTATTTGTGTGCGTGGACAAGCATGACAACATCTGCCAAAAACTGGTCAGCAACTGAGACTACATTTCTTTAAAATGTTACTAAAGAATTGAAAATAGTCAATCCACCAATTTTGCTAACTCTCATCCAGATGCACAACCAGTTTAAATGGAAACAAGTTAAAGCACAACAATGGCTAGACGGATATTTTGGATGAGGGGCAATGAGCATGACTGATCAATTGTGACTATGGCCTTTGTTTCGCTTCATAAATATATACATGCACAATCTATTTGATCTATTTGTCCATCTGGAATTCATAAATTTGTGTCACAACTCTCATGAATACCCTTTGTGTCTCTTCCTGTTCAGCAACTCGCGAGTCTATTAGAAGTATTTCAAATTTGATTGGTTTATGTCATGCGTGTTTGCAACTTCTCAGCTGTATTTCATCTCATAGTTATTCCCTAATGACCATCTGATGCGTATTTAAGCCCCTTGCTTTGTGTTGCAAGTTGCTGGACTGTAATTTACCTGTTGCACGTAGAGGCAGTCAGTATTCCTAGTAGAAAATCTTTGTCTTTATTAAGTGCAACAAGTCCTTAAATGACAGCTAATCCCGGAAGCTTTCCTCTTTTTATGTAGTCAAGCCTACTCAGAGTCCAGGATTGGAAGCGCGTTCAAGTTAATTCAGCTCAAGTCAGTTTGTCAGTCCAGTTTAATAGGAACAAGCTCCCAAGCCTAATCAAAGTCCAGGATTGGGACCGCATTATTGTTTACCCTCCCAAGTCTGTTCCTCTGTCCAGTTAGGAGAAACCTTATAATCCTTCTATCGTCATCTCAGGATTGGAACCAAGTTCCCCTCAAGCTACTCCATCCTCCTATGGGACAGTTTGGCGCTGGCGAAGTATGCACTCTACCTGGCTGTCATCCTAGAAACCACTAGCTGGCAATTAACACCTCAGCTTTGTTGACAATATCTGCACTGAGCTGCGCTATCTTTATCCATTGTTCTATCCCCACCTCTTCCTCTGGGGTCCCGTCCACAAATTATCGTATGAGCTGTCAATAGACCTACCAATTGGATTGTACTCTGCCACCGCACTTGATTCCTGCACTGGAACATAACAGATCTGAGTAATTTCAATCCAAACAAAAAAATGCATGCATCTAAACATAGCTACTGACAGCAGCTGCTCTCTTTACCCTATTCCCAAGAGGAGGCAGAGAGCACAATCCAATTTGGCACCAATTTGTCGGGTCCAGAAATTCCTTGATCCTTTTTATTTTTGCTGGCTTACATTATTGAGGAAAAAAAAGGCAACACTGGCCGCTGACCATCATAAGCATATAGTTTCAGTGCAAAGCAGAACAACAGTTTTCTATGAGGTCCTTCAAGCACAGTTTTTCAACTGGGCCTGGGGAAGGCAATGATATTTTTAGTGGAGACAGAACGTGGTTTAAACAGACTCATTAAGCAATTGACTCTTACTAATTTTTTTGAACTATTGCTGAACTGTGTGGTCACTACTGTGTGTGTTTGTGAATGGAATATCCAACAAAACCATCTATCCTGCATACCGCCATCCTTGTGGTTGTTTTATTTAAGAAATGGCATCTCATCTCTAGCAGTAATTCACTATTTTTTTTTTTGCAATACCTGGCTCAATGGGAGTCTATGGGTAGCACCCGCGCAAAGGAATGTGTTGACTGAATATGTTGGGCTTTGGATTGTTTAATTTAAAAAGGGGTTTCTTCACTGCTGTTTGGATCTCCACCAGATTTTCCATGATTGACCGTGCTATTGTAAAGCTTATCACTGCATTCTTGCTTTGACACAATGTACCAAACAGATTAGACACACCCAGTGTTTCCTTAGTGTCAGTTAGATCTTTCCAACCCCATGATGGCTTGCATCATAGTCAATTACACAATTTCAGTACCCACATTAAGAAATACAAGCAACAGACTCTAAATATAAATTATGCAAATACTCTGGACCTTTGCTTTACTGTGCGCATAAACAAATTATACTACAGCACAGAGCTGGCTAAATATAACAAGCGCTGTATTTACAACTTGGTTCACCCAGTATGGGTATAAAACGCCAAAAATTAATTTCAAACTCATTGTGTTGGAATACAGAGCAAAGAGTAAATAAATACTGCAAAATTTAAATCCTACGAAAATTATAATAAAAAACAAATATGGACTTTGTTAATGTCTGTGTCACAGAGTCTATAGAAGCAAGTGCAAACAAACTGATATTTTAATTTCTCTAGATTCCCCTTTCCAAATGCAGATAGGGCAAGAGCCGGTAAACTGGCTATGTGTCCTGAAGGGAATGAGTGGTCTCAAAAATTTGACGTTCACAGGATAAAAACTTGAATGTGCCCACATTTCCTCTTACGCTATAATGACATGATTCAGGTTTCATATTGCACTTTTTAAACCCATTACTGAGCTGCCAATCAATTTCTTCTTTCTTTCTTAATGCAGCTACTGAGGCATTTTAATTAGCAGGCATTTAATGGTGCAGAAAATAATATTCCTCTCTCTCTGTGGCATTAGAATGAACCCACCAGGTTGCATTTTTTTGGTCAAATAGTTATGACAGTTCATACACATTAAACACTTCTTATTTTAAACATATGCATGTTGCTTAATCCAAAAAAAAGTGATATAATTAATTTTTTATGTCTCACAGACTCTTTTCCTGTTGAAATCATTCTGCTTGGAATTACTCAGCATTAAATGTCCTCCTCCGAAATTGCATCAGAAAGCTATTTCCTCTTGTTCATACTCACCAAACATAGTGAAAATGGTGGAAGCAAATGAGAATTTGATTCCGGGACAAAGCTTATAATTATTGTCAATAATATAACCTAGAGCAAGTTCAATTTAACTAGATCTCTTTGCATGCAAAAGCAGATCTTTTCTTCAAACACATTGGGCAAACTAAATACTATGAACACTTCCTCCTTTTTGCTGCAATCATTTTGCAATTCTGTCAATGTACTGCGTATTACATGCACAAGGCAGCACAAAAATCAGCAGTGTTCAATCAGTTTTTTTCCCCCCGATACAAGCTGTCATTAATTACCTCATTCTCCTGGTGTCAGTATTAACTCTTGCATTTTAATTATCATTAGTAAATATGATTAAGTCATATGGATTATCCTTCCACAACACAAAGCTTGCTCAAGGTGGGTCATTATCAAGCACATCATTTTAAAGATTGCTTGATGCCCCGCAGTGGCAGAATCAATTTTAGAATGAACAAGTCTGACGATCCAGCTCCTCATCGCGCTGCTTTTGCATATGCCTTTGAGTCTATGGGTCTGTATCTTACACAGCTATTAATACAATCAGGCCATCTCAGTCTGCCACATTCATGGCTAAATATTTTGTAGGTCATCCTGTAGAGCTGGCCCAGTGAGAGCAATGAAGCTGTGTAAGATTGGGATGCTTAATTGATCATTAAATAGCAACACGATTAATTTTCACAAGAGGTGAAGGGAAAGGCCATAACTAATTTTGAAGTGTATTTATCATCCATCATTTGGCATGTGTGGCACAACTCATTTTCTCCTGATTTGAAATGCATCCAAGCAGATCTTATTTCTGAAAGGGAAGGTGATGTCTCACTTGTTTCAAATAAATCTACAATGTATGAAGAATGTAGTACATGAGCGGATCAGTTGGTCGCTCAGAGATTTACGCGTTGAGGAATAAGATTCAAAAGAATCAGTCGCATTCACTGAAAGCGTGCCAAATTTTATTGCAAAAAATGTATATACTTTGAACTTTGACTGCCTTTCATTAAAAACAATAAGTTTCTTTCCTGAGCTGAGGCTTAGCAAGTTCTGTGAGGACTGGTATTGAACTGAAAGTTATAGAGCAGATATAAGGAAGCAAACAAAGCAATATGCCAATCAACACTGAAAACCATGGTGAGCAAAAATTTACTGCATTCTATATATTTGTCCATGTCAAATAGAAGTCATGCGCCATATTTTAATATTACTATGGTATTTACTCATGATCAGTTTGAGCAGATTCATAATGGCACCACAATGCAATATTGATGCAACATTTTGCAACATTATCTGGAACACTTGCATAATCTGGGTCAAATATGACGTTTTTACATTTCAAAGTGAGCGATTATCTGAGAAGCAAAACAAATTTAAGTCCAAAAACTGCTTTTAAGTTTGATCACCAACCCTACTTTTTCTCCTGTAGAAAATCAAGAGAATACATGCGAGTAGTGAAGAGATGAAAACACTCAAAGAATTAAGTGAAATTAGTTTCTTTGTATGATGCGTTTGTATTAAGTGCATTGTTTGTGCTGCAAATTATCTGGACACTGTGAGAAAAGAATCACTTTAAAACAAGTCTTTATGAAAGGCTTTTACAGGGATGTCTTGATAACTGTCCAAGCTCTCGATAAAGGGCTTATGTTAGTTCCATTCTACAGCAGGTATTAAATTAATAATCAGCCTGACTGCCAGTTGACAGTTTGATCAATCAAGATCCAAAGCAGCATTGCTGATGTTGTTGTCACATTAATAAAAACTCATTTGAATTTAAAGCATATTGATGATTCTCCCCTGACCTTATAAAGTCATGGGTTGGATGGTCTCATCTATAATACATCTCAATTGTTGTAACATTTTGCAGATTGAATGCTTTGAACAAATAGGTCCTGGCCTTTTTGCCTCTGGCAGTTGTACTCCTGCATATCTGTCGTGCATAATCTTAAGAGAACGGTGTAGCAATGCAGCTGTACCCTTGATCCTGAATCTAAAAAGCTTTAGCGAACATCCAGTTGCCTGGATAATAGCGTTTCTGAAGAGTGTAAGCAGTGTCAAAGTCATTTTGGGTAAGAGCCTTTGCTTAATTCCTGAATGATAATGCAGTCGTCCTTCCCACCAGATCCCTCAAATCAGCTACGCCTCTACAGCACCAGAGCTCAGTGATGACCGGCGGTATGACTTCTTCTCGCGTGTGGTGCCACCGGACTCGTTCCAAGCTCAGGCCATGGTGGATATTGTGAAAGCCATGGGGTGGAACTATGTCTCTACAGTGGCATCAGAGGGCAGCTATGGGGAAAAGGGTGTGGAGGCATTTATGCAGATCTCCAGAGAAGCAGGTAAGACCTGGCTAGAGTTACAGTACATTATGGTCATTACTGAGCTTGTTCCTGTCTTTTCATTTCACAATGGACAGTAAGGTAAATAAAGCTCAATGTTTAATTTCTCACTCTATGCCTTTGTGTTGGCACTGTCACCTCACGCCAGGAAGGTTCTAGGTTCAAATCTTGGGCACGGCCTTCATTTGTCATTAACTACCCACTCATACTCAACAGATGCTGGAATGGGCTCCAGCAGCCCTCCACCTCTCCCAAAAAAAAAGTGTGCTGATAATAGATCAATGGATGGATAATGTATGGAATCAATTGTGGTAGAGAAGGTTTCAACATTTAAAAATATTTTCAAAGTGAAAATATTTTATATGGATTTTGCACACTGAGACTTTGTTAGAATGTCTTGATTTCCGGGTCAATATGAGTAAAATCACTCAATAAAGGGATATAAAAACCATGCCCTTCATATGCCATGGTAGATTTATCTATCGTTTTAGTGGCTGCTGTGTGAGTACTGTATTTCCTCATGTTCCTCCGTGCACAAGAAAGATAAAAGTCTCAATATAAATGTCATACTGTGAAATTAAACTGCAGCTAAACCTTAGGCTAAAGTAGATTAAATCTCTGCTGTAACCTGCTGCTCATAAGGGATCATGAGGCCTTTATAGGATCTCTGTGGATCTGAGCAGTGCAGCTGAAAGTCAAGTGTAAAAAAAAAAAAAAAAATCAGTAATACCATTAAAAAAAACATATGCGTCCTTATATTTGGCTTCAGTTAATTTGGGATAATTTCCGAGCTTGTGCTAGTGTTTAGTTGCAAAGACACACAATGTGAATTGAAGAATTTGGACACCCCTTGCTTTGGGACTGTTTTTCATCGATTGGGCTCAGTTCCTTGGTTCCAGTAAAGGCAAATCTTAATTCCTCAGCATAGTGCCAAATTCTGGATGATTCAGTGCTTCCATGTCAGTTTTGGGAAGGCCTTTGTCCCTTGTCAGTTTCAGAATGACAATGCCCCAGGCTCACAGCAATGTCTAAAGAACATAGAAATAGTGTTAACATCAGTGACGAGTCATCAGCAGTAATAAAAGCCTTAATTAACCTCACCTTTTAATGCTTAATTACCTAATCCTGTCACAGTTTACCTGATTACCAACAGTTGTGAAGACTAATTGGTGGAATGACTGTCAAATGTATTTTCAAGAGCATTAGGCTATAGCACATTGCATTAAAAATTATGAGATGACCATCAATACAGTGCTGTAAAAAAAATTTTGCCCCCTACCCAATTTTTATCTTTTTTTGCTTAGTTGTCATATTCAAATGTTTCAGATCATCCAAATCATTTTAATATAAGACAAAGACAACATGAGAAAACACAAAAAAACACAGCTTTAAAGTGATCATTTATATAAGACAAAGACTTATGCAAAATATATGTCACCCATGTGAAAAAATTATTGCCCCCCTAAAAAAAATAACTGGTTGTGCCATCCTTGGTGGCAGCAATTGCAATCAATTAGATGTTTGCAATAACTGGACAGGAGTCTTTTTACATCACTGAGGGGAAGTTTGGTTTACTCTTCTTCACACAGTTGTTTTAATTCAGCCACATTGGAGGTATTTTGAATATGAACTGCCTGTTTAAAGTCATGCCACATAATCTCAACCAGATTCAAGTCAAGACTTTGATTGCACCTCCCCAAAACCTTCACTTTGTTTCTTTTGAGCCGTTCAGGGGTGGACTTGTTAATGTATTTTTCATCATTGTCCTGCTGCATGACCAAACTGCACATCAGTTTTACATGCTGTTGAAAAAAATGTGAAAGCAAGAGATAGAAGTCATTGAAAGTTTTGGACTTTTTGCATTTATTCAGATTATTACTGCCCTTTCAATCGTAAATCAATTATATAAATGTAGCCAATAGGCAATCACTTTGTCATTTGCATTTACTAATCATTACAGGCCATGTATTTGTCTTGATTATTCAGTAAATACATTTTTTGAGTGTTCATTAGGCAATCTTAAATCGGAACAGCTAGAGAGCAATCATGCAGTAAAAGGTGAGGTTATTGAAGGCCCTCTAAACATCTGATGACATGCCATTGATTAAGAGTAAGTGTTATTAACAATGAGGAAGAACTTGAATGGCCAGCAGAGCCCTGACCACAGCCTCATCCAAACACCTTTTTGAACAACTGGAAAGCTACTTGCAAGCCAGGTCTTATGCCCATCATCAGTGCTCGATCTTTCAAATTTTCAAGTGGCTGAATGGCAATGCCCCATGCAATCAAGCGCGGACGGACTGGAAGTTGAGTAGATAGCAACAAAGCATTGAGAAATTCCATGTTAATGCCCATAATTTTGGAAGAGATGTTGCATGCCAAGTGTCTGCACACCTTTGGCTAAACATTATGTTCCCGCCTGCAGGGCAGATTCATGAAGTGCTGATGTATGGTTCATCTCAAGAGAGAGGGTGTTTTTTTATGCCCCCGCCATATATGGGTTACTCTTGTCCGTCCGTACGGGGTTGATCATGTTAAAGGATTGATTACCTGGAATTTACACCAGTCAAAAATACAAAATTTGGGTCTAAAACATAATGTTTTGTGGTAATTTGCAAAAATTATGCAACATTCACATTTATTTTGCCTTTTTTATCAAGTCTATCTACAACGTTATAGCTCTTGCGAGAAAATTTCAAGATTTTGACGCAGCCGATAGAGGAACGGCTTGGCGGAGGGGTGGGTGCGAGGGAAGGGGTTGAGAAGAGGGAGGAGTGGCTTGAAAACACAGCCATAGCAACGCTTACATGGTACACAGTGTGTGACCTCACCATGGCTGAATCCAGCGACCAGACTGCCTGATGTATGAGCTTAAAAACAGGGGGAATATACAGTATATGTCACATGCAACCTAATGTAAGTACAAACCCAAAACCAGTGAAGTTGGCACGTTGTGTAAATCGTAAATAAAAACAGAATGCAATGATTTGCAAATCCTTTTCAACCTATATTCAATTGAATACACTGCAAAGACAAGTTACTTAATGTTCGAACAGGTAAACTTTGTAATTTTTTGCAAATATTAGCTCATTTGGAATTTGATGCCTGCAACATGTTTCAAAAAAGCTGGCACAAGTGGCAAAAAAGACTGAGAGAGTTGAGGAATGCTCATCAAACACTTATTTGGAACATCCCACAGGTGAACGGGCTAATTGGGAACAGGTGGGTGCCATGATTGGGTATAAAAGCAGCTTCCCTGAAATGCTCAGTCATTCACAAACAAGGATGGGGCGAGGGTCACCACTTAGTGAACAAATGCGTGAGCTGATTGTCGAACAGTTTAAAAACAACATTCCTCAACGAGCTATTGCAAGAAATTTAGGGATTTCATCATCTACGGTCCGTAATATCGTCAAAAGGTTCAGAGAATCTGGAGAAATCACTGCACGTGGCGACAAGGCGGAAAACCAACATTGAATACCCGTGACCTTCGATCCCTCAGGCGGTACTGCATCAAAAACCGACATCAGTGTGTAAAGGACATCACCACATGGGCTCAGGAACACTTCAGAAAACCACTGTCAGTAACTACAGTTTGTCGCTACATCTGCAAGTGCAAGTTAAAACTCTACAATGCAAAGCGAAAGCCATTTATCAACAGCACCCAGAAACGCCGCCGGCTTTGCTGGGCCCAAGCTCATCTAAGATGGACTGATGCAAAGTGGAAAAGTGTTCTGTGGTCTGACGAGTCCACATTTCAAATTGTTTTTGGAAACTGTGAACGTCATGTCCTCCGGACCAAAGAGGAAAAGAACCATCCGGACTGTTATAGGCGCAAAGTTCAAAAGCCAGCATCTGTGATGGTATGGGGGTGTATTAGTGCCCAAGGCATGGGCAACTTACACATATGTGAAGGCACCATTAATGCTGAAAGGTACATACAGGTTTTGGAGCAACATATGTTGCCATCCAAGCAACGTCTTTTTCATGGACGCCCCTGCTTATTTCAGCAAGACAATGCCAAGCCACATTCTGCACGTGTTACAACAGCATGGCTCCGTGTAGTAAAGAGTGCGGGTGCTAGACTGGCCTGCCTGTAGTCCAGACCTGTCTCCCATTGAAAATGTGTGGCGCATTATGAAGCGTAAAATACGACAATGGAGACCCCGGACTGTTGAACAACTTAAGCTGTACATCAAGCAAGAATGGGAAAGAGTTCCACCTGAAAAGCTTCAAAAATTGGTCTCCTCAGTTCCCAAACGTTTACTGAGTGTCGTTAAAAGGAAAGGTGATGTAACACAGTGGTAAAAAGGCCCCTGTGCCAACTTTTTTGCAGTGTGTTGCTGCCTTTAAATTCTAAGTTAATGATTATTTGCAAAAAAAAAAAAAAAGTTTCTCAGTTTGAACATTAAACATCTTGTCTTTGCAGTGTATTCAATTGAATATAAGTTGAAAAGGATTTGCAAATCATTGTATTCTGTTTTTATCTACGATTTACATAACGTGCCAACTTCACTGGTTTGTATATCTAAGTTCCATGCTCATATAATCAAGAGTAACACGCTGCTTTTGGACAGCATAAAAAGACAACAATATACAGCAATCCATCAGCAATGTACACGGTTAATGGCGGCCTAAATTAACTTAGCTAGCTAAATTTAGCGTATGTTGGGAGCATTATATAGCATATGTTTGGAGTGTTATTTTGCCTGCTTACTGACATTATAGCATAGCATTTTTGGCAATTATAGATTCCTCAGGTTGTCTAGTTTCATATGATGTGTTTATTTTCACTTCTGCTGAAATTGAGCCCGCTACAGCCCCGGAAATACGGCATGTCGAGCGGTATTTCCTCGGGTTGTGAGGGTAAAGTTTAGGTATTGGGTATACTGCCAAGTTTCTTTTGAACTACACCACACTCCATGCAATAGCTTATGGTAATGTAATGATAACATTGAAGCTGGGGGAACAAAGTTGTCAGCTAATGCAAAAGTTGACATTTACAGACAATAGTTAAAAAAAAAAGTGGCTAACTCACCGTATGCATTGCAGTTGTCGGGTTCCGTAGCGTTGGAACAACACCTTTCTCGAGGTGCAGGTTTTTAGCTCAGCCAGCGTTGTACTGGCACAAGTTTGAGAAACAGTCCAACGTGAAATGCTAAGCACACAAATAGGTTTGAGGCAGGGGCTGGAGGAACATTGTAAATTGCATAATATAAATAATGTATTTAGTGGCGTGCAGTCACATGTTCAGAGGGGCTTCAGTAGCCTTGCCCTTTTCCGCTCAACTGTCCTTTCGCTGTTCTCATTCAAGTTAGCCTGATTAATTGATTGATTGGATCAAACAATTTATCGACTGAACGACCAAGACCAATCCATTTCCATAATAAGAAATGATCATGAAAAAATGATTGCCTATTGCCAACATTTATATAATTTACGCAAATCTGTACTGTTTCAAGAGCTACATGAGCACAGAAGTTATAAAGACATATTAATATTTTACGTAGTCATTGATGGGTGGAAGAAAACGGCGTATAATTTTGTGATGCAGTGTATAACAAGGCTTTCAAAAATAAATTAGACTTTTGTCGCTTCTACCAATTAGTCGGATCAACTGTTGCTAATCGGGAGAGGTAAACTGCGAGAGGTTTAGGTCATTAAGCAGTGAAAGTTGAGGTTATTGCTGGCCCTGTGTTTCTGCCGACGGACCGCCACTGAATATATATATGTCTATAATCATATAAATCGCACAGCCTGTAATAAACGCAGAGATGAACCAACTGCGTGTGTGCACTCACCCGTTAGTACGTACGCGCGGTGGGTTCATCTCTGGGTTTGTGTAGGTCATTTATGTTTGGTTCTGGTAAAAATGTATCGACTTTAAAGGATCCATTACTGGGAAAACACATTTTTCCCAGTTATTGCATGTATGCATTCGTCATCCCTCACCCTGACAAAATATGAAAAGTTTTGGAGTCAAAGCAGCATCCTTCCTCCCTTTTTTCCTCATCAGGAGGCTTTCTACTCCGGAGGCATGAAAATTGGAGATTTCAGTTTGGGCACCCTGATGACGTGTACAGCGCAGAGGAGGAGGAGTCGAGATGTGGCTTGGGAGTAGCAAACCGCACCCATTGTTTTCCGCAAACACGCGCAAGACAACTATCGGAGACAAGAGCTAAAGGTTCTGGTGCACACGAATGCTCTGTAGTTGGCTGCCATTTAACATTCCATCGAGCGATGAATTGCAGAGGAACAAGTGGATTGCATTTATTTTTGCTGATAATGTTTTTGCAGCCCCTGCCACAAACCTATTCCTGCGTGCTCATTTCACGTCGGACTCGTTCTCCAACTTAGGCCAGTACAAAGCTGGCTTAGCTAAAAACCTGCGCTTCCAGAAAGGTATTATTCCAACCCTACAGAACCCGCCACTTTAATATTGTCTGTAAATGTCAACTTTTGCATTAGCTGACTACTTTGTTCCCCCAACTTCAATGTTATCATTACATTACCGTAAGCTATTGGATGGAGTGTGGTGCAGTTCAAAAGAAACTTGGCAGTATACCCAATACGTAAACTTTACCCTCACAGCCCACAGGCTCGCCTGACATGCCGTATTTCCATAGCTGTAGCGGGCACACACATCATATGAAACTAGACAACCTAAGGAATCTAAAGATGTGAAAAACGCTATGCTATGATGTCGTTAAGCAAGCAAAATAACGCTTCAAGCATATGCTAAATTTCTGTTAGCAAAAAGCTAACGTTAGCTAGCCAAGTTAATTTAGGCCAGCAATAACCATGCACATTGTGTTAATTTGTTGATGGGTTGCTGTAGCTATATTGTTGTGTTTTCATGCTGTCCAAACACACTGTGTCACTCTTGATTATATGATCATGGAACTTAGATGCACTAACATTAGGTTGTACCCAATACGTAAACGTTTCCCTCACAGCCCGAGGGCTCGCCTGACATACTGTATTTCCGTAACTGTAGCGGGCTCATTTTCAGCTACAGTGAAGATACACACATCATATGAAACTAGACAACCTAAGGAATCTATAGATGTCAAAGCGAAATAACGCTTCAAACATACGCTAAATTTCTGCTAGCAAAATCTAACGTTAGCTAGCTCAGTTAATTTAAGCCAGCATTAACCTTGCACATTCTGTTAATTTGTTGATGGATGGCTGTATATTATTGTCTTTTTATGCTGTCCAAATGCAGCGTGTTACTCTTGATTATATGATCATGGAACTTAGATGTACTAATGTTAGCTTGCATGTGACATTTATATTCCCCCTGTTTTTAAGCTATTTCGCTAGTAAATCTCACGCAGGGCTCAGTGCATCGCACTCGGACGGCAGGAGCACATCAAAGCCACCCAGAATGGTCGATAGATTCAGCCATGGTGAGGTCACATGTAGTGTTACTATGCACGCGTTGCTATGGCTGTGCTTTCAAGCCACTCCTCCCTCCTCCCACCCTCTTCCCTCACACCACCCCCTCCGCCCAGCCATGCCTCTATCTTCCGGAGTCAAAATCTCGAAATTTTCTTGCGAGAGCAAGATTGGCTTGATAAAAAGTGCAAAATAAAGATAAATGTTGCGTAATTTTTGCAAATTACCGCAAAACATTATGTTTTAGACCCAAAACACTTATTTTTAATGCGTGAAAATACCTGGTAATGGATCCTTTAAAGTATTGTAGAGCCAAGCTTTGCGGGAATGTGACATGTTTTTGATATTGTGTTGCTGGTTATTTGAAAAAGGTACACAGCTGACAACCATTTTCTTTGGTAGGCCTGATTATTGGAGGCAGAGTTCACTCATATCCATATTGTCTCTTGGCCTGTTCAAAGCTTTTCTCTTTCTTACCTGAACGTTTATCATTTTAACTGTGGCTCAGCCAGAATTTTTCAGGGTGCAGCTTCTGTTTCATTCTTTCTTGCCGCTAGTAACTTATAAAACTGTCCAACAGCTCGGTGATTGAATCCAGTACATGTGTGCAATACAGTTCAGTAGGTGATGACCTCTGAGTTGTCTCTACCCTTTGTGGACTCCTGTGCAAATCTCATCAACATATGCTTTTTGACCTGTGATTGCGAGGATGAACAAATGCACGTCTGATTCACCACTCTCAGCTTCCTCCACAATGACTGTACACAGCTTTTCAATTTCCTTTTTTTTCTATTATATTGTGCCATAGATTAATGGCACAACATTTAAAGCAACAGGCCATAAAGCAATATGGAATATAATGTGAACCTAAATTATTTTTTGGTCTTGAGTCTTACTGCAGGGTACAATGAGATCTATACAGTCAAAAATTTACAGTACAAAATTTTTCATTATAATTCAGCACTTATTTTAAATAAAAGGTATAAGCATAATAGTATAAAAGTATAACAAAAATTATAAGCAAATAGTATACATCTGTATGATAGATAAAGTTCTCAGCATGCAAAATTCAAGTTGTATGGGATTCTCATTTTTATTACATGCTACCATGTGTTTAACTGATAATATATTTTAGCTGACTTTAAAGTTTAAGTGTCAATATAACATATTACCATATCCTAAATTGCACATTTCTGGTATGGATTCACAGTCTTGGGAGGAAAAAAAAAAACAAAACAAAACAAAACAAAAAAAAAAAAACAGTTTGCCAGGCCAGTTTAATACTTGAGCACTAGGAAGGTTATCCTGAGTGGTCAGTTTCCCTCAGCCCAAGGTTTATTTGTCAAGACCTGCTGAATTTGCAGTCTATTCAAATTGAATCCATGTCGTAGTAAATTGTTAGGTTCACTTAGGGTTCATGTCTGTGCTGAATGTCTTCTTCATATACAGTTGAAAGACTAAAGTTGACATTAGCAACAGCTATAGCAGTTCTTCCTCACATTTCATGAATTATTAAAGGTCCCCTATTATGCCACCAGGTGCACAGCTAATTAGCCAATTATGACCCAGTTCAAAATCTTCCCTTCCTGACATCATAAGGGGGAGTGACCACCCAGAATAATGAAATCTGATTGACTGCTTGGCTGAAGTTGATCAGTTCTTCTTGCCTTTGGTTGGTTACTTTCCCATGTGATGTTAAGAGGGGAAAGATTTTGAAATGGCTTGTGATAGCTAATTGGCTGTGAACCTGGTGATATAATAGCAGACCTTTAAATCATTCAAGCATAGCATTATCTCTTGTGGTGCAGCAATATGAAATTAAAATGCGTATTTCTTTCATTAATAATAAATAATGATATTAATAATTTAATGTATTGGAAATATCGACTGAAGTAACACCGGGCTCAAGACTACTCTAGGCCATATTATAGTAATTCACTCATCTACCATGTATAGTGATCCATTGCTTGTATTGTAATTTCAGAAATTGCCCAAGCATCAATGCAAACAGTAGTCTTTTAAACGAAATAGGCTACCACTTATTTTCATCCACCAAACTGACATTGGCGCATAGGGATAGGGTTAAATTAAGGGTTGTGATTTGGTTTGGGGCTCGGGTTAGGGTCAGGGGTTCAGGGTAAGATTAGGGTCAGGGCTCTTCAGATGAGGAGCAGAACAGTTCTCACAAGCCAACATATGATTTAGGAAAGGGAGCAAAATTAGAATGACATGCAAAATGCCATGTCTTATGGAAAAGGAAGCCCACAAAAAACTGACTGAGTTGTTTTATTTCACAGTTTGAGGGTTGGTTAGCACTCCTGATGCCAAAATGCATGGGCTCAGTTGTATTAAAAATGTCATTAAAAATTTCATTTTTTCTCCTTCAATACAAGGCAAAGCACAAAATCAGCTGCATGAGTGCATTCACTATGAACTGCTGGAATACTGAATGTGAAGGGCGCAATTTTGGTAAAATCAGAATTAGTTAATTGATCTTACACTGCACTGGAATCCACATGAGTCCACGAGCTTTCTGCTCTCATCATGATCGATGCAGATCTTTTTTTGTTTCATCTTATTTGCAATGACGAGCATTGGTTTGGAGTATATGAAGTGATCTTCAAAAAAAAAAAAAAAACAGATTTAAAGATGAAATGTTAATGACTCTTGCCACAGGAAGCTATTTCAAGTTTTCCTGTCATCAATATTTCATGAATGTGTCCTCATGTGATGTATAATCAGTCATTAAAATTGTACGAGACAGGGCTGTACAGCAGTTTGGAGCATTTCTGTAGTTTGGTCCAGAACATTGTTAAAAACACAACACCCTGCCTGAATATCCACATTATAATATATGGTAGATGAGCAATATCATGTATATGTCCTGCACAGGTCTAAGGTGCTCTTTCCACTGAATGGTCGATATACTCCCTCCAGTTAAAATGGAGTCTTTCCAAATTGATGCTTCTCTTGAAATTCAGCTGGTGTGAGCAAGTGACATGCTGAGGCAGTTAGACGTGATATACTTTATTACAACACAAAGGAAGTAAAAATATTCCTTTCAGACTTCAAGCATGGTATCTTTCTAATTCAATGAAATAAAAGTCACATTAATAAAGATTTGCAAACATCCAAATATAAGGGCATACATTCTGAAATTATAAAATAAAATAACACATGCACAAAATAACACTGTGCAATCTATTGATACTGCAGATAACTGCAGATAAATCCAGATAACTGGTTTTCTGTACTTTGTTATTGCCTCTTTTTTACAAATTACTGTTCACTGAGACAAATAGGAGCTACTTCTTGTTTTTACTTCTTTCACTTTGGTTCAATCTATGCCTCTGTGCTAAAGAGCTTTTTTTGGTTTGTTTTTCAGTGGCTATTAGTGCATTTTTTTGTTTTATGTACATGAAATGTTTCAATGTATATCTAAAAACTGTTGATTGTGGTTTGTATTGAGATAGTGGTGACAACAGTTATGGAATACTAATATAGGAAACTACGTAATGCAATATTCTTAAGCAATTACACCAATTCAAAGGTTTCCCCTGAACTAAAACCTTGCTTTGAAAACTATACAGTCATAGAGTAGTTTTCACATAGCTAGTGGCCAAGTTCCCCATACTTCCCCATCAACAGTAATAATAACTTAACAAGGCCAGTGCTCTTTCATTGGACAGTATGTGTGGAGGTATCATTGTCATTGTCTCAACAAAGTCTCTAAAAAATGAGTTTGCCATCACAGATTAACTTTCGATTGACATGGATGAGACCTGATTACATCAGACCATTCTATATGGCCTCTAGTCCTTAACAACTTATAAAAAACAATATCCCCGCCCTCAGTTCCTTTTCCTCTCCCCTCATGCATTTAGCCATTAGTCTTGTGTGGTCAGAGTAAGATGCTGCTAATCGGATTCACTTGTCTTGATGATGTCCTTCTGAACGCAGAGATGATGTGCATATTGGTCTGCAAGTTTTTCCAGGTTTTGAAGGAGTTATTTATTTACTCATTTATTTGGACAAACTAATGGATGGATTGTATTGCACCACTGACAGTATATTGATGCAAAGTAGCCATCTGTGCAGATCACATGTTAATTGGCAATGAAGTATGCATGAAAACATCAACAATGGCAAACAATTTTCCATTAGAGCACTTCAGAGGACAAAACAGTGGATACATTACACTTCTTTTTTATTAAGAATGTTTACCCTCGTGTTCACAGGAGGAAAGTGTAAAAAGTACAGATGGATTCAGCAACATGCATACACAGACTCACATGCACCTGTTACTCTCCTATCCTTTTAAAAACACAAACCCTTACACAACTGAATGCTTACACTCAGACTTTTTTGTGTTCAACTGAATTAAATTAGGAATATACAAATACATACCTTGAACCTGCACATTAAGATGCATGTTTGTTTATTAATTTCAAAGTGAGGTTGCTGGGGGAGGGGGAAAGGTATTACATGTCATAGGAAATAGTAAAAATGTGCCTTGTAGTTTAAGAGAGCCTTTATAATTTTACCAAGAGTAGTAATGAGCTTTATAAGGATCACAGATGCACAGGAGCTCATACAGCTTGCACACTACCCGTCAGGAGTGACTGATTCATTTCAGAAGTGGGGTGGTCAAAGCTAACGTCAAAAGTTGGATTTATACGAGTAGAAAAACCACAGAATATCTTTCCCCTTAGCAAATCCTTTGCAAAAGATTGCTTGACCCATGTGGTGGCAGTATAACTCCAGAAATTAACAGCTAGCTAGTGCAAGAGGGAAAGCAGTCTTACTTACTCTAGAGTCTTTCTCTAATTCAACATTATGGGTCCAGAATAAATTAGCTGGTGACTTTCAAGTTGCAGCAAGTAAGGTATTAGCTAGCTAACTTATGCAGGCAGTCAGCCGTGCATGATTGGTGAGCGATGCAACTTGATTATATTTTAGCTAGGTTAAGTTAAAGAACTAGCTTGCCAACAACCACAGAAGCATCCCAGTCCTGGGAAAAAATCATCCTGTGTATTGGATGATCCTCACCAAAATTGATAAGTGATAAATTACGAGGCCTCGGAGCACACATGAAATATTCTAGATCCAGGTAACCCTATATTGAAAAGACAACAAACTGATACTTTGGAGTTCATTGCCCATGCAAAAATCACTTGCAAAGGCTACCATAGTTTTTTTCCCCCTGTTTATTGAATTTAGCTATTTTCGCCTACCTTTTTCTGGCTGCGCTGATTCTAGGGGTTTAACGGCAGTTTCTGTAGAGTCGTGACCCTCAGGGGGAGAGCTGTATTATTAATGTTTAGGTTAAGTTTTGTTTGACTATTTTGGTTTTTTAAGCCCTGGTTCTCTTGATATGTTTGCAGAAGCATGCAGCCTATTGCAATGATTGATAGCTAGAGTTAGTTTAGCTAGCAAGGTTAACAACTCAAACAGAACAATGTAATAAATAACATTAAACAACTTTATTGGTTGCAGTGTGCACTGTATGCATCTGTTTGGTGTGACAGCATCCAGTTTGATTGGATTAAAATGGAAATATTCTTCCTGTCTCAATGGAACGCCGTTTTTACTGTAAGTGTTGCAATAGTAGACAATGCAAATTAACTGACACAACAAGTGCACTGGTCAGTAAGTATGATCCTGTTGGCCTAACGTGAAGAAAAATAATTTCTCGCAAATAAGATGGGGGCGAGGGTGTTAGTTGTTTCCGCAGTGATTCGGTCACTCAGCGGAGAGTGACCTTGAGAATAGTTTATACGACAGTGGTCATGTCGTAGAACTTATAGAGGCCATATTAAGCAATTTGCAGCAAGAGATAGGGCATCATCCTTACAGTACACATGCGCAAATACTATATATACAAAACCACAAGGTGGTTTTGTCATCAGCTTTTTTATTATAGTGGCACTGTCATCTTCAAATGATATTTTTAGACGTATGCACGTGCATTCAGTGTTTACCTTTTTACAGCCTAATTCAGTGGGATCAAGCAAATGTTTTTACGTCTATTTGATCTAAAGTGCAAGGATGATTGAAATGGCGTCTACTGTAAATGTAGCTACTATATGGGGGCATTTGTTTTTTTTGGGGATAATTCTTAATAAATTCTAAATTTGAATTTCAAAAGTGCAGTGGCAGCTGCTGAACTGAAAACGGGAGGCGGAAAACATCCTTTACAACAGATGATGATTGGCCTGTTTTCTATCATTGTTCTTGATTAACAAGTTTTTCAACAATTATCCACTGGCATTTAAACACTCAGCTTACTTTTTATTGAAATGCTAAGGCGAGTAAATAATAAATTCAATAAAATGTTTTATTTACTTTCCTTAACAGGGCACCTTTCACCAAAAAAAACTACTTTGAATTTTTTTGCATTAACTCATTAACTTCAGTCATATCTTGTATAGCAGGCCATCTAACCTATGCTTCATGATTGTTTAAATTAAAACAAAGATTGAAATGCGCACATTTTTGCGCAAAAATGGCACATTTTATTTAATTATTAATTTTATCTTTCTCATCTTAACAAACATAATTGGCTACACCTGAGAGAGGATAGTTAAAGTATCTTTAATCAAGGAAAATGACTGAAAACAGATCAAGACTAATTATCACTTTAAAGGCATGTTTTACGCCCTCCCTGCTTTCTGTCTGTCGGCCGCCACTGCATAAGTGGGAATGGGAGGAGTTGTAAATGGCCCCTGGACCCAGTGCTTCCGGCCCCACTGCTACCTGTTCTGGAATTGATGAGTTTGATCATGAACTAATTATCCATACCCACTAATGGGATAGGTAGATTGTCTATTTTATGAAGAACACCTTAAGCAATTGTCAATGTTATTTTGGGAGTCTGTTAAAAATGGGGCGAAGGGAATTCATTGAACAATGTTATCTGAGGGGAGAGTCTCAGAAATCTTATCTTGCCTTTTAGAAAACATTTCATTATATCAAGTTTATTTTTGGCAGCAATATTGTTGCTGTAGGCTTCATACTTTCTGGTCCATTAAGTTAATCTGTTGTCTTAAATTACTATGGCAATTAACATCTCAGTTGCATTATTCTCAGAAATCTCAATATTTCATCGCTGTGAAAGCCACTCTTTAGAGCATAACCTTCACTTAGGATGACCCGTCTAAACAAAAATACATACACTCTAAAAGCCATATTTTTTTTTGTTCTAAATCAAACATGTACTAAACTGCAATTAGACGTCTCCTGTCACAAAAACAAGAGGATGCATTTAATGCAGATTAATATTGTCTGACTTAAGCTAAAACCATTGTAATTACAGATAATTAATGGAGGCATGTGCAGAGGATAAATTAAAATTTCAGATTAATTCATTCGCAACCAATGAACCCTGTGAAGCCACACATTCCTGTTTCATTTGAGTACTGTCACCATGTTATTCTGGATTTAACTTTTCCCTATTCATTATGAGAACAAGACTGTGGGTAATACATGCAGATACACTACGGCACATCAGAAGAAGCATTTAAAAATGTCCATACTCTTAGAATGGAAGCACTGAGCTTCAGCAAAATTTGGGCAAACTTGAAAAAGGAAGTACCGTATACTGATAAATGCCTTATATACATAATGGAACTGTGAGTAATGGTGGACTGTAAATACAAGGGAAATGAATTCATCTGTGCTGAGAGAGATTGAGGGAATTCAGGGACAGAAAGCCAGGCAGAGGGGATGAGTGTGCGCTGGATAACCACACGCTTCTGCAGGTGATGAATGTTACCCGCACATTATCTGTTTCCCCTTGCCTGGAGGGAATGATCTGTCATAACACTCCCAGGTTCAGGCAGGTTTCCGGATCTGTTTGCCCAAGCTAAATGGAACACACTATACCCTACGCCCTTAAGTGCCTTTTTAAATTCCCCAGCCATGGAATTAATAATTAAGATGGGGTAATACATCATATCTACTGTGACACTAACCATTATTGGCAGAGAACATTATCGATGAATTAACTGCAATGATCGTTCCTTTGATTTTTTTTGTGGAATATAGTGAAATGTGAAGCACAGAATTCCATGTAAATGCTGCTTGAAGCTGAGAACATTATTATCATAAGAAAATGCGAGAAAGAATTTAATCAAGATCTTTATTCTGCTCTGAAATAAATTTTCAAAAATTCATTAGCAAGTGTTCGTAGTAATTATACTGGAAAAATAGAGCCTGTCTGGAATGGCACCAGCCACAACACCGATGCTGGCATTCTTTTTAGAATAACAGCCCTCATTACAATGCTCTCACTGAGTGCATACTCAGACTGTGAGGGTGCATTCAGGAACCAAAAGCGAGAACCAAAAAATCCAGCAACCTTGGTTTTTATTAATTCTGGGGTGGAAACCCCGGCAGGGCAATAGGCGATGGTACAGAGTCCACAATCCACAATCAGAATCCAGTAGTCGTAATCCAATCCGTACACAGGGCAGTAATCACAAAACTCAGAGTCGGGCAAAGCAGGTTCGTTACACGGGCAGCGGTATATCAAAGGTGAAGACAAAATCAAGATCCGGGACGTTCCAGTCAGAAGTATAACACAAAGAGTACAAGGCATAGACAACAAGGAAGACGTTCTGACAAGAGCTGGCTGTGATCTGACTGCTTAAATACACATACGGGAAGTCACATGCTATAATAGGGAACAGGTGAGCTGGATCAGACTAATAAACAAGGGAATGAACAAGAGGAAGTTCCTAACCACATGAAATTGGCGAAAGCCAAAACGCGGACAGGGATTACACAGACAGCCTATGACAAACAAACGGCTCTGGTCAAGGAGTTCTAAGTGCACAGTTAAGATTGCAGGACAGAGAGAGAAGCGCACCTGAGGTGCGTAAGCTGTAATCAAAGCAGAGTACAGGGAAAGCAAAAGGGGCGGAGTTACAGAACAGAGCAGAGCGGGGCAGAGTTAGTTATATTAGTAAACAGTGATATCTACATACCTAATCAAAATACGTGAATGTTAGTTGGTTAGTTTATGTACAGACAAAGGGATTAGTCAACAGTAAAATTACCAGTACTAACTAAGCAGCCTAGCAGTTAATTAATATGGTAATTTCAGAAAAGCGGGAAGGAAGGTAAAATGAGACTTGAAGGAAGTTCGTGAAAATACCGGAAAACTTCCGAAATCACCCGAAGCGTGTCTTCACGCAGATAGGGGAGTGCACTGGCATGATAACACAAATCACATCAGACATTACAGGGGAGACAATGTGCAATGCATGGCATGGAGAAATACATAAACCAGAATGATAATCTAAACAGTGACTATGAGAAATGGCAGGGAATGCAGGACAAAGCAAGACAGGCAAAATACAGAGCATGGTACGGATAAGGGCAAAACAAAAGCATGGTCAAGACAAGGCAAGCATGGTCAAAAGCAGAATCCTAACACAGACCCAGCCAATCTTTAAACTCACCTGTAATTTTTTGTGACTGCATCATAAGAGGTTGTGATACTATGTTCACAAGAATAGTCCACAAAGAGTCTAACCCAAATACGTATGTATCAACGCCTACAAAAATGCTCAAAAAAGCTTTCATAGAAGTTTTATTATAGTTTTAGAGAAGTTTTGCTGTAGCTTGCCCTGATGACGTGCACAAAAACACACAGATCAGCTTAAAACAATACCAGCAGTGCTATCACTGCTAGTAAAAAAGGTCAAAAGGAAGCTGTTTAAACATTGATTTATTGATGCATACACAGCAGTGGATTGCTCACAATAGATTTATGGATGTTAGTCCAAACTATCCACATAAAAGACGGTGGTGGATGCGTGATTTAGCACCTGTATTGAAATTTATTGTTCTTGCTCATTGTGAAGATATGTGCATGTTACAGAAAAAGGCACATATACTGCATGAATTTGTTGGCACCTGAATATAATATTTGCCAGTGTTTCTATGCTATCCTAGTCTCTTCTGACCTGCTAAAAAGATTGAAAGGATTGTTTGTGTCTCTCAATATCATGGCATTACGCTCACCTGAATTTTTTTGTTAACATTAACCAATACGCTGTTTTATATGCACAGTAAATTTTCTTTACATTCACAACATTTTTCAGATGTTCTTAGGCAGGAAAATTACTTTTCATTTTTACACTTTCCTCAGAGCATATTGCCGGATAGTTCTTGATGTAATTCTTCAAAAATACTTTCTGCATGAAGTAGCAGTGCCCTAATGTAGGTGAAAAGTGACTGGCCTCTTGATTACATGCTCTCTACCCTTAGCCCAGCTTTTCCACCATCATATTTTACGCCCTGCAGGCCATATATTTTTATTACATACATATAACACGGTAATATTTGAATCATTAGCTTCAGTTTCCACGCTTATTTGATGCGATTGGTTAGAAAATATTGGTCATGTCCTATATAGTAAGCAGGTCAATCATTTGATAAAAATAACTTCATAATCCTGGCCTCTGAGGCATGCACTCACAGCTGCAGAAACACACACCATGACAAAGCTCCGAGCGCCATAGTTCATTGTGTATGTGTCACATTTGGGCTCAGGTATCTCTCTTGAAGCTATTTTGGTGGGCTATTATTAAGCTTTTTTTGCCTCTTGGAATGTGCACGCAACATTAAAAAATCTCAGCCCTGGGGTCTCCATACATGGAAATACCTCCTCAGATACATTATTCAATGCCTTTCATAACCTTACTCTGCACCCTTGCCAGTGGCTCATATTATTTGCAAGTGAATTTTGTACAACTCTACTGCATTAATAGAACCATTACTTTGCCATTTATTTTCCCCTTTGAGCTAGTTTCCTCAGGGAAGACACAAGTTCTGGGACCCTTTTCCTCGAAGCAAACAACTAGATAACCTCTTGGACACTATAAATTGTAGGCCATTTTTAATGTTTTCTGAGGAACAAATGACCTTACTTTAAAGATTGTATCATCGCACATCAGATATGTGATAGTACAATGTGATGCCTGCCCTGGAAGTTAGCATCTGCTAGGCTGTTAAGAACAACACCCGGTGGTCCTTATCATTTGCAAATCAGCAATGCTGTTTTACACAATACAGCTTGCCAATCGCAAGGCTGTTTTCTGTCCTGTAACAGCTGATTTGCACACTGGCCACATGCAAACAAAAATGATACCAATTTCTTGATTCAAAATAGGGGGAAGTAGCTGTACTGAACCAGACAAATAATGATAAAACATAATACACAAGGTGTGTGCAAATATGTATTCAGTCTACCAGAATATCTTCCAGAAGATATATAGTGCCATGAAAAAGCATTTGCCTTATACCCGATTTCTTCCATTTTTGCTGATTTTTGATATTTAAACATTTGAGATCATTTAACTGATTTTAATTCAAGACAAAGACAATGTGAGTAAACACTAAATGCAGCTTTTGAATGATTATTTCATTTATTGAAGGTGAAGAGTTATTCAAATCTATATCACCCATGTGAAAAAAAAAACTGCCCTCCAAACCTATTAACATGTTGTACCACCTTTGGCAGGATCAAATCCAATCAAACGTTTGTGCGAACCAGCAATTAGTCTTTTGTACCTCTGTCCTGGAATTTTGACCCACTCCTCTTTGCAGAATTGTTTAAATTCAGCCACTTTTGAGGGTTTTCGAGTGTGAGCTGCCTATTTAAGGTCATGCCACAACATCTCAATTAGATTCAAACCAGGACATTGACTAGGCCTTTTCAAGACCTTCATTTTGATTCTTTTGAGCGATTCAGAGGTGGACTAACTTGTGTATTTCGGGTCAATGTCTTTCTGCTTAATCCAACTACGTTTAAGGTTTAGGTCACAAATTGTTGTTCAGTCATTCTCCTTCAGGATTTTCTGGTAGACAGCAGAATTCATTGTTCCATCAATCATGGCACGACGTCCAGGTCCTGAAGCAGCGATGCAGCCCCTGACCTTCACACTACCACCACCAAGTTAGACTGCAGGAATTATGTTATGCCAGATGTAACGGCACCCATCTCTTCCAAAATCATGCACTTTTGACTCATCAGTCCACAGAATATCACCCCAAAAGTCTAGGGAATCATCAAGATGTTTTTCAGAAATATGAGTCAAGTCTTTGTATTCTTTTTGGTCAGCAGTAGTTTTCATCTTATGGCTCTGCCATGGATGCCATTTTTGCCTAGTTTCTTTCTTACCGTAGAATCCTGAATTCTGACTTTAACTGAGGCAAATGAGGCCTGCAGTTCTTCAGTCATTATTCGGGGTTCTTCACTGACCCCTTGGATGAGTGGTCGATGCGCTCCCATGGGAAAGTTCACCCCGTTCCACATTTTCATCTTTTGAAGAAAATGATTCTCTCTCTGTGGTTCACTGGAGT
This sequence comes from Gymnothorax javanicus, assembly GCA_029692085.1. Classification (NCBI taxonomy): domain Eukaryota; kingdom Metazoa; phylum Chordata; class Actinopteri; order Anguilliformes; family Muraenidae; genus Gymnothorax; species Gymnothorax javanicus. The sequence continues at coordinate 53,614,197 of CM056202.1, forward strand.
CCTAGACCTAAGAAATAGCTGTGTAAACCTTTCCAGACCGCTAGATGTCAGTGACTTTGTTTCTCATCTGTTCTTGAATTTCTGTAGCTTGTGACATCATGTACTGCCTTTTACTTTCTTCACATTGCCTGACAGGTTCAATTTAAAGAGAAACTGAACCCTTGCACCTCTTTTTTTCAGCTCAAACCAATGTATATGGGTATTCAGTAGTGTAGTAGTGTTGTTGATTGATCCAACTCTTGACAGTTTTGTTCAAAGTATTTTAATTTTACATCTTGTGTTACGAATATGCATTGCGCCTGCCCTTTACAGGATGAGAGCAGGCTATTGCAATTTAATTTTGCTAATAGCTGATCTGGAACCCAATGGCGTAAATGGTGAAGTCCTTTGTCACCAACCACCCCGTCCAACTCCTGCCTCACACCCCCCCCCCCCCTCAAAAAAAATTTTTCCCCCGACACTACACTACGGGCTTCTTACAAGCTTTGTCATTTCATGGCTATCTATGCATCAGCATATGTAGATCTCATAAAATCTTACATATAGCCTATTGCATCTGTTTTTGCTTAGTACAAATCATGAAAAAATAACATTTCTTTTTTTCTCTTCAAAATAATTTGAACCAACTCCCAAATTACAATTTGTCATTACGAACATAATGTATAACTTTCAATACTGCATTTGCGGCAGGTAACAGATTAATGAAGGATTTAGGTGTAACCATAGGAAGTATCTGGTAAGTAGGCTAAAAGCATTCATTTTCAGACTACCCCATAGCATACACATTGAAGACCGTTATATTCACACCATCATAAGGTAAACATTTGCCATATCATTGTTCCATTTGCTGAATAGCAATCGCAGGAGGGTAGCAATTAAATCTAGGCTACTTGCGCTAATCAGAAGACGTGGTAGCGTCATGGTTTATACTTAAGTTTGTTAGCTGTTGCAAACTGGTAGCAATAAAAACATATGTTTTTTTTGGGAATATTCTCTGTAACCTTTAAGCAGATATTCGGCTGATTGCTATCGCCAATTCACAGTGTATCATTGTGCCAATGTTGGCAATGTTGAGTTTCAATTTTCTATTTAGCGAGCCAATTTGGTGAAAGTTTGCTTGCTGCTCCCTAACTGGGCAAGGGGGACAAAAATGTAGTTTGCTATGAGATTTGGATAATTTCTTGGCCAGTGCACAAGAAAACCATTCAGGATCTTTAGGCTCAATTGCAGCGAGAGCTTAGAGCACCAAAGGAAAAACATCTTGGGTCACAGTAAGTACAATTCCTCAGCAGAATTTTATTCCTGTCACCGGTTGAATTTTTAAAATTTGCATAATTCTTGATTTTTCCACCAAAATTTATCATGACTCCTTGGCCATCATAGCTGCCATAGTTATAATTTGTCTATTAATTATGAAAACTGACCTTCACTCCCCGCCAGCTCCTTCAGCCCGTCTCACAATTTTGGAATTTTAAAAAAATCATGTAATGAGTGGAGTTTGGCTCAGAGCTGGGGGTTCAGTTACACTATAAGTGATGCTTAGATTCAAAAAGGCTGGCAGTAATTATGCCTGGGTGTGTGTAGTGAAATTGAACTCAGTTGTCATAATATCCCCGAAATACGAGTTTCGGGGAAATCATGGTTTTGCCCCACCCACCGCTGCGTCCGCAGATTTTAGCCGTGAGCGTGATAACTCACAAAATACTTTACATTGGCTTCTCATTTTTAGCATATGGGTAGATATGGTACAGAGGATGAACTGCTTAGATTTTGGGCGAGTATGCACTCCTAGGTTTGCCACCAGGTGGCGCTATATATTGAAAAAATCTGTGTTTTTTTTACCATATCTCTGGAACAATTTTGGGGGAGGAATGGTTGGATAGCTTTTTTTATTTCTATAAATGAAATCATCATTTTCAGTCTACATTTTGTGTGTACTTGGGTTACTTTGTCTAATATTAGAATTATTTTGATGATCTGGAATATTTAAGCGTGACAAAAATGAAAAAACTGACAAAATCTGGAAGGTGGCAATTACTTTTTCACAGCGCTATTTGAGAACGTAAAATGTGATATAAAATGGCATGTTATCATTTTTCTCCCTCTCCTTAAAAGAAAGTGTATTCTTATAGTTAGCATGTGTTCTATTGACTTGTCGGGTGTGTGGTTTCTGTGATTTATTTTGTTGTTTTTGTAAAAGCTGCCTTCACCATCCAGTGTTAGTTTTCAGACAGCAAGCCAGCCAAACCACCTTTGAGGGCTTTGGGGTAGAGGATCGCAGAAACATGCGTGTGCTACAACTCTGCAGCAACAATACAAGAAAAACGCTGAGGAGGCGCCAAATCGATGGCTAATTGCAAATCTTTCCCCAGACATTCAGAGATAAGAGGGCCAGGGAACTAAACAGAAAACAACACTCAAAGTGGGCTGACAGGTTTTGTGATCTTCGCCCTGAGAGAACGACAGTGCTCCAGATGAAATGGCACATGATTTATTGCTCTCCCCAGGTGCTGCCAGTTTTGGTTTAAAGTCCCAGGCTTAAAAAAAAAAAAAAAAAAATTGCAGTTGGACAGAGGTAAGGTAAACAGGTCCGAAATTCATGAATGTGGTTCAGGACACCCTTTGAGCTCACTAGGGCCAATAGCTATCTCAGGAATGCCTTTCGTGATTTGAAACAGACTCTCTGATGGGCTGCAAACCTGTCCAGAGTGTAAGCCGGCCTGTTACCAAACTCTTGTCATTTCAACCTTCTCACCTGACCAGGAATGAGTATAGTTTAGATGGTGGGTTGAGCGATGAATGGAATTTATTTTAATGGTGAATAACATGACAATGCTGTTTGGCAGGAGTTCAGTCCTATGTTAAAAGTTTGGCTAGATTTGGACCTGAGCAGGTCACTTGAATGTGGGGATCACACCTTGCCTCCTTTGTGGAGCTCTAAATGAGTGCCAGGAGCCAGGTCTGCCCCCATGGAAGGAAGATGTTAAACTGGATATAGTTGAATTTTATTAATAATTCACAATCAGTCCTCAGCAAATCATGAAATGAAGTTTTCCTTTACCCAGCAAAAGAAAGTGTTTGTTATATTTTTAATGCCATTTAGCACCTTTGTACCCCCACCAGGTAAGTATACGTGTGTACCCTTCAGTTTAACAGCAATTCTACCATTCATTCCAGCGAATTCTGCATTTTGATTGGTTAACACCAGGTATCTATTCACCGGTAAACTACCTCGCACTGGGTCAAGACCTCGTCATGATTACGCCGACTAAATAAGGCTACAGTTTGCGTAAAGTCTTATTCGCTAGTGAGCTAGTTGGCTACCTAGCTAGCAATAGTATAGCTAGCGCGCCAATGTATTTAGCTACATAGCCAACTGGCTAGCGAGCTAAAAAGGCTGCAGTTCGTTTTCAATGCATACACTGTCATACTCGTTAGCGAGCTAGTTGGCTTCCTAGCTAGCAAGCCAAAGTGATATCGAACTATGTGTCATAGCTAGCACGCCAGTATTTTTGTAGGGGTGTTGACAAGAGTCATGGTAGAATGGAGATAAACCTACAGTTTTTTTCGAGCACTCGGTATTTATCGTAGGCTAGATACCTGGAAATTTACATTTGACTTGATGAAATTTCCAGGGGTCTATCCTACAATAAATACCTTGTGTTCGAAAAAAAACTGTAGGTTTATCTCCTAAATGTTAAAGCAGTGTTCTGAATGTACAATTCCCATGATTCAATTTTAACTACTTTTGACTGCTTGAATTGTTATAGACACCAGATGTATATAGGCCGAATCATGCGATTAGGCGCAAGTATTTAAAGCTTCCTGTCCCCTACGGCAAAGCCCAACTAGAGAACAATTAGCGGTACATTTATTCACCAACACTTCTAAGGGTGTGGACATTGCTTTCATTCCTCAAAGCTGCAAAACCTTCATTCTGCTGGGGCAGTGTTAATGGGTTTTCAAAATCTGAATTTCTCAGTATTTTAGAAAACAGATTTCGAAAAAAAGTCTTTGAGTGTGTAGTGATTACAGCCACCAAAACTCCTGATCTTATTACATGCTGAGAGGGAGAGAAAAACCACTGTTTAGTCTTCATATGTCCGCCTTGACGATTTCCAGATTAAGTTTATGAATCGCTTTTGAGTAGATCCTTCTTTGATTTTTTTAGGTTCCCAGGATATTTGGAGACTCTGAGACTCTGAAAATCAATATTTTATTAGCTGCTTGTCTTGGCTAGTTTCTCTTACATCTGTGTACTAATATTCCAATGTGGCAATTTCCTGTTGCAAATTCAATAAAAAAATTGAAGTTACATATGGTTTCCTAAACATATGATGTATACACAAAAATATGATCTAGTGAACAATATGAGATCATTCTATCAAAGCTGTACCTTAACTGGTGATGCTAATAGTAAAAAATGAAGTCATCCTGCAATGTTTAATAATGAATGATTTAAGCATTGCATGGCAGTAGTTCTGCATAGAAATTCAAATCAGGAACAAGACATTTGTAATTATGAATAATACATTGGCTATTGGGCATGTGAAAAGGAAATATTTTTGTCCATGAGAATACTGTATACTGCAATTTAACAGTTTTAATTTACTTCCATGGTGTGAGGAGATATTTTTACAGAGATGTCAAATCTTTTACATAGTGTGATGATTCACTCCTTTTCTGAGACAGAATTTAAAAACAATAATGGCCAGTTTCACAGACAACTATCAAGCGGAGCAGAGTCCTTAAGTGTGGAGATCTTCCATTCAACATAAATTTCCCATGGGAGCAGCCCATACACCCATACAATCTCCCCAAGCAAGCTCCCCCGCAATTACCAAGCCCAAACAAAAAAAAAAAAACAAGCAAATGACTCTATTAAAACGAAACAAATAGATAATAAATGCATAGGAATCCGTACAGCTGTGTGTGCTTTTTCAAGTTTGCTAGCAGCTAAATCTAAGATTGATAATGCAGCACATCAGCACTTCAACAGCAAACATTGAAGTGAGATGCTGCTTTGCCTTTGGCATTTATCAATCACATCCCCCTACACTGTGCTGTCTAAAAAAACATTCTGCCTGATTCTGGATTTAACTACACTGTATGTAGAAATCCAAGTGTATTTGCAAGTGCCCACTTGTCACCATACCTCTGCCAAGCCCAGGCCGGAGTATTTGTAGCCTACAGTAAATATGACTTTCTCTCCCTTCACCTGGGTCCATGCAGGTTACAACTGCAGCTGTTGATCCCTCTTCTCATTCAAGCTACTCAAATTGATTGTAGTTTGTCATAACCCGACAGGGCACAAGAGTATTACCCATGTCAACACAGTTGGTACAAAGCGGACAGTTTATCTCTAAGTGGATGCGAATGTCTGAATGTTGTACCAACAGGCATTTAGATGGATTTAGGACCTGGATGACTCGTCAGGGGGAGAGGGAAGGTGGGTGGATTAGACAGCTGTGAGTGAGGTACATGAGACAGACAGACAGGGCCAGAGTACCTGCAAAGATTCACAAAAAAGCCTCTCAGTAGAAAATAATTATCAATGCAGCTGCAGCTCAGGGTCTTTGCACCATCAAGTGTGGTAAACAAACTTGAATCCAAGGCAGAGTTTCAGATTATGCAAAAATTTGAAAGTTGTGAATCATTCTCTGTTTTCCCCCCGGTTACTACCTCATTATTTTTGGTAGGTGATTATAAATGGGCAGGAAGCAGTGCACTTGTCTGTAAACTTCTACTTCATCAAATGGCAGGGGCTCATTAGCAGAAACAACCCTGGACAGAGGCTGTAAAAGCTGTGCAATGCTATGGCAGGGAAGGGATTAATCTGCCTGTCAGCCACTCTTAGGGATGGATCTATGGACCACTAATGACGCTAATGTCTGATTGCATGTTTGGAGACCAAAAGCCACTGCAGTTGTCAGGATGAAAGTATAGCCTGGGGCCAGTTATTATCATGCAGTTTCCGTTTTCACTCAAGCTCCCTGCAGCATCTTTCAGACGTGGGCAAGAGTGCAAATTATTTTTTGCCCCTGTGTACAATTAGCCAAATTTTTTCAATGCCTTCTCATTGGAAAATTTATGTTGGACTTCATAACTTTTTAATTTCTTGATTAAAGCAAAGAGGTGAAATCAATGCAACTGCAGTGCCTCTCTACTTTCTGTGCTCTATGGATTCAGTCCAGACTTCAAATTTCTTTTTTCTTTCTTTCTTTTTTTGTAACATAATTTTAACTTTGGATTCAGTGAGGTGGTATATAAAAGCAGAGCATGTTTCAATTATTTACAGCAGTGTTTCTAATACTCAGCCCGAGGTCTTCCTGTGTATGCTGATTTTATTTTCAACTGTAAATACAATCCCAGAATTCTAACAGGATGTACAAGATGTTACTTTCTCTTACTTTGTTTTTTTAATGTTTGGAGGGATCATTCATCTTCTTAATGAAAATTATGTGAGAATTAGCTTTGCAGTGCCACAAAGAATATAATTACCGAAGTCCTATCATGTTTCAAGCACTATTTTTACTACAGTTACATAAAGAGTTGGTGGGCTTCTAACTTAGAAACTGAATATATGGTAATTCAATTCGTAATTTCTTTTTAAAATTAAACACATTGCAGTGTTTCATACATGTGATTTGAGGGTTTAGTTGGCCACATTAAAAACACCTGGTTAAGAAAAATTAATAGTTTCAAAATTCTTGGATGGCAGTTGGGAATGAAAAGAAAAACAGTATGCACAGGGGTTGATTCACTAAGTTCAAAGTGAGCTGACATGGAACATTGCCAACTGTAATGAACCTTGAAAATCAAGGTACTTGGAACATTGTAGGCATGACATTAAAAGTGAAATACTTTTAACAAGCTTTTTTCATTGTCATTGACAGTTGAAGGAAAACATGCCAAAACTTCTTTACGCAAATAAGTAAAATCTTCCACCCCCAATGATGAAATATCACATTAGCAGAAACGTTATACATAAACTAAAGCTTAGAATTTAATGCGTTCAAATAATTTTGGAACTAATTGTAAAATTATGAACATGCATGGTGTAGACAAAGTGATGGACAAATGTCTTTAATTCTGAAGTGTCTATATTTTAAGTGCAAAAGCATCCATATATCTATCCATTCTTATTCATTTGAATGCTAAATACCAGTTTTTATCTGCATAAAAGAGGTCTAACCAATAGCTCATTACAAAGTAAGTCCCCAAAGCAAGAACAGAGTCCCAAAGGGGCCAAAGAGCAGATGACCTAATTGCAGATGCCTCGGTTTTATTTGAGGTCGTAAAGGGTTCAGTGTCAAAATTTATGATAACGTACTGTATGTTGAACACCAAAAACAGAAACTACAAACAAAACAAAAAAATCTGTAGCTGCAAGTCAGAGTTCTCTGACAGGGACTGGCAGACACTCAGGAGGGTAGTTGATGATAATCACAACAACAGCTAAAAAATAATTGTAGCCCCCAGACGAAGTCGGGCGGCTGCTATGGATTCACGTGTGTTGCCTCCGTCACCACCGCCGCTGCCTATCGATTTTGGTCGCCAATGGCAACAGTATGGCCGAATAATTTGCAAATTAGTGGCAAAACATAGGGATTTCCTTGTGGATACAGTACAGGCTGCAATTTTTGACCGATTATTTTCATATTTGGTATGGATGTGTGTTACACTTCACTTATGACACCTATCAATTTTGGTTGCCATGGCGACAGTATCAGCCAAATAATATGCTAATTAGTGACAAAACTTAGAGATTTCCTTGTAGACACAGCACAGGCTGCAATTTTTGACCGGTTACTTTCATAGTTAGTATGGTTATGTGTTACACTTCACTTATGACACCCATCAATTTTTGTTGCCATGGTAGCAGTATTGGCTGAATAATGTGCAAATTTGTGCTGAAACGTAAACTTTTCCTTGTGACTGCTGTCCAGGCTGTAATTTTTGACCGATTACTTTCATATTTGGTGTGGGACATGTGATATACTTCACTTATAACACCTATCAGTTTCAGTTGCCATGGCAACAGTATTGGCTGAATAATGCTCAAAAAAGGGGAGAAGCGGGCTTTCGGGGGCTACACCCATGCGGTCGGAGCCGACGAGACAGTCTAGTTGTATAATGGAGGTTCACAAAGCTGGTATTCATGGCAGTGTCTCTTATATTTTGTCCACTCCATGTTTATAATCAGAAGCATTAATATGAGCTAGTGCAGCACAGTGAAATTTTAGAAGATAAAGAATCAAACTTTTGCCCCCTGATGGTATTATTGTATATTCTTTCACCAAGTAGTTGATTAAAATTTGACTCATAGGTATTTGTTAGCATAGCCGACCATTATTTATATTACATTTGGCTTTAGTTCTTTGCCTTGTTTTATTCACTATGCCGTGAATTAACATTTCTCCTCACACAGATAGTCTAATGCAGACTGTTGACCTCTGCCATTGCAATCCAAAAAAATGCATATTACCTCAGCGTCATTTAAGCCCAAACATATTTTATTCTGTATTTTTAATTCACTGGCAGTATTTTGTACATGGTTTGACATGGATTTACATAAACATACTCCCACACAGTTCAGAGGGCGGAAAAAGATTAGTATTTCAAAGTGTGCTGAATGCTATGTGTGCGTTAAGTGCATTTTATAGTTTCCAATTCAATCACACTTCACCTACCTGAAATACAGGGATTTTTTCCCCCACTTTTAAAGAAGCATGCAGTACTGCATGCACAATGTATAGCCATCAACACACTGTTAGACTTCACCATTAGTACTGGCCACAGTTATAAGATAAATGATGAAATGGAGAAAAATATTGAGGGTGGTTTCAAAGCCAATGGAGGCTTCATGTTCACAGGTGCATGTGTGGGTGAGAACACTTGCAGCAGTTCTAAACTGTGAGTAAATATGAAAGTCAGTTTGAAGGAAGATGTATCAGCAGGGAATTACAATAGTGCAGTAGTCAGTAAAAAGCGCAGGCTATTTTTTTTCTGCATTAGAAAGTGGAAGACATGGCCATATTCAAGGAATGTTATGGAATTAGAAGAGATATTTTCAAAATAATTGATATGAGTCTGCAAGGAAAAAGGAAGGGTAAAATAAGACCAGGAATCCTGACTAACGGGGAGGGAGTAATGCTGCCAAAGCCTATGGTAACACAAAAGGAATCAGCTTTGCTGATACTAATATCATTTCATTTTTGGTGCAATTCAGTTCCTCAGAGCTGCAGTCCATCCAGAGTTTGATCTCTCCCAGGCAGTCAGTGAGTAAAGGTGGAACAATTTTACTGTCACTTGTTGCTCTGAGATAGATCTTTATTATCAGTCAAAAATGATAATCAAGCAACCAAAGCAAATAATGTCACCCATTGATAGCATATGAATGAAGAATAACAAAAGACCAAGCTCAGAGCCTTGAGGAACTGCCTTTGTAACATTTGTACTTTTAAAAACTTCAAATCTCACAGTCAACAACTTCCAGAGTGAATGTATTAATTTACTTTGAGGCAAATATTAATTCACTTACACATTTTTTCCCCCGAAAAGATATTCAATAGCTTTTCAATGAGTAACAAGACCCAGATATTACAAACATTTTCAGTTTACAGAATGTCTTTTGTCATTTTAAATGTAATTTCACTAATTTGGGTCCTCAAAAACGTACCTTGAGGGGGGAGCAGAAGCTATTTGTATTCAGGTTGAATTGTACATCATCAACAATGGAGCCGTTGCTGTGTCATATGGGGTTGAAATTCATAGGAAGCCTTTTCATAATGTTTTTATAAGCAAACAAGAAATAAATACCTGAAGCACTTTCGTATTGATTCCACCTTGAGCTCGAAATTTGCAGACTGTATGTACTTGACCAGAGCTCCTTTTATTTTCCGTATGGAACTAAGGTTCTTTAGAACGGCAGTCTCTGCTTCTACTTATGGATCCAGGGGCAGCTTTTTATGAGCACATCAAACCAAAATAAAACCTGCAATTCGCTTTTCCATAAATCAGCTCCCATCAATTATTGAATGTTACTGTGTTCTGATCCTGACCCAGCTGACTTTCTGATGTGAGGTGATTCAGCCTAACTTCAGGAGATTTGCCTTTCTAAGAATTTGATGGTCAATTACTTCTGGTAATGAACGATTTTAAGTGGGTGGCATAATAACTTTGGCAGCAGAGGTTTCGTAGAATGTCCAGAAACTTCTGGATTAATCCCTATCATTGGCTGCACCCTCAGCATTATTTTGGAAGTTGACAATTCATGAAAAATCAGCTGTCCCTTTGTGTTTAAAATACAGGCCCATCTGGTACTAGAGGAACAAACTGTGTCATCAAAAAATGTTAATTCCGTTTTAAGGTGCTTAGGATGATAAGTGCTACACATTAGGCAAAATCTTAGACAAAAGTGATGACATATTACCTGCAAATGCTTCAAAATTAGTTTCAAAACCATTGTGTGTACAATATACACTACCGGTCAAAAGTTTTAGGACACCTCAATTTTTCCAGTTTTTTAACCGAAAATTATGCAGTTTAATGTCTCATTGTACTCTGGAATGAAAGCATATACATGATAGAACAAATTAACAATCGAAGTTAAAAAAGAAATCATGGAATCAATTTATGAGCCAAAATGTATTTTAAAGTTTTGACTCAAAGTACCCACCTTTGGCAGATATAACAGCTGAACACACAGGTGGCATTCTTTCTACAATGGAAATCAAATATTCTTCAGAAAGTTCTTCCCAACTCTTTTGCAGAAGTTCCCAAAATGTGTGGCACTTGTAGGTTGCATTGCTTTCACTCTTCTGTCCAGTTCATCCCAAACCATCTCGATGGGGTTTAAGTCTGGAGACTGTGCTGGCCACTCCATGTTTTCAAGCTTACCATCTTGTTCCTTTTTCCTAAGGTAGTTCTGGCAGAGCTTGGACTTATGTTTTGGGTCATTATCTTGCTGTAGGATGAACCCCTGACCAACTAGGCACATACCAGAGGGCACTGCATGGTGCTGCAGAATGCTGTGGTAGCCGTTTTGGTTCAGGGTGCCTTTCACTCTCAGTCACTGACCCTGGATCCAGCAAAACAGCCCCAGACCATCATGCTTCCTCCTCTATGTTTGAAAGTTGATGTCACACACTGAGGAACCATCCTTTCACCTACTCTACGGCGTACAAAAAACCTGGGTAACCTTAACTTTTGTTTAAAACTTCTGACAGTTCACCACTTACCTTTGTACCATTTCAAGCTATTTGTTGGACTGGAACTACATAATTTTCAATAAAAAACTGGAAAAATTGGAATGTCCTAAAACTTTTGACCGGTAGTGTGCATATATATATATATATATATATATATATATACACACACACACACACACTCACACAAACACACAATGGTCACTTTTTTCATTATTAATACTCAAATAGACAATGACAACATTAGTTGGGGTTAGCAAATGGGATTGGACATTTCACTCACAGGCACCTAGATATCAACCAGTATATGCTTAATACCCTCGATATGTTTCATCAGCAAAGCAGTCATTTCCCTCCCCTTTTTCATGCATCTATTTATTTTTCTAAAAGAATTAAGTATTGACCATAGAATTATTACAAATTATTAGTGAAGAAAGGGTTAATACCTCCTCCCTTTTCCATTGCAAGATTACTAGCAGCCCATTTGCTTAGTAAATTAATTTAATTTAATTTTGCTCAGTTAATTGTCTGATTCTTAATCGGAAACAAGTTGAGAGTTAGCATGCATTATGATAACTTCACTGGTTGTTCACTGAGTTCCATTTTTACATCAGCAAACTTAACACGTGGACCTGAGTCAGCAAAACTGCATTTTTGAAAATGATTTCTTAGGCACATCAAGCCAATTGGACAATGACACAAAAAAAACCATATGGTTTTGTGAGCTACAGAAATTCAGAAGCTTCGAGAGACATTGATATTTTATGTCACGATAAATGCAGATAGGAAAATGCTTCAATTAACAATAATGCAAGCTAAGAGGGAATTTCACTGTAAATGTACCAAATCATCCTCACAACCAAATTAATTAACTCTTATTCACTAATTAGGAAATGTAAATGGAAATGAGGTTGTAGTAATGCGCTATAAGGTGAGGTGACAGCCGGGCAGTAGTCCCTCCGATGGGAAGTCCCGAGTGGAAGAGGTTAAAAGGGGCTATATGACGTGGGTGTAGGGAGTGCATAAATGACCCATAAAACATTAATCTGAAGTATTTTTCTTTGTAGTAAACTTCAAATTCTCTCCTTCTCCATCACTCTCCCCATTTTATTGATTTTTTTTTTCACTCCATTCAAACATTTCCTTACGACCTGAGTAGCTCAGCCTGAGAAAGGTGAGGGTGGCGACAGGCAATTTGCTTGATGTCATCTGCACCTCCCTGGAGGTGAGAGCAGCCTCACAGGCATTGTGCTGAATGGGCTGATTTTGGAGTCAGTTGCAGACTCTGTCAGACACATTACTTTAAACATATTTGTGATGGTGAATGATAGGCAGCTTTATTAGCTTTACCCTCTTACAGGACTGCAGAGGGTATTTTTTACATGCTGACATTCTTTACGTTTGATTAAATTCAGGTGGACAATACATTATAGGGTATTGTTGTATGATGAACTCATCCAGTCTCCTCAACTGCTTGCAAGTCGGATATCATTAAAAGCAGAGAAATGATTGTTTGTTTCAAGATATTGAGGTCACATGCATCCAGAATTGGGCTTTTCATTGACTTTCTCATTAAATGAGGCTCTGAAGGTCTCTTATGGTCTCTGTTCCACCTAATCTCCACTCAGAGGGAACTATTGAATTTACAGGTTGTCCAAGTGTTGTTCCTGAGACAGGAACACATTGGTTCTTAATAAAATACATAAAGACTTTAGAAGTGAATAGCACAAGCCAAGCTGAAACTTCAACTTTCCTCATATATCACTGTGCCTTGCGCAATAAGAAAACACTCTCGGACACTGAGAGCCGTCAATTTCTTTCCAGCAGATCTACAGGGCACTGTACTCAAAATTCTCCAAATGAGACCAGCTATTTTAAATACATTAAAAACATGTACCCAGTTTAAACACAGGATATAAATTTTGATATTCTTCACATTTTACATTAATGATATTATGTAAATAAATAAATAAATAACTATAATGACATGGAAAATAAAAGAAGAGAACAGTGAATTGTAAATCATCCATGACCTTTAATAAAATGAAAACAATGCAAAGGCAATATATTTTGTGTTACATAGCAGTGCAAAGGCAATTATTTTTTCTCTACATGATTGTTTCTTCTTTTTTCTTTTTTTTTTGGAAACTCAATTTGAATTTTATGCTTGCAACAAATTCCATAAAAGTTGGGAGAGGGGTGTGTTTACCATTGTTTTACATCACCTTTTCTTTCTTTTACCCGCTCTCCAAGTAATCCTGTGAGGAACTTAGAACACCAATCATCCAAGTTTTGAGGGATTTTTTCCCCATTCCTCCTTGATAAATGTCTTCAGCTGCTCAGAAATCCGGGCCCTTAATTGTTACATTTGCATTTCTTAAAGGACCACATCTTTTCAATGGGAGGCAGGTTTGTTCTGCAAGGAGGCCAGTGTAGCAGCCACACTCTCCAATTAGGAAGCGGTGTTTTTGCAACAGAATGTGGCTTGCCGTTGTCTTAGTGAAATAAACAGGGGTGTCCCTGAAAAGACATCATCTTGAAGATGACATATGTTGCTCCAAAATGCATTTGTCCTTCAGCATCAATGTTACCTGCACAGCTGTTCAAGTTAGCCATGCCATGGGCAGTAACAAACCCCCAGACTATGGCAGATGCTGGCTTTCGAATAGTGCTTTGTTAAGGATTGAGATTATCCGTTTCCTCTTTGAATTGGAGAAGACAATGTCTCCTATTACCATACACAAGTTGAAAGGCTTACTGGTCCCATGTTAGTATATTTCCGCTGTATATCAGTTCATTTCAGATGAGCTCAAGAAAAGAGAAGATGGCAGCATACTGTATCTGAATGTTTTTTGTTTTTTTTAATAATTTTTTTATGCATTGCCTCCTTGGAGCATAACAGTCTTCTCTTGCATTTTAGGATGCAATGATGAATGTCTGTTAGGAGATTTTTCCCAAAGTATTCCCTGACTCATTTGCTAACAGTATGCACTGTAGAGAGTGTTGTTTTGTTGTTTTTAAACTGCCGGATTATTCAGTCACACAACAAGCCTCAAACACTTATTCCTTGCAAATAACTGGGCCTTTTATGGATTCAACACCTGCACACCTATTTTTAAAGATTCTAAAACTTTTCTACTGCCCAAGCACCAACTTCTTTGGAACATGTTGCAGGCATCAAATGCAGACTGAGGGAGTATTTCCAAAAAACAAAGTTGGTCATACATGACATAATATCAATTTTAATTTCATACAGGTCAAAGATGGCTTTTAATTGACTTTTCCACATTGCCCTTTCTTTTTAATAAATGAGGTTATAAATAAATAAATCCATATAAGTAACTACAGTACACAATCAGAAAAGAATGGCTTCACAAGGAACCCTGTGATCCCATAGAAAACCGTATTCTTTTGGCCAAAATTGTTCAGGGTCTGGGAGCTTTCACACTTCAAAGCTTGTGTATGATAGAGGGCACCCTAAAAAAAGAAAAAGTGTTCTGTCGAGACAGCTCAAAGAACCTTTTTTTTCCGAGCATGTAAGAGTGTGCTGTACATCAGTGAAAAGTTCTCCAGTCTATTGGATTGATTAATCTCTTGGTGGCCTTCTTGCTAATAGGGCTGTCACTTGGGATGTGACTGATGAGGAGAGGGAGGAAAACACCTGCCGATTGCCCTGTTGAGGTGGGGGTAGGGGGTGGGGGTGATTGTGTCAGGGGTTTATAGTGATGCAGTGATTTGTGTCATTGAGGTCTACAGATGACATTACAGTGGAGACAGAACAATACACTCACTGTGACCCTCCAATCTCCAGATACCAGCAGGAAAAGGGTTCCAAGTACTGATTATTTCATCTTGACTGCTGCTGAAATGTGTGAAATATGTCTACACATTGAGATGAAAAGAATCCGCAAATCTGTACATCTATATCCAGCTTCTGTAGAAGACTGCATGTCACACGTGTCAAACTGTTCCAGAATTTACATTCACCGTATGGCATCTGCCTTTCTGAGGAGAGCCAGTGTTTTTCTTTATTTCTGTCTACTCCCTGTTTGCTTTACCTCTGACTCAACATCTCCATTTCGAGGGCAGATCACTGTTTTCATAAAACCAAAGGTGGTTTGAAGGGAACCAAGCAGTAGTGTCATGAAAACAATCTACTCGTGAATGACAGAAACAGAAAAAATTGAAGCATCTCGGGACATGTTGCATGGTGACGTATTTTTGCCCTCGCTTGGATGTGCCTTGCTCTCCTGACTTAACTCCAAAGAAAATTAATGAGATGGCAGTAAAAATCAACCAGAAACCCCGCATTAGTGTATTTTGCACAATTTTCAGTCCAAGTGGTTTTCACTGGCTCTTTTCATCACCAGCATACATTTCCATTGTCATTTGCTAATACAATTCTGTGTGGATTCTTTTACAAACATTACTACAGGCAATACTTACATAATTATTTCAATACAAAAACACGAGTTTAGTGCGACAAAAAGGGTTTCTGCATTTTTTTGAAATGGCATTATGTTGGCCATCTGTAAACCTTGCAAATAAATTTATGCAAGGCTATTCTCTTACATTTAAAGTCCAGATGCAATGAGCAATAATGCAATGAAAATGAACAAAGTGAGTCTTTCAATTGATTGATCTGCGTAATTGAGTCTGCCAATTGTTTGATAGCTAATCAACAAAGAAAGCAGTATCAGTTTGAGAGTAGTTGCATGTTAAAAGGAGAGGATTCTGGCTACCCTAACTTGCTGCCGATGGCACGTTACTGATTCATACAGTATTTCCTACTTTTGGGATTTCTTCTATTTTTTGCATATTTGTCACTCTTAAATTTTTCAGATCATCAAATATATTTTAATATTTCTCAAAGAAACACAAAATGCAGTTTTGAAATGATGATTTCACTTACTGAAGAATTAAGTCATCGCCGCCACATCCCATTCCGCTGCAGATCCTTTGTGTTAACGTTATAACTCAAAAATTATTTCATAGATCCTTTTCAAATTTTAAATGCCTTCCGATTTTATCAAGATGGAGAACTAGATTGATTTTAGGCTTTATATTATTAATAATAATAAATTAATTTAATTTGTATTAATTACACAAGGACCAAAATCAATCCAGTTCTCTGTCTTGATAAGCGGTCAAGGCAAATAAAATTTGAAAAGGATCTATAAAATACTTTTTTGAGTTATTGCATTAACACGAAGGATCTGCGGCAGACAAGAACGCAGCAGTGATGATGATTGCATTATATCGACGGCAATATGATAATTTTGCATTATTGGGGCATTATGGATATTGACACACAAATGCATGCACATGCGTACACATACAAGAACACACACACTCACATAAAGACATACACGCGTACAGAATGGCATGCACAAACAGAGACACACAGACATGCACGCATACAAACACACACACACACGCATGCATACACACGCACACACAGGTGCACATATGGGGGGGGAATTTTATGCCAGTGAACTATACTAAATCGCCTCAACCGCGTCGCCTACGCCTGCATAAAGACTGATAAATATGCGTGCGTGCAGGCACGCGTATTGCGAGTACACCAAATAATGAAGGGGGTGACGGGTGACAAGTGTCATGCCACGTGCGAATGCAGCGGACGCCTGTGTGCACACTCGTCTCAATGTAAAAATAATTATTTACTTTATGATGACAAATTTTGAGTTCGAGTACAACTGCTTCGCTTCACAATTCAAGCAGTCCATGTATTACCAAGAGAGACTGATGACACAGTTTAGGCTATTTCAGTCTACACGTGCACATGTTAAGGCGTCTGAAGCATTGGCTTTAGTACAACAGTGACACACGCGCTAACGCCTATAGCATGTGAACGCCTATAACGGGATGTTGAGGAATATCGGGGACTGTACCTTTGCTTAGGCGCATCATCGCATCATTTTCTCCCTCAGACTGGTTCATCATCTCAGAGTCAGACCAGAGGCTACTAACAGGTCCATGTAGGCCTACCTTTTGTCAGTTTGATATTTCGTTTTAACCACAAAAAAAAAAAAAAAAAAAATATATATATATATCTCTCTATCTCATGTCTGGAATATCATGTCTCCACAATATTGTATGAACACAACGTTTTGTCATTTGTTGCGGATTATGTTGGTTGGTAACGTTTTCGTTTTTTCAACAGGCCTCACGCAGACAACAACCTTTTTGTCTTTATTATTTTTCTGTGAATATTCTGTGATTTAGCCCATTGGTGAGAAGTCTAAGAGGTTACATTGCCAAGTGATTCTTTAATTTATCTGTGTTTTTTCCACGGGACGTAGCCTATAGCTACTCATTTTAATTAATGTATTAATTTATAATTCCCATACATCTTATAATGCCACTATCTCACGTTTTGCGCATCATGACAGCTTATTTCAATATAGTGTCTGTCGTTGTGAAGAATAAAAAAAACAAAACAACAACGGGACGACCAGGGAAATCCCGAGTGACGTCATGCTCCCAAGGAAATCCCTCCGCCCCGCTGCCCCCATCCACTCACATACCTTTTTTTAACATTTCATTCATAAAAAACAAGAGTTTGGGTTACAGGAAGTACTTGCCTTCGTCTCCTTGGTCTTTCTTTTCACAGACAAAACATAACAGACAGACTATCGACCCCACGTGTGTCTACTAAGTCTATACCAACACAGTGTCACAACAGGTGGTGAGATAGTAACGAAATTACGACTCAATATTTAATGAAAGTTTATTCTTGTTTTTCTTCATTTATTTTAATTTTACAATTCTGGCGAGCAGACCGGAAGACCCACTGCCCAAATGTTGTAAATTTTTTCGTCAGAGGTTTTCTTTGAATTAGCGATGTAGGCTATTTAATATTTCCCAACACAAAAACATGAAAGTGTCCTTGAAAGATAAAAATACCACAGCTTAATGTTAAGGCCGTTCCATTAAATCATTTCTCTCTGGAAAATAATTTTTTTTTTTTTTTTTAATTTGGCATCTCCAATCCCACCCGAATCTGGAATGCCCAATTGGTGTACTATGTACAAGGCTTGCTCGTATGCGACCCCTTGCTGCCAATTCAGGAGAATGTAGACAGTTCGCGGCTCTCCTCCAAAGCACGCGCCTGTCAACCACAGCTTCTTATACACTCATTGGTTGAATCTTTGCAAGTTCAGAACGAGGGCGGAGGATACCTGGACATGACCAGGCTTAGAATCTTCCTGACGAGCGCCCGTCTGGCCAACAGGAGGCGCTTGAGCAACGAACAAGGCAACTATTGTAATCCCTTCCCAGCAGTCCCTTCCCAATTTGCAACCCTGTAGCGTAATAGCCAATTGTGCGCTACTCTGAAAAAGCTGCCGACCACTGCCGGCTGGTACGAAGCGGGGCTCGAACCCGCGACGTGATAGTCACTTCTGCTTCGCAACATGATGCTTTACCGAGTGAGCTATCCGGCAGCCAACATAAATGTTTTTATCAGTTTTTGATAGCGGAAGAAAGGGGATGAGGTATGTCCGACTACTAGCTATTTTTGCAGAATATATCAAATATCTGCACAGCCGAAGTAGTTATTACATTGTATCTAGATCTGTGTTAGGAAAAAGTAAAGATGTTGCTTTATTTCTGCTTCATGGAACAATATTAGGCTACTACCCTGACAACAAATTAGGTCTTGCCGACATCGGGGCAACGTGTGCCTGCCCGACATAGCTAAGTGCGTCGGTGAGATTTATTGTGGAGATCGGTAGCTAATCGGCAAGACATCGGGGAGATGTCGGCAGTAGAATGACGGCTGACCATGAGCCAACGTTAACCCGACATATGACCTATGCAGCTCAATCCCACTAGAGCTAGGAAAGCACTCAGACGCCTCGCTCTCCCATTGACTTAGCACTGATACAGGCTACAGCTGAGTTTCGGCTGCATCGCTGGAAACGGAGCGAGACGTCTGAATGCTTTTCGCCGCTCTAGCAGGATCCCGCCGTTATATGGTCTTACTGTTTAGGCTACATCAAAATCTTAGCCTTAGCTATGTTTCACCAATGAAGAGACTATGGTTAAATGTCAGACAACTTTATTTTATTTATTTAAAAAATAAAATAAAATCAGGAACAGAAAGTTATTGACAATGGCTTATGATGCTTGCACGCCTCGCTTTTGCCGCAACCCATTCCTGTCCCTGCTCAGCTCTGACTCTGAGATGGTGAACCAGTCTGAGAGAGAAAATGATGTGATGAACTGATCTGTGCGAGCTCTAATGGGTAGCATTTTGATAGAGCCTATGTCATTGTTCCCTTTTCTCTCTCTCTCTCTCTCTCTCTCTCTCTATCAAGGTTTGAATGATATCGAATTGATATTTAATGATAGCAAAGGTGAAAGGGATAATTAAAATAATTTCAGCTACTTAAAAATATCCTGACAGCTCTGATGGGGCTTGGGGTTCATCAGTAAGTTATGCTTTCTTATAAACAATCCCGTATGAACCTGAGACTATGTGTAACAGCTGATCTGTGTAGATATACTGCAGAACTTAGAAAATGAATAATTGTCAGGTCCTGATGATCCAGTCTACCTCGTGCGTAAATGCGCACAGCCTCTTTCTCAGTTTCGCGCCTGAGCAATGGTACAGTCCCTGATATACCTCAACATCCCGTTATAGGCGTGCACACGTTATAGGTGTTAACGCATGTGTCACTGTTGTACTAAAGCCAACGCTTCAGACGCCTTGACGTGTGTACGTGTAGACTGAAATAGCCTAAACTGTGTCATCGATCTGTCTTGGTAATACATGGACTGCTTGAATTGTGAAGCGAAGCAGCTGTTAAACTCAAAATTCGTCATCATAAAGTAAATAATTATTTTTACATTGAGACGAGCGTGCACACAGGCGTTCGCGCATGGCACGGCACAAATGACCCCTCGCTAATATGATTTCCACAAACACTGCACAGCGTGTGCCTGTACGCTCATGTAGAATTGTACGTAGCAGTCACGCATGGTCTTCATGTCACGTATTTGAGGCGTAATTCACCCGTCACGCACCCGTCACCTAGGCGTATGCGCAACAACACGTGTGCAGCGTCTGCGCGATGCCTATTTGACGCTCGTCTGTCCATTGAAAGTGAATGGAATTTACATGCGCACGTTAGAGGTTTGATGTCATCGCATAGGCGCTTTACACACGTTTTAGTATTGTTCGCTGGAATACCCCCCATATGCACATGCACACTCGCACACATGCACGCACACACACACACACACACATTCACTCCAACACCTTTCTTTGCCTTACAAGTTCCTGCTCTTAAACACGACTCACTGCCTCAAACAACCACTAGCACAGTAGTCAACTGCCCCCAAGGTTTTCCATCCTGTTAATAAGGGTTCTGTCTGAATTTACAGTTTTTTTCCGATTGCATAAACACTAAAATCAAAAGTATTACACGATTTTAAAAATCTTACACACAAGGAGCAAAACATCGGCCCAGATTTGCACAACTATAAGCACAATGCCAGCCTCACACTTTTTGCAAAACAGAACACACAGTGATTTGCAAAACACTAAACACACTTGCGTACATTAGACACAGAAGTATATCATGATGCAACTTCCTTGCAATTCCAAAGCACTGACTATCAAATGACCACACCTATGAGCCAATTGGCTAAACACAGCCATCAGGTGCGGAAACACATGATTGCTTAATTGTAGACACACCAATCAGGTTTAAGCACTATAAAAATGCAGTAGGTGAGTTCAGCTGTCTTCAGCCAAAATGGAAGGAATCAGAAGAAGAGGAGTGAGGGTATGAGGGGGAATCCAATGAGGAGGAGGGGGAGAAGGAAGTTGAGGAAGAGGCAGAGGCCTTGCCAGAGGCCGAGGTGGAGGTAAAGGAAACAGGAAGACCTGGAGCAGGAGGAGAATGTGCTCAAAGAAAAAGAGGAGCAAAATTATCAAATGAAATTCGCGCCACTCTAGTTGACCATGTCGTGAACTGCAGATTGACACGAAGGGAGGCTGGACTAAGAGCTCAGCCAAATCTTAGCAGATATACATGTAAATTGACGAGTGTATACTTGATCAATGCTGAACTACACAATCTTGTCTCTCATTGTATTTCAGAGAGTTTTAAAAATTGATGCTGAGGAAATCCTGCATGAATTCATTTACATTGATGAGGCAGGGTTTAACCTCACAAAAGCAAGGAGGGGCAGAAATATCATTGGCCACAGGGCTATAATCAATGTCCCAGGGCAACGTGGGGGTAACATCACAATTTGCTTTGCCATTACACAGAATGGGGTCCTCCACTGTCATGCCAATATGGGCCCATACAGCACACCTCACATTCCTACATTTTTGGACTGATTGCGCAACATCATCACAGCAGTAAAACAAATCAACCAGATGCAATACATTGTCATCTGGGACAATGTGTCTTTCCACGGCTCTGCTCTAGTCCAGAACTGGTTTCAACACCATCCACAGTTTGCAGTACTATTCCTTCCACCATACTCTCCTTTTCTGAACCCAATCAAAGAGTTTTTCTCAGCATGACAGTGGAAAGTTTATGATCTGCGGCCCCAGGCTCAGGTACCCCTCATTCAGGCCATGGAGGTGGCCTGTGACCAAATAGACGCTGCAGCTATGCAAGGTTCTTCCCTTGGTTCAAGACGGTTCTTCCCACGTTGTCTTGCCAAAGGGGATATCGCCTGTGATGTTGATGAAATTCTCTGGCCAGATCCAGCTAGGCGAAGAGGTACATAGTGTCTAATATTCCCTGTACTACATACATGCATTTTTTTTTTTTTTTTTACTGTAATTGTAACCTGTACTGGATACAGTATTACAGTATTGTATGTTTGTCTTATATTTGCTGAGCTAACAGTGTTATGCACACTACTGTAGCAGCATGAAAACTGGGACATGGTTTGTTGTGATTCACCATGATGTTGACTGATTTGTGTATATGGAGAGAAATAAATTATTATAAAATTATTAAATTGATTATTTTCATTAGTCTGCAGCATTGTTCTTGTACAGTGTTTGGTGAATTTACCGTATATTTATACTTTCTCTGTGTACTTTACTTACAGTACTCTAATCACTGGGAGGTAGAATTGCTATAAGTGTTTTAGGTTAAGCTCAGCAGTGTGTACTGGTTCAAACAGAATTAAGTTATATGAAATGTGTTTGTTTCATATGGAAACAAAATATGGTTTTTATAAATTAGTGCATAGTTTTTACAAGAGTGTTTCATTTGGCAGAGGATCTGAGGTGTTCTGCTTATTGGGTGAATGGTTGTGCTAATTGTGTGTAGTGTTTTGAAAAACCGGGCCCTGTTTTCAAAATTGTGCTTAAGCAGTTG
Organism: Gymnothorax javanicus; assembly: GCA_029692085.1. Taxonomy (NCBI): domain Eukaryota; kingdom Metazoa; phylum Chordata; class Actinopteri; order Anguilliformes; family Muraenidae; genus Gymnothorax; species Gymnothorax javanicus. Next base: position 53,636,785 of record CM056202.1, read on the forward strand.
AAAAAAACTGTAATCACCAAAAGATAAGAATCGCTTACACATTTGCTGTAAACTTTTCTTTGTGTGTATTCAGTTACCACTATTACTAGGAAACATATTGATTGCAATGCTTCAATTTCAGTACATTTACTTACATTAAAACAATTCATCAAATCCACAGATGGGAAGATATACTAGTGTTGTAGTACTCAAGACCGGTCTTGGTCTCGCTACCCTTTGGTCTTGGTAGCGTCTTGGTCTCAGCCAAGGCGGTCTTGACTACATCACTAAGACATACTTGTACATTATAGCCAGCTTTGGTTCATCTGACAGTTCGATTTATGCACTCATAAATGAGGAGTCCACTTGCAAAGACATCCAAGTCAAGTTGGTCCATTTTTTAGAAATTTCTAATTTTTTGGTAGGCATAGAAATTATCTTCCATAGATGCCAAATTTCACTATACTGAAACTTTTAGCCTTGCAGACATAATCCATGAGGCAATTCATTATTATTTTTTTTTAAGAAAGGACGTTGATTTTGCAACACAAAGTTTTGACTTAGTAGATTTTGAAAGTGGAGTGGAAATTTAGCAGGTTTTGGCAGTGTTTAAACCAGCCCCGTTGCTCAATAGGTGAAGGTATTTGACTCAGGACCCACTCTACATGCAAGAAATGCATTTTAAGACATGCAAGGATATCATTTGAACTCATAATAGTATTCCTTACATTTCAAGCTTGAGGAGCTTCTTTTTTGAACCCTTACGAGGAGATTTGTTTGCATTTTCTGCATCAAAACGAAACCTGAGTCTGCATCCCCCATGTTGAGTTAGAGAAAGCAAAAGCTGAACAGGCTATAAAACCTCGACTGTGATTGGTTCCTTCTAGCGAACGACAATGGAATCACATTTCCACATTGGCTAATGACTAAGCAGAATTTGACAGTTTTCCTCCTTGACTTGGCGGTTTTTGACAGAGTTTCGCTTTTTCCGTTACAATTTATAGCATGATTTAGTAGGTTTTGAAAGTAGAGCTATCAGTGGGACATGCGCAGGTGCCTGAAAGAGAGGCTAAGGGAGATAAATCATTTATTTTCAAAACTTGACTTAGCAGGTTTGGCAAGTGGACTCTCAAATATGCCTTTTTTTCTTTCCCTCTCAAACATGTTGTTAAAGCCTGAAACAGTTACTATTCCACATTGTAGGGTCTGCGATCTATGAGTTGTTCTGGCTGAGTGTGCTAGATACTCGCTAGCTTACATGTGATGGCAAGACTTAAAGGGCTGAATAGTTCATTTACATCATTATGCATTCGTATAATCACATGTTTGTGGGCCAGTTTATAGAATGGATTATGACTAGTCCAACACTAAGTAAAATTTTGACCAGAAACTGTCCTGTGTTTAATCCGAGTTCACAGTGGGCTTCTTGGGTTTTGTTTCAGGAATCACAACTTACTTTTTTAAAGTTTCATCTCCTTCCTTCTTCCTCTCAAGCTCCTGTGATTTCAGTGTCTTGAGACACACATAATGTGGGTCTGTGAGATGCAACTCTGGATAATGAGTCCTTAAGGTGTGATGTTTATCTTTAAGGTATGTCAGTCACTCCGCTGAGCAGGACTAGCTTGTACAGCTCAGCACAGACAGGATCTGGTTAGAGATTCTGGTGAAAGATAAGTATGTGTAGGTATAAGGGCAAAGTTAAGGCAGTTAGAAGAGGCTGAATTTCTTTGGAATGTGGCACCAAATCCCAGCAACAAAATCGTGGACAGATACAAGTTCAGTGGTGATCCATTCGACCAGTCGGAGGTGAATGGATAAATGAGGTAGTTGGCAGTTGAGCCCCGGTGATAATAAAAACTATTCTAATACAGTATATATCTCCAATGAAATTCATGGATTAGTTATACATAAAAAAGACACCCACTCATCCTACATCTCATTTCACATTCATGGGAAATGATAGAACTACATAATATTAGTTCTCTCTTTGGTCTTGCACTGGCCTCCATTCTTCTAAAAAAAAAGTTCATTAGATGTAAGAGCATTGCAGCAGGAACTGTCCATTCCTACCAGAAAAGCTTTAGAGTGGCCAGGCTGTGTGTGTGGACCTCAGTCTGTGTTTAGGCGCATTTTCATACAAAAGAAGCCCTGAAGCTGAAAAGGGCTTTCTCAAAACTATTGGAATGACAGGAAGAATAATCGTTAACACTTTACACTGAGGGTACATTAGTTAATGCAGTAATAAGCATTAACTACCAATTAATTGACAGTTAACTAAAGCATTAGAGAGCTAAATAAGCATTAGGTAACCTTAGCTTACCATTTATTAATGCTCTTGGACATCCTTATTATGAAGTTGAAAACATCCTTTAAGTATCCCTTAAGTAACACCTCAACTGGTGTTACTCAACTGCAAACCTCAGTTCCAGGTTTGCAGTTTCTTCAAGGAAATAAGAATGAAGCCATGCTTCAGACATAAATTTCAAGTGAATTTATTGGCCCTCATTCAAAGAGCAGACTAATGTAAAATTATGAGCTCTCAAAAGCATACATGGATTAATTTCAGGCAGAATGCTATCATTGACTAGTGCAAAGAAAGAAATGTTAGAGCTATTGGGAAGAGAGAGGCAGGTCGGCTGAACGAGGCTGTGGGATGGAGCAGGACACACAGACAGAGCTGGCAGGCAAAAACAATACAGAGGAGGTCAGCTTTTGGCATAGCAAACTGCAAGAATTTCAAACTGTGTGTTCCAAATGCTGAAGTGGAGAGCGGGGGTTAAAGAGCTAAACTGGAGGGCCTTCAAAGTCAGCTTTCTTGAGGCTGTTAGTTACAGTGGAGACAGCTGTACTCACCACTGTACTGGCAGACTGACCTGCAAAGAAAAAGTTTCCACAAGACCTTAAAATAAAATTTGCTACTCACCTACCTCAAATGACTAAGTACTGTTTCTTCCTTTTGAGCCATAGCGATCGCTAAATTGATTTACAGGGAGGCTAATTGGCACTAGTACACTGCTTTGGAACACATTTCTTTATTTGTCTGTCAAATGTGCTGAAAAGGTTTTAAAATGAAAAGGAGCCTGACAGCTGGGTGATGGGAGACCTAGTAATGAAACACAGATGGGACTCGAGTGACAAAGTGCAATAACAAGCGCCGGCACATGAAATCCCCATATTTACTGCAATGAAAGAGGATCCAAATGGGTGAAAGTCATAAAAATGGGGAAAAAATTGTTCTGTAATATTTAAGAGACCTTCAACCAGGGATTTCACTCTCCTGCCCAAGTGAGATGTGTCGACTGCTGTTTCTGCTCTCAGTTTTGGGTCAATGGTTTCAGAGGCCTCTAGAGCATTTAACAGATATGAGATTTTGTGTGTACGATACTTTAAACCTCATTTTATTTTTTAACGCACCTCATGGAAGTTCAGGATGTCTCATGGCACAATGAATGTTATTTATGATGCTCTGTTGGTGGGAAGAGGCTGAAGGGACAATCTGTTCAATCCACCTTTTGATCCTGGTCTACTGAGATGCTGACCATGATTCATTTGTGCATTTTTCCATCTCAGGCCCTCTTGCCTCCGATACCTGCAGCTAATTGTGTGTTAGCCACTAGCTTAGTTAGAATCAGTAAATCATATTGGTTTGATGGGGACTGAGAATCACCTCATGAAAGAATTAATTGTCAATGCCATCATATATTTCTTTGTATCTTTGTTATTTAAATATTCAAAATAGGGCCACATCTTTTGAGGCAAGAAAGAAACTGGTTTCTGCTACTTTTTTTTATCAGTTTTTGATCATGGTGACCTTTTATACATGTATGCACCTGCACATTGTTTACAAAAGTTAGATAGTGTTTATCACAATGCATTGAGATTTGTGACAAATTGTAAAGCCCTTAATCACCACTGTACTCTTCATGCCAGGGCTGGTTGGCCATCTTTGACCATGTGTCGGGTCATTCATTGGTATTTGTTTATTTATAAAGCTATTTTAGGTAAACTCCCTTCTTAAGGGGTGATCTGGGGTTAAATGAAAATGACACCAGGAAACAACTCTGAATTAATCTAAAGAGGTATATGTAATAACCACCAAAAAAGTTGGCATTTTTCTGTTTATGCGGTTGCCATGGTAACCGAGCAAGCTCATTAAATATGCAGAAAACTTCTGGCACCAATTCCTCTTTAACTCTATGATAGAATTCAGTTTTTCTTTCATCATTTAAAAGCCATTGCTTATCCAAATGCAATGACATAGCCATTCTTTGCCCAATTTATCAGTTTTGTGATTTTGGGGCATTTTACTCAAATTTTGAAAGTATTTTGCGCAGAATCTGACGAATACTCAAAATATTCAAAGTATGTAACAGATAGGCAAAATTTCCCTATGCCATTGCATTTCTAATGAAGTAGAGTACCTGCCGCCCAAATTTCATTGATTTTCAATGATAAATAAAAAAGTTCTGGCTGCCACAAACATGAGAAATATGGAAAAAGTAATACCTTAGGAAATCAATCGAAAATGCATTAGACCACATTGAAAAGTTGAGTTCAGTCTTAGTCTGTGGCCTACACCCATTTTTCAGACTGTATTATCTGATTATTCAAATGTTTATCACTTTCCTGGAGTGAAAAGCATAAATTTCATCATCACAGTTGCTTTTAAATCATGATTATATGGCAAAATTCAGTTTTTAATCCTTGTAGCAATTAGTGATTATTAAAGGTGGGTTATTATAGAATATTGTTATTCAAAAAAAAATTTTTGGAAAAATAATCAAATTTTGCCCATTTAACCCCAGATAACCCCTTAAACCCTAGTCACACTTGAGCTGGAATGCCGTCGGAATGAAAATTCTTTGTATATTCCTGGATATTCGAAGTGCGTTCTAAAAATTCTGACTGCATTCTGAGTGCGTTCCAAATATTCAGGGCCATTCTTGTGGCCGGCCTGAATGTTTTGCTCATGCTCAAAACTTTCCAGGTGTATTCAAAATGGAAAAATATCAAACGGCATTCAAGTGTATTCTAACTGCGCTCTGACTGCAATATAAATATTCTTACGGCACTCCAACAGCATTCAAAACATTCTGATTGCATTCGAGGGAGAATCAAAATGGCAAGCCACGTCAAATCCTGCCAGAATGTCCTGAATGCGCCTCAAATGAGCCAGAATGCACCTCGAATGCATCTCGATTGCTGCAGGAATCTAATTCGATATTAAAACAATTCAGCTGGAATGCACTTCGAATGCTGTTGGAATCTTTCGATTGCCGCTGGAATCAGTGGTGGCTGGTGAACTCGCGATAGGGGAGGCTGAAACCCATCCCTTAAAAATAATGATTGGTCATGACCTGTTTTCAATCATTCATTTAAATTACCATTACAGAGACTCCGAAAACTCTCAATATTATCAGGTGTGGCCAGTTTTCATTAGTAACGCATACCTGTTAACTCACGCATTCGGCGTTTTAGTGGCATATTTACGTTCCCCTGCTGTAGTCAGCAATTACTCAATCAACACATATGGGACACTCGTGTTACATTCTAAGTACATTCTGAGTATTCGAGCTGCATTCTGTTTTAATTCTTGGACGTTCCAACCATATTCGGCGGCCAATCCGGGAGCATTCTGACGGCATTCAAGGTGAATTCGTACAGCATTCGAGGCACCTTCCAACCAGACTTCGGGTGGTGTTCAGGCAGCAATTGAACCGCACTCGTATGGCATTTGAAGTGTATTCTAAATGTTCTGACTGCATTCTAACAGCATTCTAAATATTCCTACTGCGTTCCAACTGCATTCAAGCTGCATTCGAGAGCTAATACACCCAGAATGTGCAAGAATAATTTGAGGCGAGTTCGAAGTGCATTCTAAGTATTCGAACGGCATTCTTTCAAAGCTGTAAGAATTTTGGTCGATTTGAAATTCCCGCCCGAATGTTGCGGGAATTCTTCATTCCGGCTGGTTCTGCTTGATTCCTGCTGATTTTGAATAAGTGTGACGGGGGCATTATACTTGTTCCTTGATTGCTCTGAAATCTGACCGTAGATATAATTTGAGATCTAAAGGTGTGATTTTATTGTCTGTCCCAAGTACATGGACCAATTTGGGAATGAAAGCTTTTAAGTGCTCTGCTCCCCTCGCCTGGAATAATCTTCAAAAAGATTTGAAACTAAGCGAATTAGTTTCTTTGTTTGATTTTAAATTTCTTATTAGTACAATGGTGAATAAATCGGCCGGTACCTGTTTATGCCCATAGTTATTTAATGTAAGTCCACAGTTAAATGAAAATTTTTTTACGACCATCGGTGCTTGAAGTTGTCTACATCTTAGTGCATACATTGTATGTTTTCTTGTTATTGTCATGTTGTCTGTAATACTTTATGCTGCCATTTTGGCCAGGTCTCCCTGGAAGAAGAGATCATTGATCTCAATGGGACTACCTGGTAAAATATGGGTTAAATAAAAAATAAATAAATAAATAAAAATTTGAATGCATTATTTGTTTTGTCCCACATACCTTTTCAAAGGAATGTTACCTAACCTTTACTACTATCATTTATAACATGAATTTGTGATAAATTTAAAAATATTAACTTACCCTTTAAAAGAATTTAATTTATCAGAATTTGAAGACTACAGCACTGTTTCCATCCGAAGCACTCTGAAATACATTATGTCCTTTATTTGGGCCTCCAGGAGCCTGCCTTGAATGGGGGATGCTGGCTGCTCTTATTACAATGTCTGGTACTTATGGGCTTCTGCAGTCATGTCTATTGCTTTTTTCGTGTGGGCGACAATAAACAAAAAAAATTGCATAATTGGCAATGAGCATCAGCTTGTATTCTGCGTACTGTTGTAGTTCATAAATTGCTTATAGGGGAGAGGAGAGCACAGGCAGGCACACTCTCTTCGAGAGTAAACAGCTTGTAGAGTCCCTCCATTTTAATTATAGCCTTGCAGTTGTAAGTTTGTCAGTGTAGCCATTCAGATCACTCAAGCATGGCAGGTCTTGGACGATAGCTCAAGGCTGACCTTGTAAGTTTTGACGGACTGGATGTAATTTTAGATTTAGCCACTATGGAATGTACTCGTATATTTCAGGCCTGTGCGCTTCCTCAGACAATGGACACAGATTAACCTAAAAATGATTACCAGGATCAATATTTTGTCATGGACAATAAAAATAAATTTCAAAGACTCTCCCTTGGGGGGGTAGACGTCAACCAGGCGAGCTGCCAAGAAGGCAGTGATTTGAACTTTTTTATGTGGCTGGCCACTGATGTCAGCAGCCTTCAGTTCAGCAGGAGCCCAGTGGCACTGCCCTTAGGGCTTGCGTGGGATTTGAGGGGTCATAAAGGGTGTCCTTCAATGCATCCTACATCCACTGCATTTGGAACACCAATATAGTCAGGGCGGAAAGAGAAGCCATCTCGTTCTGTGGTTACCCCTCGCAGAAGCTCACCATCGCTCAACAAGATGGATGATATATTAAAAGAGAAGGGGGGAAAAAACCTTGTTGAAAAGTTTACTGTAATTAATTTAGAGTAGAAACCATATATCACAGTGTATTTGCGTTTGAAACTTAGGTTATGAAAGGCACTGCTGTTGACAGTGCTTAGACAAATATACTTTACAGATTTTGAGACAGAAAAACAAAGGCTGTGTAAATAATTACATTACCACTGCTGACTTGCAGCTGTTGCGTGAAACACAAACTGCAGCTGGGGAGAAGACATGCAGTAGCTTCTTCAAGTTTTCTTTGTGAATATCCAGATACAGGGAGAAATGGCATAGGCCTACCTACAATCTGCCTATGAATCTATGGATCTCACCATCCACAACACACGACAACAGCTTTGAAAGCTCCACCATGCTATAGATCAGGGCTTCTCAAATCACGGTCCTCGAGGGCCGAGAACTGCTGGTTTTCCACCCTCCCTTTACCTGGGAGTCAGGTGAGATGACAATCTGGCCAATCAGCAGCATTAATTGTTCATTTAATTGCCTGGAAGGAAGGAAAACCAGGACTGTCTTTGGATTCGAGGGCTGGATTTAGAGAGCCCTGCTATAGATGGTGCCCAGCCTAAGGATCAATTCAAACTCTTAGTGTATTAAGAGGGCAGAGGGCCATTTCATAAGCTAACACAATTTGAGTTAGGCCCTATTATTTTATATTCATCCGGTTTTATTAAAAGTAATTCTCGTAAGTAGGTTATATTAATTAATTCCAATAACACTTTTCAGTCTGTGTTTATCTCAGTAGATCGTGGCCATTCAGCAGAACAGAGATAGCCTATAGCCCAATTTTAGGCAGAAGGCTGATCTCTGGGAGAAGGATGAAATATAGCCGCACTGTTATCAACTTGCACCTTTTTTGCCAGTTATTTTAACTGTAATTTTACAATCAGATTATAACTCAGGTTCCGTGTATGTTAACTGTAAACCATAGTTTAATGCGCACAGGACTCTACTTACAGTTAAAATAACAAGGACACAATGCGTTAATTGTAAAATTGAGTCCATTTATAACAGTGCGATAATTACGGTATATGATTAAAATTTAGTTTGGATAACACCTTCGTATAGGCTAATTTGATTATGCGGTGGCCGTTTCCGAAGACAAGGGGTAAAAAACATGAAAACAAGAGGTTGCTCGCTGATAAATATTATGAGCTTGGTAGGAACACTAGTCACACTATGAACACTGAACCGAGTTATTCATGGCTAATCTGGGTCGACGTACTGTACTGCGAGTTGCGGTAAATGGTCTTACACAATTAGGCCATATTAAAGTCGTGGGGTGAGTTCAGTCTAATTTCTGATGGACAGTGCTCATGGCTAAAACACTCTCCGCCCCCACCGAAAATCAAAACATTTTTATCCTTTGCTTGCAAGGATTGAATGGTAAAACCATTGTCATTTTCTGGTGTTTTCTATGAAGCCAAATTACTTTTCGGAAAGGGCCACCTCATTTTAAAATGAACCACATGGAGTTGTGGGCTAATCATAACTCCGTTTCAAGATAAAATCATTAAGCTGTATCACACCCCTCGGCCTGAGTATAGCCTTCTATTTAAAATTATGTTTTTATGGTGCAGAAAGATAGCACAATAATCAACCGAGATTAACAGCCATCAGCAATGTATGAACAAGCTGCAATTTATTAACATAACTTTCTAAACCTGCCGATCATTTTTCATGTTCTCCAGCTAGGCTTGATAAAATAATCTGTTCGGAGCACTCATATTTTCTAGAATAAACTGACGCAATCTCAGAGATTTTTTTTTTTATTTTATATTCACTGGGTTTTGTCAGGTGTCACTTGCTAGTTTATTAATACGCCAGTGTAGTGCAGTATAAAAAAAGCGGCGACCTGCGTACAGCTAGACCACATTGATTATAACTAGCTCATTTCACCGGCATCAAATATTTTGAACAATTACATTCATAACAATTTATTTATGAAAATGGCTGGTAATATAAATGATTTGGCCAACAGTAATGCTGAGGGTAAAGCAGGCATTTACAATGTAATTGCAGTATTCCGAGCATGGGTTGCACAGTCAGTGGTTCCGAGACCGTACCTCGGTGCAAGGCCAGTGAAGACCGTATAATTTCAGTCTCGAGACACTCCAGACCAGTGGTCCGGACTAGCCCTCTAGTGGAGCAGGACAGTTACTGCAGTGGTCCATGCTCCACAGGACAGTGGTCCGGACCAGTCCCCTAGTGGAGCAGGACAGTTATTACAGTGGTCCGTGTTACAGGACAGTACAGTACACAAAATGTTACAGCCCCCTCTCAAATTCCATGGGGAAGATTCGTATGCTAGTCACTTGCATCTCAGACCACGCTACACATCTGTGCATTGTGAAGACCGATTGCAGTATACCTGATTTATTCCCAGGTCACAGATTCCTCCCCACCACACCAATGAGAGATTAAATGGCTCTAAAGGACAATCGATAATGCTGAGTGAGAGGTGCAGGCTTAATGTGACTTGCATCTTGCACGCACAGGCACTTATCACACATAACGCCATTTCTGAAGATAATCCTCCCAAGCAGTTACTCACCTGTCATTGCTTGCTGTGACCTCCTTCTTAAAACTGGTTTTGAATGAGGCTGTTCTCATCCATTTCCACCTCTCCTATGAAATGGAAACTCCTTTACCTTTCGTTCACCCACTGAATAGATCCTTAATTTGCCTTTTGCCTCATAGCATTGAGATCTATTTTATAAGCTTCAGTTTCTCCTGATTCTCATATTGTAAGTCACTAAAGCTCTATTAGCAATATAAACAAACGTATTGTGCAGGGGTTATTTTTTAATATACCCTGAGACATCAATCATATATCTGAATTATACCCAATATACCTTAATAGTATCATTTAGAAATCTTTTAAGCATCAGTGAGAGAATTACTGCTAAACTGTGCATTTATTGGTGGTTCAAATGAGATAAATCCATTCACTGACAAGAATGCTGAAATCATGAGAGTTACCAATACAAGTATAATCCTCCATCATTTTAATCATTGAAAAGCAGCTTAATCTTAATCCTGACTGCGCAGGTAATGTCAATGGCTGTCCTTTTGCAGGTTTGACATTTAAATCACCAACTTGCAGGAACTCAATGACTAGCAATCCCCAGCTCAGTTTCCCAGTATGTAATATATTGTTGTTTCTGAATTGAAGTTAGTGGAGGCTATAACATATACTGTCTCAGGAATGATGGGTTCTCTCGTCGAGCAGCTCATCATGTTTTTTTTTGAGCATTCAAGGATAATAATGGGGAGCAATCAAAGTTGTGAGTCAATGAAATGCTCTTTGAAGATCGATTCTGCAAGGCTGATTATCTGCTCTCAAGGCAAATTGATGGCATTTTTAACATACAGTAAGTGGATTCTCATCAGGATCAAATCTCCACTTTTGCTGTAATGTCTTTTCTCTTCTCAACATATCGTAACTTGAGGACTGAAGCCACATCAAGTTTCAAGCATTTATTTTACTGACTGGTTTCATAGCTCTTGAATTAATGCAACTTCTGACTGTACAATTATTCAAGAATTTCCATCAAGTTGCTGTTTCCTGTAATTATTATTATGCAATTATGGGGAAAAAACCTTGAATCTTCTAAACTGAAATATGCTAAGAGGATGAAGCCTTAAAAGAACTGATTTTTAAAATAAGTGACTATCACGCAAATATCACTGTAGACTTGATTATTCCAAGAGTCACAGAAGTGAACCAACCCATTCCACATAGTGTCACTAAATACTGATCGTCTCCCTTTCTGAAGCAACAGATTCAAAACTTCAAAGATCTTCTATACAAAACAATTCATCTCCCTGGCACTCTTAGCCTTTGGAGGCCTTGGGTGATTTTGATATTTTTTCATTAACCCTGTCCATCCGGAAGACCAGTTTGTTCTGCCACCATGAGGAAATATCACAAACAGTAAGAATATGATGAAGCTTAGTTGATAGGTCACATTACGTGGTAAAAAATGTTTTCATTTTCATGTTTCAACTGCTTAACCCTTTAAACCCTGGCCTGTTTTTTAGACCTCCACTTAAAAAATTGCATACCCAAATTGAAAAGGGCGTATCTCTGCAACCATAAGGTCTATTTGAATAAATTTGTCTCAAAATGAAGGGGACACTTGTAAAATTTGTTCAGATTTGTAAATACTCTTGTTTTTTCATGAAAACATTTCTGTTGTTGCTCTTCTTTTGCTGATCTCTTGCAGATGCTTTGGAATAGAGTAAAGAGGGGCATATCATTGGAATCTATGGAGTATCTGGTTTCATTGGAGCTATTGGTTGTGCATGTGGCATAAAGCAGAAGAGCGCTAGCATCGCAATTGTTGCGAGTGGGTGAACTAGGTGGCGCTCTAGGGATTTTGGTTTTTGGTAATTCATTTCTTTGGTGTTGGAATTGTGTTTGGAGCATGTAAAATGGCTTATATATTCTTGTAGCTGAGGTTCTTCTGTTTAATTTGATGTGCAGCATGACTATATTGTTACATGGGTAATGCTACACTTTTTGCCGTTTCTTCTGGTGTATTCTCAGGGTCCCCTTAGGGTTTAAAGTTAAATAAGCAACATTATTATTAATAATAATAATAATAATAAATAATAATAAATCTAGTTATTTTTACCATCAACTGAATGATTACACAGCAATTTGAAAATAACTGTTTCCTTTATTTGATTACACAAACAGAAAAAAACAACATCCAATCCAGACGCTTACGGCCATGCATGTTCGTTTTAGTTTCACTTCATCCACAATGCTTGCCATTCTCACATAAATTGAATAAAATTTTCATCCTCGAGGGCTTTTACCACATGGACCATCATATTCTTTAAAAGAATGAATGACTGTATGGCTCAAAATGAGAGTTCTACTGATGGTGCTAATTTTGGACGCATGTTTTTGAAATATTTGAAATACCATTCTGGGTCCTCTCAAAGTGTTAATCGCATTATTCAATATTTTACCCTAAGCCTTCTAAAGGTCTAAAACTATCGTTGTCTCAAACTATCAAAAAAACATTTTGAGTTCATGGACAGTCAACATCAGCAGAATTTTGCTTCTTTTTGATTGAGTGGCAGGGAAAAAATTGCCACCTTACACACACACATACATTCATACATACATACACACACATATACATATACATACATATATACATACATACATACACATAGATACACATACACATATGCACACACCCACATATACCTATACACTATACACATATATACAAACATACCCATACATACATACATACACATATATATACACAAAAACATACACATAGACATACATGCATATACATACATACACATTTACATACATAGACACATGCATATACACAACATTAGCATATAGGGAAGAAAAAAAATATAATAATAACTCAAAAAAAAAAATCATACATGCACATTTGAAAAAAAAGGGTACTCCTCCAATTCAGCCGCATAATGCCTTATACAATTAACAGTACAACACCAGATGCATAATACAGTATTGCAAGTCTAAGACTTTGTTCGCCAAGTTACAAATGGGCCCCATGTGTGCTTATATTGGACCAGTCTGTCCATAAGTGAGTATGAGACCCTCTCATAGCTAGCCAGCTGACCCATAGTAGTGGCTCACTCTTCAAAGGGAGGGGGACAAACTTTTTTCCAATGTCTTAAGAGAACTCGTTTGGCCGTTGTGATGGCTAGCATGACCCACCTCTTTTCAAAGGTGGAGAGGCCAGAGTCCTTAAGTTCAGTTGTAGGACCCAACATAAACAACTTTACAGTGATGGGAAAATGCTTTTTAACAACTTCAAATAATACATGTTCAATATTATTCCGCCAGAATTTTAGTGCTGGGCATGACCAAAGTATATGAGTAATAGAGGCTCCAAAACATTTACATCTCCAACAACAATCATCAGGTATGTGATTCCACTTATACAATTTTTGTGGTGTCCAATGCCACCTATGAATAATTTTCAGGTGAGTAAATTTATTTCCTATTTCTTTATACATAATGTTTATGTTAGTTATGCATGAATTCCACTCTTCTGGGGAAATATCCAGGCTCAGCTTGTTAGCCCATTGATCTTTAACTTTTTGTAAAGGGTCAGATATCTGTTCTTGTAGCATATTATAGATTTTTGGAGCCACTCCTTTTTGAGATAATGACCTAACCAGAAGCTCACCGACTGGATCGCCTGTCGGGCAAGTGAGGGGGTTCCCAACCACTTAAATAAAAAACTTTGCAGTTGAATATATCCCCAAAATTGGTTTCGTTGGAGATTATACTTAGACAAAATTTGTTCAAAGCTTAAGAAACATTTAGTATGTTCATCAAATAAATCTGATACGCAACTAATCCCCGCCTCATACCATTGCTTCCAGCAGACAGTCCTGCATCCAATTAAAATGTATTTATTATGCCACAGGGGGGCCCGGGGGATTTATAAAAGTCCCACCATCCTGCTCTATGCAATTTTACCCATAGACAACTGGTATTGGAAATAACAGGGTGGTTGAATTGTGACTTATTGGTATTAAATAATTTGTTCCAGGGGGAAACTCCTCCACAGGCCTCAACATCTAACTGAAGCCAGTCTGGGTGTACCTGCTTCTGCCTGCTAGAAGCATGCTGATATTCTACCTACTCTATGAGCAAATTCAACACTTTGATTTTAAAATATGGAATAAAGTATATTAACAAGAATTCCCTTTTTCTTTCAGCTGTGAATGTGTGTTGACATAGCTATATATCCTTCTGACTCCCAGCATTAAAAACTCAAATATTTTAATTATTTTTACCATAGTAGATGTGTCATGGCTGACATAAACTATTTGCCAAAGATTTATCTTCAAAAATGTAAAAACTATCACTTTAAAAAATGTGTTGCATTTTAATGAAATAATTATAGGTTTCTGAATCACAGAATGCATGTTTTTTTGTGAAAGAGAAGAGACTCCTGTGCCTTACAGGGGAAAAAATAATTACCAGGGTTAAAGGTGTTTTAAAGGGATTGTTTCTGATCCAAATTGAATCATGCAATAATTTATCTTGCAGGGGTTAACACTTTCAATTCGCATTCTACTTCAATTTGCTTCACACCTCTCTGACTCGGCACACTGATTATGATTACTTATGAAGGTGAGACTGTGAAGGTATTTTCAGACTTCATTACGAGTGCCCACCCTCAAGGTTCTTTTGCCATGACTAACACATCCATCGAAAACATATTTAGTTTCATTGACTAGAAATGAATTCTCTCAACAGTCCGGACTGCATTAATTTCAAATTACAGAAAATAAAAGCATAGGGTGATATTGGTGAAGTCATGGGGCAATGTGACCTAAGGAGGTTGAAACCTTACCTATACATAAATAAAAGTCTGATTAATAAAAATGAATGGCTCATTATAGTTCAGAGGGTGCAATTACTGGCAGAACTAAAACCAGCAGATAATGGGTCCCCAGGCTGAAATTTACAAACCTCTAGATCTCATCAAGACAGGCTGAAGAGAAATCAGAGAGGGCAGCACCACCTCTTTGGATGCTGTTCGCTGTGCTTGTTGCCTCCCGCAGCAACGAGGAGCCTCAGTTCCCTTGACAGGGCCGGTTTAATACATAGACATGTTTATCCGGTGATAATCTGCAACCAGCTCAGGTGCTGTCCATCGCTTTTGACCTCCTGTCTCGCAACTGACTCCAGGTCATGGCTGGTTCTCCATGTCTACATGTCAAGTGCACACGTGCAGTCTTGTGAGCCCATGTTACATCATAGTAAACAATCAGCCCAAGTCCTGTTCTTTTAAGATTGCAGAGGAGCAAAATTTCTTTTAATTTTGCTCCTCTGCAATGCTCCTCTTTTAATGCCAGATGAAACAAGTAAAGCTCAAGTTTTTAGCTTTGCCATTTCTTCAATAAATGATACCACAATCTGTCCCAGAATTAAATGAAGCAAGAGATGCGTATAATTTACAACCCATTTCTTGCTTAAAGACAACAACATATAACTAAAAATATTTACTATCCTGCTCAACCATTCAACAAAGCACATCTTGAGATGACCATTGTTTTTTTTTTGATGTGGTAATTAAAGGGGGAATAAGCTTTTTGTCAGAAAAGTCTACCTGTCAGCAGTATCAAACACTAGGGAGATTCTCATTTGTATATAAGCACACAAAAACTTCTGAAGTGATACAACCTGATGTCAGTGTACTCACAAGCCTAGTAACAGAAAATGAAAGGGACATTACGCCTAGCAGGTGGAAGCTGTCAGGACACAGTGGAGCAGCCTGTTTATAAACTGCACATCACAAGCTCACATTGCACCTCAATGCATATAACAGTGCTTTCTACTTCTATTACTGGAAGTGCACACACCTGAGGATGCATGACAAGAACCCATGTCACAAGATATTGCAAGTGTGGACTGTGTGATCTTGACATGGAGAGACACCCTATTCTGGGCTCTCTCTGGTTGATATCAGGACAGTATCAGCACAGGGTGTGTCTGGAGTCATTTGCTATATGTGGTATAAAGATGCTACATCTGAACTCATGCCCTTCATTTTAGCAGCAGATCCCTTCTGCGTTTTGGACATTTTTGGCACTTCGATGTGTGAGTTTAGAAAGTTTTCTTATATAAGTTTTTTTTTTTTTTTGTCGTCTCATTCCTCAATGGGGAGTAAATTAAAGAAAAGAAAGCAAACACTGTTTAATTCAGCATCAGACGGGGTCACCAACCCCAGTACTGTGTTTCACTCTGTAATATAATAATAAGAGATTGTGCTCACTCGTCCCTGAGTTCTTCTGTCGTGGTTTCCCAGAAAAGTGGTGTTATACTTACTCTGAAAGCGTTGCAGTGACCTTGTGTTTTGCTGTGTCATTTAATACACAGCCTCTGTAATGGAGTTCCATAGCTGTTTACCAAATCCTGACCCTGATTTGACAAATATACGGAAGCTCAGCGGAGAAAAACTTGCCCCAGGTGCCATAAAACAAGCACAAGCTGTCTATTTTTCCCCACTGCTTGCATCTTTTACATCCCTTTTTCATTATAGATTTTTAACACCCTACCAAAAGCAGAGACTTGCCATAAAAGGTACAGTGCCGTGAAAAAGTATTTGCCCCCTTCCTGATTTCTTATTTTTTGCATATTTGTCGCACTTAAATGTTTCAACATCCCATCCCAACTTTTTCTGATTTGGGGGTTATATATGAAATATTAATTATAATATGGTACCAGCATTGAATTCAACATAAAAGAAAGGTGTTCAACATTTCTGTGAAAGTGTAGCAAACAAATTTACAGAAATCTATGCTGATTTGCAAGCACTTACAGTTCAACATTCAACATACTATAATGTTATATAATTATAAATTGGCCAGTTATTCTACCAATTAGTCTTAGGGATTGAGCTTATCCATTTTTATTGCTAATCAAACAAAATAAACAATGTAAGTCAAGAGGAAAGTGTAAAAAGTCAGTGGAAGAGAGACCCTACCCTACAGTGCCGTGAAAAAGTATTTGCCCTCTTCCTGATTTCTTATTTTTTTGCATATTTGTCGCACTTAAATGTTTCAGATCATCAAACGAATTTTAATATTAGACAAAGACAACCCGAGTAAATACAAAATGCAGTTTTTAAATGATGATTTCATTTATTAAGGGGAAAAGGTATCCAAACCTACCTGGCCCTATGTGAAATAGTAATTGCACCCTACATCCTAATAACAGGTTGTGCCACCCTCGGCAACAAGAACTGCAATCAAACATTTGCGATAACTAGCAATGAGTCTTTCAGATTGCCGTAGAAGAATTTTAGCCCCCTCATCTTTGCAGAATTGTTTTAATTGAATGGCCTGTTTAAGGTCATGCCACAGCATCTCAAGCAGATTTTTGTCCGGACTTTGACTAGGCCTCTCCAAAATCTTCATTTTGTTTTTATTAAACCATTCAGAGGTGGACTTACTGGTGTGTTTCGGATCATTGTCCTGCTGCATAACCCAAGTGTGCTTGAGCTTGAGGTCACAAACTGATGGTTGGATATTCTCCTTCAGAATTTTCCGGTAGAGAGCAGAATTCATAGTTCCATCAATTACGACAAGTCATCCAGGTCCTGAAGCAGCAAAGCAGCCCCAAACCATCACACTACCACCACCATGTTTGACTTTTGGTATGATGTTCTTTTTATTATGAAATGCTTTGTTAGTTTTACGCCTGATGTAACAGGACGCACACCTTCCAGAAAGTTCAACTTTTGTCTCCTCAGTCCACAGAATATTTTCTCAAAAGTCTTGGGGATCATCAAGATGTTTTTTGGCAAATATGAGATGAGCTTTGTGTTCTTGTGTTTTTGGCTTTGTGTTCTTTTTGATTAGCAGTGGTTTTCGCCTTGGAACTCTCCCATGGATGCCATTTTTTCGCTGTCTCTTCCTTATTGTTGAATCATGAACACTGACTTTAACTGAGGCAAGTGAGACCTGCAGTTCTTTAGATGTTGTATCGGGTTTTTTTTTGTGACCTCCTGGATGAGTCGTCGATGCGCTTTTGGAGTAATTTTGGGAGGCCAGCCACTTCTGGAAAGGTTCACCACTGTTCCAAGTTTTCTCCATTTATGGGTAATGGCTCTCACCATGATTCCCCGGAGTCCCAAAGCCTTAGAAATGGCTTTGCAACCCTTTCCAGACTGATAAATGTCAATTTCTTTGTTTCTCATCTGTTCTTGAATTTCTTTAGTTTGCGGCATGACATGTTGCTTTTTGAGATCTTTTAGTCTACTTCACTTTGTCAGACAGGTTCTATTAAAGTGATTTCTTGATTCAACAGGTCTGGCAGTAGTCAGGCCTGGGTGTGGCTAGCAAAATTGACTCAAAAACTGTGGTTAATCACAGTCAATTCATGATATAAGAAGGGGGAGCAATTACCTTTTCACATAGGGCCAGGTAAGTTTGGATAGCTTTTTCCCCTTAATAAATGAAATCATCATTTAAAAACTGCATTTTGTATTTACTCAGGTTATCTTTGTCTAATATTAAAATTTGTTTGATGATCTGAAACATTTAAGTGTGGAAAATATGCAAAAAAGTAAGAAATCAGGCAGGGGGCAAATACTTTTTCACGGCACTGTAGGTTAGGGTCTCTCTTCCACTGACTTTTTACACTTTCCTCTTGACTTACGCTGTTTAATTTGTTTGATTAGCAATAAAAATGGATAAGCTCAATCCCTAAGACTAATTGGTAGAATAACTGGCCAATTTATAATTATATAACTTTATATTATATTGAATGTTGAACTTTAAGTGCTTGCAAATCAGCATAGATTTCTGTAAATTTGTTTGCTACACTTTCACAAAAATGTTGAACGCCTTTCTTTTATGTTGAATTCAATGCTGGTACCATATTATAATTAATATTTCATATATAACCCCCAAATCAGAAAAAGTTGGGATGGGATGTTGATACAAATACTGATAGCAGTGAATTGTACATTATTTTTGACCTGTATTATGTTGAAAACAATACAACACATTATTTGACGTTTCACCACATGAATTTTATTGATTTTCTCTTGTGTTGGTTGATGTACTTTTTACTTTGTATCGTTCGTTTTGGACTGCATTTCTCCAATGGGAGTTGTTTTGGGACATTGCAGTACGTTTATGTTGACTCAGACATACAGCGTTTTTCTCTTGCATTTGTTTTAGAGCTTTGTGTATTTTTGACTTTGCATCATTTCTGTTTTTGCAGCGTGTTTCTCCGATTGGAAATGTTTTAGGCCATTGCAGCGCGTTTGTGTTGAGGTGGATCTGTGGTATTTTTCTCTTGATTTTGTTTGACTATGCATCGTTTCTGTTTTCGCAGCACGTTTCTCCAGTTGGAGATGTTTTGGGCCATTGCAGCTTGTTTGCCCTCATCAGCCACCATAGTAGACAGAGTTTTAATTTTACATAAGTCAACTAAACACACGGACATGAGTCAGCAGAACCACATTTTTTAAAATGTTTTCTTATGCATTTTAAGCTGATCAAACACTTGACGCAGAAAAAAAAAACTGTTTTGTGAGCTAAAAGAATTCACATGCTTTGAAAGACATTGACGTTTTATGTCACAATTCATGTGAATACAAAAATATTTAATAATTAATTGCAATGAATTACAATGCAAGCTGAGGGGAAATGGACAGCAATTGATCAGTAATTGATCCTCGCAACTGAACAAATTAATACTAAGTTGCTAATTAAGAAATGTAAAGGGGAACGAGTTTGGACGGGTAATGTGCTTTAAGGTGAGGTGAGAGCAGGACTATAATCCCTCCAATGGCAAGTCCCGGGTGGAAAAGGTTAATAGACCAGGCTTTACTTTACTATAATCACTGAACCCTACCTGCCTATATTTGGGCCAGGCATTTAGATGGGACATGTCTTGAATTCCTTTCATACAAAAGTCTTGCTGGGCAAAGACGTGACATACTATCAAACTGTTTATTTAAAGAGGTATGACAATTACTTATATAATAATTAGCCATCAAATTTGCCTAAGTGAAAAAATGCTGAACTGATGTTTGAATGCAAATCAAAGATACTGGTTCGCCGCGTCAATGGCAACCAGATAAACAATTAATGTAGACTCGGGCCGAGTTACACAAAGCACCATTCACTTATTGTAGTCTTTCCCAATCAGAAAAATCCTCTCGATGCACTTAATGATCAAAGACCGAGTGGAAAATGTAATAAATATATAATCATCTTAATTTTTGATGACATTTTAACATATGCAATTTTCCTAAGGCAACAAGAATAGCGCTTTTTTTAAAGGTATAACTTCAGCTACAGCCAAACCTCAAAACTCATTGGTCATATTTCAAGCAATACTAAATGCAAGCTTATGCGTAAACCTATGGGTTCCCAACTTGACCACTTTCGTGTTTCATTTGGTGGTATTAATCATTTTTAAGGCAAAGGAACACCATTAATGCTAATCAGCATTAGAATGAACATATGAAGAGTGTTACGTGTTGGAAGAAAGGGAGACCCCAAGCGCAGGGTGGCAGGCAAAATGACTGGTTTATTAACCCTTAAAACCCTAAGGGACCCTGAGAACATACCAGAAGAAACGGCAAAAATTGAAGCATTACCCATGTAACAGTATAGTCATGCTGCATATCAAATTACACAGAAGAACCTCAGCTACAAGAATATATTAGCCATTTTTACATGCAATTCCGACACCAATGAAATGAATAACCAAACACCAAAATCCCTAGAGCGCCACCTAGTTAACCCACTCGCCATAATTTCGATGCTATCGCTCTGCTGCTTTATGCCACATGCACAACGAATAGCTCAAATGAAACCAGAGACTCCACAGATTCCAATGATAAGCCCCCTTTACTCAATTCCAAAGCATCTGCAAGATATCAGCAAAAGAAGAACAACAACAGAAACACAAAGAAAAAAAAAGTATTTACACATCTGAACAAATCTCACAAGTGTCCTCTTCATTTTGAGACCAAAATTATTCAAATAAACCTTATGGTTGCAGAGATATGCCCTTTTCAATTTGGGTATGCAATTTTTGGTCTAAAACCAGGCTAGGGTTTAAAGGGTTAATAATATTCATTGCATAAAGTTCGAACAAGCACACAGAAACAATAGCAATGGAAAGGCAAAAGACAAGAGAAACAGGCTTACAAAACTCTGGAAGGGAGAATTTAGAAAAGCCCAAATAAGAAGTAAAAACTCGCAGAGACGCGGATACGCGAGCTCTGAATCAAAGTCAAATTTAGAAGAGGGAATTTGGAAGCGTGAAAGCTCAAACTCTCTGAATAGAGAGAATTTAGTCTCCTGAAAGAGAGATAACCGAACCAGCTAAGGGAAGTGAATGGTCTGAATGACAAAGCCAACTGAACAAAGCAGGAACTAAATAGTGGAATGAGTGAAAACTAAGCCAATTGAAAGACTGAACTAGTGATTGAATAATTGGTTAGAGTGGCGGGAAACTGAGCTGGCAGGCAGAGATGACAAGCTATGGCTAGTGCTCGTCACAAAGAGTTTGTTTCCAAAACGTAATAAGTGCCAAAATTACAAAAACTGAGATAATACCGTAGAGCAATAGCCCTGTGCTTCTTACACATTGTGCAAAAATCCATTTTTAGAAATTCAAACTATAAGGTGTATTTTTTCATGGTCAAATTCTGTTTTTCGTAAAATGGATAAATTGCATTTTGGAAACAAACTCTTCCTGTGAACTTTACATTAAGCTAGACATTTGCTGGGGCTTTAAGACATTTTAAATCCTGCGTACATTTGTGATCTGTCTGTTGAAAACCGCCTCAAAGTGACATTTCGCAATTCTTCATTGTAAAAACAAACAAAATTCATAATTTTGTGTTTTCAAAGTCATTTTATGTAGCAAAGACAAGCCAAGCAATGCTTGTCGTCAGTCACGGAGCTACGGGGGGGGCAAGACACGTCCCTTTTAGTCCTGGCTAGATCTCAATCATTTTCCTTTATTGACGTCTTTTCCAATTATTGTAATTGGCAACTGAAGACATGGTTTCTCTCCACATGCGATCTAACAGCGATTAAATCGCGGGTTAAATTCAGTACAGTGGCGGAACAGAGAATTGGGTTGCCGCCTAAACAGCCGTTTAAAACAATTATAAATCCTGACCTGTTCTCAGTCATCTTCATGATTAACAAAAGGTTCACTCCGAGAGCGCTCCGCACTAAACAGGTGCTGCTTGTTCTCCCCGATTAGGTAAGACGACAATCATTGATCTGGACGCGTATTTGCTGTATTTAAATCTACGTTATTCAAATTGCGTAGCCTACCTGTCGACTCTCACGCAAATGGCTTGAGCCGCACGCTTTTTATAACCTAGACTATTTAACTGCCGAGTGCCACTGTTTTTTTTTTTTTTTTTTTTTAATCAACCCACGATATACCGAGAGTGAAAGTCCGCATTTTGTTGGAACACGGACCAGTTCAATCACGCAAAGCACTGGCCAATTAATAAGTAAATTATTTTTCTGCACTGAATTTAGCCCATGATTTCATCGCTGTTAGATCGCATACGGTGAGAAACCGTGTCTTCAGTTGCCAATTACGATAATTGGAAAAGACATCAATAAAGGGAAATGATTGAGATCTAGCCAGGACTAAAAGGGACGTGTCTTTGCCCCCTCTGTAGCTCCGCTACTGCTTGTCGAAGTAGCCTAATAAAGTCAATGAAGACTCAAAGTTAACCAAATGGCTAATTGTTTGGATGACTGGGTAATTTATACAGTTAGCATAATTACATTCATGAAGTGTTCATGAAACAGTCAGGATTTGTGTTTGCAAGACTCCACAAAAAGCAGAAGCCTTTTGCCTATATTGGACTCAATGCTAATTTGAAAAGAAAATACTACTATGGCAGATGAGATTGGGATAAAGATTTGATTTAGTTTCTGAGTGATTATGCAGATAATTACAGTTCATACAATCTCATACTGTAGCCTTGCCACCTCTTTGTCAGTATCACGTCTTATTCATAATTGGCAATGTATTGGTATTTATTATTCAGTAAATTAATTATGCAATTCTTAATCGGAAACAGTTCAAGAGTAGGGCAAAGCCTAATCCCGCAAGTGAAGTCGCCTACCCGAAAAATATATTCCAGTATGTTATAAATGTTTCTATAATGATTTTTCACATTTTCCAGTCATTATATTTCTGGGGAAATGGTAAACGGTTTGGCTGGGTATTTCTCAAAATCCTGTTTCCCGGGAATAAACCCACGTGCAAAGAGGTGCAAATGAGCTTTTTTCAAGGGTCGCTCTACTTCTTTTTCTTTTGTTACATTTATCAATGTAACTAAATGTAACCACATATTCAGGTACTTAAAGTTTTATCAAAGAAATACTGAGCTCATGGGGTTACATCACTCATAAAAAATGATGTTGCTTGACGCAGTGTTGTCTGAGTGATCAGAAATCGTGGGTTATCCATCTCAGGTCTTCATTTCTGCCCTTCACACATTGAAATTCCTCCAGATTCCTTAAAAGTTTGAATTTTGTAATGCACCATAATTGCTGAAATATTCGAACCCCTTTCCTTTTATTATTTGAGGACCTCTTACAATCCTTGTGTTCTTCATGAGGATCTTCTCTCAGTCTAATATTCATGGTTGTTCCCTTTAATGCCTTTATTTGTTCTCATTAGTCTGCACGCTTGCATTAGTCTGCACGTTTATTAACCTCGTCCCTTTTCCACATTGTCAGTTCCCTCTTTAAGCTCTTTGTTGTGATGGCTGGTTATTCGAGACGCCAAATGCAGTGGCCGGAAAGAAAGGAAGCACAGCAATAAGACAAACACAGAAACCAGACAGAACAGGAGAGAGGGGCTCGCGCTCTCAAAGGACATATATCTTGTCCGTGAGAAATGAGGAACCAAGGCGAGCTAGACAGAACGAACAAAGGAAAGATCTCGGTAACCGGGATCAAACGATTAAGCACCCAAACGGTGCACGAACAAAGAAAGGGAGAGAGGAAATCAGAGGAATAAACTCCCTAGAAAACTAACTAACACTTTCCTTTTTTGCAACTAATTTTTCTAATAAACTCTCTGGCTAGAAAACTTACGCGCTATAGTGCAATCGTAACACTGACACTCTAGCAAAGGTGGCGAGGCAGAACTTGGGCTTAAATAGAGTCCGGGCGCCACCCACAATTAATGCCAGCTGGCCAAAGAATCCGATGTGGGCAAAACGATATCGTCCCGGACGAGAGTAACAAAGAAAGCTCCCAAACAAATGCCAACCTCCAAAACCATGACAGGACCCCCCCCCTCTAAGGGACAGCTCCAGAAGTCCCCAGGGAACCCTGTGCATGGAACTCGGAAATGAGCATGGGATCCAGAATATCCCAGGAAGGGACCCAGCAGCACTCCTCAGGGCCATATCCCTCCCAGTCCACGAGAAACTGGGCCCCACGACCAACACGCCTCTCGGCCAGAATGCAGCGCATGGTGTAAACCGGCCCACCCTCAACCATTCGCGGCGGCGGTGGGGCTGTGTCGGCAGGTGCCAGGACGCTAGTGCTAACCGGCTTAATACGAGAGACATGGAACAACGGGTGGATGCGCAAAGATCTAGGGAGCTTTAACTGGACGGTGACCGGATTGATCTTCCGCACTATCTTGAATGGGCCAATATAGCGGGGGGCCAGTTTTTGTGATTCTACCTTCAAGGGGAGGTCCCGGGTAGACAGCTAAACTCTCTGGCCCACCCGATAAGATGGGGCCAAACGACGCCTTGTATCGGCGGCAGATTTCTGTTTGAGCCCCGAGCGCAACAGAGATGAACGGACCCTGGTCCAAACCGACCGACAACGACGAATGAAATGGTTGACCGAGGGAACCTCGGAATCACTCTCAGTCTCAGGAAACAGCGGAGGTTGGTAACCCACCTGAGCTTCAAACGGGGAAAAGCCCTTGGAGAAAATACTCAGTGAGTTATGGGAATACTCGGCCAATGGTAAAAATCTACTCCACGAAGATGGATTATCCGCCGCTAAATATCGAAGAGTGTTTTCCAACGACTGATTAGTACGCTCAGTCTGCCTGTTGGTCTCTGGGTGGAAACCAGAGGAGAGACTCACAGTGGCCCCCAACTGCCTACAAAACGCCCGCCAGAATCTAGCCGTAAACTGAGGAGCCCTGTCAGAGACAACATCTTGCGGAAGACTATGCAGCCAGAAAACATGGTTAACCACAAGAAAGGCCGTCTCCCGCACTGAAGGCAGCTTGGGTAGCATGGCAAAATGAGTGGCCTTAGAAAAATGGTCAACCACGACCAGGATGACCGTGTTGCCTTCAGACACAGGCAGTCCCATAATAACATCCAACGCGATATGCGTCCAAGGGCGCCTGGGGACGGGCAATGGTCGCAGCAGACCAGAGGGAGGGAGATGGGAAGTTTTGTTTCTGGAGCAGATGCCACAGGCAGCAACAAATTCCCGAATGTCCCTCATCAAACCGAGCCACCAAAAACGTTGGGCCAGAAACTGCTTGGTCCGATGGGCTCCCGGGTGCCCCGCCAAGCGGGAAGAGTGTCCCCACTGGAGAACCTGTGACCTAACCCTAGACGGGACAAACAAACAGCCAGGAGGCTCCCCCCCAGGACCGGGATCAGTCTTCAAAGCCTCCTGAACCACCGCCTCAATCTCCCATTGAATGGGCGCCACAATCTGAGCAGCCAAAATAACTGGCTCCGGGGTGGGATCGCGATCAGAGCGGTCGTAAATCCGCGACAAGGTGACAGGCTTAATGTTTTTAGAGCCAGGGCAGTAGGTTAGCGTAAAATTAAAGCGGTTAAAAAACAACGACCACCACGCCTGCCGGGAATTACGTCGCTTGGTTTGCTGAATATACTGGAGATTTTTATGGTCTGTCCATACCACAAAAGGGTGTTCAGCTCCCTCCAACCAGTGGCGCCACTCTTCAAGCGCCAACTTGACCGCCAATAACTCCCGGTCACCAATGCTGTAATTCCGTTCCGCGGCGGACAAAGACCGGGAACAGTATGCGCCTGGGTGTAGCTTATTGTCCCAAAGGGGGCGCTGGGACAAAATAGCACCCACCCCAACCTCCGAAGCATCCACCTCCACCACAAATGGGAGGGAGGGATTGGGGAAAACCAGAATGGGCTCTGAGCTAAAATGTTTCTTTAATTCCTGAAAGGCAGCCTCAGCTGCTGGAGACCAAAAAAACACTGAGGAGGTATTCTTTCTGGTGAGTGCAATAATAGGAGCAGCTACCACACTAAAATTACGAATAAACCTCCTATAAAAGTTAGCAAAGCCCAAGAAGCGTTGGACCTCCTTAACACTTTGAGGTGCAGGCCAATTCCTGACCACAGCCACCTTGTCCGGGTCCATACGGACCAACCCCTTGGAAACAATGAAGCCAAGGAACGAGACGGTTTGGGCGTGAAAGGTGTATTTCTCAGCCTTGACAAAAAGTTTGGCCTTAAGGAGGGCCTCAAGCACTTGTCTGACGTGTTGTTTATGCTCCGAGAGAGTTGAAGAAAAAATCAGAATATCGTCAAGGTAGACAAAGATGAATTTCTCCAGCATCTCTCGGAGAACGTCATTGATGAGTGCCTGGAATACAGAGGGGGCGTTAACCAATCCGAACAGCATGACCAAATATTCGTAGTACCCGTCATGCGTATTAAATGCCGTTTTCCACTCGTCCCCTTCCCAGATCCGGACCAGATTATAAGCATTGCGGAGGTCTAACTTAGTAAAAAACGGAGGATGTGGTGAGGTGCAGAGGATGTGACGTGCAAGAGGAAGCAACGCGATAGGAGATAAGATTTAACATGACGGCGCCCTTCTGCTGAGAAGAAACCAAGCAAACGGATATAAAATATAAAATACTTTTTGAAAGAAATCCGAAAGAAATTCAAGCCACTCCTCAGACCTGATTTTACAAAGTAACTGATTCAGCCAAATCAAACGGAATACAGATACGGTGGAGAGCTTAACAGACCTCGAAAACTTCATCGACCACCACTACTATCTGCAAAATAATATGGAACCGGACCCAGAAAATCCAAACAAAAGGAAAAAAGCAGACTCATCCACAGACACCGACGACCTGGAGACCACCAACATTGAGGTTAGTGTACTCGCCAGCATTAACAAAAAACTGGATTTACTCATATCGTTACATGAGGAAATAAAGGATCTACGCAATAGCCTGGAATTCGCACACAACCAAATTCTTTCGCTTAATCAAACCAGGAACTGCAATCATCTATTAAAACAATAAACAAAACAATGCACACCATCACCAAAGAAAATAAACTGATGAAAGAAACCATTCTGGACTTACAATCTCATTCCATGCGTGACAACCTCATCTGGAATCCCCGAAAACTCACCTGACAACCCCGAAACACTCATCAAAGATTTCATGAAAGCGAAACTAAAACTACCTCCCGATAATGTTAAAAATATCACTTTCCACAGAGTACATCGCCTCAGTAGACAATCGGATAAAGAACCACGACCCATCGTCGCCAAATTTGAACACTTTAAACAGAAAGAACTGGTAAAAAGCAAAGGAAAAGAACTCAAAGGGACAAACTTTGGACTAAATGATCAATATCCATGTGAAATCAACGAACGATGGAAAATATTATATCCAATCTTAAAGGAAACCAGAAAGAATGACAAACATGCAACACTTGTCATTGACAGACAGTATATAGACGGGCAGTTATACTGAAATACAAAAACCACGCCATGGCTTTTCTAAACAGATTACAATGAACTGATCTGATCGAAAACATTTAACACAACATATTCCCGAACTCTCATAAATCTCCTTCCCGGCATAGCTCCTATAAAACTATATTTCAACGCAACTCTCCCCCTACGGCTCTCCCTATGAGAATACTGCTCTCTCGCTTTATGTTGTCACTGCTGTCTTTGTGGCTTTTTCATGTCCTATGTGCCCACTCTCATTCGTGTAGTTCTTTGGTATATGTATGGATACACATACACACTCACTCACTCACTCACTCACACTCTCTCTCTCTCTCTCTCTCTCTCTCTCTCCCTTTCCCCTTTCCCCCTCCCTCTCCATTTCTCAATCAGACTAAGACACAAGACATACTTAACATACAACCATGCAAATTCTTAACTTAGTAACATGGAACATACGTGGCATCCGAACACAGTCTAAAAGAATCAAGATTATTAATCAACTCGTAAAATTAAAGGCTGATATATGCTTCATACAAGAAACACACGTAACCAACTCAGAACTACAACACTTTAAATTTAAACAATTCAACCAAATATTTTCATCTACATACAACAGTAAACAAAGAGGTGTTTCAATTTTAATAAATAAAAATATCCCACTTGTCCACAATACATCTATCATAGACCCAGATGGAAGGTTTATCATCATCATCACTGCATCTATTAACCACACCACATATACATTTGCAAACATCTATGGTCCCAACATTGATGATCCATCTTTTTTCCACAATTTCTTCACCCTACTCTGTAATTCAACAAACATTATCTTAGCTGGAGATTTTAATACTGTTATTAACCCCACAATCGACCGCTCAAGCACTGTTGGCAACCTAAGGAACTGGCACTCCTCTGACATAATAAAACAATACATGGAAGATTATGGACTTACCGATAGTTGGAGAATGAGAAATCCATCCTCACGAGAATACTCACATATTTCCTCTGTTCATCAATCTTCATCTAGAATTGACTTTTTTTCTCACCAGCAACTCCCTCAACCAACATATCAGTGGAAACACAATTCATCCAATTATGATCAGCGACCATGCACCCACCTCCTTATCAATAAACGTACAAACATACATTAAACCTATCACAAGATGGCGCTTCAATACATCTCTCCTAGAAGACACCGACTTTAGTCTGATGATCAAGAGAGAGTGGGCATCCTTCCTGGAGATGAATGACTCTCCAGAAATCTCTCCAGCAATAGTTTGGGAAACAAGTAAAGCAGTGATGACAGTTAAAATCATATAATATTCAATACACAAGAAAAAACAACAACAACAATTGGAAAATACTTTAGAACTAAAGATTAAACAATTAACAAACCAAATTTCCAATCACCACAGTGAACAAATACAAAATGAATTAACCCAACTTAAAACTCAAATGGAAAGCATCATACACAAAAAAAGACAATTCATTATTCAGCAGCACAAATATGAAAACTTTCATTATAGTAATAAATCGAGTAAATATCTGGCAAATTTACAACAACACAGGAAAGAGAAAGCAATTATCCCATCCATCCGTAACTCTGCAGGCACAATCACCCAAAACCCAAAAGATATAAATAATATATTTCAAAAATTTTACAGTAACCTTTATTCATCAGAACATGACCCTAACCAATCAGAAATAAACACCTTTCTAAATAATCTTGACATACCAACACTCTCATCAGACCCAGCAAACATCTTAGATGCACCCCTTACCATAGAAGAACTCAGAAAATCCCTCAATAACATGCCCAACAATAAATCACCTGGACCAGATGGATTACCGGTAGAATACTACAGACTTTTCTGGGATATTTTATCACCATTATTCTACAGAGTCACACAGGAAATTAAAACTACCTCCAAAATACCCACACATATGAATACTGCAGTAATGTCACTTGTATTAAAACCCAATAAAGATCCAACCCATCCCTCCAGCTACCGCCCTCTCTCACTAATCAATACTGACTTAAAAATTATCACAAAAACACTAGCAACAAGAATAGAGACAGTCACCCCTATATTAATCCATCCTGATCAGACAGGCTTCATCAAAAATAGACATATCTCAGACAACATCCGTAGACTCTTTAACTTAATCAATACATCACAGCAACAACAAAACAAAACCATCATTGTATCACTAGATGCAGAAAAAGCATTTGATAAAGTAAATTGGACATTTCTATTCGCTACCCTACGTAAATTTGGCTTTGGAGAGTCATTCGTACACTGGATAAGAACACTCTACACCTCACCTAGAGCCACAATAACCACAAATGGGATCACCTCACCAAGCTTCACACTCCACCAAGGAACCAGACAAGGATGCCCACTCTCACCATCTCTATTCGCCATTTTCGACAAACCACTCGCATCAGTAATACGACAGAATAACAAAATTGAAGAAATTCAGGACAAAAATTCAGAGCACAAACTTAGCCTCTATGCAGATGACCTACTTCTATACTGACAGAACCCCTCTGTGTCACTACAGGAAACTTTTAATGTCATTAACAACTTCTCCAAAATCTCACATTACACAATAAACTGGAACAAATCAACTATTCTACCACTATCTGAAACAGCTTGGAAGTCTGCAGCCCAAGATCCACCCCTCCCACTTCACACTGGCAACATAAAATACTTCCGTATCAATATCTCCCCCAGACTGTCAGAGCTCTTTAACCTGAACTACACCCCCTTAATAAAAAAAAACTGAAGATGATCTCAGATGCTGGACAAAACTTCCAATCACCCTCATAAGACGAATTGCAACAGTCAAAATGAAAATTCCACCCCAAATAAATTATCTGTTTTCAGTTCTCCCTGTCACTCCCACTGTCAAATGGTTCCAAACACTCAACTCAATAACAACTCAATTTTATTGGAAAAACAAGAAACCCAGAATCTCACTCTCAACATTACAAAATCAAAAATCACAAGGCGGCCTCGAAGCACCAAATTTCCTCAATTACTTTCTATCAAATCAATTACAATACTTATTCAAATGGACTCAAAGACATAAATACAATACCCCAAGGCTAGAATTAGAACAAAATCGATGTAAACCCACCTAAATCACAGATCTTCCCTTCCTACCACTATCAATTCAAAAACTTAACTATAGTAAATATAACACAATCTCCACAACTCTGACAGCCTGGTGGAAAACTCACAAAATTACTAAATCATCACAACCACCATGCAAGTACACTCCAATTTGGCACAATCCAGACTTTCAACTACATAACACCCCCGTTCATTTTCCATCATGGCAACAAAAAGGAATCACACATCTCCAACACCTATTTGAAAACAACCAACTCATCCCATTTAACACCTTAATCCAGAAGTACAGGGTAGGAAGAGACCAGTTCCTCCGCTACCAACAACTTAAATACGTAATAAAATCCAAAATTAATATAACCAATAACACATTAGAACCATCAAAACTAAGTTCAGAGATCGTGGAAATTACAAACCCAAAAAAATTACCGCCAAACTAGATAAACTTATATCCATACAAGATACCTCAATTTCACTTCCAACCAAAAAATGGGAAAATGACTTGGATATCTCTCCCGGCCCCGACTTCTGGATACAAATCAATAATAACATCTTCTCTATGTCCAGTAACTCCAACCTGCAACTGATACAATACAAAACTATCCATAGAACCCACATCACCCAAAGTAAAATTTTCAAAATGGGATTAGCAGACACAGACCAACTGCATACAATGCACTCTGGACACTACAGACAATTACTTTCACGCCACTTGGGTTTGCCAACCGGTTCACTCCTTCTGGACAACAATAACTGGAAAGCTTTCCATGATTTTTGGCTGCAGAATTCCATTGGACCCATCACTCTGCCTACTATGAGATAACCCTCCACCAAAATTTAAAAATCCGTTATTTATCTCTCTCACCATCGGCAAGAAAATAATCTTTCAAAACTGGAAATCAAAAAAATCTTGTCATGTCACTCACTGGATCAACCTCCTCAAAGAACACATTTCAATAATCAGAACAACAGCCTACAAACCAAACACTATATCAGCCTTTAATGAAACATGGAAACCTTTCATAACCCACCTTGAACTCACCCAACCGCCAAACCCACTTCCATGACCACAGACCCCAGTCACAATAACCATCACACCTATCAAAGCACACTACGACTCTTTAATCTTTATAACCAATTTACTGTTTTTTTTTTAATTTATTAGTTTTGTTGCTTATTGGCTAATTTAACAATTTTGCTCATTCTTTTTCCTCCTCTTTTCTTTTTTCTCCCTGTCTCCCAATCACTTTGTGTCCTGTCCATGTCTATGCATATCTGTACTTACCTGTACTGCTATATGTGTCTTGGTTTTTGTTATACCCTCTCCTCATTTTGGGATCATTAATTAAAATAAAAATAAAGGAAAATAAAGCTGACCTCCTAAGGGGGGGGGGGACTTAGTAAAAAACGATGCCTCCTGCAGACGCTCAAAGGCAGAGTTCACCATCGGAAGGGGATATCGGTTCTTGACGGTGATATTATTGAGACCCCTGCAATCAATACAGGGTCTCAAACCGCCATCTTTTTTGCCCACGAAAAACAACCCCGCACCCGCAGGAGAGGTAGACGGCCAAATGAATCCGTTAGCTAGAGCCTCCTGGATATACTCTTGCATAGCTTTACGCTCAGACCCTGACAGCGAGTATATCAAACCTCTAGGGGGAGTGGTACCAGGGTAGAGATTAATCTCGCAATCATACGCACGGTGAGGAGGTAAAGTTGAGGCTCTTTGCTTGCTAAAAACCTCGGCAAAGTCAGCATAATCATTGGGAACATTAGAAGGCAAACCAAAGGTCAGGGTGGCCCCCAATCCTCACCCTGTACAGAACCTGATGTCTCAGTGACTGATTCAGAATCAAAAAAATCCTCTAAAAGGTAATTGTCCTGTCACCAATCAAATTGAGGATCCCATTCCAACCCCTCCTCTGCCCCTTTTTCTAGTTTAGGAGGGTAAGGTGAGACAACCTCCTCACACTCGCTCCAGGCATCCGTCTGCCCCATAACTTGATGTCCGGGAAAACAAGTCACATTCTCCCTGCAATGGGACCTACAATCGGTACCCCAGTGGATGATAGGATTATTCTGTTCTCCCCAAGTGATGCAAGGCCTATGCTCCTGTAGCCAAGAATGCCCTTAAAACAATGGGAAAAGCAGGGGAACTGATAATAAAAAACCAAACCTCCTCAGAATGACCACCAAAAGAAATGAACATATTTAGCGGTTCAGAAACTTCTGTTATAAATCACGTTCCCAGCGGGCGACCGTCCAAAGTTCTAACAGAGCGGGGCTGTGAATGAGGACAGGTAGGAACGGAGTGCCTCCTAGCCCGCTCAACATCCATAAAACAATTTACGGCGCCCGAATCCACGAACGCTTCGATAATAACTCTCTTGCTCCCCACAGTCAGTTCAACAGGGATTAGTGTTCGGAAGGGAAATTGGGTCTGCCCCTCTAGCGCCCCCCATACCGCTAGAGGGATTTCCCGTTTCTCTGAAGCTTCGGGCAACGTGGACGGGTATGACCTGGTTTATTACAATTAAAGCAGATTATTCTTCTGCGAGCAGGTTTATGAGTCCGATTCTCAAACAAGCTATCCACCAGCATGGCCTCAACCGAAGTGGAATTTTCAGTGGGTGGAATAGGAACCGCACACTTGCCACTAGAAGCCTTGGCCCCGTTGCCAGCAAGCGGCAATCTGTTTAGTTTCTCCCTGTTACGTTTGCGGATGCGATTGTCAATTCGCACCGCAGTGCGTACCAAAGAATCAAAAGTCGAACAGGGCTCCAATGTAGCCAACGCATCCTTTACCTCAGTGAGGGCATGACTAAACACAGTCATAAGAGGAGCTTCCGGCCAGCCTGTCTCTGTCGCCAGGGAGCGAAATAAAATTGAAAACTCCGCTACACTTTCAGAGCCCTGTTTCAGATGCATTAAACGCGTAGCCGCGTCCTGACCACACACATCCTGATCAAATACTGACACTATTTCCTTAACAAGAGCCTTAACACAGAATTCACAACCGGTGAATTAGATCTGATAAGTGGGCCGACCCAAGTGAGTGCTGTGTCAGTCAACAGGGATAAAATAAATGCAACCTGAGAATCCTCATTAATGAACCGAGAAGGCTGAGCCTTAAAAAATATCTCACATTGGGCGATGAAATCTTTACATTTTCCGGCCTCGCCGCTATATCTTTTAATTGCAATTGCAACTTCGGTTCTCGGGGAAGGTGTATGGATGGTGCTTGTGCAACATTTTGAGAAACTTGTGTTGACAGGGATCTAATACTCTCGGTCAAACTTAACAGAACGCTCTCGTTTCTGCAAAGAATTCTCCTGAAGGCGGAGTCTGTCAGCCAACTCAACCTGCTGGTTGCCAAGGCTTGAAAGCCCTTCGCCGAAGCCGGAAAGCATAGCTTGCTGGCTGGTAACAACCTTTTCAATCGCGACCACAGCTGAAGTCTCCATGTTGGCTAGAGTGTACTGTGATGGTTGGTTTTTCGAGACGCCAAATGCAGTGGCCGGAAAGAAAGGCAGCACAGCAATAAGACAAACACAGAAACCAGACAGAACAGGAGAGAGGGGCTCGCGCTTCCAAAGGACATATATCTCGTCCGTGAGAAATAAGGAAGCAAGGCGAGCTACACAGAATGAACAAAGGAAAGATCTCGGAAACCGAGATCAAACGATTAAGCATCCAAACGTTGCACGAACAAAGAAAGGGAGAGAGGAAATCAGAGGAATAAACTCCCTAGAAAATTAACTAACACTTTCCTTTTTTGCAACTAATTTTCCTAACAAACTCTCTAGCTAGAGAACCTACGGGCTGCAGTGCAAACGTAACACTGACACTCTAGCAAAGGTGGCGAGGCGGAACTTGGGCTTAAATAGAGTCCGGGCGCCGCCCACAATTAATGCCAGATGGCCAAAGAATCCGATGTGGGCAAAACGATATCGTCCCAGACGAGAGTAACAAAGAAAGTTCCCAAACAAACGCCAACCTCCAAAACCATGACATTTGTACCCTCTCACTAATGCTCGGCCATCAGATGGTATCAGACCGTCTTTTGTCTGTGGCCACGGATAGTCAGTTCTTCCTCTATGATTATCATGTATTCCTTTCCAGGATTATTGTGTTCCACTCGATAAAGCCTTCATCTAGTTCTGAGCATTTGAGCTCAATGTCATCATCTGCTGTTAAGGTAATCCAGAGAATAAACAGACCATCTGCCTGACGTGGTCTGTGCTTAGTTCCTGCCCAGATCATAACAGGACCACTGTTTTTAAATCTTTTAATGATTTTCTTGTATGTTCATGGAAGCCTGATATCTATAAACCTGCTGACATCAGCAGTTTCAAATCAGATCTTTATGTGTTTTTTTTCCACATCGCTAGATATGAATTGCTCCAGTTCCAAATTTATGAACACAATCTGAATATCAAGTTTTTTCTCAATCTTCTTGGAAACAAATCTGAAATACTGTAATTCTCTTCTGCCCCCCAAATTCAAACACTGTTTTACAGAAACATCTCAAATCCCTAACAGAAAGTATCAGAGCTGCTGCCAGAAACCTCTATGTGATATTCGACAGTGACCTATCTTTTGAAAAACAAATCTCAAACATTGTTCAATCTTGATTTTATCAGTTAAAGAGCATCTCAAAGATCAGACCTCTTCTCTCTCTGATTGATCTTCAGAAGGTCATCGTTGCTTTTTCATCCGAACTGGACAATTGTAATTCTTTAGATGTTGGGCTGAGCCAAAAAAAACTATATCACACCTTCAGCTGGTACAAATAGCAGCTGCTCAGCTTTTAAGTAACACCAGAAGACAAGATCATAGTAGCTCTATTTTACCTCTCTTCACTGGTTACGCGTCAGGTTTAGCATTGACTTTTATTTATTTATTTTTTTCCTTTTTTTAATTTATATCCCAATACATATCTCAACCTTGAGACAACACAAACATACCAGTGATAACACATAGAGCACATACACACATACATACATAAACATACCAATATGTGCTCATACACCAATATTGTTGTCCTAATTTAGAATATGTAGAGGTGGATGGTTAGCCGAAACATATACAAAAAAAAAAAAAAACACAAATTAAAGAATTATGGAGGTTAAATCCGTATTTTAGTGATACAACTAAAGAGAAAAGTTATCACCATAGTGATGACCAAAACTGGGTCAAGACTGGCATACTGAGCATAAAGTAAACACCAAGGGACGGGCAGCAAACATAGGCACCGCACGGACTCACGTGTTGTTCATCCCCAGCAACCTATACCTATTTAGTCTACCATGATTTACTTTTATTGAAATATTGATTTTATTTGACTTTTATTTTTACTTGTTGCCTGTAAAGCACTCCATGACTCAGCCCCCAACTATATTACTGCTCCTCAACTATCTGAGGCTTGCAGAATCTGTGACATCTTTTAAATCACTTCTTAAAAGATTTTAACTAATTCTTGTATGCTATTTTCATTGTCAGCCTGTCCAGACTTGTTTTTATTATTATTGTTATTATTATCACTGCTTAAGGGTAGGGTCTGGAGTTTTTTGCTCAAAAATAAACACTAGACTTACACAAATGAAATCCGGCTTAATCATCACCTATGGGCTTCTAGTCCTGTGTGGTGGTGACTGCGTCTGCAGCGCTCCCTCCCCCTGCCTGTATTTTGGTTTTTTACTTTGTTTTGTTGTGGACGTGGACGTTTCTGGGCGGAGAGTCGGTGTGTTCTCTCCAGCCAAAGAGAGAGCTCAGGGCGTGTCGCTCCGTGGGCCTGCATAGAGCATAGCGACTGGAGCAGTCACTGCCAAAGCAATGGCGGACACTGCCACCAAAAAGAAAATACACGGAGACGAAACGTGCAGCGGACAAAGTACGCTTGAAAACCAGAGTGAATACCGGCTTGGCTTTCACCGGCTTCCGAGCCCTGAAGGACAGGCTGGGGCTGAATAGCGACGCAGAGTTGGCCTGCTTACTGTTGGACAGGTATGTGCCAAACTCGGGATGTTAGCCTGCTTATTTAGCGACGTGCTACGTAGCTTTACATTTGCCCTGCTGACTCGCCCCCTCGCTCTACCTCTCCCTCAGCCTCGATCTCCGGTTGCTCGTCCTCTCCCTCGGGGCTGCGCTGGTCCGTAGCTGATATCAGAGTCTGTGTCAGAAGCTCTGGAAGCTTCGCTAAATTCTATCTGGGCATATTATGGTCATATGATAATTATCTGTTTTCTCGATGAAGGACGTAACTCGGTACAACTAGACATTGTAATTACGTTATTATCAGAACACAAATACTTTTATACATTTGCCAACTGTCTGTTAGCAAGCTAGACTGAACATCTAAACTACTACAGTCAATAATTAGCATTATTATTAGCATAGCTGTTTATTTAAATGCATAAACAATATCATGTGGGCACGATAAAACATTTGATTTGCAAGATACCTCGTCACTCATTCCTGCAGGTAGCATGGTGCACAGATCCTGATTCAATACGATACAGCAAGCCGGGTGCTGAGCTGGGTGGGTGTGTATCGGCAAGGCTGGCAGCGGCAGGGGGCGTGCATAGCTGAGCCGGAGAGGAGGGGCTTAGTTTGACTACTGTGTTTACAAACAACAACGGACAAAACTCCAGGCTCTACCTTTAATGACAAAAAAATTTAGAAAATTAATGTGTGCGCGGTCACACAAAAACACACACACACACACAGTGATAGTCTATGAATAAATTTGTTACTACTGATTTTAGTAGTATTACTATTCCTTCATTTTCTGCACATGCTTGTGGAATGGCGCATAAAGCAAGTCTCTGTCTGCTTCCATGATTTATGAGTTCAATTTTTGAAGACTTTGAAAGTGATATAGAGGGATTACATGTCTGGCCTGTAGCATGAGAGAGTGGTACTGCAATAATGTCCGACAATAGTTATTTTGTTTTTGTAAATGGTTTTAATAATATGATATAATATAATATAATGCCATGAAAAAGTATTGGCCTCCATTCTGATTTCTTCTATTTTTCCATATTTTCTCAATAAAAATTTCAGATTGTCAAACTAATTTTAATAATATGCATATTCCACTTTTTTAAGGTCACCATGATGATTGGGAAAACTAATATATTGAACACTGAGTTCCTGTTGTCCTGGTGCATAAATATGAGGTGACACACAGGCCACTTTCCCTCACCATCCATAACTATGAATATGGCAGTAATCTATAACAGAAAGTTGTTCAGCTTGAATGAAGACGAAAAATAGTCAAAAAGCTGAAAGTACTCAGGACAATAAATAAAAGTATACTACATATGAAAATTTAAAAAATCTGCCAGGAAGAAGATGTGCACATCTGTAATACATGTGCTGTGAGAAGGAACGCATACACAACTCAAATGCCAACTCATTCCTGTCAGACCAGGATTTATGATTAAATAAGACCAAAATAGAGGTCTTCTGCAATAAACGGCAAGACTGGGTTTGGCATAAAAACAAAAAAATAGCCCTTCTGAAAAGAAATACATCCCCTCTGTGAATTATGGTGGTGGAACTTTGATGTTATGGAGCTGTTTTGTCATTCAAAGGCCCTGGATGACTTAAATGAAAACCTGACTGAATCTGCCACAAAGCTGGAAACTGGTCTGTTGTTGGATTGTCCAGCAGGACAATGTTCCAAAGCAATAGCATGCATCAAAATCAATGCAATATGGTTCACTGACCACAGAATTAAGGTTTGCAATGGCCATCCGGATACCCTGACTGGCTTGGGCGTAATTTTGATTTCAAAGGTGGCGGGGGGACACAGTTCTGGCGTAAATTCTCAAAATGGCTTTAGTTTTCACGTACCTCTATTTGAAGTAAAAGTCTATTTGAAGTCTATTTGAAAAAAAAAGACCATGTTTTTTCATCGTTAAACAAAAAGTATTTACTGTAAAATACAGCAGAAAGTGATGAAACTGATCAAAATATTACCGTACCCCATAAGTTCAAAAAGAGCACAATAAAACTACTCAATAAAAGCACAATAAAGCTAATAAAACTA
Source organism: Gymnothorax javanicus (assembly GCA_029692085.1). Classification (NCBI taxonomy): domain Eukaryota; kingdom Metazoa; phylum Chordata; class Actinopteri; order Anguilliformes; family Muraenidae; genus Gymnothorax; species Gymnothorax javanicus. The sequence continues at coordinate 53,675,756 of CM056202.1, forward strand.
CTAAATGAGGTGGATGGGGGGTCAGGGGGTGACGACTAAATCTCATGTAATTTTTCACCCATTGCAGAGATTTAGTGAGAATTTGCTCAAACAGTACTCGCATATTTGCTGTTAAAGTAATATGAATACCTAAATATGTATTTATATTACGACTTGAGCCCAGCCGCTTTTATAGCCACATTATATGGGAATTGGTGGTTTTTTGCAAAACTGCACCCCCTACACTTTCTGAATGCAACACCACTGTTGTGAATACAAGTCGTGCTTTTCAGCCATAGTGAAGTAGATAAAAATCGTTATTTAATAACAGTCGAATCATTCAGAAACATTTAGAGAAAACAATTACTTAGTGAAAGAAGCAGTCGAATGCAGCCAATGACTCTAGCCAAACTATGTGCTTGCTGTGTTCAGTTAACAAGAAGCTATTGAACAAGGTAAGAGGTAGAGTGGGTGTGATCGTGTTGAAAGTGACCAATCATAAGAGGGCTAATGCCTCCCTACAACTTGCTGCCCTCCTGAGAGGCTACTTGGCTGTGCAAGTCTCTTTTAACTTGTTTTCAGCCAATCAGAGTTGTCGAAACTTTTCCGATAGCTATCTGGTTTTGGAATCGCAAATTCGCACTCCAAGGCAGGTCAGACTTTCAGCATAAATTAACATGGTGATTTACCCTGGTAAGAAGTCAACCACTTTTGTAGTCCTGGAAACCTTAGGGTGACCTCAATAATCTCAAATCCTGCTTCGTAGTGCAGTCCCCAGGTCATATCTGAATTGTCATTACCAGAGATGAAACCATATTGACTGACTTGATCAGTATTTGTTTGCTTAGTTGCTAACATTAACAATCAATCAATCACCCAACTCAACTAATTCATTTAAGGAAGATCACCAATACTGCTTATCTATGTTGTTATCTCACACCCTTTTCCTAAAAAAAAAAAAAAAAAAAATCAAATGTCCTCCATCTTCGGAGTTTAGGGGGTTTGGACATTAAGATTCGCTACTGTTTTTTCTCTGATGCTGCCTAAGCCTGACTCTGTTTGATTGAAAGGCAGGACTTGGTAAGAAGAAGGTAGGGGAGGTTGAAAAGGACTGAAAGCTTGTGTGGTCGCAGTTTCCTCAAAGTCCTAGTGCCTGCCATGTTATAAATTTTTTTGAATTTTAAATAAAACATTAGTTTTCAGACTGTGAAAAGTGAGGGGGGACCAATACTGCCTTTTCAAAAAGTGCAAGGGACATGTCCCTCATGTCAACCCCCCCACCCCCGTAAATTACGTCCCTGCTGATCGTAACCCAATAGAAAACCTGCGGGATGAGCTGAAGATGTAGTGGCCGGTAGTATATGGAGGCCAAGCGCAACGACAGAGAGAAAGAGAGTAGCACGAACAAACAAACACAGAGAATAACATAGACCAAACGCAAGTACTCGCGCTTCCAAAGGACGTATAATAGTCCGAACCATGGAAGCAAAGCGAGATAGAAAAAGGGTGAAGAAACTCCAACAACCAGCTGGGTAAAGAATTCGATGGCCCAGGAATTCGATATCGTCCCGGGACGAGAGCCGCAAAGGAAAGTTCAAACAACACGCACACCTCACAAACCATGACAGAAGAGGGGAGTCCATAAACAAGGACTTAGGAATGTGAGGGACCTGGAGAGATTCTGCTAGCTGGAATGGTCTCAGATCCCCTGGGAAGACTCCAAGTAGTTACCTTTGCAAAGGCAGGCTGCACAAAGTAGAAAATGAATGAGATCCAACCATTGTGCCTCACATTTTTGAAAAAATATTAATTTCATGTAATAATAATTTTATTTCAGTCATTGCGTTTCAAAGGCTATTACTCAAAGGCTATTAAAGGCTATTTTTTGATAATTTGAATTTAACATGGAAAAAACATCAAATGACTATTCAGGTTTAACAAGGGTGCAAATATTAGTTCAGGGCACTGTCTGACCCAATGAACCACTAGGCTCAAAGCCTGACAAGCTTTTTCTTTTTTGCAATTTGAAAAATGATTTTCGTTTGATTTTATTTGCAATAGTCAGGAAATTTACAGAAAACAGGCAATATTCTTACCACTTCCTCAGACAGTGTGTGACATTTTGGAGGTAGAGGACACTGCATGTAGCAAGGCAGTCAGAATCAATTTCTATTATTTTGCTCGTAGAACTTTTCCTATGTGACTTAAAAATGTTAAAATAAAAAGGTCAAAGTAATTTTTAAGTTTCAGAATGAAGAGTAGTGCTGTTCAGGAAATTTCAGCCTTTAAAAGGTGAATGCTCTTTGCTAGAGGAACACATTTCACATCTCAGTGCATCCAGTTTGTTAACCTCCTCTTGGTCTGTAATATGCTGCGCCATTTGTGGTTTGCTCTTATCTTTATGTGAAAGACTAAGTCACTCTAGAGATACAGCATTTCGGTTATAATGCATTTACTCAAAGAGGCAATCAACTGCCCAGTCAAAAAATGATGTTCCGGCCCAAGTTTCTGTCTTAACAATCTTGTCATATTCTCTCAAGGTCAAAGCATCCTCTATTCTTCACGACCTTTTCAGCATGACTATACTGCCATTTAAATGCTATCTTGCCATTGTCATCCTGAGAATTAAAGCATATTTATGCAGTGGGCTCCAAAATTTCTGGTACCCCTGACTGGCAATGCACAAACAATACAAAAAAAAAAAAAAAAAAAATATATATATATATATATATATATATATATATATATAAAACATAATTATAGAGAAACAGAGTATACCAACATCTGATAAATACTTTATTAATGTTTCGATGGAAACAACGAAAATCATAACAATCATTTAATACAAAATAAATCTAATCAAAATGAAGGTTCCACAATAATTGGTACTCTTTATTTAGTACTCAGTGCAACCACCTCTGGCAAGGATAACTGCATGGAGTCAATTTTTGGCAAGGTCAAGGCACACATTTGGGGAGGATTTTGGACCATTTTTCTTAGCAGATTCTTTGACGATCTAAGCAGATCCTTTTGGGCTTGGATTTATCAACTGCCCTCTTCAACTCAGATCACAGGTTTTCACTGGATTGAGGTCTGGCAGCTGAGATGGCCATTGCAGAACATTGATTTTGTTGTCACTTGAGCCATTTCTGTGTGGATCTAGAGATATGCTTTGGGTCATTGCCTTGTTGGAAAGTCCACCCATGGCCAAGTCCCAGCCTTCTGCTGAAGGCAACCAGATAGTCAGCCAAAATATCCTGATACCTGGTGGAATGCATTACCCCATTAATCTTAACCAGTGCCCCTGGACCTCTTGAATTAAAACAGATTCAAAACATGAATGACCCACCATCATATTTCACCGTGGATATGATGTGCTGCATTTGTATGCATCTCTGTTTCAACGCCAAACATGCCGATATTGTATCTGACCAAAGCAGCTTGTTCCAGTCAAAATTTAAATGATGTTTGGCAAACTCCAAGTGCTTGCTTCTGTGTCTTCTGGTCAGAAAAGGTGTTCTACTGGCAACCCTTCCAAACAGCCTGTGGCTGTGGAGGTGGCGCCTGATGGTGCTTTTTGAAACCTGGGGACCCCAAGATGCCATCAAGGCCAACAATTCCTTCACAGTGATTCCTGGGGATTTTGTTACTCCCACCATCCTCCTCAGGATCATAGGGGGCAAAATGCAGTTGTGTCCTCTACCCTTGAGTTTTTCCACAGTTCCATATATTTGGAATTTTTTAATAATTGCCCTGACAGTGCTCAGTGGCATATTCAATCAATGAATCAGTGAATCTTTCTTCACGGTGTTGGATTACAGAGGGATACTGCATGTGTGTTACCTCATTTTTATACCCTAGTGAAACAGGAAGTGATGTAATGGCTCAATACTGTTCCTTAACGCTTAGATAAAACTTAAATAAGTGGAATTTAATATACATTTTAAAGTTGGTACATGTTGTTAACAATAATCTTTAAGCGTGCCATTAATTGTGAAACCTTGATTTGGAAGGAAATAATTTTGAATTAAATCAGTAAACAATTTTGGTTGGTTCAACTGGAACATTAATATTGTACAGTATTTCTCACATGCTGTTATTATGAGTTTCTATATATATATATATATATATATATATATATATATATATATATATATTTTTAGAATTTTTTAAAGTGTTGTTTGTGCATTGCCAGTCAGGGGTGCCAGTAATTTTGGAGCCCACTGTACATTTCTAGTCCAAAAACACAGCTTAAGTGCTCATGATTTAAATAAACAGTGATATCATGATAATTTGAGAACTGCCTGAGGTATATTTGCATGTATTGTTTAATTAATATCAACATTTGCCACAGTGTTTTGTTATTTTGTGAATTCTGTTGGCTGTACTTTTCACACTGTATAATAGTTAAAACCAATTTGCCAAGATCACATTGTCAGACTGATATAGTGATTTACAGTTACAGTCCATTACACATTCAATGAGGTAAGATGTGAATTGTGTTTTCAGACAGCTGAATACTCTGAGAAATTAATAAAAACAATAGTTGGACACATTTGTCAATTCTCATCAGAATAAACTGTTTAAAATATCATGAAGAAGGAATATAGCACTGGTGAACTCATCTTGGAAGTGTACAGCAAAAACAGCAGACATTTTTTGACACTAAAGACTGTTTTACACCGCTGCGTGGCAACTTCCCAGACAACCACCACTCTGCAAGAGCGTTCCCCAAAAAAAGCAAAGTATTTTCAGTAAAAGCAACTGCTGCCACTATAGTCCAAGACTGCAATGACAGGCAGGTGCTTTTGGTGAACATCATAGCCTTTGTACAGCCTACATGCAGGCTTCGTGCTGTGTACAAAATACCCAAAGAAAATAGGCTTCAATAAATCACTACATGTCCTTGCTAATCATATAATACGAGCAGAAAAGAGGTTACAACCTCTTTTCTGGTGTATACAAGGCATAAGAAGCTACATACAAGTTTGTACAAGCAAGACAATGAAAATGGAAATTACTCTGAACCTAATTCCAATTTACTTTGCCTGATTAGCAATCATAGCTACGTCAATTTGTTTAGTTGTGATGACTAATTGGTCGAATGACAGGCCAATTCATTTTAGTTGGCATCATTATTCATTGTATCACGGTTATCAGGCATTTTACTACAACGTACTTGTAGTGATGATTAACTACATTAAACATCTAAATCTCTTTCAAAGATTCTGAATTCAAGTAGCTCATAAAATGGCTCAGTTTTATAAATTTGTTTGCAAAGCTGATTAAGTTCAGCAACAGCTTGAGAGCATTCACAGGGAGGTTACTGAAAGGTTTTACGCCACTAAAATTATCAAAGATTTCTATGTGTGGACACTTTGCCAGTCACCAGAAGTCCGATGGATATGTTCTCCCAGGCCAAGTTTTTCTTCTGGTTGTCCTTATATGTTGCTACCGCCATGATGTATAACTCTGGATGTTCAGAAATCAGAATTTTTGACTCCACCATCTTGTTTTCTTTAGATCCGTGATCGGCTCCACCTATTTCCCCATTTCTCCACCCCCTTCTACGTTTTATTTGATTGGCCAAAGCCATGGTTACCACCTGAAGTTCAGCATGGGGAACTTCAAGTGGCAGAGCAAAATCTGTGTATGTTCACCTGGGAGGCAACCACGTCATATTCCCACCACCGTGTTTGAAACCGCTTACCTTCTGCTGTCTTTCCCACATTGAAATGACTGGAGTCAACACAGCCTCATCCCGACTCATCATGTTGTGAAGCTATCAGGCCAAGCGTCAATATGCAACAAAAAAGGAGGGTTTTGGCATCCTTATTTGATGTTTAGCGTTAAGGTTCAGGTTACGGTTAGGGGTTAGGACATAGGGTTCATTTTAATACTGCTGTGAAATAAGGATGCCAAAAGCCTCCTTTTTCATTGTATATCGACACTTAATCAGGTAGCATCACTATGTGAAGAGTCAAGATGAGACTGGGGTCCCGGAGTTGATGAGTTGCTGTGCGCTGGTGTGAAACCCCATTAACAGCCTGAAGACACGAAGTGTAAAGACCAAAACAAGCAGCCTAAGATCCAAAGCGTCCCCCCCACCCAAGAAACATGATGATGGGGTTTTATGGAACACAGGCATTGGCTCTCTTTCTCATCCTGTATGATAAACAACAATTGCCAGTGGCTGCAGCTGAAAGAATTCAGCAGTCTATACAAGTATCCTATGTGCTCAAGTCCAAGCAATTATCTTTGAAATTATTAGAATAATGATGAAGCAGAGACTTGTTGAATAGAAATATGCTAGAATCATATGCTGCAGAGAAACTGCAAGGCAACTACCCCTGAAAATGCTGTAGTGCAGGCTTCGCAGAGAATCATCAAGGAAGATGTTCAGCATGAGAAAATATATCCAGGTCACAGACTTCAGGCAGTACTTGCATGCAAAGTATATGTGACACAGTATTATACATGACATCTTTCAATTTACATGTGGTGGCATGAAAAAAAGAAAAATAAACTCTAAATTAAGGCTGATAATCTGTCTCTCGAAATTTCAGTTCTTGAAGTACTCCATCAAAAGTGTCTTTATGATTATAAACTTTGTTGTGTGTCCAATTACCTCTTGGTACTGAGTGATTGGGAGACAGGCAGTAAAGCTGTAGCTCCATATTTAATAGCAACATCTGTTAACAGAGTGGGTCACATCAGAATAGGTTTAACAGGGGCACTGAAAACACATGGGGCTTATGCGGATCCCATTTAGAGGAGCGCCACCCTTCATTTTAACAGTTCCCCAACAAAAATGGCAGATGACACATTCAAGGAGAAAAAAAAATGCAGTTTCATAGACTGAACAAAGATGCCTTTAGGACAGAGGAGGCGAATTGATTCAAATTTCCAAAATGATGCAATCCTCCATCTCGGTGACATAATGACCAATGGGATTAATTATTCTTTTTACTTTAACATCGACATGGTCTGTCTTTGTCAATTTGTCCCAGCTCCAAGTGCACAGTGACGTGTGTCAGCGGGAATCTAATTGGTCAGTTAACATTAGCTGACAGATCAATTTAATCATATCAGCTCAAATAGAGGGGCCAGGAATGCTTGGGCTTCCTCTCTGGGCTCTGGGGCACCAGTCAGCTGTAATGCTTGTTGATGGTTTACTTTCACTTCGGGCCCTGATGCGTCAGCCAGACTGCGTGGAAGCGCTATGCAGCATGTGGCTGTCAGGAGGCATTTAAATGCGATGGGCAGGACACGGGGTCGAATGCGAGATAAAGCTTTTGCTTTCGGTGAATATACGTCGATGTAAATGGGTGTTCAATGATCGAAATGCACATAAAGAAATGGATGATAACCTTTTCTACTGTAATACACCTTTTGCTGTTGATTTGTGTGAATGTGCATTCGTTTGTGTGAAATGGCGACCAATTTCACCGAGAAACATTCATCAGCGCCAAAAATCGAACATTTGCGCGTTCCGCAGATTCAGTACCGTCATCGGCATTTTAATCATTCATTTCTGGACATTCTTTAGCATCATTCAGCACACAATAAAGAAAAAAATACTTTCATTTGCATTAATATGAAAGGCATTAACACTGTCTTTAAAGACATTTGCGACAATCAACGATCATTAAAGTACATTAAACATTTTTATCACACCGTTTGACTTTCAATAGCATTTCTGGACCGCGTTAGTGCGGATAACAAAAACATTCATCCGATTGTACAAACAATTGAACGTTCTTAACATTCAATTCACAAAAATCTTTTTTCAATTTTCTGCGCTCAGTCTGACTTTAACGTATATTCACACCATTCCAATCAGGAAGGACCTACTGAATGAAGTATATAGCTTATTGGACAGATGATGGAGAAAAAACATTTTGATGTGAGACGCCTTTGGTGCTTAGACTCTGTAGTAAGATGATAGGCTAGCAACGGAGGTGTGTCTCTGTGCTGTTGGGCAAATCTGGACAGGAGATCTAGCTAAATTGATGGCTCTGGAAAATGACAGTAAGTGAAATCACGAGTGAGCATGTGTAGGAGATAAAAATGGCAAATATAAGTGGGACATATCATCTGAGCCTAAACATGAAAAGGACTGTCTTCCAAACTGAACTTTCGCTTAACTTTATGTAGGCTATTATTTCATGTCTGGGTTGAGACATGTTTTGGTCAACTGATTTATACAGTGTTTTTTTTTTTCTTTTTTTTTTTTTTTTTTTTTTACAGAAAGGTTTTATCCACCTAAATTTCAGTGGGTTCACAGGTCACAGGTAGTGCCACAGTTGTTGTGCTTTCTGAGTGATGTGTGCTGGAGAAAAAATTATAAAGTCCTGAGATCAGGATATACGTCCTGCAACTCCCAGCAACCTGAAATCTGTCTGCTGGCATCCAAGAGCCGTTATTCTGGCTGGTTTATTTATTTACCAGTGGATTTTATGATTTTCTGGGCCTCTTTTCATAAATGTGCCAGGGCTGTGTCAGAGAAAGCAGTTCTTTATTGCAGAGACATAGATACTGACAAACATATTAATCATTTGAACAAAATATAGAGGGTGAAGAATGTTTGGGGATAGAATTAAAATTAAGGTGCTCTATTGAATGTATTCAGTTCAGCATGACCATTACTGTCAGTGTAGGTTTGGAAATGCATTATTTTCAGAATTTTGTGTTCAGGTGGAATTCTATTTGTTCCAATAGTTTTCAGAAACCATAGCTCTAACTGAATCGCTTTTGTCTTTTCTCCTTACATTAATATAAATATTTCAGATGTTAAAAAAGAAAAAAAAAATTATAATGCCAAATAGTTTTCAAGCAATTTAATTAAGTCATGGTAGAACTTCAGTAATGTCCAATAGAATTACTATTTCTTGACAAAGAGACCATGGTCAATTAGGTCACAGCTGATGCAAATGCAGCTTAATATATTGGAGCTGTGTAGAGTAACCAAAATGAGTTAGTGCCAAAGTGGTCATTTACTTCAACATTTTGTTATAACTTGCCGTGTAAGTAGAACTGGAGCAAAATCAATTGAAAAGGGTTGTGAATTGCTGATTAACGGAAATGCTCAGTATATTTTCCCTACAGAGATGCATTTGTACATACAGAGATGAACATTAAAGTGAAATAAAGAGCATCTTCATTCATTGGACAATGACAGCTTTTTGTTATTTTTGTTATGTTGGCCAAGTAAGTCACAGGATCTAAATCCAACTGAACATGCATTTTACAAGCGTAAGAGGACTGAATGCAAAAAGTCCTGGAAACAAGCAGGAACAAAGTCTAAATGTTAAAAATAATTTGCTTTACTCCCTCTCTCGCCAGATTGGTTCAGAGTTGAACAAAAACGAGGCTTGGTGGGTAAAATGAGTGTTCCACATAGCTCACAAAGTAACAGATCCATCTCCAACTAGTGTTGCTGATGTTGTGCCAAAAAGTGATTCTCTGTCAATAAGTGATTCCCGCTCCTTTGAAGAGCCATAATCTTTAAAACATAATTCTGTAATATACTTTAAATTAATTTTAAATTGATTAGCCTCCATTTTGCTCATTGTTGCATTATCAGTGTGATGTACACACCTACATACCTAATCTTACATCACACTGGCAATGCAATAAGGAGCAAAATGTAGGCTATTGTTCAATTGGAAAAAAATTTTGTGAATTGAATGTTAAGAACGCGCAATTGTTTGTACAATCCCATGAATGTTTGTGTTATCCACACTAACGGGGTCCAGAAATGCTATTGAAAGTCAAATGGTGCAATAAAAATGTTAAATGCACTTTAATGTTCGTTGATTGTCGCAATTGATGTAAACACCGTGCAAATAGGCCAAGGAGGGTCCTAGATGAGGTGGAAGGTTTCAGCATGTTTGCCTAAACTGCAAGGGAAAACAGAGGCTTACCGATCTCCATTATAAAATGGGGTCTGGCTACAGCCTCAGCACTAGACCACTGCCTCAGGCCAAACGTGATGACGTCAACTCACATTCCACTTTCAAGTGAGTCTGAAGCATGTCTCGCGGATGCTGCAGCTCTAAAATCTTAGCGGTTACAATACATCTGACTTCATATCAAATTTAGGATAGAAAATTTGTTATAACCCTTTGTGGTTACGATTAAATTATAAAATTTATCTGACTCCAATTAATTAATTTAGAGCTCTGGTGTGCGTCGGACTCATAACTGGTCTATACCTTACGTCCGCTGGACCAAAGCATCTGTACAGCCTAATCCGGTGGAAGAACTCAGAGGCTGGCAGTCCTATTAAGCACAGTAATTTGACATAGAAAATAGCTATGACTAGGGATTACCAGGGCCCAAAGCAAGTAACTGCAAGGTATAACGGTAGTCCCATCGTTTAGGGACCTTGAGTCTTTGAAGATCTCCGCCCAGAGACCGAGCCGCCTCGGCTTATAAACGAAATCTGCTCAAAGCCAATCAAAATAACACCAATCACAGCATGGAAAATCCACCTTAAAACGTAGAAACCAAGCGTGTTGATCAGGCACACGCTTACAGTCTCGCGTTACCCTATTAGGCGACAGAGCTCCGGGCTGAAAGGATATAAGTTAGCTAGAGTCAGAAATCCACAACAGAATGCAATTGCCAATTTATTTTGCCAGGCAGGCACAATCTTAAATCACCAGAACCAATCACATCTTCACAGAAAAGGTAAAGAAGAAGTCAAATCATACCTGGCGCACCTCAAAACTACACATATACACAACGTGTACAATGTAGGAAGAATGCATACAAGCTTCCAAGACCTGTTTGTTTCTCTATCTTTTATGCCCAAACTATACAATGGTTTTCCTATGGCAAGGTCGTAAATTATTTGGGTTGCCAACTCAGGAATGTGGTCTCTCCCCGGGGGGATGTTGGGCAGAGATATCTCCAGAGGGGAAATTTACACGTGTGTTCTTTTCAGTTATTAAATTGTAGTTTGGTGGAGGGCGCCCCGGTGGCTCATCGGTCTAAGCGCGCGTACCATAAAGGCTGAGCCCTTCCCGCAGCGACCTGGGTTCGATTCCGTCTCAGGTCATTTGCTGCATGTCTTCCCCCATTCTTCTCCCAACCCTCCTGTCTCTCTACACTGCATAACTGTCAAATAAAGGCAAAATTCCCCCAAAAAATCTTTAAAAAAAAATTGTAGTTTGGTATAATTCTACTCCCTTCGAAATATGTCTCATTCGATTTTGGGAATTTTGCGGAGTAGAATGATACCAAACACGGTATGACTGCGCTATGGTTTGCCATGAAACGTCCGGTACCATACACAATTACAAAGATAATCTGCATCAATGCTACCAATCAACTCTTGCCATATAATATAACATAAATACACATTACATTTGTAACATTGTGGGTGAAATTAGGATTTTAGATCAATAGAAAAAGTCCTTGAAAATTCTTACACGGGGAGTAATGAGAATTATTTCGTGGGTGTGGTTCCTGAAAAGTCCAGTGGATGGCACTGTGGCAATGTCCAACACAGGGTAAGTTCGCGAAGGTCGTTTTAAGGTGAATTGGGGAACACCCTAATCGATATGTTCCCACGGCCCTGAAATACCTCTGCCGGATGCAGGTGCCCTTAGACAATGGGGCGTAAATTTACTAAAGTTTTGCGTCTGTGAGAAACGCTTGAGTTTGGTTATCTCTGCATTTCACGGCCCAGAAGTGTTTTTGTCAGGATACAGGTGCATTTAAGATAAGTTTCCCAGAGTCATGTGTCTGTGAGAAAGGACTTGAGTTTTAGTTCTCTCTGGATTTCATTGCGGCTTGCAGTGACTTTAAAGACGGTGTTAAAGCCTTTCATATTAACGCAAATGAAAGTATTTTCTCTCTATTGTGTGCCAAATGACGCTAAAGAATGTCCAAAAATGAATGATTAAAATGCCAATGACGTTACTGAATCTGTTCAATTTTTGGCGCTGATGAATGTTTCTTGGTGAAATTGGTCGCCATTTCACACAAATGAATGTGTATTTTCTCGTAATGAACAGCAAAAGGTGTAATACCAAACGCATAAACATGGGAAACAATATAATAGATTTTTCTTTAATCACATAAATATCATTCCTGATTGTGTTATAAATGGCAAACACATCGTTAATTGCATGTAATGACGGTCTGATCCAGATAAAAGCAGCCCTAGATCCATATAAACTGGATGATACAGTGTAATTAGGCTGCTCACCCTACCACCGACTGGAATCACTTTTTGGCTGAGAGTCACTTTTGGTACGATGGCATCATAATACTGCTGTATCCCGAAGTGCAGTGCTCACAAGAGGAGCACAAAGAAGACATTTCACCGTTTCCCTGTCAGTCCAAGTGTAAGTAGGGAATGGATTGTACAAATCTGACAAGACCTTGGCCTGCATTTTCAGGTTAAGAACATAACATTTGCTGGCTAAGCTAACTGACCAAGATTGAAATTGGCAATGGCATTCAATATTGGCCAAAAACATTTTTATAGCAGCGGTATACCACGGCACTGTCTTCTGATGATAAGACCTGCAAAACTAACATCAGCAGACTGATAGAACTAGGGGTCTCATGTATAAAACTCTGCATAGCTTCGTACAAAAATCTTGCGGTAGTGTTAAAATCAGGATATGGCGTCCACCGAAGAAAAAGTGGATTTCTAAAACCATGTGAATGTTTACCGGTGCACAATTTTCCCTTCATGAATCACAGCCTTTTCAGGAGTCTATGCTCATGAACGAGGCACAGGTCAAGCCCTGTTATCCCCCACATTTACCCATTATATTGGATGCAAATTACCTCGTGAATATGCGTATAAGGTGTATCTCGTTTGTTCTCGAGTGAGACAACGGTGCTGCCAACAAGAAAGGCAATTTTGATGTATGCTAGGAAGGGGGATCTTTCTGACAGAAATCGAGCACCTGAAATATTTGCTCTTAATGGACTCTGCAGTGAGGTACCTAACAAGAGTAGGCTTAGCCTTAATATTTAGAGTGGACATGTTGCAGCGGCTATATATTTGATCACTTTAACTAGTCACCGATAGTGAAATAAACAGACAGTCTGACCTCAAAATGAGAAACTTTCATTTAAATGTCGACTATCAGTACTGAAAGTGCCCCTGAAGGAGAGGGGAGAGTTCCCTTGGCCCCAGCAGCATCTCCATTGTGCCTCTCTATGGATCCTGACAGCCAGAATGTTACTTTGAGGGTCGGGGTTTTGCCATAGAAGCACACAGTTATAATCTCACAGAATTTAACTGTTAAGTGAACGCATTGTTTCCTGGTTATTTTAAGAGTAAGTGGAGTCCTGCACGCACTTGACTGTGGTTTATTTAACATACACGGAACTCTGTTGAAAACTTATTGTAAAATTACAGTTAAAATAACTGGCAAAAAAGGTTCCAGTTAAATTAACTGGCAAAAATGGTGCAACTTTATAACAGTGCATAGTCCCTACCGATATATTTATTTTTTAGCCCGCTTGGCTGACAGGCCCAATCGGGCTTATGCTGTGCTTAGGGTCATTAGTGGTGGTCTGTTGTGCATCCGTGCGTGCGTGAGTGCGTGCGTACGTGTGTCCACAATTGTTGATTCAGCGCGATACAGCTTTCAGTTTTCCACGGATCCTTTTCATATTTTATATGCATGTATATGGGCCCAAGATCTAGCCCAAATTCGATTTTGGGCATGCTGCGATTCTTGATTTGGCCATCAGGCGGCTTTTTCTGCAAAACTTCCAACAGCTCTAGCTCCTTTATTCTACGAGCTAAGATGCTCAAATTTATACTGTAGGTTGTTCTGCCAAGGATTCATCATATATATAATGGGTTTTTCATTTGACCTAATTTTAAGGTTATATAGGTCAAAGGTCATAAAATGTGCCGATTTTGTTTCAGCGCCATAGAGCCCTCAGTTCTCAACGGATCCTTTTCTTATTTTATATGCATGTATATGGGCCCAAGATCTAGCGTGAGTTCGATTTTGGGCATGCTGCAATTCTCGGTTTGGCCACCAGGCGGCTTTTTCTACAGAAGTTCAAACAGCTCTAGCTCCCTTATTCTCCGAGCTAAGATGCTGAAATTTTTACTGTAGATTGTTCTGCCAGGGATTCATCATAAATTTAATGGGTTTTTGATTTGACCTAAATTTAAAGGTTATGTTGGTGAAAGCTCGTAAAATGCACAGATTTTGTTTCACTGCAATAGTGCCTTCAGTTTTCAACTTATTCTTTTCATATTTTATGTGCATGTATATGGGCCCAAGTTTTAGCCCCAGTTTGATTTTTTACATTTTTTCCATTCTCAGTTTGGACACCAGGGGGCTTTTTTCTGCAAAACTTCAAACAAATTTTATTCTAAGATAAGATGCTCAAATTTTTTGCCCGCTGCAAAAAGGCCCAAATGGCTTATTTCATTTATTAAGGTCTTTAGTGGTGGTCTGTCCTTCATCCGCCCATCTGCAAAAACTTTTGGATTGTCTGCGCTCTAGCGTCTTCAATTTTTTACCGATCCTTTTCATATTTCATTTGTGTATATATTTCATAAGGTCCACACCCAGGCCTGATTTTGAGCCCTGTTGGACCAAGAAATTGGCCAATAGAACCATTTTGGCCAAGTTAAGTAGGCTAAAAGGCTTTGCCACTATTTTTTAATATAGTTGTCATCCCAGATAGATGCATCCCAGTTAGATGGGTGGGTATTTTAGCCTGACTTTTCTAGATGAATCCTAGACAAATGCGTCCCAGTTCGATACATCCCAATTAAACGTGGCTGTTTACATGCTTGTAAAGGATAAAGAGCCCTGTTAAAGGTATTGCTAATTTGTTTTACAAGCACAAATGCCAAGTCTATGAACGCTGATAGGCCTACAACATTGAATTGGGCCTTAGCTTCCTGTTGTTTCATGCGTGTTGCTTTACTTCTGTAGTAGTCTGGAGATGCAAACGAAATTTTAAAAGGAGCTGAATCATGGCAGAGATGGTGTCCAAAGTGCTTTTGTAAATAAGCCCCTCACCAAAATGACTGTCTGATAAGTTATTTAACTCACTCTTATATTAGCAGGTTAAAAAGTTTTCTAAATGTTTAAACAGTTATCTTGTATGCAGCATAAATCAAGGTGTGAAAATATGCATCGTTTCGACCTCACTAAAGGTGGACCCATCATAAACCAAATCGTTGGTTTGTGTATTCAGGTTGTGCGAGTCTTTTGAGAAGAAAGCACACCTGTCAGCCCTCCCATTTTTCCCAGGATTCTCCCGTATTTTACCCTTCTTTCCCACTGTCTTCCTGTTCCAATATTTTCCCGTAAATCTCCCGTAATTTTTAACCTTAAAAAAAAAGCAAGGCTGTTGACTGGATGGCGGTAAACAAAAGACCGCCGATGTAATGTTTTTAATATCGTTCCCTTGAGATAAAGCAGGTGGCAGTATGCAGCCTAACATCTAGTTACAAAGTCATTCAATAAAGAGGAATTAAACAAAATGCAAAGAAGAGCAGGCTAAAAATTTTTTTTCCCACTTGAGTTCGGACACCAACAGAAACTCATTTATGCAAAGCCAATCAGCGATCTTTGTTCCGGACCACTGAAGATGTTCTTGAGACAGTGAAATCTTTCTGTCTTTACATAGGACTTGCACCGACGCATTGGATCTTTTTCACTAACTGCATAGTCCGTATTTAGAATACTGCAATTACATTTATTCGGCCTGCCTTTGTCTCAGCAAAACTGTTGGCCAAATCATTCGTCTAGCCTGCCATTTAAACGAATGAATTGTTATGCATGTATTTTTTCAAATATCTGAAGCTGGTAAAATGAGCCAGTTACAATCAATGTAGTCTAGCAATAACCAACTTGCTGCGCTTTTTTTTTCATGCACTGATCATTTTAATAATAAACTAGTTATATACACCTTAAGGTCCAATCCAATGAATATAAAGTAGAAATAACCAAGATTGCGTCATCTTATTCTCCAAAATACGAATGCTCTGTAGGCCTACAGATTTTTTTTATTTAGCCTCGCTACTGAACGTTATAAACATAAACAAAAAAATTTGGCAAGTGCTGTTAATGAATTGTATTTGCACTTTTCTGTCCAGGCTGTTGATATAGGTTTTCACGATTAAGGTGCTTTCTTTCTGCATCATAGAAACAAAATCTTAAGTTTGTGTCCATAGCTATGCTCATCTTGAGGGTGTGATACAGCCTAATGATTTTATACTTTGAAAGAGGTTTTGAATAAATCTTCGTGTCCTTGAAAATGTGGTGGCTGTTTCACTGCCAATCATTTTTAATTAGCAAAAGAACTGTATCCAGCTAGGATTGATAAAAATCATCTGTTCAGAGATTCATATTTTTAGAATAAGCTGAGCTGATTTCAGTTATTTTTACATTATTAGTGCAAGGCCAGTGAAGAGACCTGAAAAATATGACTGTCTCCTGACACTCCTTCAGAGGTCCAGCACAACCTTGCTGATTGGTTGTAAACAGCAAATGAGTTTCTGTTGGTGTCCAGAACTCAACTTGGAAAAAAAAAAAAAAAAATTTCACAGAAAGGACCATAGATATAATAGATTTAGTATAAAAAATGGACTGCTACGTCTGAAAAGTGAAGCCAATGCAGATCATTTTTAAAAATTGCATTCTATTTAATGGCCAGCAGATACTGGCGATGTTGGTAGTTGCAGAAATAATCAGCACTGCTATAGAAGTCTAACAGAAAACAACCCAACTTTCCCATATGATTTATTATTTCAATAATGATTTTCCACATTATGGCATCTATGTCAAGTTTCAAGTCTCCTTCATATATCATGATGTTCATATGGTCCCAAATAAACTAGAATAAAGGAAAAAGCCAGATATGCTTTGGGGGCATGGCTATCCTCTGGTCCTCATCAGATCCACCCGTTTTTAGACAAGTTCAAAATGTATTTTAATGAATTGACAATATTTTCTTTGTTTGAGAACCCAGTATTATGATTTTAATAAACCTGATGGGGGGGGGTGTATGTAAATAGTGGTAGGGATAGTGGGACAGCCTGGAGCGGGGTGCTGGAAATTTTCCCTTATTTTCAAATCCCAATGTTGACAGGTATGGAAGAAAGAAATGCAGGCAGTTATTTGTCGAGAGGGCCAAAAGCCCCAGAAATGTACAATTCCCTTCTCCCTTATAATGACTACTTCCGTAAAATTAAAGGCTTGAGTAAAGTTATTGGTACAGTTGCGGCAGATAATGAATGATATGGCTGATTCCAGTGATTAAATGGGACATGTCTTAGTTTTTATCAAAACTAATGATGTTGGCATGTTTACCGATACCGGCCAATACAGGCCTAGCAATCAGTACTTGTTTATGGCGATATTATCATCTGCATGCATGCAGCCCCTACCACCTTGAAACAGCCTGACTCTGTCTAACATGCAGCATTTTCCTTTATTACTGGGTATCATTTTAGAATACATCACTCTGTGTAAGGCTGTGGGCTGGCAGTCCATAGCCTCTAGGAGAATGCAGCACTGGCTGGATAGCTTTTGTTTATGAAGCAATTTTACAAAAGTTGCCTAATTAGCTGACATCCTTCATCATATGGCAGTTATAACCAGGCAGAGCGACAGGATTGTTTGGTCCTTGAGGTCCCTCGAGTTGACACAGAACTGGAAAAAAAAAAAAACTGCTTTTAGTTTTTCTGCTCTAAGGGCATTGAATAGGTTTCAAGAAGCTTTTAAATTGGTTGCCTTAATCTGATTGAAAAATAGAAAAATGTGATAAAGGAGCTAGAAGTTGAGGTCTGTGTTTGTTTTACATAATGTTGCCTTATTATTTTCAGTCGAGTATATTGACGATGGTTTTATGGTTTTATAATATTGTATGTTTTTATGGTGATCTGATTTATTCTGTAACTAGGGCACCATCGCACATGAGACTGAGGTTTCAGTGGGTTTCCCTGTTCACATGAAGGAAAATTAACCCATTTAGGCCTGAGGCCTATTCAAAAAACGCCTATGAAAACCTATGGGCAATTTTGAAAAGAACCCCTAAAACTTGAGGTTTTCTGGAAAACAGCTTTTTGTGAGTGGCGGAGCTACAGGGGGGGAAGACAATGACCCCTTTTTTTTCCTTCCTAGATCTCAGTCATTTTCCTTTATTGACGTCTTTTCCAATTGGCTGGTAATTGGCAATCTGAAGACACGGTTTCCTCTGTCCATGCCTTCTAACAGCGATTAAATCACTGGTTTTTGTTTCTGGACAGTGGCGAACAGGAGAATTGGGTTGTACAAAACAGCCGTTTAAAACAATTATAAATCCTGACCTGTTCTCAGTCATCTTCATGATTAACAAAAGGTTCTTTTGTATGTCTGTGACCTTTGAGAGCGCTCCGCACTTAGCAGGTTTGCTTGTTCTCCCCGAAAAATCAAGATGACAATCATTCATCTGGACGCATATTTGCTGTATTTAAATTTACGGTTCAAAACCAATAGCCTACCTGTTTAGGCTCACGCTTTTTTATAACCTAGGCTATTAAACTGCCGAGTGCCACTGTTTTTTTTTTTTTTTTTTTTCAACCCCTAAAAATACCGAGAGTGAAAAACAGCCGGTGTCAACATCATTGGAACAAAGACCAGTTCAATCACAGCCTCTGTTAGCAGATAGAAACAAAATTCAAAAAGTATTTGAGAGCTTACACCTGTGGCTTTCATAAGAACTATGTTTTTTATTTGTGCAAATCTTCATCACAATATTTAAAACACTGAACAAACTATAACAAACTATAAAATATAATAAAACCAATAAAATAAATAACAAGTCTCTATCTACATAACATGCACAACTCAAATGGAACAAAGAGGCCTAATAAATAAAAGTATAAGCTCTGCACTGGAGAATAACAAACATTTTTTCCTTCTCTGGAACAGGTGGCAGGCATGATAAAGTGTCCGTTCAAATAAAATAAAAAGAAACATAAAAATATAAAAAATAAAGTGTCTTGAAGTGTTACTATGGCATCTGCCCTAGTATAAAGTGCCAGTAAAAGAACAGCTATGAGCCCGGAAATGGTCGGAAAAGTAATGAAAACTACAAAATGACGTATCCGCTTTCCCGGCCTGAAGGGTAGAAATGCGTAACAGCGTCCCCGGTTTTAAAGGTTAAAATGCGCACATGCTGTCCCGGTTTAAATGGGTTAATAAATGAATAAGAGCAAAGTTGTGAACTATTAACTTTTAAGAGTATGTCTGTGACGTTAATGTTAGTTCAAAGACAATATTTTACAGACAATTGTCCAGCGTGTTTTTCAAGGCAGTTTTGGAGTAGCAAACCCCCCCCCTCCAAATTTGCAGGTGGATCACTCATAGAGGAATGCTTCTGGAATAAAAGAGAAGTACAGACTACACAAATGACTATTCTATGTAACTCTCTAAAGATATTTCTCTAAACCTTACTGTTTCATAATTATTATAAGGCTCTGTGAAATTGATGACAGCTTATATGCTTTTGACCATACTAGCTGAGGAATGTAATTTGGGATGTTGGGTTGCATTTCCCTTCTTCCCAATTGGTGTTAAGAATTCCTGCTTTCCTCAAAATGCACTGTACAGATGGGTCAGAGTTTTCATATATAATAGCACTCAGTGTCCCCTTCATATTTTATTTTATAAATTGTGAACGTTGCAGTGAAAGCTGTGGACGCACATTTTGAAACCCCTTCTATACGTATGCAGTATTAATGAATGAGACCCCTCATCTTCATCAAGAACTTCTGAAGTTGTGCAGGTAAAATCTGGACTATATTAACACTGGGAGCGAAAAAATGTTTAAAATGACACCTCAGTTTGTGGAACCTGGCAGCTAACATTATGCAGGTCCTTTGAGTACGGTTATTCTGTGGACGTCTTGCAAATATTGAATACCGAGCCAATTTTACCTTGGTCACTTAGTCTAGCTAGACACCATTATGCTCTTACTTTAAAATGCGGGCCAAGGTCTTGTCAAATTATCATCCACCCCTACAGAAGTCTCAATTGACAGGGTTGTGGTGCAAATGACAGCACGAGTTTTCTCATTTTTAAGCAACCAGTATCACTGAATTTGAAGTGACAATGTTGGGTTTTTTAGACGACTAATACAAGTTTCGCGTAAAATGTAGCCAGCAAGCTGGTTACCCTGAGTAAAGTTTAGAAATTGTGAAGGCCAAAAAGTGAAGATATGATTTTGTTTTCACGCTATAAAAAATATTTTTTATATTTTTATATTTAATGTAATGCCTGATGTGGCATGGGTCATGCATATACCTTGCATTATGTTTCTGAGCTTTTCAATCTGTAAAATAAGGAAATAGGCCCAAAATAGGAGTAGCCCCATTCTTGTCATTGCATCTGCTAAATTCATACTCATCGCGTCATCATCATGGTTGTGCAGATAACCAAATCATGCATTATGATCTCATATTACTGCATTTTGTGAGAGATGGCTCATGATTTTTACTTTACTAGCTAGTGCATTTGACTGCCCATCAATGCAGTGATACTCGTTAAAATAGCATAGTAATCACAGATATGATTGATGACAATATCTCCAGGGCAACATAAATAAACTCGCAAGGTTGAGCAAGTGTATCGAAAGACAAAAAACAATCTTAATAAACGCTTTGTTCGCTCTGTTAATATTGTAAAAACACACAAATATAACCATCAGAAATGCACTTTACATAGCTGAGCTGGGGGAAAACAAACAAAAAAAAAAAAAATCAATACCATTACTTTATACTTCATGCCTACTTCCATCTCCTGTATAGCATTACATTCCCTCTTACACATACTTAAAATCACTTCACTTACAATCATTCTAAGAAAGTTGGCTGCTTGCCAATTAGCTGAGATTACCTTGCGAATGTCAAGTAATGCTTATATTAGCTAGGCTGTTGGAAAAAATAATTAACACTTTGAAAAGTTATGATGTTAGTACAGTCTATATAGGGCAGCACATCAAAATACTGGTCTAAATACAACTAATGTGGGACGTTTGGCAGCCCTGTGTGTTTAACATAAGAGCAGCACAAGCAGCATTGTTTTCTATGTATATCTTGCACATCAGCACCATGTATCCATCAATGTGACTTAAGCCCATACTACTTCCCCATGTACCCACCTGTTCTTCATCTACTCTGACACTCGTTACCCTGATCAGTTGTACTCTCTGGCGGTCTTGGGTATTCGGGCTTATACACATATCCTCAATTTCTATTACAGCCAGAGTCTCACTCATATTTCTACTGAGTGCCGCACTGGGAAAGCTTGTGTTTTCATCCTGTAGGCTGCTGCCACGAATCAGCAATATGTCATCTCATTCGGTGCGATAAGTTGCATTCCCCATAGGGTGAAAATTTGCGAAATCGGTCAAGTTAATTACATATTTTTCTATTTTTAGAAAATTTTATTCCTTTATCTTTAAGTGTAGCCTTTCCTATTTTGCGTATTCCGACCAACATTTAAAAAGTTGCGGACCACCGCAGGTTCCCTTTAAAGGATCTGCTGCTAACATGTGGGAGCTTGATACCACTGGGTACCTCCAGAGGTCTTGTACAGAGCATGCCTCAGTAGGTTGGAATTGTTTTTACGGTATGCAGCACACTAACAGCATATTAGTCAGGTGGTCATAATGTTTTCACTCATTTGTTTATTCATACAGGGGTGAAAAAAAAATATCCATTAGTTATTTACATCTGAAAGGAATGCCTCAAGTGCTCCAGCTGTAGCTGGTTGGATACTCACTGTATTCATCGCTCACACTAAACTTTTTCTTTCTTTCTGAGAAACATTTCTGTCAAAAAACATTAGCTTTGGCATTTATATATCATTTTAGTTCATACAATTCAGAGTACGCCTTGTTTTAGCTTTTATTCTTGTCTTAGCTTTCATTCTAAGGGAAAGCATTTTTTGAACTACAGACCATGGCAATACGTTACATTGGGAAATGATTGTTTCATTAATGCCTACATTATTCACCTATAACATGGTACAAGTGCTTCTTTAATTTTTTTGTATCAATGTGTTGTTCACATATACTGAGTTGTTGTCCAAAGATGGGAAAAGGCCTCCTGACCCCAGAATTTTCCACTGTGCTATGACCATCTCTGTCTTTGTTTGATGTATGCAGATGTTTTGCTAGTACCAGGAGTGTTCCCACCTGCATCCTGACCACCCCTGCCATGTTTGTCGTTTCAGGTGGGATCTGCATCGCTCAGTCCTTGAAAATTCCTCATGACCACAAGCAGGCTGATTTTGACAAGATCATCCGACACTTGCTTGACACTGTTCATGCGAGGGCAGTCATCATCTTTGCTAGCGATGAAGACATTCGGTATACACATACGCTCTCCTGCAGGGTGCCACACTCAGCTGTACTGAAGGGCAGCAGAAACTACAGCACTAAAAATGAGGCCTTGGGATATTTCAGCTCATCTTTCACGTAGCCCTGAAAACAATATAAAACAAGCTCCATGCCAAGAAGAACGCAGTAAAGAAAATGAGTTCATAATTTTCACTCTGTAAACCGCAGAAAGCGGCAGGGTATTCACTCTTTACATTTGGTATGAAGCAAAGGTTTTTTAAAAGCATTTTCCTTCCCACAATAATCAAGAGTTTGCATAATTATTAAAAAGCAAATTACATTTGGGTAATTACTGTTCGCTCAATTTGATGTTTATTAATATGCTTATCTCAAGAGAACCATATTCCAGGTGGGATGATGGCTTCTCAAATATAAGGAAGCAACAAATAAAGCCAGGTTTTTTGTTTTTTTTTGAAAACCTTTGAAATATATTGTATTCTGGCAATTAATACTCAGACTGTGATCCTGCAAATAAACCAGAAATAGATAAGGAAATAGTGAATAGAATATTGTTTTTCAGAAGACTTTTTTTCTCTTTTCTTATACGCTTATACATTATTTTTCAGGGGTGTTCTTAATGCCACTAGAAGGGCAAATCGAGTTGGGCATTTCCTGTGGATTGGGTCAGATAGCTGGGGAGCCAAAAACAGCCCCATAAATGGTCTAGAAGATGCAGCTGTGGGAGCCATCACCATCCTTCCCAAACGAGCAACCATAGAAGGTACGGCTTTTGTTATAACTATATTAATTCTTGTGCCACTACTATTCCCACTACGACTCCTAATACTCCTGGAATAATATTATTATTAATAATAATTATTATTATCATCACTATAGGCGGTACGGTGGCACACTAGTTAGCACTGCTGCCTCACAGCAAGAGTGTTGTGGGTTTGAATCCTGGGGCTTTTCTGTGTGGAGTTTGAATGTTCTCTCTGCATTCGCACGGGTTTCCTGCCAGTACTCCAGCTTCCTCCCACCGTTCAGAGACATGCATATCAGGCTAATTGGAGACACTAAATTGCCTGTTGGTGTGAGTGTGTGTGAGTGAATGGTGTATGCGCCCTGCGATGGATTTACATGGTGTCTGGGGTGAGTCCCTGGCTTTCACCCATATTCAGCTGGGATAGGCTCCAGTTCCCTCACGACCCAGTGAGGAAGAGGCGGAGTAGAGAATTGATGGATGGATGGATTATTATTATTATTATTATTATTATTATTATTATTATTATTATTATTCCCTCCTATGGCAGTTGTGACAATATACGTTGTGCGGGGATCCAGTCGTGGAGTTCAAAGACAGTTCACAGGTTAGATTTTATTTAAGGTTAATGTTGCAAGCCCAACACATGGACTAAGTACAACGAGCAACAGTTGAATCTAAGTGCCCTGAAGCCCTCCCATGTACATGCCAAAAAGCACTTAATGATTCACTGCATTTGTATCTGTTTCCTGCATTTGCTCCTTTTGTGGATGTGTACATGATTATATACAGGATCTTAAAAATTTCTGCCAGGCGGCTAGGGAAATGTGTGCTTTTAATGCAGGAATATAGCACCTGGTACTGAACCAGAGGAAGTTGAAAATGTATTAGAGGAAAGCTGGTCTGGAACGAGTCACAGCTCGTATGGTTATTCAAGCCCCATTCGAATAAGCATTTTATTCCTCCACACTCCCCACCTCCCCCACCCCCACACGAAACCCAGAAGGGGTCTTGCAGTCTGTACCCCCAAGCTGCGATAATGTGAACGCCTGGGCCTACAGGTGGCAGGTTAATAAGCAGTTTCCTCATTGATATTCACAGTGACAAGGTTTTTTTTTTTTTTTTGGAAAAATTTAATGAAATGGTAGTTTTGTTGGGTGCCGGGGGGGAAGGGGGACGAGGGGTAGGGCATGCAGAGTGCTCTGGTTGGGGGCTCTGGACAGAGACTCTGTGACAAAAAGGCACCTGCTGTCCAGCCTGCTGTGCTGAAGTCCCGTGCAAAGTCAATTAAATTTACAACAGAAATATCAGACCTCACTCACGGGGTCTGGCTCCTTTTCCTGACTCCATTAATTTTCATGACTTGCCGTGAGTAGCGAGTGACTTTGCATATTTTGATATTTAAGACACAGTGGGTTTGAAGCAAATTCAAATAGTTTACCATCTTCATAATTAGCTGTTGTCACTGCTGCCTTATTTTCTTTTCTGTTTTTATAGCCTGTGATGAAACTCATTCTGAAAATGTAATTAGATGGTATGACATTGTATTCTTGGTAAACTACTCCACGCAATTCTGAATAGAATTGGGGGGACTACACCAAACACTTGTCTGTGTGTCAGGGAATCTTTTATATTACCACCTTAGTTCTATTGAAATAAAATTATATTAATATCAATTACTAGTTGAGAAAAGGAAGCACCAAAGAATACTCTCTAATTTATGGTTTGTTCTGAAGCCACCCAGCTTTCACAGAACTCCACAGCTACAGCTGCCAACAAGCAACATAGCAAAATAAGACAGCATTAATCGGAGCATCTTAACGTTCAGCATTTGTTTTCAACATTAACTTTTATGGGTACAATTCAATGAGAAAGAATTGTGGGTGTTTTTTTGTTTTTTTTTTAGCAAAATGACTAAACTGTGATTAAAATTAAACTACCTGGAGAATACACATGCAGAATGTAATTAAGGAAACTGTATCCCTAGTGAGGATGAAGCGGTAGAGATGATGGATGGATGGATGAAAGGATGAATGAATGGATGGATATTTGGTCATGTTCTTAAATAAAAACAAACTACTGACCATCTGGGATTGCACCAGCTGCGAAAGCGATGGTGGTATTGTTTTCAGTAATGGCAGTCCTCATTATAATGTGTTCAGTGAGCACATACTCAGACAATACCCATCATCCAAGTCAGCCTTCCTTTTTATCTTAACTGCCCACCTGTAATATTTAGCAACTAGATCTTAAAAGGTTGCGATGCTATTCACAAGAATTGTCCATGAACAAACATACCCATACACATATTAACTCCCACAAAAATACTCAAAACACATAGTTTTAGAGTAGTTTCCCCGTAGTTTGCCCTGATCTCACACACACAAATCCCCCCCACACACACACACACATATACACACACACACACACACACAGAAAAAAAAACACACATGCACAGATCAACTGCAAACAATACCAGCACAGGTATCTTGGCTGGTAAATACTGGAAATAACAGCACATTCCTTGGGCATGCCCAAATACTACTACATATGAATGTATGTACAGATTTTGCTTTTGTACCTACTACTTAACTGCCAATAAAGTATGTACAATGTATATGTAGCAGCAGTGTGTGCACAAAATCGGACATACTATACGGCCACCATCTAGCCCATCTCCGGTCCTGGTTTAACCAGGGCGTAGCATGATCTTCCCTGAGTGAAAATTTATAGACACTAATTTACCTCAGAATTCATGGCATTTCTTAATGTTTTTCAATAATACAAGCTATGACAGCACTCTTGTTAATTTCATATATTGTCTATTGCATGTGTTGTTTTCAGCAAAGAGCTATCGCCTCCTCTGTTGTCATGAAAACAGCCTGTGATCTCAGTGCCAGTGGCCTAATGGGATAGCGCAGTGTCTATCAATTGCATACAGCAGAATTCTGCTGAAAGCAGCAGGCCACCCGGGTATCGTTTGCATAGAGTTTGATCCATACAGAGGTTTTGGACATACTACAAATTTCAAATGCAAACATATTTTTGCCTATTGTATTGTAAAGGTGTGTCGGTTTTCAGAGGCGACCATCGTAAGTTAGGAATGAAAATATTAGACTTTGTTAACAAATTGGCTGATGTTTCACTTGAATCCAGTTTAGTCTGAGTGGTATTTCTTATATTTCTCTCATAAGTCAGAGACAGGGATGATTGATAGTTTGCCAGCAATAGAGGATGGAGCACTGCTGCAGTCCCCCTCTGTTGAATTTCTCTCCTTGGTGAGGGTTTTTTCTACTAAGGAACAACAGAATGGTTCCCATCGCGTGAACTCTCTTCTACACACAGTGCCTATGGCTGGATACTGCCCATCTGCATGAAATTATTCAAGAGACAAACCAACCGAAGTAAAAAATGGAGGAAAAGGAACAGGAGTCTTTCACAGCTGTTTGATTATTTAGATCTTTTCTTCTCTCTTGCACTGAGGTGCTTATTTGTAGCCGTGTGTCACTGTGAAAGATGGCTGGGGAGGCTTGGGAGAGAGTGGTATCAGCGGACACCATACAGCTCTGTCCCATAATCTCTTAAAGCGCATTTAGTCCAGCCGGGGAATTGACCAAAAACAAACAAAAGCATTCATACCTGCTTTGTCCACCAGCATGTGTGCCTTTGAGCCCAATAAGTGATAAATGCGTTGGTCCTCAGCTGTGCATGTATTTGAACATGTTTGTGTGTGTGTGTGTGTGTGTGTGTGTGTGTGTGTGTGTGTGTGTGCGCGCGTACCTGCGTGTGCGTGTGTGTGTGTGAGTGCATGCTTGCGTGTGTGTGTGTGTGTGTGTGTTTCACTGAGTGGGTGTGTCAGCTTCACATTTATGCACTTTACAAAACGGTTCTAGTATACGCCAACACAAGCACCCACAAAAAAATAGTTTTCGCTTACAATTCCCTTCCCTTTGACATCTGACTCATAGCTGGTAAGAAGCACTTGTAAGATGTTAACTGCCACTCAGGTTTGTAATCCTGTTCATTAGCATTGTTTGGTGAGTTTGTTTGTAACTAGAAGATAAAGTATACATCAACGAAATTACTGTAATCTTATCTACATTCTGAGAGTATGAATTACATGCTTAAAAGCAGACTTCGAAAGCACAGAACAGCTGCTTAGACCACGCAGAGAACTGTGACGCACTGAAAAGTCCCAGATGCAGAGCTGGATAGTTTCTAGTTTATTCATAATGGTAAGGCTTCAGCCACACAATGGCCATTATCACCACGTATTTTTTATAAGTTCTTTTATCTGAACCTTAATGACCCAGAGACTGCAGTGAATGATTTGGATTGGTCTTTTGTGTTCCCTTTAGTAAAAGGAATTACAGATGGGATTTTTGAGCTTTACCATTGTTGGTGGTTCTTCACAAATTATTGCCCATCCATGGAAAATTTTAATAGACCAGATGACTTTTATGTACGAAGCATTCTCGTAAGTGGGACCTACTTGTGCTGACCTCTACAGAAAAAGGCTATGTGGGTGTAAGGTTTAAGGCAATTTGTAGATTGATTATCACTGTATCATGACACCATATCCCCCCACTTAAAACCAGGAAAAAAATTCTAAACACTCAAGTTTACAAAATGCTTGGCTAAGTCTCAAGTCTCATGGTATCCTCTCACATGCTCCCTCTTGATGGATGGGATGTTCTACTCAGGTTTGCCAAGTATCTTCAATAGAATTAGAAAGAGAAGGAGATGGGTAAGAGTCATGGTACGATAAGTTAGCCTCTCTTACCTCTGCTCCTCCATCTGAATGTTTTATTTCCTTTGTGATTTCCATGAGATTTCCTGTCTCGCTAGGTGCTTCCGCATGGGCCAAAATAAAACTGGCACATTAAATTGTGGCTTTGCATGAACAGCCACAGCTATTACTTACACCCTTGAGGATTCCCTACTCTGCTTCAGCAGAACTCCTTTAAGTGAAAATAGGATATTTTCTGAGAACCAGAACTGCTGACTGAAACCAAATCTCATTTTAAAAGTATACATACATAAACCTAAATGGAATGTTGTAATTTTCAGATCTATATTATTTATCTATAAGATGGTTCATGCTTTGAGCTAATCATATTATTTGAATAATATAATAAAAAAGCAACTATGAAAAACGTTGGTGAATCCATTTTACAATCATATCTCAATTCAGCATCAAAGTTCACTCACTCATTTTCTATCAACATACCCCTGAACAAAAAAAAAATTACTCATAAAACTTTTCAATAAGAAACACCAAAATTATCAGAATTTGCTGCCACGATACAATCACAGAGTGATCAACCTGGTTGTACTGTTTGCTCTGCTGAGCAATTAGAATGTTTTCCACATAGTAGGTTGATGGTGACCTTTGACTTTAATTTTAAGCTGCTGTACTTGCTAATACAGAGTACTTACCAGGTGCTTAATGTATGGCACCCATAATAAGCAAGCACTGAGAACTACTGAGGTGATTTTTTAGGGTGAGGAACAGCCTCTTGCTGCTTTTTAGAGAAAAATATAACATTTAGTGTCACAGTGGGCGGGGAGATGTCTGCCCACACGGATAAAGAAGAACAGTGATTGCTGTTCTCTCCAGTGATGTCAGAAACCCCATGGGGTGGACAGACAGTCTTTAAACCTGCAGTCACTCGAAGGGAGGACATTTTCTGTTACAAGCACAATTTACAAAAATAACCACCGGCTGGGGGATACAGTTTACGTGGTCTGGACCAATCCAGTCTTCAGGGGCCAGTCTTAAAACCTCATTTCACTAAATATCTTTTTTCTTTTTTTTTGTGGTGGCAGAAATGCTTTTTTGTTTCTCTCTGACACCCTAGCCCTGCAAAAC
Organism: Gymnothorax javanicus; assembly: GCA_029692085.1. Classification (NCBI taxonomy): domain Eukaryota; kingdom Metazoa; phylum Chordata; class Actinopteri; order Anguilliformes; family Muraenidae; genus Gymnothorax; species Gymnothorax javanicus. The sequence continues at coordinate 53,704,708 of CM056202.1, forward strand.
CTTTATTTTTTCCAGGGAATGATTCTTTATGTTTATATGTATGACTGAAATTAGAATGCCTCAAAAAAAAATTCAGATCAGCCGACTTGATTAAGTTCATGGTTCTTCTGTAAAGTATTGCATTTCCAATCTGATCCAAAGTTGGAATGTCTAATTATACCTTGACCGTGCACAAGGATGCTCTTATGCAAGTTATCTTGCCAGCTCTGGAGAGACTAGACAGTTCAAAGGTTCTCCTCCTGGACAGCACCCATAAATTTTTGCTATTTTATATTATGGTCACAGTCCCAGAATCAGAAGTGAGAGAGGAAGAAATCTAAACATTTTCTTGTCTTGAGAACAAACCACAAGCACCCGGATGACCAGTAGGAGGCGTCAGCGTGAGGAACAATGCTAAGCTAATCGACTGTATCCTCTTCATATCTCTGAGCAGCTTGACGCCAATTATGTGCAGCTCTCATGAGATGCCTGGCCAGAGTTGATAGTGAAACGGCCAGATTCGATCTGACACAGCGGTGGTTGCTTTTGCACTACAAGCGGTGCCTGTATAAAGAGAGCCAACCAACAGCCTGAGTTCATGTTTCCTTGAATTGCAGCACTGTTGCATACAGTAAGCTTTTAGATTTTAACACCAGATCTCAAACAATTCAAATGGCAGGCTCCACAGAAAGAATATTAAAACACTACGGGGGCCACATTGTTATGTTCAGTACATAAAACTCGCAGTGCAAAAGGAGGACTGATGAGGGCAGACTGGTGTGTACCCAGTCTGCATGAAATGAGTGCCTTATTTACTAAGACCAGCTAATTACACAGTCAAAGAATGCGCCTGCCTACACATAGTTTTGAGAATAACTCAGAACATGCACTGCTCAAAAACTTCTCATTTTGTAAGATGGATATCTTTTTCAGATGTGGGAAATTGACATATGACTTACAACCCCATCCCTGAAAAAATTGGGCCACTGTTAAAAGTAAATAAAAAACAGAATGCAAAAATGCATAAACAGAATTAAACTCTATATTTAATGGAAAATGGCACAAAGACTACAAAACAGATGTTGAAACTGAGAAGTTTGTTAATTTTTGAGAAATATATGCTCATTTTGAATTTTATGCTACCAACACTTTTCAGAAAAATTGGGACATGGGCTTATTTACTCTGGCATTGTATCACCTCTTCCAGTGGCGGCTGGCCTATAGAGGACGCTAGGGCATATGTTTTTATTTATTTATTTATTTATTTATTTTAAATAAAAAAAAATCTAACATTAGTGATGATTACTTAAGTATGAATGTGTTAAAAATTAACAATAACGAATATTGTGTAAAATATAAATAAATATGTTCAGTGGAAGTGTGGGAAATGAGCGTTCAGGGGCGCTGGAAACAGTGCCTGTGAAGTTGCCAATAAAGGACTGTTGCTGGGGTTTGATGGGAGTATAGCCATGTAAATCTGGCCAGTCAGCTTTGTCAGAAATAATGTCCGAAGGGCGATTCTGATGGCGCCCAAGCCCGTTCGCAAGCACTGTATACATCTGTATACAGCAGTATATGATGAAATCACCAAATTCCTTGCAATTTTACATTGAGAAACTTTATTCACAAATTGTTGAACTATTTGCCTATGCTGCCCTTCAGAGAGTGGTGAAGCCCTCGCAATCTTTGCCTTTGAAAGACTCTGCCTCTCTGGGATGCTCTTTTATACCCTATCATGTTACTGACCTGTTGACAATTAATCTAATTAGCTATGAGATATTCCACCAGGCGTTTTTTTTTGGCATGAACTTTTCCAGTCTATTGTTGCCCCTGTCCCAACTTTTTTGAAACATGTTCCTGGCTTATGAGGAAAACTCTTTAAAAAACAAAAAAATTTCTCAGTTTCAATATTTGATATTTTATACTTATACTATTTTCAATTAAATATAGGGTTATAAATGATTTTGCAAATCATTGCATTGTTTTTACCCTCACCCCTGAAGGAGGAACGTGGGTATTGTAATCGGGTCCGCCTGTTTGTCTGTCTGGCTGTCTGTCTATCCGGATGCATATCTTAAAAACTGTTGGCACGATTTACATAAAGCTTTGACTGCAGAAAGGTCCTACCTGTGGCTCGGTCCTCCTCTAACGTTAGACTGCTAGGTCAAAAATCAAAGTCACAAAAAAATCGCAAAAATCGCGAAACTCCCTATCTTTAACATGGGGCGAAATTTCAAAAAATCATCTATCCACCAAAACTTATTAAAATGACTTAAAATTGGATACACATATATAGGGTGGCAAAATCTATCATCAGACCAAGTTTCGTCCGAAATCTGATCCAGACTGCAGATTTGGTGCCATTTTAATTTAACATTGAAAATCCCATTTAACTTATATATTTTACAGTAAATCAGCCTGGAATAAAGATACTGCCTTGAAATGTTCAAGTTAGAGGCACAGTACCATTGCTTATCAACAGCTGATAGATGATCCGGAGCAGATCTTGCTGAGAAAGCTGGTGAAGTTGGGGCTGTGTCGCCCTCAGTCATGGCTACCAGAATACAGCAAGTATGTTCTGAGAACTTGCATGTCAAATGATATATTTGAAGAGAACTTGGAGCCATGCATTCGTCATTGGAGTGAATGGATGCAGAAAGCGACAGTACATTGGATAGTATACCGGACTGCAGTTGCTATGTCTGTATCATATCCCTCCCAGATCAAACTATCTAATTGTCATGATATTTTGTCCGTGGTCTGCCCGTATATGCATTCCTCCTTCCCTCGTCTCTCCATTTCATGCTTGAGGAAATAAAGTCAAGAATGTCCAATTTGTCCGCCCATATTACTATGGACACATACATCATATGGTGGAGCCGCCGTAAGATTTAACCCCCCTCTTCTCCCCCCACAACAGATTATCAATGACATTTGCCTCTGACCCTTGGAATCCAAAATTCAACGACAGTGACGTCATACGCACGGTGCCATTTTAATTTGTGGCCGCTTCCCCCACTGTGAAAATGTAATAAATTTGCAATGCAAAATAAAAACAAAGACATGTCAGAAAATGAAACAAATGTCAAAGGGGCGAGGGTTTGCAATCTCTGATTGTCTTCTTTATTTATATTTTACACACCGTCCCAACATTTTGTGAAACTAGGTTGTAACAGTGTATCCAGCACCATGGTCAATGAATGGCCAAATGTGGATTGATATTGTTCGTGGTGAGAAATATCTGTTGAGATGATTCTGATTAGAGGTAGTATAAAAGTGAAAGTTGACTTCTGAAATGTTCAGTGGGGGACATCTTTTATTTTGCTCAGAAGAGTTTTTTTTTTATTGTTTTTCTCTTCACAGAAGTCACCAGTTTCCATCAATAAATTCTTTGGGTCCCATCTTAGCATTTCCACATCTTTCCCCTTGATTTTTGTCCACAGTTTTGAAAAGTATACTTTAAAGAACTTTGCTGTAAGAACTTTTGCTGTAATTCAGCAATCCAAAAACAAAAACTTTACAATGGAGACTACAACTCATACCAACTGTGATGAAAAATAACAAACACACAGCAACCCAGTTTTTATTCAGTAGTAAAATAGGAGAATGCTTTAGCAATGTTAAAGCTGCAAAGTGCATTATATTCATATCATATGGAAACAATTACTTGCACTTGTCAATCCATGCATTTGCACCAATTGTTCGGAGACTTCAAGCAGCTTACTTTTATGACAGGTGCAGATTTTATTGGGATTTCAGTGTTTTGCTGTGCATGCAATCTAAGTGATAAAAAAAGGGTTTCTGCCCATTCTTTTCTGTGATTTTTAACCCTTTAACTGCCTCAACCTTTTGGTTGAGCACATTTTGAGTTACTGTATTTAATTGAAAGATGTGTTGAACTTAAGTAAACCTGATTGAGCCATCTCTTACACTTGGTTGAGGCGTGTTATGCTTAAAGAATCCCATCAGTTCATTTCAACAGACCTTTCAATCAGATACAGTGGCTCAAACTGTGCTCAGCAGGCAGTTAAAGGGTTAAGGACTTCTTGTATCTGGAAATTAACTCTCTTCTGTTTGATGATATTTGGGTTGGGCATTTGAATTATTGTGCTTGATAAAGGATCTTGCCATGCAGTGCACCTTCAATGCAAACGACTATAAATCTTGCTTGTGTCTATTTGCTTTGCCTGCTCTTTATGGGCAGAGAAATTTTATACATTAATTTACCATAATTAATTGTGCAAATATATGTAAAATCAAAAAAGTATATAATCAGCAACTCACATCCCCTGTTAATTGCAAAATGAACTCTTGAAGGCATATGCATTAAAGAGAGAGGCACTCCTTAGTGTGACTCAAATGGTTGACAGGTAGCTCCCATACACCTGTTTCATACCTGAGAGGCATATTCGTCTTAGTGTGCAGAATTAATCAAATCTCAGTCTAAAAATATTCAAAGAGTTAATCTAGCCCAAAGTCCCAACATCATTTCAGGAATTCAATGCCATACTGTCCCTTATAAAGTTGGCAAAAAGATTGAGAAAAAACAAAATGACAGTCAGAAATGACAATTACAGTGAAGTAATAAAACATGAAAATATTTTCCATTTTTCAAATGCTTCCACTTTTATTTGAGTATATGAAGTTGCCATGCGGTCATACTACTCCTCAAAACAGACTATGTGAGAAGGTGAAGATAAATTTGAAATGTCATATTTTTAACAAATTGAGGCATATTTATTCAGGGCAAACTGCTCACGGCCATTTAAAATTGCAGTTTGTAGTTTATGCAATTTAATTTCTCTTTTTCATTTGTGGCTTCAGATGTAATAAGTTTCTAAGACAGGCCTTGAGGCAATCAATCCCTACTTTCTATCTTGCCTATTTTCATTTTAATGAGGTCACTTGGAAAAACTGGACGACTTTGCTTACATAGTGTGAGTTTGCTTCATATGCCTTTCATCCAAGACGCATGCAGAGCCCTAACTTTTTGAAGACACTAACATGTCCAAAACTTGGTGTTGTTTTCCTGGAAATTATTCCAACTTTCTTGCTGCAGTAATTGTACAAAAGAGAATTTTCATCGCACATAAACATTTGTGGCAAAGGTCAGTGCCATTTATGCCTTTAAATTAGATTTGAAATGGTGTGAGCCAGGGGGTATCAAAATACTACTTGCTTTAGAGCAGGAGACAATTGATAAACTATAAAAAACTGAATAGGAGTTCCCTTTGGATTAATGTGAAAGGACAATAACATAGCTAGTTGTCATCCCCATTCCAGTCTGCACCCCCTCACCAGACTTTGGAACCTTCTTGCATCCACTTTACACTAAAGACTGGCTTATTCTTGCATGGTCTTTTTTCAGTTTGATTCACGCCCTTATTTGAACCATTTACTTTCATCAGTTTCTTTTTAAATTCTTGTTTTGTGTACAAACCACTGAGCTCATGCAAAGCTCTATTGTGGGGTTATATTTAGCAAGATGAACCTTTGTTCATTAATAAACCTTGAGCACTTTCATTCACTCCTGCTTGAAAATTCTCCTCTGTGGACAAAAAAATAAATAATGAGCAATAAATAAATAAATAAATAAATAATCCTACGTGATTTCCACCTGTAATCAGACTGCAGATTTCAGTTTTCCAAATAGATACCTACACTGCCTCCAAGAGGAAATTCTATGTTCAGTGTAGTCATGGACATCCTGGAGTATAGACATGGGCAATGCATGTAGTACGTGTCACTTCAATAATGTAAACCACTAGAATGGAACAGGATCAAAGTGATTGTTCGAAAAGCCTGCAAGCTGCTAAACTTGTAGATCCTTCAGGGTTTCCCCTCATTGAAAATGCCTGATCTTAAAAACCTCCTCAAGGAATCACATGCTGCTGCAGATGACTCAAGGGGAGCATAGAAGACGCAGTAAAGTAACTTCAAAAGCTAACGCCAGATAGTCAACTAAAAAAATTGTTTTCCCACATCCGGGATAATGCTTTTCTCATGCAAAAATATTTTTTGCACCAGGGGCTTAATTAAATGGAGATATTACTGTATCATAAGTCAATCAATTATAATATGAACTCTACAGAAATGAAATGAGATTCAAAAATATTTTAGAATTTTCATCTATAAAGTTTTTGAACTCACTGAAATAAATGAATTGATCTGACAATGGATTTAAATTTATTGACTAATGTCTGATGATTAGGAATTTGTTATGATCCAGAAAAGGAACCAAATGCAGCGGCAGAGTACAATCCAATAGTAGGGTTTATTGATTGTAATATGATAGACAGTGGGATGGAGCCCAGACAGAAGGTAATAGCACAGTTGAGTTTAGATATAAGACGCAAGGCAGTGTGGGTGTAGCCAATGCCCTGCTAGTGGCTCTCTGGGATGACTGCCAGGAAGAATGCACACTTCCCCAGAACCGAACTGTCAGATGGCAGGATGGAGAAGTTTTGGAGGAACTCGTTCCCAATTGTGATTACTGTAGAAGGCTTGGGAGCGTCTTCCTAATCAACTAAGCAGAGGAATAAACTGAGAGTCGATTAAAAGGAATATGGTCCTAATCCTGGAGACCATGAGAAAAGCTTGGGAGCCCGTTCCTATTAACTAAACAAAGAACTGTTTAGTTAGATGGTAAATTACCATCATTAAAGATTATGTTAAACTTTCAAAAGACAAAGAGTTTTACTGGCAAATACTGACAGGTGCAGAAGTGCAGACAGCAAGTGTGTCAATAGTGCAACAATCCTGCAACGTGCAAACTCAAAGTAACGGGTATAAACGTGTCAAAACCCCTGTGAGAAAAGAGAAACATGAATACAACCCAGCTAGTGAAGACTGCGCGTGGGACATAAACCAATCAAACCAGACAATACTTCTAATAGACACACAAGCTGCTAGATGGGTGGAGACATGAAAGAGATTCACACAAGGGTTATGATAGAATTGACAAAAAGGGTGTGTAATCAAATCACCATTCATAAAGTCCTACCGACAGTTATGGTTTAAAATGGGAGTCAGCGAGAAGATGTCTTAAGAATCAGAATAGTACTGATATTTAGAACATTTGGATAAATTAGCACTCCATGCACTGGGGATCGATCTTGAATGAATTAATGAATACAAGTGATCCCACATGGAGTGAGTCATTATCAAATGAATGCCGATGCATAGGTAAATGTTTTTATCAAAAAAAAAAGTCATAATATTTATCCACCCAGGAAAAAATGTGCTCACTGATTTATTTATTTATGTATTTAGAGTCATTGCTGGAGTCCTTGGCATTTGAAATGGCATGCTCTTTTAATTGCATCATACAGGGTATGAAGTGTCTCCCTTCAGTGTTCTCTGCCAGCTTTTTTCATCCACACTGTTTACTTTTAATTCTGCTATTAAGATCTCAGCTGGAGTCGTTGCTTTAGTGCTGACCTCTGGCTGTGATTGTTTGTTTGGCTCCTTGTGTTTCATTTTCTGATGGTTGTCTGCACTGAGGTTTCAGAAGCCATAGCTCTGGGTTTTGTATGCATGATTGTGAATTAGCAGGTCCCCGCATACCACATTATGAATGCTTAAAGTGAACAATGATCATTTCTTAAGACAATTGTAATTGGGAAGCATTTGTCAATAACCACAGATGATGGCTGATATTACATAATAATACATATTTCTACCTCAAAACACTGTGGTTTTTGACAATTTCTCACTGGAATTTAGCAACTGAACGGTTTTGGATTTTTTCACGGCTATTAGCACAAATTATGAGAGTAAGTTCCAACTGGAGACACACAGAGGTTAAAGACCTGCGCATATATTGTGGTAATACCCAGTTCTATGAGCACAAAACACATTTTACACTACATAAATGCAATCATAAAAAGAAAATTTGTTATTTCCAGTTAAATCCACAGTTAAGCCAAGACAAACCACTAAAATAATGTTCCAATTATTTTGATGGAAATACCCTGGCACATACCCATTTCTCTCAGGAAAACAAATAAAATGAACAATCCTTGGGGGAAATTATTGCTTTAATATACCATATATGCTGAAATCCAACTGCATTTTTGTATACGCATCACATTACATTACATTCCTGCCTTTGCCTTCTTTCAATATAAAGCAAAACCAGATTATATACTATTTGTAATAGTGAAAGTAGAGCTCCATGAAATGATGTGCAGGCCTATTGGTCATTTTACTAGAGACCATCTGGAGATGAGATTTCAGTAGCCGTGCCACCTTTTTTCAATCCTAGATACTCACTCAAGTAACTTCAATCAATTTCCAGTTTATCGTTGAAAAGTTATCAAACAGACACACAGACAGGCTGACAGAAACACAGTCAGTATGATACTCAGGATGATATATAACATTGGTATCAGGATGTTTCCAGTGCAAAACAACTCAAATCTGGATGCTCACTCACATATACCCACACACGTACACACAACTGAAAAAAACAATATCTGCTTTCATTGAAACCATATACCTACCAGCTTTCATCAATTTCCAGTGTATCACTCAGAGGTTATCTAATGGAAAACTAGACAGACGGGCGGACACTCACTATGACACTCAGGATGATATATAACATTGATTTTGGGATGTTTGCACAGTAAAGCAACTGAGATCTGGATGCTTGCACCCACCATTTACCCAAAGCCACATAGCTACCACCCCCATTTGCAATCCCAAGCAAGATATTTACTCAAGCCATGTACTTGCCTTGTAAAGCAACTTAAATCTGGATGCTCACACATACTCAGATGCACACACAACTGAGACCAATAACAGCCCTCACTTTGCGGCCATTGAAACTCCACATGGTTTATTCTCAGGGGAAGTTGCTTTGTCTGTTGAACTAAGATATGTGAAACCAAGATTTGTTTGCTGGGTCATCAGACTTAACGAGGCAACATTGTCATTGTCTGTTTGTTTGTTTTTTTGTTTTTTTTTGGAATAATAAAATAAAATACTTATTGAAAATCATACCAGTTAATATGCATGTATGACAAATTTCTCGTCTTATTCATTTTTAATAAGGTGAGGTGATTCATTTGTCTGCAAGTGCGCTATTTAGGTTTTAAATTTACTATTGCTTTTAAATTTACTGTGTATACTGTGTTAATTACTGTTAACCTTAGTCCAAAACTAAGAAGGTTTGAAATTTTTCATTTAACCTCTACGTGCAGATGTAGATGCCGGCATCCACAATATACTGAAATTTAATTGCTAAATAATTACGTGATTGAATTTCCGAGTGACACAAGCATCTTGGTTCATTGAAATACTTTTTCCAGTCTGTGACGCAAATCCTGAGTTATAACGCCTGAATTAGGGTCAGGCACAGCTGGCAAGGATTAGATTTATTTGGCATTTTCATCATGGGGGAAAAGAATGCATATTGAGGCCACTTCTGTTTTGTGCTTGACCAAAAAAAAAAAAAAAAAAAACAACGTTTACATGAGTGCTGGTTTTTAGTTATATTGCAATTTCTGATGCACAAACAAGTAATTAAATTAATGAATGAAGTCCATCTGAATTTGAAGAAGAAATTTAAGTGTCACTATAGTCAGCTGTCTCAAGCTGTATTTACCTCTGATTTTTAGCAAAATTGCTGGGGCAGAAGATGTCTGTAAAAGACATTTTCATAAATGAGTGATAAATAAATTATAGGGTATTGATTCAGGGCATGGTGAGTGTTCATTACCTCCACACTCTGAACTTGAGGTGACACAGACTTGGTTTCAAGTATCCAGATGAATGAATTGCTGTCTGTCAGGGAGAATGACTCATCGAGCCCCTGCTTGTTCACAGCAGTGTTCACATTGTTCACTGCCATGCGCATAGTCAGTCTATTATTAATTTATCAATGACATTACAGATATTTCCTTGTCATTTCCCCACATGGAATAGTAAAAATCTGGGGTAAAATTATTGTATATTTGCTTGGCATAGTCCAATTAAGGATCAAGAGAAATCTCAGTTCCTCACAGTTGAAATTAAAAATATATATAAGTCAAAACAATCCAAGGTAAAAATGGTATTAGGAAAACTGGTATTTTGGTAATGTCAGTTCTTTGCATTCAAATAATTGTTCAAATCCTCACCTCAATTTCTCATTTCTCAGTTTCCCCTATCCCCAAAAACATACGGAATAAATTCTACTTCAAACTAAAAAGTGATAGCCTTGCATTTGCTTAGACAGCTTGAAATAAAATTAAAATTTTAAACCAATAATAATAGTAACAATTCCAGTTATATGTGCTCTGAAACTCCCTCTCAGCAGGGTACACTGAGCTCAGTGTTTGACAAATAGTAAAAAGGCAAGAAATTTTGAGGTTTTCGGTTTCTGGCCACTAGAGCTAAGGATAATGAGCTAAAAGGTATTTGCAAATACATTTAAAACACTTTCTCCATGGCAAAACATATTTGGTCCAGACAGTGAGTCTGTTGGTATAAAACAAAGTTGCACGCATGTCTTTCCAACTTTCCTGCCTGACCGAGATTAAAGCTAAAATATGAATGAACACAAATGCCATATTTTTATTTTTATTTTTTTAATTATGTAATCATGAGAAGTGTAAAATTCAACCAGGCTGAGAACACTGCTTGAAAATTGCTAAATTGCTCTGTACAAAAATCCATGAGACGTCAGCTCTAGAAGGGAAGTGAGTCTTGTCTGCAGTGCCCTTACATTCGCAGAGACCTACAACTGAACATTTGTATTTTTCATTTCTAAATTCAATACAAATCAGGTGCAGCACTTCCAACAACAGTAGTGAGGATGACAGAGAAAATGCTTTGTGTTCGGAGTCAGCTGAAATATCAGATTTGTCAGAAGATCGTGAAATTCAAGCTGGAATTTAGGCAGCTGAATAGGTCGTCCATATCATTTAGAGCCTGAGATGGAAGCAGGTTTAGAAACTCAACACATAAGATAAGATAAGATATGAGATACACTTTATTGAACCCCGTGGGGTAATTTGTCCTCTGCATTTGACCCATCCTATAGTTAGGAGCAGTGGGCAGCCGCAGAACAGCGCCCGGGGACCAACTCCAATTCTAAAGCCAGTTCCTTGGTCATGGGTACTGGTTGGAGTGTTCCTATGATGCATGTTTTTGTGGATGATGTCAAGATGATGCAAAAGAAATAATTATAATGTCATTTTTGGTACTATCCAGTCCAGAAAAGTGGGGGGTTATACAACCCGATTTCCAAAAAAGTTGGGACACTGTATTACATATAAATAAAACAGAATGCAATGATCTGCAAATCAATTAAAACCCTATGTTTAATTGAAAATAGTACAAAGGCACTGTATCGAATGTTCACAGTGGTAAATTTTATTGTTTATTGAAAAATACCTGCTCACTTTGAATTTGGTGATAGCAACATGTTTTAAGAAAGTTGGGACGAGACATTGAAAGAATGGAAAAGTTGCATGATGCTAAAAAAGGACGACTGGCAGAACTTCTCACAGCAACTCAGATTATTTAGCAACAGGTCAGTAACATGACTGGGAACAAGAAGTCTTTCATAAGTACATATGGTGAGGGCTTATCCACTCTATGAAAGACTGCATGGGGAAATAGTTCAACAATTTAAGAATAACATTTTCAACTTGCAAAGAAATTTGGGGATTCCATCCTCTATGGTGCGTGATATCATTAAAAGATTCTGAGAATCCAGAAAAATCTCTGTACACATGGGACAAGGCCAAAATACAATTTTGAATGGCTGGGATTTTCAGGTCCTCAGGCAGCACTCCATTAAAAACAGACAGGATTCTGCAGTGGAAATCACTGCATGGACTCAGGAACACTTCTGTAAGCTATTGTCAGTAAACACAGTTTATCACAGCCCCCCCCGAATGCAAGTTAAAACTCTGCCATGTAGAGAAAAAACCAAATATAAACAAGATCCTAAAACACTGCCTTCTTCTCTGGGCCCGAGCTCATTTCAAATGTAATGAGGCAAAGTGGAAAACTGCCCTGTGGTTTGACTAATCAAAATGCAAAATTCTTTTTGGAAATCATGGATGCCACGTCCTCTGGGCTGCAGAAGAGAGGTGCCATCTGGCTTGTTATCAGCAAGCATTTCAAAAGCCAGCATCCATGAAAATATGGGGGTGCATTAGTACACATGGCATGGGTAACTTGCGCTTCTGTGAAGACACCATTAATGGTGAACGATACATACAGCTTTGGGTGCAACATTTTCTGCCATCCAGATGCCTTTTATAAGGGAGGGCCTTACTCATTTCAGAAACACCATGCCAAACACCATTTTTTGCACGTATTACAACAGTTTAAGTCCAATAATTATTTTCAAGGGGTGTTCAGCACTTCACTAATTTGTATTTCACCATCCGTCATTGGAGTACAGTACTCGTATGACCACGGCCGTGTCTGTGGCGTAGCTCGCTGCAGCTTGCTTAGATGAACAAGGTTACATTACTGACATTTGACATTGTTTATTCTCGCTGAATTCATGTAATCGTGCATATTTCGACTTGCAAAGCTGCATCAACCTTCGCTATTAAATGTAGACTGCTATGCACACCAGCTGCCTGTCGCTGCCCAGTAATGTAAAACAAACGTGTAAGTACGGCGTGCAGCAATGAGATGGTAGTTTAAGATCATAATCTATGCAGCAAGTAAGCATGAAATGACTGCCTTTTATGTTCCACAAAAAAGAAAAAAAAATTATATCCACGCTGATGGACTTTAAAAACGTATAACCAGAATTGTAGCCCAACTCGGATTCAAATTTGTAACCATTTATTAACTTTACCCATAACAACAACTTCGACAAAATGTCAGATAACATCAACAAAAAAAAGAACGACAAAAGAATCAACAATGACAAGTTTAACAACAAAATCAACAACAAAGATCAACTCCAATCTCAGTACCGAGTGTGACTGCCACGTGCCTGCAACAAAGCCATCACTTGTCTTGGCATGGACAGCACCATTCTGTTGAGCTGTTGCTGGGGAATGGCCTGCCACTCCTAGAGAAGGGCTTCTTGGAGCTCCGCCCTCGTCCTGGGCGCTGGAGTGCGTTGCCAGACCCGCCGATCCAACAGATCCCACACATGCTCGATGCACTTCATGTCAGGGCTGAAAGGTGGCCATTCCATGACTCGCACACCATTCTGGGCCAGGAGCTGCTGGGTCACATGTGCTGAGTGAAGTCTTGCGTTGTCTTGGGTGAACGTGACCTCAGGGTGGTCTGTGATGTAAGGCACGACGTGCAGTCTGATGACAAGGTCACAGTAGCGGGCTGCATTAAGATTTCCATTGATTATGACCAGGTCGGACCTCCAGCCGTACCGAATGGCACCCCAGACCATCACCGAGCCTCCTCCAAAGCGATCTGTCTCAGCAATGCAGGCGGCCGCGTATCTCTCACCACGTCGTCTGTAGACCCTCTGTCTTCCATCATGTCGGTACAGACAAAATCTGGGCTCATCACTGAAGACAACATTCCTCCAGAATCAGTTGGGGACTCATCTCTGACCATATTCTTCAGCCCAGCAAAGCCTGGTAGCCCTGCGCCATGCATCAAGCTGCATTCCAACACATGCCCTGTGGGCTCTGATCCCTCGCTCTGCAAGTCGGCGACTCACTCTTCTTCTGCTGATCCTTAGTCTGTGGATTTCTAGGGTCTCCTGAGCCGTCCTGGTGCAGGTTCGAAACCAATCTCTCAGGTGGACGAGGGGGATCTGATTGTCCTGGGCTGGGGTCGTGACCCTAGGCTGACCAGGTCGGGGTCGATCATTAGTGCTTCCAGTCTCCTGGTACCGAGCCACAAGGTTAGAGATTGTGGGTTGGCTTACCCCAAAACGCTGGGCGATGCGATTTTGGGATGTTCCAGCCATCCACAGCCCAATGGCTTGATCACGTTGGGGTCTGGAAAGGCGAGGCATGGCGCACGTAGTATCTTTGAACAAATGCTGTCGGGTTCTGCCCTCAATGACCTCAAGGACTGTTTTAAGGCATTTGACAGCATTGCAATTGTGATCAGTGAAGCCGGACGAGGTTACATCACTAATTCCTCAAATCCTGCTCCACAGACACAAACCTCATGACCTCACGCACTGTCGTATCTCCTTACTCAAAGACAACTGCATATCAATTATGTAATCATCTAATTAAAGTTCCCCTAACTTAACTTTACTATTTCTGTCTGGTCAGACTTATAAGTTTTTAAAGTCCATCAGTATAGATGCACTTTTTTCGATATGCTGATTTTGCTGCAGTAAACTTCCCTTCCTGAGATGATGTATATGGTAACAAAATTCGCATTCGTGGCAAGTGAACATTTTTAAGGGGCGGGGCTTGGGAAGTTAGAAAGTACACACAAACTGGATAGAAATTTCCATTTTTTCCACAAAGTATTGATTTATCACATGCAAAAATATCAATCAGTATACACATTTACATGTAAAAATGAGCAAAATTATTTCAATAACATGGGACCTTTAAGGTTAGGATTCAGGGTTTGGGTAAGGCGATCGTGCTTTTAAAAAAGACAGTCGTGGCTTTTAAAACACAGTCGTGGGTTGCGTTTCCAAAGATTAAACTAGTGGAAGTGAAAACGGAACCCTGCTCTCCCAAGGGAAAGTCCATGATGTTATATGCTTAGCCGTCCTCCCCAGTCTCCAATAAAGTGAATTTTCTCACTATTTGAAGTTGTCAGTGCACTCTAAACATTCATGTACATTGTTGTTGCGTGCCTGCACTTTTGACTTTTCCAGTCAGTCCTCTTGTGAGGATGGTAAAACAGTACAACAGTAGCGAGTGAATTAAAATGAAATTCAAAATTGCAACCAATGGAAGTATATACTGCAATGCTGCATACCATAATTTGAGCAGCTGAATGCTTCTTATTATTTTCAGACTTTTACTGTTTGCTCCATTATTTGTAGTTTGAGGATTAAATGAGAAACTCTACCCTTGGGTTAAATGTTGCTGCTGGTGTCATCAATGCATGTTACAGCATAAGTCAAAGCCATTCATGGGCTCATTCAGCTTAAGTGGTATAACACAGATTATTTATTTAAGAATAAGTACGGAAAGAAATTTATAGTGTAGAAGGGAAAATTAGCATAAATAAATGAAAAGTGCTTGCATTTAAGGTCCATGTCTGAATGCAAACCTGGATTTTGCTGTTGGTCAATAGCACAGTTCTCTCATAGGAGGTCCAGTTTTGTGAGGACTGAGGACTGAATCTCAGTTTCTGGGTTATGTAAGAAAATTGAGTCTCTGCATTGTAACATGGTGGCCTGTTGTATTGTTACCTGTCTGTAAGATTGAGTATTTTCTCTATGGAGCTAATTAATGTTCTAAATTTTGCATTTTTCTCCCGTTATCTGACATTTTATATCAATTAACCTTTGAAATGTGCATGCAGAGATAGTTTGCAGCTCTATTTCAGTTTCTTTAATTGAAGTATATGAAAGGGGAAAATAACTCTTCAACATGATTGATCAAGCCTCTATGCCATGTTTCACTATGCAACCATGAAATTCAGGGCTGCTGACAAGTGGGGACAACCAGGTCAGAATTGGGCCCTCTTACCGTTAAGACATCTGCTGGAATAATTTGTCAAAATTTGTTTTTATTAAAAAAAGTAAAATGTTTGTGTCACATCTAATGCAAAGATGGTTTGGCCTATTACACCACATAAATTCAAAAGTTCTGTCTAATCACTGCCTACTCTTATGAGTGTATACCAAAGATGATGGAGCTTTGTGCAGCAGTGCAAGATGGCTGAGTTAACCGAAAATACATGCAATACAGTGTAGTACGAAATGGGGCTAAACCAGAGGTGGGCAATGAGGGCCGTATCTGTCCCTGGTTTTCATACTTACTTCTGGCCTTTAATAGTTTAATTATCTTAAGTAGCCAAACCACTAGTGAAATCAGACATTTCTGCCGCATTTCTTTAAATTATCATGAATGACCACCAAAGACTGTTCTTGTCTCCCCTAAATGTAACATTCTACTATAGTCTAATCTATGTGCAAATCTATGTATGTGTTTACAAACAATCAGCTCAATTAATTAGGGTAATTGATAGAAATAAAAACCTGCATACACACCGGCCCTCCAGGACTGGAATTGCCCACCCCTGGGCTAAACGTTCGCCATTTTAGTCAGCAGGTTTGGTGGTCGCATCGCTCGTTCTTTGGGCATTAGCAATTCTCACATAGTACCATCCATTTGCTTTCCAAACTACATCTGGGAGAAGTACCTGAACAAACTTGAAAAATGACAAACACCAATCTTACTTACTAAAATGACAGCGAGTCGCATCCATGCTCATACTCCATAAATGTGCAAGAGTAAGCCACCTTGAGCCACAGTGCATCCGCTGACCCAATTTCAGCCTATCTTTACCCAGGACTTGCCATCAGAGTTATTATAAGCCCTGCTCTTACTTCGCTTGAAAGTGCTGTACTTCTCCAAACCAGTTCCCATTTACGTTTTCTAATTAGCAACTTAATGTTAATTCATTCAGTTTTGAGGATCAATGTGTAGTATTACTGGTCATTTCCCCTCAGGTGGCATTATTGTTAATTCCAATAGTTAAAGCATTTTCCTATCCACAATAATAGTGACATAAAACATCAATGTTGCTCACAAAAAGGTGCGTTTTTAGCTTACCGACCCTATGGGCCGATAAGCTATTGTCGTGGTGTGGCGTCTGTCATCCGTCATCCGGAACATTTTTTATCTTTTTTTTTTTTGGCCTGATGAATTTTTGTGTAAATTTGCAGTAACATACTACTAGACCATATCTCCAGAAGTTTTTCTCGGATTTTCGGTTGAATCATTTTTGTCCGTTTTATGTGCCCTTGAAATTTTGGCTCCAATGTTAAAGATAGGACTGAGAAATTTTAAAAAATCATTTCTCAAAAACTGCACGAAACATTTTTTTCTAAATCAGGCAATCAACTTAGCTTGGTACCGTCAATGTACAGTGCAAGCGCCTTTTTGATTGAATTGACGGAAGTGGGTCTATTGGGGGCGCTGTACTTTATGAATAAGCAAGATGGCCTGTGGAGGCCAGATGGTTGCAGATAGAGGTGTAGTTTGTATTATCGACATATAGGAAGTCATATATGACCTATACATTGGCTATGTTTTAATTGAACTCAGATGACTTTGAAAGGTCAAACTTGAGGTCAAGGAAAATACTATCAATGTTAAAAGATAGGACTTGAAATTTAAAGAAATTATTTCTCAAAAACCACGTAATAATTTTTTTTCTAAATCAGGCAATCAACTTCCCTTGGTACCGTCATGGTACAGTGCAAGCGCCATTTGGATTGAATAGACAGAAGTGGGTCTAGTGGGGGCGCTGTACTTTATGAATAAGCAAGATGGCCTGTGGAGGCCAAATGGTTGCAGATAGAGATTAAGTTTGTATTATTGACATATAGGAAGTCATATATGACCTTTATATTGGTTATGTTGAAGCTGACTTCAGATGACTTTGAAAGGTCAAACTTGTGGTCAAGGAAAATATTATCAATGTTAAAAGATAGGACTTGAAATTTCAAAAAATTATTTCTCAAAAACTACTTGATAGATTTTTTTCTAAATCAGGCAATCAACTTCCCTTGGTACCGTCAATGTACAGTGCGAGCGCCATTTGGATTGAATAGACGGAAGTGGGTCTAGTGGGGGCGCTATACTTTATGAATAAGCAAGATGGCCTGTGGAGGCCAAATGGTTGCAGATAGAGGTTAAGTTTGCATTATCGACAAATAGGAAGTCATATATGACCTATACATTGGCTATGTTAAAGTTGAACTCAGATGACTTTGAAAGGTCGAACTTGAGGTCAAGGAAAATACTATCAATGTTAAAAGATAGGACTTGAAATTTCAAAAAATTATTTCTCAAAAACTGCGCCATAAATTCTTTTCTAAATCAGGCAATCAACTTAGCTTGGTACCGTCAATGTACAGTACAAGCGCCATTTTGATTGAATAGATGGAAGTGGGTCTAGTGGGGGCGCTGTACTTTATGAATAAGCAAGATGGCCTGTGGAGGCCAAATTGTTGCAGATAGAGGTTAAGTTTGTATTATCGACAAATAGGAAGTCATATATGACCTATAAATTGGCTATGTTAAAGTTGAACTCAGATGACTTTGAAAGGTCAAACCTGAGGTCAAGGAAAATACTATCATTGTTAAAAGTAGGACTTGAAATTTCAAAAAATTATTTCTCAAAAACCGCGCAATAAATTTTTTTCTAAATCGGGCAATCAACTTCCCTTGGTACCATCAATGTACAGTGCAAGCGCCATTTTGATTGAATAGACGGAAGTGGGTCTAGTGGGGGCGCTGTACTTTATGAATAAGCAAGATGGCCTGTGGAGGCCAAATTGTTGCAGATAGAGGTTAAGTTTGTATAATCGACATATAGGAAGTCATATATGACTTATACATTGGCTATGTTAAAGTTGAACTCAGATGACTTTGAAAGGTCAAACTTGTGGTCAAGGAAAATACTATCAATGTTAAAAGATAGGACTTGAAATTTCAAGAAATTATTTCTCAAAACTGCGTGATAATTTTTTTTCCAAATCAGGCAATCAACTTCCCTTGGTACTGTCAATGCACAGTGCAAGCGCCATTTTGATTGAATAGATGGAAGTGGGTCTAGTGGGGGCGCTGTACTTTATGAATAAGCAAGATGGCCTGTGAAGGCCAAATGGTTGCAGATAGAGGTTAAGTTTGTATTATCGACATATAGGAAGTCATATATGACCTATACATTGGCTATGTTAAAGATGAACTCAGATGACTTTGAAAGGTCAAACTTGAGGTCAAGGAAAATACTATCAATGTTAAAAGATAGGACTTGAAATTTCAAGAAATTATTTCTCAAAACTGCGTGATAATTTTTTTTTTTTCCAAATCAGGCAATCAACTTCCCTTGGTACCGTCAATGTACAGTGCGAGCACCACTTTGATTGAATTGACGGAAGTGGGTCTAGTGGGGGCGCTGTACTTTATGAATAAGCAAGATGGGCTGTGGAGGCCAAATGGTTGCAGATAGAGATTAAGTTTGCATTATTGACATATAGGAAGTCATATATGACCTATATATTGGCTATGTTGAAGTTGACCTCAGATGACTTTGAAAGGTCAAACTTGAGGTCAAAGCAAAATGTTACAATTTTTCAAAGGCTTCTAGGCTTGAAAATATTGAAGATTGGGAACATATGTGTATTAAACACTTATAGGGGCATATGTGAAATTTCTTTTGGTGGCCTTGAACTTGACCTTGGGTGACCTTTGAAGGTCAACCTTCACATAGCAAAATTATAATGACTTCTATCACCAAAACTATTATAGATAAAGCTTTGTATTGTGGGCTTATAGGAAGTCATGTATGAAGTTTCACTTGGTGACCTTGAACTTGACCTTCAGTAACCTTCAATGGCCAAACTTTACAGTGAAATTTCAATGACTTATATCATCAAAATCGTTACAGATAGAGTGAAGGTTTGTATTGGAGACATATAAGAAGTCAAATATGAACTTTCATTTGGTGACCTTCATATTGACCTTTGAAGGTCTGACTTGACCAAGTGAAAATTCTGTGACTTCTATCACTCAAAATGTCACTGATAGAGCCTAAGCTTGTATCAGACTTAAAGGAAGTCACACATGAACTTTCATGTGGTGACATTCAACTTGACTTGGTGACCTTTGAAGGTCAAACTTGACATAATACAATTACAATGACTTGTATTTCCAAAATGGTCACAGATGGAGCCTAGGTCTGTGTTAGAGATGTATAGGAAGTCATATATGAGCTTTCATTTGGTGACCTTCATATTGACCTTCAAAGGTCAAATGTGATTTAGGGAAGATTCAGTGACTTGTATCACTAAAATGGTCACAGATGGAGCCTAGGTTTGTGATACTGACATCTAGGAAGTCACATATGAACTTTCATTTGGTGAGATTCAACTTGACTGTCGGTGACCTTAGAGGTTCAAACTCGACAGTGAAATTACAATGACTTCTATCACCTAAATGGTCACAGACTGAGCCAAGGTTTGTGTAGAAGAGACATTTAGAAAGTCGTATATGAAGTCCATTTACTGACCTATACTTTACCTTCTGTGACCTTTAAAGTTCACAATTGACATATTGAATTTTAAATGACTTGTATCACCAAAACTGCTTCAGAGCTTAGGATTGTATTACAGAAGGTCTTATAAATGTATGTGAACTTTTATTTAGTGACCTTGACATTGATTTTCATTGATTCAAATGTCAAACTTCACATGAAATTTTAATAAATTGTATCATCGCTGTAAGACTACTTGCCGGTAAGCTACAGGACCCTTGGTCCTATTTTTTTGTTTGGCATCAATGTCCAATTGGCTTGATAAGATTAAGGAAACACTTTTAAAAATGCAGTTTTGCCAACTCAGGTCCGCGTGTTGAGTTTGCTTCAACTAAAATTCAACTCTGTATACAACCAGCGAGATTACCATAATGCAGGCCAACTCTCAACCTGTTTCCAATTGGGTCATTCCGTCTCAACTCAACCGGAGCCCCCCACATCAAAATTTTGATTTTAATAAAACTTTGCACATTTCAAGAGATATGCATTGGCAGTACTGATGTCAAATATTTCAGCTAAATTATTGCTAGTTCCTGAAATTTAGCCTATTTTAGGGAAGGGGGGTCAATCTTAACAAAATCGCCTTAATTTTGGAGGGAGTTTGAGGGCCTCAGGAATGGATTTTCAGAGCTGACAGACCCACGAGTTTCATTTTGTCTTCAGAATAGTTGCTGAACTCTTGGCTTAAGATACTTTTCTTTTTTTTTTTTTTTTTCTAGCCATCCACCACCCCCCCTCTTTGGAGGACAACTTTATTATTTTGCCGGACTTAAATACAATGATATGTCACCTCTTGAGGGAGGGAATTAACAAAGGAAATACAGAAAAGAAAAAGAAAAAAGAAAAAAAACATAATAAAGCAATGAAAGGAGAAAAAAAACCCTAGGAAAATAAAGTACGTAACCACACACCAACAACTCTCAAAGCTATCAATCCTCCTGTAACCCCCCAAACCTCCTAAAGCCTCATCATTCCAATACATGATTGGAATTGTATTTTTACATGCAATGATGTCTCCATAAGAAGAAAAAAAGAACAGATCACACAAACTTATTCACGCAGATAAGATTCATTCATATGGTGTGTAATGCCCATCCCTCACCTGTACTTATTTTCTGCCACACCCTTAAAAATTCTGATGCTCTGCCCAGGTTTCTCATAGCTATACCTTCCAGATTATAGCTGTTTTTAACAAACATTTTGAAATTACTTAATCTTAGTACATAATATAATTATAGTTCTTGGAAAAATCTTTATTTTTAATACACAAAATAAGATGCTTTTCTTTACTCAGTGTGTTTATTTTATCTGTACTGTGGCCTGGAAAGAGCAAAAAACACCAATCATACTAATTTTTTCAAAATTTGAAGCATTTATTATTCTGTATCTAATTAAGATAGAGCCCTGAGACTTGGTATGCAAACTGTCGGTCAACTTTCTGAAGACCACAAAAAATATCAAAGTCACGATGGTTGTATTAAATATTTTAATGACCTTGGAAGATGTCTTCAGAATGAAAAGTGCGTATTTTGGGTCATTATAGTGGGTATATATCTCAAAAGGGACACAAGTGATCAATGTCATATTTTTAGAGCTTGAAGGCATGGGTCTTGGGTCTAACATATTAAAAAACTGGAGATAAACTCTTCCTTTAGACTGTACAGCATGCCAATCATATTAGGTGTCTAACTTACTTTTCGGGGCACCTTAGCCATGGTGTAAGTCAAAAGATGAATGTGACACATGCACTTGTTCACCTCCGCCAAGGAGGTGCATGTTTTCGCCGGCTTTGGTTGGTTTGTTTGTTTGGTTGTCTGTCTGTCTGTGCATCTGTCTGTTAGCAGGATATCTCAAAAACGGCCGCATAGATTTTAACCAAACTTTGCCAGATGTTAGAATAGCACAAGAGGAACAAGTGCTTAAATTTGGGCATATCTAGGCCAAAGTACAGCTGAGATATAGGCCAAAGTTCAAATCCAGCTATGCTGGCAGAGATTTCAAGTCTTTCCAATGGGCCGTGCTTTTGGGTTTTGCTGCCACCTGTCGGTGGAATGCAACAATACCCTACATCAGCCAATGATAATCACCTAATATGATTGGCATGCTGTACAGTCTAAAGGAAGAGCTCTACATCTCCAGTTTTTTAATGTGTTAGACCCAAGACCCATGCCTTCAAGCACTAAAAATATGACATTGATCACTTGTGTCCCTTTTGAGATATGACCCAAAATACGCACTTTTCATTCTGAAGCAAACTTCCAAGGTTATTAAAACATTTAATACAACCATTGTGACTTTGATATTTTTTGTGGTCTTCAGAAAGTTGACCGACAGTTTGCATACCAAGTCTCAGGGCTCTATCTTAATTAGTTACAGAAAAATAAATGCATTAAATCTGGAAAAATTTAGTATGATTGGTGTTTTTTGCTTTTTCCAGGCCACAGTACAGGTAAACTAAACACACTGAGTAAAGAAAAGTATCTTAAGCCAGGAGTTCAGCAACTATTCTGAAGACAAAATGAAACTTATGGCTCTGTTTGCTCTGCAAATGCATATCTCAGGCCCTCAAACCTACTCCAAAATTATGGCGATTTTCTTAAAACTGACCCCCCCTCCCTAAAAGAAGCTAAATCTCAGGAACTGGCAATAATTGAGCTTAATTATTTTACCATTTCACACCAGATATATAAATCCTCCACTGTGGGGAATATAATAAAAATGAATTTTTTTTGGTAGGGAAGTTCCTAAAATTTGGTAGATTTGACATGGAATGACCCAATTAAGATTTCGTCAATCAATTGAATTAATTTACTGAGTAAATAGGCTGACAATTAGCTGCACTGCCAAGGATAATTATTACATTTAGCCTTGTGTTAAAGAGGAAGGCTACAATATGAGATTGCATTGATGGAAATCAATTGAATTTTCTTGAAATTCCATCCTTGAAGTAGAACATTATGTCATAAATGCGGCTGAAGATGGTATTTTGATAAGGTTTATATTTCATTTTTCATTAATTAATTTGATAATTGCCCTCTGTATAAACTCATATTGTAGCATTCCTACAAATTTCCCAGAAACTGGACTTTAAAGACCTCATTAATGATAGTGTTACCATGAATATTTGAAAGCATGGCATGCATTTGGAGTTCAAACCTAAAGATGTAAATGCCAGCAAAAGCAAAAGAAAGTGGAACTATCTGGACATGGTTCTGATGGCGTCTTGTAACACCAAAATTTCATGAATGTTATGACTCGTTATGCTGGGCTACATTGGTTAATCACAATAACAATCCTATTTTGCTCAGTACTACTGTGCTTATAAGTTTCCGGGCATGGCACTTGTTTTATGTATTTACATTTGAAAGATCGACTGAAAAACTAAGGTGGTTTATTAATAGTAATTGATATAATGTAAGAGAATGTCTTGTTTCTTTATTTTGAGAGTTGGGGCAGGGTGAGGCGTGGCGAAGGGAGGCCCTCTGGAGTCGCCATGTCCCAGGCACAAGCAAACCTGTCAGTTGCCCTGATGAAATTAAAATACAAATACAATGGCAGAAAGTGATGTCGGTCCTGAGGAATACCTCACTATAATCCATGTACTTTAAATAATTTTCCTCAAAATCATTTAAAATTTTTGCTTATTTTGAGCAGCTGATTCCTTTCTCCAGGGCACCTTAAGCAGCTTTGGTTATCCATTTGCACAGCTGGGTTTTTATTGGCAGTAATTCAGGTTAAGTACAATATTTCACCCTGGGGTATAGCAGCAGAGTCCCAAACTATAGCCACATCATAAAGAGTCAGTACCTTTCTCCACACCATCAAAGCTGCAGATACAGGGAGATGGCACCAATGCATTCTAACATTAGTAAATGACTTTAAACGGACACTAAACATCTGTGAAAACGCTGCATTTAACCACGGAATATTGGACATATGCATCCAACAGGTGCTGACGTGTGGGCGATCTGGAGATAAAACATTTCTCTCAACTCAATTTATCAGTTTAAATTTCTCTATCCCTTCCTGCTCAGGAGTGTATGGGTGCCAACTCCTGCTCCCAGTTTCAGTCCAACAGACACAGAATATGAAGAGCGTAAAGACTAATGTCGGCCTTCACACTTGAGATTACTGATAACTTCTGTTGCTTACCTCTGTATGGAGTCAACATTAACGGCATAACGGCACAATTCAAAGTTGTAATAGCTGCTAGCCTGCAATAAAGCTATGCACAACTGCAGTGCCCTAAATATAGCTAAATTAGTTCAGGTAAAAAGATAAGCATTGGATGATGAAGCAATAGTACTAATACCCACATTTACACTTCACATAACTAGCCGGCTAGCTAGGTACAACTCGATTTTACTCCTTGTGCACAAAATCTTTGAACTTCGCTATTACACTCACTTGCTTAACTATTGCGAGCAGGTTGTATTTCGACTGTGACTACTGGTAGGTGTGGAAAGGAGATGAGCTTCCTTATGATGGGCAGCATGCAACTGAGGTTTTGCACACTGTATAGTAAGACCTGGGCTCCTTGAAACTCGATAGACAAACTAAGTATACAAACTAAGGAAAATGGATGGCAAATAACATTTTATGCACAATGAATTCAGTATTATCGCAGTTCTAAGATGCTGTTGGTTACTTTCCTTTATTACAATTTTTATTATATTTGTAGAAATTGATATTATATGCTGATGGGTATCATAATGCATTCTTCACACCTCAATGCGATATATTTGGATATGGAGAGAACTACCGCTCCCTTTTGTGAATGATCAATCACAGCCAAGGGGTGAATCTACTTAAATTAATGTCAATCATGCCACGTGCTCACACATGCACGTTGGCCAGGCACCCCCCTCTCCGAGCCATTGTTTTAGCTGTGCAGGAAAGAATTGAAAAATGAAAGAAAAGCTGCGTGGGAAAGAATAATAAGCCAAAGTGTTATGCTGAGTCAGGGTTCGCTAGTCATCATTGATATGCTCCTGTTGTTTGACATTTCACTTATGCTTCCTTTTCCCTCTGTTGTTGACTGACCGCACCTAGGTTTCCTGCTTGCTCATGAATGTGAGCGCGCTCTAAGGTCGGAGGAGCTTTCGGGCCAGGACTGAGGTGCTGTAGATAGCAGGGGTGGCAGTGGTAATCATTCGAAAACTTTCCGATTCGGGAGTTATGTTGCCCTGACTGAGCTATTCAAGGCTGCCAGGAATGCAAGGGGCTTGCAAAGCCTATTTTATGTGTGAGTGAAGAGATGGAAAGCTGGCGTGTTTGCTATTTGATCAGTATTATGGGGTTAACACAACTTTTCCCTTGAAAAGAGCCATGGGCTCACCATCGCAATGTTTTTTTTCCAACTGATCTCCCATCGAAGTAGAAGGCTAAGCCATGCACAGTTTCAGAAGTTTGTTATAGACTTGGTGCTGACTGGTTAAAAAAAATATATATATATTGTGGTGTTATTGAAGCAGTTTCCATTGAGCCATTTATCATACCAAAACAGCAGTGGACAGAAACTAACTTTGTAAATCCCCCAAGAGACTATAAAAGAGGAGGTTATTAACTATAATTAATTTGTGACTTAAAAATGTCAAAATACTGAAATTTAAATTCACTTTGATCCTTTATCGATCAGCATTGTCATTTGCATTGTTGAAGGATTAAATGATGATTCGGATTGTAGCTATCCTGCTTTGTTTAACGTAACCTTTAGTTTAATCTAATCATCAAAGCTGCAGCTCTCATCAGCTGGACCTCATTATTCCAGTGGTCCCAATTGCTTTCTCTCTTCTGAGACACCAATTTTGCAAGCTGTTTGGGTTTTTTCTTGTGAACCAGTGATTTGATTTAGCTTTCTGTTCTCACTGACTCAGCCAAAAATAGATTACGAGATTTCCTTCTCAGAATCCTACAGCAGAGTTTCAGTTGTGTTGTTTTTGCTTAGGTGTGATACTATTGCCTCTCGGGGGTTTCCTCTTTTCATCTGCTAGTTGCTAATTAGGTGCATTACTTTACAGCCTTAAGAGATTTTGAAATATTGCTGAGTGCTCAGTGTTAGTAGTAATAGCTGTATTACGTTTTATTCCACAAGAATGTGAAGCAAGAGAACATGAGAACTTCCCTTAAGCTGTATTTTTCAAATAGCTCTGCTTGGTTTACCTCAAATCAATCACGCTGTTGAGTCTGATCTGCACTCCAGCACCATGACTGGTCAGAATGTAACCTTCAGTTCCATTGCATATCTAGGAGGAGGCTATTAACTGCACATTAGCTCACAGTGCTTACCAATTTAAGAAACAGGTCACTTTTAACTTCCATAATCAGCAAATAGTACCTTGTTCAAGCAGCAAAACTGAAAAGATCAAATCAGGGGTAGTGAAAAAATAAACTTAACATTAAATAATAATAATTATAATCATGCATTTTATATGCTGGTTACTTGAAAACAACACATAGTGGCCATATGAATATATTGACAGTGTGGACTGTATGGATGAGACTTCAATCAACAGAAATATGAACCAGCATTTCGGCTTGAAAGAAGATGTAACATATTCCATTCCAAGCCGTTGAAATTGAAAATGACTGTTTTCCAAAAGCTCTGACAGCAGCAGTATCTTCTCATCTGGAATCAGGCTGTGCCACTGATTTGTATTAAGACAGCAAAGATGTAATAGTAATTTCGTCGGGTCCACTTTGTCAAAACCCTAAATTATATTATCATTTGCAGCTAATTTATTTGCAATATTTGAATTGGGCGGCATGGCTCTGTTTTGAGGCCTCCCCACCCTACCATGCGCATGCATGAAAAGCCAGTTCGCAGGGAGAGCCAAAAACTTGCCCTCCCATGCATATGCATGAAAGCCATGGGCGGACACAGCAGCAGCAAACCCCCAGCAGTACAGAACAGAGCAAACATCAATGACTTGCGTCATCATTGAATAAGTCAGATAAACATGAAAAGGAGGAGCTGGGGAAGGAGGCGGGTTGCAAATGAGCTGAGAAAGCGGCAGCGGCAGTAGTAGGCAGGCTCGGCTTGCGATCTGTACCATTACTAAGGAAGGCAGGCTTGTGAGCTAGGCGTGACTCTGTAGCCTGCCTGAACTAACGCTGTGCTCAATGCATAAAATAAGAAAGGTTTCCCTCAGTAGTTTGTCTGTGTAGCCGAGACTATATTGGCGGAGAACAGCTCATGTATGTTATTTTATATGTGGTTTCACAGTCAGTACACCCTAACGTTTGCGAATCTACGGGCCTAACATACATTAACATTACATTGCATTTAGAAGACCCTCTTACTCAAAATGACATGCAACACAAAGTGCACAAGTATGTGTTTGTGTGCATGTGACTATGTGTGTGTATGCGTGTGTATATATGTATCGCAGGCTGAGTCAGGCTAAGCAGGCTAAGGGTGCGTCCCAGGCAACTCGTAACCCGTGATTTACTGGTTAAAAGTGGGCGGAGCTACCGTCAAACCTGTGAATTCACGCCGGTGAACTCGATTGTGCTCAACGTACTCCGACTTCCTTGTTTGACGTCACGCAGCTCAACTAAAATGGCGGCACCGGCTTTTTTTCAATTAGCAATCGGTAAGAAACCTTATGAAGTCGTAACTCGTTACTTTTGCCTGGAACGCTATGAAGTCGTGACTCATAACTTTGAAGTCGTGATTCACAGGTTCAAACCTCCGCTGGAACGCAGCATAAGTCATAACTTTTACATCAGCAGATGATTCTTTTCGACTGAGATCATTCTTGTACCTCTTAGAAGTGTGTTTAGGGTCATTATATTGTTCAAATTCCCCAACCAATCAGTCTCTCTCCAGATGGCAATGTGTGCCTCACATGCAAGGATGCTGTGATACTTCTTTTGATCCATGATTTTGTTGATTTTTATTAGATCACCAACTCCTTTCGAGCAAACCGAACACCAAACCATAATATTACTAACTCCATGTTTTACTGAAGAGGTTAAACAGTCATTTTTGATTCATCTGTCCAAAGAACTTATTCCCAGTTTGTTGGTATCCAATCCTTGAATTTCTTGGCAAACTCAAGTCTTTTTTTTACCAGTTCTTTGCAGCAAAACAATCAATCAGACCATTTTCACACAGGCATCTAGAAATAGTTGATGTTGATACTTTCATCTCTTCACTTCTGGTGCTATTAATTTCATCACAGAACTGTCATGCTGTCAACCGTCAATTTTTTTTAACGTGTCATACATACATAACATTGGAGGCACATAACTTCTGTTTTGTACCTCTATTGCCACTAGTTTTCAGCGAATCAGTCTCCCTGAAATGCTAGATGGTGTTTCTTACAGTGCCTTGGCAGCATTTAACATCTTCAGAAATTTTTCCAAGTGGCTAACCAGCATAATGTAAGGCCACAATTAGCCCTTTCACACTACCAAATCTCTGGGTTATGTCGGGGGTAATGGTGAGGCTTCACCCCGAGATGTCCTGGGGCAGTGCAAGCATTCACACTACTCTTTAGCCACCCGGGTTAATGCAAAAAAAAAAAAATCATTTACACGGAGGCTCGTAAACCCTGCCAGCGACCAGGGTTAAGGATGGTTTGTCAGCTGTTCTACAGCTGCTCATAGCACAAGATGACAAAGAATAAGAATCCAATTTCTACCCTCACCTCCTCATCATCTTGTCTTTATTTTTTGTTCCCATTCTTTTTTTTTCCTTAGATGCCAGCTGAATTTCTGTTAAATCACATCACGAGCAAGCTAACTAAATGGACATTGGATTGGCTACCATATTTCCCAAAAGTCACCACAAGAGAAACACAAGAGGAAAGATATTTTCCAAAATATTAACAGAAAATTTGCAACCTAACCTCCTTCAATTTAAATAAAACATATTTCATTACCCTGGGTCTAACGTAGACCAATACATATTTGCACAAGTATTAGACATAGACTGATTAAATACTTTAAAATGCTCATTACCATGAACAAAATTAATTGACTTTAGTGCTGTTTATACAGATATTGCAATGGCCGGTAGAGGTAGGAGGCCAATTGCAGCAACAAGAGGGAAACGAGCAGCATGGAAACCAAACAAACACAGAATAATACAGAGCACCGGAAAGTGCTTGCGCTTCCAAAGGACAAATAATAGTCCGAAACACGGAAGCAAGGCGAGATAAGAAAAAGGGAGAAGAAACTCCAATAATAATGAGAAGCTAGAAAGTCAAACAAATCCTGACTACAGATACTGTACAGGCCAGCAGACCGTGCCATTTCTATGCGAGATTTGAAAGGAATGGCTTGAGACTCCAAATGCAGTTCAGCAATGGCAGGGCGTTTATTAGGTGAGCTCATGGTCAAACAGAACAGAAATCAAAGCCAGGCAACAGGAATGGTTTAGGCAAGGCAGAATCGTAAATCAAGGGACAAGCAGAAAGATCTATAAACCAGGATGTCAGTCCGCACAAAGACAGTAACACAGGGAAATACTAAAGGGATTGGATGGGGAAGGAAAAGGGGAGTTGGAGAGGATAAGGGTAGCACAAAGGAAATCTCTAACAAAGTTGGTACAATGGGAATAAAGGGTAAACGTGGTACTCACAATCACTATCTCAATCACACAACGCAAACAACGTAAACAAGACTCAGGGGAGAAATCACGAAATACAAACTTGCAGAAATCGAGAGAAAAGATGCAGAAACGAGACTTGACCAAAGCGAGCTTAGGCGGAAGAAACGAGTCGACAAGAAGCAGCAGGAAAGTGGGTCTTTTATACACAAACAAATTAAGTGGAGGCCCAGCTAAACTCAGAACAGGTGAGAGGAGAGGCGGATCTAGAAAAGCAAGGACGGTGATAGGAGAGAGAGAGAGAGAGAAGTAGGTGGGATCCTAACTTTGAACTAACTAATCACCCGTGCCTAACTGAACTGCTCTAAGTGTGGATAGTCCAATCAGAACAGCAAGAGAGAAGGAAGAGGAATTACCAAACCGAAATGGAAAAAGAAAGAGGAGAATCCTTTAAAGACACCACACAAAGAAACAAACAAGGAAAGTAAGACATGAGACTGCAAGCATTCATTCTCTAAACATGAAACATGTAACTCAGAATAAATATATAAATACAATAAATACACTAGAAATATACTAGAATGGACTAAAACCAACTAAAACCAAGCATACAAACATCACTTCTTAACAGAACCCCCCTCCCGATGACCGCCACCTGGCGGTCTAAGCCTTGGTTTAAATGTCTTTTTGTGGAAGTCTTTGATGAGTCCTTTGTCCAGTATATGACGAGCGGGAACCCAGGAACGCTCCTCTGGGCCGTATCCTTCCCAGTCCACTAGATACTGAAGCCCCCTTCCTCGCCGACGGACATCTAGCAGCTTGTGAACTGTAGGTCTCTCTCCTCCGTCGACGAGCCTAGGGGGAGGAGGATTGGTCGGGGCAGGGGTGTGGATGGACAAAACAAACGGTTTAAGGCATGAAACATGAAAGACAGGGTGGATGCGGCTCATGGTGGCAGGCAGTTTGAGTTTAACTGAAACTGGGTTGATCATTTTCTCGATGACAAAGGGACCTATGTAGCGGGGGGCTAGCTTGCGGCTTTCAGTTCTGAGGGCGATGTCTTTAGAAGAGAGCCAAACTTTTTGTCCTACTTGGTAATCTGGAGGAGCGGAGCGGCGACGATTGGCTTGGCGACTCATCTCGTCTGCGGACTTTTGGAGAGCGGAACAGGTTTCCTCCCACGTCCCTCGGCACCTCTGTACGAACTCCTGAATGTTGGGGACATCCACTTCGACCTCCTGCGAGGGGAACAAAGGTGGTTGGTAACCCAGACAGGCTTTAAAGGGGGACACACCTGAGGCAGCCGCCGGAAGGCTGTTGATCGAGTATTCAACCCAGGGTAGTTGTTCGCTCCAGTCCCCTTGGTCGCGGGAGGTGAGGCACCGAAGGACACTCTCCATTTGTTGATTAGCTCTCTCCGTCCGTCCATTGCTCTGGGGGTGAAATCCGGAGGTTAAGCTGACCGAAATGCCCAGGGCTTGACAAAAGGCTTTCCATACTTGCGAGACGAACTGGGGACCACGGTCAGAGACAATATCAGAAGGGATACCGTGAATACGAATTACATGTTGAATTAAGAGGTCCGCTGTCTCCCTAGCGGATGGAAGCTTGGGAAGAGGGATGAGGTGCACGGCTTTGGAGAAGCGGTCTACGATGGTGAGGATGACGGTGTTACCTTTGGAGGGCGGAAGACCAGTGACGAAGTCCAGGGCAATGTTAGCCCATGGTCTGGAGGGCACCGGAAGGGGCAGCAGGAGACCAGCTGGAGCAGTATGGGAGGCCTTGTTTTGGGCACAGACTGGACAGGCAGTAGAGAAACTCTTTACGTCTTTACGTACCGTTGGCCACCAAAACCTGCGAAGTTAGCATGGCCAGGGTCCGATTGGCACCAGGGTGGCAGGCGAGACGGGAAGAATGAGCCCACTGGAGAACCTCGGCTCGGACACCATCTGGAACAAAAAGGCAGTTCTTGGGACAGTTAGTAGGAGGCCCCCAGAAGGTTGCGACTTTCTGACCCGGTCCTCCAACTCCCACACTAACGATCCCACTACCACATGACTGGGCAGAATGGTCTGAGGTTCCTTGGGAGGGGCGTCAGGAGAGAACTTATGGATAAGGCATCTGGCTTTTTATTCTGGGAACCAGGGCGTTAGGCTAAGGTGAAATTAAATCGGTCAAAAAAAAGACCAGCGGGATTGGCGAGAGTTCAATCTCCTAGCAGTACGAAGATACTCCAGGTTCTTATGGTCGGTCCAGACCTGGAACGGCACCTTAGCCCCCCTCTAACCAGTGACGCCACTCTTCTAACGCCATCTTTACGGCAAGCAACTCCCGGTTACCAATGTCATAATTGCGTTCTGCTGGGCTAAGCCGGGCGGGAAAAGAAGGCGCAGGGATGTACCTTGTTGTCTTGACTGTTTAGCTGCGATAGGATTGCTCCAACACCGGTATTAGAAGCATCTACCTCGACAATGAACTGCTTTTTCGGGATCTGGCTGTTGGAGAACAGGAGCAGTGGTGAACCTTTGCTTGAGTTCCCGGAATGCCTTCTCTGCGAGGGAGTCCACGTGAATGGAACTTTGGGAGAGGTTAGGGCGCGGTCAGTGGAGCAGCAACAGTACTGTAATTACGTATGAAACGACGGTAGAAATTGGCAAACCCTAGGAAGCACTGCAGTTCCTTACGTGTGGAAGGAGTAGCCCAATCTCTTACCGCCTTGACTTTCTCCTGGTCCATGAGGATGCCTCCTGGAGTGACCACAAATCCAAGGAAAGGGACTGTGTCGAGATGGAATTCACATTTCTCAGCCTTGGCGTGGAGTTGGTTCTCCAGGAGGCGCTGCAGGACCGCATTTAACGTGACGTATATGTTCCTCCTTAGAGCGAGAAAAGATCAGTATATCATCTAAGTAGACAAACACAAACTGATTAATCATGTCATGAAGGACATCGTTGACCAAGTTTTGGAAGACAGCGGGGCGTTAGCTAGCCCAAACGGCATGACCAGGTACTCGTAGTGCCCCTAGTGGTGTTAAAAAGCTGTCTTCCATTCGTCCCCCTCCTTAATCCTGACAAGATGGTAGGCGTTGCGTGGGTCGAGTTTGGAGAAGATGGTAGCTCCTGCAACAACTCAAAAGCAGAATTCATTAGTGGGAGAGGGTAACGGTTCTTAATGGTTATGTTATTGAGTCCCCGGTAGTCGATACATGGTCTGAGGGATCCATCCTTCTTGCTAACAAAGAAGAAACCCGCACCAGCAGGGGAGGACGAGGGACGAATGATCCCAGCAGCCAGTGATTCCTCCACATATTTCTCCATGGCCTCCTGCTCTGGACGAGACAGAGAGTAGAGGCCTCCCTTAGGGGGCGCTGTACCGGGTTGGAGGTCGATGGCACAATCGTAGGGTCTGTGAGGGGGCAGAGACAGAGCACGAAACTTGGAGAAGACCTCGGCTAGGTCATGGTGCTCACTAGGAACCTTGGATAGGTCTGGAGAAAATGGGGGCTCCTTGGGTCCCTCCTCACTCTGCTTGGCAGGTGCTCTGCGAACAGGAGCGTGGACACTGCGTGCTCCATTCGATCACTTGCCCTGTCTTCCAGTTAATAGTGGGGTTGTGTTGTTGAAGCCACGGAAGACCCAGGACGATGGGGGCAGATGAGGAGGAGATGAGGTGGAGGCGAATCTGCTCCTGGTGGTTGCCAGAGACAATGAGCGTAAGAGGGGGCGTGACTTGGGTCACCTGACCTAGCGGTTGCCCACACAGGCCAAGTGTCCGAAACGGAGCAGGCAGATTCTGGGGCTGGAGCCGGAGCTGGTTACACAGGTTGGCGTCGATCAGGTTGATGTCTGAACCTGAATCAAACAGAACATTACTAGACATAGAACGATTGCCAACAACCAGAGTGACAGGAACCAGCTTACGAGTGGCATCGCTGCTCTGAGCCAGCTGCCCAATCCTTCCACTCACCCTCTCCTTCGTGAGTGAAGGACAGCTCTTAATTTGATGCCCCTCCAGCCCACAGTAAAGGCACGCCCCAGTACGCAGTCTTCTGGCTCTCTCCTGAGGTGACAGCCGGCAACGGTCAACCTACATGGGTTCCTCCGATCTCCGGGGCTCGCCGGTCTCCTGGATAGGAGAGTCGCCCCGAAGACGACGAAGGTTCCCATGCTGGCCAGACCGTCGGGGCTCAGGGTGGCACTGGCGCTCCCTCTTGCGCTGTTGGAGTCGTGAATCCACTTGGATAGCCACTCTGATTAGCCCCTGCAGGTCGGAAGGTAGTTCGCGAGATGCCAGTTCATCCTTAATATTCTCCGCCAGCCCCCGGTAGAATACATCGAATTGGGCGTCTTCACTCCATAGTGTGGAGGCGGCCAAAGAGCGGAACTGGATCGCGTAATCCGAAACACTGCAGCCAGACTGTCGTAAACTCAGTAGGGCACTTCCTGCCTCTCGCCCCTGGTAGGACCGGTCAAACACTTCCCTCATCTCCGCCATGAAATCTTCTATGGTGCGAGTACAGGGGGCCAGCATCCCACATCGAAGTTCCCCAATCCCTCGCCTTGCCGGTCAGGAGAGTGACGATGTAGGCCACTCTGGATCGCGAGGTAGGGAAGGTCAGGGGCAGCTCGAAGATAATCGACACTGAGACAGGAATGCCTTACAGGAGGTGGGATCTCCGTCGTACTCCCGCGGGGGAGTAAGACATGGCTCCCGGACGGGAGCTGCCTCTGCCGGAGCGGCTGCAGGAGTGGGAATGGTGGAGCCCAGAGAGAGTCGCTGGAGGGTAGCTCTCATCTCCTGCAGACCGCGATGCTGCTGCTGAATGACGACCTGTTGTTGTTGTAAGAGTCGTTGCATCTCAGCAGAGTCCGCTGGAGTCTGAACTGGTCGACTCGTACTGAAAGGAATGGCTTGAGACTCCAAATGCAGTTCAGCAATGGCAGGGCGTTTATTAGGTGAGCTCATGGTCAAACAGAACAGAAATCAAAGCCAGGCAACAGGAATGGTTTAGGCAAGGCAGAATCGTAAATCAAGGGACAAGCAGAAAGATCTATAAACCAGGATGTCAGTCCGCACAAAGACAGTAACACAGGGAAATACTAAAGGGATTGGATGGGGAAGGAAAAGGGGAGTTGGAGAGGATAAGGGTAGCACAAAGGAAATCTCTAACAAAGTTGGTACAATGGGAATAAAGGGTAAACGTGGTACTCACAATCACTATCTCAATCACACAACGCAAACAACAACGTAAACAAGACTCATGGGAGAAATCACGAAATACAAACTTGCAGAAATCGAGAGAAAAGATGCAGAAACGAGACTTGACCAAAGCAAGCTTAGGCGGAAGAAACGAGTCGACAAGAAGCAGCAGGAAAGTGGGTCTTTTATACACAAACAAATTAAGTGGAGGCCCAGCTAAACTCAGAACAGGTGAGAGGAGAGGCGGATCTAGAAAAGCAAGGATGGTGATAGGAGAGAGAGAGAGGAAGTAGGTGGGATCCTAACTTTGAACTAACTAATCACCCGTGCCTAACTGAACTGCTCTAAGTGTGGATAGTCCAATCAGAACAGCAAGAGAGAAGGAAGAGGAATTACCAAACCGAAATGGAAAAGAAAGAGTGAGAATCCTTTAAAGACACCACACAAAGAAACAAGAGGAAAGTAAGACATGAGACTGCAAGCATTCATTCTCTAAACATGAAACATGTAACTCAGAATAAATATATAAATACAATAAATACACTAGAAATATGCTAGAATGGACTAAAACCAACTAAAACCAAGCATACAAACATCACTTCTTAACAAGATTAGTGATTAGCGATTACCAACAACAATGCAGCAACGCAACAATGTATTATATCTATTAAATCCGCATATAAAAAGTAATTCTCAGTAACAACTGAGAATGCATAGGCCTAATTTGGACTACATTACATGTGTAGGTTCGGCGGCCCGCCTACTGCGAAGCTTGTCTCGGCAGAGTATGAGGTTGATGATAGCACGCAACCTGAAGAGGAGATTATCGTGAGAAATCCACGAGAGATACGCGAGACGTCTCGTGGGCACTAGGCAGTATCTGCTGGCCTGTACGGTATCTTCGGCTATAGTGCGTAGCTACAAACAGACACTCTAGCAAAGAGGCGTGGCGAACATCCGGCTTATATAGAGTCTGGGGAACCGCCACCCCAGTTCAATCAGTCAGCTGGGTAAAGAATCCGATGAAAAGGAATACGACATCGTCCCGGGAAGAGAGCCACAAAGAAAAGTCCAAAACACCCACACAAACATCCAGAACCATGACAGGACCCCCCCAAGGGACAGCCCCAGACGTTCCCAAAGAACCCAGAGCATGGGACTCCAAAATAAGGGTGGGACCCAAGATATCCTGAGAGGGGACCCAGCACCGTTTCTCAGGACACCAAACCCTCTGGCCAACCTGATAAGCCGGTGCAAAACGGTGCCTCCTATCAGTGGCAGCTCTCCGTTTATGCACTGCCATGGGGACAAACAAACAGCCAGACGGCTCCCCACCAGAACCAGGGTCGGGCCTCCTGCACAACAGATTCAGTGTCCCACTGCATGGGAGCCACAATCTGAGCCGCTGGAATAACCAGCCCAGAAATGGGATCACGGCTCGAGCGGTCATAAATCCATGACAAGGCGTCAGGCTTGATGTTTTTGGAGCCCGGGCGATAAGTTAACGTAAAGTCAAAGCGATTGAAAAACAATGCCCACTGCGCTTGCCGGGAATCACGTCGCCTAGTCTGCTGGACACACTGGAGATTCCTGTGATCCATCCAAACCACAAACGGATGTTCAGCCCCCTCCAACCAATGGCACCACTCTTCTAACGCCAATTTAACAGCTAACAACTCCCAGTCACCAATACTGTAATTCCGTTCAACCGGTGACATTGACCGGGAGCAGTAGGTGTATGGGTGCAACTTATTGTCCCGAAGGGGGCGCTGGGACAAAATGGCACCCACCCCAACCTCCAAGCGTCAACCTCCACTACAAATGGGAGGGAGGGGTCCGGCAAAACGACAATAGGTTCAGAGCCAAAAGATCTGTGGCCTATGTTTAAGCAACCATGAATGACCTGAAACCACAGGACAAACCGGGGAATTGATTAAGAAAAAACTAATTTTCTCTGAATGACCACCAAAAGGGATAAACATAGTCAAAAAATCAGAGACCTCGGTTATAAGCCCATCTCCCAATGGTCGACCATCCAAAGCTTTGATCGAGTGCAAATGTCGGAGAGAGCGGATGGGAATGGAATGTTTTCTAGCCCACTCCGCATCCATAAAACAATCAACAGCCCCCTGAATCCAAAAAGGCTTTAACTCATATTCTCCTTTTCCCCATAGTCAACTTTACTGAAATAAGAGTTCGAACGAGAGATTGGGTCTGTCCCTCTAGCGCCCCCCCCTACCGCCAGAGGAGCCTCCCGTCTCCCTTTAAGCTCAGGGCAACTTGGACGGATATGTCCCAGTTCGCAACAATGATGACAAATTATTTATCTGTGAACAGGTTTACGAGCCCAGCTCTCATATGAGCCAGCAACCTGCATGGGCTTACTAGAACTGGGCATTTCAGTGGACGGAGTCGGGGCTGTATGCGTGTTATAAGGAACATTAACCCCGTTGCTATCAAGAGCCAATGCAGTACGTTTCTCCTTGTTTCTTTCCCGAGATGCGATTATCAACTCACACCGCAGTACAAACCAACGAATCTAAAGAAACGCAAGGCTCTAATGTAGCCAGAGCATCCTTAACCTCCTCAGCCAAAGCCTGAACAAAAACTGTATATATCCAGGGGAAGAGCAAAAGCTTTTGAGAAGATATGAACACCACTACTTAACTTCCTTGAAAGTGAAAATGTACAGTTAGAGTGAAGATGCTGTGAATTGCTGTTGTTTTTTTCTTTTTTCTTTTTTATTTAAAGACCTTTTGTTGTTGTCTTGTTTTGTCTACCTTTTGTCTTTATGTTACTAGACTCATCTTATTTGATAATTTTGGTGTATGTTGGCTACTGTGTATTGGGAGAAAATGATAAAACTAATAAAACATATTGTGGAAAAAAAAAAAAAATTCCCTCCCAACCGTTTGCCACGGTCACACAAAAGCCATGCAGATAGAACTTGTCCAATGGAATGAAGACATTAAACTCCACTTGGCTGTGAAGTTCCACAGTATCCAGTGCAATGGGACAACATAACAGATGTTTGCCATCACCAAAGCAATGAGCAGTGATAACTTGTCGGCGACTGGTTTCAGTATAATTTTAATCCTAATTTTCAGTGTAGGATTATATTATAAATTCTCCTTAACTCTGCTCATATTATTGGTTTGGGGAAGTATGGTGCCATTTTTGCTCTATTTTTTATTTGAGGTGCTGTATGTCCCAGTCATCATCGCCAGTTCCGTTGTGCAATTTCACCTGATTATTTTATCGTGTGATTAACAGCACTGATGTTCCTTGTAGAAATTAGTTTGTCATCTGACAAATGTGTCTCACTGGCACTGCTTAACTTCTCATGGCTTCTACTAATTTCTTTTTTATGGAGAAGTTCTCCTTTAAAGAGATTTTGAGCATTTTAGATAAAAAGTACGAGAAAACAGTCCTCCTGATACACTTAAG
This sequence comes from Gymnothorax javanicus, assembly GCA_029692085.1. Lineage (NCBI taxonomy): Eukaryota > Metazoa > Chordata > Actinopteri > Anguilliformes > Muraenidae > Gymnothorax > Gymnothorax javanicus. The sequence continues at coordinate 53,743,067 of CM056202.1, forward strand.
ATCCTCCACCAAATACAATGGGGAAATATATCCTACTAAACCACATATCCAGGTTTCCATTCACCCACTTTCAATGTTCTTGAAATGTGTTTTTGAGTCAGGAAATATTACTATAGAATATCTGAATGTTGTGCTTGTACTGCTGGTTACATTTTACAATAAGCAACTAATGAGGCAAAATATGATGCAAGCTAATGAACAAGTAAATAAGTTAGCACTGGTTACATAAGGTTGGCACTCAACTAGACGCATGGCCACTACATGGTCCTGAAATACATAAACCAATAAGCATAGAAATCTTACCACTGATTGTGATTAAGTTTGTATTCTATTATTCAAACATCCAAAATTGTATTCAGTATGCTTACAGCATGTGTGGGTGTGTGTGTGTGTGTGTGCTTACACAATGCAGGATATACTGTATGTATTGCAGCCGCGAGCTGTAGCAGGTAAACTCACAAATTAAGGTTCTAGACACTATAATAGCTGAGTGAAGTTCACAGAATAAAATGGGTTTGGCATTTTTTACACTCCCTGCTAATTTGCTGCCTCTGTGAATTTACCTCTTTCTCAGTCTGCTGCTAGTCATGGGCCTCATTAAGCAATGAGCAAGATTTTCTTTTTATTTTTGCTTTAGGGTTTCGCAAGATTCATTACATCATTTCCGTTAAGAGTGGAATATTTCTGTATTGGAAACTTCTGCACAGAAACTCCATCAGCAGAGCCCTTACCGTAAACAACTTAAAGCAATCGACAATGGCAATAGTGCTTCAGAAGCCTTCAGAATACACTTCATTTGGTATTATACGTTACCATTGTCAGGTGGTTTCTTGATAATGTTTGGTAATGCCATTAAAGAGAGCATTAATGCACTCAGGCAACTATCATTTTGTCTTTACATAGCTTTCCTGATAACCTTCTTCAGACTGGCTGTTAAAGAAAAAACCTAAATAGTTTATTTGCAAAGTGCGTTCATGCAAAAGCACTTGTATATCAATCAGTTAAGTTCAAGTCTCCCTCTTTTTTTTTTCTTTTAGCAAATCAACCATGAAAAAGAAAGTGCTCTGTAAAAAAAAAAAAAAAAAAATTCTGACCAAGCACTTTGATCTTATATATTATTTAGACTTGAAACACTTACGCAGGAAAAAAAAAAAAATTTACCACTGAGATAATTTTGACTCATTTCCAGATTTGTCTTTTAGACAAGCAAAATTTTATTACCCCACGGACAAATCTATCAGTATTTATTTTTTATTTTTGCTCACAATGTGAAACCACATCCATTTTCATGTTTTCATAGAACTTCAATTATGTAGACCCCCTGTATCATTTCATCACTCATGGAAGTCTACTATACAAATGAAAATAGATTTCCTGAAAAATGGTAAAAACAACTAAGGGTAATTAATATTGTTGCTATGGTGTGATAATGGCCAGAAAATGATTAAAATACACACCCTATGGAATGAAAGTATTTCATTTATTCTGTATTTTAATTATTTGAAATGATCGTTTATTGCATCAGAAATGATAATGTCAAATTAATAATGTGTTGCAGACAGTCATATGCATCTGCGGGGTGATACATAATTCACTGTACTGGCATAGTGATCTGCACTTTACCTTTAAGGTTGAACATTATTTTGTGCCGTGTACAGGGATGGCCCTTTGGGTCAAAGTTAGTGAGTATTATGTTGGCTGTATTGCTGGTGCATTTGCTTTCAGTAAAGACTGTTCGAAAAATTACGTTCTGCCTCTTTTGTGCTCCTGCATCTCACACGCACTTTATTGGTGACCCCGGACGCTCCTGGACGATTCCAGAGTTTTCCCCGACATGGCAGCTAATGCAGTCTCCTTAAGATTACCGGAGTTTTGGGAGCAACAAGCTGTAGCTTGGTTCGCCCAGGCAGAAGCCCAGTTCGCGCTGAGGGAAATCACCGCGGATACAACCAAGTACTACTACGTAATCACGGCGCTCAGCAGCTCGACTGCGGCGAGAGTGGTAGGGTTTTTGGAAAATCCTCCCCAGGACGACAAATACCCGGCTCTGAAGCGTTATCTTCTGGAAACGTTCGGATTGACTGAAGCGGAACGTGTACGCCGGCTACTTTCGCTACCAGGCTTGGGTGAGTCGCGGCCCTCTGAATTAATGGACAGTATGTTGGCACTACTAGGTGATCACAGATCGTGCTTCATATTCAGGGAACTGTTTTTGCAGCAGCTTCCAGCACCAGTACGTTCAGCTCTGGCTAACTCGCTCATTAAAGACTTCCGTGAATTAGCTAGAGAGGCCAATAAATTTCACTCAGCAGGCTGTTGTAGCCCAGCGCTCATACCGTTCACCGCAGCAGCGGAGCCTGTTTTAAACGCCACCGCTCAAACCAAGTTAGCACGGCCACACCTTAATCAGTAACAACTGCCGGGCCTGTGATATTACCACTTCCGTTTCGGCGCCAAGGCTAAAAAGTGCCGCCTGCCCCGTACCTTTGACAAGTCGGGAAACACGGCGGCTGGCACTCAGTAGCTGCCGTGGGTTCCGGCCACAAGAACAGTCTCCTCTACATCGCGACACCTTGTCGAGGCGGCATCTCCTTTGCGACACGGGTGCACAAGTCAGCGTCCTGCCAGCCTCACCGACTGACTTTCAGAGTGGAAAGCCACCCCTGGAAGCGGCTAACACTAGCAAAATCCAAACTTTTGGAGAATGCCGTGCGGAATTGTGTTTCAACGGGCGGCGATTTACCTGGACATTAATTGTGGCAGCGGTGGTGAAGCATCTGCTCGGCGCAGATTTTTTCTGCTCTAAAGGTCTCCTGGTTGACATTTAAAACTGCTGCCTGGTGAGCACCAGAGACTACTTGTCCCTCTCCTGCACGCTCCGCCCTCTTCCCACAACAATGCTGTCCTGCACACTCGCTGTCCCCAGCAATATTGTCCAGTTACTGAGAGAATTCCCCGAGCTCACTAAACCTACCTTTTCCATGACTGACACAAAACATGGGGTACAATACCACATCCCCACAACAGGCCCACCTGTCCATGCCCGTGCCCGCCACCTGGACCCTGTGAAGCTAGCAATAGCTAAAGCCGAGTTCAAAAACACGGAGTGCCTGGGAATTGTTCGCCGCTCAAACAGCCTATGGGCTTCCCCCCTACACACAGTGCCTAAAGCGAATGGCGGTTACCACCTGTGTGGTGATTACCACTGCCTCAATGATACCACCATCCCTGATCAGTTCCCCATGCCACACATTCAGGACTTTTCAGCCCACCTGGCAGGAACCGTGATCTCTTCAAAAGTGGATCTGGTTCGGGGCTATCACCAGGTACCGGTATATCCAGATGACGTCCCGAAGACCGCTGTGATCACGCTGTTTGGCTAATGGGAGTTTACAAGGATGCCATTTCGTTTAAAAAAATGCAGCACAAGCATTCCAGCGGTTAATGGACTTGGTACTCAGGGACCTGCTGTTCCTTTTCGTTTACTTGGATGACATCTTAGTCGCCAGCAAGTCCAGAATCGAGAACCTAGCCCACCTGGGAATGCAGTTTCAATGCCTTAGCCTGCACAGCCTTATTGTGAATCCGGCCAAGTGCCAACTTGGGCAGCCATCCATTGACTTTCCTGGGCATCACATTACAAAGGAAGGAGCAGTGCCACTTCCTGCGAAAGTAGCAGCGGTCAGGAATTTCCCCCAGCCCCGCATGGTGAAAGCGCTCCAGGAATTCTTAGGGATGGTTCATTTTTACCACTGGTTCGTCTCGCATGCTGCCGAGCTCATGCACCCTTTGTATGAGGCCCTCAAGGGCAAAGCCCCAAGAGACGCAGTACCCTGGAGAAACAAAATGGTGCAGGCATTCTCGGACACCTAGCAGGCCTTGGGAAATGCGACAATGCCGGTCCACCCAGTCCCCGGTGCGGAAATCTCTCTCACGACTGATGCATCAGAGTATGCTGTGGGCGCAGTCCATGAACAGCTGGTTGATGGCATTTGGAAGCAACTAGCTTTTTTCAGCCGCCAGCTCCGCCCCAATGAATGCAAATATAGCACCTTCGACCGCAAACTGCTCGGTCTCTACCTGGCAGCGCATCATTTCAGGTTCTTGCTTGAGGGGCGCCCATTTGCTGTGTTCGTCGACCACAAGCCCTTAGTGTTCACAATGGCAAAGGCCTCCGAACCATGGTTCGCCCGCCAACAAAGGCACCTCGCCTACATCTCCGAGTTTACCACAGATATCAGGCACATTGCGGGGAAGAACATCACTGTGGCAGACTGCCTCTCCCACGGCGCTGCCAACGCCATACACCTGGGCATCGACTACGCCCTGATGGCTACTGACCAGTCCTCTGACCCAGAAGTCCAGGCTTTCAAGATGGCAGATACCAATCTTCAGTTAACAGATGTTCAATTCGATTGTGCGGGTGCTTCTTTGCTGTGTGATATCTCTACCGGCCACCCCCGCCCCCTCGTCCTCCCCGACAGCTGGAGACGAAGGATCTTTGATGCAATCCAGAGCCTGTCACATCCGGGCAGGAAGGCCACGCAGAAACTGGTGTCCGCGAAATTTGTGTGGAGCGGGCTTAAAAAGCACGTCAGGGACTGGGTAAACACATGCATTGAATGCCAACAAGCCAAAATTCAGCACCACACCAAGGCCCCATTGGCGCAGTTTGAGGTGCCCGAAAGGCGTTTTGACCACGTGAATATCGACCTCTTGGGGCCCCATCCCCCATCCCGTGGATTCACTCACCTACTAACGATGATAGACAGGACAACCAGGTGGCCAGAGGCCGTCCCGCTAGCATCCACAGCTACCACGGACATAGCCCGAGCATTCATCGGCACATGGGTTGCCCGTTTCGGTGTACCTGCGTACATATCATCAGATCGCGGTGCGCAGTCCACTTCAGACCTCTGGCATAACCTCACCCAGTGCCTTGGGGTGAAGCATCACACCACCACCGCTTACCACCCACAATCAAATGGCTTGATGGAACGTTTCCATCGCTCCCTCAAAACTGCCTTGAGGGCCAGCCTCACAGACAGCGGCCAGTGTGATCGCCTCCCTTGGGTGATGCTCGGACTCAGGATGGCCCCCAAGGAAGACCTCCAGTCTTCTTCGGCCGAAATGGTGCCCGATCAGGTGTTGCGGGTGCCGGGCGACTTTATTCCCACAGCCACTGCTCCCTGGTCAGTAACGGCGCAGCGCGAGTTGTTCCATGAGCAGGCTAAGGAGTTTGCCCCCATTCCTACCTTGCGGCATGGCCTCCCCCGGTCCAATGTCCCTCTCGACCTCCACACGGCTAAGTTTGTCTTCATTCGTCGGGACTCGCACAGAGACTCTTTGCAACCACTATACGCTGGCCCCTTCCATGTAATTCAGCCGGGGGATAAAACCTTTTTCATCGATGTGGGTGGCAGACACGACCACGTGTCAGTCGACCGCCTCAAGCCCGCACACCTGGACATAGAGCTGCCCATGCGGGCGGCTCAGGCTCCCCGGCGTGGCCGTCCGCTGGCTGCAGCGCGCCCACAGAATCCCGACGGCACGGCTAGAGCTTGCGCGCCACCCACCCCCCCTGCTCCCGTGACCCGGAGCCGTTGCAGCCGTGCGATTCGGCCCCCTGACAAGTTGACTATGCCTATTCTGGTGAATTCTTGGGGGGCATGTGTAGCGGACAGTCATATGCGTCTGCAGGGTGATACATAATTCACTGTACTGGCATAGCAGTCTGCACTTTACCTTTAAGGTTGTCCATTATTTTGTGATGTATACAGAGCGACGTGGGTCAAAGTTAGTGAGTTTTATGTTGGCTGTATTGTTGGTGCATTTGCTTTCAGTAAAGACTGTTGGAAAAATTAAGTTCTGCCTCTTTTGCGCTCCTGCATTTCGCATGCACTTCAAATCTCACATTATCATTTTCAGTCCATCTTGCACCATTTTAGAGACATTTACTTTCAGAATAGAATCCTTGACAGATATTTCCAATTTTTCCAATCATATGCAGTACACGCAAGGACCATCGCAACCTCATCTGCGATCTGTCAATCTGAGTGGTTCTTCTAAGTATATTTAAACATATGTGCACCCTATGCCATAGCTGCAGGTAGGCATGATATGAAGAGCGATGACCAGTCAAGAGGCTGGCTCAGATCAATACGAATATTTCATTTGCTGTCTTGCTAACATAAGTTCTTCTTTTACTATTCATTGTCAAAGCTGTGACAGATTAACTTGTTGTGTCGAGGGATGAAAGAAACATCTGTCACTATCATTCTGACAATGATTTCTGACAATTAAACCTTACTTGCAAGTTGCTGCATTACCTAGGCCTACTGAAAAAAATCTGACATGGCAAACTTCAGAATGTGGTAAAATACTCAATAGTCTGTCAAATGATGATGACTATGACACATAAAACAATCAACATAACTTGTCATATAAAAAAACAAAAAAAAATTTGCTTACTGTGATCCGAAACAGCTTTTTGAGTAAAACTGCACGAACGTACTGTATGGTGTATTCACATGATTCTTGTGGGTCTGTTAAATGTTGCTTGCTGTATGTGCATATGCAGTTAGGCATAACAGACTTGATTTAGTATGGAGAAAATCAGCACATGACCTTCGTACCATGTAACTATGGTACCAATTCACATTCCACACACCAAAAATTACTCTTCCAAACTGTGTGCATAAAACAAATAAAATCAAGTAAACATATTTCTTGAGCCTCATGTTATCCTTGAGCCATGTTGCTCTGAGTATTATTCAGTCATGCTCCCATATAAAAAAGCATTAGGGCAAAGTTTGCTGTGAGAAATAGCACTAAGGCTTTATGGATTAGTCATATTATTAACAATTCCAAATGTAGCTTGCCTGCGAGTATTGCACATTGATGGTACAATTAAAGACGATAAAATCATGATACATTATTTCTGTGAAATTAGGACAGATTAGTCTGTCTATCGGCTCCTTCTCGTGAAATTATGAATAGGGTGTGCTTCTGTTAAACGTGGTTCTGGAAAGTTATATGTGATCTGCTCTAAGTATTAGAAAGATTTCAGACATCACTTTGGGCGACCTCATTTAACCCTATGCAAATTCCACATTATGCCAATCCTTGCCTGTTTAACATGACCCTATTTAAAGCTTTGTAACCCAGGATTCGTGTCACAGAGACTGGGAAAATTATTTTAATTAAGCAAGACACTTGTGTTATTTGGAAATTCAATTAGAAAATTTATTGTAATAAAATTTCAGGATTTTGTAGACACAGGCATCTTGTATAATGCCCAAAGAGGTTTTACATAACACACTTACTAGTGTCATCCAATTTACAAGGAAAAAAACCCCTGCAATATACTGTAACAATGCCTTCAATTTTCATGTCTCCACCCTGTTGGGTGCAGCAGTCCAGGAATAATTCCGGTTAGTCCAGGCATGAGGAGGGAAGTAGGAATAGGCAATAGTGATCGATCTGTTCACGTATCATCAGACGTAGCGTGTGCAGAAAAAAATCGGGCCTAAATCTGGGACATTTCTTGTTAATTTTCATCCGCCAACAAATGATTGATGACATTACTAGTGTTGGAGAAGCTCACAGAATCTAAAATCTGATCAAGGGAAATTCATCACCAAATATCACCTTGTTTAACGGATTAATGCACGTTTCCATGTTCACTGAGAGGCAAAATGAGAAAATTTGAGCTCAAACATCTCCATCTTTTCTCTGGCAATTACAGGTCTGCATCAGGGAACTTAGAAAACCATGACTTTGATAGCAAATGTTTTTTTAAATGCAACAATCGGCAGAGCCTGAACTTGAACACTCCATGCCTATGTTATTTTATGCAGATTTATCCCAGCAGTGCATGCAGTGCAAGTACAATCACAATCAAGACTACCCTGTAATACAAAATAATAATGAGTAAACAATTAATAATACATCAACAACAAGACTGAACAAAAAATTGTAATGGCTATTTAATATCGAGGGAGGAACAAACATAAGTGCTTCTATAAGACTGGCTTTGCTGGGAGTTCCCAACAAAGCGTCAAAGGCAGTCAGACTTTTTTTCTTGGAGAAAGCTTGAGCTTTCAGCTGCCATAATATCATTTTTGCTGAAAGCTGTCCCTGCTGGTATAGTGTCACACTGATCCTTGTAATCTGCGAGTTTAGTGCGGTTTTTTCTTGAAGGAAAACGACCTCCAAGCAGTCTTGGAAATCCATGTTGTTTGTGTCATTGCTTATCCCCCAAGCCTAAAACCTGACGGCGCTGACAGATATACCAGCTATTCAGATGAAAATCATGTTTTATTATGTGGTAATGCATTAAAAAAAACACTGATTTTTCAACACGATAATATTTGGAACATAAATTATGAATATTAAACCAAAACCCCATAGAACTTCATTTACTTTTTCAAGTGTAAATCAAAACTCTATGCATTGAACACATGCAAAGGTGCTTGGTGCAAGGAATGCAAGCAAAATTCGTCACATCTTGCTGGAGCAAAAGGTGACCATTTTGTTTTGTGATGCAAGCGTAAAAACATATTCTCAGCTCCTCAATAGGCACTTGTGAAAATAGTTGAACTGGCAAAAATGAACAAGGAAGTAAGACCTGCTCCAATGCTCCTTTTCTATCTGTTTTCCCTATGTGTGCAACTGAGAAAACAAAATGGAGGTGAATATATGCAGACAGCTTATCCACTGACTTGCTAGGTTTCAAAAATAAACTTAAGACAGGTCATTGATTTGGAGAACTTTTCCAAAGTCATCTGCAAAAGATGATTCAAATTAAAATAAGAATGAATGAATGAATGAAAATGCACACTAATAAACATTTCTGGAAAAACTTTCAAATTGATTGAGCATGTGATTCATTGACTGAAATTAGTTAATCATAGTTAATAATATCAATGACCACAGAGTCCACTCTCTTTTGTGCAGAAAGAAGTGGAAATTTTGTTTGAGCATCATGAAGATATGTAAGGTACATATTTATTGTATACTTTTTGAAAACATTTTCTTTTTCATGCCTCAAATGGTGCAAATTGACTTTGTTGCAAATTAAAAAACAAAACAAAAATAATTGTGGGGACCTTCATTAATCAGTGCCAAACTTTCAAGATTTGATTTGTCCCAAGAATAAGCACTCTTGAAGGTTGTTGTTAATTTCAGAACATATTTCCTTTCGTACTCCTATATTCTGTTATCAGAATCATGCACCTGTAATCATGCAGACACAAATATGCCTGAAAATAATTAATTGTATGATACGCTCTAAAACATAACTCCATTAAGTTATGTGAACTAATTTCTTCTCTTTAACCCCACTTTTCATGAACAGTTTCAGATATTGAACTAAAGTTTGTAAGTTTTCAAAAGTTAAACTTAAAGTTATCCATTATTTTGATTGTGAGTTGAAACGAAGCTTATCTTCAGGCTAAGTTAACTCACATTTTTAAGGCGGCTGGTAAACTTTTGTTGGTAAGTTTAACCACCTTGAAATGCATTACAGTGCTTAAGAAATATTTTGGTGAAATGGATTTATTGACAATTAGTCAATAGGTTCTATATTAGTCAATAGGGTCACAAACTTAGTTGTAGGCCAGGTTGAATTTTAGCTTGAGAATCTCTAGCCGAGACTGCCTCCCTGTATGGCGATGTAATGCAGGGCCAGGTTTAATCTGTGTCTCTGACACTTGTCTGTTGTGTTCACATCTGTGATTTTCTATTTGCATTCACTCTTTCATTATTTGTTGTATTCTTATCCCAAATCCTCATTGAATACTAGCAAGTGAGGTAATGACACACCCAATAAGATATGATGAATTATATTTAAACATTCAAAAAAAAAAAAGTTATTCCTGGGCCGCAGAATCCTGTATTTCTGATTGCCTTTGAATGACATTAACATTATTAGTGATTCAACAAATCAAGCAAAGCTGTCATAAAAACCTGCTATTTCTCCGATATTGTATTGCAGGAACGGCACCCAGTTAAAATCAGTCAATGCGCTTGCATTTACTGAACTGATTCTAATTGACAAAAACACATTTTGAGAACAACTGTCGGGAATCATTAATTACATTCCCAGGTGCAGCGACCAAATAGCAGCTGCTGGCATATGTGATTCAGTTGAGAATGACATGCAAAGCTTTGTCTCTCTCACACAGAGGTTTCTTCTTCCCCTTGGTAAAACCCTCTTTGGGATTTAGATGAACAAAATGACAAGAAAACATCACTGGAAGGCATGAGAAGAATGCTGCCGCAGTGCTAACCACAGTATGCAATGAGAAAGAAATATATGAGCATTTGCAACCATTAAAGTTAGTTTCAGGGTTACTCCAATGTATTCATCTTGGTGGTTTTCTACTTTAAACATGGACAAACGGATATTGACTCATAAGTAGTTGCATTAGATTAACTGTAACAGCAATCAATACAAGAAATGTCCACTCTGTAAATTTTTCTGTATACCTGGGGTAAAATAGCTATACATGTTTTTTTTTTTTTTTTAGTCTAACATGCTGCTTATGTCCCATGGTTTGCAAGTCAGAAAGTAGCATTTTAATTGACAAAATAATTCATCTATTACCGTCACCGCTTCCTCCTCACTTGGGTCGCTGGGCAGCTGGAGCGTTTCCCAGATGACTACGGGCGAAAGGCAGGAACACACTCGTGACAGCTCTCCAATTCATTACAGGGTGCACACACCACTCAATGACACGTTCATACCAACGGGCAATTTAGAGTCTGCAATTAGCCTGACATGCTGAATTGGACTGTGGGAGGACACCCACATGAACATGGGGAGAACATGCAAACTCCACACAGAAAGGCTTTAGGCCGGATTCAAACCCATGACATCCTTGCTGTGGGGCTACACTGCTATCCGCTGTGGGGCTACAGTGCTACCCACTGCGCGGCCATGCTGCCCCAAAAAGACATAAAAACCTATAAATTATTGGAATTTCAGTCAGCTCTCTCTGATACATTACGACATGGAATAATGAATCGAAACATTCCTGTAATGGAAATCATTTACCTTTTGAAGTCACATCACTTTTTAAATCACCTACTTTATTGAACAAGGCTTCCTGTCAATCCCTGATCCCAGGTGGCTTTGAGCATATGTACAATGGGTCAGGGACCATATTTGAGAGAAAAAAAATTATATTTGCATACAAGAGACATTGTGTGACTGCAGGGACATCACAGAGCTCCCTGTTGGACAGAAAACCTCATGCCGCCATGTGAATACTCGACATCAAATAACATGCTACTTTTCTTTTGTCCCAATGTCTTTTCAGTCTTTTTTTATAACTCCCAGTTGTCTATGTTTCCTGCTCTGATAATCAACATTGTCATTTTTACTGTATGTCTCTTGCACTTCCACAAATGTGGGTATACTGAGGTTTTGTTGAATCTCGCAAAAGTGCACAAGCTTTGAGGGTGACCCCCCCACACACACACACACACACACATCAATCTGTATAGGAAATTAATGATGGCCACAGAGGTGCAGTAGTCAGTCCGAAGGGATGTCAGGCAGCTGACAGAATAAAAAATGCACATCCATTTCATCGTCATCCATCCTGTCTCATTCCAGATCATAGTGGTCAGGCAATTTTATTGCAAAAAAATCAGTCTGAGAGGATCTCATTAAAAAGGAATGAATCTGAATACAGTGAGGAAAAAAATCTTTTACGTACGACCGGGGAATCTAAATCAGGTAAAATAAAATTGAAAAATCCAACATGACAGAAAAAAGAAAAGAGTATTTCTCAAGTATAGTATTCAGTAGTTGTTATATAGAGCTCAGCTTCTATGTTTTTGTAATAGCTATTGTGTATCTGTTTTCCATCAATGCACTTGTGTTTTTCAAATTTGCAAAGGGCTTTGGATTTGTGGTTTGTTTGACCCGTCTCAGCCACCGTATTCAACCCTATGCAATCATTTTGACAACTAATCCTGCTTCACACAGCAAGTTCCCAGTTTCTTACCTGGAGAAAACAATGCAGCAATGTGTATTCAAAAAAAGAAAAAAATATTAACTGTAAAAAAGAAATGAGCTCTGATGTAGCTGGACTGATTGAGAACTGATTCTAGCATTCATTCATTCTTTTGCAGGGTTTGATGCCTACTTCACCTCCAGAACGTTGGAGAACAACCGGCGGAATGTATGGTTTGCAGAATACTGGGAGGAGAACTTCAACTGCAAACTAATGAGCTCTTCTAAGAAGGAAGACACCAGCCGCAAGTGCACAGGTATTGAGCTCTGTTTTGCTTTGCTGTATTTAAAAATGCTGATCTACAGGAATTGACCGTGGAGTCTGTAACATTTCACAAAGTCATGGATGTGTAGTTGGTCATGTAAAAACACAAGTCCAGAAGTCTTGTTTATATTTTTGTCCATGAGAAATGTTTTTTGAAACAGCTCAGTGTGAATTATCAGTGATTTGCACTTCTCTAGATTAAAGTGTACATTTTCAGTCAATAAATATTTAAAAAGTTACTGGGGACAAACATGCTCTAAGGTGAGAGAAAGGCAACACATATGAGACACTTGCAAAGTGAATTCAAACCATAACCATTATTAGAAGTATTTGGCACTAGAATGCTTAAATATACAGGACTAGAATACCACTAGTTTTTTTTTTTTTTTCCTACCATCTAACCTTTCACACCAGGTGAGAATGATCTCTAGCCAATCTGCAAAACTAATGTATTATAGGCTATAAGGCAGAAGAGTGATATTTTACAGTCCATGATCTAATGCTTTTGTTTTTGTCAAAATATGGGGGAGACCTTTTTTCTCTGAAAAATCTGTAAAGTTTATATCATTCTTTGCCCTTATAGTTTTTATGACTCACCTTTTATGAGAATCCTGTAGGCCTTCACACAACTCTCAATAAATACGTCAGGCGGAAAAAAAAAATGTTAATGATTCTAAAAGCTGGCATACATAGGCAAAATTTTATTTGTGGACAGTCACCATGTAAACAGTCCATGAAGAATCGGTGCGTGAATGCCTGTCACAATGACCCACGACGGTAGCCAATCAAGCAGTTGGTTATAGTTGTATTTGACGCACTAAATAACGTCAACCAACTCATTTGTTGGGTTGGCTGCCATAGCAGCCTATTCGTATGTGTATGTACGCCCACAACAACCCACTGGTTGTGAAGCCACGGCAGTTCGATCAGCCAAACAGGGCGCCCAATTCAGACAACCATGTGGCCTGGTCATGTGACTGTCCGTACCTACTCAGCAGCTATATGGACCATAGAGTGAGATGTATACACTCTAAGGCTATGTGCATACACCTTAGCTTATTAAATGGCTTATATCCATTGCTGCACTCATAATAAAGCTTTCCTTCAATTAATAACATTTGAAAAATGAACATCTCTTGGAGCTCGTTCCAGTATTATGAAAATAACTTCACCATGGTTCATTTCGGAGTAAAGACTTTGGAAACTTGTCTAAGTTCCATACATCATCTCTCCAAGCAGAGCAGAGGTTCAAAAAACTTCATTTATCATTTGACCCCTCCAATAATATAATGGCTAAATTAAACCGTTGCAATGTGCTTCAAGAAGTGAATTTGGTTCCTGACAGGCAAATGGTTTGAAACTAAAATAAGTTGCTTCAATTGGATTCAGAGATGCACAGTCTGAATGTCTGCAATTAAAATGAATTAAAAATGAATCTCAATTAAATGAAATAAACTTATCAAATTAGCCCACTTATAAATGATGGTTGTAAAAACCATCAGTAATAGAGATGTGTTGTTGAGGCTCATCTGTGATTATTTGTGCTTTTTCAGTTCAAAGCATTTGCCATAGCTGAAATATAGGTTTCTGTCTGTATGCTGTGCGCTCTTGGTAGAAAAGTTCCTTTGAAACTTTTCAAACTGTTATCATAGTGCCTGGTACCATGGGTAGTTTATTGAAGAAAGCTACAAGCAAATCATTATATTTTTATATTTAGAGTGCACAGTTGTCGGAGTTGTTGCAATTTCATTTCACTGTTGTTGTACATGTACAATTATGCACGTGACAAATAAATCTTGAATCTTGAATCTACCAATGATTGTGATCACAACCTTTGTCAATTCTCGAGAGTTTACCTTTCATTTACAAAATTGTGACAACGATAGGAATGTTTGTTTTCACATTAAAATTTTGACTTGACTGTAATCCGTGATATCAACAATACTCATTAATTGGTATCTTATTTTAAAAAACACTGACACATTGTAATTTGTGGGAAAATCAACCCCTGAAATGGCTCAGGAGAGCCACTTGAGCAGTGATTGGCCCAGTTTAGATGTGAGTAGTCATGAGCTGTTGAACATGTGTAACCACACTGGTCAGTCTGGAGCTAGTCCGCAATTGTTACAGACTGTTAAGTTGGCAAATGTGTGAAACTAAACAGTCGTACGTGTAAAATGGTAAATGGACTGCATTTATATAGCACTTTTATAGTCAAATGACTCACAAAGCGCTTTACAATCATGCCTCACATTTACCCTGATGGCAGAGACTGCCATACAAGGCGCCAGCCTGCACATCAGGAGCAGTGTGGAATACAGTGTCCTGCTCCAGGACTTTGACATGTTCTCTTGAGGAGCCAGGGACCAGGATCCTTTGAATTCCCAGACCACCGGCTCTACCTCCTGAGCCATGGCAGCCTTAATTCACATCAATGTAAAATGTATTTATTTGATTGAGAAATATTCCTATATTTGTTGCCCGAGATGGAATTAGTTCAACGTATATGTGATATTTTACATGGACGATAACCTGTTTTTATGTCGAAAGCCATGTTATACCACGCACAAACTTTTTGCCATTTCACGCCAACGTTGTCAGAAGGTGTTCTTAGGTGTTAATGCTTTAGTAATGCGGGAATTTGGTTAAATGGTATGGAGGTGGTACAGGATGCTGTGTGTTTCTGAGAAAGGAGGGAGCACAGTACACCTTTGGACTAATATGTACTGCTCTCAAAAAGTAGGGGATATTCAAATTCGACTAACTGTGGAAAGCCCCTGAATTTAGATGTTTGTGAGATTTTTGAGCATGTTTGCGGTTAGCCATTAGCACATTTTAGAACATATCCCATAGACTGCTGGGTTTCAAAGTTTGCATATGGGTGCCCAAACGCACCTTGGGGTGAATATGACAAGTAACATCATGCCTTCAGGGTGCAAATGCTGTCATGCACATGCTTTTTGTGCACAGATGGGTATAAGAGCATGCCTACAACCACACTCATCCATCATTTCACTGTTTTTGATGATGAGAAGACTTTGGGAAGAAGAAAGATTGCTGGCTATAGGGATGCTCCAGGCCAGAAGAACCCAGGCTTACACAGCCAGACAACTGCATGTCTAGCAGTCCGTCATCAGCTGATTGTGGGCATACTATGTTGCTACCGGTAGAGTCCAGGAGAGACCGCAAAGGACGTCCAAGACAACATGTCCAACGGTGGCACGCACCCTGTTTGTACTTGGTACAGCTGGGTGAGGCACTCCAGGAGGAGTGGCAAAGAATCTCTCAAGCTCACATTGGTCGTCTCATTAGGAGCATGCGGCGCTCATTTGATGCTTTTTTGGAAGTAATGGCGGACCTACTCATTACTGATCACCATGTTACTTTTGGGGTACCACCCCATGTGAAATTTTGTACTTCCAGAAAAAATTCTGAATAACTTAATTGACGATAAAGTGTCATGAACTTCCTCTTGAATTGCTCGAAAATTAAATAACATAGTTTTGAAATTCAAAATAAATATATTTTCAGTTATCTGTTCCAATTTATTCAGTGGTTAGAAAGTTAGGGAATATATTGATGGTTTTGATAACTTTATCAAGTGATTATTTTGGATTTTGCAGAAATAATATCTGCTTAGAGGCTGATTTTGCATCTTGTGTTGTTTGTCTAGAAAATATTGTTTCAAAATATGCGTCAAAACTCAAACAGATCATGCATTATTATTTGGTTTCATGCTTTAAGGGCGTTAGTTGGCAAAGGGAGACCACATATAGATATTGAATATCAAGAACAGAATTTTTTTGAACAGAGTAATTTAAATCAATGGAAGAAAAGCTTACGCTTTGGTCTCCCTTAGAGTAAAGGCAACAGAAAAGCAACCCATGAGGATTGTAATGTTGCTGGCTTTCTGCAGAACTCTGTTCTGGGGAAATAAGTAATACAGACTCAAAGGGTCTGCTTTCAGGTTTCTGCTCACTACTTGTCATGTTTGTGTGTCTTTATATTTCCTCTTAAATTTCATCAGATGAAAAGGATATGGATGGTATCTACATAAGTGGGATTTGTATTTCAATCCTTGCAAAATTCTGCACTAGTTACCTTGTACAACCCCAATTCTGAAATAGGTGGGACAAAGTGTAAATTGTGAATAAAATCAAAATGCAGTGACTTTCACATCACATGAGTGTGACGGTGCGTTCAGGAACCACAAGCGAGAGAGGGAAATCCAAAAAACGTATGCCTTTATTGATTGCCGGGTCAAGACCAATAGACACAAGAATTTCCAAGCCACAAAACGAAATCCAAAAACAAAGTCGATTAGACAGGCCGGGGTCCGAACCAGAAAAACAGAGGTGCGACGGTACATAGACAGTAGGCAAAAAGTCGTAGTCAAATTCCGAAGCAGTGGGTCATACGCAGGGCATACAAACACAGAAGACGTGGTCATACAAAAATGGGTCAAAAATCCAAAAAGGCAAAACAAGACAAAAAGGGCTATGGCTAGATTCTTGGTCAGACGAAACAGTCGAAGAGAAGCAATAATCAATGGCATACACGAGACTCTGCACAAAGGAATACTGATCAATGTTCTGACAAAGTCAGAACAGCAGTGAGGACTCTAAATAGACAGAAGGGGCTAAAGAGGAAAAAGACCACCCCTCCTGTTTTCAGTGTTCAGTTCAAAAGCCAGCATCTCTGATGGTATGGGGATGCATTAGTGCATATGGTGTGGGACACTTTCATGTTTTAAAAAGCACCATGAATGCTGAAAGGTATATAAGGTTTCAGAGCAACATATGCTCCCCTCCAGATGATATCTATTCCAGGGAAGGCCTTGTATATTTCAGCAGGACAATGCAAAACCACATACTGCAGCTATTACAACGGCATGTCTTCGTAGTAGAAGAGTCCGTGTGCTGAACTGGCCTGCCTGCAGTCCTGATCTTTCAAAGATTGAGAAAATTTGCCGCATAATTAAATAAAAAGTCCGTCAAAGGAGACCCAAAACTCTCCAGCAGCTGGAAGCCTGTATTAAACAAGAGTGGGATCAAATTCCAACAGCTAAACTCAAGAAACTTGTCTCCTCTATGCCCAGACGCCTCCACTTTGTGTTAAAAAGAAGAGGGGATGCTACACCATGGTAAACAGGCCCCTGTCCCAAATTTTTTGAGACCTGTAGCAGCCATCAAATTTGAAGTGAGCTCATTTTGTGGATAAAATTGTAAAATTTCTCAGTTTCAACATTTGCTATGTTATCTCTGTTCTATTGTGAATAAAATACTGGCTGGTGTGATTTGAAAGTCATTGCATTTTGATTTTATTCACAATTTATACTTCGTCCCAACTATTTCGGAATTGGGGTTGTATAATCAGCTCTTGCCTGCAAAAGAAATGGAAGAGTGAAATATCGAAAAATAAAAAAGACCAGTGTGACTTCATGATATGAATGATATTGTAATGAAGAGCATTAAAGTCTTTTGATTACATGACATGATTATGTTTTCGAAAACACAGTCATAAGACCGTCAATGGCAACCTGGATATGATAAATTATTAGTGGTTATTTTCTGACTGTGGCTGCGTCAAATAAAAATAAATCACTAAAAATGCTGTTCGTCAAGTGTGTTTTAGTCCCCAAAGTTCCCCAATTATCCTAATTTCTAATAAGGCCTTCCATGGTTATGCATTGAATTTACATGGAAATAATTGGTTAGGCAGAGCAGAGAATGGCTGAATGAAATAGGCAACATTTTGAAAATGTCTGACAAATTTTGAAGGAATAAAGTGCAACCTCTGAAAAACTAAAATCTTGCACTTCTACAAGCCGTAAATTTCTTAAATGAGCACATTTATATGCGGGGTCAAAAAAAATGCTCTCACATCTTTTACAGCAGCAGACCAAAGAATACTTAAAGACCATACCTAAATGGTGCAAGAAAGAAAAAAACCAGCAGAATGAGCAATTCTACTTTATTATCAATAAAACAAAATTATCAGCATTAAATGAAAAGCAGTTATATCTACATTTTCTAGCACACTTGACATCATCTTACGATCAGAATTAATGCCCAGTTTTGGGAATATATCTTGCAAGTCAGCTATGTTCAATGCAATTATAGAAGACAAAAAAGAAAAGCGTTCAGAACAGTGAGGATGTGGAACCGATACACATAAAATATGTAGGATGGTAACGTTATTTGACAGTGGTCTTCATGTCACGCAAATTCACTAGAGTCATTATCATGACATCATGCCTGTCATAAAGTGTTACGTTCATTCATAACTCGGACAAACTAATGTAATTCTACAATCTGCTGTTTTGTTATGACATAAATGACAACCTGTAAAGAGGGCTTACTATGACAGGAGTGTCATTCTGCAGGTTCATCACAGCATTTGAAAATAACCATGTCAATCATGAGTTGAAAGCTTTATCAGCATGTGCCAGACTGCCTTCTTCATGTCTTGAGAAATAATACACCAATGTTCATTTACTGTGAAGTACATTCATAAATGGGGTGCAACTTGCAGAGCTAGTTCTGGCCAATAACTGAGACATGCCCACATTTCCATAGACAATCCCACGCATATTAGACACGGCTCCAACCTCTGGTAGGTGGGCAATTTAAGACAGTCTCAAGCTCTGCCTATTCAGCAGAACATGCCCCTGCCTGCTGCATCCATCTCTGCTGCTACGTCACTCCTGCCTGCGCTAATTCACATCCCACCTCCACCCCAGCATCCACCTGCATGCTCTGAATTTCTCGCAGAGGAAGAAGGATATCCTGACATGCTGTTCTCTTCTCCTCAAGCTCAGTAGACTGCAGACTGTGTCAGAGACAGAGCCTAGACTAAAATTGTGTCTATTTGATAATACTGCAATTAACGGTTTGCATACTTGTTGGCTGACAGTACTACATTAACATGAAATATAACCCTGTAATGACTGCTTTCAAATTCAGAAGGATAAGTTCAAAGGTCAAAGTTGCTGTGCTGATAATGTATAATCATGTTCTGTTGCCTGTTTCTGGCAAAGATGCGGCCACCAAATGACCAATTTTCTGTTGAGGTAATGAGGTGCGTAACAGTGCCATGACATTGTTTTGACCGCATCAAATAAATTGACAGTATTGATATTAGTCATTAGTATTAGCCTGCATTAGTGCTTCATTTTACAGCCTGCATTTACTACTCCCTCTCTATCTCACGTACATTGGCAAAGCATGGTTAAAGATTGCATTTAAAAAATTGACATATACAGTATCTAGAGGCAATTTCATTTCATTGAGTTTAACTGCTAATGAAAAGTGTGCATGAGGTTTTGATGCTAACACTTTAATTGCCCTTAAACACTATCAAGGAAGTGTGTGTGCTTTCTAGCTAATTAACTAAAGATCAGTGCTTTTCTTCTCATGGTCAATTCAAGTCATTTCACTCTTATTAACTCATGTTAAAACAGTTTTAATGATATTTGCCAGAAGTTTTATAGGGTTTATCAGTCTGCTAACTAAGCTAATGTAAGTAAAGTAACCTAAAACCAAATACTATGATGCAGTCCATGTTAGCATGGAAATAAACTGATCCTCACATGACTTACATAGAAATGTGAAAGAAAATTCTCCTTCTGCTGATCAGGTTTGTATTTATTTATTTATTTATTTATTTATTTTGTCTTTCTTGAGCTTCAGCATTGTACCGGCAACAAGCGGAGACTTCCAGTGCTACCCACTCCCGATATTACAGAATTATTTTGTAATTGAAGAATTGATGAATCAATAAGGAATGCCACTGTACTACATTTTTATTTGTGAGCAATAAAATGAATTATAATACAATCAACAAACAGCATTTGAAGGTACACAATTTTCCTCAAATCTCTTGAGAAATTCCTTGCTCTTGATCTCTGTACCAACACCCACTGGCAAGGATGAAGAAAGACATGAAGGTGACTTGCCATTGCTTTCATGAGCCCTGGAGGGCACACTGCACTCATTTCATGGCAAAAAGTTGAAATAATTCAATCATCATTCAAGTGATGTCAGAGGTACATTTTTGTTTTCTTATTGTCATTTGCGCTGCAGGTTTTTTTTTTTTTAAACAACCAGCATGGATGTTGTCATCATTTTAGAAACCTTTTCTTCTTAGTTTACCTGATAACATCAGTGAGCAATGGTTATTTAGCTAAAATCAGTGTTATTCAGAACAGACCCTTGTCCAATATTTTGCCTCACGGCATTGTTCTAAATGATCCTTGGATCTCTCACAATAAGAAGAAATTGCTAAAATAATGAGCAATAAAGTAGAAACTCACCTGTCATTAAAAGGTAATGTTGAAGGCAGTGAAATAGAGCCAATTCAATAAAGCCCTATTCGGGCGGGATTAATTTTTCTGGACTATCGCAGGACCTCTGTATTGGATCTGCGAGTCAAGGACGTGACACGATATTATACAAGGATTTGAATTGCATGGGTGTAGTATTACCTGAGGTAATTTTCACAGTTATTTTCACTGCAAGTAAAAGACACTGGACGTTTTTTAGACACGCAAGTGCACAGTCTGTAAACATGAACTTAATTTGGATTGCGAATTGGGACAGGACTGATGTATCAGAAATGCTTCGCTAAATATTACAACCCCCAGTGTAAAAATAATCTCATCTGAATAGGGTACAGCATGCAAAAATTTTTGAATAAGTTACTTACATCTAGTAGAAGGCAAGCAACTTTGAAGGCCTTAGTTTAGCATAAGACCCCTCCGTACCTTTGAAAGGCAAAGCGATGTTGACCTTTGTCCTCGGGATTCTCTGGTCCCCAAGCTGTTTCCCTGCACCTTTCTTAAGCCGCTTTTACACCGGACGCAAAACAAATTTTTCGCACAACAGATTACATTCAAAGTCAATGCAAAAACGCGTGTATTCGCGTCTTTGCATTGACTTTGAATGTAATCTGTCGTGCGAAAAATTTGTTTAACGTCCGGTGTGAAAGCAGCTTCATGCTTTTTGGGCACCCTACTACATGTTGATGACCTTCCATGTATTTTGTTTAACCAAATGGAAATTTAGTGCACCTGGCATGGAAACAGTGCTTTTGCCACAGGAATCCAGACAGGATACAAAACAACAGCACCAGCCAATGATCAGAAATCTCGTCTTCTTCTGAAAATTTTAGTTAATTAGCCATTTCACACATGGAAATATTCATTTTATCATGATTCTGAAGAGGATTAACATCGTGATGTTCGTTCTGATTAGTAGAACTGCTGTTGGACCTGTAGTAGACGAGGACTAATGTGACAATTTAGCATAAACAATTCACTTGCAAATAATTAATTCATTTCATAATCTAAAATGTGAAAAGCATGTATGATAATATGGTAAAATGATGAGAAGCATTGCAGATAATGATAGTAATCTTAGTCAAGACAGGAAAGCATATGCAATCAAAGTCTTCCTAAGTGTGTGTGTATGATGAATCAGTGAGATGATGATAGTGAACCTACTATGCAGGTTGGATGTCAGTTTTGTCATAAAGTGCACTATAGACTGTGTTATTACTACAGCATGACTGGGTTGTGTTGTTTGGTTTCATAACCTCAATTTTACGAAAATAAGGACAGAAGTTAAATGCAAATGAAAACAAAAATTATGCATATATATATATATATATATATATATATATATATATAAAAAGAGAAAAAAAAAAAACCAACATGCTTGAAATTTTACTGTATAAATGGCAGCGGGGTAAGAAGGTCGTGGGTTCAAATCCACTCTGGGACCTTTCTGTGTGGAGTTTGCATGTTCTCCCCATGTTCGTGTGGCTTTCCTCAGGGTACTCCGGTATATCTTCATCTTAATCTGAAATGCTTTGATGGAAACAATCAAAATCATAATGATCATTTAATACAAAATAAATTTCCAAAAAAATTAAGGTTTCATAATAATTGGCACCCTTCATTTAGTACTAAGTGCAACCACCTCTGGCAAGGATAACAGCATGGAGTCTTTTCCTGTAATTTTTGACACACATTTGGAGGGATTCTGGACCATTCCTCGAAGCAGATCCTTTCAAGATCCTTCACATTCTTGGGTTTGCATTAATCAACTGCCCTCTTAAACTCAGCCCCCAGCTTTTCACCTGGATTGAGATCTGGCGCCTGAGATGGCTATTGCAGAACGCTGATTTTGTTGTCACAGAACCATTTCTGTGTAGACCTTGAGGTATGCTTTGGGTCATTGTCTTGTTGGAAAGTCCACATGTGGCCAAGTTCCTGCCTTCTGACGGAGGTAACCAGATTATCAGCCAAAATATCCTGATACCTGGTGGAATTCATAATTCATTAATATTAACCAGTGCCCCTGGACCTCTTGACTTAAAACAGCCCCAAAACATGACTGACCCACCATCATATTTCACCTTGGGTATGAGGTGCTTTGCCTTGTACGCATCTCGGCTTCGACGCCCAACATGCCAATGCTGTATCTGATTAAAACGTGCAATTTTGGTCCCATTTGACCAAACCTTGTTCCAGTCATAATTTAAATGATGTTTAAATGCAGTTGCAGAATGCAGTTGCGTCCTCTACCCTTGAGGTTTTCAACAGTTCTATGTCTTTGGAAATTTTTAATAATTGACAGTGCTCAGTGGCATATTCAATCAATTGTGAATCTTCATGTAGCCATTACCACATGTATGAAGGTCTGTGACCATCTGCCTCTTTTGAACTGACAGTTGTTCTGTTTTCTTCATGGTGTTGGAAGACAAAGGGATATCGCATGTCTGTTACCTCATTTTTATACCCTGATGAAACAGGAAGTGATTTAATGGCTCAATATAGTTCCATAACACTTTGATACAACTTAAATAATGGAATGTAATACCTGGTTTAATTTTGGAAGATGTTACTGTCAATAATCTTTAAGGGTGCCATGAATTGTGAAACCTTGATTTGGAGGAAAGTGATTTTTAATTAAATCAGTAAATGGTTTTGGTTGGTTCCACTGAAACAGTACCGTGTTTCTCAAGTGTTGTTATTTTAAGTCAGAATTTTTTAAAGTATTTTTTGTGCATTGGCATTCTGGGGTGCCAGTAATTTTTGAGCCCTCTGTATATAGAATCACAGAGTTTAAAATGTTTAGTATTAAAATTCTTTATATTTGATCATGATTTCGATTTCAAAGTTGCAAGTGAGACAAATCTTGATGCTCCCAAATGATTCTTAACTGTACTTTCAAATTGGTGTTTTTTGAGCAAATTGAATAATTTTTCATAGGATATACTGAGGGCACATAAGTTCATTAGTGGGTGCCTGTTGCATGTTCATGCACAACTAACTTACAGTAAAAAAAAAAAAAAACATGCAAAAACTATACTCAAAAACATTGAAAACTTGTTTAAAGCGGCATTTTCGGTATTTCTTTAAATGCATGCTGTAGATTCTGTCTACTGGATGCTTTTAGTTTCCAATCTCAATTAAATTGGCAGTTCTGTTTGTCACAACCAGTAAGAGTCATATTTTTGTTCTTGTGCAACTGGTGCAATGATTAAAATCTTTCGAATGACGCTTGCTCAAGTGTGCAACAACTGCATTTTGCAAAAAAAAAAAAAAAAACATAAATCAAATTTGAGTCAACAGCTGTCAGAAAATTGACTGCTGTTTTCAAGGAGAAGCTTGATACTTTTTGCTTTGAATTTACCTCTATGTGTTTAAAAAGCAGAGGGTAAAGTGCACTAATTTGGTTACATGATGGGAAAGCAGGTGCGTTTAGCGGCAACTGGTTGTGGCACACATAAACATGCCATAGACTTTGTGATGGCAGTCCCGCTGCCACTGGCATCTATTAGTGTCAATTTGCAGGCATTTAGGGTCAGAGTTCAAAAGTTGATGCTCAATCGGCAGTCCTCAGGATGAGCGGACACTCCTGAATGCTACAATAAGGCCAGGATTGGCCGGGGGGTAGGTTACAGGGGAAAGGTGGGTGGAGACCTTTAAGTGCAAACTTTGCAATTGGAGGCCTCTGAGGGGGAGGTGTGAGAGGCTTTGAAGGAGGTTTATAGGGAGAGATTGATAGCTGTTTATTACAGTCTTAATACATTCTTCCATTTAAGCTATTATCTGCTTGGCTTGTTGCCAGCAAGGCCCTCCCTAACAAGATGCAATTTAAGAGTATTGATAGGATTCTATCATCCTCCGCAGCACTGCCTTTTGCTCTCTCCCTCCCTTCTTCCCTCCTTCCTTTCATCCCACCCACCTCTGTAACAGCATGAACTATGCTTTCTTCCCCCTTACAGAATAGAACAGCATCACTCCATTGACAGAACTGCTTTTTTTTTTTTTTTTGGAAGCGCATTTAATTGCCAGCTTACTTTCTTCTCCTTTGTGAATATATTTTAAAATTGAGTCAATCCATTAAAAATAGTGAAAAAGACAATGTGCCAAAACCTGTCACTTATCATCACGGTCTAATTGGGATTCCACCCAAATAAAATCTATCTGTGGAAAAAAGTTGCATTGATGCATTATTTTTGAAGCCATTCAATATTTTGCGAAACAGTTTTGTGATGACAACCAAGAATATGGTTTAAATATCCAAATATTGGGAATATTTGGGTTTTCTCATGGAATGAAGATTCAGACAAAAGCCAGAGAGATGCATGCCGACTCATTATTTATTTATTTATTACTAACAAAACTAGCATCTCCAATGCCATCTGAATCTGGAGTGTCCAATCTGCGAACTATGTACGTGCATGCTCTTCTGTAACTAAGGAGAGCCAACTCAGGTGAGCTGCTCTCGTCTGAGGCACACATCTGTCACCAGCGGTGTCTCATCACTCATAGTATCAAACCTCTCATACACAGAATGGAGGTGGAGAAAACCCCAATATTTGCTTGGATAGAATGCAACTGACAAGTGCCTGGATGACCATTAGGACGCAATAGAGCAACAAACTATGCTAACCCAAACTGACAGTATCCCTCCTATTTCCCTGTGCAGCACAAAGCCACTTATGCACTGCTCCCACAAGGCTGCTTGCCTCAGTTGGCACTGGCATGGCTGGAATCAATCTGATGCCGTGCTGGTCATTCTGCACCACCTTTGAGAGTGACCCAATCCAGCAGCCTCAACTCATTCAAGATTTAATTTCCTTTTATTTCCTTTGGGACTGAAATATTTTCAGGAAATATGAGGAGGCGACATGGGGAAATTCTGTACATTATGCAGACTGCAACTGCTAGTGCATATCCATTAATGTTCTGAACAGTAACTAGTATCTCATTTCACATTACTGTCACATGACCACATTTTTAAATATTCAGTACAATCATTAGTTGTTTTTCAGCATTACTGTTAGCTTAGATTATAGCTTAGATGGCGGTGTATACACAGTGAACACCATGATTCGTTGGGCAGTGACACTTATTTATTTTTGTTCTGCACTCAAGCACTTTGTATTTGAAAGGATGCAGTGACAGTTGAAGTGCAGACTGTCAGATTTAATTTGACTGAGCTTTCATCCATATTGGATTTACCGTTTTGTGCATTGGCCCCCATTTTTGGCATATAAAAAAATATTGGATATTTGAACATAATGTAGAATACAGTATTAATTTTTGAATTTTGTTGCATATCCTTTGCATGCATGAATGAGGTCTGTGACACACGGACATCACCAGACTGTAGGTGTTTTCCCTGGTGTTGCTCTGCCAAGCCTGTACTGCCGCCATCTTCATTTCCTGCTACTTTTGGGAGCTTTTAGCCCTCAGTCTCCTCTTGAGCATGTAAAATGTATGTTCATTTGGATTTAAATCTGATGATACGAAACAAAAGAATTAAAACTACGTCTCAGTTTAATGAATTGTGGTGCCCACTGTATCTCAATACATAAATCTTTTTTTCTGGCACAAAAAGTTACTGAAAGCAGTGAGCCCTCTGATGTGACAGCAACTGAGTGTGGTATCACTTAGCCACACCACGCTAGAAATTTTCCATTTTTCTCATGTAAAAACCCACTTCTAAATATTTGCAAACATTATCTCCTGTTTATGCCCGATCTGAGCAGGGCCATGCCTAATTACTTTGGGTGTTTGAAAAAGACCATTGTCAAATAAAACTTTTTTTGTTTTTAAATTGAATTCAATCAATTTTTTTGGTGGAAATTATTTAATAATTGTTAAATAATTAACAATATAATTATTGGAAAACAAATAACAAAAACACATAGCTAAGTCAATTGCCAATTGAAGAGCAGCTACAGTATTAACAAGACCCATGTTGTGTCTACGCTGATTCACTGACCTAACAATATTGAGTGTAGAGTGCCTAAATTAGTAGCAATTATTCAAATGCATCCTGACTTTGGGAGTATATAAAAAAATATATGTTATATAGAACAATTGATAAACTTAATTTATGTTGGGGGAAATTTTACCAATAAAAACCAGGGGGTTAGAATAGCTCAAATATAGTCTCTCTCATCAATAAGCTACAGAGTGAGAAGTGTTGCATGCCCAAGTGTGTTACATCCTCAAGGATGAGTTAAATTTGGCTAGTGTAATGTTAAGAACCCACTCTTATAACAAATTAAGGGATTATCATTCAACAAAGCACATTTTTACTGAATGGCAAAAGTGCATCTCTTTAAAGCATTTTTGCCATGGAGACAGCAAAACAAAAAATATTTTATTTAGTGTTGCACTGGAAGACTAGCATGTCTTATTTTACTGCCTCAAAACCCATTCAGACCGGGTCAAAGCGAAAAAGCGGCACGGATTTGCGGAATATTCGCTGCACAAAAATTCCGCGTGAAACCATGCACATCGGACTCGGTGCGCAATTCCGCGATCTTGCGTTCCAATTTTGCACAACAGATAAACAAATCCGTGGGATATTTAATCAAATTGGACCATGAGAGCAGCAGCAGCGACGATGACATTTTTTGTATGTATCTGAACGATAACCTTAGCCTCACGTCTGCTTTTGTGTGAGAGACGGTCATCTCCGTAGCCACCGAGCGTTTTCATTATTGATGCCCGGAGCTGGTCTTTCAGCTTGTTGTTCAAGTAATCATCCTGCCTCTAGTCATAGAGGACAGGATGCTGGAGAACACTATTGATGAGACGCTCTCCTTTGTTTGTCACCGTACTATGCTATGTACTGAGTTTGTATCTAGTTTGTGTGACTTTGCAGTTTGAGGTTTGAATGCTGTAACGTGAATAGAAACAAAGCATTTCATTGGCTAAAAGTCTAGTTTTGCAGACGGATTTTCGCAGAAGCTTAAGTCCGTGCAGATATTTTTTCTGCCGCACGAAACTTTCGCCTTGGTGTGCAAGCTTACATTAGAACCCATGAAATAAGCTTCTATAAATATTTGCGCGAATAATCTGCATGGAAATCCGCGCATGGTGTGAATGGGCCTTAAGAGTGGTCACTTGGTAAACTTACTTTCGTTAACGAAGAACAATGTCCAAACCTGCAGCCTAGCACATCCCCAAATGTCATTACCTTCCTTTCAATTCTTTTTTTGGGAAGGGCTGTAGCAATCTGTGTTCTGTACTGTACTGTGACGCGAGACACTGAGCTGCCAGTGCAGTAAATGTCCTGTTCCACTAGAGGACTGGCTGGAGGCAGTGGCTTACCAGTGCAGTAACTGTCCTGCTCCACTAGGGGACTGGCCTGGGCCACGGAACTAGTGTCTTGATACAGTGGAATTTTGCTGTCCTTACTGGCCCGGCACCCTGAGGAGACTGCCTCAAGACAGCGGTTGCCTCTGGTCTAGGAACCATTGAATGTACAGTCAATGCTTGGAATACTGCAAGTACATAGTAAATGTCTGCCCAACCCTCAGCAGAACTAGCCTAGTCCCTGAACTAGCCTGCCAATTTGATAAATAAACCATTCTGAATATCATTCTTCAAAATACTTCAAGCCAGTAAAATGAGCAATTTACAATCAATGTGACAATGTCGCACCTCGCCGCTTTTTACTGTACTAATTAGGCATATCAATAAACCATCTAATGACACTTAACAAAACAGGATGAATATAAAATAAAAATAACTGAGATAGTATTAGTATAGCACCTAAAATAACAATGATCTTAACTGATTAATTATATCCAGCTATTGAACTTTAGAGAATAGTCGGCAGGTCATGATTGGGCAAGTATAATGTTAATGAATTCTAACCACACTTTTCAGTCACCCGTTTAGCTCTGTAGATTGGTAGGCTTTCTTTCTGCAGCATGAAAATAATTTTAGTAGAAAGCTATAATTATACCCAGGCAGAAGGGTGTAATGTAGCCTAGAGATTTTATACGTAACTGAAATTAAGTTTTGATTACAACTCTGTATAATTCATTGGAAAATGCGGTGGCCATTTCTGAAAAGCAACTTGGCTTCAGAAAAGACTCTGGAAGTGACTTCATGGTTTAACCATCAATCATTACCCGAGCAAAGGCAAAAAAAAAAAAAGTTAAGACTGTCAAGGGGTACGGGTGTTAGAGCTATGCTGAGGGGCTGTTCATCAGAAAAGGGACTGAACTCAAATTTAGCTTCAAAGAAGACACTTGAAAGTGACTTTGTGATTGTACCATTCAATTCTTCCAAGCAAGGGCTGAAAATGTTTAGACTATCAAGGGGGACGGGTATTTAAGCTATGCAGCTATTGTCGCTGTCGATCAGAAATGGGATTGAACTAACCTCATGACTTTACGGTGGTCTAATTGCGCAGGCTATTTACCGAGGCTCATAGTAGGCTACTGTACAAGCTGGGACTAACTTTGGTCAGCATTTATTAGTGTGACAGTTGTTACTAAGCCTATTATATTGATTAGTGAGCCATCACTAGTCTTGATGGATTTTTTTTTAGGAAACGGCCACCACATTTTCAAACTAGGCCTACGCTGTCAGTGGCCGACGGCAAAGGGTATATCCCCGAAATTCCCCAATCCTCGAAGCCCCCTTTATTAGATTCGCCTTTACTAGACCTACAATATGAGGCAAATTTGAGGTCTGTGAAAGTAATTGTTCCAGAGATATGGTTAAAAAACTGATTTTTTCAATATATAGCGCCACCTGGTGGCAAACCAAGGAGTGCATACTTGCCCAAAATCTAATCAGTTCATCCTCTCTACCATATCTACCCATATGTTAAAAATGAGAAGCCAATGTAAATTATTTTGTGAGTTATCGCGCTAACGGCTAAAATCTGTGGACGCGGCGGCAGCGGGCACGGGGATATAATGAATTTGGCCTACACAGAGTTGTAATTAAAATGCTATTTTAATAATACTATCACTATACAACATTTCATTCCTCTGCCAGAGTATAGGTATAGTCCTCTGCCTCAAATTATGTTTCTTTGCTGCAGACAGAAAGTGCCTACTGAGCTAAACTAATCTGAAGAAAAAGTGTGATTAGAAATTGGTAACATTACTGGTCTAATCTTAACCTGCTGACTATTTTTTCCAGCGTTCACCAGCCAGCAAGAAAAATAATCTGTTCAAAACCTTATGATTTTAGTTCATAAGCTAACACAATCTCAGTTATTGTTATATTATATTCATCTGGTTTTTGTTAAAAGTCTTTAGCTAGCTCATAGATGTGCCTATCTTAGTAGAGTAAATGTGATCAGTTGCGGCGTTGTCATATTGATCGTTAACCTGCTAATTTTATATGCTTGAAGTATTTTGAACAATTACATTCAGAACAAGTGCACTCAGAGAGTGCAACACCTCTGCCCAGGGTCCTAACCCTAACCCTTACCCTAACCCGTAACCCGGATCACTCCCAAAATCGAATCAATTGGTCCTTGTGTCATTTCTGACCTTCTGTGCTGGACTCACGAGAGCCCATACCTTTGCCAGCATGGCTGGATTTGAACTTTGACCTATATCTCAGCTGTACTTTGGCCAAGATATGCCTAAATTTAATCACTTGTTCCTCTGGTGCTACTTAAACATCCTGCAATGTTTAGTTAAAATCTATGCAACCGTTTTTGAGATATGTTGCTAGCAGACAGACAGGCAGACAAACAAACAAACCAACCAACGCTGGCAAAAACATATTATTTTGAGTAGGCGTTCAATCATATGGCCCTAACATGACACCATTATTAATGTAAAGCTAGATGGGTGATTTGGCCCACAATTCTACTGAGGCAGTGGAGGTCACATTAGGCAGGCTGTAAGGCAGGCATTGAACTCTACAGTCGATGGTTCTGCGATTCTAGGCAACTGCTGTCTCAAGGCAGTCTCCTCGAAGTGCCGGACCAGTAAAAACAGCAAAATTTTACTGTCTTGAAATGGTAGTTCAGTGGCCCAGGCCAGTCCCCTAGTGGAGCATGGCAGTTACTGCACAGGCAGGCCACTCCAAGACACTGCCCTAGGCCAGTCCCTTAGTGGTGCAGGACAGTAATTGCACTGGCAGCTCAGTGGCTCACGGCAGCAGGACAGTACAGTACACAAAATGCAACGGCCCCCTCTCCCTTTTTTGGTGACCTGATTTGAGTTTCCTCTTTAACATGTTTGCAAACAAATTTACCAGTCATTCAGTCACGTAGAACTGTTGAGGCTAATTTGTGAGTCTGAGAACTTGCAGCTGTGGACCAAATTTGTAAAGAAGCAGGTGGCATGAATTGGACCACTGAAACTACTATAATAAATGATGACATTATGTGTGGGTTTATTCATTTATTCATTTTAAATTTATTATTAGTGTGAAACACTAGGTTACAGTTAATAGGATTTATAGTATTACAATGGGCTCTAAAATTACTGTGACCCCAGAATGGCAACGTACAAACAACGCTTTAAAAGTTTTTAAAAAATCTATTTATAAAGATACTGTAAATAACAGCACGTAAGAAATACTGCACAAAATTAATGTTTCAATGGAACCAACCAAAATCATTTTCTGCCCAGAAGACACAGAAGCAAGCACATGGAGTTTGCCACACATCATTTAAAATATGACTTGAACAAGGTGCTTTGGTCAGATGAGACCAAAATTGTGCACTCTGTCAGATACAGCATCAGCGTGTTTGGTGTCAAAACAGAGATGCGTGTAAGGAGAAGCACCTCAGACCCACGGTGAAATTTGATGGTGGGTCAGTCATGTTTTGGGGCTGTTTTAATTCAAGAGGTGCAAGGGCACTGGTTATGGTTAATGGCATAGTGAATTCCACCAAATATCAGGATATTTTGGCTGAAAATCTGGTTGCCATTGTCAGGAGGCTGGAACTTGGACGTAGGTGGACTTTCCAACAAGACCATGATCCAAAGCGTACCTCAAGATCCACACAGAAATTGTTCTGTGACAACAAAATAAACATTCTGCAATGGCCATCGCAGTCACCAGACCTCAATCCAATTGAAAGGCTGTGGGCTGAGTTGAAGAGGGCAGTTGATAAATGCAAACCCAAAGTGATGGGCCTTGAAAGGATCAGCTCAGAGGAATGGTCCAAAATCCCTCCAAAATGCGCCTTAATTCTGACAAAAATGACAGGAGAAGATTCCATGCCGTTATCCTTGCCAGAGGTGGTTGCACTTGGTACTAAATGAATGGTGTCAATTATTAGGAAACCCTGACTTTTTTTTTTATTTATTTTTGTAGCAAATGATTGTTATGATTTTGGTTTTTTCCAAAACATTAAAAAGTGTTTCACACATGTTGGTATACGAATTATTCCGTTTCTCTATCGGCATATCGTTTGTTGTTTTTGTTTTTTTTTTTGTATTGTTTGTGCATTGCCAATCAGGGGTGCCAGTAATTTTTGTATATTCACTGATATTCTAAACCCTCATAATGGAATTTATGGGGGCTGTCACATAGCTGTAGGTCTCTAGCGTCATCACCACCTTTCTTCCCATCAGGAACAGCCGTGCTCCAGACTATATGTTATGTAATTAACTCTTTCATTTTGAATGCTAACAGGAAAGCAGTCCTTGAGAAACCTTAATTCATTAAAGGATCACAAGAAACCTCACTAATTGACTCAGTTTTTACAGCCTGCAGACCTTTTACGAGCACAATGACTACCTGTATTGTATTCCACATTGTTCTCATCCTTTCCCTGTTTCTTCTGTCTGAGGGTGCAGTTTGGAAATATTGAATGGATTTCACAGAAAGAAATAGGGGTTAATCAATCATATAAGGGCTGCCACTCAGCTGCATGTGTCTGCATTACTCTACAGCCCACAGGCAGGCTGTATCCATTTGCAACCAATTTGCGCTCACACATGCTTGTGTTCGCGTGTGGATGGAGATTGTGAATGTAAATTGAGAATTAATTTTAGATGGGGTCAAGGCAATTGGAAATTCTCCTCCATTCCTTTTGCTTGCAAGTTCAACAGGCTTTTTTAAAACTGTATATGCTCAGAAAAAAAAATGTTCATAAAAGGAATCATTTGATTTCTTTGTGGAACCCCTATCTCATTAGAAGGTTTTAACTTGGTAAAATGGTGAAATCTGGGGGCACTTTTTGCATGGACCATGGAGGGATGTGTCTCGCCAAGCTTCACCAGCCGTGACAGTGAAGTGATGTTTTTCAGGAAATGCCATGTGCGGGAGAGAAGAATACAGCACAGTATGCTGTGCTGAGAGAGTACTTAGCTCCTCTCTCCTGCGAATTCTGAAAAAAACAGGCATTATGTGGTCTGGGATTTTTATTCTTGAGAAGGAGAGGGGAATCTTTGTCAGTCTTCTGCCTTGACCTCATCCTGTCCAGCCAGCTTACCCACATGTATCTATTCTTCAGTTATGAGCTGATTTTATCTTAACTTTATAAGCGTGTGGATCGCTTCTATTTCTATCGACAAACGGAGAAATAATAGTGTGTGAAGATACTGATTGGCTTTTTCCTCATATTTCACATGGCAGAAATAGCTTTATTTTTTCAGAAAAATGTTTTACATTTCCTTTCGTCAATGATTTAGTTCTAGTGAAAAGCCCTCCCATCTCAATGGGCATATACACAGAGTAAATAGGAAAAAAACATTTACTCGGTTAAACTGACTGAAATATTCACAAAGGCAACAGCCTCGCAATGGCAAATCCTTTTTAGTTCTCTAAAACACTGTTGCTGTTAATTACAGCTCTTTCTCACTCAGTGTGTTGCTTAAATCCCTTCTTAAGGACAGTGACCCACCAGCCCACAGAAATCAGGAGTGCGGATGTCAGGTGGTTTTACCATGCTTATCATTGTTTTCTTTGGTTTTGCCTGAAGCCCTTTCTCCCAATTTGCCACATCCAATCTGTCTCAGTCTCTAATGTTCAAAGTGTGCATTCCATAAATCTTGCATTCAACAAACTCTGGCAGCTGGTACTTAGTGATATCACAGCTCCCTCCCTGAGAATTAAGCCATAAAACAATGCATGTTTTCTCTCTATGAGAGTAAAAACAAAAGTGAATTGATACATATTAATATAAACTGGGATGTTTTCAGCAATGAAGTGAATGGCAGTGTCTCATTGAACCTGATTGCATGAATGCATGGAAAGGCACCAAATTGTAAGTCTTCTTATGAATCAGTGTCACTAGTCTAATAAAACAATGTTCCCATAATCTGCATCAGGGTTTGTATTTGGAATAGTTCATTTCCTGCGTTTTTCTCAATAAAAAAGGTGTCATGGATCTACCGAGTGGCATTAAAAGAGATTGAAATAGCATGACATTAAAGCATGTATTGATAAAGTCATAAATGAATTACATGATTCTGGTTTAGGTCATTTAAAATTCTAGCCATTATTCTGCCAAATGGAATATCCAACACTGCCTACAACTGTAAGCTTTCAGGCACAGTGGAGCAGTGGTTAGCACTGTCACCTTGCAATAAGGAGGTTCTGGGTTCGAGCCCTGACCGGCCAGGGCCTCCCTGTGCGGAGTTTGCATGTTTTCCTGTTGTGCACGTGGGTTTCCTCAGGGTACTCCGCTTTCCCCCACCTAGAAAAACACGCATAATAGGAACACTGCTACCAGTGCCTCTGACCAAGGAACTGGAGTTGGTCCCCAGGTGCTGCACTGTTGCTGCCCACTGCTCCTAGGTAGCTAGGATGGGTCAAATGCAGAGGACAAATTACCCCACGGGGTATGATGAAGCATATCTGACTGTAAAAAAGAATAGATTGGCACCATCTTACCTTTCAAACCTTACCATGCAGCACAGAACTATAGGCAGAGCATTCTAATACCATGCTTCCTACCTATAGAATCATACCCTTCTATGAAGCAAGTCATGCTAGATCTCCCAACATTTCTAAATTCAGACTAAAAACTCATGTGTCTTTTCACAATACTGGAGAGATTTCAGGGATAGTTGTTGATCATTGTTTCATTATCAGCAGATAATAGTTCAGGGGAAACACAGCATAAGGGCTCTGTCTTACACCTGGCGCAGAGTGGCGCCAAGTGTGATGCAGGTGTCTTTGCTACCTTATGACCAGTGCAGCTGTCAATTTCCCGTCCTGTACCCAGTTTGCATTTATAGCAAATGAACTTGCACTGAACTGAGCGCCCATGGACATGTTAGTCTTAAAATGAGGTGTGATCAGGTGCATTTATGGCATGTTGCTATCTTAAGGCAGCAGAGAGTGATTGTGCAATTGACTAGCAAAAACCTGGTCTAAAGTCAATTGTCAAGTACTGTCTGCGAAATAAAGGGCGCATAGAATTATGCATCTTTGGAGGAGAGCGCACAATGCGCATACACTCTGCTTGTTACTTACAATCGCACAAACAGCAACATCCACACATGCAAATAATTAAAAATAAAAAGATAACGATGTGAAAGATTATTATCAAGACATTTGATTGATGTCCCCCATCAGAGAATACTCTGACGTAGGCTATTTGATTCATAAGGGAACCTATTCCATCAGGTAAGTTGTGATTAAACGTATGAGGTTACTCATGTACAGTTGCAATAAAAATTATTCAACCCCCATTGCAAATTGGGTTTGATAAAAAATTTACAGCCCCAATTCCAAAATAGTTGGGACAAAGTGTAAATTGTGAATAAAATCAAAATGCAATGACTTTCAGATCACATGAGCCAATATGTTACACACAATAGAACATAGATTATATTTCAAATGTTGAAACTGAGACATTTTACATTTTTATTCACAAAATGAGCTTATTTCAAATTTTCTGGCTGCAACAGGTCTCAAAAAAGTTGGGACACAGGCAAAAAAGGGCTGAAAAAGCAATTAATATATAAGAGAATCAGCTGAAAGAACATTTAGCAAGTAATTAAGTTAACTGGCATCAGGTGTGTAACATGACTGGCAATAAAAGGGATGTCTTAGAGAGGCTGAGTCTCTCAGAAGTAAAGATGGCCAGAGGCTCTCCAACCTGTGAAGCCTTGCATAAAAAAATTGTGGAATACTTTAAAAACAATGTTCCTCAATGTCAAATTGCAAAGGCTTTGAAGGTCTCATCATTGACAGAGCATAACATCATCAAAAGATTCAGAGAAACTGGAAAAATCTCTGTGCGTAAGGGACAAGGGACAAAGACCTTTCACTCACCAGCATGATTCTATCATTGACATTACTAAATGGGCCCAGGAATACTACAGGAAACCACTGTCTGTAAACACAGTCTGTCGTGCCATCCACAGATGCCACCTAAAAGTCTATCATGCAAAAAGGAAGCCACTGTTGAGCATGATCCAGAAGTGCCGCCGTGTTCTGTGGGCCAAGGCTCATTTAAAATGGACTGTAGCAAAGTGGCAAAGTGTCCTGTGGTCAGACAAGTCCAAATTTGACATTCTTGTTGGAAATCATGGGCGTTTTGTGCTCCGGGCTAAAGAGGAGAAAGACCACCCCTCGTGTTATCAGCGTTCAGTTCAAAAGCCAGCATCTCTGATGGTATGGGGATGCATTTGCAGCGCCGGCGCTAGACCTGAAAATTTTGGGGGAAAATATCCATCCCTTTATTGGCTACAATTAGCCCTGGCTAATTCTAGATGGTTTTCCTTTATTAACACGTTTTCCAATTCAAGAATAATCAAGTGGCAATTGAAGACACGGCTTCTCTCCCCCATGGAATCTAACAGCGACGAAATAATGGGCTACATTCAGTACAGAAAAATAATTTAATTATAAATAGGTCTATGCACTGGCACTCAGCAACGGTAATTTTTTTTCCAGCGAGAGCGGCATTTCAGAACTCTTTTGCGAATGAAGGTAATTTTGGCGACAAGTACACACACCTGTTTTTGCAGCACGGTCACGCAATTTGCTGTAAAAAATAGACAGCTGTCCAATTGGAAAATGTAAACGGACGAAACCACGTACTTGTCACCAGAATTACCTTCATTCGCTGAAGAGTTCTGAAATGCCGCTCTCGCTGGAAAAAAAGTTACGTCACTGAGTGCTAGTGCATAGACCTAATTATAATTAATTATTTTTCTGATCGTAATGTAGTCCATTTGTTGCTGTTAGATCTCATAGGGGGGAGAAGCCGTGTATTCAATTGCCACTTGATTATTCTTAAATTGGAAAACATGTTAATAAAGGAAAACCATTAAGAACAGGCCAGGACTAATTGTTGCCAATAAAGGGATGGATTTTTGCCTAGGCAATCGTCTAGGCGAGCGCCGGCCCTGTGCATTAGTACATATGGTGTGGGACACTTGCGTGTTTTATAAAGCACCATGAATGCTGAAAGGCATATAAAGGTTTTAGAGCAACATATGCTCCCCTCCATACGACATCTATTCCAGGGAAGGCCTTGTGTATTTCAGCAGGACAATGCAAAATCACTCACTGCAGCTATTACAACAGCATGGCTTCGTAGTAGAAGAGTCCGTGTGCTGAACTGGCCTGCCTGCAGTCCTGATCTTTCACCGATTGAGAATATTTGGCGCATAATTAATCGAAAAGTCCGTCAAAGGAGACACAAAACTCTCCAGCAGCTGGATGCCTGTATTAAACAAGAGTGGGATCAAATTCCAATAGCTAAACTCAAGAAACTTGTCTCCTCAATGCCCAGACGCCTCCACTCTGTGTTAAAAAAGAAGAGAGGATGCTACACCATGGTAAACAGGCCCCTGTCACAACTTTTTTGAGACCTGTGGCAGCCATCAAATTTGAAATGAGCTCATTTTGTGGAAAAAATTATAAAAATTTCTCAGTTTCAACATTTCTATGTTATCTCTGTTCTATTGTGAATAAAATACCGGCTGGTGTGATTTGAAAGTCATTGCGTTTTGATTTTATTCACAATTTACACCTTGTCTCAACTATTTCAGAATTTGGGTTGTACAAACTATCAGCTTTTTGTGATAAACAGATTAAACAAGAACATTTTAAATAGCTCAACACAACTAATATTACAAGTGGTTTCTCCAAATTTAACACAAAATGCCATTTTTAATGACTGCTGCAGTCTCAAAATCATTCAACCCCCCGAATAGAATTCCTCATAAGACCATATTTGCAAATCAGGTGTTGTCTCAAACACACTTAATGCAGCTAATCAAGAGCTTAATTAGTTGCATCAGGTTTGCTTGAGATAGAATACATCAAATGCACTCGCTAGGGGTTTGTTGGCAGTGACATTTGATTGCGTATTAGAAATATGGAAGCTAATAGAGGAGATAGTTACCTGGCACAAACAAGGAAAAGGATGCAAAAAGGCAGCACAGGCACTGAATTTTCATAGAGATACAGTTGGAAGCATAGTTCGCAAGTTCAGAGTTAAAGGAAGAGTGGCTACAGTACTAGGATGTGGCAGGAAGAGGAAGCTATCAATGGCTGTCCCCAGATCCCTGAGGAGAAGGGTGGTCAAAAACCCTTGAGTGACTGCAGGAGACCCACAGCAAGACTTGGAGGAGGAGGCACTGATTTTTCAGTTTGCACAGTAAGGCGCATACTAAACGTTGAAGGTCTCCAAGACATACACCACAACTGATCCAAAAGCACAAACTCCAATATGCTGAAAACCATATAAATAAGCCACAGAACTTTGGGGATATTGTTCTGTGGAGTGATGAAACAAAACTGGAATATTTCGGGCTTATGAATCAGTGGTATGTCTGCAGGAGGAATAAAGAAGCACATGCTGAAAAGTACACCCTGCCTACAATGAAGAATTGTGGGGGCTTTTTGATGCTCTGCGGCTGCCTAGCTTCCTCTGGCACTGGAAATCTGCAGAGTGTGGAGGGCAATATGGATTCAGTCGAGTGCCAGGACATCCAAGGAGAAAATGTCATGCTGTCTGTACGGAAGCTGACGCTTGGGCATCACTGGACCTTCCAAAAGGACAATGATCCTAAGCATACCTCAACATCCACCAAGGCTTGGTTTCAGAAGTCTGGGAAGATTCTAGAGTGCCCATCACAGTCCCCTCACTTGAACCCCATAAAAAAATCTCTGGTAGGATTTG
This sequence comes from Gymnothorax javanicus, assembly GCA_029692085.1. Lineage (NCBI taxonomy): Eukaryota > Metazoa > Chordata > Actinopteri > Anguilliformes > Muraenidae > Gymnothorax > Gymnothorax javanicus. The sequence goes on from CM056202.1 coordinate 53,781,753, forward strand.
AAGAGCACAGTTGCAGCATGCAAACCCTAGAATATTAGTGAACTGGAGGCCATTGTCCATGAGGACTGGGCTAAGATTCCTTGGGAATGCTGCCAAAAGCTGACATCTGCCTATGCATCACGTTCCAGCAGGTCATAGCGGCAGAAGGGTTTTCTCCTAAGTATTAATGATGCTTGTCATGAAAGGGGTTGAATAATTTTGAGCCTGCAGTAGTCATTAAAAGTGGAATTTTGTGTTGAATTTGGAGAAGCCGCTTGTAATATTTGTTGTGTTGAGCCATTTAAATTGTTATCGTTTGATTTGTTCATTGCAAACAGCTGAAAGTTTGTAAATTTTGCCAGTAAACCTAATTTGCAAGGGGGATTGAGTAATTTTGATTGCAACTGTAGGTATTTGCAAATTATTCTGGATAAAACCACAACTCTTAAGTTGTGCAAATTCTGTCATTCCTGCAGTCTTCCGGAGGATCCCTCCTGGAGGGGTGGCTGTTTGGGCACAATAGTTAGCCAATATATTAAATACATGGAATGTCATGTCTAAAACAGTGCATGGATTTTTGTTTCATCTCACGAAACAGGAACTGTAATAGACAGAGTGTTTGAAGTGCAGAAAATGCGCTTCAGATGTTTGGATTAGTCTGGTCAAAAAAGGCGGCATTTTTAAGAAGCAGCAAAGCAATGGATGACGTTGCCACCATCTATAAATAAATCTAAATTTATTCCATAGATCTGACTTGACCTTCAATCATCAGCCAGGGAGAAGTAATTTCCTTTCACTCCGGCCTCCCTGTGTATGCTGGTTTTTGCTCCACCCTGGTTTGCAATCATAGGATTTTAATAAGCTGTTAATTTGTCTTAATTAGGTGCATTTTTGTTCAGAGAAGCAATTTATCCTCTCTTGACAAACAGTATTTTGACAGATATGCATACAAACAGCGAGAAATAAATTCCGCATCCACATTTCAACATATGAGTAACAACTGCATAAAAAGAGGGAAAAAAAATGTACCCAATCAAAGGAAAAAAAATCTACGGGTTCCTAATTGGTGAAACTGTGGGCACATGGTAGCAAAAACTAACAATTTACTAAACAAGCAAATGACAGAGTCAAACCTGTTTTATGTTATGTTTTTGTGATTGAGTGCAAGCAAATTATTTTGAAAGAACTCTAATAACCTGTCTTCAGCAACCTAATTTGGAGGGATCTGCTTAAAAATGTTATTACCTGAAATTGCTTGCCACACAGGAAAAAAAAAATAAAAAATTTCATATGCAAGGGTCTTTTATTTGGTCTGTTATTCTTCATGGCACAAATGGATATTTCTACTAAAATTTGGCTTAAACAGCACATAACATATATAAACTCAAATTGCACCCAATCTGGACAAATTAACAGCTTGTTAAAGTCCTATGATGGCAATTGTGGTTGGGACAAAAACCAGCATACACAGAGAGGCACCAGGACCGAGTTTGGGAGCGCCTGGCATAGGGGATTCACTTTGCTGATTTTTAACATCTGCAAATGATTAAAACAATTTTTAACAATATTTAACCTTTTTTTTTATTACATTTTTAGAGATCAAATAAACAAATCATGGATATGATACCTACCAATTTTGTTTATTGGCTTAACATTTAGGCTTTATGAAACTCACCTCAAACAAATTAAATTAAATTGTTTTAATTAATGAGATATTTTTTCAAAATCAAGTTGAGGAAAAAATATGGAATCATGCAATGTTGAAGAAAAAATTATGGAATCATCAACAAAAATCTAAATTTGTACTTTTTTGCTCCTCATTTCTGAAAGCTTGAATTCTTTGAGGCATGGACTTCACTAATGAAAAACAACATTCTCCATCAAGCTGGTTCCAACTTTTTCAAATAGCGGTTGAGAGATCAGCCTTGCAGTACGGGGCCTTGTGTGTGGTGCTTCCATAATTTTTGCCAGGGGTTGTAGACCCCTTTACTCCACAGAGAAGAATTTTCTTTTTCCTGCAACTTGGGAAATCTTCCCTTATAATTGCTATTCGCCAACATGGAAGCCCGCCAGGCTTTTAGAAGGAATGGGAGATGACAATCTGACTGGTTTATTTCATATTAGGCCGAAAACAGGCCTTTGACTAAGTAAGAGACTAAGTATGACCCTTTTGAACCATGCGCCTAACTTTGCGCTCGGACTGTCCTCCGTTAAACTAGGGAAAATGGATTTGGACACACCCTCAATGCACTTATGCCATGCACTTCTGACTGTGCACTTAGATCATTCAAAAAGGGCCCTAAAGGAACTCTTCCATTGCACTATGTTTGATACAGGTATTATGGGAATATTAGATGAGCCAATGCTATGTTTTTACATCCAACAATACTAAAACCCGTTTGCTTAAAAACTGCATAATGTGGCCTCAAAATCTCTTAATATCCATTTTCTGTGTCAGCAGCTGCCACTGCTGTTCTCATTGTTGCCTGGGGCTTCAAACTTCTGGCTTAAAAACTAAAATTTGGCATGCAATTCATTGTGCTTCAAGGAAGAACGCATGTCAATATCTCATGCAAACTCTTTTAAAATACGAACCACAGGCTTGAACAGCTGCATATGTTAATGAGGCAATGTATGTTCACTTTCGTGTTTGTTTTGCTAATCATAATATGTGTAAGAAATAGCTGAACAGCAAGCACAGTCAGTTTAACAGAAACAAAAAGAGCATTTAGCCTACCAGCTATGGTCCATGCATTGTAATACCGATTCTTTTATTTGGTTGTTGCTACTTTCATCATATGCATTCAATACTGTAATCCATCACTTTTGAGCTCTTTTGTGCTCTGAAGAGGAGAATTTCCAGACATTCAGAAATGCATACTAGGTACTTTTAAAGTTCCCCACGGCACTTATCACAACTTTTCTGAAAGTTTAGATTGTTTCCTAGCCTGCTGTTTTGATCTACTTTTAGTAAAAAATAAATAGATAAATAAAGAGAAACAAAGAAATAAATTGGGCAATCTCAGATAACTCTAACAATGTATTTAATTATATACAGGTATGAACAGCAGCTGTTTCCTAAGTTTTACATGTGCCCAGTGTCACTACAAGGCCTAAATTGGAACTCATTGTATTCTCAGGAGCTTGTATTCAGAATAACTGCATACATTTTTGAGCTTAGTATCAGTAGTCAACGAAGAACAGATTCATAATACTCTTCAGTCTAAGGGGTCATTCATCTAAGGTGTTCAGGTTTTGAACATGTGATTCTGTCATGCTTTAGAATAAAAGGAGCATCCTCAAAAGACCCTTTGGATTACCATTAAAGAGTGGTAGAGGCTCACCAATTTACTTGGTGATTGAATAATTTAAAAAAAACATGAATTTTGCCATGTGATTCTTTCATTCATGCTCAATTATTGCTGAATAATACAGCAAAAATATTCATAAATGAAGTGATATGTTTTTAAATTTATTATAAACCACATGAAAAATAGTTAAGTGTATTTGTTACTATTAATGAGTTCATATAGAATGAGCATATATAAGATAAAATTGCACTCAGTTTATAATAATTTAAGGGGTACTGCAATGCTTGGACAAAATGCTCATTTTCTACTGGTATTACTCTTGTCATCCATGCTGTCTGGAGTTATACAGTTGCTAGGCATTCTTTTTTGGCTGCATAAGCATGGGAACTTTCACCGATATGCCCTTTGCTGTCAGGGATGACAGCGAAGCGCTTGTTGCCATTGTCTTAGTAAAACAGAGAGGTGTACATTCTACCCCTCATCCTTACTATTATAATTGCTGGCGCCTTTGTCTGTTTGTCTGTCTGTCTGGGGTTGCAAGGCACAAAATTGCTCCGATCGCTTCCAAACTTTGCTGAAACACTGCCTCTGGATCTGGAATAAGTTTGGTTAAGACTTAAAATCTCATAATTTTTCAGAAATTTCAAATAGGTGACTGGCATGTTTTGCAAATTTTGACATCCAGGTAAGATGCATTTGCAGGAGGTTCAGGAAGGCTGTCAAACTGTAGGCTGTGGTACAACGTAAATATGAGTAAATATGAGTATATAGTAATTTGATATGCTCTAGTTATCACATTATTAGAAGGTATACAGCTACTTTTCCATTTTTATTTTAAATTTTTTATTTGTTTAATGTATTTTCATAAAGCGAGTTGCGCTAATTGGTCCAACTCTCTCTGAAATACAACCTCAGTTCCAAAAAAGTCAGGATGCTGTGTAAAAGTAAATAAAAACAGACTGCAATGATTTGCAAATTTCATAAACTGACATTTTATTCATTACAGAACATAGAAAATGTCAGATGTTGAAAGTGAGACATTTTACCATTTCATGAAAAATATTAGCTCATTTTGAATTTGATGGCAGCAACACATCTCAAAAAAATAGGGATAGGGCCATGTTTACCATTGTTTACTATACCCCCTTCTTTTAACAACAATCTGTAAACATCTGGGAAGTGAGGAGAACAATTGCTGAAGTTTTGGGAGAGGATTGTTGTCCCACTCTTGTGTAGCATTCAAACTGCTCAACGGTCCTGGGTCTGTTTCATGGTGCACAAAATGTTTTCTATTAATGAATAGTCGGCACCATAGGTAGGCCAGTTCAGCACTCAGACTCTTCTACTGTGAAGCCATGCTGTTGTGATGGATGCAGTATGTGGTTTGGCATTGTTATGCAAAAATATGCAAGGCCTTCCCTGAAGAAGACGTTGTCTGGATGGGAGCACATGTTGTTGTAAAACCTCTATATACTTTTCAGCATTGCTAATGCCATTTCAGATGTGTAAGCTCCCCACACCTAGGCATTAATGCAACCAGATACCATCAGAGATGTAAGCTTTCTTACAATGCACCTATAAGCTGAATGGTCCCCCTCCTCTTTAGACCGCATGACACGGTGTCCATGGTTTCCAAAAAGAATTTCAAATTCTGATTCATCTGACCACAGAACAGTTTTCCATTCTGCCTCAGAGCCCAGAGAAGACGGTGGCGTTTCTGGATCATGTTCACATATGGCTTCTCCTTTGCATGATACAGCTTTAGCTTGCATTTGTAAATTGCATGGCAAACTGTGTTCACAGACAATGATTTCTGGAAGTGTACCTAAGCCTGTACAGTGTACTCCAGTGCAGAATCATGCCTGTTTTTAATGCAGTGCCGCCTGAGGGCCCGAAGATCACGAGCATCCAATATTGACCTTTGGACTTGTCCCTTAGGCACAGAGATTTCTCGAGATTCTCTGAATCTTTTGATGCTATAATGTACTGTAGATTCAAAGTCTTTTAGATGCAGTTTTCTTCAGATTGGTGAATCTCTGTCCATCTTTACTTCTGAGAGACTCGGCCTTTCCAAAATGCTCTTTTTATACCCAGTAATGTAACTGGCCTGTTGCCAATTAACCTAGTTAGTTGCAAATTGCTCCTCCAGCTGTTTTTTTTATTCGTACCACTTTCTTTTCCAGCCTTTTTTTGCCCCTCTCCCAACTTTTTTGAGATGTGCTGCTGCCATCAAATTCAAAATGAGCAAATATTTTTCATGAAATGGTAAAATGTCTCACTTTCAACATGTGGTATGTTGTCTACGTTCTATTATGAATAAAATGTGGGTTTATGAGATTTGCAAATCGTTGCATTCTGTTTTTATTTACAATTTAAACAGCATCCCAACTTTTTTGGAATTGGGTTTGTTTATGCTCGCGTTGAATCGCAGCCATCCCCTGCAATGCTGTGCCAGGTGAGAGACTGATATATCGCAGGATTTGACAAGATGTGTTAAAGTGTTACATCCCACGTCACACATTCTGGTGAATAGGTTGATCTACAGTCGCCAATTGCTGGTCCTAGGATATAAATATGATCATCTTTTCAATGAGTAATAGTTGTGCATTTTTTTCAGAATTGGATATTCAAACGACTGTGTGTGTGCGTTTTTTTTTTTTTTTTTTTTTTTGTACATGCTAAAAATGAGAGGCAAAATTTTTTTTCCTACAGAGTGGGGACATTATTGGGAAGTAAAGACATTTTCACCAATCCTGCCTGCCGAGGAGTTGCAGAAGGCAGATTGTTCAGGCAACTATTCTTTCTAGAATAGATTATGGTGACATAATTTATATGCACTCTGCTCCCTCATCACTGAAGCCTCTTGATGCAGTATACCATGCTGCCTTAAGGTTTGTAACAGGAGATGGCTTCAGAACGCATCACTGTAGTCTTTATTTCAAGGTGGGTCGGTCTTTACTGGCCATGAGAAGGGAGCAACATTGTTGTCTTTTTATTTACAAGGCGTTGTTGGGTAAGCTGCCTGGATATATTACCAGTCTGCTTAATTTTAAAAGGGGGGAGCACCATCTTCGTGCTCTTGATTATATGACTTCAGACGTCCTGAGGGTTCATTCTGAACTGGGTAAAACTGCTTATATGTTCTATGCCCCACATAAATGGAAAAGGCTTCAGCAGACACTGTAATTGGAAAAACTTACCTCATTTAATTGTTTTAAATGTCTGTTATTGGATGCTATGAAGCTGGAATGTACATGTGTTCTGTAGTTCCTTTGTTTTTTTGTTTTTAATTTATTGTTGTAATGCATGTTTTTATTGATTCACGACTGGGCTCCGTTGCAAAAGAGAGCTTGCTCTCAATCGGATTCCCAGTATAAATAAATAAATAAATAAATAAAAATCCTCACAACTGCAAAGGCAAATGTGACTGATTATGGGTAAGGTTAGAATTTGGGGTAGGTTCAGGTTAGGGTAAGAGTTTGGGTTGGGTATGTGTTGCTTATTTTTAAGATTAAGGAATAGCCGTAGAGACACAAAAAGAATGAAGGGAAGTCAATGTAATGTCCTCAGAAAGATATAAGTACAAGGATGTGTGTGTTTATGTGCGCGCGCGTGTGTGTGTGTTAGTGCGTGCATGCGTGCGTGGCTTTTGCCATACTTTGTATTTTAAACTACAGTGTAGGATTAACTAACAAGTGACACAGAGAAAGAGGACAAGGACAGCGCAAACGCTAGACTTGTAATGTTGTTTTAGATTTCTAATGAGCAAAATAATATTACAAACATCACCCCAATTTTACTTAGCTTACCTAAATGATGAAATATAAGCTTAATGATTCCACAAAAAGAGCCAAAAGCTTTCTGTTATGGATCCTCTTCCACCTTAGAAATGACTTTGAATACAATGCAAAACTGACCCGCAGATACAATTCTTCAGATTACTTAGTGCTTGTGGGATTTCTTCCTCAAGTCACTTTCATTTACTTCTGCAAACCATGCAAATTTCAGAAACTAAGGGTCAAAATGATAGATTTCATTTTGGTGTAGCCTCAGAGCAGGGGGGAAGCATATGAGACTAAAGCTTTGCAGAGCAACTTTTTTTTTTCTTGAAGTATTCATACAATGTACAGCAAAAACAAAAAGGTTTGGTCTCTGTGGTAATTTTTGTCATGCGTTAATTAAAGATAAGCTGTTTTAACTTACTTATATAAATTCAGATGGCATTATTTGAATGTGAATTGAGAATTGAATTTCTCAGCATTTCATGGGTTTGTTGCCTACATCAGCAAGGGCAGTATTATCGAGCATATTTGGGGCATATTAGACCGAATAATCAATAATAAGCAACTCAGGAGTGTAGCACATCAAAGGTTTTTGCACTCCAATTATGGCAAAAGATAACTATGTTGATTAATGCATGGTTTTGGGATTTTCTTTGAATCAAAAAGTGTCTATACTATTCAAAAAAAGTAGGGGATATTTTATTTTGAGATCAAAATTTTCACATATACAAAGGGATACGAAACCATGTTGTATAGTTCCTTACTGAGGAAGCATTTCCAAAGAAATTCATCACCCAAACACATCAATGACACTCTCACGATCTGCACGGGATGCTATTGATGATCAAGGGGGTTGTGCCACAAGTTTGCATGACTCTGAATTGGAAGGTTAGAGCCACTGTAAAGGAAGATTTTGAAGAGAAAGCATCAGATTATCAGTGGTTGAAGTCATTAATTAAACAGAGACCATGCACTGTCTAACACAGGAGGAGAGGTTACGTGCCCTTGGCATGCTACAGGTTGGCACAAGACAGGTCGTTGTGGCAAGGGCAATGAATGTTTCCCAGTCTGTCATCAGCAGATTATGGTCCAGACATCGTGCTACAGGGTCTGTTCAGGATAGACCACGATCCGGTCGACCAAGGGCAATAACTCAGGCTCAGGACAGATTCATCCGCACTATTGTCTTGAGAAATCGTATGGTAACAGCAAATCAGATAAGGTCTCAACTTCAAAGGGATACTGGCTTGGTAGTGAGTGGCCAGACCATCAGGAATCGTCTGCACAGATTTCACTTACACGCCCGACGCCCTCGTGTCATTCCCTGTTTGAGGGATCGTCACATTAGGGCCAGACTCCAATGGTGTCGCCATCATCAACGCTGGGATAATCGCCGATGGAACAACGTAATGTTCTCAGATGAGTCGAGGTTCACTGTGGACTTCCTGACAGACGCAGGAGGGTTTGGCGCTGACGTAACGAACGTTTCCATGACGTTAACGTCATTAGACATGATCCGTATGGGGGGGTGGATCTGTAATGGTGTGGGAGGCATCACTGCTGCCGGCAGAACAGACTTGCATGTTGTTGCTGGACGTGTCACAGGGCAGTACTACCGGGACAACATCTTGGCACCCCATGTTGTGCCGTTTGCACGCCGTTATGGCCGCCGTTTCATTTTCCAAGATGACAATGCCAGATGTCATAGGGCCAGGATTGTTACAGATTACCTCCAGCAGCAGAATATCACCACATTACCATGGCCAGCACTCAGTCCGGACCTTTCCCCATCGAGCATGTCTGGGACATGCTTGGACAGCGGCTACGCCAACGTCAACAACCTCCTGCCAATGTCCAAGAACTTGCTGCAGCATTGCAACAGGAATGGAATAACGTTCCCCAAAATGACCTGGGACATCTCGTTAGGAGTATGCCACGCCGAATTTGAGCTTGTCTAGCCAACCGAGGGGTTTTACCGCTACTGACTCTGTTTCACAATGGTGGTAAATTTGCTGTGTGACCCTGTGTTTGTGTCGACCCTTATTCTGGAGAATCTGTCCTTTACTGACTGTACACAGGGTTTCGAATAATTGACAAATGTTTCCTTAATGTTTTTATGTCATTTGTTTCCTTCCTGACCTCATGATCTGCATTTCATGGTACTTGTAAATCCAATATCCCCTACTTTTTTTGAATAGTATATATTGTAGCCTCCGGACTAATTCAGGTCGCAACTATGGATTCACGGTCGTTGTCTCCACCACCGCTGCAGCCATCTCCGCTGCCGAGTCAATAGAGATTTTCTTATGGATACTCTACAGACTACAAATTTCAACCAATTCTGTTGATATTTGCTGTGGGCAAAGTTTATGGTGGGTCACGACATCTATCGATTCTGGTTGCCATGGAAAAAGAATTGGCTAAATAACACACAATTTCATGCTGAAAATGTTCCCATTTCAGTGTATGGCTCGTGAGTGCTCATGCTCATGAATCTTGTTTTTTAAGTTCTTATTTTTTTTATTTAACAGAATGGAATTTTTTTGAAAAAAATTTTAAGGTTTTGAGAAAAAAGGAATAAATGCACTTTTTCGCCAACATGAAAGAACAGCCAGCCGATATCTCAATTTGGCAAAAATATAACTTCGGCAATTTTGCCATGAGGCCAACGATATGTAAAATTCATCTGTCCACATTAATGTTAAGTGCAACCCACATTCTTCTGCTTGGATTTCATACATGTAAGACATCCATAGATCTGCAAAGATGTTGTATGTAATATGTACCCTCAAGAATACAATGTGAAAAACATATTTATATATCTAGAAAATGCTAAATAGTGCTGAAAAGGTAGACATGAAGCAGATATTGTAATCTGCTATAACATTTAATGGAAGGAAATAATGAATCTGCAATGCAAAAAGTGCAGGGCCACAATCTGTGCAATGGTGCACCACAATATCCCCTCTTATTCTCCAGTTTTAGGTGTTGTGCTTGTATTTTAATGCCTAATAGAGCAGTGGAGTTTGCAACCCAAGTTGACTAGGAAAGAAGTTCCGATTTTTTTTTACATGGAAGTGACAGTTCCCTGACCTCAGCTTGCAATTCTATTGGCTCCCTTGAGTCTCTTAATCACCAGCGTTTTTAACGGGTAGCTTCAGCTCTGGCAAGGTCACCCCATTAACGAGCAGAGAGGGAAGATGATTTCTTGTTATCGTGAACAAATGCCTGCCGCTCTGCTGGTGACTCATATGGGGAAAAGTACCCTTCCCTTTGGTATCCTGGACGAAGCAACTCCATCTTAGAAAACAATGAACTTGAGTGAATGTGAATTATGCTCACGGAAACCCAGGACCCAACATAAAAAAACTGCCTGAGGGAAAGAGTGAGAGCTCCCACTGTGTACACTGTCTATTTGAGAGGGGATCACTATTCCTTTACAAGGAAAATATGCCTCTCAGGACGTGGTCCTACATTAGGCCTGCCTTGGCAGGAGAATTGCTTAATGCCAGACTCTTGCTTGAGCCCACGTCCATGGGGTTGCTGAGAGAATTTGTTTGAATTTCTGTGGATATGTCAGCGATGATCAGCGAGCACATGTATGTGCCATTTTGCATAAAACTGCAAGTACACATGTCAATGGGTAGTTATTGAGAAACATCGTTATGAAAAGCATCAGCAGGGAACTAGATTTCCAGAGGGAGAAAAATGTGCAGAAAAAAGCATGGGATGAGATGAAAGATGCATGTACAAACAAAGTCGTAGCGACGCACTCAAAACACTCACAGGCACACGTGCACACATCTTTGTGAGCAAATATTAAACATAATCCATTTCCTTCATAATAATTGTATCAGGAATGGCAATCATGAAACTGATATAAAATCCAATTTATTTTTGCATAGAAATGGAATGAAAGAAACAAGTAAAATTATATATTGACGTTAAAATCTTTTCACATAATATTGGCCCCCCAAGCAGAAGAGAGAGACATACTCATTACGATGCCTCTTTTTGAGAACATAATGTCTAGGCTCCTGTTTTTTTTTTTTTTTCTAAAGAAAGATGACTACTGTGCATTTTTCTATTATATTTTAGTTTTATTATGGTTCTATGTTGGCATTGCCTTTTCATTTTTGACAATAAAATATTGTTCTCAGAAGAGAGTAGGGAAAACTATTAAGTCCTTTATTGACAGTACAACAAATGCTGTGGGACAAGAGAAGGGGTTTATGTTATACTGCATTTAACATGGGACTGCATATACCCCAATAAATTTTTAGAACCACTGAATTTCTTTACGGCTCTGTGTTTCACTGTAACATTGGGCTGAGTGTTCCCCAAGAGGCTAAGCAAATCCATCTCTAACCCTATCCGAAAGGTCAAGTCTAACCCTTAAGCAGTTACTTTCATAATAGTACATTCTTGGAAAACGCATCAGAAACGTGACCCCTCTAGATTAAAATGCAATTAAATGAAGACCTGTTAAGCTGTAGTGTCATCGCCCCCAATCATCAGATCACAAGGACAATAATGGTGCTAATAAATATGAAAAGTATCATACTGTATGAACGCATTGGAGAGAGCCTCGGACATTTAACTCTCATTGAGCTGCACACAGGCAACACACTGCATGTCATCATCTGATAAAAAGCCTTTATCAAAAACTTGTCAAAAAGGCAAGTTTTGACAAGCACCTTCATCCAAGGCTAACCTTTAAGGTAATGCACTCGGGTACTAATGCAGTAGTACAGGAAAACATCATTTTGAACAGAGCAGGCCCAGCTCAGCTCTCAGTAACAGCTTGGGCCAAAAATGAATGCTTTTGCAGTCCATGATTGTGCTTTCAGAGTACTATACCCATCAGCTCAAATTCACTGTCTTAATAATTGCATGCAGGGCTACATGAAATGACATGAAAAGCAAAAGTAGTCTTCTTTTTTGTATTCACGCTGCAAGTTATTGTCTTAAAAGCACTACTTACCAAGGCTGAACACAGACTGAACGCAGACAACTTTCCAGGAGGCCCCAAAGCAGATACAGAAAATTTGTTGACAATTATGGAAAAGGGGTTTAGCTGGTGGATTAGCCGTAACACTGCAGCCTTGAGTGTCTGGGGTCAAGAAAGGTGTTCTCTGACCAGTGTAAATCATGGTATCTTATGCTGCAGAGCATAATATTTTATAGTAGATAATGTGATGGGTTGTGTGTGGTATTATAATAATAATAATAATAATAATAATAATAATTCCAATCATCCAAGCGAAACACAATCTTGGATAAACACTTTTTACACCCAATAAGGAGCAAGCATAACTTATTAAGACAGTAATATCTGATATATACCTCATTTTAACAAAAAAGACCTTCCACTACAACCCTCCAGACAAACTTTTGGACCTAGGAGCGCATTGGCTCCCAACCTGAAAAAGTTGAGCGCGCAGGCCAAAACTGTGGTCACGCAAAGAACCATCATACTTTTATGAATATTTACAAGCCCAAATAAAGATAGCTGAATAGACTATCAGTTGTTGCTGCATTTATTTAAGAAACATTATCAGAAAGCACTTTGTGAACTGAAAAGTAGATATTGATGTTCACAAGAATGTTTGAAAAATGTATAAATGCAGTTAATCCCAGTTATCATTTTGGAGAGTTATCATACAAGTCTAAATGTATGTACAAGTCTCCACTTGTGTGGTCCCATTACACTCAAAATTTCAAAATATTGCTTTTAAGCAGTTCTGCAGTACTTTTGCCATGTGAATTTTTTGTTGTTCTGTTCAGGAGAGGTGTCAAATGCAAATAAAAACCAGGCTTGGGAACGCCCCTTGAAAATTGCCAAATTGCTCTGTGCAATTACGTAATCCACGAGACGTCAACTCTAGAAGACCAATACTCTGAGCAGCGTCATGGGACGGGAGTCTCGTCTGCAGTTTCACGTACAATCGCCCAGACCTACAACTGAACATTTGTATTTTTCACTCCCAAATTCAATGCAACTCATGTGCAACACTTCCAACAAGAGTAGTTAGGATGAGAGAGAAATGTTTTTTTTTCCACAGTCCGCTAAATTTTCAGATTTGTCAGAAGATCGTGAAATTCAAGCTGGAATTAGGCAGCTGGAATGGGTTGGCCGTACCGTTATGAGTTGAGGTGAAATCAGGTTTTAAAAACTCAATGCAATGGCAATATGATGGGAAATAAATAATTCTAAAGTCATGTTTGGTGCTATCCAGTGGGGGCTTTGTAACAATGGTGCCTGGTGAACTGAAAACTGGTGAAGCACAGACCATTCCTTGAAAATAATGATTGGTTTTGACAGTGGCATAGCCAGCGGGGGTGCTAAGACACATCCCTTTTTGACTGCAATTAGTAGTTCTCAATCATTTTCCTTTATTGACGCGATTTCCAATTATCTTAATTGGCAACTGAAGACACGGTTTCTCTCCATATGTGATCTAACAGCGATGAAATCATGGGCTAAATTCAGTACAGAAAAATAATTTAGCTACTGGATAGGCCAGTACTTCGCGATGATTTAACTTTTACTTTGCACAAGTAAAGTTCCCTTCCTGAGATGGCGTCAACGGTCATGAAACTCACTTTTGTGTAGTGAACTTTTTGAAAGGGCAGAGCTTAGGAAGTTGAAAAGTAAACGCAAACTGATAGAAATTCCTATTTATGTATTTCTCAAAGTAGTTATTTTACAGACAAATTATGCAAAAAATATCAATCGGTATACATATTTATATGTAAAAATGAGCAAAATTATTTCAATAATGAGGGACCTTTAAACTTAGACTGCCAAGACGTAACTACCACTTGCAGACTAAATTCTGAGTAATAATAGCAAATATTATAATGACATATGATACAAACGATATGAAGGGCTTACTGAGGTATAATTACTTTCTTACCAAGCGTAAATAAGCATTAATTATTGACTTTTTTGAGGAAAAACTCCAAAATAACAGTTTTTAGTTTGTAGAATCGGGCACATGCAATGAGGAACCAGGAACTACTCAATAATGACAAATACACAACTAATAAATTATCATTAATACTTAAATTCATAATACAATGAGTAATTGTTAATGAGTTGCACTAAATTGAAGTGTTACACAATTGATATTCAACAACAGCATATGTGCCGTAATTCTGATGCATTTTCCAGCTATTTTTGGAAATCAGAGAACAGTGGTAGTAGCCTGCAACAGCAATGTTCACAAACATCACAAATTTAATTTTAAAATGGAATAATATGTAGAATGGACTACAGAATTGGCTACTGGGCTTCACATGAAGTGATTACTTTAATTGTTGGCAATAGGAAGGGATAACAATCGCGATTGAGATGAGTTTGTTTTTTAAAATGTCTTCCACCCTGGACTTGCCATCGGAGGGATCATAGCCCAGCTCTCACCTCGCCTTAAAGCACATTACTTTTCCAAACCCATTCCGATTTATGTTTTCTAATTGGTTTTAATTCATTAAGTTTTAATTTTTTCAGTTGCAAGATTCATGTACTTGATTGATTCATGATTGGTTTGTTTTTTTCCCGTCCCTACAATGCCACTATAAAGTATTTTGTCATTGTACATCTTCTGTTATCTCTGTCATTACTTAATACTTTCAAAATAATTACAGGCTTATATACTGGTCTTGATTATTCCGTAAATAAATTGTGTGATTGTTAATCAAGCGATCATAAAGAGGAACAGCTTGAAAGCAATTACGTATGCGTTTAAGAGTCAGAGGCTCACAGCATGCCATACCCACCTTGTCCCCTGTACCGGGGGCATTTGGGTTGAGGAGGGTAGGTGCAATGTATAATGCATACATCAGATGGCAGGATCGGCATAACATTTGCATTGTGAATGGACATGAAGATTTTGCAATGTCCAGCTCATCAAGACTCTGTGAGCTGTGAAAATTGAATACTGATTTAGAACTAAGTTAATCCGGTATGCAAGTCTCCTGTTAGTTCATGTGTAGCTTGATGTTGAGAGCAACATCGACAGCCCAGGCCCGCCCAATCAGATCTAGCCCACCCCAGCCTACCTCTATATTCATGGGCCCAGACTCAGGAGACGGCTATTGTAGGCTGGGCCTGATTTGGACCATATCATGGACCACAGGCCATGTCAAGTACTCTCAATCAACGCCAGAACTGGAGGGATGTCACATGGACAGGGTTGATACCTACAGTATGTATGGGTATAGAAGGTAATTGAATTAATGCTGCAGAGAGTTTTTCCTTTAATACTGTGGCTATATGCTTGTGTGAATGGGAATTAATGCTGTACAATGCTGTAAAGTGTATTGTGAAAATGCTGCAAAATGAGCTACATAAATCACTTTTGACTGAATGAAAAATGTATTAATTGTTTTTTGGCCAACTCTATTCCTCATCTCTGAAACTCCATCCTTAATCCTATCCTCTGCACTCCACCTCTACAGGGAAGGAACGAATTGGGTTGGACTCCAAATACGAGCAGGAGGGGAAGGTGCAGTTTGTGATCGATGCAGTCTATGCCATGGCGCACGCGCTGCACAACATGCAGAAAGACTTATGTCCTGACTATTCCGGCATCTGCCCAGAGATGGACCTGGCCGGAGGAAAGAAGCTCCTGAAGTATATCCGCAGCGTGAGTTTCAACGGTGAGTCTGCATGTGTGTGTGTGTGTGTGTGTGTATGTAAGTGTGTGTGTGCGCGCATAGATGGCCACAAGAATGCGTGGCATTTTTATTCTGAATGTAATCGAAGACTTGGTAACAGTGCAAAGCTTTAATTATGATAGAACGCATTGCATCTCAAAAAAACAACAACCGTAAAACAAGGCCTTTTAAACCGATTTCTGAAAGGTCAGAGAGTTTCAAGAAATTATTTGCCTCATGTTTTTGACGTGTGGCATTTGACATCAAAAGAAAAATAAGGAAAATATTCTTCACTCCACTTAAATTTTTTACCCCTTCATTCTTCCAATGCATGAATAATTCAGCTTTTCAACACAAAAGCTGAATTGAGAAGCTCTATCAGCAGTCATGAAATCAAATGAGAAAGCATGCCTTCCAGAAAGGCTGAGACATAAAAAGAGACAGACAGCAGCAGAGATGCAGCCACCATTTGGTTTATGTGATTGTATTTATGAGGGGAGGCAAAAAACATGGTCAAATGCCTTGGCCTGAGTTTTACGGAGAAATTCATTCATCTGCCATTGCAAATCCCAATCCTGATTTCCCATAATGCAGTAGGAAGGGGGTGGTGGACTGTGGCAGGGGTAGGAAGGGAAAAGACTGCATGTTAAGCCTCAAAAGAAAGTACCATTTACAGTTCATGCTGTGGATAACAGCTTCTTGTTTCACGACCAGCCAAGAACATTATGACCTTCCTACTGAGCAAACAGAAGGCATTCAGAATCAGATTTTTCCCTGACATTTCTCACATAGCGGGGAAATATTCAAAAGGCCACAGTGACTCCCTGGCTGGATATTCAGAAACCATTAATGTGCCTATGAAGGGATGAGGATGAGTTCTACAATAGCCAGGGACTCAGCTACGTGTTGATTTACCGGAATATTCTATCATCTCGCCAGATACTCAGCCACTACTGAGCAGTTTCTGGCATGATATTTCACAAATTTAAGTAGTTGTAGTATTGCCCATGATCTCAATGACTTTAAAATTGAACTGAATTGTTTTCTCAAAACTTGTAGGGTGTTAAAAACACAATCTGTTCTCAGCAGTCTTTTGTAAGTTAAACCCTTGTTACAAAATAAAATTGTTTTTCCCTCAAGTTAAGTGGGTTTATGATATATATATATATATATATGTGTGTGTGTGTGTGTGTGTGTGTAAATGTTCGTAATGTTTTCGTAATAGACTCTTGTGCAGCAGAAAATTTGGAGATCTCAGTCATGTCACTTTGTCATCAGGAACTTTTACTCACCAATTAAGGGCAAAACTTTCAGGGCAGCTGAACCACTGCAGTGGCAGATGAAAAGAGCTATTACTTTGATGTTCTCATCATAGTGGGTCTGCTCTTTTGGAGAAGGGCAGCTGCTGTTTCACTGAAGCTTTGGCTTATGCAAAGTGATAGAGTTATATATTCTCTCCAATCCTGTCCTTTAGACATTTCTCATCTAAAGTCGCATCACATCTTGACTACTCATCCTAACCCTGCAGCCATAGACACAGACGCCGTATACCAGATGTTTTTCTTTATGTATCTGAACACATTCAAAGTTGATCAAAGCATTTCCAGTTGTTCAGTTCAGGGGCTACATTACCTCTGGATGTGGCAATAAATGATACACGTCTGTCGCATGCATTCTCGACATAAGAGATACAGGCAAGTGTAGTGGTAGTGAGTAATTGGTTCTGTGTCCATTATATTAAAATGTAAAATGAATCAGTCTGTGATGCATAATACTATATGTCACAATTTCAGTGTGTTCCTCAGCAAAAATGATTTGCATTTCATTATAGGTATTGTATCTGCCAATTTAAGGAAATGACTGTTACAATAATTGTCTGGCATACAGTATGGTGAAATCATGTCAAAAGCTGATCTGTCAATACAGGCCATAATTATCATGGTCATACAGATTCGTTGCCATGCACAACAGAGTCCGTGGGTTGAATGTTAAGGTGCATGGCCCTTCAAGGAGTATTTGGTTAGTCCATGAGCAGTTCTGAGGCATATAAAAACAGCAAAATTGAGCATAATTTACCGTTAATGAATTTTGGACCACTCCCAAAGTGGAGGAGAGTGTTAGGTGGGACTGCGGATGGGAGATCGAGGCGAATGTGATGTCGTATGGACTTGATCTGTTATTGTGCGAACTTTGGGCGTCCCCAGGTGGCGAGACTCAGGGTGGGGCTCGTGTCTCTCGTCGGAGTCCGTGTGGCTCCTAAGCCCCCTGGGGTCCCAGGTGGTGGCTGTTTCTTGCTTCCCTCTTGGAGAGGGGAAGGGAGGGATGGACGTAGAAACGAGACGAGCACGGATTGTGGGAATGTAGGAGGTATATATAGACGTAAGGACGAATAGGAAGGCGCAATGGGAGTGGCCCTGTTCATTAACCTACGTTATTGGGAACTCCTTATAAATTGAACCAATCAAGAACTAAAAGATAATATTAGTGAAACTGATGTACTACATTAATATCTGCAGGTTGCTAGAATTTCCCATTTTCAGTATTAACAAAAATATGTCACTATTGTGCTGAGTGACATTCATACTCAAACCTGAATATTGTAAATATTTTATATTTTGGCATCTTGCTCAAGAACTTGGCTGGTAGCCTTTGTAATATTATTTTTTTATGGGTCATGTCCTGTTCATCGATAGATTTTCCAGACTGTGTATTGATTTAAAAATAAAAAGGAGAAATGCCGGATGGACAAAGGGAGTCGGGCGGGAGGAATACGCTCGAAACAAACTCCTGAAAAATTGTGTTTATTTTCAGGATGAACTTGGTCATGTATTTGCGCAGTTTACTGCCTGCATAGATCAAAGGACATTATTATTATTGACCATATTGGGAAGACAAGACAATATTTCAAAGGACAACAACAACATAACAGTCATGATACTGAACGCAGATATCATGTAACACGATAAATATGTTGAGTTAGTTTGGGGGGGGGTCATATTAGGGGTGGGTGTGATTTAAATAAAGGCGATATTCATCTAATATTGGTGATTAAAGACCTCAAGATAAAAATATGTAAAAAGGGGGGGGGAACAATGCTTGAAGTTTGCTTTAGAGATTTTACAGTTTCCTACGCTGTTGCCTCCAGAGTTAAGATAAAGAGTTTACAGTTTGATGCATGCTAATCACTATTCAGAAAGAAGACACTCTTTGCGTCTAATATTTACAGCAGGAAACAAAAGCTATCTCTGTATTGCAAACACCTATTTGGTGAAAAAAGGCCCTTTTAACCATTTGCGATCAAATTGGAAGGCAAATATGCATTACCATATTGTAAAGTTAGGTAACTTCTATATAATACATATATAAAAATATATATTAGCTGCATAATTGACCTTCCATGCTGCCGTTTTGTGTATTACTGGTTGACATTTCTTGATTCCTTCATACTAGAATAATTTTTATATCTCAATGATTGTTCCACAGTGCTCAACGGGCTGATGTCACTGATAAGATTAAACTGCAACAGTGAAAATCAAACCGTGTGGCATGAGATGAGGCCTGAGGGAGATGCTTTGGAGCAGTACTTATTAAACCTTAAAAAGTCTTGAGCAAAGCCAGTAGTGCATAGCTGTCAATTCATGTCCAAATTCATCAACATTCTACCACCATTGAGGAAGCATAGAAAAGATGTGCTTAGTTCCAGAGCGTGGCCGTGTGCTCTGAGATGGGCCTGTTTTTTTTCAATAACTGACAGCTTCCTTAGCTCAATGACAGCTTTTGAAGAGGCACACAGTCTGAGCCGTGAAGTAAAATCAATAAAGGAACATGTGCACAATATATACTGTTGAACCCATACATACTCTGAAAGCCTCACCACAAAAATTCTGGACTGTTTTGAGCACTAGTTTTTAATTTATTGTTGGTTTAGAAGAAGACAATTCCATCTACAAGACTGTTAATAAGTGATACCCAACCTTGTTCCAAGAGATCTGTCCCTCACCATTTCAATCCTATTGAACCAAACCGCCTCAATTAACTTGCTAAGAAGCTGTTCCGTAATCTGGTGTGGCTAACAAGGGTTGAGATATAAACCTACAGGTTTGTCCAAACAGATTAGCACTGTATTGAATAGAAGTCTTCATGTCAGTGATTATGTTTCTATTGGATAGATCTGCCAACATAACAAACTGAACTTTGACTTCATCAACAAATAAGAAGCAGAGCCACAATATTGGTGCACAGGCAGTCAGATCAGGGATGGATAATGAAGCGGCTAAAGATGGCACAGCTCCCCTGCTTTTTCTTTGGCTACAGAGCCTCAAAAGCATTCCTTAATTTGGACTGACATTTGGAAACAAAATCTCTCCTCAGAGAAACCTGTCTCCACTTTGCTTTACTTTTCAGGCGTTGACACATACAGGCTACAAATATATTTGTAGGTTTTGTCTTGAACAGTAACATTGAGCGTTATTGTTGATAAAACTACTCACAACTTAAATGCAACTTGTTGATGTAGAATAATTAGTAACGGGTAATAAAATACCATCTTTTTTCATTCCCCACAGCGTCTCTTTGAAAAGCTGACAGAGCTCTTCAAAAAGGCTTATCCTGCTTGTCAATTTCTGAAACAGTAGCTTAATTAGATCCAGGCTAGGATCCAATGCTGTGCTTTCGCAGGTTGGGATATCAGGTAAGACCAGATGTATAAATGGACACACGTACACTTGCGCGTGCACGCACGTACACACACACACACACACACACACACATACATATCTCAGGTCCTGCAGTACAAGCAATTTTTGGGTCATTGAAACTCACCTGTACAGAGAAGGGGCTGTTAAAATATTGTGTCTTTATAAGCATAAAAACTATTAATTGCAACACAAAAACCTTTGAAACTATCTTTTCCCAAAATACTTCAGACGGTAATTGATTTCCACAGCAGAGCCCTGATCTGACTACGGAAGAGAATGGTGTTCTTCACTTGTCATGGTCTTCTCCTCAGGCAGCGCAGGCACATCTGTGACGTTCAATAGGAACGGCGATGCACCAGGACGATACGACCTGTTCCAGTACCAGATGAATAACAACAGCTCTCCGGGGTACAAGGTTGTCGGGCAATGGATGGACACACTGCAGCTTAATGTGAGTACACTTGAGAGAGGAAGAGGGGATTAGAGGGAACAGCTTTTTGAGACATATTGGTGGCTGTGCATAAGACCTGCCTTGCTTTGACCCTAACAGTGACAATGTGTCATTTTTTCATGAAAATGTCTCATTTGATGCTTTTTTCTTATGATAGCATTTCAGTGTTAGTTAAAGTTTAGTTTTTTTTGTATTTGTAGTATCAGACGCAGCAATCCTTTACATATTAAGATGTATTGATGCGTGCACAGTATAAGCCACATGAAAAACCAAAGCATCCTAAGACCAAAGGGCACTCTACTTATCTGTTGTACAATATTGCCATGTCAGACAGTACGGTTTCTTGTTTGCAGGTAGTTGTTTTTCATCCAGTTTTTGCCATTGATAGATTACCTATGAAAAACAAGTGCTAGATAAAAACTCATAGCTTTGCTTTAAATGGAATGTGAGTATTTTAAGAGCGAAAAATTATTTTTCCTGCAACTTCTGACTACAGCTATTGTGATGTCTGCCAAAACTGAAAAATTTTTTTTCTTGTCTTAAATTGCACTGTAAGGAACCTAGCATTCTAACAGACTGAAAGCTTAAGTGTTAAACAAAACAGCTCCTACCGCAGGAAAAGGAAAAAAGAATAACTTCTCCTTTTCCCGTGCTTTGTGGTTGTTGAAATTTTTCTTTATCAATTTCAAAAACACGTTGGGTATGAATTCAACTTCCACTGAATTCTCCTGTCCCGCCGAATTCCTCATGCCTGTCCACAGTTTGTTTCAACAGTCCTTTTAATTTCAGCCCTGTGGTTCATATACGTACCTGCTTCGCTTGATTCCAGTCATTTCTTCCCTTTGTCGACATTTGGTTATTTACTTATCCGCAACATGAAGAGCCGCCTGTTTCTGCTGACTCAGCAGCTGCTCACTGTGAAGTGCGCATCGGTGGAGCGGGCCGTAATTTTCTCCAGATAATTGCTAGGAACATTTAACAGGCGTGTCTTTATAATCAGCGCCTTTAAAAGACGGCAGCCTCTAATTGAACCTCAGATCGCACAAATGTTCAGATAGATTCCTGGCCCCAGGGACCACAGCTTATTATGAACACATCAAATATATAATAGAACTTGCAATGCACTGCCAATTTCTGGTTTGAATTTTGTTATCAGGTTGTAACAGTTTGGCAGGATCCACTGTTCCAGACAATTTCATCCCCCAAAATAGTGGTACTGGAACCTGTTATTTGCCTTTCACTTTTCAGTGCTCATCACATGAATGCATTATACAGTAAATTACCTGCTAATTAATTATTCTGCGTCAATGGCCATTCACGTTTTTTTTTTGTGAATACACAAAAAAGTTTCATTTTTAATTTTATTTAATTGAGCACATACTGCAATCCTCTGGCCTTTCATAAATCTGTTTTTTTTTTCAGTAAGAGTAAGAGTAAGTGAGAATACCTTTGTGTTAATCCTAAAACTAAATATGTGGTCCCATTAATTTATTTAGCAGGTAAATGTATTGAAACTCAAGAAAATATTTTATACACTGCGATCCCTGGATTTACAGTAGTGTGCAGTGATGATTATACACTTAACACAATGAAGATAAATCAGAAATCAAGTACTATTCAAGTATTTATTTCATGTAATATTGGATCATACAGATCAAAATAAGTGAACAGATAACCATATGTACTAAACACAAAAATAATGATGAAACATATTGCCACCAGGTTTCAGCGAACCAGTCTCTTTCAAACACTTGATGGTGTTTCTTGATGATGTTTCTTACAGTGCCATGGCAGAATTTAACATCTTCAGTATCATATAAAGCCACAATGCAGCTACAAACAATCTCAGGGAGCTACTTCCATCGTGCCATCGTGTTTAACACTGTAACACCACTCAAAGTTCATGTCATTGTATATACTGGGACAACTGACCATCAGACTTAATTTTGCTGAATAATGTTTCCTCATACCAGTTTAAACAAATTTTTTAGCATCAGTAATCATGGAATAAGCCTTCAAACATGCATTCAGGCTATGCAAGAGTAAAAAAAATTGAATTTGTGACACCTATCCATTGTTATTAAAAATGGATATTTTCCGTGATTTTGTTTATTACCCATATTTTTACCTCAGTATACTTGTGGGAATGATTTTTTTCTCATTGCTTACAATAGTATTTTTCAATACATTTTCACCAAAAAAATTGTAGAGAAGTGCACAATATATTTGGACCCCTTTTAGACAAAAGTGGTGGTGTATAATCATCACTGCACACACTGTAGCAATCCAGTCATGAAATCTGTGCATGTGACCACCCTGAAATTAAACTGAGGATGTTTCATACGAATGTAATGCAATTGCAGTGCACAAAGGTTAATTCAAATATAGCTGCTTCCAGTCCTTGGAACACATTATATAGCATGTGAACACTTGTGCCCCACTCAGTACATGGCTAATGTCCTGAATTATATTAATTCCAAGTAATCACAGGTAGTCAAACCAGTGAGGAGTGCAACATAGACAGTATATCCCCATATTTGTAATTTGCAGTCAAGTCATACATAACTTCTCTGCTTACCGTGATATAATGTAAATGTATGTATGACTTTATCCTCTTCAGGTCAAGCATTCACTTCAATGATGCACACTTTTTTTAAAATACATTAATGCATGGAACTCTGGTGCACACTTTTGTCAGCAAAATGATAACAGACATCAAAATCCCCTTTTGTATAAATAGGACAACTGTCAGAGAACAGAGAAACAGCGCAAAGATAACATAAACAAAAAAAAATAAAAAATACAATACAACTGCAGTTTTTCTTGCTGCTGCTGCAATAATCCATCCATTCCCTATCTTAAGCGCCTCTACCTTATCAGGGTCATGGGGGAGCTGGAGCCAATCCCTGCCTTCTATGGGCGACATGCGGGGTCACATCCTGGACAGTATAACAATCCATTGCAGGGATTACACAACATTCACTCACATGCTCATACCTATGGATTATTTAGAGTCTCCGTAATGAGAGCACTGACTGCAAATATTCCTTTTTCTGTGGATGTGCATATATCTATCTGACCCACAGTTTAAGATAATAGGCTGATTTTGCTTTCACCTACATATGAGGAGGCTGGATTACGTTCTTAGGCTGCGACGGCCCCTTAGGCAACTCGGATAAAAAAAACTATGAGCTGCTCAATCAGCTCTTTCACTCCAGCTTCAGTCTCGTTCTTAGTCTTCCATCATAATCTGAGCCATCATTTAAAGCAGTTTAACCTGGATGTAATTGAAATGTGCAGTGCAGGTATTTGGCGGATGCTCTAAAGCAAGGAGTCCAAAAGATGTCGTATTTAACATGGTTAGAAAACTGGCGCTACTTGCAAGAGACAAACTTAAAGCTAAAAGATAAAATCAATAACATCACAGAGTGGCATGACTCAATGCCTGAACAATTGCTGGGGACTACTTTTATTACAAATGCATGTTCCCATAGCTAGTCAGACAGTGCACACATACTCATGCTATGGGAAACAGCTTATTGCAGTGGCAAGTAAAAGCCAAGATAAGAGAATTGGTGAAAAAGCAACAAAGAAAATTATTAAAATGATTTCAGTCATTGAGGGGGATTCATTCTTTAAAACCAATTGATCCTTATAACTAAGTAAGCAATGTTTTAAATTGCAATGGTCTTGAGCATTTCTCAGCACCAGGCAGTAAATTGCTGTTTGAAGCTTGTTACCTGTGAATACAGTCCAGTTTTATTTTGGTAGTCTGAGCAAGGAAATCGAGGAACGCGAGGCTGTGGATGTGTGACTCTGTATCACAGGCGCAGGGAGACATCTGCCCCTTAGCACTGAGTTACAGAAACAGCAGAACTCATCCTCAGCTACAGGTGCTGCTGCAGGTATACTGTCGATATGCACCCCCTTAACATTCTCTGCTCCCAGAAGGGGGTATATACTGAAAATCCTTTCAAGTTGAATTCTAAGTCGCTCCGTTTGAAATGCGCAAGGCTGCCATAGGCATCTCCTGTACGTGTGACGAATGAATAGTGTGCCTTTTGATTACATGGTAACGGTTTCAATCAAACACGGTGCAATGGATGGTTCAGTATAAACACAGGGAGCTTTACCAAGAATGCCATTAATTTCCCAAGAGCTTCA
Organism: Gymnothorax javanicus; assembly: GCA_029692085.1. Lineage (NCBI taxonomy): Eukaryota > Metazoa > Chordata > Actinopteri > Anguilliformes > Muraenidae > Gymnothorax > Gymnothorax javanicus. The sequence goes on from CM056202.1 coordinate 53,806,798, forward strand.
CGTGATGTCTTTCACAGCTGTAGTTTTAATTGAAGCTTTGTTTGTTTGTTATATACTGTGCACATAATATACAATTAGAAGCAGAATAGCGCAGAGATTTTTTCAGGTTTTTCAGTTCTGCTTTACCGAGGGTGAGGTTTCATAAGGAAAGACAAATTGCTTTTCCAGCAGTGGGGAAATTATTCAGATACCTTTGTTGTGTCACAGAATTATCCTCCTGTTGCTAGCTGGCCGTTGGCAAAATCTATACGAAAGCTTAATGAGTGTTACTAAGTATGACTTAAGAACAGAACTATCTGGAGCCAGCATGTGTTTTTGTGAACTATGATATGAAATAGCAGATTTCTAAAAAAAAATATATAGTTTTTAGATATGGACAGTGGAACGAGGAGTCAAAACACGCATCAGCGACAGGGCACTAGGCATCCAAGGCTCATCGATGCACAAGGGCAACAATAACTACTCCATCAGATTCCAAACAACGGAAGGGCTATTTAGGCTGAAGTTGCAGAAAATTTTAATAGTAGTCATGAGATGAATTTATCATAGAATTCAATGCATCACACCTGCCTGAGTGTTGAGCTTCCTTGCCGCAGACCAGTCAGAGTGCCGACAGTACCTCTGTCCACCACTGAAAACGTCTACCATGGGCACATGATTGTTGGAACTGGACTTTGGAACAATGGAGGAATGTCACCTGGTTTGATGAATCCAGCTTTTTTTTTTTTTTTTCAACATAATTTATATTGTACAATGGCTGAGTATGTGTGCACCTTTACGTGAGGAGTAGGTTGCACTAGGATGCACAGTGGGAAGACGTGGAGGTAATGTGATGCTGTAGGACATACTCTGCCAGGAAATGTGAAGTAGGGGGTATCATGTGGACGTCAATTTGATAGAGCCATAAAGGTGGAACGCAGAGGACAAACAGCATATCGAGGGGTCAGAACACAATAGTTATACGTCCATTTTAGAGATTTTGAGAAAAATCGATTTTTAGGTTTGCAAGTTTTGAATTAAATCAGGTATTTTATGTCATTTTTATATCAGTCACTCTTTTACTGCATGGTTCAGAAGTATATTGAACACATAAGTTTTCATAGGTGTGGTACTGCGACATCATGGCCAAAATGGCAAAAATGGACACGTTACCTCTGTGCTCTAACAATTCTAGCCCTTGATGTGACATAACACAATGGTGATAGGTTGAAGTTAAGTTTGTTTTCAATGGAAGACAGACGATTCTGTTATTCAATTTATGTTTATTCATCAAAATATCAATGTTTGATTAATTTAAGCAGATTTTGTTGGACATACCACAAAATAAAAATGTGAATTCAGCTTAAAACTGAGGCAGATGGAAATATAGAAATTTTGTTCCAAGAATAAGCATATAGAAAGCTATAACAGGAGGTAAAAACCCGAAATCATAAAGCTTTGACATATCACCACTGTGCTGCAAACCCTCGATATTAGGGAGGTGGTCATAATGTTTTGTGTCATCGGTGTCAGGTGCATTTATCAGAAGATATCTACAGTTTAGTGAAATAACCTATCTTCCTTGAAACAGAACAGGATTCAAGACCTTGTAGGATAAAGGGCCCTGCCCAAGCAACACTGGGCTTCAATGGAGCCTGAACCGCCAGTAATCTTAGTCCCTGTTAAACAGCTCAGCTACGAAATGCTAGACTGCCCACATGAAGCTGTGAATTATTTCCCTGAAAAAGTTGATTGCCACAAGGCTACATGGCCACACACACCCGTTCTGGATCACTTTGCATGGCGAAATAGATCCACAGCATGTGCAGTGTGTTTCATGTGTTTGTGTAGGACCATATAAGCCCCATAACCACTCATCTACAAAGTGTAGAACGGTATCACAAGGTTGTGGCCGGGCCTTGTCCCAGGGTCTATCAACAGGTGTTTTCCGAGATCAGAGGGAGGGGATGAGGAAAGAGAATAAGAGTCAGAGGGCCTCGTATGGCTCAGGGCCCACAAATGAGGCCATGTGATACGATGGCTCTGGAAAAAAGCTTGTAATGTAGAGGTAGCTGGTTCAAATTCCTAGTAGGGTGCAGCCATTGTACCCTTGAGCAAGATACATTGCGTGCAGTGCATGCTTCAATGAATATCGAGCAGTGTAAAGGGATACAGTGTCAAAAGGGAGTTACTGTACGCGCTTCACTGAGGAAAAGGAGGTATGCTCAGCAAGTGCTGGAGCTCAGATCTCACTGCATTGATCACTTCCCACGGCTGCACCTGAAGACACCATTCCCACATCAGCTCATCCACACGGGGAATAATCTTCAGGCCTGAAGGAGTTCTCATTCAGAGACTGCCTACAGTAGACTGTAGATTATAGATCTACCATTTATTTTTAAACATGTCCCTTTCATGAAAGTTGAACAAAGGGAGATTTAATTTCATGTTGGCTTTCTTTGGTTTTATATTCCCCATTCACATGTGGGTACGAGCTCATAGCGAAAATGGTGAGATAAAGAAGAAGAGTACAGCATTAAGGATGGTGTTGGAGGGTGAAGAGGATGCATGTTCTAATGCCTTGTGAATGGATGCTTCTTCAGGCAGAGAGCTATGCCGAAGCCCACCTCCTCTGTGCCTCAGAAATGAAAAAAAAAAAAAATAGATTTTAGGTCGAAAGCCTGAGACTGTGGGAGCAGGGACATATGCAGTACCTCTAGTCTGTACTGATTCTACTGTAAACAGCACATAATGTGATGTTTTCATGCAGCGATATAAATAATGAATGCAATTACGCTAACTTAATGCACTTGAAAACTTGCGTTTTCTTGAAGAGCTTTTGAAGCCCCAGGCTAGCGAGAGGTCTGCCCACACGATGAACGCTGCAAGGCAGTCCTTACCAGGATGGCGCCAATTATTAATGCAGTTTCTTTTCCCCTGAAGATTTAATGTGCAGGCATGCTAATGTTGGCCAATTGTGGTTTTGGACTTTAAGCAATTAACTGTAACATCTCAGATTCGGATCCCAGCAGAAACATCTTTGTTGTACCCCTCCAGGCACATATTAATGATTGGTTTGGTGGAATATCATGCTTTATAAGACAGTGATATGGTGTCCCAGATAGGGGTATCTCCTAAGCAAATCAATAATGCAATAATGTTTTTACTTTGGCCTGAGCTTACACAGAGAAGCGCTTCTCATGGAGGACTATGAATATTGCATGCCCTCATAACCTTTTATGCATTCTGCCAAACGCAGAAAGAACTCCTCGTGGTCCTTATCCATTTATATCTGGTCTTAATTGTTGGTTAGAGCTCTGTTAATTTTTGTTTCATTGCTTTTATAAAATATTAAAATTCTATTAGTATGAATTAAATTGACATTTGCCGTCAAGGACTAAATTTAATCAAAAGATTATATACAGTAAAATACTAATGTGTAGAGAGCCTGTGATGCAATTTTTCTCACTTTTGCTCTGTATTGCAGCATGCTGAATTTTAAATAAATCACTGAATACAAGATTATTTACTGAACAATCAGGTCTCACATGAAGGAATTACAACTACAGTATTTATATACTTATTTTTAGAGCAACACTAGCATGCTGAATCTGAAATATAGCCCGTTTGGTTCATGTTTGACGGAACCAAGTGCTATTTTCTACTTAAAAAGTCAGGCATAACATCATGCCTAATTCTGTTGGTCCACTGTACATACTTGAAGATTATATATTGGCCCATCATTATTGTAACAAATAAATAAATGTTCCGTAATGATCTTGCTAGATTGGGGGAAATGTCAACTATTTGAAAAGATTAAATTTACAGTTTAGTGACAGCCAGAATTTAAATGAGAATATTTTGCGCCATATTTAGAGTGATAATAAAATTGGTATCAGCTTATATTCCTTACTGTTTGTAATTTGTAGTCCTGCATCCCCTTTTTCTCTCTCTCGTAAGCGCACACAGAAGTAATGTTACACAGATGCCCATCTCCCTGCCATACAGGAGAAAAATAAATAAATAAATAAACAGGCACATATGCACTTGCACCAGGGCGCTTGATGAAAATATGCATCCCTGATCACCTTAGGGACTGACCTAGTTCTGCAATTAAGTGTAAGGAGAACCCCTGAGCCTTAATGTGTGCGGCATACAACCTCGAACATCCACCTCAACTGTGAGAAGTCACAGCCCTAGCTTCTGAAAGGTCAGGATGAATTTCGGGAGATTTGACCTTTGAGTGCTGTATAAAGTCTGCTTTCTCTCTGAAAAGCATGAAGGGATCCATAGATTACACAGCAGAGTCCAGTGCACTGTACTCCAATAATGAGCCCTTGTCCCCTGCAGTGTGCTACACTGCACCACATGTGAAATACCATTTATCGTTGTGTGAGACGTCCGCGGTTCATCTACAGGTGGCACACAGATCAATATAAAGGAGCGCAGTGTATCGGAAAACCTCATCAAGAATTGATGTCGTGGTCATCATGAACAGAGACAGGAAGGTAAGATAATAAAAACACATCATGATGGTAGTTGACTGGAGGGATGGCTTAGCTCTTTAGAATTATGAGCATTATGTAAGACGACATTCGAGGCGGCTCAACTTCTGCTTGTCTTCTGGTAATTTGTCTTTTCAGCCCCTGAGAACTACTTGAAATATGCTGTAAATGTACATTTAAATGCAAATGTATTGTAATCTTCCACAGGAAAGTCTCGTGTAAGATTGGTCTGTGCTGCTTGCTGCAGTTGAAAGTCACTGTTTCAATGAAATCTCCTTGAAGATTATATGTAGTCCTAACACCCCCCTGACATACCACTTTAATCATCCCGGTCTTTTCAATAAATGCTCAAATATCAATCTCCTAAAGAGGAAGTCAGAGCATTTCTGTCAGTTTTGTTGTAAAAAACTAGCATGCTGAGACACGTGACTGCCTCGATTGCAAGTCTGTGCCAGAAATAGGCATTAGAATGCAAAGCACATTACACCCAGTGCTGAGGCATGAAGTGTTTTCCTAGTCTATGAGTTTCAAAATAGAGGTTGGAATGAGAACGTAATTGTGTGGGCTTTGCAACTGGTCATCCTGCAAGTGTGAACTGCCAGTAACGTTTATTCTTTACTCGGTGCTTACATTCCTTGCAATGTCTGGTCTGCAGTAGCTCTTGCATTTTTCAGTATACGTATAATTTTCCACGGCAAGTCTACATTGTTGCACAGGAAAGCTGTGCATTCAGTTAGAATACGATTTCTCTCTGAGCCAATTGCCGGAAACTCCACACAATGTAACCAAATTAACTTCAAGCTTTTTTTGTTGGAGGTACAAAATCAAACTCTGGAATGATAATATGCTTTCCATCCCTGTGCATTCTCCATCATACTGATAAAGTCCTCTCCAATTTTCGACTTTCTCCCTCTGCTTTTTTATTTGACAGTAATTTGGCCGGCATGCGTGTGCACACAAGATGGAGGCTCTGTGTAAGGTTTTAGAAAACAGGCATTTCAATTGAGAATTTAATCACTGTTGCAAACACCAATAAAAGGGTGCAGCGGAGCATGGAGTGGCTGTGTGATTAAATCTGTGGGTGGAGCTGGAGGGAGGGACAGGAAACTAGGAAACTGCTCAGATGATGGCTATGCGGTTTGACAGTGCAGTCATAGTGTGTGCATCACAAATGAATAAGAGTGCTTTCACAGCAAGCCTCTCCCCATTGTGAAAAAAAAAACAAAGCATGGGGGGTACGGAGGTGTCAGGAGTTCACAAACAAATATCTGTGGCCCATAAATCCACTTGCTGAGTGCACACCACTGTGTCTGTGAATTTCACCAAAATTCAGTCTGCAGGTGGTAAAAGAACATTTTAAAACTTAATAACAAACATTCAAGGCCAGGAAGAGGGATTCTGTTTTGTATCCATAGCAACAGGGCAGTTAATCTCATTACAGTTTGCTCGATGTGTTAATAATGAGCTTTGGGAGAGGAGAGAGGCTAGCAGTGAGCCTGCACTGCTTTTGGTAGAGATCAGAACTGAAGCTCATAATCATTCTAAGAGCATGCTCTCAACTCACTCTGCCTCAGTCTTGAGGAACCCAAACAACCTATTATATGCTGTGGAAAAAAGATCTTATCTTGAGCATTTTACACGATAGTTGTATTAAAAATTCAAGAAAATAGAAAAATTAGGATATGTACCCATGTACTGTGAAGTCATTGGTCATTTTTAGTCGTACAGTCTATATATTCTGTGTAATTAGATAAAACAATGAGTTTGGAGGATAAATTGGGAATTATTTAAGAGGGCTGTCTAATGTGTAATCACCTGACTAATGTTGGCCGAAGATTCATAGCTCCAAAGCACAATATTGGTATTCATGCCATGTAGCTACACGGCTCAGGCATCGCATTTTTTTCCAGTAACTTATGGTGGGGACCTAATCCCCTGGCCCCCCAGCTCTGAAGACCAGTGATCAAGCTGATTGTATTGCTCAATTTAAATAATTGCGGTTTTAGAATACATGAAGGGGATATTGAAGAATTATGCATGAAACTTACTTCCGGGCTTAGTGATTTAATGTATGTGTTACAGATGATTTCTGCTTGATCCATTTTCCTGCTTATCAATCGATTACTGTGGAACTTTATTCAGCTTCCGGCAGTTAATTTAAATGATTATAATGAAAGCTGGTGAGCATCAGCCCTCCATGGTTATGATGTTGTTATTATTCCACATAAATTACAAATTATTTCACAGGGTCGTGTGGATTAATACAGTCACAGCTACGGAGGGGGTGGCACTGTGGCGCAGAGGCTTCAGTGCTGTTTTCTCACCAGGAGGCTGAATACTGTTTCATTTCCAGGACTGTGGAATTGACATTGAGCAATGTTCTTCTCCAGGCACACCTCTGGATGGATAACAGTATTAAATGTAAAGGTAGTGCCATGTAGCAGTAATAAAACAACCACCTCCCAAATAAAATCAAATGTATTGATATAGCAGATTTCACAAGAAAACATGATTTTTTTTTGCAGTGTGTATTACTGTAGACCAAAGCCTAAATCCCACACAATAGCAAGTATAAGGTGACAGTATAATGGCAAAACTCCATTAGTAACACAAAGAGGTGTAAATAAAATGTTAGTAGTTTATAGGGTAGAACTAGCCTCAGCAGGGGGAGTGTATTCTGCTCCAGCTGGCTCAGAGCGTGGGTTCCCAGTGACCATCATGGTCGATCAGGCAATTTTTCAAATAGGTTGAAATCGAGCTGTGGGACTGCATGAAATTTAGTCATTCAAGACAGTGAATCAAGTTCCCTGTCAGTCTAAATAACTTTGCAGCATCATCCAGACATCCAGAGGAAATTGAGTGACCAAGTTTGAGAGAGTTACAGATGCATTGAAACTGCAGGTGATTGTAGCATTCCAGGACATAAAGTGTATCAATATATGCCTGATTGTCCATTGCGTACATGCTCAAGTAGAGTTTGAGATTTTGTCATCTTCTATTGCTGTAGTTTTCCATCTCACTACAGAACCAGAAGCATCTCCTCCCTCCTTGGTCTGCACTCTCATTAGATGGGGCTAACACAGCTCCAGATGAAATGATAAGATATGGATGTCAGGTATATGTAGGAAAAACATCAAAGTTTCATGACTAATGAGTGTGTAGAAAAAAGAAAAAGGTTGATATTACATATATATATGAGCATGGAAATGGCTAGCTGACCAGTGATTGTTGTATCACTCAAACAAGAATAAAGGAAGCAAACAGATAAGCACATTAACTCTATTCACCATGACTGAATGCATTATCTATCTCTGATAGATATAGTACATGCTGAGTGTCAATGTGAATAATTGATTTATGTAAGACATGTTTCTGGGGAGACATGTTCCCTTGTGTAGGTGCAAGAGTATGAGGCTGTGTTTCTGTGGAATTCTGTGCCAGAGTTCGATGACTCCCTCAATGAAGGCAGAGCAGCCATTCAGGCTTTTTTTACAGGGTTTATTTTTACTTAAAGGCTGGATCCTTTGAATTACCTGTTTACAAGTATTATTCACAAAGTTGACTCGTTGATATGTGGGCGTCAGCCATTTTGTTAGTCTTTGGGCTTAGAGTGTAAAGGAAACTACAAAGGGGAGGGCGGTGGACAGATGGAGACAGGAGGGAGAGATAGAGAGAAAGAAAAAGACAGAAAAAGAAAGAGAGAAGTACAGAAGAATAAATAATAAAACAATGACATTGATGTGGACCATGAAACATAAAGAAAAGTACACAAAATTTAAGAGAGGAGAAAGAAGAAGTAAGTGACATAGCTGAAATTTCTGCGGCAAAATGAAATTTCTCCTCATTTCACCACTCCCAGTCAGTAGGTCCACTGGCTGCAGATTAAAAGGCTGTTGAGTTGCTTATTTTGTGTGTTTGTTTTAGTTCAGAAGCGCAGAAATGCGTCAGCATGCCATGGCTTCCTGCCTGCCATATGCATCACCAGGTGTGATGTAGCTTTTCATTCCACCCCCCCCAGGAGTCAGCTTGGCATTCTCCACAATGCCACAGGGAGTCAGCCCACAAGCTCTGTCACAGGCAGTGTTCAGCAATGGAGAGAGGCTCACTAACTCACATTATTTATGCATCCTCATTTTTTTGTTTCAGGTTGTCTATTTCTTAATATTTTTCACGTAATTAGTCTATGATTGGTGCCCATCCATATACATATGTGTTCTTATCAAGAGTCTGTCAGCCTGAAAGAAGCCAAGATGGAAAATTGAATGGATTTTTTAGCATAGCTTTTAATTATCTAGCAGACATTGATCAATAAATTAATTAGCACATTATATCAGCTGTGCACTATCACTTTTAAAAAGCTTTAATCACAATAGACACACAAAAGTGCTTTATGTATTTATCATGGTCAGTGGGTATACAAGTGGTTATGTACAAGTTATCTGAAACACTGCTTTGAGAATCTTATGACTAAATGGGCCAGTTTCACAGACATGGCTTAAGCGTAGTCCTGAACTAAACAGAGATTTTTCTATTGAAAATTGAATTTATTCTAGGATTAAGCTTAATCTGTGTCTGTGTAACCGGCCCAATGTTTCTGTTCAATTCTGTCATAATTTTTACTCCATCTGAAGGGGGAGGGGTACTGTTTTTAGTGGCATTTGTTTCTCTCCTTGTCTGTTTGTCTGTCAGTAGTGTCCTGCAAAAACAATTTTTTTAATAAAATTCCGTGGAATTTTCATAAAAGATGTGCAATGGTCCAAGGATCACTGGATCAAAATTTTAACCTAATTGGGTCAAGATCACTAAAAGATGGCAGAGTATGTCTTGCCTGGCCCCGCTTGTGACAGTTGTAGTTGTGCAGTCATTATCAATTATTCTACCAAGACTACATCTGTTCCTGTATGAGAGTTTTGACTTGCAGTCACTTTTTTCTTTCATTTTTTGCAGTTTTTTTTCTTTTAGTACTGGGCATTTGTTGTTGTAGTTTTTGATACAGTGCCCTCTGTCTCCCTGAGTAATATTGCCATTTTTGCAGCCAGAAACAGAAATATCTTTCATGGCTTTAATTCAGCTAGCTAGTTCAGGTTCCGGTCCAAGTGTCAAAGCTTTTCCAGAGAAAAGTTTTTTATGATTTTTTAGGACAAAAATGTTGGGATAAAAAGTGAGCTGCGAAAATAATTAAAAATATATGACACATAAAGCGTATGGGTAGTTATTGCTACATCTTTGGTCCCAAAATGCACTGTACTTACAGGAAGGTATTGGCGGGTGATGTAAAGTTGTTTTTCAACTAGTGTCAGGATGCTTACGCATTTCCATGACATTTCACAGTTTGTATGCTGTTCTTACCTTCGACTATGAGTCATCGCATTTAAGCTCATTCCCACTTTATGCTTGCATTATTAAACAAAAAAGCAAGCAGGAAGCAGACAATAAATCACTGGCAAAGGCTGCTCTCCAAAGAAAGAAAAATCATATGGCCAGTCCCTGTTTTCAGCCAAAAACTGTCCTTAATTCTGAATACTAATAAGCGATTTCTTTAGTGAGTTCAATTCAGTGGCTGCTGAACCAAGTGAAAAACAAACACTTCCTTTTTCATATAAGCAGGAGTTAAACATGTTTACTAATTATAGCCTCCAATACCCGACCTTCTGACTTAATGTGCAAGCATTCCTTGTCTTTGCGGTGCATTAATGCCTGCCCCTATGTGATTTATGAGCAGAAGTAAAAAGCTCTTTTATTCATTTACAAATGTTTGTCATTATTTATTTATCTTGCCCTGAGAGCGGCTGAGCATACACTGATATGAACGTGCACCTTTTTTTGCCACTTAATTTAACTGTAATTTTACAATAAGTTTACAACAGAATTCTGTGTATGTTAAGAGTAAACGACAGTGAAATGCGCGCAGGACTCCACGTACAGTTAAAATAACCAGGATAAAATGTGTTAATTTAACAGTTAAATTCAGTCAGTTCATAACAGTGTACCCAATCTTGACCAAATTTTGGGATGGAAAATAATCTGCAAACACAACTATATACATGCTGCTTTGTCAGAGCAGAGACACAGTCCTTCTACAGATGAGGTTATGTCACCAGGCTCCTCTTTTCACGCTGCAGCCTTTCACATTATTCAATTGCTGACCTATTCCCTGTGTGACGCAGCAGCCAATTGCATGACACTCCGTGGAAATACTGGCCACAGTGAGCACTGGTGCAGTCTAGATTCACTGAGGCTCATCCAAGCATTGCGATGCGGTGCCTTAATTGAAGGAGCTATCCAGTGTCCCAGCATGAATCCGATTTTATCAGTAACACACGTCAGCCTGTCGGATTAAATATATGGTCATCAGTGATGTCTTCAGCAAGAACTCAGCCATGGAACTTTTGGCAGCATGCAAGCCCTGTTGAGAATGTGACATGCCTACCTGAATTTAAACTTAAAATGCTCCAGCCGTGATTTATGCTCTCTGTTTATAACATCTCCCTGTGCTTTGTCTCTGTAGTTCTGCACAGGGCCTGGAAGGGAGTTTCCAAACTTGACAGGTTTAAAATTGCACACCTGGGCCTTGATGAAGGCACATTTGAAATGCTAATAATGTTATTATGTGTTATCTTTAAAATGTCATACTGATTTATGCTTGTGTCAACTTTGCTCCACAGAAAAATGTGATTAAACCTCCTTTTTGCTTCGTCATTTAAAAAAAGGAAAATAGTTGGGTTTGTTGAGTTTAAGGACCACTGTCCCTAATCCTACAAATTTTTCATGGACCCAAGTTTGCTTCAAGCACATGTCATTCCACTATATAACAATTTAGAAGCAGCAACGGTGATGGACTATTCAATTATGTTTGCAGACCTGAGAAGATTTGACTCTGAGTATCAGATGTGGGTGCATAAACATAAAGCACTAGCAACCCCTTTTCAACCTAGAAAGGTGTGGGTACACAATTTGAGTTCATCTCACTCCAGCATAATGGGGAATCACCATTCTGGCGCATTTTCATCTGGTCAGACTTATTTAGGAGAATAAACCTCCTGCTGCTTGTTTTATGAACAGTACTGTGTAGACATGGGAGGGTAAATTTGAGGTACCCACCCCTTTTCTGTTGTTTTACAGCTAGAGGAACTGCAGTGGCCCAAGGCTGAGCTGGAGATCCCCAGCTCTGTCTGCAGTCTGCCCTGCAGGACAGGGCACAGGAAGAAGATGGTCAAAGGGATGCCCTGCTGCTGGCACTGCGAGCCGTGCGATGGGTACCAGTACCAGCACGACGAGACCTCCTGCCGGCTGTGCGACTACGACATGAGGCCAAACCCCAACAGGACGGCCTGCCAGCCCATCCCCATTGTCAAACTGGAGTGGCACTCGCCCTGGGCCGTCATACCGGTCTTCCTGGCTATGCTCGGCATCATCGCCACCATCTTCGTCATGGCCACCTTCATTCGCCACAATGACACCCCCATCGTACGCGCCTCCGGGCGTGAGCTGAGCTACGTGCTACTGACGGGAATCTTCCTCTGCTACATCATCACCTTCCTCATGATCGCCAAGCCCGATGTGGCTGTCTGCTCCTTCCGCAGGATTTTCCTGGGGCTCGGGATGTGCATCAGCTACGCGGCGCTGCTCACCAAGACCAACCGCATCTACCGAATCTTCGAGCAGGGCAAGAAGTCGGTCACTGCCCCTCGGCTCATCAGCCCCACCTCCCAACTGGCCATTGCATCCAGCCTGATCTCAGTGCAGCTACTGGGGGTCTTTATCTGGTTTGGGGTGGACCCTCCAAACACCATTGTGGACTATGATGAGCAGAAAACCATGAACCCTTACCTGGCCCGTGGGATACTCAAGTGTGACATCACAGACCTGCAGATCATCTGCTCGTTGGGATACAGTATCCTGCTTATGGTGACGTGTACAGTTTACGCCATCAAGACCCGGGGTGTCCCCGAGAACTTCAATGAGGCAAAGCCAATTGGCTTCACCATGTACACCACCTGCATCGTCTGGCTAGCCTTCATTCCCATTTTCTTTGGGACGGCGCAATCGGCAGAAAAGGTAGGGTTCACAGAACAGACCTGCAACCGGTATATGCTTAAGATTCATGATCATAAACTATGATTGAACTGTCTAGTGTGCCAATGAGCTGATTGTGAATGCTGCATATTTAATGCCATCACATAGAAATTATGATTGCTTGATCGACAGAGGCATCAACTGCCATAATTCTTTTGCTACTGCTATGCATATTTAGCGGGCCCATGATTCGCATTCATCACAGGCATGCTATTTCAAAAATGTCACACTCAAACCTTAGAAGGCTGCTGAGGTACCTGTTCATCATTGCTGCATTTCAGTGCCCAAGCATCTAATTTAAGTCATTGATTGGATAAATCACCCCACCTTGTTTCTAAAGTCTAAACCATTTTCAGACACAGTGACCCATCACCCTCCAAGTCAGCTTGACAACCATGACTTAAAGAAATTAATACAATTAGATCCATTCTGGAGGCGTGAGATGATCCAAATTCCTGCCAAAAAAATAAGCAGTTACTGTATTTGTGAGTATCTTGTGTATGTCTCACCGACTGCCTTTTGTGACTTTGTACTACATGGTCAAATGTTTATGGATGCCAGTTATCCCAAATATCATTCCAAAATATTGAGCATTGAGCTGGACCACACTTCTAGTGATGCTTTTCACTAGTTATTAAATATTTCTTTTGGAATATGCCTCCCTTCGAGCAAGACAAGCAGAAAAATTGAGGTCAGGAAGTTTCGTTGGTTGATGAGGCCTTGCTTCCTGCCAGCTCCAATGATATGGTTGAGGTCAGAGCCCTTGCACAGGCTAGTCAAGGTGTTCAATATCAATCTCGACAAACCACATACAAACCTCTCACAGTGCATAGGTGTGTTCTCATGCTGAAACAGGAAGAACCTTCCTCAAATTTTTGACAGCACAAATTCAACTGGAGTATCGCTGTATGCTGTAGAATCAAGAATCTCCTTTATTGGGATGGAAATACCCAAAGCCCAAACCACAAAAAACAGCCCAGCTCAGAGGATTGTCCACATAATTTTGCCCATATAGTGTAGTTAATATGAATATTAATTAGAATACAGTCTATCTCAAGCTCTTTCATCAGCATCTAATCATGAAAAAAGAATTCAATTTGTGGTTGGGGGTCAAAGGGAAAATTAATTGCCGAAAATGCATTTTTTTTTTCCCCTCTTCAAAAATGATTCATTACCGCAAAGATGCTTTCTCATTACTGGTCACATTAACCGTCGCCACCGCTTTCATCTTACTGTAGTTTGTAATTATTCTCAGAGGCACTGAACAATACAACACCTGGTGTTTTCAGTATGATGAACCCTCCTGTCAGGTTTATTTGGATGGCTGTCCTTAGAATTGTACTGCAGAATACCTACTCATCTTATTGAAAATAATCATCCTCTCACCCTCAAATTAAGGGTATCCTACAATCATTTGCCAGATTAGTTTTTTCAGGATCACCACTCTGTTGTAAGATAATTTTTTTTTTCAGATGAAACAGCAAATAGTCACGTTCTAATGTTATTGAATTCTTTCTTTCAATTAAATGAGATCTACCCTCTGTGTGTTCACATGTGTGGCAGATGCGCACACACAAGTTGGCATGTATGCAGGTGGGTATGCAGTCACCCACTCACGTACTGCAGATAAAATCAAGGAGTCGTCTGTGAAATGCAGCCGGAATTTCCATAACAACATGTTTTTAGAACACGTCGGCATATATATGTCGCTACCTGGGTTATTGGTTCTTCATTCCAAGGGCTCCAGACCAAAATTGATGTAAAGCCATAGTTAGGATGCTGGCTCATTATGCACGATGTCCCATCTGTACTAGACAGAGGTATGGGAAGGCCTGACGTCAGTGCTCTGCTCTGCTAAGTGGAACTGTGACTCTCTGGCCTTTGCTGCTTGTCATTGCATACCGGGCTTGTGTAGGGCTGAATACTGATGAACAGAAGAGTTTGAGCAGGTGCCTGCGGTGACTTCAGCCTGATTTGAGTGTCAGGATTGGTATTTCAGAGCATGGAGACACAAATACCGACAACATTCTCACGGATTCTCTCTCTCTCTCTCTTTCTCAAAAGGAAGACACTACAGTGGTATACAGGAATACGAAGTCAGACAACCACTTTTATATGTACACATCCTGTATACTTACACACACTCATATACTGGCACATATTCACACAAAAAACAACTCTTGGCTGAAAAAATACATATTCTACTCTTTATTAAAATTTGCAAACATAAAATGAACATTTGCAGAGCCCATATCTGCTACCGCTTTGCTTGGATGGAACATACACTGCTGGATTTTGGCTTAGACAGTGGCATTTTTACAGCAAATACTGAGCGTTGTGGTTTCTTATCAAAAGTGAGCTTTCTACAGCTATTTTCAGTCCAAAACACATTTGTTTTTATTATAGTTGCACAGATCAGCCAAGGATTTTAACATACTGCGGTGGAAAGATGTTGATGCAAGCATCACCTGCACTGTAATGTGCTATGATTGAGATGGTTGTGCTGCTTGCCCCTTGAGATTCAATGTTGCCTGGTCTGTTGCCACAGCTGTTAATCATGGTAACACCTTCATCCTGAAGAATCCTTTGAATGAGATAACTTTGGAATGAGACATATCGGAGAAATAGTGCTTTGCAGGTGCAATATACAGTATACAGCAAGTTATTTTTTAATAACTATATACCATGTACAGCATATGATATTGCATTCATAAACTTACGCAACATATGCAATTCTTTGCACATAGCTGATGGGCACATATTTTGCAGGGAAGAATTACTGTGGGCAGTGAAATTAATTAATGTACAGTTTGTTTTCCTGGTCTTAAAAGAAAGTATTTTACTGTGAATGTTGCTCTCATACAGAACTGTTATCTCTTGCCATCTCTGTAATCCTCAGTTCCAAGCACAAAGGATTTATCAATTGAATGCCTGCAGAATGATGGCCATGGGCCTAGGAATCTGAAATCAGCACCCAAGAGCTGGGATTGGCAAGAATATGCACGGGGCTTACTGCAGGGCTGTGATGTGGCTAAGACCTGGCTAAGATGAGGCCTTAGACCGGAGCAGTGATCTGAAGGCAATGCAATGCCTTTCAGGATGAAACGCATGAGGAGCATTGATCAGACCTGACAGCAGGTGTGTCTCTCAGGAGGGGGAAAAGTATGCTAATCTGGTTGCGCAAGGTCAGGCTAGAAGCCTTTGAAATTAAATAAGGTGGAATAGTTAGACCACCAACACCTCCTCCCTCCCCTTATGCTTACTGAATCAAGAGGGGGAAAAATAATATTTGCAATGCTAATATATATTTTAATGGTGCATGCATTTTTATTGCATCCATGTATGTGCATGCTGCTGCTGTGTGTGTGTGTGTGTGTGTGTTGTGTGTGTGTTTGTGTTTGGGTTGGTATTTCTTTCCATCATGTCAGACACACCGGGCCCTCAATGGTTTTACCTGTCTCTCCATGCGGGCTGCCCTTTGGCTCTAGAGGCGTTGAGGAAATCAAACATGTAGCAGCTGCCTATGGAGAGGGGGACGGTGTACAATAACATACTTGTCTGTGTCAGGGATATGCCCCAGTGGTCTGGCTGCAGTAAACCCCCTGCCTCGTAGATACAATATCTGTTTATTTTTATACATATTTTAATAATCATTTCCGTCCTCCTGACACCTTGCGTCCGAGCCATTCTACTAATGACCTGGCAATATCTGACTACACCATTAATCACTCCTGTGATACTACCTTGGGTCTTAATCCAAAAAGAGCTAAATTACCCAGTGACACTAGAGAAGCGTGGATGTATTGATTCTTCCAGACGGTTGCACCTCCTTACTCCCAACCCACAAACATGCCTCCATATCTAAAACTGAGCCAGGGGTATGACTTTTTTATATTGTGGGGAGAGGTAATATTTAGCTACAATTAAGTTTTATCATTCAAGACTAGCTAGTATTTCATTTCTGTCAGCCAATTCACGTGTTAACCATTAATTACATTATTAACAAAGAGATACAATGATTGTTTGGCAATGAAGATGAGATATTAACTGGCAGAAGACAAGAATGACGCGGCAGCAGAGAGTGATGCAGTGCTGGAGCAGGCAGAGGCATGTTTGCCACATAGGCGGAGCAAGAGATCAGCTGAAACAGCCCACCTTTTAGAGGGGCAGAACAATGTCTGATAAGCGTGGGTGTCTAGGGGAATGCGGGCATGTCTCGAGATGACTGCCAGAACTAGCTACGCAAGCTAACCCCATCATCATCGGCAGTAATCAGTAAATATCGCTTGTACTGTCCTCATAAGCTCTGTGAAATGGAGGACCGAATTTCACATGCAGCTCATGCAAGCAGACAGCAGGTGCCCAATCGACCAAAGGATTTGCTAATATGCCATGATATATATGGAGCTGCTATGAGGGTCTACTAGTGCAGCATTTTACTGGGGGAAAGAAATGGGGCAGAAAATGTTCAAGTGTGGTCTTGGCCTCTGATTTTTTTTTTTTTTTGTATTTGGCAATGGCTGCAAGTGTCCCATTTTTGTAGAGAAAAATTAACCCTACTGCAGCTCTCAGATCTAAAGCAGCTAAATTTAAAATATAGATTATGATAAAATGCAGCTGGCAAAAGAATGCCATTTAGCTGAGGACCTTGTTTGAGGACAGTAGCTAAAGCATTACCAAAAAAAAAAAAAAAAAAAAAAAAAAACTACTTTTTATTGAATGGACCACAGGGCACTTGTCCTGTTCAGCCATAGTTTCTGTGATCGCTGTAGAGTGACTGCCCTATTTTTAACTCATCATCTCACACTCTAATTCAAAAACAAACCATCAAATCTCTGAAAAATCCGTGGATGTGATAAGAAAAGTTTTCTCTGGCAAAGAAGAGATGTGATTTTGCCTTGTACTCTACCTGTAGCTGCAGTATGCTTCATGCTAATTGGAGTCTTTCCATTAAGCAGAGCTCAGTGAGCCACTCTGTCAGTCACTCAGTATGTTGAACAGGGCTAATAGCAGTGGTGGAACTGTGTGTGTATTGCACTATGAGTCCATGGCAGCCGCGTGTCCTTTTCCTGTGCACTGTGTTTTGGATCAAAGACTAAGTGCCTGACACCCACTCTACCCACTGTCCTCTGACAAGTGACACAGATGGGAGGAGTTTTTCCCTCCTTTATGACACTCTCACATCCCCCGGTCTTCCAATGTAGTTAGTCTCTCAGAAATAGTGACTCGCCCTCTTCGTCATCATGACAATTTCTATGGCAACTGAGAGAGAGAGAGAAAGAGAGAGAGAGAGAGAGAGAGAGAGACTTTTTTACAATACTGTCTCTGCTATATAAGAACATCTATGAAGATTTAAAATGGTAAAAAAAATACATAAATAAATAAATATGAAAATAATCAGTCTAGCCTTACCTGTGGAATTTCATTCATGCCGGATGTTCTTGTTAATCGGTCATTTAGTTTATCCTTTCTGGTGCTCATACATATAATTTAACTTGTCTAACAATGACAGTGCTATGTCTGTCAACTTATGTCTTATAACACTGGCAGCAGCAGGTATATTACGCACCATGAAACTCCATTGAACAGCCAGATATTCTTTTATGTGATTTTGTGATACATATACTGAGTATGGTTGCTTTATGCCCAGTTCCAGGTGAGCTGGTGCAGTAAAGTTAATAGTGCAATGTGCAACACTGAATTGTAACCGATTTCCACACTTTACTCAGGGAGAGTATATGTGAGCACCCTTGGAAGCAAAAATTATGTTAGAGCTGAATAAACACTCTATAGTCTACTTTATGCTGGGAGGCTGTTGTGATGTGTAACCTGAGGTCTGAGTCGCTTGTGGATTTTTTCCTTTATTTTGGATTTTTTAAACTGACACATCTAACTGTCTATGGGAGTCTTTCATTCCCTTGTTTGGCCTACTTTTCAGCAGTAGGCTGCAGAAACGGCCGCCAGCGATTCTGGGCTGTGAAATGTTGCAGCTGAGGGGTTCTGACAGCAGGTCTTTAGCTGGGGGAGACCTTGAAGCTGGTTTTTCATTATCAGCAGTCTACGGTGACACACAAGCGCACAGATTATAAGTGCAGAAATATCAGCTGCGTGAGAGGGTCATGAATCCTCCCATTCCCTTGCCACGTGCAGGATCGCTTGGTAATGTGGCAACCTGATGACAAACCCCTCATTTAGGAGTTCGCAGGCTGCCACCGACACTCCCTCCTCCCTTCTCTTCATGCCTCAGCGCTCAGACAGGAGTGGGGCATAACTCTCAGAATCTCACTTTTGACCCTGGTGTCGAGAGAGCGCTGTAAAACATCTGTGTCCTGCTCACAGATGAATTGGCATTTGTTGGCACTAGCTAATGTATTATGTACAATAATAATAATAATAATAATAATATATTGTTGAGCAGCAATGAAGGGCACAGGCCTATGAAAATGGACATGAATGAAGAACAGAGTAATTATTACACATTTGTTCCTGTATTAGTGTGGTTGAAAGGAAGCTTGATGAAATTCATGTTTTACAGGAAAAAGGTTTCTTTTTTCCTTGCTGGAGAGTACTGCAGAAAAAGATGATAGTGTTCAGCCAGTTTTATAAATGTTTTTTGTCCCCCGCCGCCGCAGAGCACGGAGCGGCAGACATACAATTCAGCTCCGTCCGTCTGTACTTACGTCCATCTCGTTGGTGTTAGCGCAATATCTCAAGAGTTAATGAACCGATTTGGCTCATATTTACCACCAACGTGCACTTGGGAGGTCCCCCGACACCAGTTGATCATACCATTTTCAAGGTAACAGAGCAATTACATTGTACATAGATTTTGCCTTTGTAAACCAATTGGATGCTCTTCCGTTTCTACCACATGGTTGTACTAACAGTGAGACGTAAAATTTGATTTATGTTGGATGATAACTTTTTGTTAAAAGATCTTACATGTGGCGGAGGACACCATCACATTCGTGACAATTTCTTGTTTTTTTAATTTTTAAATCTGCATCTTCGACTTTTCTAAGAAGATGTGCGTATGCATAATTCCAGTGGCACATTATGTGGTATGTAAGAAACCATTTTGAAAAAAATTACATACTTTAAAAAAAAATTTTCTAAATCCGTTAAATCTTCGACCACCTCAATGCACTTTGAAAAAATTTTTTTAAAGTGCATGATAATATGGATGCACCTCAATGCACTTTGAATAAAATAAAATTTATTTCAAAGTGCATTAAAAACTGCCTCCAGAATGAAGCTTGAAACAATTATTGTTGACAGCAAACACTGGCAGATCTAGGGGAGGTTCACTAGGTGCTCGCGACCCCCCCCCTTGAAATTGCATGCTGGTACTGGCTGCTGTTGGCTCCTGCTGGCTATACTGCTGATAGCTTCTGCCACTGACCATTTCTGCAACTGCTGCCTCTGCTGTTGACTATACTGACTGCTGCTAGTTGTTGGCTCCTGGCTCCTGCTGTTGACTTCTGAAAAATAGTGGTGGGCTTTCCAACTGGGACAATATCACAGGCTTTATTTCCTTTTATTGACCCTATTTTCTTGTCCAAAATTGCCATTTAATGACCTTATTTTCTTGTCCAAAATCACCAATCTCTTATCCATATTCTTACCATTCTACTCGTGTGGCATGTGGGAGAAAGGTGACATCCCGTTATAGCCAATACTGTGCAGCACAGGGAACCTAGCTCTTCTTGGTAATTTGTTTTGTAGGTGTACGTATGCTACTGATACTTTTTGTTGATTGTGCAGACTGTATGTTGGTTAATGCAGTCTGTTTGGTCTGTACGCATGATGAGCAGAAGCTCCAAAAAGTGGTCCACAATGGCTAATGGAAAATAGTATTGTGCGATGAAAAGAAGCTTCTTCTTGTTGTTTGTTAAACATGGTGTGTGTTCATGTGCTCTTTAATCGTAGTCAAAATGTGTAGCTTCCAAAAGTTAATATTTTGATCAAAGTTTCTTTTGTAACTAGAGACCATCCGGAATCCAAACAGCAGCAATGACAGCAGAGCGATTGCCTAAAGCAGGGCTCGATTCAAACATGTCTACTGATGATAAACATAATCTATCGCATCTATCATACTCATCTTCAAACTCAAAATTTCTTTTTCTTCCAGCTAGTGACATGCAGTGTCTTAAAGGAACATTACCATCCAATACAATTTGCCACTTAAATCATTCCCAGATAACAATACATTCAACTTGAATCCTTTTTTGGGTGATTCAACCCCCAAGAAATTCAAATATCAAACAAAGGGTGCGAGCCCTTTGAAAAAAAAAAAAAAAAAAAAAAAAAAAAAAAAAAGAAAAAAATAGAAAAAAAAAAAAAAAAAAAAAAAGAAGAAAAAAAAAAAAAAAAAACAAAGGGTGCGAGCAAACAGGCTATTCTCCCTTGAATGGGGAGCGCCATTTTATTAGAGCAGTCTCTTTTTTGGCCCTTAGAAATGGCGTTAAGCCGGCTGCTCTGAATATACGCTACATACAGCATACACATAGTACAATCGCCGTCTTTCCCCTGCAATTTTTGAGAAATGAGCTAGCTTGCCAGCGTGCATGGAGTATCTTTCCATTACCATTACATAACATTAGTTTGTTAGCTAGCTAGCAAGTCAGTGTTGACTGTGAATTTAAAAACCATGGCAAGTTCAACTGTGAATGTCTCTGACTCAATATGGAATATCTGAGTGATGTAGCTCAGTACAACCATAAAGCTCGCAACAAATGCAAAATTTACTCATTTCATAACTTTCATATGACACACATATACATCCTCTATATCATGGATATCCCTGGGGTCGGCTACTGTACCACACAGTGAGTTTGTGTCATTTGTCATGTATGTTTGTATGCCAGTCATGCAGACATGGTTGAGGTCTAGGTGCAGGAAATCTAACTTACCCACTTTCTTTTGAGGCAGGCAATTCGTATTACTAGCCGGATGTCACACAATTTTAAAAGAAGCGTAATGTTAAAGTATTATCATCACAATGCATGAATGCAATACAATGATGAAAATGACAGCCAAAACAAGGGCAGAGAGCCAGGATGACGTCACTATTTATAGCGCTCCAAGCGGTATTTCCAGAAAAGTGTCATGGCACGTTCCACAAACTTATCAAAAACATCTAAACAATTCGAAAGGATGACCCCACATGAAAAATTTCCTACACATCATTGATTTTGTATTGTTATGCAGCTATTGAGTGTGACTGTACCGTGATAATGTCCCTTTAAGATTGAATATAAAATGGTTCCAATGTTTTTGAATCAACGCAAACAGACTGACAGCACTTTTGATTCCAATACCTGCTACCACATTGTGGCTGGTTTAGCCAGCTACGCTTCGCGGCTTGAATTATAACTCTGTATTATTTGTACGTCCGTAAGCTGTGTAATTGGGGGGAAATCCATATAACTCATGGGCAATCCATATAAGTTGACATATATGTAATAGAATCAAATTTAGATAATTAAACGTATATTTGAAAGAAATTTTATTGGATTATTTAATTTGTGGTTAAAAATACAATTGGTCAATTGATCCCAATTAAGACTATTAAAATCTGAAAGATTGTTTAAGTTGATTTAACAACTTCAGTTTCATTGCTGTTGCAGCTCTCTTACAACCTTTATTCGGTGGCATCTTTCCAGTTGTTGTGACAAAGTCGACTATTTGCACACGGCACAACACCTGCCCCCTTATATGGTTTTTTTCGGGCATTACCTGTGCTGATTACGAACAATCGGCCACGCGCCTCCGATTTACGATCAAATGGGATTCATCATTCAGCACGCAAGGGACAGAGCAGATCTGGGTGGTAAGAACGTTTGGTGCATCTGGAGTTGATTTCTCTTATTTTTCTTTTAACAAAAAAATGAGAGAAAATATAAGAGAATGTTAAGAGAATGTCGTTGCATGAGGCCCAGTGTTAGCTTTTTTGGGTAAAATAAGCACCCTTTCTCTGTTTATTTTTTCATGTACATTGATCAGTACCATATATAGTATGTCACTGTAATTTTCGCCTTTCCCTTTCTCCACGAACTCACCTGTTCTTCATCTTATGAGTATGCTGACTATGTCATTCTGATCAGATATGCTGTCTGGTGTCACTGGGTCTTCAGGCCAATTCATGTATCCCTCAGTTTCAGTTACAGCTCGAGCATTGCTGATATTCATGGGGTGCCTTGGTGGGAAAGTTGTGTTTTCCTTTGATAATGCGTGCAAGCAATACACAATACGTTGTTAAGTTTATTACATTTTTTTCTACTTGAGGGAAATGTCATCCCTTAATTTTTAAAGCATAGACTGTCACATGTTATGTACTGTGACCTGTAAGTAAAGACGACCATAGGTATGTTTTAAATGCTGTGCTTAGCAGAAAGAAAGCCCTGGTCCTATAATACCCTGATCTTCCCTCTGAAATTGTCCCAGAGACTGGTTCCGAGAATGCCTAACTGCAGAGTGGCTCAGCTTTGAGTCATTTCCCTTACATTTGCTTGCCAAAATTGACGCGGTGCCGCTGCATGAATTTGACCCATCTTGCCCTCAAAGTGGGATCTGAGAGAAAGGCATACATTGATATGCCTGATGTGTAAAATGTTTTCATTCAACTGTGGTTGTCCAGTGCTCCAGCCACACAATATCAGCCTCCTTGCTTCACTGCTTTCCTCTTGCTTTCCGCCATGTTTCATTGAGAGTCAATCATCTGATTTCACAAGAGTAAATCACATGACTTTTTGGCAGCACGTTATTGCGACAAATTTCAAGTCAAAATAGCGGTATTTGTGAACGCAAAAAATAGGCTCAGTTAAATTTTAGAAAGATTTAATGTCTGAATGCTTTTTAAAGCAACACTATGTAGTATTCGCCGGATTCGCTCGCGGTGTCTCCCTACTGTTGATAAACGGTATTGTCTGTAACAACTATCGTAAAATCTGTTTACACGTGCATTTTTTGACAAGCCAACAACACCAGCAAACTTTCTGAAGCAGAACATGTAATATGCGCTCAAATCAATCATGTCTTGAGACCAGGTAAGGGAGACTTAAAAACTAACGGCCTAACTCACGTAGATGGCGAAGTCCACACTGCAATTATAACGACAATGATAATGGCAAACAACATCGTTGCGGTCACTTTCAGATTCGTCATGCACAGAACTGATTAGCTTGTGCAATATAACGAGGGCAGCGTGGAGTTGACAGAAAATCCCTGAAACGACACGAGTACATGCCAACCCAGATCATTACCTTATCCTTCCGAAATAAAACATGACAAATCTTCTACCTTTAGTACTCTACACGGGAGTGAAGTACAGGTTTATGATCAAACATTTCGACTGGCGACTAGTTTAGCAATGTTTTCCAGCTAGCGATAGCATGACAACTAGCAAGCATGTCAGATACCAGCTAGCTAGATAAATCGCTGTAGACGATTATTTGACTGAGCATAAACCGGATATTAGATGATTTCACTGACACAGCCTGACACAAAGCAAGTTCAAACACACTGGAACTAGATCTAGAATGAAGGATTAAGGTAACATTAAGGTTTGTACTTACTTGTCCAAAAGTAACAATGCCAGGTCGCCACTGGTCAGACATCCCTCCTCCTCTTTCAGCTCTCGCCAGCGATTGAAAGCTAGTCCAATGTTGACCCTAGTCCTGGCTCTTATTTTATCGCTTTCTCGTTTTCTTTTAAATGTCTCCTCGGACAACACCTTTGCCTTCTTCGGTTTCCTCGCCGTTTCAGCCATTACAACCACTTCCAACTCTGCTTCATTCTACATTCTCTCGCTGGTCTTGAGCGACGTGGGGGAAGGGGATTGTGTGACGTATGCCGTAAAGGCAATAAGTAAGTTTGTAGTTCTTGTTGGGCCTGGGTTCCTACCCGAAACCCAAAGTTACATAGTGCCAGTGAAGGCGATGCAGGCGCGATCGAGCCATGACAAAGATGTCATTCAACCTATTGTGAGTTGATGTATCACCAGAATGATCTTGGAAATATAGTTTGAGAGTGAAAAAACTACATAGTGTTGCTTTAACACATATCAAAGAAATAAACACCAGGGGGAAAAAATTGTCATGTACACTTTAATTGTGTATTAAAGAAGTTAAAGAAAACATTTATTGGACCCTGTGTATTGTTTTTATGAGGCTTATTATTTACATTATACATAACACTACCTTACTATGCACAGTTACAGCTGCAGTATTAGATGTATTGTGTACATCACAGTCTTCATGCATTTGGGGCTTTGATTCATGGAAAGACTAGTTTGGCTTTGCACTCAACAGGAGGAGGAGCTTGTCACTATCATGAAAATGCATCTTTCCTTGTCATTTTGAATAATGACTCAAACAGAACTTACAACTTTTTTTGCTTTTGAAATGATTAAGTCTTGGCTACATTTCTTTACATTTTTAATATTATGGTTTAAGACAGCTGTCAAAAAGATGTGTGCATAATTTAACCATTCGTGTTCGTAATGTCAAACCCTTGTATGTCAATAGAATTTTTGTACACAAAATTCTGCTGTCATGTACGTGAGTCTATGAAATTGTTTTTTGTGAGTATGAATCTCAAAGCTGAGTGCAAAGTCTTGCGAATTCAACTCTAATTTCTACGACTACGAAGTCCTCACTGTGAACACGAATTCAAGTTTGTGGGTACGAGTAGAAAAGTGTTGAAATGACGTCACTGAGGTCACATGCAGGTCACAGGGGAAAGTATTCGAACCATGATTCCTCTGAACGCGCATGCCCTGAAGGCAAAGATGGCTGTTCTGTTTTCTAGCGAGCTTGCATTGGTTTATGTGTTTGGTTTTGGGTATTGTGAGGATACATATCGATTCCATTAAAGTTAATTGCTTGAAATATCTTTTGGCATGCTAGTTATCATTGAACTCAGCTATGCTTGCCGTCGCCTGCTGAATGTGCCAGTATACCTTTGAAATGGTTACAATATCAAAATTGATCAAATTCCACGTGTTGGCTATTAGCAAGCTAGCATGATTACAAACACTCCCACCAAATTAGCTTGCTAGCCAGGACAGCTAAAACCCATCACTCCACAGCAATACCCATTTCAGAATGGGTCTGGTTGGCTGCCAACAATGCCTGCTACTCACCATTGATCGTTTGCGATGGAATGCCAATGAATCGCACTGCTCGCTCCAATGATGCTTGAAAGACACACATGCCACTTAGCTAACGTTATGACAACATTGACCAATATTTTCAATAGATCACTCAAAAATATAATCAGGCATTAAGGTTAGATGCTGAACGAGCGTGGCTGAGTAGCCAGCCAGCTAACGTTTTTGTTCGCTTCGCTTTGAGCTATATGTCCTGTACGATATCTGATTTCAGCTTGAAGCACAAATGGAGCCTCAGTTAGCTAAGATGAGCTGGCCAAATGTGTGAACGCAGTGTAGCCATTGTGCTTAGTAAACATTATTGCCGTCCCCAACGTTTTCAATCCATTGTCTTCTGTTAAAGATGGCAGGAAGATTGAGATAATGAATGTGCGGTTGAGAAAATGAGCAAAATTTTCTCTTTATTGCATTGGACTGATATTGACAAGGTTTTCCAACCTGGCTTGAAACGGGGCCATTGTGTTGCCTGCACCGATGAGCTTAAAGCTGCAGTTGGTAACTATGAGGAGAGAGAGGACTTAACATGAAAATGTGAAAAAAATGCAACTTTCAGATCCCTCCCCCTCCCTCTCCACTGCACTCCTGCCCTGCCTCCAAAGACCCTCCTCCAGAGGAGGCTGCCGTGCACGCGAAGGCACGTGACCTGTTATGCATGCGACCGTTAAAACTGCCAGGTCACTCCATAAAGATATTTTCTGCTACTTTCTAATAAAACGACGCCAGTAACGTTAGCCCTAGCATCGGAAACAAGCTAATGTTAGCTTCACATGCACTGCAACATCACATGCATTACAGAGTAGTGTAACAATTACAAGACGCTGGCTATTTGAACAGCGACTGTGCTTGTACGCGACGTTCACTCGCTTATTTGCAGAACAAAATTAAATTGCTGCCAGTTAGGGCTGGGGTTAGTAGCAGCTGTGCATGTAAGCGAGGCCAACTTGCTTATTTGCAGAGCATTGCAGAGCAAACATAAACCAGCGAAATGCCAGTAACGTTAGCCCTAGCATCGGAAACAAGCTAACGTTAGCCAGACTGCAACATTACAGTAACATCACGTGCACTACGGTCACAGTGACGGGCGGTCGGAGGTTAGTTTGGTGAGGCAGAATCCTCCCCTTTGCTTGATTAGCAATCAGACGATTAACTAGTTTAGTAAGACTATTCGGCAAAATGACGGGCCAGTTTAAGTTTCCGCGGCGTTATTACTCAGGACATCGAACCTGAAATGCTCACTAGACAGCAGATTTGCGTGTACTTGCTTCCAGGAAGCCGAAGCAATGTCATCACCAAATATTAAAACAGTTCGACTTATGCAGAGTTCAATGCTTGATCAATAAACAATGTATTCTCCTTTAAATATGCGCTTTTACACCCAAACAAAAAAAAAAAAAAAGCGGGCGTTTATTTTCAGTCTTCTTTAATAATCCGATTAACAAAATGTATAAACGATATACAGAATTACAGAGAGCCGAGAATTTTTCCTAATTGATTATTCAGATTTCCATCCTTGCAGTCTCAAATTGAAGCATATACGTGAATGAATCTTTTTGTAATTATCTCCTCTACCAGTATACGGGCTTCCTATAGGCTTGGTCTTAATTGTTTTGATTGTCAATCAGGAATAGTACGTGGGAACAGGTTCACAAAATCCTATGATAAAAGTTTGTGTCACTGCCTCACCGCAACGCACGTCTCACTACGGAGTAGTGTAACAATTACAATTAGCTCTTTAGCCCCGCCGAAAATCAAACATTACGTAAATAAAGCAGGGGTTTACCTGTCAAGCAGAAAAGTCGCCAACTCTGCGTCGGTTTTTATTAATCCTTGCAGAACACAGAGTTCCCTCCACCTCTGAAAAGCCACTCCGATGTTGACTGGTTTTTTCCCGGGCTTTGTCTAATTCTTTCTTTTGTGCTTTTTTTTACTTCTGGCTTCCTTGTTTTAAATGTGTATGCTGTAGTCGGTAATGGAGGTATCGGTATTTTTTTCCTCGCTGATGGCTGTTGTTGTGCCATTAGTTTATCTAAGCTCCTGAAGCCTCTCTCGGAGATTTTAGCTTGACCGAGCACTTGCGTGAACTAAGGAGGAAGGGGGAGGAGGCTGTACGCAGTGCGTGCATGTGCAGTGATTGACGGCTGTCGGACACTCCCTCAGACACCGTCCTGGCTCTGATTGGTTCTTTTTGATCGGTCCGAATGGATTCTGCTAAATTGCAGTAGGAGCAGTAGGTGGGGCAAAAAGGAGCCTTTTTTTTATATGGAGTACTAGTTTTATGTAATGCTGTCTGTACATAGTGACAGTTTTAGCAAATATGACAAAAAGTTACTTTTATAAGACTTACCAACTGCAGCTTTAAGCCTTCATTATTATCAGCATAATATGAGCAAAAATTCCTTAGTGCAATAATTTGTCAATTTTAATATTTAATATGAAGTAATAAATTGGCATAAGCCTGTGATCTGATACGCCTTCTGGGCGTATGATTTGGTTGGATGCACAAATAAAAAGGCGACAGTATCTTTCACCTCAAACTTAGCTATGACTGCAGCCAGATATGTGAATAATGCACCTGTATCATGAGCAGCACGTGAAATAATGCGGCATACGTGACAACTCCTCCAAAGTAGAAAGATCCAGCCCCTAGTATTAAAAACCGAAATTCTCATAGGAAAGAAAACGGGTCAAGGGGCAGAGATTGAAATCCATCAGCAAACATTTTGAATTCTTGCAAGTCTAGGAACAAGCTAGCGTTAAACTGGGAGCTTTAAACTGGGAACCAGGACTGCACAATGACCTTTCACTGGGTATCTAGCTTGGGGCATGTTTCTCCAAAGCCTCGCTGTTAACCATGTCAGCAACTTACATAGTTTTTAATTACAGGCTGTAAATGGTTCCAGCAATGCAAGGTAACAATAGTGCTTTCACACATTAATATTAGCCAAGCAAATGCCCAGCTACCAAACAGAAACTACAAGGCAGTGTTAGCATTTGCTGAACTCCAGACCAAGACCATAATGGTGGTTGATAGCAATGCACCTCCCTGATATGAGAACGACACTTGATATTTCAAACCAAACGTCCAGAAAAAAATGGAAACCCGACAGTGAAAACAGTCTGCGGGAATGAAACGAACCGAGTGAGAACCAAACACATAAACCAATGCAAGCTCGCTAGAAAACAGAACAGCCATCTTTGTCTTCAGGGCATGCGCGTTCGGAGGAATCACGGTTCGAATACTTTCCCCTGTGACCTGCATGTGACCTCAGTGACGTCATTTCAACACTTTTCTACTCGTACCCACAAACTTGAATTCGTGTTCACACTGAGGACTTCGTAGTGGTAGAAATTAGAGTTGTATTTACAAGACTTTGCACTCACAGCTTTTAGATTCATACTCACATAAATACAATTTCATTTTCATAGACTCACGTACATGACAGCAGAATTTTGTGTACAACAATTCTATTGACATACAAGGGTTTGACATTACGAATACGAATGGTTAAATTATGCACACATCTTTTTGACAGCTGTCTTACACCATATAATATGCTTGTGAGTTTTCTGCAGAGCATCAGCCTTTAAATGGGCCATACCAGAGGGGGGGGAAGGGAGGCAGAGCTGGAGAGAGACAGAGAGAGATAATACAAGCTTACCATGGCCCCGAAGACATGTTATGATTATGCATAAGTTATACTATAATGGTGTGATTTGAGGAAAATACTTTAATTAGTACCTTATAAACACTGCTTTCACAGGCTTTTTTAATGCAGCCATTGGGCTGTCACAATAAATTGCTCAAAGGAAGACTTTGAAGAGTGTGGTTGCTTTCAGTTTGTGAAAGCATACTGGATATGAATTACAGCATAGCGTGTGTGGTCTGTGATTAGTCATTAAGAGGATAGAGGTCATAACTGAGGTATACTTAGGAGTGCAAGATGTGTCACTGCACTGTGCCCCCTTCCCCCCAACCTCAGACACACACACACACACACACACACAGACTCGCCCTTTTTCATAAAGGCGAATACTGTACCATTTTATAAGTATTCACATAAAATGTCCTTCGTGGATTTATTTGAGTTTTTTTTTTTTGTTTTTGTTTGACATATTTTTCTTTGATTTGTTAAGTGTTTGTTTCCTGGAATGAATAAGCAATTAAACTGGACAAAAAAAAATTAATGCAGTGAAATTATCGAACAAACAAAATCTAGCATCCAACCTCTTCTACCCAAGGGCCTACTGGGTGAAATTCTGCCTGTTTGTGGCTAGTGTAACAAAAAGCTCTGTATCTCAAACACTATAAATGCCAGAAATATTGTTCAAAGAAGCTGCACATTTATGATCAACGAGTCATTTTTTTTTTTTTTTATCAGTCCTGTTTCAAATTAGTACTTTCAAAAACAGATGTGTGCAAAATGTCTAAAAATCAAGAATCAGAATTCTAGGTTTAGAGATATTCTGCTGATGATCAACAGCAGAAGGGAATGCAAGGGAAATGACACCTGTCTGGAGTGTGTGTGTGTGTGTGTGTGTGCATATACCACCCCAATTCAGAAATAGTTGGGACAAAGTGTAAATTGTGAATAAAATCAGAACGCAATGACTTTCAAATCACACCAGCTAGTATTTTATTCACAATAGAACAGAGATAACATAGCAAATCTTGAAACTGAGAAATTTTACAATTTTATCCACAAAATGAGCTCATTTCAAATTTGATGGCTGCTACAGGTCTCAAAAAAGTTGGTACAGGAGCCTGTTTACCATGATGTGGCATCCCCTCTTCTTTTTAACACAGAGTGGAGGCGTCTGGGCATTGAGGAGATAAGTTTCTTGAGTTTAGCCATTGGAATTTGATCCCGCTCTTGTTTAATACAAGCTTCCAGCTGCTGGAGAGTTTTGTGTCTCCTTTGACGGACTTTTCGTTTAATTATGCGCCAAATGTTCTCAATCGGTGAAAGATCAGGACTGCAGGCAGGCCAGTTCAGCACATGGACTCTTCTACTACAAAGCCATGGTGTTGTAATAGCTGCAGTATGTGGTTTTGCCTTGTCCTGCTGAAATACACAAGGCCTTCCCTGGAATCGATGTCGTCTGGAGGGGAGCATATGTTGCTCTAAAACCTTCATATACCTTTCAGCATTCATGGTGCTTTTTAAAACATGCAAGTGTCCCACACCATGCGCACTAATGCATCCCCATACCGTCAGAGATGCCGGCTTTTGAACTGAACACTGATAACAGGAGGGGTGGTCTTTCTCCTCTTTAGCCGGGAGGACACAACGCCCATGATTTCCACCAAGAATGTCAAATTTGGACTCATCTGACCACAGGACACTTTGCCACTTTGCTACAGTCCATTTTAAATGAGCCTTGGCCCATAGAACACGGTGGCGCTTCTGGATCATGCTCAACGATGGCTTCCTTTTTGCATGATAGAGTTTTAGTGGCATCTGTGGATGGCATGGTGGACTGTGTTTACAGACAGTGTCTGTAAAATTTACATATATATATACACACACACAAACACAGTATATACAGTGGGCTTCAAAATTACTGGCACCCCTGACAATGCACAAACAATAAAATCATCGAGAAACAGGATACACCAACATGTGTGAAATACTTTACCTTATTAATGTATTGATGCAAACCACCAAAAATCATAAGCATTTCATACAAAATAAATTTCAACAAAATCAAGGTTTCATAATAATTGGCACCCTTCATTTTATACTGAATATAATCACCTGTGGCAAGGATAACAGCATAGAATCTTTCCCTGTAATTTTTGACAAGGTTAAGGCACACACCTGGGGGGATCAGATCCTTTCAAGATCCCTTTCATTCTTGGGTTTGTATTTATCAACTGCCCTCTTCCAATCAGCCCACAGGTTTTCAATTGTATTGAGGTCTGGTGACTGAGGTAGCCATTGCAGAACATTGATTTTGTTGTCACAGAACTTTTCTGTGTGGATCTTGCTTTAGGTCATCGTCTTGTTGGAAAGTCCACCTATGGCTAAGTCCCAGCCTTCTGGCGGAGGCAACCAGATTGTCAGCCAAAATATCCTGATACATGATGGAATTCATAATGCCATTAATCTTCACCAGTGCCCCTGGACCTCTTGAATTAAAACAGCTCCAAAATATAACTGACCCAACATCATATTTTACTGTGGGTAAGAGGTCCTTTTTGTTGTATGCATTTGTTTCAACACCAAACATGCTGATGCTGTATCAACCGAAATGTGCAATTTTGGTCTCATCTGACCAAAGCACCTTGTTGCAATCATAATTGTAGCCCCCGGACGAAATCAGGCGGCTACTATGGATTCACATGTGTCGTCTCCGCCATCGCTGCTCCATCCCTGTCTGTAGACACTGTCTTGTGGACGCTCAACAGGATGTAATTTTTGACCAATTTCTTTCATATTTGGTATGGACATGTGTCATACTTCACTTATGACACCTATCAATTTTGGTTGCCATGACAACAGTATTGGCCTGATAGTACGCAAATTAATGGCAAAACATAGAGATTTTCTTGTGGAAGCAGTACAGGCTGCAATCTTTCACCGATTACTTTCATATTTGGTATGGACATGTGTTATACTTCACTTATGACAGCTATCGATTTTGATACCCATGGTGACAGCATTGGCCAAATGATATGCAAATTACTGGCAAAACATAGAGATTTCCTTGCGGAAGCAGTAGAGGCTGCAATTTTTGACCATTTACTTTCATATTTGGGATGGACAAGTGTTATACTGCACTTATGACAAATATCGATTTTGCTTGCCATGGCGACAGTATGGTTAAATAATGCACAAAAAAGGGGAGAAGCGGGCTTTCCGGGGCTACACCCATGCGGTCACGGCTGACTGGACTGTCTAATTAATTTATAAAATTATCAAAGTTTTGGCACAGGTTTTCTTCAGGGTATCCAGGGATGTTTCAATACCTTGAAGAAGATTTGCATTAACTCCATTGGTAATTTAGTAAATGAATTATCATCCCATATGTTATGTGACAGCAAATCCTGGAATGCGGATTGAAATTAGCCTAGGCCAAGACAAACAGCAAAGTTGAGCATAGCTGTTTTCCATTAACTTGTAGGCTTGCTAACAAAGAACAAGCAAAGGTAATGTGGAAATAAATAAGCATAGCCTTTAAATTACATTTGTGCACTGGAAAGCAGTCCTCTGCCATGGCATCAGCTTTCTGGGATTTGAACTGATAAATGCAGTGGTTCCCAAACACGATCCTGAAGTACCCCTATGTATGCTGGTTTTTATTCCAGCCATGATGGCAATCAAATTATTTTAACAAGCTATTTATTTCTCTTAACTAAGTGATTTTAATTTGGGATTACTTAAACTCTTAATCAAATTATGTCAGAAATAGCCAGAAATTACATAATAATAATAATCCCTTTAGATAACACTTTACTTGAAGGTATCGTCATAAGAGTGACATGACACTGTCATAACTGTTACATGACACAGTCATGAACATGTCATTAACATTATGTCAATGTAATAAACGTTTATGACTGTTGTCATTAAGTGTCATTCGGTCTTTGTAATGAGAGGTTGACATTGTTTGGGTTGTCTTGAGTCATAAACGTTTATGACATTGACATTATGTTTATGACACGTTCATGACTGTATCATGTAACAATTATGACAGTGTCATGTCAGTCTTATGACAATACCTTCAAGTAAAGTGTTACTATAAAGCACTTTTCCAGCAGGAGCACAAAGTGCTTTACACAAAGTAAAACAAACAGGAGTAAGAGCACAAGAGGAGTAAAACATAATTTTAAAAATAATAATAAAATAAAATAAAAAATAAATAAAAGTAATGATAAAAAAAAATAATAATAAAATTAGTTCAGACCCAGGAAAAGCCTGCTGATAAAAATGTGTTTTAAGACGTGTTTTAAAAATGGACACTGATTCAGCTGATCTGACGCTCGGTGGTCGACTGTGCCAGAGTCTAGGGGCCATTACTGCATAGGCAACGTCCCCTTTGCGTTTTAACCTAGACTCTGGAACAGCCAGAAGACCCTGGCCAGAGGATCTGAGAGGCCTCGGTGTTTCGTAGGGATTTAGCAGCTCTATATTATTCAGGTGCAAGACCATGTAGTGCTTTGTATGTGATTAATAAAATTTTAAAACAAATTATAAAATTTACGGGCAACCAGTGTAATGAGGCCAGTACCGGGGTGATATGGGACATAGCTGCTGTCCTTGTCAGAAGTCGCGCAGCTGAGTTCTGTACTAGCTGGAGGCGAGACAATGTCCTATGGTTGAGGCATGAAAACAGGGCATTACAGTAGTCCAAGCGAGATGAAATGAAAGCATGTATAATATGCTCAGTGTCCTTAAATGCCAAGGCTGATCTTAGTTTTGCAGTGTTTCTAAGTTGGTAAAAGCATGACTGAACCAGTTTTTTAATGTGCTGTTCAAGGTTTAAATTTGAGTAAAATAAAACTCCCAAATTTCTTGAAACAAATTTAAGATAAAGAGCTAAAGGCCCTAAGTTAGATTGGATTAGTTTTAATGACGGCTCTGGGCCAATGATAAGGACCTCTGTTTTCTCAGAATTTAACAGGAGAAAGTTGTTGGACATCCAAGATTTAAGGTCATTGATGCAGTCGTGCTAAAGAGCCAACTTACTAACATTATCAGACATGTACAATATATGTGGACAAGTAATGCTTATTGTGCCATAATTCAAAAATTAAAGGAAGCTGTAAAGGTTGTGCTTCGTGCACAGTTCAGATGCACAGTGGACAAGAAGTTAAAGACTGAACTCAGGTGCAAGAATGGACTTGGTCGAAATTTATTATGCCTGCTACACAACAGAAGGCTCAAACATTGCAATACAAAAAAGGGAAACAAGGTTCCTTTGTAGTATTAGTAATACAGACTCTGGGCTTTAGGTGCAGTACAAATGTATTATAAATAGGAAAACAAAAGGAAGTGAGGTTCCTTTAAATAAAGTGCTGGTTTTAAAACAATAACCAGCACTTAGTGAGATTTATAAAATAATACACGCGACACATGGAAAATATGTCTATACAAGACTTGGAATACAGCACAGGCATGTAGTTGCAAGGCTTCGCAATGGCTAAGTGCGAAGCTTGGTCTTAAATAGCGCACTGCTACCGCACAGTGGAAATGAACAACAGGTGCAGGTGATTATAGAATAATGGGGCAAAGTGCAGTCCGGGTCTTAGTAGACCGGTGAGCTTGACGGCTGGAGGCTGGATCTTACAGAGGCAAATAATCTCTAACTGAATAAATCGAGACTGAGCTTAATCACTAGGCTTGATGATGAGTGATTCAAAGACAAAGTAAATGATAATGAGACAAACTTGCATTGTACTGAGCTTGAAGGAAGAAAAAATATTAACGACAACCAAATTTGCCTATTAAGTTTTTGGTGTGACCTCTTTTTGTTGTTTTCTTTTGTCATTATGCAGTAAGCAAATATAAAATTAGCAATTTCAGATATTCTTTGTGGCACTGCAAAGCCATTTTTAGCGTAATGTTGATTAGGAAAAATAACCCCTCTAAATATCAAAGCTCCTTATAAAAAAATTAACTGCTTGTTAAAATTATTTGATTGCATTTGTGAAGAATGCACTGTGTTACTTTAGGGTAGAGTTTGGGAATCACTGGATTAATGGACTTTGGTGGGCTGAGCTTGAAAGTCATTGAAAATGGACAAAATGATGTGCAAGCATGCACAAATACTTTCTGAAAGGATGTATGTTTGGGTCCTCTGATTGGAGGAGACGTTGTAAGAATTTCAGATTGGTTTTCCCTACAGTTTTGGAATAGCACTTGGGTGTAGGAGTTTGGTTTTGGGGTCATAAAGGAACACAGGATGGAGGAAGAGAGGGAAGTATTTTAAGTGAATTGGAATAGGCCCGCAGTCATCAGATCTAAACATATTTAAACCTTTAGAGAATGTTCTGGAGTGCAGAAGGAGCTAGATTTACAGCATCTTTATCCCTCAAATAAAAAAGAGACTTTGATTTTTGAAATTAGCTAATAACCACCACATAAAATCCAGAAATTTTTTGATAAAATTTCTAAGAATGAAACGGTTTTTCTCTATGTCCAATGACATAGAGAAAAAACTAGACTGCGCGCTGTCTACTCTTGGTGCGTTTTGCCATGGTCAATCAGTCATGGCAAAACGCATTGTAAACATACATTGTAAACCCTGATCGTGTGGTGAACTCAAATGTTTTGTGGAAACCGATTACCCCAAAATTGAGTGTGCCGACTTAATGATCTTGTTTTCACAGTACTTAGAAACTTAAAAAATAACTTGACCTTATTTCCTTTAAGTTCCTTTCACACAATGCAATTAAGTTGGCCTACACTATTTTTTGAGGTAATGACTTTCCACAAAACAATTCAGTTCACCACACTATCAGGGTTTACAGTGTAGTTAACACCCCTGTTCAGAAATAAAAAATCAAAAAAAAAAAAAAAAGTTGCTTTCGGGCTCTTTTTCAAATAAGGACATACTTACAAGTGAAAGCTTTCAGGATATAACCAATATGATCAAAATAAGGTAAACTGATAAAGAAAAAAATTCCAATATTTTTCATAAATATCAGTAAAACTACGGTTTTAGAGAGAATTCAAAAAAACATATTTCTGCGCGGTCTGCACAGTTTTCGCAGCAAACAGTGCAACAGGAACTAACCATTTTCACACATACACGACCGCTCAAAAGTTTGGGATCACTTGCAAATTTCTTTGTTTTCCAAAGAAAAATACATTTTCATGCATTTCACAAACATTTTTTTTCCATTTCACAAATGATTAAAATTAATCAGATGATTTTCAAAGAATGATCTACATTTTTGCAAAGAGGCCTATTATCAGCAACTGTCAGTCCTCTGCATCAATCTCCTGGTATGGCTGCTAATCCAAGTTAAGCATTTTATAAGGCTAATTGATTATTAGAAAACCCTTCTGCAAATGTGTTGCACAGCTGAAAACCGTTGAACTAATAAGGGAGCGCAAAAGGGAGCATGGCATTCTTGAGGTTGGTTTAATACCTGAAGCATCAGCAGTTGTTTGTTTACAGGCTCAAAATGGCCAGAAAGAAAGAACTTCCTTTAGAGACCCGTCAGTCTATTGTTGTGCTTAGAAAAGAAGACTATTCAATGCGAGAAATTGAAAACTTAAAATCTCTTACCATGCTGTCAACTACTCCCTTCAGAGAGCAGCACAAACTGGCACTAACAAGGACAGAAAAAGGAGTGGGAGGCCCCGATGCACAACTGTGCAAGAAGACAAATATCTGAGAGTGTGCAGTTTAAGACAAAGACGCCTCACAGGTTGTCAACTAGCAGCTGCGCTAAATAGTTCCCGTCAAACACCAGTTTCAGTATCAACAGTGAAGGTGGTTTTTTTTTGATGAAGGCAAAGTTTGAAGTACATATTCATCATTTTCCATTAAAATCATTATTTCTAACTCAGACAATGTCAGCATGTTCTGTTCATTTGCTATATTTCCTATTCAGACTAATTTCATGTGTGTTTCCATGGAAAACAAGAAAATTTCCAAGTGATCCCAAACTTTTGAGCGGTAGTGTAAATCATGAGAATCTAAACTGGTTAAAGCACTATGTGCTTTGTTTTGCCATGACTAGCTGTTAAACCCAACTTGCCATGAGAGAGGGGGCTTTGCGCAGTCTACTTTTTTCTTTACATCATTGCCTTTCTCCTCCGTCCTCCTGCCAGTGACACGGAAATTCATCTCAGTGTGCCATCTTGACGGATGTCTTAATTCCTAATATCCATCTTGAGGAGAAATTGGTGAGGTAAGAGATGGCTTCTTGGAGGAGCTATAAGCGAGAATGCACAGGTATATCCTTTGCAGAAGCTTTTTTGACACCCATGATGTTTTCAAGAGGTGTGACACACAGCTGCTACATTGAATTAAATTAGAAGTACATATATTAGCTGTCGTGCACAATGTTGTGCTCATCTAACAAACATCCTAAAATACAGTGTCATTCTATAACAAAACAATGGAGAGATGATGCAGCTGTGCCACACGTCCTGATTAATTGACATTGCTTTAAGCACGGATGTCTCATTGTGTTGAAATGCCTGTTGCTTCAACTCCTCTGTCCTTATGTCTCTTCCATGCCTCCTTTGCTTGCATCTCAGGTGGGAGGGATTAAGATGCGAGTAGCCGAAGAAGAAAAAAAAATCAGGGTGTACAAAGTGAAAAATGGGCAGTGGGGAATGTTCCTCTGTGTTCTCTACTTGATCATACAGCATGAAAAACTTGTGATTCAGGTAGATCATCCAGTATAATCAAGAAGCTTCTCATTGCATTCTTTTTCCAAAAAATGAAACGAAATAAGGTTTTCATAACTAATTAGTCCACCGGTAGGTCAGGGGACTAATTTTATTTGGACCATGTCCATCCGTGAGTCCGTCTGTGCGTCCTTCAGGTCCATTACTCTGAAACTACATGCAACAGCCTTACCATTTTACATTGATTTTATGACCTCCACCAAAGCTTCATATCTGTTACATTTTTTGTGATCTCTGACCTTTGACCTTCAGCAATGACCTCAATCACTGTTTTTCATTTCCGGAGCATATCTCTGACACTACTGACAGTGACCTTTTGAAATTTCTTTTGTAGGTTGGCAGTCTTTTTTAGCAGTTCCATCTTTTAAATATTTAGTTGACCAGTGACCTTTGACCTTTTTCCCTATGACCGTGACCTTTTCCTGCAATTTTCAACTTTCAGAAAATCATCTGATCTTTTAATGAACCAGATCGAAACCTACTAAGTTTCGGTTGAGTAAGCTAATAAAAGCATTCAAAAGACCTCCACAGGGGATTATTTTATGACCTTTGACCTGTTATCTTAACCTAAATTCCATTTCTGGAGAATGTCTTTCAAACTACTTGCAGAGGCCCGTCAGAATTGCTTTTTAGTCCCTTGCTACCCTTATGCACATGCGTCCTCTGGCGGGCAATTGTTGTGGTCTCTGACTGGCTTGGTATGTTTATTATTTTTAGCTGAAACACTTGATATGAACCAAATGTAAAATGTTTTATCACTGGCTATGAAATGCATTTCTCAAAAATGTATCAGAAGTCATTCTTAAATCACCAGTGAATAACATAGAACAGTGTGGGTGTGCGTGTGTAAGCGCATGCCTACCTAAGTAGCATAAGACAGAAGATTTTGTGCATGCATATGCCTTTCTGCCCACGACTTGATGTGCAGATGCAAGTCTGTGTTCAATCCATAAAATACGCTGTCGATATGATTGAGCAGAGGGTACTTCTGTGTGAAATCACCCAGGCATGACACCCACCATCTCCGATGTTGCTAAAGGGCTTTCAATGAGCGTAAACTGGTGAAAGAGGTTCTCTCTAAACCTTTTGTTTTTTGTAAAAAATATGTACTGGAAAACCATTTTGACTGTTTTTTTTTTTTTTCAATTTTCAATTACTTTAAAAATTATGAATCCAATTTGGACCAGAATTGGCAGTATTACTGATAAAGGAACCCAGCAATCCAAAGCAACAGCCAAACACACCCCTCAATAAGCATCAGAATCTCAAAAGTTATAATTTAACTAGAGTGTATACAATTACATAACATAACATAATATAACATGAGTGGCGAAAATAGGCTGTTCTGCCCAACTAGGCTGGCTTTTTTCCTATTAATAAATTGGATCTTACACTTCAGATACTCGATGACTAAATGGTATCTAACGCTAAATCAAGCCTGCTCTTGAAAATTCCTTAGATTTCTGCCTCAACAATATGGTAAGGCAAGCTATTCCACACTGAGATTACTCTCTGCGTTAAAAAATATTTCCTAATATCAGTGCTAAATTTACTCTCGGCCAACTTCCATTTGTGACCCCTAGTTCTACAAACCAAACTTGGCCCAAGTAAACCCTCGTAATTCACTTTGTTAATCCCTTTAACATATTCAATGACCTCAATCAGATCACCCCTAAGTCTCCTTTTCCTAAGACTGAAAAGATTAAGAATCTTCAGCCTCTTATCATAGCTTTCATGTTTTATACTGGGAATTAACTTTGTTGCTCTTCTCTGAACTTTTTCGTGAGCCGCTATATCTTTCTTAAAATATGGTCCCCAAAACTGTACACAATACTCCAGATGTGGTCTTATGAATGTGTTGTGCAAGAGAAGTTTAACCTCCTTGGATTTATACTCAATACTTGACAAAACATGTGGAGCTGAACTTCAGAAATTAAATTGGGTACACTTGACAGATAATTCTTATTGAAAATTGTGATACTTATTTTTTCTATCAGGAGATTTAAATATCCAAATTCTGTATATCACATTATTATGACCATGATCAGTGTGGCACCTGCATGGTCCACTGGGGACATCTAGAGCACTATGCTGGTGCTGCAGTGATAATATCAGTATATATAATGTGATAAATTTGTTTATAGAACACTTTTTTTCTCATTAGTGTACACCGTCTGATAGAGTTTCAGCAACGTCTGAGATAATGGGTGTCAAAACCTTGTTTTCTCCAGTGACTTGATATGGAACACCCCCTAGAAGGCAAATATGAATATGTGTGTATAAATGTAGGGCGTGCATATACACTGACATGAGGTTAACTTATACTGTACATAAAATGCACACAGCTTGAGTATTCATATGGCATTTAAAATTCCCTTGATAAAAAGCAAAGTTCAGTAACAACTACAGTATTTACAGTAAAGGTTGATGAAGCACATCAGCTGCATCTTTATCCTTTCATAAATCTGCATGGAGTAAGTGCATATACTATTAGTACACATTGCAATGAAAATTACTAGTTAACTCATTCCGTACCATGTGATATATTTTACAAATATGTTTTTACAGCCTAATTTTTTTTCAACATTTTCTTCAGGAAAACACTCAGTGCTTTCTGATCCACTGGTTTGACTCATTTGTTTGTTGTCATATTTTAGACAGGGTCAGTAGTCATGTTTTGCTACATTTTGACCTGGAATAAATTACAGTTAAGAAACAGCTAACAGCTGCTGCCATTGTGGTGGTGTAATGCATGTTCAAAGGACACTGAACTCACGGATGTATCTACTCCATTTTAAAATTGCAGGGGTTTTTTTTTTTTTTTTTTTGGTATATACCATCCAAGTAAACCTTAAAAAGTCTGATTTTCAAAGCAACTATTAAAATGCTCATGAAATTCTTCCCATGAAAATAGTTTTCACAAGATCACAGCATTTTTAATTCTACTTGAAGTAAATTAATTAACCCCAGAAAACAGGAGTAGTACATGGGAGAGCTGCGGTGGTGCATCTGCAGGATCAGGGTGTGCTTAGTTGTCAACGTGAGTCAAGAGAGGAAAGATAACAAGGCGCCAGCATTGTCTTCACTTTTTACTCCTGTTATGTACCAGTTTTGAAAAACGTTAAAGCTGTTTTTACATCCAGTTTGAAAATCTTAGCATTTTCACATTACGATTGCATTGAATGTGTTGATTTCAGTCATGGTTATTTCAGTCTGATTATTAAAAGACTAAATCCATAGTCAGTGCGCTTTTGCTACTATACTATGCTTCGTTGCATAAATCGAATCAGTGTCACCTTTTATTTAATAACCTTTAATTTTAATGCCAAAACATGGTTCGGTCCTTCTGCAACAATATTTATTAGATACATTTGTAACAGGCCTGCCTACTATGAAGCAATTGCAGTGG
Source organism: Gymnothorax javanicus (assembly GCA_029692085.1). Taxonomy (NCBI): domain Eukaryota; kingdom Metazoa; phylum Chordata; class Actinopteri; order Anguilliformes; family Muraenidae; genus Gymnothorax; species Gymnothorax javanicus. The sequence continues at coordinate 53,848,309 of CM056202.1, forward strand.
GCATGCATGGTAAGTAAGCTCATTCATGAAATGCAACATAATTCAAAACAACGAAGTCAACCCCCCGCCCTTTCTCAAAGCTTAAGAGCTCCCATTACTTCCTAAGAAGCTGGTCTCAGCAGCTTGTGAATTAAGGTTAAATTCCTAGCTTGAGACTTTTAGCACCACTTCAAGTTAGCTCTCAGAGATAAGAAAAAATGAACACGTCTACTCGTTCATTTTGTGGGGTTTTACTATGTAAGTGCTGTCATACCTCTTCAAAAGCCAGTATCTGCAAGGTTGTTTTGAGCTATAATACCATGAACTTGTTTGTGGGTGCTGAAATAAAACATGACTTTGAGGAGGAAGTTCTTTGAGGGGGAAGTGAAATATTTTATTTGTGTGCACAGCTATTTGACGCTAGAGAAATGCAACAAATATAAAAAACTAGGAAGCACATGACAATTTTAATCATATGTAATGAGCCATAGAAAACACTTTGTAGAAATTACCAAGGGAAAGAAATTACATGGAGACTCAGCCAGGAAGAGGTCATTTCAAAGAGCAAACTATAAATATGAAACACAAAATCTGACAAAAAGAAGGTATTACAATGCTGTGAAAAATGTATATGCCCCCTTCCCAGTATCTTCTATTTTTGCATTTTTGTCACACTCAAATGTTTCATATCATCAAAATAATTTTAATAATAGACAAAGATAATCCAAGGAAACTCAATATGCAGTTTTTAATTGACAATTTTAATTTTTCAAGGGGAAAAGCCTTCCGACCCTTGCAGGCATGATGTGAAAAAGTCACTGTCCCCTTAGTTACTAAATCAACCAGTTGAGCAGGATTAATTGATAATTGGGCTCAATTTCTCTAGATACACCAAGGCAGGATTACTTCCAACCCTGCTGAATCTAAACATCACTTAAATAGAACTTGTTTCGCAATGTGATGTGCCAAGAAATTAATGAAAGCATGATGTATGATTTATAAAGCCTTCATGGAAAAGCCTGGACTCATTCATAAGCAAGTTTTATGCCACCCTTTATAGCATTTAGTCACTAGCTTAGTGACATTGTCTGTTATATCACATCTGGCACAATATGCTGAATGATAATGACCCCATTTACACTTGGTATTAAACTGTGTTTTTTGTGATCGGATAGCGATCGAATAGCGTTTGACCACATACATTTACACCTGATCTTAAAATGCGTCTCCGACGCCCATATTGCAATCCAATCACAATCTGTCCCGCTGACGTCACATCCTTCTTCTGCCTTCTCCTGAAGTGGCGTGCCTCGCTTACTGTAAAAACTGGTAAATAAATTCAGTATTTTTAACTTAAAAATGCATTTCGTCTTATAAACCAGTGTGTCCTATACACCAGTAAAATGCTGCGAGAAGTAAAGGGGGACGTTCCAATGTGTACCCAGGAGAACGCACTGTGAGCAAGACCTTGCTCGTGTGTCCTCATGCCGAAGCATAGAGCTTGGTATTCAGTCTCTCTGGTCTCTTCTTAGCTAGAAGCTGCGTAGTCCACTGCAACAAGGGGAAAACTTCAAGATAGAGCGATACAGCTGCACAAAAACTTCACGTCATGGACTTTGCAGACCAAAATGGAAATCGCCATTATAAAATGAATTGAAACAATTTGGAGCAACTTGTTTAAGCATTTTTAGAAATGAATAGCTATACAACACAGTCTTTGATATGATATAGCCGGACCTCGTTGAGGTTTCGTACCCTAGTGACCCTTGACCTTTGCTCAGTGACCTTAACCTTCAAAACCTTGTCCAGGCCATTTCCCTGTAACTGCTTGGGTTAGGGACTTGATTTTGCATGTGTAGACTCGACTTGTTGGGTAGCCATGCCTCATTGAGGTTTTGTACCCGAATGACCTTTGACCTTGCTTCACTGACCTTCACTTTTAAAACTTTATCCTGGCTATTTCTCTCAAACTGCTTGGGTTAGGGAGCTTGTCAATATTCTGAACAGTGAACGCATTCATTTTTGAACGGACGCCTGTTCATTTTTGGATTTCGTTCGAGGCTGCAAACCTGGTCACTGCGTTCGATGATGAACACCCTTCCGTTCATTTTCTGATACGTTCATTCACCGATGCGTTCATTCTCCGATGCCTGCCCAAGGCCTGATATGTTCATCTATATGTAAAGTCAGCTTTTAGATTATGGGCGCGGATATTCTTTTGTGAACGACGACTGAATATGGATGACGGATTACAAAAACGCTTGTACAGGCCTATTTTACATTCTCACTTCCTTAAAGTGAAATAGTTCTCATTGTCATTGTTAGGTTTTTTTTTTTCATATAAAGTGAAATTGTTCTCATTGTCACTGTTAGTTTTTTTCATATACTGGGTATAATCCACCTGCTAAAGATCATTTGCCAATTTAGGTGACGCTTCAGGAATGGAATTATATGCTACTCCTGTTCTCTGAACAAAAACATATTCCAGTTATCTAAACAAAAACATATTAAACTTAGTCGACTGAACAGATTAAGTATTAATCGTGCACATCATCCAAAAGTCTTGTCACCAGTATTCCAGCGTGTTGTATGAATTCAGGTCTCACTCCGTGATCTCGTATCCCTGAACCAGCTAATCCCCATGGCAAGACTACTTAGTCGTTTATCTTGCAATCAAACTTATTCATTAATTGAACTGATAACACCCTTATAATAAGGGTTATATTCATAAAGGGGGAAGGGGGGGAGATAAATATTTATTAACATTCAGACATGCTGATTTTATCATAGCCTACTGTGCACATGCAGAGGTTTTCCTTTGCTCATCTGCTTGTCGAGATCTGGACTTGTCGTCGGCAGCTCCCACAGAGCAGCGGTTTCATGTGTTATGACTTCAATCTGAAAAAAATACTGTATAATAAATTAGAATAATATATAATATGACGAATGGTACAAAATCTGTGACAATCAATGGAATAAAATCTGAATATCATTGCAGAACTCATCGTGTATGTAGCGGGCTGTAAAGTGTGGCAATTTTTTTTTTTTTTGGCTTGCGCGTTCACAGGTTTAAAAAGAAAGGATTAATATCGCCGGTAATTTTGCAAGTTGATATGAGAGGAACTAAGTTATCCTAGTTCTTATACTCACAGAATAGTAGAATTAAACTTGGGCTGTCGCGCATATGATTTGATGCAATGCATAAACAATAATTTTAATGTTTAATTTAAGGCAGTGGATATTTTGCCGTGAACCGGTTTTACATTTCTTGGGCTATTTGGCCATGACCTCCAGTACACATGCGCAGTTGTATTATTTTTGGACTTAAAACACAGAAATCAATGGAGTTTGTTTGCCCAACGTTAGTGTAAGAACTCGGTAGCTAGCGAACAACTAATCAGGGCTGCGTTTCCCAAAAGCGTAGTTGTAACTACATAAGCAACTTACATAGATGGTCCATTCACAGTCAACGGGTCCAACTATGTAAGTTAGCATCAGTGATTTCGGGAAACGCACCCCAGCCTCATCAATGCATAACTGACCTAGCTACGCTGGTAATGTGAAATAATTGCGATTCACTGTTTTTTATCGATTTATATTCACCGCAAATAGGTAGCTGAGCAAGCAAACTAGCTTTCTAGCCTAGCGTGCAAGCTAGTTTGTTGGTTTCCTAGTCAATGTTAGCTGGCAACCTTTACATTCGGTGCATATTAATGCCAGCTAGCGAGCTAAATACTCGCGGTGTGACTCCAGCTTAGTTCGCGTAATAATGGCTATACACATTTTAAATTCACTTGAATGCATGAAATATAATGTCGGCTAGCTAGCAAGAGAGCCTTTATGCCGACTTAGCTAGCAATATTTCATGTATGTAAATGCGAGCTAGCTAACTAAATGGCGAAGGTATAACTATTCACTATTATCCATTGATTTCTGTGAGCAAGTCCAAAAATAATACAACTGCGCATGTGTACCGGAAGTCACGGCCAAATAGCTGTAGAAATGTATAACCGGTTCACGGCAAAATATCCACTGCGTTAATTTAATTTATTTACAATCTTTTGCATACAAATTGCCTAGCGGTCACATCATGATTTGGAATTTTAAAATGTTTTTTATATAAAAAGGAAAAAGTGGCACACTGACACCACACGGAAGCAATATTCATTCGAGTAACACAGTGTCTACGTGTCCAAAAGTCGGACAGGGTTTTAATATAACTCCGTGTCTGACAGTCGGATGGTTTCAATATAACTCCGTGTCCAACAGTCGATTACTGTTTTTAATTTCTTCAAATCTACTGAATCTTTTAGATATTAAACGTGAATGTTTTGATAAGAGGGCTCAGTTCTTCAAGATGAGTACCGAGAATTTCAATCAGCGTTTCTGTTTAAGCTCTGCTCAATAAAATTATGAGTCGACATTGGACACGGGGACTTTGTGCATTTATGACGAATTTAGCGACTGTCAGACAGAGATCCTAAAATACTCTGTGTCCGAAAGTCATAAAAGTTCTAATTTTTCAAGTACACAAACATGGTCAAGTGTGTACATCTAATAATTGCAGGAATACTCGAAAAATTAGAACACTCATTTTTGAACACTCTGCTGTTCGTTTTTTAGCTGAACACGAACGGAGACTTGTTCATTTTTGAAGGCCCGTTTAAATTTGAATGCGTTCAGAATATTGACAAGCTCCCTTAGGAACTTGATTTTGCATTTATGGACTTGCCTTGGTGGGTAGGTGTGCCTCGTCCAGGTTTTTTTACCACAATGACCTTTCACTCTGGCTCAAACACCTTCACCTTTGATTCAGTGTGTTGGGGCTGAGGGGTATTGCCTTCGCTCCCATGAAGCATATTTTCCTGTACATGTTTCCACCCACTTTGTTGTTGTATGTGGAATGCAAGTTTTAGAGAGGATGCATGGCAGTTAAGACAGAGAACACTGTATCCAACCTAATAAGATGTCTTTGTCATGAAATGCACTGTTTTGAGATTTTCTTTTTAATTTTTTAGAATTATTAGAATTATTTAGAACTTAGAATTATGGATTTGTCATGTGGCCATCTTGTTATTTCTGTTCAGTGTCTTGTAAGCCCATGCGGGCTGGGCACCATACAGGTGTAAGACACTTAAATATAAATAAAAATCAATCAATCAATCAATCATACTTTATTAAGACATTTGATGTAGACTCAGCATGCAAAATTGAAACTTGATTGGACTATTGATTTATGAGTTATGACCATTTGTTTGCTATAGTACCAGTTTTTGACACATTTACACAAAATTTTGTAGATTTCTGCCTCTCGCTCTTTAGATGTATATTCCTAAGTTTTGTTATAATTGGACATTCCATTCAGGAGGTACACCCCATTATTGAAGCAATAGTGCATAAATGTATTGGTTCACTGAGGTCACCTTTTTGATGTTCTTTAACCCACTAGCTAGGACGTGGTAGATTTTAAAGGGGACATAAAATGAAAGAACTCACTTTTCTCAATGCTAATGCACAAAATTTTGGAATTTTATTATTCGGAAGTATTCGGAATGCCTGCCAGCCCACAAACTGTTAGACAACCTACTCAGATTTTTCTGGGCTGCATTTTTCATAAAGCATGGCACTGGGCATGCCATTCAGGTTTGGCTCCCCTTCCTATGTCACATGCAGACTTTCGAGAATTATTCCGTTCCTTATCGGAGTAAATCCACCCATGGCTTTTTTGAGAAAGTGCACAATTTTTTGTTATAGCGCGGACCCTCTGGCATTATAATCAAGTGAGGAGGAAAGAAGCATGTTAACTGTTGTGCTGTAGGTTGCTAAGACCAGCACACATCAAAACATCGGCTCCCTACCTCAGTGGTCAGAGGATCTGTATGGATTTTTTTTTTCCATTGACTTCAATCAGCAAAGACCTATACACGTGGGCCATCCACCTTTTGTCTCACTGCTTTACACTATTAACCTCGATTAGTACAATGCAGGACGGGCAACAAAATTTATATAACAGGGGTGGCTTTAATTTATTTTGAAGAATTTATTGCTAGCTGGCTATACAAGTGTCTCCAATTATTGTTAACATTTAAACTGAATTCCAAGTGTAGTGTTAGTTAAACGGTACCTTCAGTCAATGTTGAACAAAGGCATTTTAAACACCTGAAGGGTCATGGATGATCAATCACGTATTCCGACTCGTTAATTGCATGTCGTAGGCTTCAGAAATTTAAGGTTGTTGTAAGCCCAAACCGAAACTGATGCAACCAAAGCAAACAACCTAGAAAAGTATTTTTTTAAAACAAGCCTGCAGGGAAACTTTTTCAGGAACGTCGTCTGATTATTTGTACAAGCCTCTGAAAAGAGATTTTCCATAGCTATATGTTCAGGAAGAGAAAGCGGAGTTTTTAATCATTCTGGTATAGGGAGTTGGCACAAGCTCTCAACTGTAAGAATAGAGTCAAACAACCAACCAATATTTGGTGTAAATGAGAGAAGTGTGTACAACAAAGAACTGACCAAATATGCTTTTGTTGCGCAGAACACAAATTATTAGCAGATATTCACCATAAGCAAAACAGTCTCTGGATAACAACCAAGCCTGGATTGGAAACTCATGTATAATAATCACTGTACACTACTGTATATCCCATCCACACACACACACACACACACACACACACACACACACACACACTGGCATTACGGGACAAAGTTTGGCACCCCTGCTTTGTCGTTGTTTTTGATAGTAAGAATAGGACACTTCTCTCTGTTTACAGCACTTTAATGTCTGAATAGGACAAAAAATACTTTAACTTATGCTCCAAACAGATCTTAAGATACTAGATTTAGTATTTATTTATTTATTAAGTAATTTATTTATTACTATTATTATTTGTTTTGTATTGAAAAGAAAGACCGCAACTTCCTGAGGCAGCCATCAGCCACTGAGGCTAAAGAGACATGAAACAAACTACTACAGGATAAAGGTGACCCTGATGCTTTTAAACAGAAGCCTTTTTTGCATTCTCATTGCCCTTGTTCTGATTTAAATTATTTTATGTATGATCTTTATATCCTCTCTGTTTTACCATTTAATTTTTTTGCTTATTAATGCAGGACACTGCTGACCCATACTTGAGAAAAATTAAAGATTGATTGGCACATATCTGACATCATTCTTTTGTGTTTTCTCTGTATCCTCAGCTGTATATCCAGACGACCACCCTCACAATCTCCATGAACCTCAGTGCTTCGGTGGCCCTGGGAATGCTTTACATGCCCAAGGTGTATGTCATCATCTTCCACCCAGAGCTCAATGTGCAAAAGAGGAAACGCAGCTTTAAGGCTGTGGTGACAGCGGCCACCATGTCATCACGGTTGTCCCACAAGCCCAGCGACCGGCCCAATGGCGAGGCCAAGACAGAGCTCTGCGAAAACGTGGACCCCAACAGTAAGCATTGAGGTTTCCTAACCCCTCAAAAATGTATACTCAAAAGACCAAAAAAAAAAAAAGCTTCTTTTATTTCAGTTTTTTTTAAACATTGTAAATACTGTTGGACATAAAGCATGGCAATACTGTAAAATTGGCATAACTTTGGCATGATGTCATGGAGAAGTGGTCAGCTGGTTCTTTGAAAGCACATCCAGGAATGTAATTGGCATAACTGCATCTGGGAATGAGGTTGGGTATGGTTTAAACCAGGGATCTTCAAATCTAGACCTCAAATCTAAATCCAATCCTGGTTTTTATTCCTCCTGGGTAATCAGCTAAATAATTAGCAATGCTGATTGACTAGAGTGACTTTCCACCTGATGCCCAGGTAAAGGAGGTGGTGGAAACCTAAATATTCTTGAACCTCCAGGAGCATGATTTGAGGACCATGGTTTTAAACAAAGTAGACTCTGTAATGCATGGTTGTATGATTTTTGCTTTGTTTATTTGGGCTGTTGCACATTCCTGACTATTCACTTTGCACAGGAACGTTGGGTGCCGGGTGATCATTTTGTAATTTTTTCCCCCTATTGCCTAATCAGTATGAGTTGAGATCTCTAGATTATTGGAAAATTGATTTATAGTTGCAGAATTAACTGACCCATTCACATGCTGTATCACAAAAAAAGTTCTCAAAAAAAGAACTCCTCAAGGGAAGAAAAATCTATCAATCTCTAAAGGTTTGTACTGCAAATGGATTCTGGTTTTCAAAGCTATTCACTTCATAGTGTTAGAGTTCACTGAGATCTTTGAATCAGAAGGAGAAGCAAAATTAAATAACTGCAGAGAGTTACAGAAAAAAAGTATAGAAATAGAATATTGAATCTATGCTAATTTCCACAAATTGCAGAGGAAAGACAGGCTGCGGTCATTCAAAGTTATATCACTGTACAGATATCAAATGTAAATGTTGCAGAAGCACTTCCGTGATATTCAAAAATGTTTATTTTTTCCATTATTTGGACTTTCCCTACTGAACCATGTTCAACTCTCTTGATCCATTACATTGGACTTCTCATCATTTACAGCACATCAAATCACCATTATGCTCTTCTGATCAGCAGAAATTTCACTCCCTCAATATGGGGGGATTCCTCCTGAGATGGAGTTTTTCCCCACCGCTGTATAAGAGTTTTTCTCCCTACTTAGAATGTTCTTCACTTAATTTGCTACAGTATTTTGAGGTTTTGATATCTGTCCCGCTGCTACTCAGTAAATTGTCTTAGTGAAAGTGCTTCTGTAAAAAGTGCAATAACATAAACAGGAATTACATTTAAACTAAAAATTAATATATGCGGCTTACCAGGCTAGATATACAAAAAATCATTAATTATATAAAGATGCATTCATTAAAAGGTGCTCCTCTTCAATGACGAACGGATTTTTTGCGAATGGTTAGGGGGTCAAGTACAAGTAGACGAGATGGGGAAAAAAAAATCAAAGCATGGCTACAGCTCCTATCTGCATGATTAGGAAATCATGAAATTATCTAGCAATGATCACATCAGGCCGATATTCAAAGACGCATGGAATTATGCTTAATCTTGTAATTATTCTGCATGGAGTACCACACCAAGGGAAAAGGTGTAGTTACCTCTGGCTGACTTAGATCAAGCATTTCATACCCATAAAAAGTGCAATGCTATTTCGAGAACAGTCTTGTCATCTTGCATAAAGAGGTAGCAGCACCTGTGCACCTTCCAGGTCCCATGCTGCTTTGGCTTTCTGATTATTGCAGCATTGCTAAATGCTGTGAGTGGACATTCATATCACATCACTAAAGGAAAACAATATTCCCCTCCATTGTGGTGCGGTAGAGGTCAACATACCAACTGGGTCAAGAGAATATGATGGATTGCAAGGCACATGCATGACTGTCCATTAACTATGTTCATTTAAATTCTTAGGAGTGTTTTAGAGAAAGAACTGGCTATGTCTGTCTCAAACCAGAGAGATTACACTAGGGCTGTGACTATGGCGAATCACTTTTTTTTTTTAAGCATAATGAGACCAACTGCAACCTAGAGCCATGTAAGCAATCATGTGCCATATTTTCTTCTCGAAACATGCCTCCGTACCTGATGCAGTCCAGAACAACAATATCCAAACATCAGAGGCCAAGTGAAATACATCCTGGAAAAAAACAAAAAAACTGTTGAGAAGTCAGCTAATCACCAGTGAAGTTGCTCATCTCACCTTTAAATGCATGATTACCCACCACCTGTTCCTATGTATTTTGCCTGAATAACGATCAAGCTATTTATTTAACAACAAAACCCATACTTGAACTGTCATGAAACAATTAAGAAGCGATGCTGAGAAGCAGATATGTCCAACGTGGCTATGATGTGAGATTGTAAGACTAGCAATGTGAATTTGAATAATTGGGAAAAAAATCTAAACATTTAAAATCTCCCATTGTGGAATTTTTTTCAGAAGAAATAATTTTATATTAAAAATATTCAAGGCATAAATATTAAAATGTTTTATCTTCATTTTATTTAAGGTGGCACTTGATATTTGTTTAAAGCATTCAGAAAATGCATTTCTAGCGGAAACATTTTTAGTGAACTGAACCATTGCTATGACATATAAACTATTTTCACATTTGCACAAAATGGCCAATCATAACATTTCACTTGATGCTGTTTCATACTTCTGTGTAGCATGTGTACTTCACATGATTTACAATGGGTGCAATATTCGCGAACGGGCCCAGTGTTTTTGTACTTGCGCATCTTTGGCATTTGTTGTGCAGACCCTCAGCTTCATTAGTAACATACTTTAATAGGTCTATTTAAAGTGATATTTGTGGTATAAAGGAACTATTAGCATCTATAAGGAGTACACATCCACAGGTTGCAAACAACATGCTTATGAGTTTTTGAGGAGGTGCAAGACATCTACCCAGATGTCCTTGTGACCTTTGCATATTCCGCACATCCCGCACAGCCCCTACACAGACCAATTTAATCATGCAAAAGTGTACAACAGGCGTAAGCCAAAAACAATACATTTACACATAATCTGTGCTGTTTCATGAGCATTTAAAGTTCAGAATGCAACCAACAGTAATGTTGTCAAAATAGTAATTGGCCAGTCCCAGGTTACTATTTGTGATTAGCAATTAAACAACTTATTTGCTCAATCAAACGAGTAAATGAGAATAGGTTGAGAGTGAATTTTGTCAGTTTAAAGGTAAGGATTCTAATTACCCTAATGTATTCTTATCAATTAGCATGTTACTGATAGGTACTGATCAGTAATGTGCCATTGCTGATAAATAAGGGTTGGCAGAATCCTCACCATTTAACACTCAACTTCTCTCAGCTTGTTCCTGTTTACTTCATAAGCAATCCAACCACTGATTGAATGACTGGTCACTTTATTTTTGCGTATAATTGTTGTTCATTGCATCTGAACCTCAAATGCTAAGGAAACAACACAGGAATACCATGCCATCAGATAATAAGAGGGCCTTCAGTAACCTCATCTTTTACTGCAGGATTGCTCTCAAGCAATTTCCATTTAAGTTTGCTGGATTATCAATCAACAAATTCAAATTTATTTACTGAATTATTATGATCAGTACATGGCCTATGATGATTCAGCAATGATAATCACAAAGTGATTGCCAATTGGGAACATAATCAACCGATGTGTGATGCAATCTACATCATATAACACAAACTAGACAAAGGACGACAACATTGTTTATCTGCTTCATCAACCTTAAAGCAGCATAAAACTTGAACTCGTGCAAGGCACTAATTTGAGTACTAGAAATTTGACTTCGATACTCCAGACCCGTTTCAATCTTAAGAACAATATACACACAGTTAAAATCCCAATGTTAATTTAACTCCAATAGAGTTCATTTGAGTCCAAGATGGATGGGTTGGTCTCATATAAACTCTACTGGAGTTGAATTAACACTGGGATTTTTGCTATGCACCAGCACAAAAGCCTGTACAAATGGTGCTTGGCAATAGTTTGTTTGCAGATGATGTCATGTCACAGCAGAAACTGCAGATGGGGGGCAGGAAGTGATTTTTCCATAGACAAGCGCTATCAAAATGCCAAAGTTTTGCACTGTTTACGGCTGTGCCAACCTATCAAATCTGGAAAAAACTGGCTACTTTCGAGTCCCATAAGTAGTGACACATAAAGGCAAGAAATTTAAAACGCTCACAGAGAAATGGCGCCAGATGTGGATGAAAAACCTCCGTTTAAAGTCTGGAGGAGCGGAGTCAGACAATGCTGGTGTATGTAGTGACCACTTTGTGAACGGTAAGGCTACTACATATCTGGCTAATATCTGAAGAAATACAGACTCACGATTCCCAGCCAGTATTCTTCACTTCCTGCCCTCCATCTGGCTGTCACAAGTCATCGGAATCACGTGATCACAAACAAGCTATACTTTGAGACCTTCACAGGATATCACCAAGGGGCCCTTGAAAGTCCACCAGTCATCAACATTTATTTGGGCTTTGTTATGTGGTGTGCAAAACATGAGGTTGGTAATTTATTTCCCAACACTGGTGTCTTGGTGGAGTTTCAAATACCAAATGAGGTGTCAACACTTGAATTCCGTCGAAGAGCACATGCAGCTGGCCAAAGACGAGTGTCTGAACTCTCATATGTGGACGACATGGTAATATTTGCTGCGAGCATTGGGGAGCTGAAGCAGATCTTAGTTATATATGACAATACCTTCACAATATTTGGGTTACAAATGTCATATAACAAGAAGGAGACCATGAGGTTAAATGTAGATGAACTAACCAAAGATCAGGGATCCTTATAATCACAGCCCCATCAGCCAGCACACATACTCATTAAAAAACAGCTTATTTTACTGTCAGAAAGTTTACCCTGCAATGAAACGGTGTGCTGTAACAAACTTCTATGACGTGGACGAGGGGTGGACTTTAGGAGGTGTGCAGAATGAAGAAAAAAGTGAAAACTGTTTACAAAGAGCCCCAGGTTGCATCCTCAGCCCTGAAGTGCCCCACTCCTCTGTAGGTCATGCAAACTGGTAACACAGATCTGATCAGCCATAATGCCGAAGAGGGACATCACAAGAGTGACACTTGTGCAACGTCTTGTTCAACTACTTCCTGCTGAAGCAAAACACGGAGTTCCTCCTTCCCTCGACAAACTACTCATGTATAGTATGTCCGCGACTTGGCCCCATATACAAAGCTGACCTGCCAGTATTCACCTAACACACAAGCAAAAAGCAAGCTCATAGGAACATTTTCCTTGCCCTATAAGAAGTAAGTATAACTCACCAACAGTAATACCCAAAATATACCTCATGTGTCCAAAAATAACATTCCACCAGGCAATATGCTACCCTAGATTGAACAGAAATTAATGCATCAAACGTAACAGCGAGTAAACTGAGGTTCACAGACTGTCCACATTATAAAATAGCTTAAACCCAGACATTCTATTTCGTTGAATGCAGTATAAATTCTAAAACAGATCGCCACATTGAGCAAAATGCCACTATAGTAAATATAACTGGCAAAGGTTAACGGTTACTGATAATAAACAATGTGGCTAACTAGCTGCAACAGTATGATAATCATGGCAATGGTGTTAAACTGAAAACAAAAATAGCAAACTACCTGTGTTTCACACTGAGGAGGAAGACTCCCCATGATAGACTTCCTCCTCCAAAGACTCAGTGCTGTTAGGCTCAGGGAATCCACTGTTCCTGTCCCATTCGGACTATATTATTGTCATTTTACATTGCAATTTAGGTGCAAAAGAAAATGCCACATAACATCAGATGCACTGTAGAATAGCCTCATGCCATCCAAAATAAATCTGACCGCTATTCTACTAATTAGTCTTCACAATTGTTGTTAATCAAGCAAAGTAAACTGCGACAGGGTAAGCAAGGGTTACCGAAGGCCTTTGATGCCACCGACAGACTGCCTCTGCAGCACAGACTTGCATAAATTTGTTTTCAAGGCCTACAGGAAGTCAACTTTATACCTTTTTCAACAAACATGTAAACTTTTTTTTATACTGTGTTAAACACCCATTCATTATCTTTAAGATAGTGTTTTCCACTTAAATTGTGTGTTTATTAATGCTAAAAACTAAATCAAGCTGCATTTTAAAAAATATGCTGGATTAAGTTTTCTTTCATATTTTGCTTGGCCACTGTCAGTTGGTTGCTGTTTGTTTCGAATCACCTCAGGTTTTAAGGTTTGTTTCAACAAAAACAAATGGCAAATTATTGCCAAAATCACATGGCGGCAATGGGTCTCATTACACTTTCAAAAAATTACGATTCAACATCGTCACAACTCAAATGAGCACAGTCTCCTATCATTTTCTGTCGACCAGGCAATCATATTTCACTTGCTATAGCTGATTGTGCAAATAGATTCTTCATAGCATTATTGCAGATGGCACAGTCCATCACTGGCCTATCCACAATCAAAAGGTCTCCCATTTTTGGCCCTGCGAGCCAACTCACTCCTTCATGTCTTTTTCTCTCCCAACAGGCTAATTCTCATATTATAGCACAGGTAAGACTAAATTAATCTTTTACTTTTTTGGTTATGACCTTGTGCCATTCCCTGAAGGCTGGAAGAGAGTATTGCGTGAACAAAATAACAATGAGACTATGTTATAATATCATGTAGGAGATTCACATAAAACAAGAGAAAAGATTAAAAATACTGTACTCAAACATGCTACCTCATTTGACTGAGCATGCATTCATGGCTGAGTTCAGAATAATCACAATATATCTAAATTCAATTAAGAGTGGTGAAATGGCCCAGAAATGCAATGGTAACAGTCATATTTTGTCTTGTTCAACAAAGCAGCAAATAATTCTCTGACTTCTTTTTTTCTTGCTCAAGCCTTACTGTACTCCCCCAAGGGACTCCAGACAGCTTGTCTACTGAGATTTGTAAAAGAGAATCTTTTTGTCCAACCTTCACATTAAATTACATTATGTATTAGCCTGGTAGATGTCCACGTCCACCTCGACTCATGTTTTTTCACCTTAAATTCACCTTATTCATGTAATCTAACATTTAGCCACAGCAATCCCAGTGAAGTGTAAGACTCCAGGGATTTGCACCAATTTTAACAAGGGACAGTACACCTTCACATGCATCAAGAGTGAGTCAATACAGTACGAATGCAAAAACAAATAATAACAATAATAATAATAATCGATAATTGATTATAATCGATATATTGATAATCGGGTATAATCGATTGGAAGAAACAAGAACTCAAGGAGTGAGACCACAGAACAAGAAAATTACTGACAATGAACGGGGCCTTTCACCCACGGGATTGTGTAAAGCGACTCTGTGTTCCAAGGAAAGAGGGAGGAAGAGGCCTCATCTCAGTAGAAGACTGTGTCAATCAGGCAGGAATATTGCTGGAGACTTATGTCCAATCCAGTGAGGAGAAGATTTTGAAAGCAGTTAGGAGGAAGGAGTTGAAAACTAAGAAACGGCCTCCAGTTTCAAGGAAAGGAGGAGATTTGAAAATATCCAAGGATGGAAAGAGATGCCATTGTATGGGCAATTTGTGAGACAGAGCGAATATCAAAGAAATGATGAAACATGGATGTGGTTGAAAGAAGGAAAGCTTAAAAGAGAAACAGAGTCTCTCATTGTTGCAGCACAAGATCAAGCAATAAGAACAAATTACGTAAAAGCAACGATTGACAGGACACAGGCCAATCCCAAATGCAGAATGTGCAAACAAAGCAACAAGACAATCAGCCACATTGTGAGCGCGTGCCTGAAACTGGCGCAAAAAGAATACAAAAAGAGACATGACAACGTAGCTCGGGCAATCTATTGGGACCTGTCAGGAAGATATGGGTTTGAGCGAAATGAGAAGTGGTATGACCATGTTCTGGACAGTGTACTTGAAAATGAAGATTGCAAGATGTTGTGGGACTTCAGTGTAAGAACAGACCGTGAGATTGAGGCAAGAAGACCGGATTTATTAATCATCGACAAAAGAGAGAACAATTGCCAAATTATAGACGTGGCAATTCCGGAAGATGGTAGGGTGAGAGTAAAAGAAGAGGAAAAAATACGAAGACCTCGCGAGAGAAATTCAAAAGATGTGGGGCTTAAGGACAAAGGTGATACCCAAAGTGGTGGGGGCATTGGGAACGATACCGCTGAGGTTAAAAGAAAATCTGAGGACCATTAGTGTGGACACACCTATCGAACTGATTCAGAGATCAGCACTGTTGGGGACGGCAAGAATTCATAGAAAAGTGCTGGAGATGTAGACAGAAAAGGAAAGTAAAATGAAGGATGCTTCTTGGTGATCCTAGGCAACTGGTTGTTGCCCGGAGCCAATGAAAACCAGATTTAAAACCGTTATCTGAGCGTATTAGCGCATCATAATAATAATAATAATAATACTGTGTGAGAGACTACTGGGCCTGCTGTCATTAGAAGTTCTAAGAATACTTTGTTCCATAAAATTGTGGAGGAGTCTGGATGTGCGCACAAATATGTTTAAGACATGAAGTTATAATAACTACACTTCAGCCCTGTGCTACTAGTTCAGAGACACTAAAATTTAGCAATTGCAATCCCAATTTAAATATCAGTTTGAGCCAAAAAGATGCAGGCAGGAACTGTTTGGTATTTCTTGGCAAACTGTTATCTGGTAATTGTGTTTTTGTGACCAATTAGTGATTTGTATCTTGCTGTATAACTTCAGTAGTTAGTGTAGGGGGGACTGGGTCTAGTTGTTACACTTTTTCTTTTAACGGCTGTAGAATTGACATTATCAGGTTATTGTTATCAATATGCACTGTAAAGATAGAAAGTTTATTAGACTACATGACTGATCTGCAGCAACCCCTATATTCTGCGCATGTGTAATGCATGTGAGGAAAAAATAGACTCCCGTCACCTGTAACAAACTATCCCATATATGGGGTAGTTTGTTACAGGAGGGGTAGTTTGTCACAGGTTGTGGGGCATTTTGTTACACTAAGACTTTGCTTAAGTGAGACATGTTTCCCACTTAAGTAGGCAAGTTAAGGGGGATACCTTACTACTAATATCCCACGAAGCTACAGTAAGGAACCTCTTGAGTCATTCTCTAATGGCATTTGCCACGTGTCATTATTCGTTTGTAATTTCAAGGCATCTTTCTGAAATAAAAAAGGTAGAAAGTCATGCAGTGAGGTAATTTGATCTTGTCCAAGTTTTTACAGGTTTTGGGGCAAGTTCTTACTGTAACAACTTGGGTGTATCAACCAGTCCATCAGCAACCCTTTGCCATTGTCTCGACATTTTGAAATGTTCCAGTGCCATGTTTACGTGGGTGTGTCATGACACAGTGGCTAATGTCTTCCTTTCTCATAATCCAGAAAATCTTGGGTATGTATCAATTACACTTGAGGTTAATCAAAATCTCCCAAACACCAAGAAAATTACTTTTTCAAGCTGTTTTCTGGAACACTAGCCTGCGACTTTCAACGTATGTCCTTCTGTCACGTAAAGACGCGGGTCACCTTCGCGGAGCAACAAGAAAAATTAGAGCGCCGTGTGTGTTTTATTATTGGAACTATGTAGAACGTAACAACATGGACGTTGAACAACTAGACCCGGTCTCCCCCATGTTCTGAAAGTCAACTTCAGTCACTGATATATCCACACCTGACTCATAAGAAGGGTGTCTCATCTGTCCGAGAACTGTTTGGTTTTTTCTCAGTTATTCAGCAAAGTCATTAACTTCAGATATCACCCATTGTACATTACTCCTTCATCATTAACCTCCCCCTTTTTTCTTATTTGTCAGCCCCATGGTGGATTTGTCCCATTGTGATAATCAAAAAGACCTGTGAAGTCATTTGTCCTAAATATTGTGGTAGCTTAAAATGGAGGGACTATGTATAAAAATTCCACTAATTTATTTAAAAACTACGTGAAACCAGAATATTCAAACTATTTTAAAATATATCCTTGGATGAAAGCTGAGAATGTGCACTTTACGCAGACATGAATTCAGAGGCGAATCTAAACATTTTGAGCTCAGACCCTAATCAGGAAAAAGTCTTTGTCCTAAACATTATGGAGCTAGATGTGCCGGGAAGATTTCATAATTGTTAATTTAACAATCTTTTGTTGGTCCCCATAAACAGTGAAAGCAAAATTCTGCTCGAACAGAACAAAAGTAAAAATAAGTAAAAAGATCCAAGGATTCTCCATTTTTACTACGCTATAGGGAATTATCCACTCATGCCCATGGATAAATATTGAATTCCAATATTCTGACTCTTCTGATCCCTGGCGTTAGCTGTAATAGTAGATTGACCAAAGACTATACGATGAGCATTCTTAGCATCTGGGGAACTGCTGTGCATCCTTAAACTAGAATATGTGTGAACGTTGCTCCCACAGACCGCCCCTCAACAGCTGTTATGGTCCCAGAGCAGAATTTCCAGCACAGAACAGTTATGCAAGAGCAAGCTGCAAACCAAAAGGGTTCCCCGCGGGCTGATGTGTCACCAGCATGAGGCATCTATCAGCAGCTGTCTCATACATTCTTCTTCTTCGGGAACCTCAGAAGAGTTGATGAGGAGTGTAGAGCCCTTCCCATTGCATATGATTGTTTATGACCATCAGGGCATTGAGTTCCCCAGATGATTGCCTTTACTGTAGGGTACATCTTATTGCTATTTGGAGAGGACTGTTATGACTTTGCTTCATCCTGAACTTTCAATCCCATTTGCCAACAATCATGTGTGCTCCCAATACAAACTTTGAAAGACACACATAGTAAAACTAATCACCAATACCAATAGAACTAAACACAAACAAATAATTTAGTCCATGGCACAAACACAGAAGCAAATCACAAAACCTTACTGGTCTTGAAACACATAACTTAATCAACAACACTAACAGGTCATGACAAACACATAAAATAACTACAAACACTTCCTCATGAAATGAACAGGGAAGCTAATAACCATGTACAACATGGCACAAACATGCAAGCTAACTGCCGAGTCTGACCTTTATGTAACATGAAACAAACATGTAAGATGACTACAGATCTTTATGCAACATGACACAAAGATGTAAGCTTACCGCCCACAATTAGACAACGTGGCACAAATGCGTGAGCTAAATACCAACACTTATGCAACCAAATGTACACAAGAGTTCATCAATCATCACTTATATAAAATGTCAGAAACGTGGAAGGTAATTATGAACAGTTAGATTACACGACAAAAACAGAGCAGGCATCAATCACTTCATTATTGCTCAAAAGATGAGAAATACTTCACATTAATAATAACAGAGGGAAAAGTATGCTTAATGTAACTGTATATGAGGAGTCCACTTGCAAAGCCTTCTAAGTTAAGTTTTCAAAAATCAGATTTTTTGGTAGGCATAGAAATTATCTTCCATAGATACCAATTTTCACTATACTGAAACTATTAGCCTTGCAGACATAATTCATGAGGCAATTCATTATTTTTTTTAAGAAATGATTTTGATTTTGCAACACAAAGTTTTGACTTAGCAGGTTTTGAAAGTGGAGTGGAAATTCAGCAGGTTTTGACAGTGTTTAACCCAGCCCCTTTGCTCAATAGGTGAGGGTATTTGCCTCAGGACCTACTCTACATGCAACTCAATGCTACAGACAGCACAGTGGTTGAATAGGAGCTATGACAATGGCAACATAAACATGAGTCCATGGGATCAAATCCCCCTTTTATGGTATCACTATCATCACCCTTTTCTGAACTGCCCAAACCAGTTAGAGTGACATGGGGAGTGGCAGGACCCAAATGCAACACAATCAGAATGAATGAATCTTTACAGACTTTTAATGACTTCAAAGCAGGGGTAAACAGAATGCAGTGCAGAGTAGCTTGGTGCAGAACAGGATCTGGGGCTTGTGGATCTTGAGTGGAGCTCTTCCATTAATTCGAGGGAGCAGGCGCCGATGGCAGGATTCAAACCCGGGTCGCCCACAAGGCAGGCAGGAGAGTTACCACCGGAGCAGGCTGGCTGAAGGCTCAGCAGACGGGGTCGTGTCCACACCGGCATGCAGTGAAGTGGCAAGAAGGGTGGCTTGGACAGGGGCTTGGAAGACGACAGACAGGAACCAGGAAGCACACGGGCAGAACTCAGGGTCAGGGGCAGAAGGCAATCAGGTTTACGGGGTCAGGAATGAGAGGACGTCGTCAGAGGCCGGCAGAGTCGATTCCAGGAAGTCAGACCGAAGACAAAGGCTGGAGAGTAGTGCATGCTGCAATGACAATCTGGCACTGAGTTAGTGAAACAGAGCTGCTCATACGCTGGCTGGGTAATGAGACTCAGCTGAGAACAATAGCATTGGAAGGGGTGTGGCCAAGCAGAGGGAGAGAAGGCAACAGCAGAGCAGACTGTGACATAGGGTGCATCTCAAAGTGTAGGCTGCTTCCTTCGAAGGCGGCATTTTTAGGGGTTGTCACTTACTTCCATCCGCCAAACTGACATTTAGGGTATGGCATAAGGTTTCATTTAGGGTAAGGTTTAGGGCTAGGTCTAGGGTTTGGGGTTAGAGTTAAAGTAAAGGTTAGGGAAACTAGTGACTACTCGCTTAAACTAAAGCTGTTGAACGAAGATGAAATGACGTTAAGTCAGTTTAGCGGATGGAATTAAGTGATGACCCCTAAAAATGCAGCCTTTGAAGGCTGCAGCCTATGCTTTGAGATGCACCCATAGAGTTAGAGAAAGCAAAAGCTGAACAGGCTATAAAAGCTTGACTGTGATTGGTTCTTTCTAGTGAACGAAAATGGAATCACGTTTCCACATTAGCTGATGACTTAGCACAATTTGACAGAGTTTTCCTCCTTGACTTGGTGAGTTTTGACAGAGAGCCGCTTTTTCCGTTACAATTTTTAACATGATTTAGTAGGTTTTGAAAGTGGAGCTATCAGTGGGACATGCGCAGGTGCCTGAAAGAGAGGCTAAGGGAGACAACTCATTTATTTTCAAAACTTGACTTAGCAGGTTTTCCAAGTCAACTCCTCATATACTGTTTATACTTGCAGAGTTTTTGTGTCAAATACAGTGGAAAATCACAATCAGTCAATCGGTTTGTGCATCTGCAATGAACAAAGGGTACTTGCACAGTGGCTGTATTTTACTAAACTATAGTTACTGTCTAATCACTCAGGTATTTAGGCCACTAAAACATGTTTTTCAGTTTTTTGCCACAGCTGGCATTAAAATGAAGTGATAGTATAAAGTGACCAGTCATGGCATTGTTCAGAATATCACTCAAAGTATATTTACTGAAACCTGATGAGTGAGGTTAAGCCAGCGCGTAACATATTGCCAAATACTTTATTAATGCAAATGGACTTGCTGTTCCAGGGTCATATGCATGAAGTTGAGGTAAATCACTCGGATGAAAGGGAAGTTGAAAGGTTTGTCTCACACCATGGGCCCCCATGCACGGTAATTGTTTTTCACTGTCCACAGCTGGTGCCAGATTGGCAAGCCTCTTCATAAACTCCCCTGTGGATAAAATCAGAGAGAGAGAAGGCCCATTAAGAAATTTATAGCATTACTAACTTTAGGGATGTGAAGCCTGAGGGGTCAGCAGGGAAGATAATGGCTTTTCTGAAGATTCATTAGGTGGAGGAATGTCGAATCGGTTTGTCATGCACCAGGTCTGCCACATGAAATGAGATATTTAACAGAGGTCAGCATTCTGTCTGTCTCCTGTTGTTCCCTTCCACACCCCCCCATTCCCCACCCTAAGGCAAAATGAAAACATTCTGGTGTTGAAAAGTACCGGCTTTGTTTGTTTTCTTTGTCACATGATCCTGGTTCCCTGCGAGGAGACGTGATTTGGAGGAATGGAGGTGATGAGACAGGTTGAGGCATTTTAGCATCCTTATTAAGAAACACCCACCGAGATCCTGATGTAATTGAGATCAAGCTTGCAGTGGAAACTCATTACCACAGCAGCATGTCAGTGGCACAAAAAACTTGGGTATTGAAAAAACACCTTTACTGAGAGTGAGTGGTAAGAGAAGGAAAGATTTACTAGACTTTGTATTCATTTGGCAAGCCTATCTCATTCATTTTTTGCTTTATAAGATCCATAAAATTCATGACAGGGTTAAATTAAACATTTTCTTATCCTTTATGTGTAATTTATTTGTCTGATAGGAAATGTAATGCTAATATCATTGTTTCTCTTTAAAGAATGACCCTTAATTAAAATATTTCAATATCACTACTTATCTAAAAAATCCAGTCCTAAAGGGATTTTATTTCTATCACAAAACCAGCAGAAGATTTAAATCCAAAAAATGATCCAATAAAGTCAGAATAGTTCATTTTGTTATTAACAGTTTCAATTTATGAGTTTATCTTTGTTACAATTGCTATGTTTCCATCTATTGTCTTGTAAATTTTGAGCAAACTTTTGAAAAGTCAGAAAAAAAAGAAATGAAAATTAGGCACTTTATCGTCAACTGGTTCGGAGAGAATAAACTTGGCTAAGCAAAGCATAGTTTTACCAGAAATTGGCGGCATAGCCTATGGATGCATGACTGTAATGAACAACAGTAGGAAAAGAAAAGGTTGCAAACTGGAAATAGCTGATCCGTCATGTCAGTTAAATGTTTGGTTCATCAAAAATTAATCAACACAGGTGTTTCCCTCCCCCGTTTAGCACATTAAACCTTTTCTGAAAATGGCAAACACCACCTTAAGTGAGCATAAATCTTTTTTGAAAAATTGAGATTTTTATTTTTAAATTCTTCCATTTCCATCTACAACTGCACATGAAAATACATGAATGGATACAGTGAATCTCAACACTCTCGAAAATGTCATTCAGGTACTATTATTTTTGCACGGGCAGCCCGTGCCACACACACTTCATTATTTAGCCATCATCAGTGTCATATCATTCAAGACAGAAAGGCCCCTCAATAGGAGTACACAGGTGAGGCATCAAAAGAGGTCCATGTAGTTACAATTTAAACTTACACAATGACGGGACCATATTCAGCTGGCCTCGGAAAAGATCAACAAATATACATTGCCCTGCCCTCCAGTAGGTGGGTTTTTTTTACTGCTCTCCTGCTCCGCCTCCTTGGCAAAACATTCCTTTGCCTGCTGCTGCGCTACATCAATCTCTGCTACTGCATCACTCTTACCTGCTGTTTGTTAATACCCCACTTCCCCCCCGGCATCCTTTTGCAGGCTCTGAACTTCCCTTGGGCGGCAGTGGGGAATATCCTGAAAGTCCCTGCTCTCTTCTCAAGCTCAATAAGCTGCTGGTTGCATCAGGATCACAGCTGAGACACTAAACTATCATTGTGTATCATACTGCAATTAACAGTTTGTACATGAGTATGTTGACAGAATTATTATTAGTAGAAAATCTGATCTCTTCAGTAGAGATGACAAGAGGAATCAATATGAGTGGAACATGTTAGGTGCAGCATTAGCTCATCACTGTGCAGAGGTGGTCAGATGTGGGAAACCATTTAGTGTTACTTACCAGCCCTTGCTTTTGTCACTTGGAGAGAACAGCATAGGGTGGTATAGCTGCTGGCTGCATTGATTTTCCCAACGGCCCCTGTAATCAAAATACATCAAGTAAGGGTTATCTTTTAGGTAACATTTTTCTTAGGCAGGAATTATCAAACAAGGAATATCTTGGCACTCAAGACTTTTTTCTTTCTTTCTTTTGTTATTCTTATGCAATTTGACCAAAATAATCAGTACTTTAAACTTTGTTTTGACAGAATTGCTAGTGTTGTAAGTGGGGAAAGTGCAATAGTTCTCAACCTTTTTTGGGGTCCGGGACCCCCTGCATATTTTTGATCAAACCTGAGGAGCCCCTTCCCCCCCAGACCCCACCCTGGGGGATCGGGGAACCAATTTTATAGAAACACCAGAAACTGCATTTTTAATTGCGTTATTGCATATCTTGCATATTTATTCACTCTCGGAGGCAAATATGAGCTTTCAACTGTAACTTCCGGAAATATGTAACAAAACAGCATATTTATACAGTTGCTTCCAGAAATATGTAACAAAACAGCACATTTATGCAGTGGCTTCTGGGACATATGTAACAAAACAGCATGTGTATATGGGACTTATGTAACAAAACAGCGGGATACATGTGATTTTTCGCTCCCGTGAACTCGGAAAATTTTCGTGTGAAGAACTCAGCAGTCTTGCCTACTGACGATTGGTGTTTAGTGCTTAGATGCCGCCGCAGGTGTGCAGGTCTCATGGTGCGGTTTGAGAGTAACTCTCCACATAAGACACACAGAGGCTGCTATTAGAGAAAAAAGTCCCATTTTCTTCTGCAGGTAAATAAGGTAAATAAAGGTCTTGGTCACATTTGAGTGGGATAATGCTATGTCTATAAAGGTCATAGGATCTTTTTAAAAAGATATTTTATTTTCACGGACACCTTGCAATAACATTACGGACCACTAGGGGTCCACGGACCCCTGGTTGAGAAACACAGGGTTAAACTACACTTAAACACAAAGTTGATCATTAAGAAAGATAAGCTGTCCGGATCCAGAGTAAACAGATTTGCTAGGCTGTGCCAGTGTTCTTGCAGCTCCAGTAAACCAGTAATGGATACCTGCAGACTGCTGGGAAAAAAATGTACTATTAGGCAGGAGGGGAGAATTCCACAAATGTAATGGTTAAGGAGTTTATGGTTCGTTGAAGGTTTACTGTAGTTCATATATGCACCCGATTTATGAATTCATTTGTTTCTGCCCGGGATTCTGTGCTCTGGAAAACGTCAGCCTGTAAGAAATGAATCTGCAGTCATCGAAAGCATTCCCCTTTATTTAGCCATCCGTACCTCTCCAGTGCCGGTGTTGCTTTCTCTCCCCTGTGAATCATCACCATAGCGACAGGAAGAACTTTCACCTCAGTCTCTACTCCTGTGTAGACCACACAGGCTCACACCCCCTCCCTTTTTTTCCCTCTTCATTTTTCATAATTTTTTTTTTATTAAACTCAAAGAACAAAACATTATAATGGAAGCGAAGCTTTGCATTTTTAACTAAAGTGTGAAGAATTAAGCATTATCTTTAAAAACCACAAATGAGATATCGCATTCTGTAAACAAAGTAACATAGTTTGAGGTCACTTTCAGAAGGAAGGATTTTGTTTGATTTTTATCTTTCATGAAAAGCAGTTTTGCTAATGCTTCCACAAGTGTTAAAATAAAACTCTCATTAGTTACTGAGAGTTGTCATTATCGAAATAGACAAAGAAATGTGTACATACTTCTGCTTTTTTTCAGAGAAGGTAGATGGATATTAGTGTACCTACTGTAAGAATAAGCTGATTTGGTTGCAGTTTCCATGGCAACCACAGCCAGAGAGGTATTTTTTGACTGCGATTTGTATAACATAAGCTAGATCACTTTAAACTGGCACAAGAGATCGGGGGCTATGCACAAGACATGATGCTGTCCATTCTGCATTTTAGTCTGCATTTTAAAATCAGTTTTAAAAAGCTTAAACTCTGCTAATGAAATAAATTTTGTGAACCCAGAAGCGGTTTTGAATAAAAGGATTAACATATTGTTTGCAAACTTCTTACAGCGTGCCAAGCATTTTTGTACACGCTGCATTCTGACTGCCTACTAATGGTTACATTTATCTTAGGGCTAATGTATCACATATTTTGATGGTTTCCGAATACACTGCTAGCTTAGGCTAGTCAAGAGACATAGTTGTATGCCCAGAAGATTGCACGGTATCACAAATGAATGGGAAATGAAGGAAAATATTGATAGAATTAGGAACACTCTAAAGGCCCTCACATTACAAAAAGTCTGCAAAAAGAATTTGAGGGAAAATCAAGCCACATTCTTTTCAAGGATAGCATTAAAAATTGTCCAGATTTGGTAGCATTTTATATGAAACATTTGCCATATTGCCATTGCAACATTGTCAAATGCCGGGCAAAAAAGTCATAAAAGTACAGTAGATAGTACAGTACAGTCAATTACCAGAGGGCTCCAAACTTTCCTCCAAATCAAGGTTTCTCAATTAAAGGCACCCTTAAAGGTTACTGTGAATAACATCTACCAAAATTAAACCAGGTATTAAATTCCACTTATGTTCTATCTAAGTGTTAAGGAACTACATTGAGCCATTACATCACCTCCTGTTTCACTAGGGTATAAAAATGAAGTAACACACATTTAGTATCCCTTTGTCATGCAACACCATGAAGAAAACAAAACAACTGTCAGTTAAAAAGAGGCAAATGGCTGTAGACCTTCACAAATCTGGTAATGGCAACAAGAAGATTCACAAAGAATTGAATATGCCACCGAGCACTGTCAGGGCAATTATCAAAAAAACTCCAAAGATATGGAACTGTTGAAAACCTCAAGGGTAGAGGACACAACTGCAACCCCCCCCAAGATACTAAGGAGGATTGTGAAAGAAGCAACAAAATCCCCAAGAATCACTGTGAAGGAATACAAAAAGCACCATCAGGCGCCACCTCCACAACCACAGGCTATTTGGAAGGGTGGCCAGAAGAAAGCCTTTTCTGACCAGAAGACACAGAAGCGAGTGCTTGGAGTTTGCCAAACATCAATTAAATTATGGCTGGAACAAGATGCTTTGGTCAGATGGGACCACATTTGTGTGTTTCGGTCAGATGCAGTATCGGCATGTTTGGCGTTGAAACAGAGATGCATACAAGGGGAAGCACCTCATACCCACGGTGAAATCTGATGGTTGGTCAGTCAAGTTTGGGGGCTGTTTTAATTCAAGAGGTACAGGGGCACTGGTTAAGATTAAAGGCATAATTAATTAGACTTTAGACTTCAGAATTTATTGTCCCCAAGGGGAAATTCTTCTTCACAGTCGCTGTACATCCGTAGTTGACATCATCGATAACATCATAAAACATGACAAATCTAACACCTACACAGACAGCAACGCCATAACACACAACGACAAATGCAATAAATAAAATTCTGGCAGTACACAATCAGATTTAACAGAACCCGTTATTGAGAGTAGCTATGGCTGCTGGGATTAAACTCTTCCCAAAGCGTGCCTTCCTGAATTTTAAAGTCCTGTAACTGCGTCCTGAGGGTAGTAGTGTGAGGCATTGGTTGACTGGGTGTGTGATGTCCTGTTCTATTGAGGTTGCAATGCATGTGATGGGCCTGTCATTTAGATCAGTGAGACTGGGTGTGGGGAGACCAATTATCTTAGCAGCGGTGTGGGTGATGCATGTGAGTTTGAACCGGTTTGTGACAGATAGCATGGTGAAAAAAACAGGTGGAACAGTACAGTAAGATTGGCTGAATAATGCTCTGATATAGTAGGAGGAGAAGACAGGAGGCAACATAAAGTCTTTTGAGTTTGCAGATGGCTGACAGTCGTTGGTGGCTTCTTTTTTGAATGTTCATGATGTGTTGGTTGAATCTGAGGTTATTGTCCAAAATCACCCCCGGGTATTTAAAACAGTCAACTGTGTCAACTGTCTGGTTATTGATGAGTGTGAGAGGCTGAGGTGGGGGGGGGTGATTATAATTTCTTTCGTCTAACTGACATTGAGGTGGAGATGATTGTCCTCACACCACTGACTGAAGTGTGTGATTGTGTTGTGATTATCCAGAACGGAGTGGTTATCAGTGAGTAGTGCGAGAATGGCTGAGTCATCTGAATATTTCAGGTAAGTAGTGATGGGAGACAGGCTGGTGCAGTCATTGGTGTAGCGTGCGTACAATAATGGGCTCAATATTCACCCCTGAGGTGCCCTGGTGTTGATGGTGAGTGGAGGTGATGTGGTGGTGCCCACCCATCCCGCTTGCCGCCTATTGCTGAGGAGGTTATGGATGAGGTGGATCAGGCTAGAGGGAATGTTGAGGTGGTGTAGCTTCTGGATCAACAGATGCCTTTGGATAGTGTTAATAGTGGAGCTGAAGTCCACAAAGAGAATTCCGCCAAGTATCAGGATATTTTGGCTGACAGTCTGGTTGCCTCTGCCAGAAGGCTGGGACTTGGCTGTCGGTAGATTTTCCAATAAGACATTGCCCAAAGCATACCTCAAGATCCACACAGAAATGGTTCTTTGACAACAAAATTAATATTATGCAATGGCCATCTCAGTCACCAGATCTCAATCCAATTGAAAACCTGAGGGCTGAGTTGAAGAGGGCAGTCGATGAACGTAAACCCAAGAATGTGAAGGATCTTAAAAGGATCTGCTTAGAGAAATTGTCCAACTTTCCCCAAATATCTGCCTTAACTGTGTCAAAAATTAAAGGAAAAGACTCCATGCTGTTATCCTTACCAGAGGTGGTTGCACTGAGTACTAAATGAAGGGTGCCAATTATTATGAAACCTTGATTTTGTTGAAATTTATTTTGTATTGAATGATTCTCATGATTTTGGTTGTTTCCATTAACGCATTACCAAAGTAAAGTATACTCAACAAAGAAGTTAAGGAACTCTCCATTCTGACCCGTGTACAGGTGATATAAAAATTTAAGTGAATCCCAAGTGTTGTGTACGGCATTGGGGTTAATCCAAGACACTGAATCCATCAAAACATTAGATCAGATGACTTTAGTACTCCAAAACAGGGTATCCACAGTGAAGACCAGAATCACATCACGTCTAGGCCATTAAATCAAAATGTCAATGTTCAGAGTCATTTAAAAATCTTGAGTGACCATCTTTTGCCCTCACCAGGGCTTGACAGCATCTTGGGATGCTCAGAACAAGAGAAAATAGTAGAGAAAAAACTTGGTGGTCCATAACTTTTTTTTTGTTCAGTATAAAGTATTTCACACATGTTGGTATATTCCGTTTCTCTATAATTACTGTATATGTGTTTTTTTTTTTTTATTATTTGTTTGTGCACTGTCAATCAGGGGTGCCAGTAATTTTGGAGCCCACTGTACAGTCAGTTCAGTTTTGCTCATACAGCATGTATGAAACTGCAGACATGTCCGAGTCCTGTCCCAAGCTGCAATTTCCAATACATGGATGGCAGCAGCAAACAATAGAAACCACTGCAATAGGCACAATGCACAGCAACGTCATTTTTGTGTATCTCGTTTGCAAGAGAGATTTTAAAATGATGAAAAATACTTCAACATGCATTGATATGATTCTGAACATTGGGATTGTTAATTTATGGGAATGAAATTCTTGGAACACTCTTCTTTCAGTAAATGTGTATGAATTTATGCGGACTTATGGCATTTGTTGCCTGTATTGCAATGAATTTGTTCACATATTTGTTGTGGGAATGTGCTGCAATATCAAACACACTTGCCACATGATATGTGAATCAAAACACTCAGAGTTTGAGCTAGTGCAAAGGGTATTACTGACCAGCACTGAAGAAGATCAAACATCACCAACACACCCACATGACACGTGTGCATTTGATGCTTTATGGCCATGTTAGAATCCATTTTCACTAACTTTGATTCTGCTTCTCCCCTCAGGTCCAGCAGCTAAAAAGAAGTATGTGAGCTACAACGACCTTGTGATCTAGGGGGGATCCATTAGTGGATGGATTTTACTGCAAAGAAAGTCTGGTCTCCAACACTTTTGGCAAAAAGAGAAAAAAAAAATTGCCAATTGTGTCCCTGCTCAATGCTGCCAATCTATCCCCCCCCCTCCCTCCCCCAGGGACAGCGGCTGGTCTCCTGGCAGGGGAAGGGCCTTTCTTGCTTCAGAAGTTATCGGATGATGTTTCCACTCTGAAAGAACTTTTAGATAACAAAATATTACAGCTAAAAGAATGCAAAGGAGACATCCTGTGAAAAAGCTAAATGCTTTAATACAGAGAGGGAGGGAATTTGCTATAAGACAACAGCCAATTAACCCCCCCCCCTCCTCACCACACACACACACACACACACACACACACACACACACACACACACACACACACACACACACACACACACACACACACACACACACACACACACACACACATATATAGACATATACACACACAGACCCATCCACTGCCCAAACCCCTTTTACAGACATACCCTAACTGTTCAGGCTCATCCCGGGGCTGTGATGGTCTCACGGAACATTCCACCAGCCCTTTGAGTGATTCTGGACGTGAAACTCTTCAGAGGGTCCATCTCATGGAAGTCATTCCTTGTCAGTATATGTTCTAACTTGCAAGTTTTCCAAAATTCCTGTAAAAGTTTGTGAATTTTTATTTCTTTTTTGGCATACTTGTAATGTTTGATGTTAATTTTGTTATTTTGTTTTTTCTTGCTTCTTGGATGCACATGATATTAAAGCCATATTCTTCTCTGAGATAATCATGACTCATATTGAACTAATTATTTTGACTGCACTTGGTTCTTGAGGTCAACATCAAATCTGTTCCCCCCAATCAGTGTGTAACTGTTTGTTCCACATGGTGGTTCCATATGTTTTAAATGTTTTGAATATTCTGTAAGGGTTTCTTGACCATAAACTGTGTCCAGTAACTGCAAGAATGCTTTAGTCCATGTACAGTTGGACTTGGATAAAGCCCAGTGATTGGTGGTATTCCAGGTGATGTTCACGTAGCAGTTGTCAATGCATGCCTGATATGTCTGCTGTAAAAAAAAAAAAAAAAAAAGATATCAAAGAATCTAAATATTTTATGACATGGCTGTGATGCCAGTCTGCTCTGGATGAATATTCTAACTGACTTATTTTTTTCTATTTTCTTCTGCATTAATTTTCAGGTATTTATTTACTCAAGGCAGAATATGGCTTTAATTTGTCTTGGAGTTTTACTGGCCCGCAACTATTGATAAATTGTGGAAGAAAAAGGATAAATATATATTGAAAAAAGTTAAAAGCATGTATGTTTTATACTGTTTGTACTAAGTATATTCATGTTGCCCTTGCTGCTTATGTGCAAATATTGTGGGAGACATTTACGTTTGGCCACTCATGCAAGTTATCCTGTGGTGTTGTCCAAGAATGTATCAACATGAAATAAAACCATTTGGTTATCTTTTTTTATTCCCTAAAAACCTTCACAGAAACTTTTCTTTTGGTTGTTGTTAAAGTGTTTGTGTATGCTTGTGTGTGCCTGTGCAAGTGTGAAAAATTGATAAAGCATGTGTGAATGTGAACAAATCCATTTAGTAAAGATGGATGAAAGGAGAGTATTGTACTGTATATCACAAAAGAACTGCATCACAGGAAATGACTGGAGCATTATTATTTATGTTCATTTTCTTTGATATCCCCCTTGAATACAAGCTATACATTTTTTTTTTTTTTTTTTTTTTTGCAAAGGCATTCATATTGTTTATGTCAGCCTATTGTTAAATTGTCAGTTATTACAGCATGTATTAGTGTAGGTTGGCCCATATTACGGTTACATGGTGCAATTTGATGCACTTTCTGGTTCTAATTGGCTTTGGGCAGTGTATTTGACAGGTGAGCTGTTTTTCCAAGGACAAAATTTTCAAAGCTTTTCCAGCTGTGATTATTGCATGCAAAACTGATGAGGGAAAACTGCATTCAAAATGAAAACGGGACATGAATCTGCCAAGAAACTGACAGATCCGGGGTGTGGATCCTCCTCAGGCTAAAAGCTGATCCAGTTTCTGTCTGTCCAGCGTGGGACGTGCCAGATATTACCAGGTTCTGAATAAGAAAATGAATGAATATAAATATAAATATAAAATAAATAAATATATATACATACACACACATACTGTACAACGTTGTATATATGCAACCCAATTTCCAGAAAAGTTGGGGTTAAAAAGCTGAAGTGCCTCAGTGGTACTGGTTAGCTAAATAATGTGCATTTTACGGCTAAGCAATAAATATAATGGTAATGAAATGAATTGTTTTTATTCAGTAATTTACTGTTTGCAATAACAATGGATGTATGATATACATTTTATATGACACATCAGTCCTTTACATCCATGCAATCATTTATAAATGAATATAATTATTTATAACTGGCAAATGAAAAAAGCTTTTCTAAAGAAAAGGATGGGGAACCTGAGTGGTGACCAAACCATGAAACCAAATTATCCCAATTACTCTCTGTGTTCTGTTTTTCATAGAGTGGCTTATCTGCTGCATTGGGAGGACATTTATTCAATTGATAAATGCAGTTTTAATCGGTAAGAGCATATTTGCTGAATTGGATCAATTGGTGTTTTCAAGCATAGAGTAAAGCTTCAAATAA
Organism: Gymnothorax javanicus; assembly: GCA_029692085.1. NCBI lineage: Eukaryota > Metazoa > Chordata > Actinopteri > Anguilliformes > Muraenidae > Gymnothorax > Gymnothorax javanicus. The sequence continues at coordinate 53,880,043 of CM056202.1, forward strand.
AAGCTCTGGTCTTATGATATAACTGGTCAATTAAGCATAATATGAGCCCAGAACAGCATAAGCAATTATGCCTGTCAGTATTAAACAATTCATTACTTCACCGCTATTGTGAAATGCAAGCATTGAACGAACACAAATTGCACATTCCACTCAAGATAGACAAGCAGAACACATTAAACCATTTGTAAAAGAGACAAAGGCAGAATCACTAAAATATCCGTTGAAAAAAAGGATAAAGTGCAAGGGGGGAAAAAAATGATGCAATATATTGTCAAGGTGACAGCTGAATGAAATGCCACCTCCATTACCATAATGTTCCATAAGTGTTTCTCTCTTTGGTTCCATTGCATACGTGCAGATAGACATCATTAAAACAATTTAGATTTAGCTTAACTACACAATTTGTAGAGGTTAGTGGGGTCTATTGCTGCCGGATTCATGCAAAGTACAACTGCTATTCAGGTAACACCATAGACTGTATATACAAATATGGATGATGCGTCTTCACTTCCTAGCGTTTTAAAAAAATTGGAGACAAAATGTCCTCCATACGGAGGCTGCCATCTTGCACATTTGGAGCCTGAGTCTGCGCAGTAGTGATCTTGGGGTTGAGCCGCAGTGTAGAGGTCCACCCATACACCCACCCTACTCAGTTGCAAGCACATCCCTGAACTCTTTGTGTAGCCTGGCTGGCTGCTTCAGTGTTAAACTGGAAACCGGGGATAATATACGCTATATTGTCTTGTTGGGGAATGTAACCAAATGTTAGGCCCATTGAAAGCACCTTTCTACCATGACTAAAAGCTTGTTAAAGGGTTAGCTAGTTTTGATCTCTTCCAAGTACAGCTATATGAGGCTAAATACTTCGCTGCTTTCTTTGTCCTTGACAGAACATTGCTTGGCCCCGTGCCAACGTCTGGCGCTCCTGCCAATGACTACTTATTCATTTCAACTGCAAGGTATCTACTAACTAGGTGGCAAATACGGTGACTATGGTTAAGCTTCCTCATATAGCCCTGCTTCAAAAATCCATGCTAACCCATCAATTAAGGTAAATAGCTACATTCTGTGGATAATTGGTCTCCCCACTATCATGAATTTTAACATTAGTTCTTACTTTCTTGCTAGCTAGTTAACTAACAAACTAGGTGACCTATTACTGAATGTCAATCTACTAATTAGCTAGTTAGCCATTTTACCTGGCTAGCAAGATTTGGTCATTGGTCACGTAAATTAGCAAAGAAAGTCGACCGTATAAAAGTTATTTGCGCTGACATATCATTGCTGCTGACAGTACATCGCACTATGTTCTGAGTAAAGAGATTTTTGCCATTGATTTCTGTTACTACTTAACTTATGGTGATCTGTTATACACTCTTGCTAAACTAGCTTCCTAACTAGCGAGTGAACTTGCTTTATTTATCGCTGTAAACGGTACATGATGCTATGTTCAGAGAAAAGACAATTTTACTGTCAATTTTTGTCAAACTTTCAAGATCATAATGGGTTATATTCAGTTGTCCTTGGACCTAGCAACTTATGCATGTGTAACATTAATGTTATATCTTTTCTAAACAGTCGCATTCTAGTGCCAAAGTATTCCCAGAAATAAGCCAGCAGGTGAATACATTTCTGAAGAGTTGCTCTTAATCACATCTGTCAATCATGACTTTACACCCTCTTTTTATAGTATCAAATAACTAAATATCACCAAACAAAAATAAACAATTGAAAATACATCAGCATGGTAAGAAATACATTCAATGGCAGCAACCATCGTCAGGTACAAATTATTTGACAGATACTTTAATTCTTTAGTGTGGCCCATGTCCCATCCACTAACGGAGGCAGGTTTATAACTTGTACTGCAGCCAGCCAATAGATGACAATCAAGATGTTTTGGCCTGAATTTTGGGAAGTTACTAAGTTGTCCATCTTTATATACAGTCAATGGGCAACATAACCAGCGAGCATAAAAAACCAACAGGCCTTGGGACATGAATACACCTCACATGGCTGCACCCATTGGACTTTACACTTCAATGTGCTGTAGAATTTGCAGAATTTGGGATATATTTCTGGGCTGGTCCTCAGCTGTAATGCTGACATGGATTCTGCTGGCAGAGGTAAATCCCCAGACCTCTGACTGCACAGAGATGTGGGCATTTAGAGTGTGAGCTGGTAACATACTGGGCATGAATTTCCCTATCATACAGTCGTGTGCAATGATGATTATACACTTATCAAAATGAAAATAGATCAGAAACCATTCAAGTAATTATTACATGTAATATAGGATCATATAGATAAAAATAAGTAAACAGACAACAATATATTGTAAAAACAAAAATTATAATGCCTTTTTAGAGATAAAAAGTTCAATGTCTAGTGTGGCCATCCTTTGCTTTGATTACAGCATTTAATCTTTCAGGCATAGATTTCACATTTTTTTTAATTTCCACACTCGCTAAACCAGGGCTATTCAACATGTCCAGAAAGGGCCGGTGTGGGTGCAGGCTTTCAGTCCAACCAAGCACTTACACACCTGAGACCACTAATCAACCCCAAAAGTCTTTGCTAAAGAGCTTGATTAATAGCATCAGGTGTGTAAGTGCTTGGCTGGAATGAAAGCTTGCACCCATACCGGCCCTTTCTGGACATGCTGAATAGCCCTGCGCTAAACCATTCCGTATGGTTTGAAGTTCATTTCAGAGAGATTCTTTAGATTTTGCAGCAGGTTTGCTCAATGGTCCCCTTGCCAGATGCATACACCTCGATCGCCAGATGGCACTAAATCTGTATCCGGGGCAGTTCGAACCCATGCGGCAGATACAGACGCATAGAGGAACACTGTCGATGAGCAAACCTCCCAGGATTTCTTTGATTGTTTGGATAATTTCAAATGCACAGCATGGTAAGATCACCAAGTATACATTAGAGATAACAGCTGTCAATGTGAAGTGACTTAAAACGGAGGGATTCTTATCTATATGCCCGGTTTTAATGCTGGAAGTTCCCAAAGGCTATTGTGCCTTTGCATATTCGTTACCCCGGGGTTAGCCCACTTGGACTGTCATTATAATGACAGTCCACGCACGATGAGTGGGAAAAAAGCTTAGAACTTTTTTGGAAAGTGATAGCGCCTTCTGTATAAAGCTGACTGCAAAAATGTTGTCACCGCCCGATAGTTCTAATGTTCCTCTGGTAATTAGCTAACAAATTAAGACGATTAGCTGCTTTACTCACCGAATAAATCCAGGTTTTCTCCACGAATCCAATAATCTTCTCAATCTTTTTGTATCCCAATTGATAGACATATTTATTTCAAAATGTAGCTAATCGAAGGATAACAATCTCGAGTACCTGGAGAACAAGAATTTATTGGAAGGTAGGGACGATTTATATATTTTATGAGACGTTTTCGAAAGTCTAAGCTTGATAAACCCATTACAATCCAGGGCGGCCATTGTATACAATGAGCAGCACCTGGGATACCCGGGGGTGTTTATCAGCGAAGAAATGCATTTAATACTCCGAAATACCCATTTTTCTGCCCAGAAGTTGATAGTTGGAGTCTTTATCCATGTATATCTCACTTACCAGATGTCTCTGTCACACGAACGACGATAGAAAAGCCAATGAAAGCTAACAACAAAATTTTACGCTGTGATACGTAATGGCAGTTCATACAAGCAGGATGGCCGACCACCCCGGATATCGTGAAGGAAGGTGCGGACACCTAGCGGCAGAAAGCTGAACCGCGCATCTGGCAAGGCCGCCATTGGATTAAAGGCTGGATTTTTTGCAGGCCAAGTCATAATTTTTATGTCGCCAAATGTTTCTTTCCAACTGAGATAATTCTTGCATAACCCATAAGTGTGTTTAGGGTCATTATCTTGTTGAAAATAAAATCCTCAACCAATCAGTCTCTTTCCAGATGGCAATGTGTGCCTCAAAAGGATGCTGTGATACTTCTTTTGATCCATGATTCCATCAATTTGCATGAGATTACTGGCTCTTTTCAAGCAGACTGAACCCCAAACCATAATTTACCACCTCCATGTTTTACTAAAGGGGAAAAAGTCATTTTTGAAAAGTTCTCCAACTCTGCAGTGTGTATAAGTTCTGCATTTGGGTGAGAAAATTTTGAATTTTAATTCAGTTCCAAAGGACTTGTTCCCAGTCCATTGGTGTCCATACCTTGAATTTCTTGGCAAACTCAAGTCTTTTTTTTGATGTTGCAAGCTCTTGGAAGCAACACCACCAATCAGACCATTTTCACACAGGTGTCTGGAAGTAGTAGATCTTGATACTTTCATCTCTTCACTTCTGGCACTATTAATATCATCTAAGAGTTATTGTGTTATCAACCGCCAATTTTTTTGACTTGCCGTACACAGATAACGTACATAAGGGGCACTTAACTTCTGTGCTGCACCTCTGTTGCCATTTTTTTTCAGCAAACTGGTCTCTTCGAAACACTTGATGGTGTTTCTTAGAGTGCCATGGCAGCATTTAACATCTTCAGCACCATGCAAGGCCACAATACAACTACAAACAATCTCAGAGACGACCTTCCGTTGTGCCATCGCGTTTAACACTGTGACACTGCTTAAAGTCACCTTATATACTGGAACAACTGACCATCAGAGATAATTCTGCAGAATGAGTTTACCTCAAACCAGTTTAAACAAATTTTTTCAGCATCAAAAATCATGTAATGAACCTTCAAACATGCATCCAGGCTAAGCGAGAGTAAAAAAATAAATAAATAAATAAAATTTCAATTGTTATTAAGAAACATTGATATTTTCAGTGTTTTTGTTTATTACCCATATTTTCACTTCAGTATACTAGTGGGAATTTCTTTTTTTGTTCTCATTGCCTACGATAGCATTTTTCAATACATTTTCACAAAAAAAAATTACAGGGAAGTAATATATTTTGATTCCTTTCAGACAAAAGTGGTGCTGTATAATCATCACTGCACACTACTGTACTGCATACATGCAAGTATTATCGTGATCCCTCGGCGCTCTGTTAATGTATGCTGGAAGCACCTGGGTACAGTAATGAGGTTGTACATTAGTACTTTTAATTGTGTGTCACATTTTTCAATTTCTCACGACAGGCACAGCTGCTGTCAATTTCAGGCATTTATGTGTTGGAACCTCCTGGATTCGCAAAATAGGTTGTGCTACAGTTTCGACTGGGATCTCGCAAGTCATTTGTGGATAGCCTATTGTTTCAGGAAAATACCAAAACTTGCCTTGCATAGCCTCGTTTACATTGTGAATGAAAGTTCAACTGATGCCACCTAATTGACTTTGACACCCCCCAAACAGAACCACACCCCCCCGAACTCTTCTATGTTGCACAGTGTGCGGCCCCCCTAACACCAAGAAAATGTATAAAATTGAAGGGTTCAGTGCAGTAATGTTACGTCTTCACTTTATTTCTACAAAAACAATACATGTGCTTTACAAGGTCATCTTGACCAGTACACAACATTGATACATGGTGTAAGTATATTCTGCGTAATACCATAAAACATGAGATGAGGCATTTACCAAGTTATTGCACTGATCCCTTCAATTGAGGTTGAATTAAGTATGATTTCCTGCAGTTTCCGTCAAGGAAAATACAGTATTTTCCCTTGGCTGAAACTGCAGGGTACCATATTAAAATTCAGCCCATAATATTCTCATCAAGCCTATAATATGTATAAATACAAACTGGGTGGACCAATCTAGGCTTGACAAGAATATATATATATATGTTAGATTTTTTTAGATACAGTGATGGTTAAATAAATTGTGAAGGTTGAAACAATAACCTTTACAATTTATTTACCCATCACTGTGACTAAAAAAAATCTAAAAATACACTGGCCTATGGGAGTACAGCAGGCAATTTGAGAGGAAAAATGAAGTTGAATAACACTAACTAGACCATAAATTTATCATTTAGGTGAAATTCGAACAATGCAATCAAATATCAAACATTAAATTCTCCCATCAAGCTAAAAAACTGCTAACCAAAACCACTTCTCCTGCAACTCAATAGCTTGGTTCATTTGCGTGCTGATTCTTTAACATTTCTGAACCTAATATTCCATCACAATTTCAAGCAAAGACAGGTCTTTCCTTCAAATTACACTGCATTTCCCTTTCTGATTGGACTCGCCATTAGCTCGCTATATGGCTTGCAAGAACTAGAGCCAAACTATTTGACATGGCTTGTGACAAGTGAGAGGAGATATCAAGCCTGCAAGTACATGAAAACACCGTCCGCACAAAATGCAAATTCCCGCTTCTTAGCGGTGTTACCAGATATAAATTAATACTCATAATTTTTATAAGCTGTACAATCTCAGATAATTTACCTCTAGATGACAAAGAACAGCGAAATTTCATGCAAGAAGACTGCAATCCACTACACTGACACACTGACACAGTCCTGCAACATTTTATTTTTTCCAATTTACTGCAGCATGTGGTCTATTTCTTGGTTGTTAAACGTGGTACCTTATAAGTAAGGACTCACGTGCTTGCCGTACAAGATTCGAAAAACTTCCACGCAGCAGGCCTTAAATACGACCAAAATAGTAGCGTCCATAGCAGAAAAGTAAATAAACCTTTGCCTTATTTAAACTAAAAAAGCTGCCGGGATTTTGGCTGTCGAACCGGAAAGCTAGGTAGCTAGCTAGCCACAATTTTCTTCGTGGGCACCGCCATGTTTGTTTACGCAAATCTAACCCGGAACCGGAAGTTGCCTTCAGACCCGCTGGCGATATTTTTTTCTGTACCGTTAATGCAATGTCGCCTCTGTTCCCCTCACGTGACGTCCCATAATGCCCGTCAGTTTGTGTCATGATTACGCCGACAAAATAAGACTACCGTTTGCGTACACTGTCTTACTAGCTAGTGAGCTAGTTTGCGACCTAGCTAGCAAGCTAAAGTGGTATCAAACTGTATAATCTTATAGCTAGCGCGCCAATGTATTTAGCTACATGGCCAACTGGCTAGCGAGCTAAAAACGCTATAGTTTGCTTACAATGGAATACTCACCAGCGAGCTATTTGGCTACCTAGCTAACTGCGGTCAAGCTATTACCAGTACGGAAAACGACGGTCAAACTATCACCGTTAAAAATTAGATACACAAATACAGCGGATAGCGCGGTAGTAAAGACACGTGATGCAATTGCTGTCAAAAATCAGCTTGTAAAAGGCAATAACACCGCTTATTCAACGAAAGAATGCGTGTATTTTGTTCAGAAAAAAAATTGGAAATAAATTCCATCATTTGGTTTGAATATGATTTTTTTTTTTTTTTTTTAACTTAATAGTTGACATTTTGTGCAGAAATGTGAGATTTTGGTGAACTGCTGTTACTCCAGATTACTAACAACTGTATGTCACTGGAGCAGTGTTTTACTTAAAGCAAAAGAAAAAAAAAGAAAAGAGGTAGATATTACTGCCATGAATGTAGAAATTGCCATTAGAATTGGTATTTTGAGGTGGACATAAAAGGAGAAAATTCAAGTGGGGACCATAATACTTCAGTTAATCAAAATGTTTGTGGAAATTAGTGGTCCCAAACCATACTGCATACACTATAGTAAAAGCGTATTGAATAAAAAGAGAATGCATGGGTGAATCATCAAATAAATAGCCATCAAAGTATGTACTTGGCAACTGGACAAAACTAAATGGGGGTGTGTCTGAGGGCCTGTAATGGTTAAAATTGAAAAAGTTTGTGAAAAATGGCACTTGCATACAACAATGCATGTATTCCAGTACAGGATATCTGCATATGAAGAGACTCTATATTGGAAATATTACAACCCCAATTCCGAAATAGTTGGGACAAAGCAAAATATTTTCCACAGCTATTTATTTACAACAGTATTTCAAATGTTGAAACTGAGGCATTTTACATTTTATCCACAAAATGAAATTTTCTGGCTGCAACAAGTCTCAAAAAAGTTGGGACACAGGCAAAAAAAGGGCTGAAAAAAAAGCTGGCCTGCCTGCAGTCCTGATCATTTGGCTATAAAAGGGATGTGAGAGAAAAAAGATGGCAACCTTTGGCGTAAAAAATTGTGGAATTAAAACAATGTTCCTCAACGTCAAATTGCAAAAGTTTGTTATCAAAGGAGGAAAATCCTGAGCATAAAACAAGGCAGCAGCCTTTGGATGCCCGTGATCTTCGGGCCCTCAGTGCATCAAACATGATTCTGTCAATGACATTAGGATTCAAGAAACCACTGTCAGTAAATACAGTCCGCCGTGCCATCCAAGATGCCACTAAAAACTCTATCATGCAAAAAAAAGGAAGCTTGTTGAGCATGATCCAGAAGCGCTCCGTGTTCAACTGTGCCCCCGATCAAGTCCAAATTTGACATTCTTGTTGGAAATCATGTGTGTCCTCCGGGCTAAAGAGGAAAAGACCAACACTCGTGCTTCAGTTCAAAAGCCAGCATCTCTGATGGTATGTCAACAGGCCCACCATGAATGCTGAAAGGTACTAAAGGTTTTAATATGCTCCAGACAACATCTATTCCAGGTATTTCAGCAGGACAATGCAAAACCATATGCAATTACAACAGTATGGCTTCGTAGTCTGTGCTGAACTGGCCTGCCTGAATCTTTCACCGATTGAGAACATTTGCCGCAAATTAAAACGAAAAAGTTTGTCAAAGGAGACCCAAAACTCTCCAGCAGCTGGAAGCCTGTATTAAACAAAGAGATCAAATTCCAATGGCTAAACTCAAGAAACTTGTCTCCTCAATGCCCAGATGCCTCCATTCTGTGTTAAAAAGAAAAGGGGATGCTACACCATAGTCAACAGGCCCCACACTATAATGCTCGATACTAGTATAAGCTCACAGAATATGAAGAGATTCTGTGGTGGAATCATAAATATAAAAGCGAAGTGGACTCTATGTGTGTGCATACACTGTGTGTGTGCATACACGAACACAGAGTCCACTTCGCTTTTATATTATACTAGCGTGTTGCCCGTGGAGATCCACGGGTTCTAGAAGTGGTCGTGTCTATGTTTAGGAGGGTTGACTTTAACAGATAAGATAATTGTTAAACTTTATGCTATAAATTTATAGACAGGAAAAAATTTGTCTTGTGAATCATTAAATTTATTATTTCACACAATGATTTGACATATGTTACTGCAGGGGTTAAATTAGGCCGGAGCCCACCGGAGCTCAGCTCCGCCTCCTTAAGTCCAAATCGCACCTGGCCAGAGCTGAGCTCCATCTCCTTCAGGATCATATCATCACACTCATATTGCACTTATATATTTTGTTATCCTCCCAGTAAACATAACAGCATCAACCAAAGTCATGATAAATAATTGTCTAGACAAAAAATAGATATTTGAGGCTAATTTTACATCCCAAACCATCAATGCCCAAAACAATGTAAACAACAATGATCAGAAGTCATCAAACATGCCTGCGCCCTTCACTATCATGCTGTCTGTCATGGCGCGAATTGCCCTCGTCAAGATTCCGTCAAATTGCTTTTTCCTCGGTAAGTTTTCAAAAGTTCAACTCTTACCCAACTCTTAGTTAGCCAACATTTTATCTATTTACTAAGCTGCCTGTTAAGCATTATTAACGTTAGCTGTGTTGGCTTGGTGGCAACGAGTTGGTTGCCAACAAACTGTATTGGTAGCTAACAAGCTAAAATTAAGCTAACTTTAGCAGCCACTGGGCTAACATGTAGCACACATACAGCCTAAACAAGTAACAAAGGCAGATTCAGCAGATCATGTATGAAGAAGGCAAGGTAGTGAGTAGGGCTGTCACTTTTTATTCGAAATTCGAACATTTATTCAAACTTGAGGGTGAAAGTTCTTTTTCGAACTGAAATGAGACATTCAAAGTCAAAATACACCCTCTATCAGTGCATCATACAGTCTAAAGTAGGTAAGTCTCGCGCATTTTTTAGGCTTATTCGCCGTAGTCCACATTTATTCAATGAGCGCTTATTAATGAGATAAATCCTTGTCCATTGAAGTATCAGTTTCACTTGCGTAAAGGTGGACGGTCATCGCGAGTAACATGGAAAGCGATTATGACTCTGGACTTGTCGTGATCGTTTCATGATCGTTTAAATTGTTTAAATGAAATAAGACCATTTGAAACGTCTTTTTGCAATTCCATTGCTTTCAATCCCTCAGTAAAGACAAGCCTGAGAATTCCCAAGTCATAATCAATTTCCGTGTCACTAGTAGGGAAATTCACCGTAATGCACGTGAAACTGATTAACTTAATGAACAATGACTTAAATTCTGCAAGTGAATTTCTTCAGTGTGCGTTGATAAAATCATTGCTGACTACGGCACAGGAACGTGAATGCCAGAGACGTGAGACTTGGCATCATTGCAGATACCGTCGTTGTGTTGTACTACTGTTGAGTGCAGCTTAATAAAAGATTAAAATGAGTGAAGAGAATGTTTTTTTTTTACGTGTTGGGTCGCGGTACGGGGGGGTTCGAATATATTCGAACATCCCGTTGACATATTCTAAATTCGTTCAAAGTTGTTTTTTTTAAAAAGTGACAGCCCTAGTAGTGAGCCCGTTTTACGGAGATTCCGCAGTAGAGCTCTAATGAAGATCCTTCTTTACACTGCTTTTGTGCACAGAGAACCAAGCAAAGGCGGCATAAAGTGTGTAATCTTACACATCATTTCGGGCTTTTCTGTAACGTTATTGCAGGAACACAGGCAAGACATCTGTGCGGAGGTGTGTGAGTTTCTTTGTGCTTTAAAACCCAACCGTTGTGAAACAATTATGTTTTATTTCTGGTTCACTGCTTTGTTCTCCTGACCAGCGCTGTTTCGCTCTCTATTCACCCTGCACCTCACTTGACCGACCGCTGCCGGTTTAATTTCTTCCTCTTCGACCTCTTCAAACGGAAACTTGCTGTGCCACGTTCCCCCGCACACTGCAGCCAAAATGGTGCATCACACTATCAAGACTGCTCTTCAACACAACGGCTAATGTACCCTTTTTTTTTTTTTTTAAATTATGAGCTACAGTGACCAACACCAGTTTATTAAGGCTGCTGGCAACTGTCAGTCATAAAATCCCTGAGTCCCAACCCCCCAGCTCCTTCTCTTCAGTGTTAACGGAAAAACCAAATAAATCAGATTTTGATCGAAACTGAGTTAGGACGATTTTTGTGCTTACTAGGCTTTGCCTCATCTCATACAGTACGATACAAAAAGAATAATCCCTGATTTCCCATGCTTTGCCATAGCAAACCCTAGCAAGTCATTTGTATTTATTCATTTGTGAAGCAAAAAACTAGCAAGTTGATCTTATTGGATTTCCCACATTCAATTTTTTTTTTTTTTTTTTTTTTTATGGCAAAACCTACTAAGTCGAATCAGCCAATTATGAAGCAGCATACATATAACATGATCTGCTGGGTCAGTTCCCATACAGAGCACTGGTTGTGCAGGACATTCATGGCCTGAATTTATAAATCACATGATTCACATGCGAATGACTGAAAAATGGCATCAGGAGGGAAGCAGACAGTGGAGTTAGCACTGACATAACTGTCAAACTTCACTGTAACTACATAAGTGCAAGGTTTTTGCCCATTTTGGTAAATGACATTTTTGAATGGAAAAACTTAAGTCATGATATTGCCATGGATCCTGACTAACAATGAAAAAGGTTCTCCCTGAATATTGTTTATTATGCAATGAATAAATAACTGCCAAGTCAGTTTCATTGTCAAACAAGACCTTAACCCCAGAGGGATACAGGTTTCTATCTTTTTCTCAAAATCTGCTTTTTGGTACTTACTGGGTTTTTCCAAAGCACTCAAGTTCTGTTCTACCTCCCAGGGTTACTACTTTTATACCGAAGGTGATCAGGCACTGATACCTCTCTGATACCCCCCCTCGCTGTCATGAGATGTAAATAAAGATCATTTGAAAAATGTTGACCATTCGCAGCAGTGTGTAGACAAGGGCTCCCCCTCGTAAAAAACCCAATTTAACCACTGTGTTACTGATTAAACATGAATTTATTGTTTTATTTTTTTTTTTTCACTGATTATGCATGTTTTTCGGGATTCATGACTCTTGCGGATGAACTGGCTTGCTCATGTGATGTCATGCTGTTATGGAAACACCATAGCAACGTGATGACATCATAATGGTGCATTGTTCATTTTGGTCACGTGACTGAGTCATTTCTAGACCATTGTTCACTCTAGCATTGAGGTAACAACGTGATTCTGAGTCATTTCTATCAAAAACCACTTATTTCTCAAAAAGTATTGGTCCTATCAACTTGCCATTTTCGCGAGGGTCTTCCTTGACCCAAAATACATAATTTTGCTAAATGGCAAACATCAGCTCCACTCGGTTTTCCACTGATTGGCCGGACACACACGCATACATGCACGCACACAGAGTCCACTTCACTTTTATATTTATGATTCCACCACAGAATCTTTTCATATTCTGTGGGCATATACTAGGATCCTTGTATTATAGTGTGTAGGTGGTACTTTTCACAGCCTTTTTGATTTGCAGGAATTATAAGGCCCCCCCAATTCAATTGTCTGCATTCGCATGTTGCACTGTACCAACTTTGATGGGCATTTATTTAAGAATTCCACCGCAGAATCTCTTCATAAATCCGTGGATCCCCACGGGCAACACGCTAGTAAAATATAAAAGTGAGGTGGATGTATGCATGTATGCACACGCACACTCAGTGTATGCACACATACAGCGTCCACTTCGCTTTTATATTTATGATTCCACCGCAGAATCTCTTCATATTCTGTGAGCTTATACTAGTATACATGCATTGTTGTATGCAAGTGCCATTTTTCACAAACTTTTTCCATTTTAACCATTACAGGCCCTCAGACATGCCCCCATTTAGTTTTGTCCAGTTGCCAAGTACATACTTTGATGGCTGTTTATTTGATGATTCACCCATGCATTCTCTTTTTATTCAATACGCTTTTACTACAGTGTAGGCAGTATGGTTTGGGACCACTAGTTTCCACAAACATTTTGAATAACAGAAGTATTACGGTCCCCACTTGAGTTTTCTCCTTTAATGTCCACTTCAAAATACCAATTCTAATGGCAATTTCTACATTAATGGCACTAATATCTACCTTTTTTCTTTTTTTTTTTTTTGCTTTATCAAAACACTGGTACACTGACATGCAGTTGTTAGTAATCTGGAGTAACAGCAGTTCACCAAAATCTCACATTTCAATCTTCACAAAATGTCAACTATTAAGTGAAAAAAGAACTAATTAAAAATCATATTCAAACCAAATTATGGAAGTTATTTCCGATTTTTTTCTGAACAAAATACACGCATTCTTTCATTGAATAAGCTGTGTTATTTCTTTTTTCAAGCCGATTTTGACAGCAATTGTATCACGTGTCTTTACTACCACGCTATCCACTTTATTTGCACATCAAATTTTTAGCGGCGGTAGTTTGACCGTCGTTTTCCAAACTGGTGATAGCTTAACCACAGTCCTAGCTATCAAGATGAAGTGACATCGAAATCTATGATGTTATAGCTAGCATGCCAATGTATTCAACATCCTAAGTTCTCCTCTGATCAAAACAAGTTTTCCTCTGATTGAGATATGTTTTACTCACATCGAGACATGTTTTCCTCAGATTGAGAGAAGTTTTCCTCTGATTGAGATATGTTTTCCTCCAATTGAGAGAAGTTTTCCTCTGATCAAGATATGGTTTCCTCTGATCGAAACAAGTTTTCCTCTGATTGAGATATGTTTTTCTTGGATTGAGAGAAGTTTTCCTCTGATCGAGACAAGCTTTCCTCGGATCAAAACAAGTTTTCCTCTGATCGAAACAAGTTTTCCTCTGATTGAGACATGTTTTCCTCGGATTGAGACATGTTTCCCTCAGATTGAGACGTGTTTTCCTCGCATTGAGAGAAGTTTTCCTCTGATCGAGATATTGTTTCCTCTGATCAAAACAAGTTTTCCTCGGATCGAAACAAGTTTTCCTCTGATCGAAACAAGTTTTCCTCTGATTGAGACATGTTTTCCTCGGATTGAGATATGTTTCCCTCAGATTGAGACGTTTTCCTTGCATTGAGAGAAGTTTTCCTCTGATCGAGATATTTTTTCCTCTGATCAAAACAAGTTTTCCTCGGATCGAAACAAGTTTTCCACTGATCGAAACAAGTTTTCGTCTGATTGAGACATGTCTTCCTCGGATTGAGATCTGTTTCCCTCAGATTGAGACATGTTTTCCTCGCATTGAGAGAAGTTTTCCTCTGATCGAGATATGGTTTCCTCTGATCAAAACAAGTTTTCCTCTGATCGAGACATGTTTTCCTCGGATTGAGGTTCATGAACTGTGCGGTTGTTTTCCGATGATGTCGTCTTAGGGCCACCGTACAAGTGAGAGCCCTCCAGTTCTTGCCTCTTGAATGATTAAACTGCATTTGGTCTTTCGAAGACAAGTGAAAACATGCGAACAGTCTCGCCTTGCTTTTCAAGATCGCTTCCAGTATTGTCACAGCTTATTCAGTGGAATTTGAAGAAAACCTTAGTTGGCAGCCAGGTTGGAAAATGATCAAGAATGTGCGAGATCTAGGCGTGAGACCCTTCAGTCTTGAACATACCCCAGGTGTGCATGGTCAGTACTCTGGTGAGCTGGAGCGAAAACGTGGCATGGAATTTGAGTCTGGAGGGGGCATGTCAGATGAAGAGCCCGGAACAACCATGACAGTGACAGCTTGTTTCTTAATAAAATTTTTTTTTTTAAACAGTTTTTCAAAAATCAGTTTATTTATTTATTATCAAAATTAGCTATTATCCCCTCAAGCCCGACGCCCCTGCTCACGCATAATAAATACAGCATGTTTCCAAATCCTAACAATGTATTGTGGCATATCCATATTTCGCGAAGAAACTAGGAAAAAAGCTCATGTTGACCATTTTTACCTCAACCGAACACAATTCAAGCACCAAGCAAGTAAACAAGCATGTAGCAAAACATAGGATAAAATCATATCAATGCTGAGTCCCCAAAATTTCTCCTGAATTAATGCTATGCATACAAACGATACCTCAAATGAAAGAGGAAAGTCCACAGAATCTAACGATGAATGCCCTGTCATTTTAAACCGACACCACACTCAAAGAACAGCAGGCAAGACACTTTACAGTCTACAGAGATGAGCAAAGAAATTTCTTACCTTTGATATTTTGTAATAAAAAACTGTGAGGGTAAATCCACGCTTGCTATTGTTAGCCCAATGTGTCCGTGTTATAAAGAAACTAGATCTTCCAGTATCTTAGCATGTTTTTCTTCTCGAGCATTGCTGCAAAGATCTCAGTTCCTCAGCATTCAGCTTGCTTGCAATGTATTTTCCTCTCTGTGATCGGCTTGTGACGCTGTCAGTAAGACTTTGCCAGTAGCCATTTGATTATATGGCTTTTGACGTTTCCAACAAACCCTGAACCAGCTTTATCGCACAAAGCTAGCCTGAGCTAGAGCCATGCGTTCCCAGTGCGTCAAACCGAGTCCATGGGCCATTCGAATGTACTTAAATAGCGCGACAATATAAACGCTTACAGATTTGTTGTGGTATTTTTGGTATAATTATTCGTTAAATATTCAACCGTCGTTTTCAAAGTAGTTTTCTGACAGAAAGGCGTGAATACTGAAGGCACAATCGTACAAACAAGATGTCGGACTGCAATGCAGGCGACCTGGGTTAGATCCCCGGCTGGAGTGTTTTTAGGTGGCAACAGTGGCATTTTTTCATGTACAAATAATTGATGGGTTTTTTGTTCTTTTTACTTTTTTCCCATTTTTAACCTTTCCATTGTATTCATAATCTTATTAATTTGCTTTTTTTTTTTAAAAAAATAATAATAATAATAAATCTGCTCCAGTGGAGCCAAACTTCATTTTCTTTGTATTTATTGTCTTTGAATGGGATGGTATAGGCAATAGGACTGGCAGAAATTATAATTAAAAAATATTTCTGAATTCTAAAAATTAAAAACTGGTTGTATTTGGGTGGAATGTATGCCTGTAGTGACATATAAGTGAAATTAGGTGAGTTTTACAGTTTAATATCTGAGAAATCTGATTTGGCACACAAGGTACCTCAACTGCCAATTTGGAGAAGCCACCTAGACATTCCTCTCTAATTGTGTTCTGATTTACTTGATTGGAATAAACTTTGGCACAGATAATGGTGAGATTCTGTGCTGTAAATTTTTAGAGGTTTCAGACTGCAACTAATTAAGTTTACAAGGGATCGAAGTAACACTTTGTTTGGTGCAAAATGAGGTCTTTGATTTATACTGTGTTCCATCTTCATTTACTCTGACTCAGTGACATATATACTGATTTTTACACCGTGGCAGCTATCCCAAATGGTTTTACCTTTATTATGATACCAAGATTATTCAAATGGACCAAATAGTTGTAGAGATATACTCATTTCATTTTGAGCTTGCCATTTTCGAAAAAGAGGCTCAGGGCTTAAGGGGTTAAGCTGCTTATTAGAACAGGGCCACAAGAGCTCTGCAGTGAACCAAATTTTCATATGAATGTTTAATCATATTTATTCCATGGGTAAATGTGTCATTTAGGTGCCAGAAGCAGATATGGTACTGAAGAGAGTCATTTTCGCACAACGTTTTAATAAAGGGTTCTCACTGACAGGCAAGGTCCTTTCAAATAGCAATAAAATTTAATTACTTTGTTTGTTGCAGAAATATTTTGTTTGTGACTTCAACATTTCCTGAAGTGATAAGTGGAGATTAGAATTAATAACCACTGCACAGGCTTTTATGTCTAATAGAGCAGGATGCCCACTGAAAAAATAGATTATAGTGAATTTATGGAAATTCAAAAGAGGATAATTCAACAAAAGGTCCTCTTATGGAATTTTTTTTTTTTTTTAGATTAAGATTGTGATTTCAAACTAAAATCCTGGAGTGCAGCTCTACTGGTTTTTGATGTGCATCTGCAGTGAAGAACTTAATTTGAGTTTGTGATTTACTGAGGAGCCTGCATAAATTATTATGAGGTGTGTACACTCATACCTTTCAAAAGGAAATCTCAAAAAAAAAAAAAAAAACCAAAAACTCCAGCCGTCCAGGACTTGAGTTTCAGACCCCTGGTCTGAGAGCATTTCCTGATGACACTCTTGCTGTCCATAGTCATGCCACTTCACAGTTTGTTGAACCACCAATTTACAATGTCCATCAGCAGGGGTGTAAAGTCCGGGTTCAGAAAGTAAAAATACTCCCCAGAACTTTATTCCAACCACCTGGATTTTCTTTGGACAGGAGATAGAGCCAATATGAGTGATCAGCTCATTCTGTTGGAAGGAGAAAAACTTGGCAGGACTTTTACTTTCTGACTCCTGGATTTTACACCTCTGTCCGTCAGCTACCTTTAGCTTTGATCACTGCACACATTTGTCGTGGCATTGTTCAAGAATCCTATACAATGTTGAAACATTTATTTCTGACAAGGGTTAATCTGGACACATTAGACCACATAACCTTTTTTCATTTTTCCTCAGTGCAATCTGCATTCTTCCTTGCAAATTGAACTCATTTTTTTTTCCCAATAAGCCACACAAACAAGTGGCTTCCTTATGGCCATGCAGCTGTTTAGTCCCAACCCTCTAAGCTCTTTTTGCATTGTACGTGTGGAAATGTTTCTACCATCATAATTAAACGAGTTCTTCTACTGATTTTTTATGATGAGACCTCACTCAGCATTTATTGATCTGCAATCGGGGTCAGTCATGATTTTTCTCCAGCTCATTTCCTCCGGGACGTTGACAGTACCCCTATCCATCCAGGTTTGAATAAATTGTCGGACAGTTCTCCCCTTATCTGGTAAAACCTAGTAACTCAGTTTTTCATGAAACTGAGAAAACTGAAAACAACTTAAGTCCTTCAGGATAAACTCGCTGGAAAAAAAAGAAAAAAAGAGAATGGGCATTCTCGATGACGACTGTAGGTACTTCATTTGGTACTTAGTAACCTAGTAACTGCAAAAATGGGTCTAACTCAATTTCCACCAAAAAGTTAGTTACTAAGTTTTACCAGATTAGGGGAGAGTTCGTGACCCAATTCTAGTGACTTCTAGTGATTTACCCGTTTTCTTCACTAGATGCTGGCCAATAATTTTCCCCTCTTGAAACACAGTAACATCTTTTCAATGACCATGAGACACATCTTGTGATGGTTCTACCCTGCAGTCCCTCCCCTCCTGCTGTCTTCGCCTCCACTTCAACGAGCCACACCTGTTGCCCATTGAAGTGGAGGTGAAGTTTAGAGTATTTAAGAGCTGCACTGCCAGTTGGCAGTGCAGCAGCATTCTAGCTCCGTTTGTGTTGCTGCTGCTCCCCTGTCTCTTTGTCATTTTTTAAAGTATATTTATTAAATATCTTTCTATTTTTTTGAACCAGCCTGTGCGAGTGGGTCCCTTTATCAGCCTTTGGGTACATGGTCCCAGTGCCCGCCGGATTGCATGTTGCATCCGGCGGGACTAAACCATGACACATCTTCTGACATGGTTATGTAAAAAATAAGAAGTTACGCACTAAATCATTAATTAAAAGAATTATTGCCAGCTGATACATATTCATCACTACGATACTGATTCAATCCTGATCTCTTAAGTATTCGCTTATTTAAATCCAAACAGTGATTTTTCTATTTTGTACGGGCAGTGCATATGACAATATGTTCTTTTTCTACCTCAGAGGGGATTCACGTAGAACCCAAATATTGCAGATTAAATATTGTAGTCAGTCTGTGCCCATATAAGCAGATTTAACAGATTTTTCTTCAAGATGTAGATGGTTTCATTAACCTATTCAGGGGCAGAACGTGCTGGGGCCAAGGAAATATTTGAAAAAAAAAAAATTGTTGTCATTCACATTAGTCGATGTTGAATAAAAGGCACTACTACCTTTAAAAACGAATCAAATATCATAGAATGAATAAAGATGAATACGCAATATACAGAGCTGTGAGTATTTGCCCCCTTCCCAGTGTCTTCTATTTTTACGTTTGTCAGACTAAAATATTTCAGATTGAACTATTTTCAATATTAGATAAAGATATCCTGAGTAAACATACCATGCAGTTTTGAAGTGATGATTTCATTTAAAGAAAAAAGCAAACCAACTCTACCTCGCCCAATGTGAAAACGGAATAGGCCCCTTAGTTACTCTATCTACCAATTTAACAAATTTAATTAATAAATGGGGTTAAGTTTACTGGACATACCCCAGCTTGATTACTGCCGGTTAAATCTAAACATCACTTACATAGAACCTGTCTACTATTGTGAAGAAGGCAAAAAGCAGTTCATGATACCATGATCTGATGAAATTCAAGGACAGATGAGAAACAAAGTTGTTGACATGCGTCAGCTTGGAGAGTTACAATGCCATTTTGAAGGCTCTGGTGCTCCAACAAATCATAGTGAGAGCCCTATGTACTAATAGAAAAAACTTGGAGCAGCAGTGAACCTTCCCAGGAATGGCCAGCCTATCAAATTTTCTTGATGACTCATCCAGGAGGTCACAAAAGAACTCAGACTAACATCTGAAGAATTACCGGCCTCATTTGCCTCAGTTAAGGTCTGTTTATAATTCCTCCAAAGGAAAGAGACTGGGCAAAAATGGCAACCAAATGGAGCTGCAAGGTGAAAACCAGGCCCGGTACTTGACTGCTTTGATTGGGGGGGCAGTCAGAAATGTTGATTGGACACAACTGCTGCTGTGTTGATTGTCCAAGGGATGACTTAATTGTAGGCCAACCCAAACATTGCTGTAGTTCCATTGGCAAAACTCCATTGGTATTCTGTCCCTGGGCAGATGCAGAAACTCAGAACTCTACTTATAGTCTAGATTGTGAACATACTTTCAGTTTAAATGTTAAGCTAGAATATACAAGCGACTGAGTATTAACAGTGAAATGATTGCAAGGTAACTGCACTTCCCACTATTCATTTTTATATGGCCAGACCAACCAATCAGATATCACAAAACTTTTATAATGTCAATGTAGTATGTTTATAATTGATAAAATCAACAAAAATCGACAAGAACAAAATAAAATGCTTATCAAGTTATTATTTAATTTGGGTATGTACAGTGGCGGAAGTGGAAGATGATAGGCTCAGTGCCAGAATTATTTTTACACCCCCCCCCATTTCCAGTCCATTTGTTCACAAAGTAGACTCCGGATTATTTTCTCTCAGTTTGCGCATATGAATGCACCCACTAAGAGCAATAAGGTTTTCACATCAGTTTGACAACTGCTGCTGATATAATTAAAATTTATCATAAGCCTTAACAATATCAAACAACCTTTCAACAACAGATTAATTAATTACACAAGAGAATGCTGCATAATTTTTAACGTTGCTCTCATTGTTACTGGGTAGATTGCTAACTAACTAGTTATCTACCTACGGTCTGTTGAGCTGTCATCAGGCACACCACAGACCAAGAAATGCCTGCAGCTAGCTAGCTTGGTTTCTGTGTAACCTAACATTCCACATAGTTCCCACATGGATAAGTGTTTAGGTACTTAGAACTTTTTAAAGAAGATCCAAGATTTGGCATTTTCAGACCCATTACAATTCAATTTAAGCAAAACTTGTCCAGTCTTTGCAGCCACTTTAATAGCTAAAACTGCTCCTAACAATCCACCTTATTCCCATGTCCCATTATACCTTGCGCAAATTATGGGCGTGACCTCCGCTGCATCCTGTCCCTGAATAGTTTACCATGGTAACGGCTAACGCTAATCCTCTTTTTTAAGCGATCGGTGAATAATATATGAGGGAACATCACCTTTTAACGTTACGGTACTGCTGCCTTCTACTATCGAGAAATGGGAGAACGACCTGAGGCAGTGGCCACAGATAACGAACACTAGCTCCTTTGACTACATTAGCGACTCCGTTGCCACAGACTGCGAAGCTAAGAACAATTTTAACAGCTCCAAAGCGTATGCTGTACTTCCACAACCAAAAGTTCGGTCGCGTTTCGTTAAAGGAGGTAAGACACGACCTTATGTACGTTAAAGCAGATATACTTTCTGAGAATATTTATGAAGGATGCACTATATTTCAGAGTTAAATGTTGCTCTACATATGAAATGTTATGGATTGTTACACAGAGAGTAAATTAAGCCATCCGACAGTACATGAGTCAAATTAGCTCTACTCCAGCCAACTACATTATATCGTATAAAGTTGCTTGCTAATCCAGTACTATAACATGTAAAACACAGTGAGTCCATTTTGTCCATACTTTTAATTTTAGTGAACTGAGGTTTGAAGTGCAAGACTATTGTTTGGAACAGAGTAGGCTATTTTCAAATTGTAGTGGACTATTGCTACTTCTTCAGCCTCATCTTAAACTGTACAGGATGAAATGTTAGTTACACTGACTGGCATTACCGGACGAATACAACAATTTTCTCTCCTCCCTACACTTGAAATCATACCTGGTGCTCTCCTGGCACTGCTGTCAAAATGCTTTTGAGGACCTGGTGTCTCCTCTGCGGTGGTCTGTCTGAGCCCAGCCATAAAGTAGGAATCGCTGTTTGTCGACATAACATAACATGATTGGCGAGAACAGGCCGTTCAGCCCAACTAGGCTCGCCAGTTTCTTTATACTATTGTGAATATATCACTTCAGATACTCAATGACTCAATGGTATCTAGCTTTAAAGCCTCTGAAAACCCAATTTCACAAAAACCTTTGAACTACGTTATTTGGGGTTGTATGTGCATAATAGTGAACATACTAAAATATTAGAAATTATGTCCAATTCAAATCCGAGATTTTGTTTTTTAATTTTTAGCACCTATCCTCTTACCGCGGTTCAACTGGGCGTGGTTTTCTAAGTGGGTTATTACGTAATAAGCCAAACCAATGAAAAAAAAACTCTGTCATTTGTCCCACCCCTAACTGAAATTATAAAAGCTCTCTGCTCCGCCCAGGTTAGCTACTATTGAGCCCAAGAAACATCGTCCTGAAGTAACCTGTCTTGCATTGATTACCCAACACCATTTGGTTCCATTTATCTATCTGTCCATCCGTCTGTCCGCATATTTGTCTGTCTCCCGCTATTTCCCCTATCATGTATGTTTGTATGAGCTCCATTCAAAACGCACCAGTAAATGATTTTCTGAATGGGATGTGTGCTCGCATGCGTTTCTCACTTAGCGTGGAATGGTACTTCTGCTCTGGCTCGAATGTCTCATGCTGTGTTCAAACTAGCTTGTAAAAATGGTGTTTCTCAGTACACAAGCGGTGACTTGCGTTCAAATCACCTTACAACCTGTGATCACGAGCAGTGAACTGATGATTTATTCAGCGGATCAATCTTCACCACTCGTGAGCAAAATGAGGCCAGACCAACACATTGTGAGCTAAACAGAAAACTACGTTTATTTTCATGTTTGTTTTATCAAATATTAAAAGGAGCAACTTATTATTAACCTTTATGTCCCGGAGTTTGTTGTATTTCCATATCACAATGTTTCTGTCGTTTTGTCATTGGGAAGTTAACTTTTTTGATACCTTTATTATTGCCCATGATGTTGCCCGTGACAGACAGGCAGCAAATGAAAGCTCTCCATGCGTGTCTTTTTCACAACTGGTAAGAGGTAATTTCACCATATTCAACATAGCGGTTAGCCTTGCAGAGCAGACGGCCCTGCCTGATTCATTGTCTGAAATCCTGCAGGTCCGTCTTGCCAACTACCGTCGTCCAACAATTTCATGGCTAAATTTTTTACAGCCCAATCAGGGGAAAGAGAGGCGGGAGCTGCAGACGTGACATCACCAGGAAGCGACTTTATGTTTGAATACAATGGCGGCGTGCGAAGTGGTTCCTGTGGATGGGTCAATATCAGCAGTTTTATCAGAAATAGACTCAATTTCTTCATTAAAAGAGGAGCAAAGAACGTCAATAAAAGCTTTTCTGACGGGAGACGATGTTTTTGCTGTTCTCCCGACCGGTTTCGGTAAGAGTTTGATGTACCAGCTGGCTCCTCTGGTCGTGAAAAAGATGGGAATGACCCGATTGGTCGGTGATGAGTGTGACGAGAAGAACCATTGTCCAATCAGCAGCCGCAGATTTTTTTGAAGGTTCCTCCTCTGAAAACTTTTTTGAACGGCTCTTTCCCAGATGGACTTGTGAAATATTTCCGTGGCGGATATATGGAACTGTCCGTCTGGCATGTCAGGTTACATAGCGGTATGAACGCAGCATAAGACCCTTATCCCACAACGAGTTTGGGTTGTTGTCTAGGATCTGTCCCGTGCATGCTGTGACCGGATATCGCGCCCTTGAGGTACAGTTGCCATTTGCAGCTGCTGCAAGCAGGGTCGGTGAGCGACAGGGCCTGTCTTCCATTATCAGACAGACCGCCAATTGTTGACCAGTGACAGTGCAAATGATGCTTTTTTTTCTTTTGTGTTGTTAGCCATGCCATTTTGCTGATGCCGTAGCATTTTTTATTTCTTGGTTATGTCGGCTATTGAACACACTCAAAAGAACAAATCCAGCATCATTGTACACGTCAGAAAAAAGCAAATGTTCGTCATGACTGGAGTACTCGGCGCGTTCACGGTTTCTATAATCCCACTCATATCTCACTGGACAAAGCAAAAAAAATTGATCCTTCAATTTGCAGTAAGTACAGTACATGTCTCACCGGTGCGTTTTTAATAGAGCTAAGTATACAGTGGACTAATACTACACACCGGTGTAAGCGCCTGACAGTATATATTTTCTGCCATTGATGGCATCATCTGGCATTCTCCACAGGAACACCTGCAAGCACGATGTAGTTCTATTGGTCAGTGAGCGCTGATTTCACAACATGCATACTTAAGGGTAAAACATCACTGAATGTAAATTATATTCACTGAGAGGAACCGGTTGACTGGCGAGCTAATTACGATTCAATAATATTGTATAGTACTAGCTAACGTTACAGTACCATCAGGCCGCCATTGGGTGCATACCTGCTAACGTTGAATTTTAGCGGAGATGCGCTAACTCGGTAATAATAAAAACCGCAAAGGATTTTACAAAATAACATTCCCTAACTGGCTGTACAGTGTTTCCAGATGGCAGAGGAGCAGCTTTGTCTGATTCTGAAGCTGCTTGCACACTGGACGCAAAACAAATTTTTCGCACGACAGATTACATTCAAAGTCAATGCGAAGACGCGAATACACGCGTGTATTCAAGCCTTCGCATTGACTTTGAATGTAATCGGTCGTGCGAAAAATTTGTTTCGCGTCCAGTGTGCAAGTGGCTTGAGTCAGACTGCTCAAACATATAGGGCTGGACTGACCCTTGCGCCATTGCTGTGACTAACGCTCACGGAGCCAGTGAGATGTCACTCAAATCGAGGGAGTGGCCAGTCACACCGCGATGCGCCACGCCCACAATGTCTTGAGAAATGGACTGAATAGCAAAATGAGCCGTTTTTGAACTCGTTTTTCTAATAGTTATGAATGTTAATTTTCACTCAGTTTTTTGTAGATGCTTTATGAGACACCCAACTTTGATATTATACGTGAATTCTCACTATGTCAAGACAAGTTTCCAGAGGCTTTAAGTCAAGCCTGCTCTTGAAAACTCCCAAGGTCTCTGCCTCAACAATATGGTCAGGCAAGCTATTCCATATCGAAATTACTCTTTGGGTGAAGAAATATTTCCGAATATCAGTGCTAAATTTACCTTTGGTCAACTTCCATTTGTGACCCCGAGTTCTACGAACAACACTTGGTCGAAGTGAATGACATAATGAAATGAGCACCTAATGTTTTCAGGGGTCTATTCAAATTCAGGTTTTTCAGCCACATTCTGGCTTCCTCTTCTGTAGGTAGGCGATGGAAACCGTATCGCTGAACACAAGGGCAATACCCTATGTTCTGGGTGCGTGTACAAAACACTGTTGATCAAGCCATAAATTTTGCTTCCTCTGGTTGTTGGTACAGCCTCAAACAGCACAACAGGTGCTGGAGCTGCGAAGCAACATTTTAAGAAAAGCAGGTTAATTTGTTAAAGTAACGAGCTATAATCGCTAACTTAACTGAATTATTTTTGAAATGAACCGCCGCTGTTATTGACTAGCCACTCGCTAACAGCTACTTCCGCCGGAAGTTGCACCCATAATCCCATCTACAGTAGCACCTTCAGGAATAAAGTGGATAGGATGGGTCAAATGCAGAGGACAAATTTTCCCACGGGGTTCAATAAAGTATATCTTATCTTAGCTAGCTCAATAGCACAGTGGCAAGCGAGGATTATGATACCTCTTATTGAATGTTAGATTACCGACTGGCATTCTCTAATTTTTGTCTTTCAGCAGTTCTTATGTTGCAGTTAAGTGGATAGGAAAATAATAGTGATCACTAGGCTAACTAGCCGCTAGTGATGTAATGTACAATAACAACCCTAAAAACAAATTGCTTGTTAATTCTAACGATTATTCTTCGCAAGTGAGCAAATTAATGTTTGGTTGATCGTGAGGAAAAGTAAATGAGAACCAGTTTGGAGTAATCAAGCATTATAAGGGGAAATTACTAAAGACTTGATATACCTCTGACAGCAAATCATTGAAGATGAAATTTAAACTTTTACATTTCACAATAAATTAACATTTTCATACAGATAGAATGCCTGAAGTAACCCATGATGTTGATGCTTTGGTTTACGCCGAGATTCGTCCCTCAAAGAATTCAGTGGTCATTGAAAGCCTAAAAGGATCTCTCACTGAAATGCTGTCACTTCTGTGATTGCTCAGGTTTATCTGCGTAAGGCACCGCTATAGTTCACGTTCATGTGAAACTTTCCCGGTAATAATCTAGTGGTTGCATGTTTTTTATCCAATTCCAGGCAGTATGAACTTCCAACAGCAATTAAAAGTCCCTCAGAAAAGTATTTAAACTCTTGAGTAACAGCAAGTTAGGTCGTATCGTCTCAACTTTGCATATCTGAAAGACGTGAATGCCTTGAAAACAAGACTGCCAAAACCAACCCAGAAGTGCTCAGGTTACCTTTACAAGATGTAAATGTGATACAGACATGGACACAGGGTTGCCAACTTTGGTCATTTGGCTGGAGTGAGATTTCTCCCCCCAACATGTGCATGCAGCGACCTACTAGAATTTTGGGCCGCCGTCGCCACCGCAGACCTCTTACCGTCTAAACCTATAGGCCTACCGACTACCATAATTTCCCGATTATTAAGCGAGATCATAATCTATGAGGTTAATACATGGGTGAGGGCTATACATTGGAATGCATCTTTTCATCGCTCTACCTTGTCATTAAACCATGATCTGATTCTAATTCAATAGGTAATGTTTAGTAAACTGAAGTTAATACACTGGTGAGGTTAATACATGGTTTTGTTTTTTTACTTTGCATAAAACGTTGACCTGAGGTTGATACATGATGCAGCTTATGTTCAGGAAATGACTGTATATTTGGCCCTTAGAATGGTCCAGTATGCTCGTCTATCTCAACAATTTTGCTTTGGCTAATTTTACTGGGAAAAAAACTAGTGGGAAAGTTTCTTGAAAATCTCCTGTTCATTTATTGATTTAACCTTGTTACAACAAGTGTCAGTATTTGTGAACTGAAGGAACAATACATGTGCTCATAAAAAGTCCTGTCTTTACAAGTGCCTTCTCTGTAAACTGGAACAACAAATAAACTGGCAATGCAGATTTGCACGTACTTGCTTACAGGAAGCTGAGGCAAAGTCATCAACAAATACTAAAACAGTTCGATTTATGCAGAGTTCAACGCCAGATCAATATACAATGTATTCTCCTTTAAATACGCACTTTTACACCCAAACAAAAAAGCGGACGTTTATTTGCAGTCTTCTTTCATAATCTGATTAACAAAATGCTAAAACGATATACAGAATTACCGAGAGCAGAGAATTTTTCCTAATTGATTATTCAGATTTCCATCTTTGCAGTCTCGAATTGAAGCATATACGTGAATGAATCTTTTTGTCATTATCTTCTCTATCAGTATACGGGCTTCCTATGGGCTTGGTCTTAATTGCTTTGATTGTCAATCAGGCATAGTACGTGGGAACAGGTTCACAAAATCCTGTCGTTTGGGTCACTGCCTCACCTCACGGCACGTCTCTGGCTTCCTGTAAGCAAGTACGCGCAAATCTGCAGTTTCGTGAGCATTTCAGGTTCAATGTACTGAGTAATAACGCTGCTGAAACTTAATCTGGCTCGTCATTCTGCCGAATAGTCTTACTAAACTAGTTAATTGTCTGATTGCTAATCAAGCAAAGGGAGGATTGTGCCTCACCAAACAAACCTCCGACCGCACGTCACTGGTAGCTATCTAACTGACCTATACAAACTAGCTTTCATTACACCTAAAACTTTACCTTTTCCTTGCTACACTAAGAGTACATCATGCGACTTTCCATCAGACAATGTTGAACTATGAAATACAGTCAAGCAAGTAGGCCTATCTTGTTTTGATAAATCATATTTTTCTTACCTAGATAACCGCTCGGACTTCACACCTCGCCACTACCACCTCTGCTTTATTGGCTCTGACCCTCTGACGAACACTGAAGTTTATGCCAATAAATAGGCAGCAGACAGACGTCACTGACGTAATGACGGCAAATGTTTTCAGCGAATCAACAATCAGAGAAAAGTGTAAATAACGCATCAGACACTAAAGTGGTCTAATTAGGAGTTTAGAGCCTTTGTAAAACTAGAGCTTGTTTATAGTCATTCGGAAATGAGTGCATGAGTGGAAAAATTTACAACATAAAATAATGTCAGATCAGGCGTGAGATTTCTTTCTTAGCATAAGAGCGTGAGATTGAGGCTGAATGCAAGACTGTCACGCCAGATGCGTGAGAGTTGGCAACCCTGTGGACAATGGGAGTCATTCTGAATGGAACAGGACTGAAAGGTTCCTTGCGGCTGATAGTATTGATTCTCTGGAGGAGGAATTCAATGATGGAGCGTTTGTCTTCAGGATGAGTAAGTAGAAATATTGTTGAATGGAGTATATATTACTTATAGCTAGCTAGGTAGCTAGCTATTTTTTTATTTTCGGTTTACCAAAGTTTCCATGATTATCACAGAGCTAATTCTCCACGTTACCCTTTGCTACGAATACTGTATATGGTGGCATTTTGCTCAATGTGGCAATTTGTTTTAGAATTTATACTGCATTCAATGAAATAGAATGCCTAGGTTTTTGCTCATTTCAAATGGGACAGCGTGAGGACTTCGGTAAATCCCCTACCTATCTAGGGTAGCATATTGCCTGCTTATTCCTGAAAGTGGAATGGCTGTTTTGTAAAAATAAGGTATATTTCCGATATTACTGTGTTAATGAGATATACTTGCCCCTAATAGGATGTGGAAAGCCTTAATATAAGCTTACATTTCGCTTGGGTGCTCGTAGGTGGTAACAGCAAGTTTTCCGTTGCAGAGCGAACATTCTGACCGTAAAATAAGCAGTTCCTTTAACCCCTTGTGGACGGGATTTTTAGATAATTTCCGTACCCCTGGACGGGATTAATTTGGGGAAAATTAAGTTTTTTTTAGATTTGATTTTATCTTCAATATAATCTGTTTTTATTCTCAAAAAAGTACTTCTGTTATATTTTAAGATGTTTTTAGCTAACAAAACACCTTTTATTTGCCTTTTCAATCCCAGAATTGTCACCCTGGGAGTCTATTGCAGCAGTATCATGGCCTATCGAACTATCACTAGCACTGCCGTCGCCAGAATGTTGCCAAGCCACATCGTTAGCACTGTCAGAATCTGAATCGAACTGTCCAAAAGTCGCGAAAAATTTAGACCTACTACAATTCCGGGACCTACGAACCATACTATCGGTTCGCTCATCAGAATTATTTTCCACACAATCTTCTAATGAAGACACATCATAATCAGCATTTTCTGAACCAGTGCTTGCGCAAATAACGTCCAAAACTTCACCCAAAGACAGCGGGCGCTTCCTGGAAGTCGCCATTTCACGGTATTGTCATCGAAAAAAAAGCGAGAACATGCATTCAATCTCCACTCTAAAGGGATTCCCCGGCTTCGTGCTGCCATCTAACCACAGGGGAGGTAACTAATGACGATCTAAGGGCAAGCCGGGAATTCCCAAGTTAAGTTTAGCGTGTTTACTCAGGCATGAAGTAGAGTGTCAAGTGTGACGTGTCAACACGTCACCCGCCTCTGGGCACGCAAAAAATTTGCGTTTTAACACGTCATCCGTCCAAAATGGGTTAATGAGTACGTGTGCTGACTGATGGAGCTCTGAAGAAAAATGGACAAAATTCTAAACTTTATCATGTAGAAGAAGCATGTTTTGGTTTTAGAGAGGTTACTGGTGGCCATTGATGTCCATCCACTTGAAAATCATTACTTCATATTGAACTTCAAAAGTGAAAAGTTGATTTGAGTTGAAAAAAAATGAGTATTTTATGATTTTTAATTTTGAGGGCTCTGAGAAAATGGAGAGCCAATTGGATGGCCCCCAGGAATAAGGTGTGCACTATATTGTATTGTCAATTATCACTTTTGTAAATTGTTTAAATTTCTACATAATCCAGTATGTTTTCCATGTAATCAAGAAATTTTTTTTTTCTCGCATAATATGCCTTTAAATTCCTGGTTATTTTACATTTGTTTTTTCACACCCAATCAGATGCCCTGGCATAGGTTTAAATATACTCAGAAGAATCACTCCCATTGATTGATTGCCACTGAGGTTGCAATGCACCGTATATGTATTAAATATGTTCAGAAAAATTGGGCCCAGAAAGTCACAATATTCCATCATGCGCTTGGAAGTACCACATACTTTCTAACGAAAACCACAAAAGAAATGTGTTGCTCAGAAAATTTTGGCTGATATCTCGTGATGGAAATTAATAAAGTACATTATTTCACATAAGAACAAAAAGAAAGTTTTGAAATAAAATAGTAATATAGTTCATTCAACACAATTTTTGTGCGTCATTAAAAACGTGTCCATCGACTCTGCACCTGACCACTCTATTTGTGACATCTCACAACAAAATAATGTTAATGAGGAACAAGTACCAACTTAAGGCAGTTCAACATAATGTGTTGACGTTCATATTGGAAATTAATAAAGCACATTAATTCACATAAGTAGGAAAACAAAGTTTTGTAATGTAATCATAATAGTTTATCAACACAATTTGTGTGCGTCATTAAAAATGTGTCCATTGACTCTTCACCTGACCACTCGATTTGTGACATCCCAAAACAAAAGTTATGTATAATGAGGATCAAGTATCAAGTTAAGGCAGTTCAATATAATGTGTCGATTGGAGTGGACACTGGAAAAATGAGATGGTGATAGGGCCTTTTGAGAAAGCTGTAAACCCTAAAAAAATAAAAAAAAAACTAATAGGAAAAAAGAATGGCTATGATCATCCTTTCCTCATATCTTGGTCGAATCACTAGTCCTTTTTGATACGATGGCAGTCATTTGCGGAATCAGTAAAAAAGCACCAACTGCAATTGCCATCAAATCAAATTGATTTCCCAATCAAACCAAAGCACTAAAAACAACCCCCTGGAGACTTCACTCAAGAGGAAAAAGAGGAATTGCTGTTACTTTCATATGGTATGAGTGTGTTGGGTGCTGTTGGGTGGTGGGATAGAATTTGGAGAAAAAAAACTGCAAAAGTGCTGACTTCCTGGATTATGGATTACTTCCTCTTGCATCATTCAACTATCTGGAGTTTTTTGTGATTCGTAATACATATATCTCTGGGTGCTTAACTACTCATTGAGCAGTATCAAACTGTTTGCCACTAATGAGCTGATGAAATTCCGCTTGGATAAAATAAAATGGATATTAAATATTTGTTTATCACAAAAGAAAAAAAATGAAATTCCATTAATTTACAAGAGCAATATTTCTAGAGCAAGATCATAAAATTTTTATATAAACTGCATTACAGCTGGGTACATTCGTAGCATGAGACAAAACTGCAGCATCAATTCATTGTATGGCTCCTTGTAACTGTTCTATGGCATTATTACAATGCAATCCTATCCGCTTTCACATGCAGGTGCGCAAATTGAATATAAATGCATTGCAATTCTGAAAAAACACAACCTGAAACATAAGAAAGCCATAAGAAAGCGGAAAACTGTTTTCCGACACTCGAGCTTATCCACACCTAAAAAAAAACACGCTGTGAGTTAGAAAATTCTGTCAAAGTTGGCACTGCTTGGCAGGGCATTAGCATCCAGTCTTGCATAGAGCTGACATCACTAAAAACATCAGCAAAACCTTGTGGCTCATTACAGAGCAGCAGGGACCTGTCTTTCAACAACATCCAAAAACCCATAGCGTCGGAAACATCCCCGATAATCTCACCTGACAATGAGTTTCCTGACACACCTTTAAGAAGTAACATTAATTGACTAATGTAATAGATTCTGATATGTGGAATTCAAATAAACATGTTGGGCCATTTAAAAACCTGCAGTTTTTGAGATTTTTGGAATTTCATTCTGTCAAATGCAGCTGTTGTATCCAAACCTGAAAAACTTCAGGGGCCTTATTCTCAAAGCGCCCTTAAATTTGGTCACTAAGAGCAACTTAAGAAGGAGTTACCAGGACTTTACAAGGACTTTGAGAGCCCGCTAAGTGGTATTTATGAAGCCTTCATAACATGCTCTTACCATGATCTTAATTCACATGCTCGTTCAATAAGATTTGGTAGTCGGCGGCATTAATTCGCTGATGGTGTTATTTAAGCTGAAAGACTCCTGTTGCTAAGTACCGAAGTGCACGACAAACTTGCAGTGTAGCTGGTATAGCGTGCAACCTTCTGGTGTAGGGCAGCGGTTTTCAAACATTTTCTGTCATTTTCTGTCATTCCCTACTTTTGGGGGGGGCTTCCAAGCCCCACCTGTCTCTCATCGACCCAACAATATGATAATGAAATTGGGTAAGTCTGAAATTTATTAAAATGACAACAAGATATGAATCAAGTAATAACATCACACAACAAATCAATTCAAAAACAGAGGAAATAATAATTTTCTGTTACCACCTTGCATCCAATGACATCAAGTTCAAGAATAGAGGAAATAAAGAAAAGAGCAAGTATGTTGTAACTTTGCTTCATTTTGCCACTTTGCTATCTGTGCAAAAAAAAAAAAAAAAAGGCAAGAACAAGTCAATTCTATTGATTCAATTGATTAATTCTATTAGGCTACATATATGTCTAATAATACAGATTGCCCGTAAATTATAAGGAATTCCCCAACTATGCAGATTATGGATTTACAAATAAAGTAAAACTGAATTTCAATCCCCACCATAAAGCATAGCTGGTTAAATCAGCTGAGAAGCTTAGCTAGTGTTGGAATCATAAGTTCAGTCTGTCAGCGTCAACACAGTGACATCGGAACCGTTTTAAATTCAACCTCAAGACATTGCATGTCACTAGCTGGAATAAAAAAGAAACTTTAAGGCCCTTTAAGGATTCTCTGACAAGTTCACGCCTTTTCCGGGTTAACTGGCTTTTGTGCTTGTGGCAGGTACGCGAGCTTTATCCGCATTTGATTCCCTTGTTTGGCATGTTATTTAACTAACTTGAGGTAATGTCGTAGATTTCTTACGGTGGTTCGCAGTAACCCTCCCTTTCGGATTGTGCAGTGTTGCGTGCGGATGTTGGTAGGTTTTGTTTTTTTTTTTTTCTATTCCATCCAAGCGACGTCAGTTTTAAATGTATGCAGTAGCTGGTTTTGTATGTCTTTAGGTGATCGCTATATTTGCAAGTGCTGCTCTCCTTTCCTGGAGCTGATAGAGGCCATTGGATTGGTATGTAGCCTATCATGGTGTCAGTTTTGTTTCCATTTACGATTTTAATTGTACTTTTTTTGTATTATAGACTAATTCGAGATTGGTGTCTGACCATTCATTTGGAATTGGAACGCCACTCTGCCTGCACTGCAAAAACACGCTGCTGCTTTGCCTCTGTGATTTTGTACCTCCATCTATGCTTGGCTTGCACGTGAATTCGCTTTAATGCGTGCTTTTATTCGGTTTTAAGTGACGTGGCCCTGCTTATAGTTGGCTTACTGTGACGATATAATTGCGCTTTATTTTTATAGTTATAGTAAATATAACTAGAGAACTATAACTAGAGAAGTTATAGTAAATTGCAATCGCTCTTAGTCGCGGCTTTGTCTAGTTGGTGTGAATGTGTGCGCGAGTGTTGGTGTTATTTTCTTTTTCATTTTAATTCTTTGATTATATTGTTGGTCATTTGTTTTGTGTTTTGTTTCTGTATTTTTTTTTCATTTGTTTTATTCCACTGGTAGGAGGCCATTTGCATCTAGCTGCTAATAACCAATGGTTCCATCTGTTGGCCCCCTGTGGTTTGTGTATATTGGTATTTTTCTAGTGCATCTTTTTATTTCTGTTACATACCCCTGGTGGGAAACAATCTGTATACAGCTGTTAACAAATGGTTTCATCTGTTGGCCCACTGTGGGTTGTGTACATTTGTATTTTTCTTTAGTACTGGCAGAAGGCCGTGTGTATGTAGCTGCAGATAACCAGTGTTTTCAACATTTGGCCTACTGCAATTTATTTTGGTTTTCTTATGTTATCACTGGCAGGAGGCCCTTTTACAGCTGGGGGGTATACTACGAAGCTGGCTTTGTGATTAAGCCTGACTTCAGCACTTAGTAAAACCAGGAACCTCTTCAAATCTGGAACATGGACTAAAGTAAAAGGAGCTGCTCCAGGTTTTACTTTAGCTTAAAGTCAGGCTTAGTCACAAAGCCAGCTTCGTAGTATACCCCCCTGCTGACAACCAGTGTGTTTTGGCAATTGGGCAGCTGCAATTGTGTTTGTGTTTGGCCCCACTAACTCTATTCCCCCTTGTTTCAGAAGCTGAGGGCTGCAGTCGGTGGCGGCTGATTTTGGGTGGTGGTATTCCCTCCCTTGTGTGCTGTGTATTTCAAGCTTCACTTGGTGGATTCTTCATGTAGGTATTGTGCACATACTTTGGGGTGTTTGCTTTTGGGGGGATGCCTCCCTCCTGACTGGTCCGCCTCGGGTAAGCCTCAGCTTCTGTTCCCCCCTCCTTTTCCTTGTGTGGAGTCATTGGTCTTGTTCTGTTTTTATCTCTGATCGGAGTGTTTTCCAAATAAATATATTTGAATGGAATCACGTCTCTGGCTGATTAGTGCAATGAACCTGAGTGCCTTTTAAGGTTGTTGGTTTTAATTCCTTGGGTGAAATTCCTAAGGTGGCGTAATCGGCTCTTATATTGGTCAATAACACTACAGCTCATCACATTATGAAGAACAGCTTGCTTTTTGAGGCTGCACTAGCACTTGGCTATTACTGAACGTCACCCTTCTCCCTCATGACATGCGAATGAAATGGTAAGAATATGGATAAGAGACTTGGCGATTTTGGACAAGATTTTCTCAGAGTGGAGCACAATCGCAGATTTCTGACCTGCTCATGTGTAACATCTGCACAAACGTGTCAATTTTCACAATCCTGGATGAGGCTTTGAGATTTTTTATTTTCATACTTGAATAGAAAGCTTATTAAGCATATAAAAATAGTTTAATGAAATTTTCTCACTCCATTTATAATTTCATTCATGAAAAAAAATACAACAGTTATATTCAAAACATAACTTTAAAAACCATTTTTTTTTTTTTTTTTTTTTTTTTAAAGATTTTACGGATATTAACGGGAGGTAATACTGGTGGGAACCCGAGGAGGTTGACATCTAGTGACAGAATAGTGTAACTGCGTGCATAAATAGACCAGCTCCATGTCCGCTGGCATCTACGTACATCTGCACAGAGTGGTTAAGTACTTTTTGCACGTAGGTCTTCAATTGCACATCTTAATGGCGTAATATGGTCTGACGCAAAACAGAGTCAGTTGCAGACACTGAAATCTTCGCTCAGTGGACACTGTAGCACTTTGCACAGATGGCGCGGTTTCTTCGCCAAACAAAAACTCGAAGTCCAGCAGCATGAGGAAAGATGTCGAAGCCTGGAACTCCTCAAAAAAGTCTTTCTTCTATTTACCTAAAATTGGAAACAAAGTCAGACGAAGAGAAAAAAACAAACAATGACCCTGAGGTTGTCTATTCAAAAAAACTGACTAGGGCCTCGTTTCCTAAAAGGCTACAATCTTAAGGCTACAATGATCGTAGAATTCGTCTTACAAAACATTACACATCTGTGGACTGTTTCCGAAAACCATCTTTAACTTGAGACGCTCTCAGAAATCGGCATAGATCTACGAGTGCTGAATACCATTGATAGAAATCCAAGTGCATCTTAAGATCTGCAGGATTCTGCCCAACTATTACATTTTTTTTTTTCAGTGCGCACATTCTTTTAATATTATAGTATTTAATCATGACTTCTGATGCTCTTCATGATGAAAGTGGTGACTCATGGAACTTGAATGGTGATTTTTAAATTATAAATTAACCAAAAATAAGCAACAGTTATTGACATGATACCAATAATAATAATACTAACATTAATAAAAACAAGAGGAAAGAAGATATTATAACAAAAAAAAGATACAGCCTATATACACATTTCACCAAATAAAAATATTACAACCCCAATTCCGAAATAGTTGGGACAAAGTGTAAATTGTGAATAAAATCAAAACACAATGACTTTCAAATCACTCCAGCCAGTATTTTATTCACAATAGAACAGAGATAACATAGCAAATGTTGAAACTGAAAAATTTTAAATTTTATCCACAAAAAAATGAGCTCATTTCAAATTTGATGGCTGCTACAGGTCTCAAAAAAGTTGGGACAGGGGCCTGTTTACCTTGGTGTAGCATCCCCTCTCCTTTTCAACGCAGAGTGGAGGCGTCTGGGCATTGAGGAGACAAGTTTATTGAGTTTTGCCATTTGAATTTCATCCCACTCTTGTTTAATACAGGCTTCCAGCTGCTGGAGTTTTGGGTCTCCTTTGACGGACTTTTCATTTAATTATGCGCTAAATGTTCTCAATCGGTGAAAGATCAGTGGCCTTGTTTATAAAAGGTGCGTAGGCTCAAAAAAGATACGTACGTCTCTCTCTTTGCAGATTTCTGATTTATAAAAACAAACTTGACATGAAAAAAAGGGAAATTATTAAGATTATGCACAATGCCAATAAATTCCAAGTCCATCCTGATTGAATAAATGAAAATTCCATGCAGTTTAATTTACCCATAGGTTTATAAATTAGGTTAATTTCCACAAAATGTCATTTTTATTTTTTTGTGCGTATGTATTATTTAGGTATGAAATCCACGCAAATTTTTATAAATAAGGCCCCTGGACTTCAGGCAGGCCAGTTCAGCATATGGACTCTTCTACTACGAAGCCGTGATGTTGTAATAGCTGCAGTATGTGGTTTTGCATTGTCCTGCTGAAATACACAAGGCCTTCCCTGGAATAGATGTCATCTGGAGGGAGCATACAGTATGTTGCTCTAAAACCTTTATACACCTTTCAGCATTCATAATGCTTTTTAAAACATGCAAGTGTCCCACACCATATGCACTAATGCATCTCCATACCATCAGAAATGCTGGCTTTTGAACTGAACACTGATAACAGGAGGGGTGGTCTTTCTCCTCTTTAGCCCAGAAGACACGACGCCCATGATTTCCAACAAGAATGTCAAATTTGGACTCGTCTGACCACAGGACACTTTGCCACTTTGCAACAGTCCATTTTAAATGAGCCTTGGTCCACAGAAAACTGCGGCGCTTCTGGATCATGCTCAACAATGGCTTCCTTTTTGCATGATAGAGTTTTAGGGGGCATCTGTGGATGGCACGGCAGACTGTGTTTATAGACAGTGGTTTCTTGAAGTATCCCTGGGCCCATTTAGTAATGTCAATGATAGAATCATGCCGGTGAGTGATGCAGTGGCGTCTGAGGGCCCGAAGATCACAGGCATCCAGTAAAGGTCTTCGGCCTTGTCCCTTACGCACAGAGATTTTTCCAGTTTCTCTGAATCTTTTGATAATGTTATACACGGTTGATGATGAGACCTTCAAAGCCTTTGCAATTTGACGTTGAGGAACATTGTTTTTAAAGTATTCCACAATTTTTTTACGCAAGCCTTCACAGGTTGGAGAGCCTCTGGCCATCTTTACTTCTGAGAGACTCAGCCTCTCTAAGACATCCCTTTTATAGCCAATCATGTTACACACCTGATGCCAGTTAACTTAATTACTTGCTAAATATTCTTTCAGCTGATTCTCTTACATATTAATTGCTTTTTCAGCCCTTTTTTGCCTGTGTCCCAACTTTTTTGAGACGAGTTGCTGCTATAAAATTTGAAATAAGCTCATATTGTGAATAAAAATGTAAAATGTCTCAGTTTCAACATTTCAAATGTTACCTATTTTCTATTGTAAATAACATATTGGCTCATGAGATCTGAAAGTCATTGCATTTTGATTTTATTCACAATTTACACTTCATCCCAACTATTTCGGAATTGGGTTGTATATTTTAAGAGCCGTGAAAAGTAAAATGAAGAAAATACGGTGTCACTATGGTGGCTGATGCAAGGGAGTGCTGATCACGAGAGGGGAAAAAAGGGGGCGTATTGTAAAAAAATGTCCAATAACTTGTTGAGGTTCCCCAAACCAGCCACATACTCTGCATCTCTTCGCTGATTCATGCCTGCCAATCTGTTACCAGCCTCCTCCTCCTTCTCCTCCTCCTAGTCACGTAAGGGGGCTCTCGCCCTGACAGCAGTGTTGTGCAGCACAGTTGGCACAGTGACGACTGTACAGCACTTTAATGGAGAGTAGTGTAGGCCACCACGGGACTTGCGCTTGCACCTGAATTGCAACTTTCATCTCTTGTATAGTGAAAAAAAACTACACTGGCTGTACTACACTGGCTGCTGCAATGCACTAAGATGGAAGCTGTTCATTTAACTGTCGATGGATTATTTATATAATTGGAAAATTTGATCAAGGAGAGTCAAGTCAAGACTACGAGTAAGTTACAATAATTTTTTTTTCTTTAGCTTTTTAATTTCAGTCTAACGGCTGTCACCGGCACGTCACCTGTACTTTGTATACTATGCTTCCACTGTGTAACGTTTCAGTTATTTTTACTATTTTATGTATATTTTATTTTGTTTTGACAACATGACATAGCTCGCACAGGCCTTCATTTAAATCGGTGACTGTATCCTAAAATCAATTAAACAAACATCTCGGCACCATTAAAGTGGACACCGCATTGCAAAGTTTACGACATACTTAACTTCTGTTTGTGCGTGCTCCCATGTAAGAGCTGCTTTGGGAAATGTACGCTAGCAAGGAACTTTCATAAAATCGCTCATGGCAGACCCTAATAGACCTCTACGATTGATCTTTATTGGGAAACGGGGCCCAGGTGAGTGGGTGCTTGTGTTGCCTGGAGTTCATGCTTTCATTTATTACTGCTGTTTCCCATCGGAGGGGAGTCACAATTATTTTCTGGAAATACTAACAATGGTAAACAGGTTTGATAAATATTCAGCTCTGCACAATAATCAAATATGCATTGCCCCTTGAGTCTTGCATTGTCTATTGATTCTCACACCTTATGAAGCACGGCCGCTG
Source organism: Gymnothorax javanicus (assembly GCA_029692085.1). Lineage (NCBI taxonomy): Eukaryota > Metazoa > Chordata > Actinopteri > Anguilliformes > Muraenidae > Gymnothorax > Gymnothorax javanicus. Next base: position 53,918,832 of record CM056202.1, read on the forward strand.
AAGCTCTGGTGGTAGTGAGACAATTTTCATTGTGTGCTGGTGAAGCCGTGACTGCGAGGTAGAAAAGTAAGTACAGTATATAGTGGACTCTTTTTACATACCTGCTATTAATAAGAAAAAAATCAAGTGCTATTCCAAATGTATCTCTTGGAACCATAGTGTAAAGGCAATCTTTCTAAAGTTTTCATCCCGGATAGGTTTTTGCTTTTACTACACAGGTGGCAGTAAAATTCTTCGCAGACACATGTAACAGATAAAGTTGTTTTCGTTATTTATGGAAGCAATCCATGAATGATGATGAACGTACCATGTTGCCAGTTTTCGTTTCCAGCTCTCGGCATCTCAGCGTCACATTCTGTAGCAGGTCTGGTGAGAATTGTTTGCGCTCCCATCCCCTGTGCCCAGTGACCTCATTTCCTTTCACCTATACTCATACATATACCAGACGATTGGACTCGAGTCATAGGGACTCGGACTCAAGTCAACTCGAGTCGCAAATTTGACGACTTGCGACTCGACTCGGACTTGGAAGGCAAAGACTTGAACCTCGACTCGGACTTAGGAGACAATGACTCCAGACTTGACTCAACTTGAGGCAAGATGACTCGGACGATTTGTTCTTTTCATTGTATGTTTTTTTTTTTCACGTTGATATCATTCTTTCTAGTATGACTAGAGCAGTCCGTTTGTGTGCAGTGCACGGCGCGCTCTAGCAGGTTCAGACAGGCTCCGTTTTTTTTTTTTTTGGTGTCTGAAGCGGGAGCTTGACTTTTGATGATCAGTGCGCTTGATTGCATGGATAATAATGGCAGCTGCGAGTTTTTCTCGAAAAATTTCTACTCCGATGGAAAACGAAGGTCTGCTCAATGTAAGACATGTTCAACAACCATTAGCGACAAAGAGGGAACCACTTCAAACTTTGTCCATCACCTGAAGACCCATGGTGACAAGTAAGTGAAACCTGATGGCTAGCAGCCGTGTGTGTGACGTGAAGTGTGTGTGTGTGTGTGTGTGTGTGTTGGAATAGTCGGTCTTGTTTTGTTTACCCCAGCTAACGGCAGTTAACCTAACGTTAGTTAGCTAACGTTGGCTACATTGAGTCGGGAGAATAGTGGTGCACTGCTCGCTGAGGATTAAATCAACAGCAGAGTAGGCAGTAAATTAAAGTAGGGATTCAAAGGAAAAACTGAAATATGGCAATTTCAACATCAATGGAAAGCTTAGAACGCAAAGAATGCAATGTAATGTCATTCCGTCACATTATCGATACGAGAAAATGGAAACATGCACGAAACGACAGTACTTTATCCAGCGTGAATACTTCTGTGATGCTAGGAAAGAGGCCCGTTTTGGGTGATGTCACATACGGGTTTTGCAAGCTCTGCTCCGTGAATTTGTGTGCAGGGTACGTCTCTCTCTAAGCTTCATATTTTGTTATTCAAGGTTCAAATTGTGTCGTACTTTACTTGAGAAGGATAAATTATAATGGAGAAACATTGATCTGTTGTTTTTTTTAATTTAAACTCATATTTTTCTATGTAGTACATTGAAGATTAACATGGACATATAGGCTAAATGATCTGACGGAAATCGTGTAAATACGGGGAATGACTGATACCTTAAATTATTATGATATTATTTCGATGATTAGACTTGATAAGAGTGATGACAAAACAAGAAAGGAAGATTTTATAATGTATTCTCTTGTAACTCGCGCAGGATTACATATTGTTCATGCACTTGCAGCTGCCTGTCGTCAGATCTTTCTATTGCGTATACTTTAACTATCTAACGTTATTACATTGCGAGGTTTTGTTTTGTTTGTTTGATGTTTTTTTTTCCCATCTGAAATTGATCGGATGAGTTTATTTTCTCGTTCCAGACGTTTCCAACATGCTCAGGTGAAGCCGTGATAAAACAGTTTGAAGGATTTAATCTGCGAGCACCATGTTGCGACACACCTCTCTCCTTCCTCTTCCTCCTCTCTCTCCCTTCCTCCCACTCTCTCTCTCTCATCTTCTCCTCAGGAGAGAGGGGAGAATGAGACAGCAAGTGCTTTACATAAGCCCTTTGCTACTGATGAATTCTGATGAATTTTAATGTTTTTGCAAAATGTTCAAAATAAACAATTTTTTGTATCAAACACACCATTTCTTTAATGGAATGTAGCCTTTCCCATCTACCTAGGTCTTAATGATCAGACATGTAAGGTTGTAATGGATAAATGAACAGCTTTATGCTGGTCTAGCCATGCAGACTAGTCTGCACGCTCTTTTTTGAGATTGACATTAGGTTTTTCTCTTCAAGATATAAACCTGAGTGCTTTGTGGGTGGGCTGGGGGACAATGGTGAGGGACTTGACATAACCTGTGACTCGACTCAACTTGACATAACCTTGTGACTCAACTTGACTTGACTTGCCCTCAAAAGAAAAGACTTGGGACTTACTTGAGACTTGGACCAAATGACTTGAGACTCGCTTTGGACTCGGATCGGAGGGACTTGGACAATTGTCTGACATATACACCTCTGTGGCTTTTCCTATCACCCCCAAGTGTTCAAATTAATACTTGAATAAATGTCCCAAAACAAAATAAAGATAACATGCCAGCTGTAGGAGCCATTTATAGTCACTCTTTAGGTTTATTAGTCTTATTTATCTTGTCTTTCTTTATTTAGCCACTTGGGGGTGTATTGCACTGGGTGTCAGTCACATGGTGTTTCGGGTAAGTATATGCACAGGTGTGCCTACTAATTAGGACAAAGAGTGGAAGGTGGGGATCACACGGTTCTTACCGTAGCCGTGTTTGCCGCCAGCACAGCACAATTTTATTTTAATATCATATCACAACATATAACATATCCCACACAATTATCAAATCTCAACCAAAAGGAGCCATTTGTGCAGAGCTTAACCTATAACTAAGTGAAAGAAGTCTTTTCTTCTCAGTCTCAGGAGAGCTGCCATCAGGTCTTCATGGCACTTCACCTTCCATCAACAGACAGATCTTTGACACTGGTCTGTCCAGCTGGCCCGTTCTTGTTTTAAGCTGAACTGAAGAAACATGGCCCTTCTTGTCAGGATACATCTGACTAATTCTTCCCATCAGCCAGGAGGAGCGTGGCGCTATTGGATCCATTATGCCCACAATGTCACCGACAGCAAAGCTTCTTCTTAGTCTCACCCACTTCTGTCTCTCCTGGAGCAGCGGTAAGTACTCCCTCACCCAGCGTTTCCAAAAGAGAGCCGAAAGAAACTGCACTTCTCTCTGTCTTCTCTTGATGTTCAGGTCATCCTTCTGAAAGAGTCCAGGAGGGAGATATGGCTTTGACTTCAAAAGAAGAATGTGATGGGGTGTAAGTGCTTCAAGTTCATTCACGTCGTCAGAGGCCTTTGTAATAGGACAACCATTAAGAATAGTCTCAACTTCGCAAAGAACAGTATGAAAGCCCTCATCATCCAAAACTTGAAGTCTGAGAGTAGAAGAAAGAACCCTTTTAACAAGACAGATAAGCCTCTCCCAGATACTCCCCTCGTGAGAGGCAGCTGGAGGGTTAAAAGACCATGTTGGACTACTCTGCAGGAAAGTATGCCGAACCTTCTCATGGTCTAACTCGGCAACGGCTTCCCTCAACTCCCGTTCAGCCCCAATAAAATTGGTGCCATTATCTGACGTAAAATGAGACACCTGACCTCTGCGATAAATGAAACGGCGGATGGCATTTATGTACGAATCAGTGTCTAGAGCATTAGCCGCCTCAAGATGAACCACCCTACTTGCCATGCAGGTAAAAAGAACACCATAACGCTTCGCTCTACCACGACCTTTCTTTACCTCCACAGGCCCAAAATAATCAACGCCAACATTTGTGACGGCAGGCAAGTCTGGCACAACTCTTTCAACAGGCAAGTCAGCCATTTTCTGTCCCCCTGTCTTGCCCTGAAAGCGGCGACACACAACACATTCACAAAGAACCTTCCTGCAGGCAGAATTTGCATGGGTAATCCAATATCGCTACCTGAGAGAAGACAACGTGATTCCTCCCTGCATGGCCCAGCTGCTAATGGAGATGCTTTAAAAGGAGTTTGGACATGTCTTGATCTTTTGAAAGAATGACTGGGTGTTTTTCCTCTTCAGGCATAGCAGCCCAACTAAGTCTTCCCCCCACTCGCAGCAACCCATCCTCCAACACCGGGTCAAGCTTGTAGGAGTCGCTGTTCTGTTTCACAGATCCTCCGTCCCTCAATGCAGCAATTTCATCAAGAAAACTTTCTTGCTGGTAAAAGCAAATAATAGCATCTTCTGCCCTCTGAAGGTCATCTGGTGTCAATGACTATGGACTGACAGTCTCTCTTTCCTCATCTGAGCATGAACATCCTTCTCTAAGCGTCCGCCATCAGGATTATCATGCGTAGAGGCTCCAAGAAGTTTTCTTCTTCCAGACAAGGTTAGAAGCATATCTCTGAGTCTGAGCATCCATGCAACAGACATTCTTAATCTGTTAAAATCAGAAAAATAACTTAAAAACAACTTTGTTGCACTGTGTGGACCTTGAGACACAAAAGCACTGACCAGCGGATCTTTCTTAACTTCAGGGTCATCAGCAGAGATCAAAGGCTGCTCCATGATGGTGTTCGGCCATTCCTCTTCCTCCCTCAAGAGAAACTCTGGTCCCTTAAGCCACCTCTCACATGCAGGGAACTCTTCAGCACTTAGACCTCTGCACGCCTCATCTGCAGGATTCAGTCTTGTTCCTATATGTCTCCACTGTGCAACCTCAGTCTCCTCTCTAATCACAGCCACCCTATTGGCCACAAAAGTATGGAACCTCCTACTCTCATTAGCAATATAATGTAACACAGTTGTGCTGTCTACCCAAAACAGTGATGGGCCCAGGTCTAGCTGCAACTCCCTCTTCATTATCTTGTTCATGCGAACAGCCAGGACAGCGGCAGTCAGCTCAAGCCTAGGAATAGTTGTTTGCTTTAAAGGAGCAACCCTGGACTTGCCCAATATAAGGGAAACACTAACTTAATTTCTCTCATTTTCCATCCGCATGTATGACGCAGTTCCTAAGTCATACTCGCTGGCGTCAGAGAAGTGATGCAACTGCAGGTGAGTAAGTTTTCCGAGATCCATTAGCTTTATGCATCTGTCCACTTGGAACTCTGTGATGCGATGGAGGTTAGACAGCCACTTGGACCACTGCTGGGAAAAGGTGTGTGGTATCTGAGCATCCCAGCCAATGTTCAGTCTGCACATCTCCTGCAGCATCCTCTTCACAGGCAAAGTGAACGGTGCAAGAAAACCTAAAGGGTCATTGATGGACGACATCACAGACAATGTACCACGTCTTGTATGTGGGCGCTCTTCCATTGCTAACCTAAAGGTCAGAACATCTGTGTCTATGCACCAATGAAGCCCAAGAGCAGTCTCTACAGGGTTGGTACCTTGATCCAGGTAAAGCACTCTAGTGGTCTTAGTGCGCTGTTCCTCAGCGATGTTAGCCAAGACAGCACTGCTGTTGCTCATCCACTTCCAGAGATGGATCCCTCCTTTGGCACAGACTGCAGTCAGATCATCCACCATTTTTATGGCCTCCGTCTCCGATGACACAGACTTCAGGCAGTCATCCATATAATAATGTTGGAGTATTGTGTTCAGCACACTAGGCTCGAAATGATCTTAATAGTCCTGCACAATTCTCCTCAGTGCGTAATTCGTACAACTTAGCGAAGACACCACGCCAAAGAGGTGGACCTTCATCCTATATTCCACAGGAGCACGTGTCACATCACCATCAGGATACCACAAGAAGTGTAAAAAGTCTGTGTACTCCGGAGACACCCTCACCTGATGGAGCATGGCTTGAATATCTGCCATCAGCATCATACGTTCCTGTCTAAACCTGGTAAGTATGCTAAGTAAGGTGCTGGTGAGGTAGGGACCCTGCAGAAGCTGTGCATTCAGTGAGGTTCCTTTAAAGACAGCACAATCAAAAACGACTCTAAGGGTTTTCTTTTTAGGATGATATACCCCATGATGGGGAATATACCATACCTTGCCGTCTGCTCAGTTCAACTGCTCGCATGGCACCAGTTCAGCATAGCCCTTTCCAATGACCACGGAGAGGGAAACTGTGTACTCTTGATGGTATTCTTTATTCCTTCCAAACTTTCTTTGAAGACCTAGGAGACGCTGCTCTGCGATGCTGCGGTTTTTTGGCAGGATGACATCGGCAACCTTAAAGGGTAGATCAATGCAGTAGTGCCCCTCATCGAGATGAACTGAAGATTTCATGATCTGCATAAACCTTTGGTATTCTCTGGACATGCACACCTCCTCAGATGATCTCTCATTGAAGTCCTGATTATACTGTGCAATCAACAAGTCCTGTAGCTTGGCGACTGAGATCCTATTGGCAGTGACAACAGGGAGACCTTTACTCTGCCCACCCCCTCTCAGAGGACCATTCATGACCCACCCCAGTAGAGTCCCGACAGCATACGGTCCTTCGCTTTGGCTATTAATTACTTCCCATGGTTCCATGAGCTTCGGTGCATTGGTGCCTATTAACAACTCCGCCTCTGCCTTAAGACTGGGAATGTTGATGCCTTCAAGATATGTCCAACCCTTTAGATCCTGTTGAGTGAGGATATTATTTCTGCTCACAGGCATTGTTCTCTGTGTGTAGACTCCTGGCAAGTCCATGAAGTTTTCCTCACTCAGACTAGAAATCTCAAGACCACTGAGTAGGAAAGTATCAACAGACTTCTCCTGACTAAGAGTACGAAGAAGAATGCTGGTCTTGACTCCTGAGAGATTCAGCCTTCTCATAAGATGTTCAGAGCAGAAAGTAGCTGAGCTCCCAGGGTCTAAGAAAGCATAGGTGTTCACAATCTTGCTCCCGTACTTGGCCTTCATCTGTACAGGCACAGTAGAAAGCACATAATCATCTTGACTGGCCGCAGTATGGCCACATGTCTGCAATGACACAAGGGCATTATTGACTGCCACTTCGGTTGTTCTTGCCTTATGCTCAATGTGTAAAGCAGTGGGATGTTTCTGCTCGCAAATATCACAGGTCAAAGGTTTATTACATTCCCTACTCATGTGGCCTGCCCTCAAACAGCTGAAACAAACTCTTCCAGCTTTAAGGACATCCATTTTTTCCCTGTGTGACATCTTACAAAGCTGTGACCAATTCTCAACTAAATGTTGATTCTTACATACGCATCACACGGGGTTACCTCTCAGTGACGCTGGCCCTTTACAATGTGTTTGCAAAGCTAATGATGCATTTTTCTCTGCAGTGGTGACAGCTACAACTGTAGCCTGGCCCCTTCCAGTGTGTCTGGGCTTGGCTTTAGAGGGAGGAGTGGGTTTTGAGCCCTGTATATTACCAAACAGGGGATCTAAAAGAAATTTCACTTGACGCTCCACAAAAGCCACAAAGTCTGGAAACATGGCTCTGTGACCACGGCACTCCTGCAGCTCACAAGCCACGGTCCTTCATCTCTCCCTCAGCTTATATGGCAACTTCATCATCATCAAGCAAAGGTTAGATGGAACGTTCATCTCCTCCAAGTGTTCTAGGTCTTCCGTAACATTACAGCAGTCCCTTAGAAAGATGGAAAAAGACTGTAAAGCATTTGTATCTTCCAGTTTCATTGCTGACCACATCATAGCCTTTTCTATATAAGCTGCAGCAACCTTCATCTCATTCCCAAAATGTTCTTTCCACAGATTCTTTGCACGGTCATAACCCTTACCTGCAGCCATATTATAGCAACTCCGAACCAACTCCCTTGGTTGCCCTCTGGTGTATTGTTCTAGGTAATAAAGACATTCTTGTTTGTCAATAGTTTTCTTTTCAATAGCTTGTTCAAAGGCTCTGATAAAAGAAGCATATTTGTGAGGATCTCCGTCAAACTCAGCTATAGCTCATGGAGGAAGAGAGACTAGAGCTTAGTTGTGCACTAACTGAGCAGTGAAGCTATTCTGCTGTTGCATAAGGTCATACAGAGTGAACTGTTGAGTGTTACCAAGAGGATGGTGAGTCAGCTGTGATTGCATATTACCAACAGGAGCATGATGACTTGGCTGTGTGTGTGCACTTCTCTGTGAAGACAGCATCTGAGACACCGCTGGCTGAGGCCCAGCTGGTGGAGGGGTGGCGCGTCTAGGTCCAAGGACATCTCCACGCACTTCAGACCTATGAGATGGTGGTGCCTGTGAACTTGGGGGTGCAATGTTAATGGACCTGTGTAAAGATGGAACTTGTGAGACGCGCAATCTTTCTTTAGGCCGTACAACCAATGATGCAGACATATCAGGTTGGAAAGAAACATTTGCTGGAGGTTGCAAGACAGAGCTGGTGTTTAATACTTGTGACTTCAACTGAGCATGGAGGTAGGCATTCACGGCATCCTCTCCATCGTCCTCATCCTCATTACAGACTGCATTTTCAAACACTGACAATTTAGCTGTAGCAACTGCCAACTTTGCTTCAATCTCCAACTGTTCCTTTTTCCTTTTCAGCCTTGCCTTTTCCAATTGAAGTGCCTCTTCCTCAGCACCAATATCATGCATTTTTCTTAAAGCAACTGCAGACTGTAATAGTGCTGCCCTTTCAGCTTTAGCCTTTAAACGCACAGAAGATATACTGGAAGAATTTGAATTGGCTGAAGAATGGCCTTTATGTTTAGGCCTAGACCCTTTTCTTGAGACATTAAAAATGCTATCTTCAAGTCTTATATCTGTGTTTGTTATAGACAGCACATCATCAAGATCGTCATCATTCTTAGATACACCAGGATCAGTTAACCATTGCTTCACATCATTTTCAAATGTATTCATTTCCCTTATTTTCTGTTCAAGCCAACTTTGCTGTTTTTTATATTCAGTGTCTGGCATAGGCATTTCCAGCAATGTAATTTGAGTTTCTATTGCCTCTTTGCACAGCGCAGAATATTTCTTTAAATACTTCTTTACTTCACCCACAGTTTGAGATGTTATTTTCTCAGAAAGCAACTCATTTGACCTTTGTTTAAATTTATTTGCTTGCATAAGTTTCGATTTCTGATTTTTCAGCAGATTTTCAAAGAACATTGTAATTCCTTTTGCTGTTAATTTTCTTTCGCGCTTTCCACTTTCATTCACATAAGAATTTGCCTGGCCACTAGTCTCATCAATTTCTCCCGTAGCTGCATCAGCGGCCTTAACTTCGGAAGATGATTTTCCTTTCTCTACACTCATGTTGCACACACAAACTTAATCCATTTCGGGAGGTTTGTAGTGGATCATATTTCAATATTTCTCATCATATTCATCAGTAGATCAATTGCCATGTTGAAAAACCATAATAAATAATCATAATCAATAACCATATTATGTAAGTAGCAGTAACACACACACACGCAGCAGTAACACACACACACACACACACACATAACATAACACAACACACACACATACAAGCAGTTCACACACAGACACATGTAGTTCACACATACACAGGGAGCACACGTACACATGCACACACACATACACATACAAGCAGTTCACGCACAGACACACACACATACAAGCAATTCAATTCACACATGCATGAGCAGCTCACACACACATAAGCAGCAGGCTTCTGTAGCTTTGATTAGTAAGCAGGCTTCTGTTTAGTTGATTCGAAAACATAATCAGGTGATGCATTTGATTTCTGTAGCTTTGATCAATATTTGTTCAGTAAAATCATTAGTTGTTACTGAAAAAAAAACATAATCAATTGAATCATTTATGTATCTACTTGTATCCTATTCCTTTGGCTGTATTTTTCCTCTCTTGACAGTAATTTTCCAGTCCATTTTAGTATATATTCCTTTTATTTTTTTAAAATCCTATACTTCTATATTCCACCATGGTTTCACCGAACAAAGTTGGAGAGTAAAAAAAAGTTAAAGATAAGATGTTTACAACGAATTTTGATTGGAGCAAAGTTGGTTGAGTTTTTCCCATAAATATTGCTCTGTAAAGAATGCCGAGTTAGCACTGCCTGGCCAGGGACTGCTCACCGTGGGAATAAACATGGCTTCTGAAGATTTTGTCTCCCTCCAATTATTCACGAACAAGGCAACCTCAAAAATATGTAAACATCTAGTCGGGAAACCACAACAGGTTCTTTTCTTCAGCAACACAGTTGCGCTCACAAGCGCGCAGCGCTCAAACAGCGTTTAATAGTAAACAGCACAATAAACTTGTATGGAGGCAACTAACAGCACGCACAGCACAGCACAACGTCAGTCAATCTATCATGAACAGCACAGCAGACGCTGCTCCAACCGACACCTCAGCACAGCATTCAGTCCTTTGGAGCAATCCCCAAGCTATTGATCCGCAACTCCCAACAGCCACAGAAGAAAGTAAGGTTTACCCACCAAGGTTGCCTGCGGTCCCCCGCCGCTCCCATCAGAGGCCAATGAGCCAGGTGCGCTGATTGAAGCTGCGCGGCTCCGCAAAGGTAAGCAATCAATTTTCCAATCACAGCTACTCACTTCCAATTCATGCAGGCCTCAAAGAAGAATCCCCAAACTGTTCCAGTGCATTAGGCAACTCTTCCAATATCCAATGGTTATCCTCCAAATAAATCCCTTGTTCATCAAACATCCAGCTTATGAGGAAAGGTTCTTACGATGTGGAGGCCAGCCTATAAGCCTCAGTGTGAAAGGCATGGAGTGTTCTCAACGCGTAGCTCTCCAACAAACAACTCTCCAAACAATAACTCCAATTGGGTGGCGTTCCCGTTTATTCTCAAAGATTTCTTTTCCATAAAATTAGACCTATATGTTACCTTACTCCCGTGCGGTTATGTGTTGTGATATGATATTAAAATAAAATTGTGCTGTGCTGGCGGCAAACACAGCTATGGTAAGAACCGTGTGATCCCCACCTTACACACTTTGTCCTAATTAGTAGGCACACCTGTACATATACCTACCTATAACACCATGTGACTGACACCCAGTGCAATACACCACCAAGTGGCTAAATAAAGGAAGACCAGATAAATAAGACTAATAAACCTAAAGAGTGACCATAAATGGCTACACCAGCAATGAACTTAAATAGCTCGTACACACTGGCCCCTAATTGTTTTAAATATATAACAAAACAATTACCAATTAATAATATAAGGAGCCATAATTCCCCCCTTTTCTTTTAAACTATATATTTTCCAATACAAACAAAAAGCATGCAGTATCAGGTCCTCGTTCTCACGCACACTGCCAACAATGGGGGCTTTAAGATCCGGAGCGCTGTGGCGACAGGTGAGGTTGTGTGCCACAGTTTTAAGCAGGACCAGCGCCCTGTCCAGGCACTCCTGGTTCAGCAGGTCAGCCGGGCTTTTCTCCTGATCCGTTAGGGGGAGCAGAATCCTCAGGACACACAGCACCTCCTCCTTCACCTGCTGCATGTCCAGACTCCAGCCCATGCTGCTGAAGCTCTGCTCCAGCTCGGACAGCAGAGACGCGTTGCTTCTCCCTGACTCCTGCATGGAGAGCTCCTCTTGTAGCAGCTCCACCTCCTCCTGTAGCTGCTGAGTCCTCCCGCGTGACACCTTCACCTCTCTCTCGGCCTCCGCCAGCTGCTTGTGCAAAGAAGCCAAGCTGTCCTGCAGATCTGCATTCTCCAGGCACACTGCCTCCAGACGCTGCTCGAGACACAAGTTCTTCTGCAACAGACTCATCACCACCTCCTTCATGGCGCTGATAAGCTCCTCGTCCCGGGAAAAGGAGTGGCTCCGCTCATGGAGGCTGTGGTGCAGAGCCTGCAGTTCAGCCATCAGCACACGCTCTGCCTCAGACGCCTTGCCGAGCTGCTCTCTCAGTTGGTTGGTCTCCTCAGCGTGCTGGCTCTGGGTCTGCTTCTGGTCGCGTTCCGCTTCGATCAGGGCCTGCCACAGATTCTGTGTTTTCACGGTCAGCTCCTGTATATCCCTCTCCAGCTCGGCCACCTGATTCTCCCATGCAGTATTGTAGTTGTCCATGGCTGAATGGTTTGCAATATCCAAGAATTGGTCCATGGCTGAATGGTTTGCAATATCCAAGAATTGTATATCCTCTCTGGACATTTCCTCCATTTCATTACTTGAATTTTCACTCAGGTCGTGATTATACTGCTTTACCAGTAGTTCCTCGTGGTTTTCAATGGATATTCGATTGACTGCAGCAGCAGAACAGCTATTTTCATTTCTAATGTCACCGTTTCTTCTCAGAGGGCCATAGATGACCCACCTCAGTAGGGTCCTCACAGCGTATAGTCCATCCCCTTGACTATTGACCACTTCCCAAGGTTCCAATGCCTTGGAATCGTTTGTTTTAATGAGTAGGTCAACACCAGAGTCTACTTCATGGATCTTGATATCCTTTAAGTAAGGCCATTGCTTCAAGTCCTCTTGTCTGGGAATGTTGTCATGCGAAACAGGCATGGTCTTATGTGTGAACACATCAGAAAGCTGAATAAAATCATTATTGTCCAGGTTAAATATTTCCAAACCTGAAATGTGATGACTGGTCACAGTCTTTACTTGATTCCTAGTGCTCAAGAGAATATTAGTTTGTTGCCCTGATATGCTCAGTCTTCTCATCAAGCTTTCTGTGCAGAAGGTGGAAGAACTTCCATGATCCAAGAATGCATACGTTTGCAGCACTGCGTCCCCTTTGTGACTCTTTACTTGCACTGGCACGATTGAGAAAATACAATTTTCATCACCGGCCCCAATATGCCCACATGTGTGAGGTGAGAGAACAGTGTTGCTGCCAACTAGTTTCTCATCATTCTCTGTACGTTCCTGCTTCTTTTGTTCAATGTGAAGTATTTCAGGATGAGTTTGTTTGCTCACATCACATATCACAGGACTCTGACAGTCCTTACTTATGTGTCCAATTTTCAAACATCCAAAACAGACTCCTTTTTCCTTTAAGAAGTCTGTTTTTTCTCTGTGCAATTTCTTCCTGATCTGTGGACACCTACCCAATGTGTGGCCACTCTTGTTACAAAATAAACATGAATTCTGAGAACTGTTGGTGGTGGATGCATTCGTTTTCATTACATTGGTTATGTTTTCCCTCACTGGAGCCTCAACAGGGGTTATAGTGGTTGCAAAGCTGCTTCCTCTTGATCTTAACCTTTCTTGTGTTTTGAGAGTGGAGCTTTTGACCAGTGCAACTGGCTTTGCATCCTGGATGTTTCCAAAAAGTGTATCTGACAGAATCTTTACCTGTCTCTCAATGAAATCTACCAGGTCAGGAAATCTAGCTCGACATCCACGCAGCTCCTGTAGCTCACATGCCTTGTTCCTCCACTTATCTCTGAGCTTGTAAGGTAGTTTCTGTAGGATGATCTTCATGCTAGAAGCAACATTAATTTCTTCCATATATGTAAGATGTTCCACTGCATTACAACAACCTCTCAGGAACAATGAGAATGCTTGAAGAGCTTTCGCATCTTCTGATTTGATTACTGGCCATGCAAATGCCTTATCCATATATGCAGTTGCAATTTTATATTCATCGCCAAAATGTTCTTTAAGCAGATCCTTTGCTCTCTGATATCCTTATGCTGGAGGTAAGTGTTGACAGCTGCTGACTAAATCCTTTGGAGACCCTCGCGTGTATTGCTCTAGAAAATGCCGGCAGTCACTGTAGTCATCGGTCTTTCCTTCCACTCCTCTCTCAAAAGCCCTAATGAAAACTTCATATTGGAGAGGATCACCATCATAAACAGGAATATCTCTCTGTGGTAAAGTAGAGGAGATATTTTGTTGAGCCAGAAGAGCAGTTATGTCATTTTGCCTCTGAATTATGTTGCAGATGTCACCTTGGTTACCAGCATTCAGGACAGGGGGCGCTGTGCGGATATTTTCTGCCACGCTTCTTTGTACATGAGTTTTAACATTTTGCCTTGGAAGAGAATACTGATTTGCATGGGTCATATCATGAGTTTTAACAGACAATCCACTCGTTGTCCCTTTTGGTTTAACAACTGGTTGCTATGAAGAAAATTCAGTTCCCATCCACCCTTCATGTCTTTGTTGCACTTGATCAGGAAAATATTTATTTGTATGTGGGTTTAATTTAGTTGACATTTCCATTTTGGCAGTGCCTTTCCTCATGTAAGAGTTCATCCCATCAGATACTCTCGAGCCGCTCCTTGATCCCATGGCCTCCAGTACACTGATTTCTGCATTAGTAGCTGCTATTTCAGTTTCTAGTTCCAGCTGTTCCTTTTTTCTTTTCAACTGTTCTTCTTGTGCCTCCAATTCATGCCTTATTTTTAATGCAGAAGCTCGTTCCAAGAGAGCAGCCTTTCTTGCGTGAGCTTTAATGCGAGCAGAGGATGTTGAAGATGCACGTGATACATTGCATTTGTGAGATGATTTAAGCTTTGATGCGTTTGAAGCACTGTCACCAGGACCAATATCATCTTTGTTTACATCACTTAGTTGTATGGCACTCTGAGCAACTACATCACTCTTTAGTGTGACACTTTCAGCAATTACGTGTGTAATTTTCTGTCCAACCTCAGATAACCACACATTGATATCCTGTACAAATCCTTTAAAAGTCTCCATTTGAGGTTTAAACCACTCGTTTTGCTTTTCAAGTTCTTTTTCAGGCAATGGTAATTTAACCAGTGATTCATGATTTTCTTTTGCTTCCTCATAAAATTGAATTAATTGAGTCAAGTTAGACTGGACCCCAGTTGCATTTTCATTTGATTCCATGAGCACTTTCATTGTTTCAATCAACTTCTTTATTTGTTTACACCTTGCATTTCTTGTTTTCTGACAATTTTCCATAAACAATTCCAAGCTTTTGCAGTGCGTTTAATAACACTTTTTTCTTTTTCAGAATTCTCAACAACATCGCCATGTGGCTGAGCATTGGCATTAACAACAGACATGTTTCACTTTCCACTTGAACGCCGACGTACCAATAATTCAAAAACCAGTCATTTAGAGATTACGGTATTCACGCACCCAAACTCCACAATAGCAGTAGCAGTTTTCCAATACAGCTTTCCGTTCATAGCTTTCCCAATAAAGCTTAGCATTTGCACATACCGCTTCTCTGTGCGCGTTGGCTTCAGTGGTTCCAATCTCCGTCAATCAGCTTCGCGCAGCTGACGAAAATCTCAGTTGATTAGGGCAGACCGCATCAGGCCGGTTTGTAAAAGAAAAAGATCTATCGTCTGTCAAAAGAATACTTATTCCAACTTCTGAGTCCACAAATTTCACTCAAGAGCACAATTCTCACATAATTGTAAAGGCAATCTTTCTAAAGTTTTCATCCCGGATATGTTTTTGCTTTTACTACACAGGTGGCGTTAAAATTCTACGCAGACACATGTAACAGATAAAGTTGTTTTCGTTATTTATGGAAGCAATCCATGAATGATGATGAACGTACCGTGTTGCCAGTTTTCGTTTCCAGCTCTCGGCGTCTCAGCTTCACATTCTGTAGCAGGTCTGGTGAGAATTGTTTGTGCTCCCACCCCCTGTGCCCAGTGACCTCATTTCCTTTCACCTATACTCATACATATACATCTCTGTGGCTTTTCCTATCGCCCCCAAGTGTTCAAATTAATACTTGAATAAATGTCCCAAAACAAAATAAAGATAACATGCCAGCAATGAACTTAAATGGCTCCTACACATAGAAATTGTAGATATGTATGGGTAGTTTGCCAGTGTAGAAAATGCTTATTTGGGGCAATGTGCTGGAGTTCCAAAGGCTATTATATCAGACAGCAGGTCTAACATTGTTTGTGATTCACAATGTTGGGGGTTTCAGAGACGAGAGAGGATCAAGAATAGAAGTGGGAGATAAAGTTTGAAAGTTAGAACATTGTAACACCCACAAACCTAATGTCTGCCCACAAACATAATACAAATCTGCAGCATTAAATGTAATAATCCCACAAATGTGAAAACTTTTCCAAAAATATAATGACAGTTGCCTACTGCAGACTATATATTATATATATATTATTATATATTTTCCACTTATGAGAAATTTGAGACAATATTAAATTGAAAATGCATTAATCCAATTATCACTATCATTTTCAGATACTCATGGGAAATCTATGATTATACTCAAATGATAATGAAAAGCTGTTTGACATTTAATTTTCAAAGTCATGCCCCGCAACATAGTGGACAATATTCAAATGCAATAAGAAAAACAGCACCCCCAGCCTATTTACATTTACATGTCACCACAGTCTTTTGGGGTCAACATGAAAATGTAAATGCTATTTTCTGACTATTTGAAAATGATATTGAAAACGGTAATCAGCATTTAATTTGCAAGGACTTAACCTGCTCTACTGTGGACAATATTCAAATGCAATAAGCCAAACAGCACTCCTAGTCTATTGCATTTACATATACATGTCATCACGCTCTTTTAGGGTCAGCATGAAAATGAAAATTCTGTTTTCTAATCACTTGGAAATAATAATGATAACGGCATTTGACATTTCATTTTCAAAGACTTATCCTGCAATACATGGGACAATATTCAAATGCAGTATGGGAAACAGCTCCTCCCAGTCCATTGCATTTACAAATATATGTCACCATGCTCTTTTTGGGACACAATGAAAATTAAAATGAAATCTGTCAGCGTCTCATAAAGGCCGGTCTTCAGCTAGGACGTCACTCATTAGAGGTGCGAACTAAAACGACGTTCCTGATTTGCATACCAACCAATCAGCTTCTGGGTAGCGCATGTACGCACGGAGGCTTACTGTTAATGTCATGATGTTTCCCTTATTGCATTACTTACGAATCGTCCAGGGATGAGAGCCGCAAAGAAAAGTCCAAACAACACGCACACCTCACAAACCATGACAGGACATCCCCCCCTCCCTCTAAGGAACAGCCCCAGAAGTTCCCAGAGAGCCCCGCACACGCAATTCCGAGATAAGGATAGGATCCAGGATATCCCGAGAAGGGACCCAGCACCACTCCTCAGGACCATAACCCTCCCAGTCGACTAAAAACTGAGCTCCACCACCCACACGCCTCTCGGCTAAAATACGACGCACAGTGTAAACCGGCCCCCCCTCAATCATCCGCGGCGGGGGTTTGTCGACCGGAGCCAGGACGCAAGTGCTAACCGATTTGAGCCTGGAGACATGAAAGGGGTGGATCCGTAAGGATCTAGGGAGCTTCAACCGGACTGTGACAGGATTGATCCTTCACACAATCTTAAAACGACCAATAAAGCGGGGAGCCAATTTCCGTGACTCCACTTTCAAGGGCAGGTCCCGCTTGGAAAGCCAGACCCTTTGGCCAACCCGATAAGATGGGGCCAAATGGCACCTTCTATCTGCGGCGGTCTTTTGTTTCCATCCAGAGCGCGACAAGTCGGAATGGACCCTGGCCCAAACTGACCAACAACGCCGAACAAAGTGATTAACCGAAGGAACCTCTGAATCTCTGTCAGTCTCAGGAAACAGTGGAGACTGATAACCCAACTGAGCCTCAAACGGGGAAAGGCCTGTGGAGGCATTACCCAGTGAATTGTGGGAATATTCGGCCCATGCTAAAAATCGACTCCACGAAGATGGGCTGTCAGCCGCTAAACATCAAAGAGTGTTCTCCAAGGACTGATTGGTTTGCTCAGTCTGCCCGTTAGTCTCTGGGTGGAAACCAGAGGAAAGGCTCACGGTGGCCCCCAACTGGTTGCAAAACACACGCCAGAATTTGGCCGTAAATTGAGGGCCCCGGTCAGAAACCACATCTTGAGGGGAGGCCATGCAGCCGGAAAACATGGTCCACTACAAGAAGGGCCGTCTCCCGCACCGAAGGCAGCTTGGGCAGCGTGATAAAGTGGGCGGCCTGAGAAAAACGGTCAACCTCAACCAGGATGACCGTGTTGCCTCCAGAAACAGGCAGCCCTGTAACAAAATCAAGAGCGATATGGCTCCACGGGCGCTTAGGGACGGGCAATGGCCGCAGCAGACCAGAGGGGGGGAGGTGAGAAGTCTTGTTCCTAGCGCAAATACAGCACGCCCCTACAAACTCCCGGATGTCCTCAATCATGCTGGGCCACCAAAAATGTTGGGCCAAGAACTGCTTGATCCGATGAACTCCCAGGTGACCCGCCAGACAGGAAGAGTGCCCCCACTGGAGAACTTGGGACCCCACTGCCAAAGGAACAAACAAACAGCCAGGCGGCTCCCGCCCAGGACCGGGATCATCTCTCAACGCCTCCCGCACAACAGACTCAACGTCCCACTGAATGGGAGCCACAATCTGAGCTACTGGGATAACCAGCTCAGGAATGGGGTCGCAATTGGAGCGGTCGTGAATCCGCGACAAAGCGTCAGGCTTGATGTTTTTAGATCCTGGGCGATAAGTTAACGTAAACTTAAAGTGGTTGAAAAACAACAACCACTGCGCCTGCCGAGAATTACGTTGTTTAGTCTGTTGGATGTATTGGAGATTTTTATGATCCGACCAAACCACAAACGGATGTTCAGCCCCCTCCAACCAATGGCGCCACTCTTCTAATGCCAACTTGACAGCCAACAACTCCCGATCACCAATGCTGTAATTCCGTTCGGCCGCCGACAACGACCAGGAGAAGTAGGCGCATGGGTGCAACTTATTGTCCCGAAGGGGGGGCTGGGACAAAATGGCACCTACCCCGACTTCCGACACATCCACCTCCACAACAAATGGGAGGGAGGGGTCCGGCAAAACAAGAATGGGTTCTGAGCTAAATCGTTTCTTTAAATCCTGAAAAGCAGCCTCAGCTGCTGGAGACCAAGCAAACGACGAGGAGGTATTCTACTTAGTGAGCGTGATAATGGGGGCAGCTACCGCGCTAAAATTACAGATAAATCTCCCATAAAAATTAGCAAACCCCAAAAACCTTTGCACCTCCTTAACGTTTTGAGGGGCAGGCCAATCCCTGACCGCTGCCACTTTGTCAGGATCCATGCGGATCGACCCTTCCGAAACAATGAAACCAAGAAACGAAACTTTCTTGGCATGAAAAACGCATTTCTCAGCCTTGACAAAAAGCTTGGCTTTGAGGAGGGCCTCAAGCACTTGTCTGACGTGTTGTTTATGGTCCGAGAGAGTTGAAGAGAAAATCAGAATATCGTCAAGGTAGACAAAGACGAATCTCTCCAAAATCTCTCAGAGGACATCATTAACGAGTGCCTGGAACACAGAGGGGGTGTTAACCAATCCAAATGGCATGACCAAATATTCGTAGTGCCTGTCGTGCGTATTAAATGCCGTTTTCCACTCGTCCCCCTCACGGACCCGAACCAAGTTATAAGCATTCCGGAGGTCTAGCTTAGTAAAAAACGACGCCTCCTGCAGCCGTTCAAATGCGGAGTTCATCAACGGAAGTGGGTATCGGTTTTTAATAGTGATATTATTCAAGCCCCTGTAATCAAAACAGGGTCTCAGGCCGCCATCTTTTTTGCCACAAAAAAGAACCCCACTCCGGCAGGAGACGTGGAGGGCCAAATAAATCCATTAGCCAGAGCCTCCTGAATATATTCTCGCATGGCCTTTCGCTCAGGCCCTGACAGTGAGTATAATGAACCTCTGGGGGGAGTGGTACCCGGGTGAAGATTGATCTTGCAATCGAACGTGGAATGAGGAGGTAAAGTCGAGGCTCGTTGCTTGCTAAAAACCTCAGTGAGATCAGCATAATCGTCAGGAACATTAAGAGGCAAACAAAAGTTCAGAGCAGCCCCCAAATTCTCACCCTGTTTGGAACCTGCCCTCTCTATGTCAGATACGAGTCAGAGAAATCCTCCGAATAGCAATCCTCCTCTGGCTGCTGCCAGTCAAATTGAGGATCCCACTCCAACCCCTCCTCCGCCCCTTTCTGTAGATTAGGAGGGTTGTGTGAGACAAACTCCTCAGAATCACTCCAGGCGTCAGCCTCCCCCATAGGTTCATGCCCGGGATGACACGCCAAACTCTCCCTACGGTGGGACCTACAATCAGTACCCCACTGGACAATTGGGTTATCCTGACTTCCCCAAATGACATGAGGCCTATGTTCCCGTAGCCAAGAGTGTCCTAAAACGACAGGGAAAACAGGAGAACTGATAATAAAAAACCGGACCTCCTCAGAATGGCCACCAAAAGAGATGAACATAATCAATGATTCAGAAACTTTGGTTATAAATCCAGTTCCCAGCAGGCAACCGTCCAAAGATCTAACAGAGCGTGAATGTAAAAGAAGGCGGATAGGAATGGAATGTCTCCTAGCCCAATCTGCATCCATAAAACAATCCACAGTGCCAGAGTCCACAAAAGCTTAAATAAATATTCTCTGTCTCCCCACAGTCAATTCTATAGGGGTTAAAGTATGGAAGGGAAATTGGGTCTGTCCCTCTAGCGCCCCCCATACCGCTAGAGGGACTTCCCGTTTCCCTGAAGCTCAGGGCAGCGTGGACGGATATGTCCCGGTTTGTTAAAATTATAGCAGATTATATGTCTGCGAATGGGCTTACGAGCCCGGTTCTCATATGAGCCATCAACCTGCATAGGATCACCAGGAGTGGAATTTTCAGTGGGCGGAATGGGAGCTGTATGCATGCTGCTAGAAGCATTAGCCCGTTGCCAGCAAGAGTCAATGCAGTACATTTCTCCCTGTTACGTTCGCGGATGCGATTATCAATTCGCACCGCAGTGCGAACCAACGAATTTAGAGACAAACAAGGCTCCAATGTAGCCAAAGCGTCCTTAACCTCCTCAGCCAAAGCGTGAACGAACACTGTCATAAGAGGCGCTTCTGGCCAGCCTGTCTCTGACACCAAGGAGCGAAATGTGATTGAAAACGCAGCGACACTCTCAGAGCCCTGCCTTAGATGCATTAAACTTGTAGCCGCGTCCTGACCACAAACATCCTGATCAAACGCCGACACCATTTCTCTAACGAGAGTCTCCACAGTATTCACTGCCGGTGAATTAGATCGAATAAGTGGGCCGACCCAAGTGAGTGCTGTGTCGGTTAACAGGGATAAAATAAATGAAACCCGAGAGTCTTCATTCACGAACCGTAAAGGCTGCGCTTAAAAAAATATCTCACATTGGGCAATGAAATCTTTACATCTTCCTGCCTTGCCTCCATATCTTGGGGGTAACTGAAGCTTTGGATCTTGGGGAAGATGTATGGACTATGCTTGTGCAACATTTTGTGTGATTTGCGTGGACAAGGATCTAATACTGTCAGTGAGAGTTAACAGAACGTTCTCCTGTCTCTCCATGGCATTCGCCTGAAGGCGGACTCTCTCTTCCAATCTTGCCTGTTGATTGATCAGGCTAGAAAGACCCTTGCCATAACCAGAGAGAACAGCTTGTTGGTTAGCCACAACTTTAACGCAGCTGTTGCTGACGACTCCATGTCGGCTAATGTGTTCTGTAATGGCTGGTAGTATACGGAGGCCAAGCGCAACAACCAGAGAGAGAGAGCTCGGACACAGTACAAACATAGAGAATAATATAGACTAAACGAAAGTACTCGCGCTTCCAAAGGATGTATAACAGTCCGAACCATGGAAGCAAAGTGAGATAGAAAAGGCAGAAGAAACTCCAACAATCAGAAGATTGAAAGTCACACAAAACCTGACTACCGATATCTTCGGCTATAGTGCGAAGCTAAAAACAGACACTCTAGCGAAGGAGGCTTCCTGCTTATATAGATTCTGGGAAAGCGCCGCCCCAGCTCAATCAACCAGCTGGGTAAAGAATTCGATGGCCCAGGAATTCGATATCGTCCCGGGACGAGAGCCGCAAAGAAAAGTCCAAACAACACGCACATCTCACAAACCATGACATACAGTCATAGATTTCACATAAGAGTATGTGAAAATGAAGGTGATAATTAGATTAATGCATTTTCAATTCAATATTGTCTCAAATAACTCATAAGTGGAAAATTATAATGCAATAGTGGAATTACATTTTCATTTGAATATTGCCCCCTATGGGCTTCCACATAATACTGAATTTACCACAAACATAACAACTATTATATTTGCAGGAATTTGTCATATTTGTGGGAAGGTTAAATTAAAAAAAAAATTTTAAAGCTGCAGATTGGTGTTATGTTTGTTGCTTGTTACGTTTCTGGACTATTATTACGTTAGCAGGTTTTAATGTATATTAAAGTAATTGGGGCCTAAATTGGGCTGGCTGTAGATAAATGAATGCACAACTTCCCTGCGTATAACAAATGGTTTACATCTTGTCATAAATCCTATGTATTTACTTTGGTAAAGTCTTCTTTAGATTATCATTGACTTTGATCATATATGTCAACCTCCTGGAGGGTATAATTTGTCTGGGTTTTTCCTCAATACGTAAGCAAGGCATTCTACGGTTATCCACCAGTTATCATACGTGATTTTCGAAGCTTTTTGATTTTCCTGAAGTCAGCAGTGCGTTTTTTCTTTTTTACAGGAGTACACCAAATAGCAGATGTAGCTGCAGCTTATGTTTTCATTATTAATGATAGATTATTATGACATTTCAGCCAAAATATGGCTTGCTTTATGAGCAGTTCCAGCTCTGTGGGCTTCATAGGGATAATACACAGCAACAGTTTTCAAATGCAAATTCAAAACTTGAAATGAACCTTTAATCTGCAATTAAATAATGAACGAATGACACAATTGGCCATGGAACAGCTGTGCCACCAACTGTCCATTCACACTTGGTCCCTTAAAAAGGCTGGGACTATGTATAAAAAGTGCGCCATTGAGCTGCCGGATAGCTCACTCAGTTAAGGCACTGCGTTGCAGTGCAGAAGTGACTATCACGTCGCGGGTTCGAGCCCCGGGCGTATCAACCGGCAGTGGTTGGCAGCTTTTTCAGAGTAGCGCACAATTGGTCATCGCGCTACAGGGTTTCAAATTGGGAAGGGACTGCCGGGAAAGGGAAATAAATAAATAGCTTTGTTCATTGCTCAAGCGCCTCCTGTTGGCCAGACGGGCGCTCGTCAGGAAGATTTTAAGTCTGTTCATGTCTGGGTATCCTCCGCCCTCATTCTGAACTCGCAAAAATTCAACCAGTGAGTGTATAAGAAGCAGTGGCTGACAGGCACGTGCTTCGGAGGAGAGCCGTGAACTGTCTTCGCTCTCCTGAGTTGGCAGCAAGGGGTCGCATACGAGCAAGCTTTGTACATAGTTCACCAATTGGGCATTCCAGATTCGGGTGGGATTGGAGATGCCAAATTTAAAAAAAAAAAAAGTGCGCCATTTTCTACATCGTATTCCCAGTTTGGTTGTAAATACCCTTAGAATTAAGCTGAAGGCGTGTTGGCCTTCTTTGAGTTCATGTCCAACATTGAATTTCAATTCTAACATGCTGTGGTAGACAGCTAAAGACATACAATAGTTTGACCATGTCCAAACATTTATAGACTTGATTGTATGTTGTTGCTGATGCAATTTTTTTTTTTTTAATTTATACTTTTTTGGCAGTAATCATAAATAAGGAATATAAAAGGATGCAGTCACAAACAAGTCCCTTTGGTGTGACATTCAGATTCAAAGAATCAGGATTACTCCATGTCTGCTGTAAGGATTGGAAATAGACAGTCGAGTAGATTCATAAATTTCATTCCTGAATATCCTGTTTCTTGTATAATTTTTCTTGGAACAACCATGTGGTATTACAAACAGAGAGTTACCAAGTAGATGTTTTCTCGGAAATGTTTCGTGAGGAACACCATGGCTTTATGCCATTTCACAAACTGAAGAGCGCAGAAATGAATTAATGACAGAACAACAAAAACATCTAACTCAGAAGAATAGAGAAGAAAATACAAATCAAAACTTAAAAATCACCTCTAAAGACACCCAAAACTACCTCAAACTACAGTGCCCCTCATTTGATGAGGTCCTTTACTCAATCTAAAGGGAAATAGCAGGTGTCAATAAAACCCAGTTTGAGGTATCCACAGGAAAGCAAGTTATTAACTTGACTGCCAGGGATGGTATATTTGCTATTTGGCCTTTCAATTTACTTGCCAGAAAATAGTGAATACAAAAAGAGGCATATAAAAGACACATTGATCTCTTTCAAACAGCGTGCTAAGTTAGTATTTGACATTTCTTCTGGCGCCTCGGGCAGCAGCATTATAATTTTAACTCTCTAATGACAGTGATGAATTCACTCAAGGCACACATGGTAAGAGAATAAATGCAATATTGAGCTTGTCGTTTTCTCCTTTGAGTACAGCAGAACTATTATTATTTGCTTTATTTTGGTTGTAATCGTGGTTAAAATGCTACCCGCGATGGGGTTTGAGAGGAGTTGTGAATCAAGGCACAGGGTGAATCACTTTGACTTATTATTTGTGCCAGGAGACATGCAAATAGTGATTATTTTTGTTAAGAAGGATAGTGTTGTTGTGGGATAAGCAGGATATTCACATAAAGCTCTTTGACAATCAATTTGAAACCCTAATGTGTAGTACTTGTACTTTGGACGCATTTTCAGTGATGCACATTCAGTTAACGAATGCTAGCCTAAGTGGTAACTTATTTTTTAATGAACTTTGGTACTACAGCACTTGACATGCAGGCATGTGACGCATTGTGGACTGTGGGTGGCAGGATGAGAAAAGTGTGCTGGCTGGCACAAATCCAGTGATGATTCAGTTCCATTTTGCTTTAGACACCGATAGAGCCAATTCAGTTTACGTGCATTCTCTCGGACAGCATCATTGTATAACTATTTGAAAGAATATGAATCAGGAAAAATTTAAACTGTCGCAGGACTGCATGTCCTGTGGTAGTATTTCTTTCATCAGAGATTGAGAGATTAATTCAAAATTATGAGAGATTTATTGTAAGATAGCACTTGATTTTGTTTCAAGCATTTAAGCATTTTGTTTTAAGCATCAATATAAGGTGAAAAACAAGGGTCTCAAATGGCAGTTGAAAACAAACTTTTTCTCTGTGTGAAAGAGACATAATGAACAATAATGCCAGTTATATAAAATTAGCCCATTATTCTCTTGATTATTCTGAGTTATTGAGTGAATCAATTATTTTATTGCTAATGAAGCATAGTAAATGAGAACAGTTTGAGAAAAATTGTCCCAGAAAAGGTCAAGATACTACCTACTGCAATTTACATCTGAAGAGAGAAGCATCCAAAGTAACTGCAACTGTAAGCAGGTAAATATGTACATCTAGTTCAGTGAGGAAAGACAAATGAATTGCATAAATATAATGATTTGTTACAGACCACAGAGTGTACAGATTAACGGATGTGATGGTAGCCTTCACAAAGCCTTTGACGCTTTGACTCAACGGGGAGATTTTGTAATTGAGGATGATGAATGATGAACCTGATGAATCTGCAATGACTGGGCATTGATGGAGAGGTGAAGAGTGTGCACAACAGTGGCAGGAACGTACTAAAGGCAGAGAGAGAGAGTCATATTTAAAAAAGAAAGCAGCGTGATGATAGATGTGATCAGCTCATAGGACAGTTGATGTTTCGACTGATGGCCTCACACAAGGACCACTGAAATTACAAGTGAACAAGCACGAGAGGAGTGAAAGCCGATTGAATGAAAAATAAACTATGGCCGAAGTATGCGACAAGACAGTCTTCCGGACTGAACTTTTGCTAGAGCTTAATTTCAGCAAACAAACAGAAAAATTACTTTAGCAAAATGGAGAATTTTTTTCAGGGTCTCAGGTAGCTGTGTATTACCATTATTCAGTATGATGGAATCTATATTGTATGGTGGCCAACCAGAGATGTAAAATCCAGGGGTCAGAATCTAAAAGTCCTGCCAAGTTTTTCTCCCTCCCACAGAAAGAGCCAATATGAATGATCAGCTCAATCTCCTGTCAAAAGTAAATCCAGGTGGTTGGAATAAAGTTCTGGGGAAGATTTTTACTTTCTGAACCCGGACTTTACACCTCACCGCAGCAACGGCCCAAAACATCTCCAGTTGGAGAAAGGCACTGGGAAAACAAACGATGCAAAATCAAAAACACACAACCTCAAAAACAAATGCAACAGAAAACCGCTGCATATCCACGTCAACACAACTGAAGTACTCCAAGCCGTTGGCATATTTTGTTTTTACACCACAGCGGAGGGTTCGATCAGGATTGCGACGTTGTCAGTAAGCAAAAAGGGTTCGCTCGCATGGATAGCAGTGAACAGTTATAACTTCACCACATAGTTAGCTGGTCCGCATATACATGCCCCAAATATAACCAGCTAAGTCAGCAAGACGCCTTTCTGACACGCTAGCTAGCTAACTTTAGTTTGCGTGCTTAGCTACTGTTATGACTTAAAAATCACAACAAAGAAAACCAGCAGTGACAACTTAAACAAATTTATTCTTCACTGATTAGGTCCAAAAATTTCTACAAATAATCCACAGTGTAATCTTAAAATAACACTCTAATGCCACTATGTAACTCTGTTGCCAAAACAAAAACTCTGCCTCCACTGACCAAAATCACAGCATTTATATAAACTAGCAACATTCTGGAAAGATCTACAGGATTCCTGGGTGATCCGGCCCCCTCCAGGCAAGAAGATGCCAGAAGCTTCTAGAAAGCACTAGTCTATTTCATCACAAACAAGTGGTATTGCATCAGATCATGTTTTTCTACAGACATACCACAAGAGGGTGCCAAATGATGAACAAAATAAACAAATAGCTGACCAGTAAGGCAGCACAAATAGTATGTAACAAATCTCCATTTACAAATGATATACAGTGCTTTACATAAAACACTCATGCATAAGACCTCCCCTCTTTAAGAAAAGAAAGGTTTGCAAAAAGCTTTCTTTTGTTAAAATTAACACGGTTTTATAATCAGTATAATCTTGAAACATTACACATAAAGTATCATTGATCATTATAATAATCATATACATAACAACCAGTGCAATTTTCACAATCAAATAGAGAAGTAAAACCTACATGCGTGAAAGTGCATCTGGAATAATATTATCTTTTCCCCTGATGTGAGAAATATCTAAATCATACTCTTGCAAAAGTAAACTCCATCTCAGTAATCTTTGATTCTTGTTTTTGATCTTATGCAAGAATGTGAGGGGATTGTGATCACTGAAGACCTTGATGGAAGTAGCTGAACATGTCAAATAGACGTCAAAATGTTGTAAAGCCAAAACAAGTGCCAAACATTCTTTTTCAATTGTTGAATAGTTTTTCTGATGTTCATCAAACTTTTTTGGAAAAGTAACAAACAGGATGATCCACTCCATCAGTGTCCTCTTGCAGTAAAACTGTGCCTGCACCAATATCACTGGCATTAACAGCCAACTTGAACTCCTTTTTGAAATTAGGAGATAAGAAAACTTGTGCGTTTTTGAGGATAGCTTTCAGTTGGTCAAATGAATTTTGACATTTTTCATCCCAAACAAAGTTTGCATTTTTCTTCAGCAAATTTGTCAAAGGTTCAGAAATGATAGAATTTTTTTTTTTTTTAAAGATGATTTTTTTGGGAATTTTTCCTTTATTTGACAGTTATGCAGTGTAGAGAGACAGGAAGGTTTGGGAGAAGAATGGGGGATGACATGCAGCAAATGACCCGAGCCGGAATCGAACCCAGGCCGCTGCGGGATGGACACAGCCTTTACGGTACGCGCTTAGACCGATGAGCCACCAGGGCGCCCCATGATAGAGAAATTTTCACAGAATTTTCTGTAGTAGCCAGCCGTCCCTAGAAATCTCATTAGTTGTCTGCTCAGGAAATTAAGTGATAACTTTTACATTTGCATCAACTGGTTTGACTTCTTGTTTAAGGTATTTCTGCTTCTCTGGATTCATTCTGTAAGGATGCTGTTCCACAGGCCCGGCACCATCCCGTAGGATGACATCATGGCAAACCACATCAGTCCTTGATGGAATGTCGGGGAATATATGACTCTATTCAAATATGAGCTGTTTTAGCTGTTGTTGTTGAAAAGGGTCCAGGTGGGACAACTTGCTGTCAATATTTTGGAGAATGTCTGAATTTTCAAGTTTGGCTGGACCAGGTTCATTTTCCAAGGGGCAGTCACAATCTTCTTCAGAATTTTCCAGTTCAATTGTATTTACCACATTGACTGGCTTTTGCTGAGTGTCTCTGTCAAGCATGTTGATGTGACACATTTGTTTTTGTTTCCTCCTTCCAGGGGTTAAAATGACGTAATTTAGATCACTGACCTTTTTTAGGACAGTGTAAGGGCCGAAATATCGGCTCTTAGATGGTTTCCAGTAACTGGCAAAAGCGCCAGGACTTTGTCACCAGCTTTAAAACTTCTATCTTGGGAATGAAGGTTATATCTGGTTTTCATTTTGCCCAGAGCCTCTTTGAGTGACTTAGCAAAGTCACAAGCCTTAGAGAGACGATTATGGAAGTCAGAGACATACTGAAGCAAGTTCATTGGGACATCACCTTCGGCCAGCAACTTTTCCTTCAGAAGCTTCAGAGATCTACGGCCTGTATGCCCAAAAACAAGCTTAAAAGGACTGAACCCAATAGACTCCTGAACAGCTTCACGGGCAGCAAACAGAAGAAGATGGACACCTTCATCCCAATCTTTCTCTGTGTCAAGGCAGTAGGTCCTTATCATATTCTTCAGGGTTTGATGGAACCTCTCCAAAGCACCTTGACTCTCACGATGGTAAGCTGATGACCTGTATTGTTTAATACCAAGCTCATGCATAACTTGTTGAAATATGCTAGACATGAAATTTGACCCTTGATCAGACTGAATAGACCTAGGAAGACCAACAAAGCAGAAAAACTTGGGAAGAGCCTTGATGATAGTCTTTGCCTTGATATTACGAAGTGCAATTGCCTCAGGAAACCGGGTGGAAGCACACATTATAGTCAGTAGGTACTCACAACCAGATCTAGTCTTCAGCAATGGTCCAACACAGTCAATGATGATCCGACTGAAAGGTTCTTCAAAAGCGGGAATGGGCTTAAGTCGAGCCTTTGGAATATTCTGGTTCGGCTTCCCAACCATTTGACAAGTATGACAGAATTTGCAGTACTCCTGTACATCGGACCTCATGGAAGGCCAGAAGAAATGATTCCTGACATGTTGAAGGGTCTTCTTGATACCCAAATGACATGACATTGTCATGGGGCAGACTAAGAGTTTCTTGAAGATAAGACTTTGGAAGAACAATTCGATGGGTGATCATCCACTCTTTATCTGCAGAAACATCAGGTGGATGCCACTTTCTCATCAGCACACCATTTTTGTTGTAAAAAGAGACAGGAACTTGAGTAGCCTCTTGTTCACTTGCAGCCTGTGGTAGAAGATGCGCTAGATCACAAGCTTGTTGTTGCTTCTGAATAAGTTGTTTCTGAGACAGAATGTCATTAGAATGACCTGACAAGGACAAGTCTGAAGATTTACCAGACATCTCGGGACTAGAAGGTTCCTGATGAAAAGACTGCCCAATGAAGGTGTCAGCCAGGTTGAAGTCCAGGTCAGCATCATCTTGAATAGCCTTTTTGGCCATAGAACGAGTAACTGCACATGAAGGATAGAGGTCTGGAATTTCCTCCTCTATAGATTCAGATTCTTGATCAATTAAAGGAGTGTCAGTTGCAATAGGGTATGGCACAACCTTATCCCTAGCAAGATCATTACCAAGGAGCAAATGAACACCTTTGAAAGGAAGAGAAGACCTAACACCAACAATAACAGGCCCAGAGACCAAGTCTGATTTGAGATGAACATTATGGAGAGGTACACTTGTAAAACCACATACTCCTTGAATAAGGACATTAGCCTGAGAAGCAATCCTCTGATTCTTTACCTTCTGTGTCTTGCCAATACTGCAAAAAGCAAGGTCACCTTATTTCTGAGTGTTATGCTCTCAAGAAAAAACAACAATGAGAAGAATCCAAGCCAACTGCTTTCACTAGGAGAGAATCTCTTGTATCAAAGGTCAGTTCACCTGATCTTCTACCGTCTGTGTCTGATTCTTTTATGGAGGGTTTTGAGCCATTCATCACTGATGGTTTTGTCTCACTTTCGCATGATTTTTCCTTATCTGCTCCTGTTCGAATTCTGAGGGATACTGGGTCTTCCCAATCTCTTATTCTTGCAGATATTCGCCTTTTTCGGACAAAACGTCTACTCACTGGATGGTTTCCCCTCAGAAGTGGCCTTGGAATCATTAGAAGTGTTATTAGAAGAAGTCTTGGACTGAGACTTGCTTTGAATTTTAGAAAAAGTGACAAAAGACAAAAGAAGACTTATGAGTCTTCTTTCTTTTAGTTCTCTCTCCCTCTCCAACCTTCTTTCTTCCAGTTCCAGTTGTTTTAGGCATAGCTGCACCTCAAGTCTTGTGCAGCTCTGTTGCAGGCACTTCCACATCTCTAATCAATTCTGCTGCTTCTTCCCCAAAGATATCTTTATCGATGACATGTTGAACCAAAATGTTGAATATTTCTTGTTTCTTCATTGATGATTTCACATCAGATAATCCAAGGGTTGAGGCTGTTTGCAGCAAGTACGTCTTCTTTGCCAGCACAATTGATTCCTGGGTTGGAGTTTTCAAAAAACTTTCAACATCAAAAGTCATGATTGCTGGTTTTTCAAATAGTCACAAGATTTAAAATGATAGTTCAGTTTTAATCTTTGGTGAATCCAATGGTTGATCCAATGAATGGTTTCTCGGTGGAACCTCCAATTTGTAATGACTTGAAAATCGCAACAAAGAAAACCAGCAGTGACAACTTAAACAAATTTATTCTTCACTGATTAGGTCCAAAAATTTCTAAAAATAATCCACAGTGTAATCTTAAAATAACACTCTAATGCCACTATGTAACTCTGTTGCCAAAACAAAAACTCTGCCTCCACTGACCAAAATCACAGCATTTATATAAACTAGCAACATTCTGGAAAGATCTACAGGATTCCTGGGTGATCCGGCCCCCTCCAGGCAAGAGGATGCCTGAAGCTTCTAGAAAGCTCTAGTCTATTTCATCACAAACAAGTGGTATTGCATCAGATCATGTTTTTCTACAGACATACCACCAGAGGGTGCCAAATGATGAACAAAATAAACAAATAGCTGACTAGTAAGGCAGCACAAATAGTATGTAACAAATTTCCATTTACAAATGATATTCAGATATAAAACACTCATACATAACACTACCTAGTAAAGTTATATTTGGTGCATGCTCACAAGGTTGCAATCCTGAGCGAACCCTTCGCTGTGGTGTAAAAACAAGATTCACCAGCTGGTCTTGCTCACGTCAAAAATAAAAGCTGCTCAAGGTGGCCCTCCCCGTGGTGGCTTTCTGATGTGTTCACGTGGATATGCAGTGTTTTTGTTGCAGAGGACGGGTGGACACCAGGCGCGAGACGCAGGAATAGGCTCAGAGGGTTTATTTCAAAAGAGAAAACAAAACAGGCACGATGGCCAACAAAAAACTCAGCCCAAAGGGTTGCAAAAATCAAACCAAGGAAAGCTTCACAGAGCTACAAACAAAAATACAAAACGAGAAAACAAAAGCCACTAGAAACTCTAGGGAGGAATACCAATAAACAAAAATAAATAAAGACGGCAATGGCACACGGCACATGCAAAAGTACAAAACAAGAGCTATGGCAAGGAATGCTAGGAACACGAGGCAAACGAATGGCAAAATGCTGTGGCTTGAAACGAGAGACTGTCTGCCAGCCAACTCCAGCCTCTCCCCAGATATAGCAGCAGGAATCACGAGACAACGAGGATCACCTGTAGACCGACAGGGAGAAACGAGATTGCTTAATTACATGGCACGCAAGACAAGAGAGGAAAACCAGCGCAGTAAAAACGAGACAATAAAAGCAGGTAATTGCTCATTAAGAAAATGAGTGTGTTGCAGCATATAAGAACCCAATAAGATACTATGAACAGGAAAGGTGCTAAACTAGTTAATAGTAAAGCACAGGAAAGAATGTAGCGAAAGCAGGAAGCATGCGGTTAAATCCCTATCTTAGTTAGTAATGTTAGTATGTGCCTATCTAATGGAAACACCCCCCGTGACTAATTAGTAAGTTGTTAGTAATAATTTAAAATAATTAACAAGCATGAAGGCTAGGAAACCCGGAAGGAAGAAACGTAAGAAAGAAGTTTGAAACAGTCAGCCACTCCCGAATGTAGTGCGAGAAATAAAACACAGAAACGACCACGCGGACACTGGAGAGGCGGAATGGCAGACCAGGACCTAGCGAGAAACAAAACATGGCAAAAGTAAAAACATGAACAATGAACATGAAAAGTGAATCCTGGCACAAGAAACGGTTAAAAACCCCCACAGTATCCTGGCAGAACGGCACAGGACACTGGAAACACAACAGTTTTTCTCTTGCATTTGTTTTTGGGGTTTGCGTGTTTTTGACTTTGCATCAGTTTCTATTTTTGCAGCGCGTTTGTCCAATTGGAGACGTTTTGGGCCATTGCAGCGCATCTGCCATCGTTAGCCACCATAATATTGGAATAGAACGTATTTTCCCTGTACAGTTAGAAGTGATACAAGACTTAACTCCAATATTCATAAGGACTTGTTTGGAGATATGCTTCCCTTTGAATCAGTTACCATAAAAACTATGAATAAAATAAAATGTTTGTTATCTGCTGTGTGTTATAGAGGCAGATTGAGTGATTAGGATGAAACTTCAATCATTTGTAAATGACAAAATGTTATAGTACATGATCACAATATGAATCTCCTTGAACGTTTTTGTGCGCTGGAAATAAATATCACCAATGGAACTATGTAAAAGTGCTAAAATATCTTATAGTAGGAAAAAATATGTGTGCGCGTGTGTAGATGTCAGTTTTGACCCCGCTCCGCTCCACTCACTAGCAAGTGAACGACAGTGGAATGGATGACCATGTGCCAAACACATCAATGTATTTGCATGGGAGCTCTCCATTGCAGCCGGTAAACATTCTAATCTGTCATAAATCAGAAATTAAATTCTGGAATGACCCTTTAAGTGACAGAAACTACTCACTTTGAAAGAAAATAATTGACACCTGGGTTACTCAACCACTTAGATGCAACTACTTTAACTCATAATCAGTGCTGTAAATATGTGCTGAAGTTTTACAAAATATTCATGATTTAATTAATTTAAACGTCTTGAAAATACCACAGCAGAACTTTAATATGTCCCCTCCTTTTTCCATATCCAGTTAGAACTGAAGGAAATTTTGATGGGCAAGTCATACTCTTTGTTGTACCAAACACAATCCAGTGCACTAGCACAATGATTAGGGCAGTGATTCTGTCTTGTGGATAACAAGCTAAATCACTGTGGTCATTAAAAGACTCATGGCAATTTATGAAAGAATGAAGGTATCAACCCCTCATTAAAGAAACTAGATCTTTACATCATGGCCACACAATCATCCCCTACCTTTGATTAGCTGCACAAGCCAATGCATTACCAGCCCACATCCAATCCATAATAAATTATGGCAAATGAGAATCGTGCTGTCAGTTAATCTACCTGGTTAAATAAAGGTAATACAAAATAGACATCAAAAGGCCAGGCAATTTCCCCCCTGTGATTGTTTTTTGCGTCAATGTGAGTGATTCTTCTCTCTGTCTCACCATTTTCCAGCTGGAATGCACCTTGATCGCCTTTTGGGGGTCTGGGGAATGATTTTACAGTCCTTTCCTCGCTGGCGCAAATGGATATTACTATCTGGTTTATTGACTCTCTCAGGAAAATGCATATTGCAATATTATATGATGGGGTGACAACCTTAAATGGCATCATTTAAAAATTAAGATCTATTGATTGATTGACTGACTGACTGTTAGAAATTTACTGTTTTAACAACTTGAGGAGAGTCGACTAAAATACTGAATAGCAGCAGCATAATACTGTACCTTTATTCCTTTCAAAATAGCTTCGACTACAGAAATGTACAGCCGTACATTCAATGTTGCAAAACCACAACAGATCCAACAGAGTCCTCAGGCATAAAGGTTTTGAGGCGGTTGTTGTCAAGACCATTGAAAGTTTTGATGCGGTGTTGGCAAGAATATTGAAAGGTGTGAGGTGACTGATGAAAAGACAGTCGAAAGGTTTGAGGCGGCTGTTGGCAAGACTGCCCTCTTACCTGTCTGGTCGACGTGTATTACTTTGATTTAGATTACTGACTTTATAATTATGTTGGTTTAAGCCTGGTTCCCCTTGGACAGTCTTAATGAGGATGTTGCCTCATGACACAAAGTAAGTTAAATTATAATAGATATCTGTCAAGACCGCATTTACAATGATGCCATGTAACTGTTACAACTGTGTTTGCGGTGGAGAAAACATTTCTAATTTTCAACATTTTTGCTTTATAACTGTTAACGGTAGAGTTGCTGCGATGCTTGTTCAAGAGCTTGATTGAGGTCATTATGCCAGGGTGTTGTCTTCTTTGGACAGACTATGGGTACGACAGTATATAAAATTCTGCAAAGTAATTCTCCCACTTTGTCCATAAACAGCACCTTCAACTGATCAACTAAGAAACTTTTTTTTTTTTTAGCTGTTTGGACAAAGGTCCCCACCGAAGTGGGCCTGGAGGAAACTGGAGGAAATGCAGCATCTGGTGTCATGGGATAGACTGCAGATAAATCTAAAGTAATAAATAATTACTAAATTAAATAGGATTATGGGGCCTAACAGAAACACTTTCACTGGGATTATTTAAAATGCTTCAATTAGAAGGTTGGGACTGGATAAATACAGTAGGATAAAACCTGGAACAGTGACCCCAGGGAACAAGCAGGCATTTGTGCTTGACATTAGGCCTTGCTTGGCTCGGGTGAGTCAGGCATTTTAATTCCTATTACAAGCCAAATTGCTCTAGATAATGGCAGTGCCCTGCCATGTTGTGGGAATATCATGTCTTTCCAAATGATCAGACCTCCCCCAAAAAATACACCAATTATGTGCACAGCCCACATTATTAGAGGGGCACCATTCTGACAGCCAACAATTTAGTGACGTCAATATGCTGTACCAGTTGCCACCTCACCAAGATTGCATGGGGCCAGAGGTAATCGCCAAGAGAGACAACAGTTTTTCTTCTTCACAAGCCAACTTTTAATTGCTTTTATTTATTTATTTATTTATTTGGTGATCTTCAACAGGACATTAGTGGTGCACCATAAATGGCAATTTTACAGAATTAGCTTTTGCAGGTTTCTTTATTTTCATCCGTGCTTCTAGCTCTGATGCCAGTAATACATTTATCCATTAGGGCTGCAAGATTAATTTACCTCGATGGTAATTTGCTAATTTCTCAACACAATTTTTGACATTTGGCAGGTGTTTGATTAGTACAGCATCAGGCCTTATTCATGGAAAAGAAAAGGAGCAAGATCACCTGTTTGCCCTGTGGTGGCAGTTATTCTTACTATGGTTAAAATAACTGCAATTCAAGGACTTGAGCAGCCCAATTAGCTATAGTCTTTGAGGTCCCAATTTTTATTTTTAGCTTATCAGAGCTCTTTTTGCCAACTACTCAGCAAATGCATTTATTCACAAGAGGCGGAGAGAACCTTTCGTGAAAAGGTCGGCAGTGATTACTGGGACCAGAGGCGGATTGTCCATTGGGGCGATTGGGCGACGCACTGTCACGAGAAAAAGATTTTTTTTTTTTTTTTTTTTTTTTTTTTTAAAGACCATATTTTTGGGAACCCTTCCTTCATTCGACAGTCGCACAGTGTAGAGAGACAGGAAGGTTGGGGAGAAGAATGGGGGAAGACATGCAGCAAACGACCCGAGCCGGACTCGAACCCAGGTCGCTGCGGGAAGGACACAGCCCCCATGGACTGATGAGCCACCGGGGCGCCCCAAAGATTTTTTTTTTTTCGGCTCTACCACTGTTCTACAGCTTGATCTGCCTATGAATTGTCCAATCAGGATAAACTAGCGTTTCCAATAGTCCCGCCCCTTTCGGGGCGATTTCACTCAGACTGAAAATTGCCCCAGAAGTTTCTCATTGACTCTCATGTAACGTCATTTTTTGGCAAGTACAAGGCCTTTCAATGCAATCTCAATGGGTTCCGGGGGGGCTTGCCCCAGCGTGCTTTCGTCATACGTGACAGCAGTGGTCGTGGGTATCCACCTAATTCCTGTTATGATGTGCGCCGCCATGAGAACCGAGACGGTCTACTACTTCCGGTCATTGCTCGCTGTACAGAAGAGAGATCGGCAGGCAGACTACGTTCAGGCTCCACTTGTTCCGTTTTTGGTTGTACCAACAGCTCAAAAAAGAAAAAAGTTTGTCTGGAAACAGAGTGCTTTATTCACAAGGTGATTAGAAAAGATTGCCCTTGCCCAGCACCTTACAGTCTACACTCGATGCCAGCGAGTAGGCGCTTGGAGTGGCTAGCCGCGCTGAGACTGAAGTATCCACCCAAGAGGATATACGTGTGCTCACACCATTTTGTAAAAAGCGCCCAACGGATGATCATCCCGATCCCACTGTATTATACATTATACAGTCCCCTGATACGTCTACTCAAAGATCCGTCCAACAAGTATCTTTTTTCGAAGTCCGACAAAAAGCAGTATTGTCAGACAGTGGTCAGTTTGGTTTTCCGGTGAAATAACCAGCGTTTGCCATGTAATTAGTGGCCATCTACAGTGACACACGATGATGCATATTGAAACCAACACATTTAGCTGTTATACAGGCTAACGTTAGCACTTTTGAACAAGTTGACATTGAGCAGTGGAGGGGCTTACTTGTAGCGTTAGTGAATATTGAAAAGTGCATAATCGTAATCCTGGCTTTTGTAAAAACCTCATCTTTAGCCGACTATTTTCTTGTGGCAAATATTTAGCTTGTCAGCTACAGCGGATGTGAAGGATTGGACTAAGATCTTTATTTCGTTCCGTGCATTGGTGATTTCCAGCATGCGAAGTGAAGCTTGGGGACTGTACTTTCGTGCTTTGAATAATGATTGTTACCCACAGCTGTGATATCATTCAGTAGTGGAGTGGGTGATGGCTGGGTTTTTACCCTTGTGTAAAACAAAGAAACTGCTCGCCAGACTATTTACTGAATCAAAAGCATTTTGATAGGCAGTTTGCTAGCTAAGCACTTCCTGCATATGAATTGCAACTTGCTGTCTCGTCACGCGTTTTTTTTTTTTTTTTTTTTTTAACTTTGGCTGTAGGAATGTGTGTAGCCACCCAAATAGATATCACGTCTTCATCAATAAGTGGAGTGATTAATTGTAGTGCTAAACCATTCTTTACTTTTGAAGGCTCCTGGCTGTGACTTTCTTCTCCATAGTTTATCATCTGCAACTCAAGTAGCTAGAGGAAAACTTTGTCATGTGCTCGCAGTGCTGCTCTCTAGAGGACATAACAGGCATTGCTATAAAGTAAATTGAGGCGATGATCTTGCCACCAACCTACCAGTATTTGTACCATCTCTACATTCAGTCTATGCATGTTACTTCCACAAAATGGGTATTTTGAATAATATGAATTAGTGGGAAAGTGGAGTAACAAAGGGAAATGACTAACTTGTAAAAGAAAATGGAACACACTGGACCCGCCGACCTTCTTTATCTGTCGGCTTAGGGGTGAATTGGAGGAAACTGGAACTCTAAGAGTTTAAATTTGTTAACCCTGTAAAGCCCGAACCATTAAGAACCATTCCGTGAGAAAATGGCACTTTTTGAAGAAGTTGAGGAGTTGACCCCCCTGGAATTGAATGAACTTAGCAGATAGGTAGATATGGTAGACTCACAGAAAAAGCCAAATTTTTAGGTCCGTATCTCAAGAAGTCTGCCGGTGGCGGCACCTGGAAGCCACTAAAGTGGCTCAGTTTTGTTTTGGAACTCTGTTTTCAGGAATATCAAGCATTCTTTGGTAGTATATACACTTTCAAGCTAGATGGAGCCAAAGTTGGAGGAAAACTCAAAACTGACCATTTCATAGCAGATTGTACCTATGTTTAGGTGGCATTATTTAGTTTACGCATCAAGATAGAGATCTGAAATTCTCTGGATACATAGTCCCTTTGGGGTACATTACAGAATTAGTAAAATTTCAACAGTAGTATTTTCAGTGTAGATGATTTTAAACAGCAAAAGTCAGAAAAATTTGCCTCCCGGGGGGCACTGTAGTCTGGATGCAAGTACTGGCCATCCCCAGCAATGTACCGAAGAAATTTTTTTAATCGTGATACACACAGCTAGTTTTCTCAGAAAGTGAAGATATATGTGTGAAAAGACAGAACTTTGATATATGTCTAGGAATAATTAATATTAGGTCGGTAAAACATTTGCTCTTTAGACCACCAACTTTGGTCAGATAGCCATCCACCCAGCATAGTACCAAGCTAAACTCTTCATTTTCAGAGAAAACTAGCTGTGGGCATCACAATTCAAAAACAATTTCTTTGGTACATTTCTGGGGATGGCCAATACTTGCATCCAGCGTACAGCGCCCTCTCGAGGTGAATTTTTCTGATTTTTGATGTTAAAAATCATCTACAGTGAAAATACTACCATTGAAATTTTACTAATGCTGTAATGGACCCCAAAGGGACTATGTAACCAGAGAGTTTCAGCTCTCGATCTTGCAGGGTAAACAAAATAATGCCACCTAAACATAGGTACATAGGTACAATCTGCTATGAAATGGTCCATTTTGAGTTTTCCTCCAACTTTGGCTCCGTCTAGCTTGACAGCATAGATACTACCAAAGAAATTCTTGGTATTCCTGAAAATAGAGTTCCAAAAGCACAACAAACAGCATTTACCCTCACAGTACAAATCTGGGTTACAGAGAAAATATACCGCAAACATGCACCAAAAATGAATTTTGACCATCTTTCTGGCTGTCCATTGCACAAACACAGCAAGATACTAAGGTACTATTCATTAAAACGATAGTCTTGTTGTGTGTAAACACATAATAAAGCATTCTAGTTTGGTATATGTCTGGGGTATTATTTTATTCCCATTCCCATTTTCAATTTTTATTGTTATTTCTCAATTAATTCTGGCTCGATAACGTACCTACCCAGCTTGGCGCTGATGTGGTGCTGAAGTCTAACTGGACTTGAAGTGTCACAGATCATGATAAAAGTATAACATATTTGGTACTGTGTACCCTTAAGTCATGATAGTTGATGTTGAATGTGGTGTCAATAGCAAAACTGAGCCACTTAAGTGGCTTCCAGGTGGCGCTATCGGCAGGCGAAGTGATATACAGACCTAAAAATTCAGCTTTGTCTGTGAGACACCCATATCTACCTATGTGCCAAGTTTCATTCAATTCCAGGGGGGTCAACTGCGCACCGAATGTCAATCTCTCGTGGAATGGCTCTTAAATAATTACCAGAAATTCTAAATTTTTGAAATGGAAGTATTTATTCGACCTATAAACAAAATGAAAAAAAAAAATCTTGAAAAAATAATTTGCATATGTGAAATTCATTTTGTATCATATTTAATATTTTTATACTGTGAGGTCAGGTTTTGTCAAGACCAACGCAGATTGTGGCATATGCGCCCGCCTGTGTGTTGATGGTATGGCAAATTTTTGACTTATCAGTATAGAATGAGTTGGATTGTGCATTTTAGGGTGAATTCTTATGATATGAATGATAGTTTTGACAGTGTATCTGTAGTGCAGGTTCTGGGTTCAATTGAAATGACAAATAAGGTCGTTTGGATATTTCTATAGCAGGAGAGGCCCGCTTTAAAAAAGCGTGGGTTGGTCTATTGCTATTGCAAAAGAGCACCACTTGACAATGGCTGGTTGGTCTATTTCTATAGCAAAAGACCACCGCTTTACAATGAGTGGTTGGTCTATTTCTGAGTTATTGGGTGGAAAGGAAAAACAAGATGGCAGCCATGGCAGCCATAGTGAATATCGAGTCACGCCAGTCATTGAAAGGAACCTTCCCCTACCCGCACTCAACACACCACCAGAAGATGAGATCGATCGGCGAAGGCATTTTCAAGTTATTGGGCGGAAACGAAAACAAGATGGCAGCCATGGTGGCCATATTGAATTTCCAGTTGCGCCAATCATCGAAAGGAACTTTCCTCTACCCGCACTCAACACACCACCAGAAGATGAGATCGATTGGCGAAGGCGTTTTCAAGTTATTGGGCGGAAACGAAAAAGATGGCAGCGGTGGCGGCCATATTGAATTTCCAGTCGTGCCGGTCATCTAAAAGCACCTTCCCCTACCCGCTCCCAACACACCACCAGAAGATGAGCTAGATCATGAAAGGCATTGTTGAGTTATTGAGCACGGACAGCCGGACGGACGGATGGAGTGTCGACATAATGCCCCCTTCTGGTCTCACTGTAATGAAATGGCAACTTTGGGGAATACAGTAACATCATCACACATGAATAAAATTGGGCTTGTTGAATCCACAAGAGTCTCAGTTTTCTAGTCATACCCAACTTGCAAAATTCCAAGACTGTTTAGGGATGCCAGTATGCAAAAATATTCAAATAAAATGGGCAAAAATAGCACATTGATATTGCAAACAAAAG
This sequence comes from Gymnothorax javanicus, assembly GCA_029692085.1. Classification (NCBI taxonomy): domain Eukaryota; kingdom Metazoa; phylum Chordata; class Actinopteri; order Anguilliformes; family Muraenidae; genus Gymnothorax; species Gymnothorax javanicus. Next base: position 53,959,440 of record CM056202.1, read on the forward strand.
AACGGAATGTTTTTTTGCTACAAAACTGCTTGGGATATTTATAAAAAGAGCATGTCTGTAAGGGTGAGGCTCTTTGGTAGAGGTAAATATTTTCATTTACATATCTTGTGATCAGAGGTCAAAGGACCCATGTGAAAATAGCCATGACAGTTTTTCCTTTGTCAAAATTTATCCTAAATTTGGAGCATGACTTCACCCCCTTCCCTACAAGCATGCCATGGGTGTTACCAGGATAAATGGCCTTAGGTCCTCCAGTTTCAAAGCAACCTGTCCTCCAACCATACGCCCAAATAGGTTGTTTACCCTGATTTACGACCCATAGGAGTGTTTCCTAAAATAGCGCCCCAACTGGCAGCAGGAAAGTACAGTTAGAGTTACAGTTTGAGTTAAAGTGTCAGTCAGAATTACACTTAAAATTAGGGTTAGGGTTGGGGTTAGGGTAAGGTTTAGGATAGAGATTTCCTGACGGCGATGCTGATCATGGAAACCAGATTGTAGTTATTTAAATCAGTGTTTCCCAACCCTGTTCCTGGAGTACCCCTGCCCTGCATGTTTCAGATGTCTCCTTGATTTAACACACCCAGATCAGGTCATTAGGTACTCCACTAATGAGCTGATCAGCTGTGAAATGTAAAGCACTCTCCACCTGACAGTCGCTATTATATAAAAGATGACAGAGATAGCAAAAAAAAGAAGAGAAAACACATGCCAATTATTCCATGCAAGGTATATTATTTATTTATTTATTTATTTAGTCAACAATGGATGTTGGACAAGATCTGCAGAACTTTAAGATTTCATGCACTCATATTTAAGGCATAAATGATGAAAAATTGATAAAATCCATGACCTTATAACTGGATCAGTACAGTGTATGCTGGCAAACTGCGGGATGGTTTAACCTGGCAAGGAAAATAAATATGTTCTCCATATCTTACATCTGGAAGCAAAGCAGCACACACAAAGTCTAGTGACTGAGAAAGAGGAAAGAAGCCCAGACAAAGTCATATTGTTCTCACATTCTTTTCTGAAAAAGGTCAAGTAACATGCTTGCAGTTGTTTTTCAAAGGCATATGTATCTTGAATATCATCCAGACTTTTTTAAGTATTGTTAAATGTCAAACTGCCACTGCAAAAGAATGGACATTTGTTTGGAAGATTCCAGCTTGTAAGTTTAAGTATGAATTAATAACTTATCCAGCATTTGTTGAATTTAAGAAGGGTGAGGGTTGCCTTGACACATTGTCAGTAACTGTCACTTGCAATTCATGCACAAGCTATAGTATTCTCCCTTGATTTTGCATTTCAGTCATATTTAATTTTATTGAGCTCAGTTCAGGAAATTTTGTGCACATATTCGCCATAGAAAACAAGTGTAGTTCATCTCAATGCTCCATATTTGTGTCTTTACCCTATTTTTACATGAATTATGCTCATTTAGAACATGAACGTAAATGGTAAACATTTAATGCATATTAAAATGCATTATAAACCCTACCATTTTACTGTCTTAAAGCAGTAAAATTATGGTGCAAGCTCGAGTCAGCATCAAAGGTTTGCATCAGGAGCTGCCAGCAACCATGTTTATCTGAATGCTCACTGAATTCTAAAAATGTTAGCCTGCCCTAAACATTAGCAGTCTAATACACTATTTTTATTGTGCAGGCTATAAATTTGGTAACAGAGCACTGATTCTGAATGCGTTGCAGTGGCTCAAAAAGCAGCCTAAAATACTATAATGGATCAGGTTGGGAAAAGGTTGCAGACTCACACTTTACCTTCTCAAAGGATGCTACAGCTAATTATACAAGACCCACTGAGGACTTCTAGCTGCAGTTGCTACTGCATGACTGATGATTTGCCAAGATGTGCGATTATTTTATATACATTTTCAAATTAAATTACAGCTGTAGCATTTTTTTCTAAAGTAATAACACACCTGCTCAACACCCCTCAATCCCTCTGGCCTGATTTTTATGGCTTTTTTTTTTTTTTTCAAATTGCCAATTTTTTAACTCAATGCAAGAGTGCCAAGCATTACTGCTGCTTAAATTGGACATATGTAAAAATGCAATAGTTGAAAATGTGCATGCACAAAATGGTTGCATCTCGGCAAATAAATTGGTTAGTACTATTTTAAAACCTTTGAAACATTTTATTTTTTTTATTTTTTTTTTTTTTTTGAATAGTGCACTGAAAAGAATGCAAACCATACTTTGGTATTAAATTCTCCATTCCCAGCTTTGGGGTTTTGTGAATCTCCTTTAAGATCTGCTCCTCTGTAAAGGCCCATTCACACCGGGACGGAGCGTAAAAGCGGCACAGATTTGCGGAATATTCGCAGCACAAAAATTCCGCGTTAAACAATTCACACCGAACTCGGTGTGAAATTTCGCGTTCTTGTGTTCCAATTGCGCACAGCGGAAAAACAAATTTGCGAGTTATAATTTAACCTAAATGAACCATGATGGCAGCTACAGCGACAATGACATTGTTTGTATGTATCTGAACCATAGCGTTAGCCTCGCTGTCTACTTTTGCACTGACGTAGCCAACAAATGTTTTCCTTATTGATGTCCGATCTGGGGCTGTTTCAATAAACTTAAGTTGTCAAACCCAGACGAAGCTGCGTCATAATTTGCACCTCAGCGACGCACAGCTTCGTGATTTGGTGCACAAATATTCAAAATATGAAAACGTTAATCGAAAAAGATTAAACCAACCATGATTAGCTAGATCTCTAACTACTATGAAATAATAAACTAACTGCGCACATAGCTATAAGATGTCACTTTAAATTTCAGTGTTAACTGAATACAAGCTATCTAGCTAATCAAAAGGATTGAATGCTGTGACATCGATAACAACAAATCATTTCATTGGCTCAAAGTACAATTTCGCAGGCGGATTTCGCAGAAGCTTAAGTCCCTGCGGATGTTTTTTCTGCCGCACGGAAATTCCGCCTTGGTGTGCAAGCTTACATTAGAACCCATTAAAATAGCTCCTATAAAAATACTCGCTTGGTGTGAATGGGCCTTTATTCCTCTGTTTTTTTGAAAATTCAAAACACCTTTAATATTTGGGTCACAAAAGAATCAGTATAGTATGCTAGGTTTATGGCACACCCTATGTGTGATGTTCCTGTGACATCATGTAGTAGCTAACGAGACATTATTGTTATATTTGGTCTTATACACTGTATATTACCTATGAAGAGTAGAATGAGGTATCCAATATGAACTGGCATGGTACGCAGTATGTAAGAAACAAGAAAATAGTTTTGAGCACAGCCATGAACACGCTGCATGCACTTTTATAAACCTGTTTGACCCCTTTGTGCAGATATGTCTGCCAGCGGACATGGAGCTGCAAATTTATGCATGCAAAAAAGACTTCCAAAACCAGCCTGAAGTGTTCAGTTACATTTACGGGATTTACATAAGGTATGGACATAGTCAATGGGAATTATTCCAAATGAAACAGGACTGAAAGGTTCCTTCTACCGGATACATCTGTCTCTGGAAGAGGGATTCAATGAAGAAATACTGCTACTGCTACTGTGATTGCATTTTGCTCAATGTGGCTTTTTGTTTTGGAATTTATACCGTATTCAACAAAATCAAATACCGATGTTTTGGCTTGTTTATTATGCTAACAGCACAAGGACTTCGGTAGACCCCCTGGTATGTTCATTGCACCATTCTATTCAATCTCGGGTGGAATATCGCCTGATTTTTCCAGATAGTGGAATGTATGTTCTGTTATAATATATATGTCAGATATTACTGAGTTAGTGAGTTATACTAGTTACTAATTCCTAAGGTGTGGAAAGTGCTTATATAAGGTTGCGTGCTCAGAAGTGGGAACTGCTGGCTTTTCAAAGCAAGTGTTTAAGTACTTTTCTGAGGACCCAATCAATGTCTTTCAATTACTGGGGAAAGTTTATACTGTCTGGAATTGGATAAAAATGTATCAATCAATAGGTAATTACTGCAAAAAGTTTCACCTGGGCGTGAACTATAACCAAGGCACGACGGGGGGGCAAAGGGGACTGCTATCCCTGGGCATCAGACTAGGGGGGGCATGAAACTGACCCCCTGATTTTAAAATAATCTGCTGGAAAATTCATCATAATAAATATCTGTGAAGGTTTAACATAGTATTTCTCAGTTACATAAAAGCTTTATATATTCTATTTTGCTAATTTTCCTTGACAAATGACATAGTGGTAAAAATAGATTAACTACCCCCCCCATGCAAGTGGTTTGGTCCGTCTTTAGCGCCGCAACACAAGACTGATGATGTGAGCTACCACACACACTCGCTCGCCTGAGATCCCTTGTTGCGTATCTTTCTGACTTTGCCCGTAACGGTGGCTGGAGGCGAGCGCACTTTCAATAAACTTAAAAACTGGCCAAGAGAATTGATTTCGATGATATTATACATGACTTTGCAACTAGAAAAGTGCGGCGCCTTTCATTTGTCAAATCAATAGGCTATGTGTAGCCCACTTTATGTTTTTTTTGTTTTTGTTTTAATTGGCCTGTCAAAACATTTACCTAAGTATGTATGTAACAATATTCATGATTTTATCAGTCGTGATCCTTGAGAATACATATTTTCAAATAGGCCTCTGAGACATTTATCCAGTGGCGGGCGGTGGACAGAGAATAAGGAGGGCGATAAACATGTCTTTAAACTGCTTATTAGTCTTGATCTGTTTTCAGTCAATTTCCCTGGTAAAAGACACTTGAACACTCCCCTCTCAGGTGTAGCTAATTGTCTTCGTTAACACAAGAAATCAAACGCACCAGCTGAACGCAAAAAAGAGCGCATTTAAATCTTTTTCAATTAAACAATCATTACGCACAGGTTTGACGACTTGCTTAGGATGTGACAAAATTTAACGAGAAAATCCACAGTGGTTTTTCGTGAAGAGTTGCCTATTAAGGCATGCGAATTAAACATTTTATAGAATTTATTATTCACTCACCTAAACATTTCATTACAAGGGAAACTAACATGTTGACCAAGAACAATGATTGAAATCGGGTCACTAATCTCATCCGTTTCAAGGGATGTTTTCTGCCCCCTCGGTTTTCTGTCCACCATCCACCACTGCATTTATCTGTGAATTCATGCATCTGTTTGAGAAAAGTACCCTACATTATTTATTTTACATGCAATCCTTGAAACATGATATGATTTATCTAAACAACACTAAACAAGTGTCACATAAAGTGTCCTGTCAGAGTGTTTTTTTCATCATTCTATTTTTCATTCTGTTACTGTAGCCTTTTAATTAACTCTATAGCCTACTTTGGGGGGGGCATTGCGAGACCATTTTATCCCCGGGCATTGGCTAGGCTGACGGCGGCGCTGACTATAACTGTAGGCATATAAGCCTGAGCCAACATTAGAGAGAGGGGATATCAATGAGGCATAGTATGTGGTTGTGAGGAACAACTGAATTCGTTGTGGGGTGAATCTACACATGATTCAATGGTAGAAAATCACGCATTTCTAATATCTGATGACTATAATTGATTGTAGAATCAAATAGTACCAATACTATGTTGAATTTTTGCTTCAGAAAACTGATTTGCAACAAAGGTCAACAATTTTTTTCTGTCACTAGAGATCATTTTTATTAGCTGCTGGATTGATACTACAGGCAAGTATTTTGGCAGTTTGCACATCAGGCTTGGCTGAGGAGTTAAATTCATGCAATTCCTGGGAAGCAGGGATGGGACTTATCTCGTCAATATTCTAAACCATGTTCAAGCTTGCTCGTGAATATTCAATAACTGATCCGGGTATGTCATCTAGTGAAAGAATTCTGTAACTGCCTGCATAAATAGAGCAGCTCCATGTCTGTTGGCGTCTACATCTGCGCAGAGGAGTTAAACTGGCGTTGATAACTTTTAGCACAAGGCTCCTCGATTTTATGCCGATCTGGATTTCCGCAGTGCATTTGAAGTCTTAGCTTAAAATATCACACAATCACCTGAGGAAAAATGTTTTCCTCAGATTGTCATTGTTCAGCACAGTGATGTCTAACATCTCTTTTATCCAAGTGATCTGTGGAAAACAGCTCATAGGATCAATTCCCCATTCAAATTAGCATTAGAACAGGCTGCCCATGAAGCACAGCAAATTTTGAGCAGACAATCAACCAGAGGTTACAGTGGATGAGCCCGTGTGCATCACTGAATGTTTACTCTCCAAGCCCTGTGAAGAGTGATGCAGATGATGTATTGATATTTTCTCATCAAAGGGCAGCAACTAACAACATGCTGTCCAGAACTGACTCCTTTTGGGAGTAGTCTAAAGTAGAGGTTAAACATGTACTGTCTCTTATGAGAGGCACAGTGGGGGGCAATTACTGGCAACGTGCAAAATCAGATCATGATCCTGGTTTGAGGATAAAAACTGAATTTATTTGCACCATGAAACGTACAGCTAGACTGATTATGAATTCACCATTGCTGGTAAATGGAAAGAGCAAATGGATTATACTGCATAAATCGAGATTATACTTCGAAACTCAACCAAATCGACAATTCTATCTAACCACTGGCCATAAGGTTGGAAGGAATACAACAAGTGGCACTGCCAAAGCTGCAGCAGCCTTTTCCCCGCATTCATATTCTGACAAAAATCCTCCATGACCTAAATAACAAGATTGTGTATCACATAATGGTGAGCACTTACACAACTTGTGACCTCATATTCCACAATCAGTGGGAGGGAGGATAAGGGGTGCCAGATTTTGAGGAAGTATATACACTACAAGGCTCGGTCATTTACTTAAGATGCTCAGCAGCAATTTCAGAGCAGTCAGACAGCTTACCAAGTTATCTATACTCTGTGACCTGGAAAGACACAAGGTCTCACAAGTGAAACAACTGTTGCCCAGTTTCCTTAGGATAAAAAACCCAGTGTTAAACTTCATGAGCATCCTGCCAGTTTTGGCAGAAACTCCAACTGGCCCAACCAGCATGACCTCTGGAAATGGGCTGGTGTTTCTGTTAAATGGAAGGGAGTCAACTCTGAGACTGTCAACATGTCTAGGTGTGATCAGGTTCCTGACAGACTTGGTGAGGGCGATAATGACATGGAAGTTATGCATGTGCTCTGTCAAAGGAGCACTAGCCTACCTCTTAGGGCTTAAATAGGTGTTATATTGAAACAACATCTGCCCGTCTCCATGCATGTTTTTTTCTGTGGCACCACCTCCAAATAGATCAGGCCCTTATCCTTCCCCTTGCAAGCAAGTATTTTCCTCTCTGTGATCGGCTTGCGATGCTGCTAATAAGATTTTTCAGGTGGCTATTTTATTCTATGGGCTCTGACTTAATCGCACGAACCTAGCCTGAAATGGAGACTTGTGTTCCCAGTGCGTCAAACTGAGAGTCCATGCGCCATTCACATGTACTCAAAGAGCACAACAATATAAACAAACTGCTTTGTTTGTAGAATTTTTGGTATAATTATCCGCTAACTATTCAACAGTCGTTTTCAAAGTTGTTTTCTGACTGAGAATCCTTGCGCCACTTTGCATAAGCACTAAGACAAGCAGCAGTACAAATGCTAAATTGGGGTGCATGACATATTTTCTTGTCTCACTTTTAATATCAGCAATTAAATAGTGGGAAATATGGCAATTGATGCCGTGTAGTGGCTAGGATGATGTGCTCTCTCGTGGGAGACCCGGGTTCAAACCTCGGGTTGGCATGCACCCAGTTTAGGCTGTAGAAGTATGATTATTACATAAATAATTGCTGGGGTGTTTGTTCTTTTAACTTTTTACCATTTTTAACCTTATCATTGTATTTGTAAATTTGTTTATTTGCTTGTTTTTTTTTTTATACGTAATATAAATAAATCTGCTCCAGCGGAGTCAAACTTCATTTCCTTTGTGTGTATTTTCTTTGAATGTAAAAATGTATATAGAACTGGCAGAAATATATTTTTTTTAAATATAAAAATTTTAAAATGGTTGTATTTGGATGGAATGTATGCCAGTAGTGACATATAAGTGAAATTAAATTAGTTTTACAGTTTGGTACCTGAGAAATCTGAAATGGCACACAGTGTGCAAAAAGGTCCCCAAAGTGCCAATTTGTAGAAGCCATCTTAACATTCCTCTCTATTTTTGCTCTGATTTACTTGATTAGAATAAACTTTGGCATAGATAATTATGAGATTCTGTGCTCTAATTTTTAAGAGGTTTCAGACTGCATCTAAATAATTTCAAAAGGGATAAAAGTTAAAGTTAGCTACGTGATTGACATTCTGGACACACAAGCATGCACACACTGATGTGACGTCACGCATGCCAGCGAGTACAAAGTGGAACTTGGCCTCGGGCAATATGAAACCGATCCATGGGAGGCAAAATATATGGAATAAAAAAGCTTATTATAACCAAATCGCTGAACAGATTTTCGTGTATTTGGTATCAAATGACAGGAAAAATATCCGGAAACATAAAAAGTATTGTCTTTTATGGGTTTAAAATTAATGTCGGTGCCACTTTAAAACTACAGCAATGGGTCTTCTTAGTTCCAAACGCTTACAGAGTGTTGTTAAAAGATGAGGTGATGCAACACAGTGGCAAACATGCACCTGTTCTTAAATGTGTTGCTGGCATCAAATTCAAAATGAGAGCATATTTTCAAAAAACAGTAAAATTTAAACATCTGGGCCCGTATTCACAAAGCATCTTAGCGCTAAAAGTGGGTCCTAACTGTCGGATTTAGGAGAAACTCCTAAAAAAAATGGGCGTGTCAGTCATAAATTTAGGACTCCTAATTATTTTTACTAAGTGTGATTCACAAAGCATTTTAGGCCTAAAAGTAGCTCCTAAGTCTGGGAGAGCTTAAAAGTAGTCAAGAGGACTCCTAACTCGCTAAAACCTATTCGCAAAGAACCGGAAAATGGCTGTTGCTGTTGAAAGACAGAATGACTTGGAAATTCTGAATGATGTGCAGTTGTTGAAAAGATATTGGATCGACCGTGAAGGGATTTTACTTGTTGTTGACTTGGTGAGGGAGAGAATTACATCTCCAACCATGAGACACAACCCAATAAGCCCCGAAATAAAATGTTTGACAACACTTCGTTACTTAGCCACCAGAAAAATGCAACTTTGCAACCCGGACAATTTAGGGATTTCACAATCATCTGTCAGTCGCTCAATTCAACAAACAATCAATGCGCTCTGTGAACCCCATATCATCCGACAGTTTATCCGGTTTCCAATGGACATTCGCCAGCAACACAGAATCAAACTTGAATTGATGCACATCTCAGGTATGCCCGGTATCATCGGTGCTATTGACGAGATCCACATTCGAATTATTTCTCTGACCCAAGATGAAGAGGTATTTATAAATAGAAAAAAATTTCATTCCATCAACACCCAGATAGTATTTGATGCCGAATACAATATTTTGGACATTGTTGTGAAATGGCCAGGATCCACGCACGACTCACATTTTAATGGAAAGCAGCTTATGGCAATTATTTGACAGGCATTATGTGCCTGCAAGATGCCACTTGCTCGGGGACAGTGGCTTTGGTGCTGTACCTCCTGCTATGCATGAATTATTTTATTAGGCTATTAAGCGAGGGTTACATTTAATAGATCATCATAATAATAGCTACCAGCCTATGTCATATTTTGTATGCATATTGAAATTGTAGGCTATAAATTACAAACCAAGCTTAGTATGCTTTCCTGTTTGAACGATAGCCCGTTTATAGGCTGCAATCTCGGACCTCCCCTGCGATTGCAGCCCATACCTCCGCTTCTCGCAGTCGTCTGCCGCCCGAGACACCGGGGAAAGCAGCATTGATCTGTAGGCTGATATTATCCCACGCATCCCGCTTGGATTTGCTTTTCACCCCCGAGCCAAATTTCCCTTTGATTAGGCTGCATGCTTTCACTCCAGCACCAACTGGGCCAGCAGCAGTAACTGGTCGTGGCTCCAGTTGGGCTTTCGCGTCCTTTTTGAACTTTTATCCATCACAGTTTAGGGCAAACAAACTTGAACAGCCCGACATTTAAATGATCGCAACATATTCTCATTGGGTAATAAGTTGCTAATTATTGGGGCAAATGACACATTTTATTACTGACTCGTTTTATGCTATTGGCGTTTTTACAACTATCTCTTTCCTAAGTATGTTTATTTGCCTAGAGCGTGATATGTAGGGACTGCGTATAGTGCTTTTCTAGAGTGCTCAACATGTTATTTTATGGGTCAAACCAGCTGCTTGGACTATTTTCTAATTTTTTCCTCCATGGGTTGTATGTGGGATATTTTTTCAACGGGCCGCCCTGTCACCAAACAACCAATCACCGTGCTCATTGTCCCAACACTCGTGCATGAGAATTGACGTCATGCATTGCAACAGAGATTTACTCCCACCTATCTCAGAGCTACTCCTAGTCTAGGAGTTACCAGTTCTCTTAACTAAAAGTTGCTCTCAGCGGCTTTGTGAATAACTTTTAAGATTTTACTCCTACATAAAATGTTTTAGCGCGACTTAGGAGTACTCCTAGCGGTAAGATAAGATGCTTTGCGAATACGGGCCCTGATTTGTTGTTTTTGTACTATTTTCAATTAAATATAGAGTTTAAATGATTTGCAAATCATTGCAGTCTGTTTTTATTTGCATTTTATGCATCCTCCCAACATTTTTGGAAATGGGGTTGTAGATAACAACAGCTTGTTGAGCCAATGTAATACACTGCAATTCATAGAAAACCAGCATTATTTGACCAAATCTGACCCAGGCATAAATGATGTCAACAGAAACTATGAAAATACATGAAAATCAACGCATACCATCAAACTATACTGTTTGTTTTACATGAACATTTATTCTATTTTGAGGGGAAACAAAGGGAATCACTCCAAAATAAGAATGAGATTAGAATTTCAACTGTTATAACTCTTAAGTGGGGCAAAAATCATCCAACAGAACAGAATGGTAATTTTTTGCCCCTTTTTGTAATTATTTTATGTTGATATATTATTTTTCTTATTTATTGAACTTCCTGGAAGAGCAGCGTTGGAAAAGCAAGGTTAGTGCAGAGCATGGTCCTCAATTCTACAAACATCTTCCCATTGAGGACCTGTTTCTTGCATGAAAAGCAGGGTGCTGCGGAAGAAGCAGATTTTTGAATGAGCTGCCCATAGTTGCATGATAAAGCATAACGGTGTGCATACAGTCTGTTCCACTCCTAAAGGAGAGTCCTTCCTCCCCCCCATCTGCCCATCAGTGATAACTGATGCACTTTTTTTTTTTTTTTTTTTTCCAACAGAAAATCACACCAAAGCAAAAAGGGAGAAAACAAATCTCTCAATATGTCCAATGTGGCACCAAGGCTTACTCACCTAGCACAATGTAATCTGTAGTCTGGAAAGTGAGGTTTTGTTACAAATGTGTGTGATGCTCCTTCATGCAAGTGCTGTCTGACCCCAGCCCTCAGCCTCCTGTGTTCCAGGTGCAAACATCATCCATTTTGTGGCAGAGACTCATACATCACTGTTCCGCAGGAGCGGGTGGCTCCGTTGGCAACACAAATGCAGCATTGCCGAGGCTCCAACACCTCCTTGTGATGAATGGGGATTTCTCACGCGATAAGCATCTTCAAAAAGATGATGACAGAGCAACTGTCATCCTGTGGATAAACCATGGCAAAACAACCTACTATCACAACAGTCGTTTCTGCTACTGCACACAAAATGCAACAAGCATTTTTCTAGAATTTAATTCGGCACATACTGCTTGTTCACATGGTAATAGTCTTACATGAAAATGCACTGCTGGACAAAAAAAATGAAGACACAACTCGCCCTGAGGCCAATTAAATTGTTCGACTGAAGAAAAACCTTGAATCTATTGCATGCGATATCATTCCAGATCATCCCGTACTTTGAACAGTTTGGGGATCGCCAGTACCTGCTTCAGCATGGCAACATCCTAATACGCAGAGCCAAGTCCACTTTGTGGAGAACATGTTGAAGAATTTAATTACACGGCTGCACAGATCCCTTACCTCAGCCCCATGAAACACCACAGCGATAAGCTAGAAAGTTGACTTCAATCAATCCCACACTGACTTCACAATTGCTTCTCTGGCTGGAATGAATTCTGTTAATATCGAAATATCACAAAATCAAGAAACTGTACAGGGTGGGGAAGCAAAATTTGCAAAATAAATCACCATCCATAGATTGTATATTATTCTCAACTGGCATGTTTATTGAAAAAAAGAGATTAGACTCAGATTACAACTTATAGTCTTTGCTTTTTCAAATAACAGGTGCACACAATTCAGGGGAGTGGTTGTGGGATTGTTTGTACTTTAAATGTCAGTGCAAGTTTTGCTTCCCCACCCTGTATTTGAAACAGAAAGGCAGTAATTACTGTATTCGAAGCAGGTTGAAATGGCATGTTTCGATCTTCTCCTATCTTACTCACAATTATCAATGATGAAGTCACATCAATAATTAAGAAGTAATTAAATGTAAGACATACATATTATAGACACTGAATAAATAATTGAATACAATTTTATCGCAGAGCATCCTTATCTGTGATAGTACAGATAATCAATGAGTCAGAAAATGAGAACCCATAGTAAACCACAGCAGAAGAAACAGTTTTGAAGCTATTTTCAGTCCAAAAGTTGTTCATCATGCCTGTATTTCTAACATGGTAATAATGAATATCATGAATTAACAATAACAACTGACATGGTATCTTTCATGTTTTTTTTTTTTCCCACCATACCCAATGCAATAGTAATCAATTGAGTATGAGAAGCCTTTCAAAATAGGAAGAAAATTATTTCTGCTATCTTCTGGGTGTTGATAAGACTGAAAATCAGTGGAAATGTTTTTAAAATTCCAATGTGATCATTATTTTTTCCATGGAGCATAGCAACTGCTGTGTTGGTTTACGCATTGCAAACTGCAGTTGCATGCTCACTCAGTTACTCAGTTAGTCACTGACTTACTCACTCATTGACTCAGTTTGGTCGGGATACTTGGCCTGCAAGCACATTCCATGCAATTCCTGTTTTTATTAACATGTAAGCTAGCTGCTGATTAGCTGTCCTGACATCAACCAATAGATGCAGAAGCGATGAAAATGTTCTTGTTCATGAGGCCTTTGAATCGCTGAAGTTAACCGCTGCATCAGGTTGGATTAAGAAAAAAAATGTTTGGCAGAAATTGTACTTCTTACTATGAAAAAAAAAAAAAAAACATGATTATATTTACCGTGCAATAAAACAGTCGGCTCTCCTTTTGTATTGACTCAGATGAAAAGAAAAGAAAAATTGGCAATAGACAGATAATGTTTACAAACAGGGCTGACTAAAAGCCATTGTGTGATAGAAAGTAGAGATTGTATTGCCATAGACTTCTTTACCAGCTCAGTAGCCTGCTACAGGCATGACATGCACAGTTTTATTACCTTTTTCAGAAAGTAATTTTCAGGTGTTAATTTCCTATACAGCAGCACATTACTGGTTGGATTCTAAGTTGATAGACAAGAATATTTCTGTTGGCAACAAAAATGTCTCATGACTCCAAATCTCATTACTTTTTTATGTGTGAACTGAAAAAAATGGGTTTATGGGTGTGTAATAATATCTACTATTTTAAGACTCTCCTGACTGCTCCAATGTGCTCAAGGACATTGAGTGACCGCTTTCACCAGTGCTAAAATGCAGCATTTTACAGGGCCAATGACTGAGAAGGTGAAAATGCCAATTAAGATGCCCAAGGATAGACCACTGGCTTTACTCAGACTGTTTTACAGACAAATTCATTTGTTTCTTCCAAGATTTGTCACAAAATTGTTTTCTCTGCACTCTCTTTTACACCCTACAATTAAATTTAATGGGGGATTAAGCACACTTTTCCACATTAGCTTTTGATATTCTCAGTCATCAACCTGCCTAAGCTTAAGAAAAACAAATAAATTTCACAAAAATTGTGCCAGGGAAAGCTGTAGATGCCATTAAAAAAAACTAACAAAAAACCTGCAAAATGTTGTATAAACATAGTTTAATTCATTGAATTTTAAAAAAATGAGTAAATAGAGGCAAGGCAGTATGAAAGCCTTTTTTTTTTTTTTTTTGCTGTACTGTTGTCATCAGTGGCTGTGACCAGGTATGCCTGGAGGTCAAAAAAGCATGTATTCCAGTTGTGCCTTGGGTAAATAGGAACCTCACCATAAAAAAGGCTATCACAACATGTTTGCAATTATCCGCATATGAGTGTAGTATGGCATTTGTGTCATATGAAATTGAAATGTGAATTTTAAAAAGGAGTTCCTTAATGTTCTGCTGAAGTTGAGAAGTGATAAAAAAGCTAACCAGTAATGTCTGTATTCCTCTGATAAACAATCAATCGATGTTCACCATCCAATGTTGAAATTACTTGGTCATTCTGACCAAGCTTGCAGTTTCTTTGATGCTCCTGTTATTAAGAAGATGCAAACAGGCAGCTCTAGAATGTATAACAGGAGTGAAAATGTGAACTTCACATTTCTGAGCATCCCACACCTGTGAAAATAAATTAGGGGAAATACGCAACAAAAAGCAACGAGTTTGCCTCCACTGTGGGGATTGGGGATTGTGGTGGACACTTCCCCTGCAAATCACCAGTGTCAAAACACCACTGTTTTCCTGGATGCGAAAATGTTTTGGGCCATTTGATGCCCTTTTGGGCACCAAATTACAGGAGACACCCAGACCTTCTTGGAAAGGTGGAATTCATTTGCATGTTTAACAAGAAAACTCCCCCCCAACAAGTTTGAGGTTTTGGTCATCCAAACCAGAGCACCATTACTTGCAGGCAAAATTGTGAGCAATGTAGGTTTTGTCTTTTTTTTTTTTTTTTTACTGGAAATGGAACAGTATCATGCAATTTGAGTCCCACATGAACCTAACAGAATGTTTTATTATGATCAAGGATAGTAATCATCATCATCATCATCATCATTCGCTAAGAACAAAATTGATTTTGTTTTAAATATAAACTAGCCAAGATAAGGGGACATAATTTACAGTATAAATTTCTTTCACTTAAATTTCTTTTTGCTTTTTTATGAAGCGTAGTTTAAGTTAATTATTCAAATAAACACACTTTTTAAGCTGCAGATTTCAATACAGAAATAGAGCGTCAGAAATAAGCTCAGTGAAGTCACACAAATTTCTACTGTTACGACCCGGTCTAGGACAGGCAGCAACAGGTAGAGAAATGAGGGAAGGACGGGCAGGGAGAACTGTAATAAGCACGAATTGCACGCTGATCAGTAACTCCGGTCCCGAACTGCCTAACCAGAGCTAAACTAATCCTGCGGCTAATCTTCAAAGGTTCGCCGGGCTCGGGACAGCTTTTAAACACTGAACTCCCAAACTCTCAGTCCACAAATGAAGACTGAGGGAACGAATAGTGTACCCCCAATGGAAACACGTTTCTGCCCAGAATCACCTTCAAAAATAACAGGAAATATAACAAAGCAAAATAACAAAGAAGTGCCCCGATGGAAGGACTGTGAGATCCAGCTGGGAGCACGTTACCTAACCAGAGCAAACCTAACAGCGTGCAAAAAGGGGCAAGGAGAGAGGGGTAGTCAGTACGGAAACTGAGGTCAAACACCGGGAATTCACCAAGCAACCAGACTAAAATGCAAGGGCTAGAATTTGATTCAAAATGGGACAGGCCAAGAGTCAACCACCACAATCCAAACGAACCAAATAAAGGGCAAGGCGAGAATCGTAAATCCAAAGGCAAACCAAATCAACACAGAAGGCAGCAAAATACTCATAGTACGTGAATGCTAGGTACAAAGCAGAAGAGCTAGTCTCCAACTGGCACTTGCAAATGGCAGCCTTAAAAAGCACTGCCCCCTCCGTGGAGACATTCAATTAAGAGAAAGGCAAAATAAATATTACAGAGCTCGTAACAATACTAATGGAAGAGTTTTGGCAGTTAGGGAGGTGTTGGGTTGCCCTCATATTTGCATTGATTTTTTCTCAGCTGACACTGTGTTGTATTACAATCAGTGACACACACTCTACCAGGCCATGAAGGAGGGACGCTGGTTTCAGAAGGCGCCTGAAAGAGACAAAACCAAAACTCGGCCTTTTCGTTAATTTCGAAAAGATGATTTTTTTAAAAACTCTGTAAAACATGAATTGTCACAGTCTAAAGTGAATGCATCTCAAGGACATTATTTCATTACCATCTAATATGAGCAGAAGAGTACGATGGAAAGTAATATTTTTTAATAATGTTTACATTGGCCACTGATTAAGCTAATTGGTATCTAAAAGATAGTGGTCATCAGTAAGTCTTAAAAATGCATTTATTTAATAAGCCTATGAATTTCACTTCTCAAAAAGTAACCTAATTTGTCATTGACTTTGCCATTTTATTAATTTCTTTCAATTTTGTAAATTTGCCTTTTCATTTTGTGAAGTAAATTAATTAAAAATGGCCAAAAGATGCAATAGAACAACTTTGAAGTTAAAATATAAATATATTGTTCAAATGCTGGTGAAATTTTAATTGAATGTGGGCTTTAAAACTGGGTTCGAAAAATATACCATTGAAAAAACACGAGGAAAGCTTTGCAAGGGCGGATCAAGAAAATGAGTTGTGGCCAAATCAGAATTATCAGAACAATCAACTATTCAGTACTTCATATGTTAGAAAAAGAGATATGAGTCCCCTATTGCAGTCTTCCAACAGTGGGCGACTTTCTAAAAACAATCTAATAACATTGATTCTGTGTTGGACTGGCAAGCTGTCTGAGCTGGATACCTGCCTCTTCTCCCCTCCATAACCCTGACCAGGAGTTAACAGATTGGATATCGATGGATGGATGGATAAAGAACAATAGTCTGTTCATAGAGACAGGTGGCAAATTAAAAGGAAAATACCTGAATAAATACATGAGGAAACTTAACAAAGAAAGATGCTTCCGTTCAGTTTTTTGGCATGGTTTTGGTCGACTCATCCCCATAAAGGCAGAGGGGTCATTTCACATCAATGCGGAGTTTTTCTGAGTGATCACCTTTATATCCTATGATGAAGCATTAATACCATAATGGGGGTGGTCTTTTCTAGGAAGAAAATGACCCAAGCCCCACAGAGCATAGGGGGGTCACTGAATGGTTTTATGAGCCTGACAATGACCTTAAGCATTTACCACCGCTCCAGGTCACCAGATCTCAAACCAACTGAACTCCTATAAGACATTTTTGAACAACGTGCTAGCACTCTGTCGCCATCATTAAAACATCAAATGAGGCAATATCTCCTTGAAAAAAGGTACTCTATCCCTCAAGTTAAGTTTTCACTGGAAGACTCTAAGCCACGGTGTGTAAGCTGAACTACAGCTTGTGGAGGCCCAACACCGTACTAAGACTGTTAATTTTGATTTATCCATTAATTTAATACCTGTCTATTTCAGCTCAGGAATCACACTGAAGTTACCTAGGCATTAGTTTGAGAGGAACCCTCTTTATAACAAGCGCTTAATTCAATTTCATATGAATTCCTAAGTTCTACATGTGAGCATTACGGTTTCATGAATTCAGCTTTGTTCTTTATTATTTTGCTGAATGGTAAATACCGACTGTTGTTCCAGCAATTGTCATGATCCTACATTGATGCCAGTGGCGGCTCGTGAACTTGCAACAGGAGAAGCTCAAACAATCCCTTAAAATTAATGATTGGTCATGACCTGTTTTCAATCATTCATTTAAATTACTATTGCAGAAACTCCGAAAACTCTCAACATTATTAGGTGTGGCCAGTTTTCATTAATAACGCATACCTGTCTACTCTCACGCATTCGGAGTGAGTTTGAGTGGCATATTTACGTTCCTCTGCGGTAGTCAGCAATTATTCAATCAACGCGTATGCAAGAGATTCTCGCGCGGAATGGAAGTCCTTGTGCATGGAGGGGTTGGAAGCAATGGAATTGCATAAAGACATTTCAAATGATCTTATTTAATTTGAACGATCATAAAACACATGCATTCCTTCCAATCCCTGAATAAAGAAAAGCGTTAGAAGTCCAGAGTCGTAATTGGTATGCGTTATAAATGAAAACTGGCCACATCTGATAATGTTGAGAGTTTTCGGAGCTTTTGTAATGGTCATTTAAATAAATGATTGAAAACAGGTTATGACTAATCATTAATTTTAAGGGATTGTTTGAGCTTCCCCTATTGCCAGTTCACGAGCCGCCACTGATTTATGCACTTTGCTTGATGATTCACTCTAAAGAATTCCAAGCCAAGTCAACATTAGCTGAGACAACTGAATAAATATAATGGGCAGAAATTGCAAATACAGTCAGATCCATAGGTGTTTGGACGTTCACGGCATTTATCATGTGGGCTCTGTAAGCAATCACATGATATTTGAAATGAATTACTGAATATATGTTTGAATTAATCAAGGGTAGACTTTCGATTTTACTTTAAGGTTTTACCAAAAATGTGTCATAAACCATTTAATAGCTACAACCATATTATACATATCCCTCCCTAAAAACATTACTAACAAAGCATTTACCAACATAATCATAGGTTAAATTGCAAATCATTTGCAGTCAATGACTGCCTGAAGCAGTTGCTGGAGTACTTGGTTAAATGGACTGCATTTATATAGCTCTTTTCTAGTCATCTGACACAAAGCGCTTTACAATATGCCTAACATTCACCCTGATGGCGGAGGCTGCCATATAAAGTGCCAACCTGCATATCAGGAACAATGTGCGGTTCAATATCTTTCTCAAGGACTCTTCGACATGATCTCTGGAGAAGCCGGGGATTGAACCAGGAACCATCTGATTTTAACCTCCTGCTCCATCTCCTGAACCATGCCGCCCCTCTTCTTTCATGGTGATTCTTCATCAGTCCTACATTGCAGCCGCCTTCAGGTCCTACTTGTTCTTGGGGCATTTTGCCTTCAGTTATGCTTTCAGCTAGTAAGACGCATGCCCCATTTTGGGCAAATGATTGACTTGGCAATTGTATTATATTTAACTTCTTTGCATTAAAAGATCCATTTTAATCCTGTGAATGACTTGGCTAACAAAAGCAAAGTAACAAAAATGTATCACTGTTCGATGAATTATGGTCTTCACTGTGTGTTTGTGTGTGTGTTTGCGTGTGTGTGTGTGTGTGTGTGTGTGTGTGCGTGTGTGTGTGCAAAAAATAACATACCATACTGTTCACGAAAAGACGGAAGATTAACCAGTTAGTTAATGGTATTTTTTCGATATGCTATCAGGTCAGTAACTATGGCCAACTGGGTTTTCACCAAGGGGGGGTCTGCTTACAAGGATTTTCCATGGAACCTTCTTCCTTTATGGGCGATATTACTGCACAATATTACCATTTTTATTAGGACTACCAAAATATATACAAATTCAAGCGGAAATTAGTTGAGAAAAAATTTGCAAAAAATTAAGCATACCTCTAAGCTCATTACGTCGAGACATCTTGCAAGACCAAACAAAGCTTCACAGACTTAGAAAACTGGGTTGGCAAATGAAATAGCAAGTGGAATGTATGAACTGACGTAAAGATTCAAGAAGTGAAAGACGCGGTGACTACATGTCAGAGATTCTCCTTTATATATCCTAAATGAGTGAAAAACACTCATTACAGAATATACATTCAAAATGTATATCAATTTTCTTGACACAAAATTTCGTAACACGGAATCCCCAAGTAGCCAATTGGAAAAGTATTGGTCAGACATTTAATAACATTGTGCTTTTGACGATACTGATTTATGGCAGAAATGCAAATGTAAGAGTGCCATCTCGAAGTGAAATAATAAATTTAATCTTGCTGTACACCCATTTATATTAATATTTAGGATTGTTCTCACCGTAACTGCACATATCTGGGGTTCATTGGCCTTTTTTTCCGTTCGTCTGTTTTCATTGAGCTGCATGGTGTACTAAGACAAGGTTAAATTCTTGAAGACAACAGATGACGAGCCTTTCACCGGACTACATTTACCGATAATATGTATACAAGAGCTGCTCAGCTGACCGTGACCACCAGTCCCTAACCAGTTACTACCGTCTTTCTCACTTTATCCTCACAGCGTTGTAGCAAGTTAGATTTCCGTCTTTTCGCGAACAGTACAGTACATAAACACAACCAAAACCAAACTTCAAAGGAACTTTTTTCTTTTTTAGACATACTTAAAATTGTTTGTGTGATTATGTATGTCTGTAAGGTCAATGAAGAAATGATATACAGTTGAGGTAAGTTTGCACACATCTTGGCCAAATACGTTTAAACTAAGTTTTTCACAATTCCTGATGTTTGATCCAAGTAAGCAATCCCTAAGCAATCACTAAGGATCACTACTTTATTTTAAAAATGTGATATGTCAGATGTTTACTATGTGATAGTAAAGGAAGTGATGGATTTCGGCTTTTATTTCTTTCATCACATTCACAGTGGATCGAAAGTTTACATACACATTATATGCGGTGGCATTATCCTTTACATTGTGTAACTTAATTGGGTCAAATATTTTGGCTAGCCTTTTAAAAACTTCACACAAAATGTTGCAGGCATTTTTACTCATTCCTCCAGACCGAACTGGTGTAACTGAATCAGGTTCTTGGGCTCCCTCGCTCACGCAAGCTTTTTCAGTTCAGCCCACAAAATTTCCTTTGAACTGACATCAGGGCTTTGAGATGACCACTCCAATACCTTTATTTTGTTGTCCTTAAACCATTTTACCACTACTTTGGAAGTATGCTTGGGGTCACTATCCATTTAGAAGACCCATTTTCAACCAAGCTTTGACTTCCTGGATGATATCTCGAGATGTTGCTTCAATATATCCAAATAATTGTCCTTATGATGCCATCTATTAAGTGCACCAGTCCCTCTTGCAGCAAAGCACCCCCCAGAATATCATGCTGCCACCCTGTTTCACAATTAGGATGTGGTCTTTGGCTAGTAAGCATCCCCCTTTTTCCTCAAAACATAATGATGGTCATTATGGGAAAACAGTTCAAATTTTTGTTTCATAATTTCTCCAAAAATTAAGATCCTTATCCCCATTTGCACTTGCACACCACAGTGTGGCTTTTTCATGGCAGCATGGGGCAGTGCCTTCTTCCTTGCTGAGTGGCCTTTCTGGTAGATACATGACTCATTTTAATACAGTAGTGTGCAGTGATGATTATACCACACCACTTTTGTCTAAAAGGGGTCCTTATATATTACTTCTCTATAATTTTGGTGAAAATGAATTGAAAAATACTAATTTAGACAATGAGAACAAAAAAAAATTCACACAAGTATACTGAGGTAAAAATATTGAGCGATAAACAAAAACACTGAAAATATCCATTTTTATAACAATTGAAAGGTGTTACAAATGTTTTTTTTTTTAACTCTTGGATAACCTGAATGCATGTTTGAAGGCTCATTCTATGGTTATTGATGCTAAAAATGTGTTCAAACTGGTTTGAGGCAACATTATTTGGCAAAATTACCTCTGATGGTCAGTTGTTGCAGTATATAAGGTTACATGAACTTTGAGCAGTGTCATAGTGTTCAACGCGAAGGCACAACAGAAGGAGCTCTCTGAGATTGTTCGTAGCTGCATTGTGGCCTTACATGATGGTAAATGCTTCTTACCATGACGTTAAATGCTGCTATTGCTTTATAAGAAACACCTTAAACTGTCGCTTCTGATAAGCTCTACTTTTCAGCGCAATTCAGTTGCTTTCTCTCCCCCATAATGGTCTGAGTAAATATGAAAACAGGTTGTCCCATTTGTTCCGTATGTGTCTTTTTTACCAGTGGGCCAAACTGCAAGAGTTAACAGTACTGCTTAATCACGGTCTTTTAGAGGCCCAGAGAGCATGTGCTGAGTTATTATTACAGATCCATCTCGAGAAAAGTCCCAGATTCCTGCACTATAGTAGTCATATACATTTTACATTCTGCAGGGATAAATGACTGATGGCCTCTGTGTACCGACTTCTGTGCGCTGAAATTGTGCCTTTAAATCAATGAGGAGCCAGAGTCTGAGCTGATTTTACAGCTTATCACATAGTGCTGCTGTAGGACAACGGAACTGGACAGATTTCAGATTGAAAACTGAAACCACCCTCGTAATTTTCCTCCAGGCACGCACACATTTTTTTTTTCAGATCAACTGAAATGGTCACCTGAAATAGTCTATTTTTAAGCATAATATGCATCCTGTACTGAGGGAATAATTAAATAGTTGAATGGCTTTATTATATAGAGTCTTTGCACTTCAGAGTAAAGCATTCTTGAACAATTAATATAATTTTCAATACAGTGGGTCCAAAATTTCTGACACCCCTGACTGGCAATGCACAAAAAATACTTTGAAAAATTAAAAAAATATTTAATTCAAGCGGAACTCTAAATAACAACATCTGAGAAATACTGTACAATATTAATGTGTCCACGGAACCAGCCAAAATCATTTACTGATTTAATTAAAAATCAATTTCCACCAAATCAAGGTTTCACAATTAATAGCACCTATTAAGATTACAGTAAATAACATCTGCCAAAATTAAACCAGGTTTTAAATTACACACTTTTTTAAGTTTTAACTAAGTGTCTAGGAACTGTATTGAGCCATTACATCACTTCCTGTTTCGTTAGGGTATGTAAATGAGGTAACTCAAATGCAGTATCCCTTTGTCATCCAGCACCATGAAGAAAACAAAACAACTGTCAGTTCAAAAGAGGTAGATGGTCATTACAGGCATAAACCTTCATAAATCTGAAAATGGCTACACAAAGACTCAAAAAAGATTATATATGCCGCTGACCACTGTCAGGGCAATTATTCAAAAAATCAAAGGACATGGAACTATTGAAAACCTCAAGGGTAGATGACACAACTTCATTTTGCCCCCCAGGATACTGAGGAGAATGGTGAGAGAAGCAACAAAATCACCAAGAATCACTGCGAAGGAATTCTAGGCCTTGGTGGCATCTTGGGGTCACCAGGTCTCAAAAAGCACCATCAGGTGCCACCTCAACAACCACAGGCTCTTTGAAAGAGTTGCCAGAAGAAAGCATTTTCTTACCAGAAGACACAGAAGCAAGCACTTGGAGTTTGCCAAAAGTCATTGAAATTATACTGGAACAAGGTGCTTTGGTTAGATGAGACCAAAATTGCACGTTGCGGTCAGATATAGAATCAGCATGGCACTGAAACAGAGATGCATACAAGAAAAGGCACCTCATACCCATGGTAAAATATGATGGTGGGTCAGTCTTTTTTGGGGGCTGTTTTAATTCAAGAGGTCCAGGGGCACTGGTGAAGATAAATGGCATAATAAATTCCACCAAGTATCAGGATATTTTGGCTGACTATCTGGTTGCCTCCAGCAGAAGGCTGGGACTTGGCCATAGGAGGACTTTCCAACAAGACAATGACCCAAAGCATACCTCAAGATCCACACAGAAATGGTTCAGTGACTACAAAATCAACGTTCTGCAATAGTCATCTCAGTCGCAACACCACAATCCAACTGAGAACAGTCAGCTAAGTAGAAGAGCGCAGTTGATAAATGGAAACCCAAGAATGTGAAGTATCTTTAAAATATCTGCTTTGAGGAATGGTCCAAAATCCCCCCAAATATGTGCCTTAACCTTGTCAAAAGTTACAGGAAAAGACTTCATACTGTTACCCTTGCCAGAGATGGTTGCTCTAAGTACTAAATGAAGGCTGCCAATTATTATGAAACCTTGATTTTGTTGAAATTTATTTTGTATTCATTGTTGTTATGATTTTGGTAATTTCCATCGCAACATTAATAGACTTAAGTATTATCACAAATTATGATGTTGTATTATCATCATCATCAAAAAGACCTGTCTGCTGAAAACTAGTGGTAATAAGGTGCAAAGCGGAAGTTAAGTGCCTCTGTTTATAATCTGTATTTGACAGTTGGAAAGAAACATCTGGTAACAAAGAAATTATGATTTGGCCTACTCAAAATCCAGACCTTAATCCGATTGAGCAAATCTGTCGTAATATCAAAAGAATCTCTTTGAAATTAACTTCAAACCAAATGGAACGGTTTAGCGAGTGAGGAAATTAAAAAAAAAATGTGTCTACTATGCCTGAAAGATTCAATGCTGTAATCAAAGCATAGGGTGGCCACACTAGATATTGACTTTTTCTATCAAAAGACATTATTATTTTTGTTTTTACTATGTTATCTGTTTACTTATTGTCATCTATATGATCCAATTTTACATGAAATAAGTACCTGAATAGTACTTGATCTCTGATTTATCTTCATTTTTTAAAGTGTATAATAATCACTGCATGCTACTATATATCAGTCTGGAAAGGGTTAAAAAAAACTATTTCTAAGACTCTTGGACTCCATTGAATCACAATGAGAGCCATTATCTACAAATGGAAAACTTGGAACAGTGCTGAACCTTCCCAGGAGTGCCTGGCCCACCAAAAGTCCACCAAGAGAGCATCGACGACTCATCCAGTAGGTTACAAATGAACCTAGACAAACATCCAAAGAACTGCAGGACTTAGCTGCCTCAGATTGGTAAAATTTTTATGATTCCACAATAAGAAAGAGACTGGGCAAAAATGTCATCCATGGGAGAGCTACAAGGTGAAAGCCATTGCTGACCAAAAAGAACAAAATGGGTCACGTCCTATGTAACAAAACATATTTTAGTAACCCCCAAGACTTTTGGGATAATATTCAGTTTACAGATAAGTCAAAAGTGAAACTTTTTGTAAGACTTGGATCCTGTTACATAAAGCATAAAGCAAACACAACATTCCACAATAGGAACATCATACCAACACAGTCAAACACAGTGGAGGTAGTGTGATGGTCTGGGGCTGCATTTGTTTCAGGACCTGGGTGACTTGCCATAATAGATGGAACCATGAATTCTGCTCTCTACCAGAAAATACTGAAGGAGAATGTCCGGCCATCAGTTCATGACCTAAAGCACACACACCGTTGGGTTATCCAGCAGGACAAAGATTAGAGGCAAATGAGCAAAACCACATCTGAGTGGGTAAAAAGAAACAAAGTGAAAGTTTCGGAGTGGTCAGTCAAAGTCCTGACTTGTATCTAATACAGGTCGTACTGTGAAATGACCTGAAACAGGCAGTTTGTGCTTGTAAACCCTCCACTGTGGCTGGCTTAAAACAATTATGCAAAGAAGAATGGGCTAAATTTCTTCCACTGCGATGCAAGAGACTCATAGCCAGTTATCACAAATGTTTGATAGCAGTTGTTGCTGCCAAGAGTGGCAAAACCAGTCATTAGGTTTGGTGTTTTTTTTTTTTTTTTTTTTGGGGTTGGCACTTTTCACAGGGGTGATAGGTTTTGAATAACTCTTCACCTTCAAGAAATGAAATGATCATTTAAAAGCTGAATATAGTGTTTTTAGTGTTCACAAAAGTATCTTTGTGTTGTATTAAAATTAGTTGAATGATTTGAACCCATAAAACATGGAACAAAAAAGCAAAAATAGAAGAATTAAAGGGACAAATATTTTTTCACAGCACTGGGGGTTAACTGGAGAGACTAAGTTGCCCTAAGGCAGGGGTGTCCAATCTTATCCGTAAAGGGCCGGTGTGGGTGCAGGTTTTTGTCCTAGCCAGCAGTGCTACTACACCTGATTACACTAATTAACTAATCAGGGGTTTCAATCAGGACCTTAGTGGGTAGAATCAGGTGTGTTAGTGTTGGGCTCTCACAAAAACCAGCACCCACACTGGCCCTTTCTGGATAAGATTGGACACCCCTACCCTAAGGTGTGAGTGTGTGAGTGAATGATATACAAGCCCTGCGATGGATTGACGAGTTGTCCAGGGAGTGTTGCTGCCTTTCGGATAGTCCCCAGCTCCCTCGTGAACCTGATGAGGAAGAAGTGCTTTTGATAAAAGATGGATTATTTTTATTTTTAATGGGAAAAATTATTATTAATGGGCAAAAGACACAGACAGGACAGTTCACCTATCACAGAGATCACAAACCATTCTCAATACGGGCAGTTTAGAGACTCCAATAAGCCAAACATGCATGTCTTCTGACTGTGGAAGGAAATTGCTGTACCCGGAGAAAACCCACACAAACACTGGCGGAACAACAAACTCCACTCAGTAAGGCCCCAGGCCAGATTCACACCCACAGAATTCTTGCTGCTAGATGATAGCGTGACCCCAAACACCTTTGCAGCACCATTGTGCACCACATATATCTCTTTTCCAGAAAGCACATGCTGCTTTTCAGAGCCCATCTGAATTTTTTAGTAAGCTTAAACCAAGTTCAGTCATGACACACTAAGGAAATCATTAAATATACAAAAATAGCTAAGCTGGACCTGTTGGAAGGACAGGTCAAATGAAGGAGAGTGCTTAATGCCCTATTTTAGTAACGCTCGGTAAATAGCCGGTGTTCACTTTCTGTGTCCTGAATAAAGTCATTACAGCACTAATTCAAATAGAGGACAGGGGAAGCAGTAATTCCCAGGCAACAGCATATAATGTCCACAGGCTAAAACATTTTTAGCCTTAATACTTTGGGCAGATGTCAAATGGATGGATGAGAATCATTAAATATATACTGTGGAGCAGGGATGGGCCACGCCTTCATTTGTCACTTTCCTATAAAGGAGGAGGCATCAGGACTGGGGACAGCATCAGCGAGATCAGTTAAGTTTTCAGCACCACCCATCTACACTGAAGCCTGGATAGCTCTGCGAGCCTCAGTCATTCAGCTGCAGCCAGTGCTATGAATTACCTTCTTTAAGTTTAAAAGGGCCTGCACACCTCTGTCAGTGGGTTCTCTGCCTCAGGACAGGCCTTCTCTTGGTTTCCTCTCTGTCATGTCCCTGTCTAGGGTCAGAGATATAAACAGGAAAAGGAATGAGAGACTGGCACTAACGAAAACTGCAAAGCGAACAAAGTTCAATAAATTTAAATATTTATTGTACAAACAAAAAAAAAAGGCAAGAACCAGGCCTTCAGAAAACCAGGCGCTCATCCCTGACTCTCACTCAAAGAATCAGGAACTGAGCGTGACAGCAGCCAGGCGGGGCATGGCTGGCATGACGGAACATGGCACATCGAAGCAGAATCTAGCTCGAGCAGACCGCAGCCAAGAGCGTAGCCCCCAACTAAAGAGCAATGCCCCTTTTTATAGGGCACCACCTCCAATAAACTCTGCTGCGGGAGGAGCAATCCATGGCACGTCACATGTTCACAAGACGTCCTAGAATGCACACAAAAAAAGACAAGAGAAGACACAAGAACAAACCACATCCAGACGTAACGCTATCACATACCAAGGACTAACGCTATGGCCTATACCTGAACCCCGGCACACTCTCCACCGCAAGAGTGCACTCCCTACCGCCACTACTGTTTCCCCAACAACAAAAAACTACTTTGGCATTTCCCACTGGTCTGTTGTTCTGTAAAATAAACACATTTATTTTTGACCTAAGGATTTGCTTTCTCCTGGTTGGTCGAGGCGAGCTCCACCGATCACAGTAAACAGTGATATTCACCGCCCGAAAGTGTGCAAGAGGTGAATATAACAATCCGACCACCTCAAGCTAAAAATAGATTTGGCTTCCCCACAGGAACTCCAGACAATGTCCATATTTCGTGTTGCTTTGTCCCTATGTGAAGCTCTACATTACAGTTGTCCCCCCGCTCTGATTTTATATTTACAAGTAGGGTCAAATAATAAAACAGTTATTGACTTCAATTTCAGTGAATCCAATTATTTATCCACCTTGGACAAGTTATATTCACCGAGATTGCGCCTTGGTGAAGATCACTTGTCCAAGGTGGATAAATCATTGGATTCACCTCAACTGAAGTCAATAATTGTACAACTGTTCTCTACAAACTCCTGCCTAATCTATGCCAAGCTACCATAGCTCAGTGCAACAATATACAATAGTTAATCGAGAGTTGTTATCCTGATTTTCTGTGAAAAATTTAGATATTCCACTGAAACTACATAATTTTTCAATAACACTGTATTACAAGCCAAACACATGTAATGAAATGTAAATCATCAATGCAAAAGACATCAATCATCGGTAAATTTCCATTATGCATTGTATGCCATGCAAATTGATCAATAGTCCATTCTACACTTGAAAAAGAAAACAATTTTTGAGATCTAATTGGTATTTTATGGCTTAAAAAGCATATGGTAAATGTTAAGAGACTTACTGTGGTATTGTGGACCTATTTTGAGTTTCTACAGAAACAGCCTGGGCCAGGTGTGGCAAATTTCTGTGAAACCTGTCAAGAAACTTGAATTATGTTCCTGCATTAAATCCAAAGAAGCAGTATAAAAATGAATGAAACATTATCACAACTTTTGATAAACCGTGAAAACAGCACTCTACCACAGCCGAATTATACTGTGAGTAAATGTGATGTGATGTTATTGTTCACAGAAACAGATAGTCACGAGGAGCTCAAAGAGATTGAAACAAAGGAAAATCTGAATTATAGAGGGTTTGTCATTTCTGTCTGTCAACTTGCAAACCAGCCATCTATTGTATATTGAGGTTCAAATTTGCTGTTTAATGACTGGCAAGATGGAAATTATATCAAAGGAAGAACATTTCTGTTCAATGTCACTCTAGATATAGAATGTTCTTTGAAACAATGACATTTACAACTAATGTCCCATATAGTTCCAGAGAGCACTGGTTCCCTAGCTGGGTATATGACATAAACAAGTTGATACCGAGTTGAATGGATCATAGTGCTGAAGATTTCTTTCATTGAACATTATAGTATTACTTTATATTGAAGACAAATCCATATGGTCTGTGCAGTACAAGTTTCATGCGAGCAGCTGCTTCATATTAAATTTCCTCTTCAGTAGTTTTGTTGTATTTGTATAAACAGTGAATCACCAAAATGAAGATGAAATGGCTTACCGCATCCTTTGATCCCAAAGGCATCTAAATCAGGCCACGGCATGGCCTGATTTAGATGCCTTTGGGATCATCAGATGCCATATGCCATTTCTCCCACATTTGCTACATTTTAAAGTTTTTATTTTGGGTGCCAACACACTTGTGTGAGGCGTCTCCCTTTTTTTGCAATGAGTTTATACAATTATCATTATTCTTTGTACAGTGGCACACTTTTATTTTGGTTCTGTTCTCTGGCACTTTCAGTTTGAAAGAGCACTGTGACAATTATAGTAGATTGAATAGCAGACTGTTAGCTTTAATTTAAGTGCATTTGATCCTTAATATAAATTAGAATTAAGTCACATTTTTTAATTTTGTTGCATATCCTTTGCAGTCAATGACACCGACAGAAGCTGAGTATCTTCCCTGGTAATGCTCTGTCAGGCCTGCACTGCAGCCATCTTCAGTTCCTGCTTCTTATGGGGATTTTTTACTTTCAGTCCCCTCCACAGCATGTAAAATGCATGTTTAGTTGAATTCACATTTGGCGATCGACCAACTTCAAAAAAAAAAAAAAAAAAAGTTTTCTTGTCTAATAGATTTGGTGCTCAAGGTATCAATTCTCTGCAGGTCCTATGGAGCCAGTATAGGACTGATTTTTTTTTTTTTTTGAATGCATTTGCTCATTTTTCTCTAAAAATGTGAAATGTGTACTCATCAGAACAACCACAGAGAACAATTTGAAAAACCTTCTATTAGGGTGGGCTAGCTTGTGATATAATCTGAAGCTTGCAAAGTTGTCCGCCACTTCTTATTAAACAGTAGATCACAAGGTGGCTTCTACAGAGGGAGTAGATGAAGACACCAAATAATTCATGAAGCTAAACAGTAGCTGAATTGTGTCACAAAAAAGGCTTTTAAAAAAACGGATCGCATGCAATGTTGATAAGGTGTAAAATGGACTGCAATATACTGTTAAAAATGACATCCAGTCATCCAGTTTTCCTGTATAGTCTAAAATAGGGATTTTCCACCCTTATGAGGGTGTGCAGGCATGAAAAGGCTGAAATATGAGGCATTTTTTAGAACCTTTCCCAATCACCAAACTTAAGCATGGCATTATTTAGGAAATTATCTAGTGATCTCTTTCTTGCACTTGTGCGAAGTCAATCACATGCATTGTCTCTGATTAACGGTTTTAGAGAGGGAATGTTTAATTTGCATGCAGCTCCACACTCATTATTATGTTTAAATTTAAAGGCTGGGATATATTAACCTTTAGCTTGCTTGGTTAATTTAAGCCTATTGCATGCTGGCAGCTGAGTTCTGGATCAGTGTAATATAGCCTGCAACTGGCTTATTTTCAAGACTGATCCAGATATCACACCTACTGATACTAAAAAATTGGGTCGTTTCCACGGAAATAACCCAGAATTACAGAATTTGATATATGAATGGATAATATTGGCCAGGTGATCGTTGGTTTATTAAATATAGGTTACAGCGCAAGTTTTTGTAGCGGATTGGAATTTCGGAACGAGTTGGGCCGCAGAGGGATTTTTACCCTCCGCGGCCCAACGAGTTCCGAAATTTCCCAGACGCTACAAACACGAGCACGGTAAACTATGCATTATATGCGCCATTTTTTGTATTCATTTGTGAGACAAAATAAGTTCTAATTCAACATTTCATATAGATTTATTTGGTTCGTTAAAAAAAAAAAAAAAAAAAAAAACAAAAAGGGAACTATTTGATGTAGTATGAGTGTACTGGTACTGTACAGCGATCACAACAGTCATTTTACATTCGCATGTATGATGAAAAATGGCTAGATTTGCAATACCTGTCCAACAAGAATTGTCTACATAGCTAGCAAGAACAAAGCAAAACAGATGTGGGACACAAAATCCATAATATCAGCATTTAATAATCTGTCACATTTGGCAATGGTCATATGCATAGCCACTGACTCTCCATTGCTCGCTATCAGCGCGACCGCACTCATACTGCGTCATGTACTCACTTTGAAATGAAGTTATATTGGCACTTTCCGCTGAAATGATGTTTGGATCTTCCGAAATTGTCGAGAAGTCAATGGTCCTAGTTGAACAACGAGAATCCAAGTCATCTCGAACACAATGGAGGCCATACCTGATAGAAATGTTGACTGATAATCCGTTATAGCTCCTTCAAAAAAGCAACTGATCTGGAAAGAACTATAAATGGGAAAACTAATCATCCGTATTATTTTGACAATAACACTTGTTTCTACCCCCCGAGGTGCCACGGAAACGTCCGACTTGAAAGTAGTTCCGACCATTTCAGCCCTGTATGGTACTACGGCGAACATTATGGCACGGGTGTACTGGTACTGTCAGCGAGACGCGCATATAATACTTAGGGCATTCCTAAACACAGTTCTTCTTGTCGAGCGATCTCGCTGGCAGTTGGAACAGATATAAACAAACATGGCGACTGCGATCGCCGGCAGTTGCACAGAATAAGGAATATATGGGCGAGTACGGTCGCCGGCAGTTGCACAGAATAAGGAATATATGGGCGAGTACGGTCACCGGGAGCACGCTAAAGGTTAAATAAACTTAGCCTGTGATGGCTAAACATTTAACAGACATGAGACTGAAGATGTTCTATAAGATTTCAATTAATCACAGAGCCCTTTACTAATACTGGAATCCATGGAGGATACTGATGAAAGTGGATGTGACTTAATAGCTTTATTGTGTTTCCTCTTGATATTTAATTCAGAATATTAACAAACAAAAATAAACCCTTAAATTGACACAAAATTATTTAAAGAAAAAAATCATAGTGCACATATGTAGAGAGTAGGGTGTCCTCTGCGAGACACTGTGCCTATAGTTTCCTACTTTATGGTGTCGGTTACCCTGGTCTCTCTACTGAGATAAAAGTTTGTCTATGGAAAACTGCTGTTTGTCCTGTATTATATTTTGGGTGCCATGCGGTAAATGTTCATGCCAAAGGCCCAGTGCTTCTCAAAAAATTTCAGTGACACTATTAAATATACTCTTGGAGTTCCTAAGAGGAGTCATCACGGTAAACTGGCAAGGGCTTTAGGTTTATCCCATGTATCTGATGTTAACAGCAGGATTTGACTATCACTGTGTAATAGAATATTTAACAAGGACGCCCCAGCTGGGGATGTTAACGTAGCTCTCCAGGCGCACGATGATCGGACTGTTGGCACCCTGATGTACAATATCATGAGAGATGGCCACTCGCTTGTCATGGTTGCATACTCATGTAAGGCATCTCTGCTGGGTTCACGTGGCGCTGTGCCCGCCACTGAGGATGGGTTGTGGACCTTTGAGGAGTCTCCTCTTCAGTGATGGGTAAAGTGCAGCAGACTCGGCAGAACGTGTCATGGTAAAGTGCCTGGTCAGGGCATTCGAGTAAATTTTATTAGTATTGTGTTTTAGTTTGTGTTACTCTGTTTAATGTGTTTATTGTTTATTCTCATTTTGAGGATGTTTTAAATAAATAAATGGGGTAACACACATGCAATATCCCTTTGTCATCCAACACCATGAAGGAAACAAAACAAATTTCGTTATAAAAGTGGAAGGAAGATAGTCATTAACCTTCATAAATCTGGTAATGGCTGCAACAAGATTCACAAACAATTGAATATGCCACTGAGTGCTGTCAGGGCAATTATTAAAAAATTCCAAGGATATGGAACTGTTGAAAATCTCAAGGGTGAAGGACACAACTGCATGTTGCCCCCCAGGATTCTGAGGAGGATGGTGAAAGAAGCAACAAAATCCCCATGAATCGCAATGAAGGAATTTCAGGCCTTGATTGCATCTTGGGGGCACCAGGTTTCAAAAAGCACCATCAGGCACCACTTCCACAATCACAAGCTCTTTGGAAGGGTGGCCAGAAGAAAGCCTTTTCTTACCAGAAGACACAGAAGCAAGCGCTTGGAGTTTGCCAAATGTCATTTAAATTATGACTGGAACAAGGTGCTTTGGTCAGATGAGACCAAAATTGCACAGATCGGTCAGATACAGCATCAGCGTGTTTGGCATTGAAACAAACTTGCATACAAGTAGAAGCTCATCATACCCACGGTGAAATATGATGGTGGGTCAGTCATGTTTTGGGGCTGTTTTAATTCAAGAGATCCAGGGGCACTGGTTAAGGTTAATGGCATAATGAATTACACCAAGTATCAGGATATTTTGGCTGAAAATCTGGTTGCCTCCGCCAGAAGGCTGGGACTTGGCCATGGGTGGACTTTCCAACAAGACCATGACCCAAAGCCTACCTCAAGATCCACACATTGTTCTGCAATGGACATCTCAGTTGCCAGACCTCAATCTAATTGAAAACCTGTGGGCTGAGTCAAAGAGGGCAGTTGATAAAAGCAAACCCAAGAATCTGAAGGATCTTGAAAGGATCTGCTTAGAGGTATGGACCAAATTCCCTCCAAAAGTGTGCCTTAACCCCTTTGCGCAGGTGTTGACTCATGCGGACATGGAGCAGTTACACTATTCTACCAATACGTGGCACACCCGGAACAGTTATTGAATATTAATGAGGAAGCAGTGACTGAACACAATTTAGAATCGGGACAAGTTAAGTCCCATCCCTGTTTCCCAGTTGTATAAATTCAACTCCTCAGCCAAGCCTGATGTGTAAACTGCTCAATACTTGCCCATAGAATCTATCCAGCAGTAAAAAAATGATCTCTTGCAACAGAAAAAATTGTCATCCTTTGTAGCTACTACTTCAGCTATAATGAGCTAATGGTACCCCAATTAAGCAGTACAAAAAATGTCGATTTTCTGAAGCAAAAATTCAACATGGTATTGATACTATCTCATTCTACAACCCCAATTCCAAAATAGTTGGGACAAAGTGTAAATTGTGAATAAAATCAAAATGCAATGACTTTCAGATCACATGAGCCAATCTGTTATTTACGATAGAACATAGATAACATTTCAAATGTTGAAACAAAATGAGCTTATTTCAAATTTTCTGGCTGCAACAGGTCTCAAAAAAGTTGGGACACAGGCAAAAAGGGCTGAAAAAGCAATTAATATATGAGAGAATCAGCTGAAAGAACATTTAGCAAGTAATTAAGTTAACTGGCATCAGGTGTGTGGCATGATTGGCTATAAAAGGGATGTCTTAGAGAGGCTGAGTCTCTCAGAAGTAAAGATGGCCAGAGGCTTTCCAACCTGTGAAGGCTTGCATAAAAAAATTGTGGAATACTTTAAAAACAATGTTCCTCAACATCAAATTGCAAAGGCTTTGAAGGTCTCATCATCGACAATGCATAACATTATGAAAAGTTTCAGAAAAACTGGAAAAATCTCTGTGCGTAAGGGACAAGGCCGAAGACCTTTACTGGATGCCCGTTATCTTTGGGCCCTCAGACGCCACTGCATCACTCATTGACATTACTAAATGGGCCCAGGAATATTTCAAGAAACCGCTGTCTGTAAACACAATCCACTGTGCCATCCTCAGATGCCACCTAAAACTCTATCATGCAAAAAGGAAGCCACAGTTGAGCATGATCCAGAAGCGCCGCTGTTTTCTGTGGGCCAAGGCTCATTTAAAATGGGCTGTAGCAAAGTGGCAAAGTGTCCTGTGGTCAGACAAGCCCAAATTTGACATTCTTGTTCGAAATCATGGGCATCATGTCCTCCGGGCTAAAGCGGAGAAAGACCACCCCTCCTGTTATCAGCGTTCAGTTCAAAAGCCAGCATCTCTGATGGAATGGAGATGCATTATTGCATATGGTGTGGGACACTTGCATGTTTTAAAAAGCACCATGAATGCTGAAAGGTATAAAAAGGTTTTAGAGCAACATATGCTCCCCTCCAGATGACATCTATTCCAGGGAGGGCCTTGTGTATTTCAGCTGGACAATGCATAACCACATACTGCAGCTATTACAACAGCATGGCTTCGTAGTAGAAGAGTCCGTGTGCTGAACTGGCCTGCCTGCAGTCCTGATCTTTCACCGATTGAGAACATTTGGCGCATAATTAAACGAAAAGTTTGTCAAAGGAGATCCAAAACTCTTCAGCAGCTGGAAGCCTGTACTAAACAAGAGTGGGATCAAATTCCAATGGCTAAACTCAAGAAACTTGTCTCCTCAATGCCCAGACACCTCCACTCTGTGTTAAAAGAAGAGGGGATGCTACACCATGGTAAACAGGCCCCTGTCCCAACTTTTTTGAGACCTGTAGCAGCCATCAAATTTGAAATGAGCTCATTTTGTGGATAAAATTGTAAAATTTTTCAGTTTCAACATTTGCTATGTTATCTCTGTTCTACTGTGAATAAAATACTGGCTGGTGTGATTTGAAAGTCATTGCGTTTTGATTTTATTCACAATTTACACTATGTCCCAACTATTTTGGAATTGGGGTTGTACAATCAACTATAGTCTTCACATATTAAAACCTGTTATTCCCTACCATTGATTTACGCGTAGATTTGTCCATCAAAGAATTCAGTGTGCACGTTTCTTATCCATTTCCAGAGAGTATAAACTTTCCGCAGTAATTGAAAGACATTGATTGGACCATCAGCA
Organism: Gymnothorax javanicus; assembly: GCA_029692085.1. Taxonomy (NCBI): domain Eukaryota; kingdom Metazoa; phylum Chordata; class Actinopteri; order Anguilliformes; family Muraenidae; genus Gymnothorax; species Gymnothorax javanicus. The sequence goes on from CM056202.1 coordinate 53,995,067, forward strand.
AAGTGTTTAAACAATAACAGCAAGTTAGGTTTTATTCTCTCAACTTTGCACAGCTGAAAATGACGTGGTTGCATAGAAAAAAAGGAATTCCAAAACTGGCCTGTGGTGCTCAGGTTACATTTACAAGATTGAAATGTGATATGAACCTTGTCAATGGGAATTACTCCGAATGAAACAGGACTGGAGAGTTCCTTCTTTCTGTCTCTAGAGGTGGAATTCAATTAAGAAGAGTGTGAGTACGAATGTATATTTTTTATTTATGGCTAGCTGGCCAGCTGGTTTTTATTCTTGATTTACCATAGCCATGATGATCACAGAGCTTGCTTGCCACATTGGTGAATATGAGTAACCCTTAGTCTTTGCTAATAATACTGCATGTGGTGGCATTTTGCTCAATGTGGCTTTTTGTTTTAGAATTTATACCATATTCAACAAAATCGAATGCAGAGTTTTTGGCTGATTTAAAATGCGAACAGCTCAAGCACTTAGGTAGACCCCCGCTACGTTCATTGTACCATTCTGTTCAATCTAGGGTAGCATACTGCCTGCTTTTTTCCTGAGAGTGGAATGTCTGTTTTGTTAAAATAAGGTATATTTCAGATACTACTGTGTTATTGAGTTACACATGCTCCTTATAAGGTGTGAAAAGCATTTATATACGCTTGCGAGCTTGGATGTAGGAACTGCTAGCTTTTCATTGAGGACTGAATGTTCTGACCGTTAAATAAGCTGCTCTTTTAATGGGTACGTGTACTAGCTCTTGGGGCTCTGAAGGAAAATGGACAAAATTCTAAACTTCATCATGTAGAAAAGGTATGTTTTGGGTTTGGAGAGGTTACTGGTGATCATTGATGTCCAGCCACGCCAATATTGATAAGCTCATGCTAAACTCCTCCAGAAAATCATTAATTCATCTTGAACTTCATGGGTTAAAAGTTAATTTGTGTTAAAACTATGATTATTTTATGGTTCGACAGTGCGCCATTTTGAGGGCTCTGAGAGTTTGGGGAGCCACTTGGAGAGCTGATTTATTTAGCTCATAAAGGTGGATAATTTTGAATTTCACACTCAGATGAAGTACATCTGTGGTCAACGAGTTTGTGATCCCAGAAATGTATTGTTTTAACTCCCAGCCATTTTTCAATTCTCAGTATTTTTATTTTTTATTTTTTTACAATTTCAATGCTGAATTTTTGTGATAATTTTTTATATTTACAGCCCTTTTCTATACCAAAATCATGAAAATCAACAGAAACACAATGGAATTCTGAATGCTGAGAGTGTCTTGTCTCAGTTGTGCCATTTCCCTCTCTCTCTGAAGCTCAAATCTTGAATTATAAAGCCTTAAAAAGGATAATGCATAAATAGCCAGATTTGGCTTCTGCGAAAAGGGGTTAACCTTGTCAAAAATTACAGGAAAAGACTTCATCCAGTTATCCTTGAAATGAAGGGTGCCAATAATCATGAAACCTTAATTTTGTTGAAATGTATTTTGGATTAAATGATTGTTTTGATTTCAGTTGTTTCCATCAAAACATTAACAAACTATTTCACAAATGTTGGTATATTCCTTTCTCTATAATTTTATTGGTTTTATATATATTTGCAATTTTTCTAACCCACTGACGTAGACAAACCTGCGATTCTCCAACAGTGATACTTATAGTTTTGTTTAGCAGCCGAACTGTCCTCCTCATAATACATTTAAGGTAGGCACAAGTCCTCTTGAAGGTGGACTTACTTAACATTTCCATGGGCTTTAAACTTCTAAATGATTGCAACGGCAGTCAAAATGGGTACTTTCAACTTTTTCAGACATTTTTTAATAGCCTTTTTCATATTTGTGACGCTCACTTTGTCGCACATCATTGTAATATATGTATATACAGTATAATACCTTGTATATTAATCTATATTTTCCATGGTTGTTACCATTAGTGGAGGACGCCGTATTTAGTTTGGCAGTGCTCTCCTGAGGTTGATATTTAAAAAAAGCAAAGACATAACTGGATTGGACTGTCAAGATATTTCTCTTCGGATTGAAGGCATGTGTGGAATGACTTCAGATAATAATCTTGTGGATGACCCATTTTGTCCTGTCATACTACCATAGGTTAATATGAAATATTTTCTGCGAAAAAATACACTCCCTTTCATAATAGAACAGATTTAAGGTAGGCTAAGAAATAAATATCTTCAAAACAATGGATCTTAAAAGTGACACTTTGATGCATCGTCTCACCAATGTAATATTAAAAAATGTACTTCAAAGACATTTGACAATAATTTCAGGAATTGCAGTAATATTCCATCAGCCTAGAGAGTAGCAGGAGGTAATTTTTATGAGACAGTAGAGCAAGATTCATTACCTCCATCATATTTAAAAGATTAAATATAGTGATGACAACACAAAATATTTAGGAAGTCTTCAAAAGTCCTGAGATGGTACAGTTGTGAAATGGTATACCAAGATTACATTTGGTGTTACCACAAACTTTTATGACTCTGCCCATTAATGTGTCACTTAAAACTTACACTTGCCCAAACAACCGGAAGAGGTTGCTGGTATGTAAAAAATTCCTTTATTCCAGCTGACACAAATCCTCTCAGTCAAGGGCAACAGCATATGAAGTTATGCCTCCTTCTGTGAGGCCACCAGCTACAGTCCACACCAGTGCGGCCCAGTTTCAGTGCAGCCCATGGGGCTGACTAATGTTACGCGCATACTTTTCTGAATGAGCCGCATATCAGCCCAATCTAACTTATTGAAATTTTAATCTGTTTTTGTACTATATCAATTGGACCTATCGTGAATTAACATATCAACATATTTAAAATGAAAAAATGAATTCTTAAAATTCTTTCCCCTGCCAAGCAACAGGGTCTGCTGACAAACCTAAAAAAACAAGTGCCCTATCCACCTTGAGCTGATTAAAAAGAAGTGCATGTTTTGTGGGAGAAAATGCTAGAATTCCACCCCCACTTTTCAGAACCATTCAATATGTTACCATGGAGATTTCTCAACACTGCAGTGCCAGAGCCTCATAACGTACACAGTAAATTCTATTCATACCTGGAGGAAAATCTCTTCAGAGTAATTCCATGACATTTCTGTTTTATTGTTCCACTAAAAGTGAGCACTTAACCCAGACTCCACAATATTATTCATTTTAAATTTTTTTTTAAAGATGCCTTATTCCCAACAGGTCTTGCTTTATGTTTGCGGTCTCTACTGAATGTGTGTTTGTGCACGTGTGTGTGTGTGTGTGTGTGTATGTGCCTAACAAAGTATGAGAGTGAGCATATGTTTGTGTGTGGTTAGGGGAGAGTGTCATGTTTTTGTCTTTGTTGATTTATTTCTGTACAAGCAGTGGCTCATGCCAGGTGAACAGGCCTCTTGTATAAGAACTCAGGGTGCCTACAGAAATACTGACGGTTTCAGAATGTTTCCTGTGTTCAGCTGAGGAATGTTATTGATTATTAATATTAGTTACATTACACATCAGCTTGCCAAAGTACTCAAAAATGTAAAATATTCCTCTGGAGTGTTTATTGATTCAAGCACGATTTGAACGACTGCTGCAACAGGTCCCATCTCATCAATGTCTTTATCAAAGCAGCAATCCCACGATCGCCATACAGAAGCTGGATCATTGAATTATGATAGAAAAAAAAAAACTGTGGGGCCTGATTGAATCTGAAGAAATGCGAGGGAGGTGGGCGGGTCGCAGGTGTTTTGGGGAGGGGTGGGTAAGTGGGTTACAAAACATTAAAGTGGGAGAGGGAAATTCAGAAGATACACAAGTTTTATGCTTCCTTGTTCCTCCACATGCATGCTACAATTTCATATGATCAATCATTTAGTATGATCGAGTGAGATTTCCTCTCAATTGGTGATTCGTAAGATCCGTAATTTGTGGCCCCATGAGATCGGTGTCACAAATGAGGGAGAGGTATGCAATAACTGCACTGACAATGATCCATTGCATCTCCAAACATGCAGGTTAATTGATAGTGACTTGAAATGTTTTTACTTATAAAAATATGCACTGAAGCACATCCACCCATCCCCCCCCAAAAAAAAACACACACACACACACACACACACACACACATACACAAACTGATGAGAGGTATATTCTGCTCCCAGAACAGCCTCAATTCTTCCTGGCATGGATCCTACAAGATTTTGGGAACATTCCTTTGAGTTTCTGGCCAAGGTTGTCATATTCATATCACATTGCAAATTCTGTGCATCCATACTATGAAACTACTGCCCTTCCACATCATATAGAGTGTCCTGAATTATTCAGATCTGATGATTGAGAAGGCCACTGAAGTACATTTAACTCATCGTAATGTTCACGAAACCAGTTTGAGACCACTTTTACTTTGGGACAGGACATAAGTAGCCATTAGAAGAATGTTAGAAAAAAATTGTGGCCAAATGGAGATTCACATGGTTGGCAGCAATGCTCAGATATGCTGTGGCATTTAAGCAATAATTGATTAGTTATAAAAGGGCCTAAAAAAACATTCCTCACACCAAGAAACCAGAATCTCTTGCCTGAACTGTTCGCACTAGGTTAGTTATGTCCATGGTTTCATGCTGTTAATGCCAAACTCTGACTAATCATCAGCGTATCACGGCAGAAATCGAGATTCATCAAACCAGGCCATGGTCATCCACTCTTCAGATGTCCAGTGCTGGTGAGTTTCTGCCCACTGCAGCCTCAGATTTTTGTCAGTGGCAGACAGGAGTAAGTTTAGCTTTCTGCTATTGTAACCCAGTTGTGCATGCCATATGTAGTGAAAATCGTGAAGCTTCTGACCTGTACCTGCAGGATCTTATGCATAGCACTGCTGCCATATGATTGCTCAGTTGGATAATTGTCTGAATTAGCAGGTGGACCAAATAATAGGTGTTCCTAAAAACTTACAACCACTTGAATCAGTGGACCCAGGATTATTCAGCATAACATTTCCCAGAACATCACAAAACCCTCTGCCAGCATGTCTACTTCCCACTGTGCATCCTGGTGCCATCTCTGCCCAGAGTAAATGGTGTGCACCTACCCAGCTGATGCATATGATGTAAAGTAGAGAGGGAGTGAGCTGGACAGGCGACAATCTTTAATTGCTCCTGTTGAGGATTTTATTTCAGTATTTCGCATCATATTCATCAGTAAATCAATGACCATAATTAATAACCATAATCAGTAACCATATTATATAAGCAGCAGTAACACAGACACACACACACACACGCAGATGCACAGGCATATGCACACACACACACACACACACATGTAAGCAGTTCACACATGCATGAGCAGTACACACACATAAGCAGTTGGCTTCTGTAGCTTTGATTGACATCAGCTCAGTTGGCTCAGGCAATATCTGTTCAGTCATCAGCATTGTTCACCATCATTCATCAGAAATCATATCAGTATGCATGCTCCAATATTACACTGGCAAAGGGTTGTTATCTTTTGGTGGCAGTTTTCAAGGCAGATTGGCAGTGTTGCCTGTCTCTGGGATGACATGTGACCCAACTAAAAGTCCTCTTAAACAATGAAGTTGCCTTGAAGTAGTTATTTTGCAAAGGATGCCAACCAATGAGAAAAGAGAAAAAAAAGTAACATGCAGACATCACATTATTGTACCATTAAAAAACAAGTAAGAAGCAGACATTATGTTATTGAACCATTGTAGCATGAGAGGGCGGAAAAACCATATTTGGAAGATATTTCCTGTGATAAAGGTATAGAAATTGGGTGTGAAAAGCAGAATGTCAGTTCTTCTTGCACAGAAAGAAGTCGGCTTTATATTCATCAATATGCCTCAATAAAGCATAATTTTCTGAAGAATCTGTCTCTCTCCAATTGTTTGAGGATTGAGGAACCTCAGAAATATGAAAATATTTCTGAATGAAAACCGCGACACACCCAAGTCCAGTTCCAATTTTCAAGCACCCACTGTGGCGCATTCGGCTGCGGATCTTAAGAATACTCCAGCCAGATACCAATTTGGTGCGGCAGGAAACCTGAAAATATAGAATCAGTCTGATAAAATTACCATTATAACCAAATATACAGAATATCAATAAGTAATTTAAGGGATCATATTATGCCCATTTACCAGTTTCATAATTTAATTGTCATGGTCTATTTCCAAACATTAGCATGTTTTCTGGACAAAAACACGCAGTTACAGCTGCACATGCTGTGAGTGCAGCACCTCAGGCTCACACTGCCTGAAATGGGCTGTTTTACCTCCTGTCTCTTTATGGCCCCCTCCTTTAAAGCCAGCTCTGTTGTGATTTGCCAACTGCAGTTCAGGAAACTATGCTCCATAAAATGAAGGGAACAAAACAACAGTTTGGGGTCATACTACTGAGGATTAGTGTTTAAAAAAAGAATAACCACTGGCTTTTCGCTTCATCTTACATATGGGGCCCTATCTTGCGCCAGAGTCCCTGAACCCGTTACCTGGGGATTTAGCATTGCGTAAGAGGCGTTCCCCCGCAAAAGTTGCTATCTTGCACACCTGCCTATATCCCTAAAACACCTGCGCTACCTGTTATATTATGCATAGGCGTGGTTTGGGCGTTACGCCAGTTAAACCAATCAGTGTGCTAAGTGCCATTGCCTTTCGGCGCAGGCTGCGCTATCTCAAATCCTCAAACCAAAACCCGTGATGGAGAGAGGAAGGTCGCCACGTTTCTCCGAAGACGAAGTTAAATTGCTCGTGCATGAGGTCAAATCCAGACGGGGAGGATTTTTCTTGTTAAGTTAATCATGAATTGTATTATTATTATTATTATTATTATTTTTGACATTGACATATTGTTTAATGTTTGGTATGTAATAAAGAAAAAAAACATCAAGCCTACCCCTTTTGTGATTGAAACTTAAAAAAAAAAAAGAAAAAGAAAAAAATGCGTTTCACCATGATTGGGTCATGCCTCCAACTGAACTGAGTGGGTGTTGGAATGACCCACTAGCATAGAAAAATAGTGCCACAGTAACCCTAACAGCAACGGGCAAGGCATACGGACAGCTGGCAGCGGTGTATACATCATCTGCAACCAGGTGACATAATTCCGTCACTGCCAGATGGGAGAGGCGCAGTTTTGTCAGGCGTTCTCGTTCTGCGGGAAATAATACTCAGGGCCGGCGCTAGACCTGAAAATTTGGGAGAAAATATCCTTCCTTTTATTGACTACATTTAGTCCTGGCTAATTCTATGGTTTTCCCTTATTAACACGTTTTCCAATTCAAGAATATTCAAGTGGCAATTGAAGACACGGCTTCTCTCCCCCATGCGATCTAACAGCGACAAAATAATGGGCTACATTCAGTACAGAAAAATAATTTAATTATAAATAGGTCTATGCCCTGGCACCCAGCAACGGTAATTTTTTTTTCCAGCGAGAGCGGCATTTCAGAACTCTTTTGCGAATGAAGGTAATTTCGGCGACAAGTACGCACACCTGTTTTTGCAGCACGGTCAAGCAACTTGCTGAAAAAAAAAAAAATAGACAGCTGTCCGATTGGAAAATGTAAACGGACGAAACCACGTACTTGTCACCAGAATTACCTTCATTCGCTGAAGAGTTCTGAAATGCCGCTCTCGCTGGAAAAAAAGTTTCGTCGCTGAGTGCCAGTGCATAGACCTAATTATAATTAATTATTTTTTCTGAACTGAATGTAGCCCATTTGTCGCTGTTAGATCACATGGGGGGGGAGAAGCCGTGTCTTCAATTGCCAAATGAGTAGCGGGTGGTTTGAGGACCCGCTATACGCTTTCCCTAACCTGTGTGGTCAAGATAGCAATTTTAGGGAAAGCGCATAAACACGCCCACGGGCACACCTCCAGTCGCAAATAAAGGATTCGGCATAATGTATAGTGGGTAGTGTGGCCGCAAGATACCGTTTAGGGATAGTGGAAGCTGCTAAATGCATAATTCATGGGTAGCGGGTAGTGGCAACGGGTAGGGCAGTGTGAAAGATAGAGCCCATGAAGTCCATACAAGAAAATTTGTCTTCATGCAGAAGAAAAAAGTGTCTTCATGACATTGCAATGTGCACTTAACCAAACCCTTCCCTGCCTCCACTCTGCCTAGGTTTGTTCAAAGGCGTGCTAAACTGGCCAATAATTGGACATTATGCGAATGTGTTACATTGTGATGTTGACATTTTACAACAGAAAAGGCTGGACTACAAACAAGGTTTTCCAGGCTCTTCAGGAGATGCGTTTTCTTTCTTAGAAAATAACTCTGTTTGGCATGGGCTTTGTAACTTTGCAGATGCTCCGCATGTACAAGAAACTACACCATACACTGTAGGAAAGGGAAAAACTAAAAAAGCACAATAAAAATGGGTCATCATGAATAGGAGAGACAATATTCCCGGCTAGATTCTCTTACAGGAAATGCCAACTATTCACACTGTTCAGTGTGCTGTGGAGCGTTTTTTTTTTTTTAATTTTTTAATTGCACTTGATGGTGTGTGTGACATCAAGCAGGATGCTTTGGAAGAGAAGCATGCTGTTTGTGAGCAGGAGTCATTTTTGTCTGAAAGATGGGGAAAATGTGACTTAACCAAGGAGGACAAATATGCATTTCATCATGATTTGGTGTAGTATAAACACATTCAATTTAATTCTGAGGTAACACTTTGCAATAAGGGTACAACAATTAACATTAGTTAATGCAGTAATAAGCATTTACTAACAATTAATTAACATTTAACAAATGCACCTCTTAATCATTTACAAATGATTTTCACATCAACTAAGGTATTAATTTATAAATTATGGTTTAAAAGTTTGAAGTGCTACATAGGGGATACTTAAGGGATGTTTTCAACTTCACAATAAGGGAAACACAGAAAATTAATAAATGCTCAATTATGGCTGCGTAATGCTTATTCAGTTATCTAACGCATCACTTACACACTAATTAAGTGATAGTTAATGAACTAAGGTTAATACATGTTAATTGTTGTACCCTTATGGTAAAGTGTTACTAATTCTGATTAGTTAGCTTGTTGCTGGATGCGTAATGATATGTAATTATTTATTCAAAACATTCAATTCACTTCATAGTATGAAATGTGAAATGCATATACTATGACAATAAGACAAAATTATAAAAAAAAACAAAATATCATAAAAAATAATCATGCAAGATGGTAAAGCATATACATTCAAGCAGTTTCAGAGTGAATGCCTTACAGTATGACCCCCACCCCCCTTCCTTCAATTCTCAAAGGTGGCAAACCTCGCTACAATGAAGTACTGAGGGAATAAGCTAACTTCAGCTCATAAGAAATTCATATGACTACTCTGGTTTTCCATCCACGACTTACTATACCAATGCAAGCTCCGTAGTTGCAGAGTTAGAAAATCAGCCAGCAGGAGATGTATCCGATTAAAATAGGATAGACACAATTGTGATTGCTCATTTAACATCAGTTCAAGACAAACAGAAATGCGCAGAAGAATAATCTCAGTGAAAACTTGAGGCACTCCGAGGGTGCAAACCTCCACCAAGGCAGCTCAGTCCGAATCTTGGCGAGCGGGAGCAAAGTTCAGTTATCGCATGTCATAGGACTTCAAGATGGCTGCCATGGCAGCCATATTGTTTGACTGATCATTGGGAAAATCAATAGGGTCCATCCCTGATGTAATGGTGACCCACCCACAAAATTTTAGAGATATCCGTTCATTACTTTTGGAGTCATCTTGTTCACAAACAAACAGACAAACAAACGGCACCGACCACCTAACCTCCTGCCAACATCGTTTGGCGGAGGTAACAAAGCTAAACTGTACCGTTATTAGCTGGAGAGAGGAATCAGTTATACTCAGATCCATATATTGTTGGCAGCCTCTGATGATAAATTGAACTTCTTGAACAACTAGAAGCTATTATCTCAGTGGGGTATTCCTACGGTGATGTGCAAAACTGAGGAAATGTCCTTTCCTGTTCGGAAAAGTTGTTGGCTGTAAAATGAAATTGAAAAATGGCTTAGCAGTAAAACAATGCATTTCTGGGATCATAAACTCCTTGGCCACAAGTGTGCTACATCTGAGCGTGATACTCAAAATTACCAACTGTCTATGAGCCAAATAAGATAGCTATTCAAATGTCTTCCTCAATGAATTTCCAAGTGGTTCCCCCAGCGCTCCAAGTTGCATCCCAAGAGGCTCAGCTAATTGCGCACAGTCAAATCATAAAATAATTATATATTTGCCACAAATTTTTCTTGACTCATGAAGCTCAATATGAATTAATGTTTTACAAGTGGAAATTATCATTAGACCATCAACATAGGTAAGGATGGACATTAATAGTCTTCATAAGCTCTCCAAACCCCCAAAAATGGTTTTGTCCATGAAAAAGGCATTGAAATTAGTCCATTCTTCACTGGAGCCCCATTAGCTGGCTCGCACTCACAAAAAAAATAGCTTAATTTTCTGCCAGAATATTTCCTTTGCAAGGAAACAGTGTGCTGTTACCACCTCCTTTGACGTGGACGAAGGGTTGGACTTTAGGAGGAATGCGAAATGAAGAAAAAAGTGAAAACTATTTACAAGGAACACCAGGCTGCATACTGCCCACATGGTAAAATGTGTGAATAAGAACAAATAGTATGCAGATGAAGTGACATGAACATCGATAAGCTATCATATTCTCCTGTATTTGAGCACTTTTCTCAAATACTCCAATACGCCAATATGCATCTTTTGTTGCACTTGCCCAGGAATCTTAATAACGGGAAAACATTCTCACTACCTTCCACAGACAGTCAGATAAATTTTCATCGTATTCATGCAGCAGACCTGCTAGTATTCACCTAGTACATTAGTGCACAACAATCTTGTATAAACACCTTCCATGCTTTATAAGGAGCAGGCAAAATTCATGGACAGTAATATCCAATATATACCTTATATATACAGAGGAGATATTTCACCATCATGAACAAGCAGGCAATAGACCAATCTACCTCGAATGCAAATTAATGCATCTAATATAACAGCCAAATGTGTCCTCAAGCTGTGCATAAATATATATAATTGTCTATGTTTAGTAGTGAAGTTTGCTTTAAATGTACAATGTATTTCATAAAATTAAAATTGGAACTTTTCCTGAGTATAAAAACTGTACCTCAAGCAATATCTCATGCATCTGTGTGCTACTGAAGCCCAAAACTGCCAAAATAAAAAAAAAAAAGAATAAATAAATGACAATACAAATAAATAAATGCATAAATAAATAAATATTAATGCAAAAATATATATACCCATAAATAAATGTATAAATAAAAATTATGAACAAGTGGGTATCCAGGCATTTATTTATTTCACTATTTATTTATTTTCTTAATGATTGGTCTACAGTATATATTTATTAATGGCCATATTTATTTATTTATTTCTGTATATATTTCTTGTTTCATTTATTTCCATATATATTTATTTCTGTATGCCTGGATACCCATTTACTGTCATTTATTTATTAATTTATTAATTTTTTATTTTGGCAGTTTTAGGCTTCAATAGTGTGCGACTGATATGAATGTCCGGATAAAATGCGCACTGTACAGTCAGTGTAATACTCATGTTATTTCTGTCATATCTACCCCACACACCACTACAACCCTTCTCATGACCCAGCAGTGGGCCCTGATCAGAAAGGGAATTGCAGGTCTAAAAGGTTTGCTGGACACATTTATATCACTGAAAAGTTCAAAGGGTATTGGCTATTATTTATTTCATTTCTTTGCATGTCTATCTTGCGATCATCCATCAACTACAGATAGGTAGATTGGTTAAATTGCAGTCTTGATGTCTATTTCCCCTGCTTACCCGCATATAGTACATTTTTGTTTGATTCAAAGATATTGAGATTCAAAGAGACTGAGATGTGGGCTGAATTTTACACTTCAAATGTCATTCCATCATGAGAGGTGGTTACAGCAATCATAATTCACCCAGAAAGAAAATCCCTGACAGACACTGAAAAATTCAGAGCTTCACCACTTTTTCAGAAATACAAAAATATATATATAAAAATGAAGACAGGAGGAAATGAGAAGTTGAAACAAAATATAATATAGATAAACTCAGACTGTTTCTGTTTGTTTTTGTGAATATAATGTGAAGTGATGGATTTTTTTTTTTTTTTTTTAGTCCAAGTCAAACAGCATTGGTTGGGGGGAAGGCCTTTATATAAAGCAAGCAGCAGTACATCATTTTCAAATTAGTTTCTCATAATCATTGCCACACTGATGTTGCGGGTCTTTGGTGTTTTATTTTCAGTTAAATGTACCTATAGCGGCTAAACTGTATTAACCCCTTTCAGACTTCAGGTGGCCACTGGTAAACCAGAATCCATTTTAAATCCATTTTGTAACTGTTTCAGCAGCTCTCAGCTGACAGAGTCTCTGTGGAAACAAACAGCAAATTGATGCGGACAGGAATAAAATGACATTGAGTCTCAAATGACTTGGGTAACGAATCAAAAGCCAGTAATTTAGCTGTCACTTGCATCACAGCCAAAGGGGATTCTCCCCAGCTGACAACATGCTGCCAAACCCAGAAACTATTGCTAAGACTCAGAATAGGCACAGGATACCAATATAAAAAAAATTCAACTAAAATTAAAATTGAACAAAACGACAGCCCTTGAAGCATACCTGTGTAAATGACTCCATGTTTAAGACTCGATGGGCTCTATTTTCGTGCCTGCGCTAGTGTGGCATGAAACTATAGTATGGGCGCATTCACATTCTCCTGCAGTGTAAGGTGAACTTTATGCATTTATTTTATATCTGAGTGCAACTCCAGTTTCAAGCATCGCAATTAATTTTTGGACAAGCAGCCATGCTGTGGCAACCAATTCTGCTTGTACTTTACAGTGCTCTCTTCCATACAAAAGCTGACATTATACATTAGGAGTGTAGCCAGTTAGCATATGTTTTTGATTCTGCATTTAGTGGTTATCATTTAGACAGTTATCTCTCATTATTTAGAAAAGTAAATAAGACAAAGTTCAAAAGTATTGCTGTAAATCTGGTAAAAGTGACTTTTGCGGTTATTGTGGGGTTTGGAATCAGTTAATGCACACCATTACGCATGAACAATCCTGCCTAATTCAACTAAAGGAATGCCTATCAAGCAAATTTAATACAACTGTCTATTTATCTATTTATCTATAGTCTATTCATTCTGATGCCTCTATATCACCTACATAAACAAGAAGATCGGTCATTTCTACATTAGTATATTTATTATTCTTAATGCCTGTCCCTGGTGCAGATTCCAGACGATTTACAGTATGTAGACCAGAAGCGTCCATGTTTAAATTTTCCTTGGCAAAGTTGTGCAGTCAGTAACTAGAATATTAACCAGTTAAAAGCAAGCAGGAGGAGACTATATAGACCATGCTTGATAATGTCAACTGAGACCACACCCTTGAAAAATGTAGTGGGCTGTAACATGCACAAGGTTTGACATATCCACAAGAAAAGCAATCACTAATATTTGGGAAGGCCTGACAAGATTTTAGCCACATTGGTGGTGATTGGGCAAAAATTGTAGGTGGAGGTAAAAAAAAAAAAAAAAAGTTTTTGATCATATTCAAAATGACTGGAAATATAATGAGGCTGATAATGATGTCAAAGGATGTTTTGGACTTAGCTTGACCTAAGGATTCTTGGATTATGACCAGAAATGTAAACGCAACCTTGGCCTGATGATAGTGCTAGAAGGAAGGTCATGGGATCAACGAATTTGCAGTCTGAATGGAAGGTAAAAGCTTCAATGGCTGTGCCAAATCTCAAAAAAGTGACTTTCAGATGTTTGGGCTGTCGTTGACATCCACTACAGATTAATGAACATAAAGAAAATGAACAATCACAATATGTGTCTATGCAACATTTCCCCCCACCCCCACAAAAAAAGTTGCGTCTTTCTTTCCCTCACTTCCAAAAAAAAAAAAAAAAAAAAAAAAAAATGTGTGCGCTAGCCATGATATTTACAACACAAAGTGGTGGTGCTTATGGGAAATGCAGTTTTCATTCTGGGAAACACTACTGCTTTTGTCCACAGAACAACCTAAATCAACCAAAAATACATGTTCCTTGTAGTTGCTTTAATTGGCTGTTACAGTATCTGTGTCTGTCTGCCACTGATTTAGCACATTCCTCATGATGCAAAATGAGCATGCAATCAGTTTGATCCACAGAGAGTACCACAGGTAGGTGGAAATTCCCATGGAACACATATGTACCATTCCAGTATTTCTTGACGAACTTTTTAACTGAAGCAATGCACTAGCTTTCACGAATGACAAGGTGAGAGATTTTACTGTGGTTCAGCAGGAATTTAAGGACAGCATTCTGAAACAGACACCACACATGAGCTGAGCTGACAGCAGAAAGAAAGGGGTCCTTAGAACCACTTAACAGTCAGTCCCAGCCCGTTTTCAAAGTTCTAGTATTCCTGGATCTGGTTTCCAGTTCCTAGTCATTGATTTACAATAACAACAGAACTAGAGAAGCCACATGATTGGATTTTTTCATATGCAAGCTGCTGGCCTGACCTTAACAGATTTCAATAAAAAGATAAAGCAGTCAGAGCGTGAATAAACCCCCCCCATCGATGAAAGGATGTATTTTAATTTCATTTGCATATGGAAGTGGAATCAATCTGGCCGCATTTCATCTTGAGTTACTACTATTTAATGACGCACCCATGTGTTGCGCTCCCAGGCATAATTGATTTACCTTGGTGATATAATTAAGGCTCATTGGAATACATCTCCCATAGCTAAATATTAATTTTGTTATCAGGCAGGAAATGGTGTTCCTTTGTGTCTACTTTCTGGTCTCCGAATCTCATTCAGTTTAAGTGCGAAGGGATGTACTAGTTAAATGATCTATCACATTCTAGTCATCAGGCAGCAGGTGAATCACTGGAATATCAGACCATGACGTAACATAGCAATTTAAAAAACATACATTATCTAGTCCAGTCTTAATCATGCCAAGGGTGCCTATCATGCCTATTTAAGAGAATTCACAGCAAAATGCAAAACTGCAGACCAAAGCTTGATCTTCAAACAAATCCCACTTACACAGCGGACTATGAAGTGCTGCAGAGTAGGTGTGGATCGAGGTTAACTTTTTTGCATTTTACATGAATTGTTTAATCCCTGAAATACATATGAGACAATAATTATTAGCAGTGAATCTGCCTAATGCTCTCAAGACAGCAGATTACATTCATATGTGGTGGTAGGTGGGGGGATTCCTGATACCAATATTTCTGTATTCAACTTACTGCACAGCTCTCTTAATGCATGGACCCCACCATCTTTCACTTTTTGCCTTTGAATCGCAATTTGTAGCAATTATTTGGCAAATTATTTTCGAAAATGTCACTATAAAATGTTGCTTTTTTAATCTTCCAAAAGGTTTTTTAAGTCATTCAGATCGTGGGTTGAGCCACACAATTTATCTCACAGGCATTGTTTCGGAATGATAGCTCTTAGCTTGACCAGCTCCACTTGTCGTAAAGAAATAAGATTTCTCTCTCTCTCTCTCTCTCTCTCTCTCTCTCTGTCTGAAATGGGTTATAACATAATGACTGCTGCCTTACCTCAATTACAGTAGTTACAAAATCAGATGCAAAAAAACACTGAACAACTATTAAAGAGAAAACTGAAAGAAACTATTCCCACTTTCAGTAACTGTAGTCGCAAACATGGATGAAATTTGTTCACTTTTGTAACCAACCATCACATTGTTTATTGGCAGCATTTATGCTGTCAATGGTTATTCCTATATTTTGATGACATTCATTATGTTTAGTTGTTAGAAGGGTGAATCTACCTGGGACTCGCATTACATTTCCTGACTATGTAAACAGCTGTTAGCAAAATAACTTTCCATTCTGAACGTCGATGTGAAGATGACTTGGGGGGGGGGGGGGGGGGGTGTGGAGACAATTTCTTTGTTTACTTCAAAGTGCGGTTGTGTCTCAAATATAGGCTTATGGTTGTGTATTCCCAGTGTTGTCATTTGTCATTTACATTTTACAGTAAGTTAGAAGAATTAAGCAACTGGCGTGTCTATTAGGTGAATATGTCCTGTGATTGGTTTGCGTCTTGTACATTTTCCTTGCCTGGCTGACTTTCGTCTCCTAATCACCATGTGACGGGTAATTAAGCCCTCTGCTTTATCGTGCAAGTTGCTGGATTGTAAAGTCGCATTCATACTAAGATCCCAGTCAATGTATGTTAGTAAAAGTTGTTTGTTTACATCTCATCCAACTAGTACTTTAGTGACAGTGTTTTCTCTAAGAAGTCTGTACTGTCATTTTGTTAATTCTAACAAACTTCCTGTTCATCTTTTCAGTTATCAAGAGCAAGCTTCCAATTATAATCAGGTTCCAGGACTGGGACCTCGTTCTTGTGAACCTCTCCAAGTTTGTTCTCCTTCCCCAGTTTGTTAGGAACAAGCTTCGAAGCCCACTCCGGGTCCAGGACTGGGACCGCGTTCCTCTCAAGCAACCTTCTCATGCTCTGAAGCAGTTTAGTGCTGGCAAAGTCTTTAGAACACCTGCCTGCATCCCGTAAGCCACTGACCAGCGACTACCACTCCGGCCTGGCCTGTTACATCTGGGCTGAACTTTCTATCATTATCTGGCGTTCCACCCCACCCCCCAACTTCATCATCAGGGGTTCTGTCACCAATCTTTGCTGTATTGCTGTCAATAAATTACTAGTTAGATTTCATGTCTTACTCTGCTCTTGATTCCTGGTCTGGACAATAACAGCATACTACCATTATACAAGAATATTAATAGGTCCTTGCATAAGTAAAGAGGACCAAGGGTATGAAGTTTATCCAAGCCATTTGGCCATCGATTTTTGTATTCTCCAGATGAGAAGGCTGATATAACCACTCTCCCGTCTTAGTTCTGACCCTTCCTCCCACTACAAGGACCATTTCTTAACCGTAAGACTGTCGCTACTAAAGTCAAAGTACAGCGCAGCTTATAAAGTCTATGGTTCTGCAGCCACATTTCCACCCACTCCCTATTTCCTACCCCGTCAGCCAAATCTATACCTGCCTACTATCATTTTTTTTCTTTTTAATTTATCAGTACACCATACATTGCTTCAGTTTTTCAGTTTTGGGGCAATCACAGACAAAACGTCCTGGAAATTCTTCAGGGGCTTTAATAAACGTGATCCCTGGACCTGTTGACAGGGACTAAGCGAGATTATATGCGCTCACTGCTAGAAACTCATCCCTGGACAATTCTTTCACTGCTCATTCGGTTAGCCAGTCAACTCCTCTGCCGTTTTGATGACGGATGGCTGGTGCCTCTCAGAAGTACTAATGGTGCTTCTCACACTTCATTTTTCCAGCAGCAAAGAAATTGCGGCATAAAACATCATGTCTTTGTCCAAGATGCTGCGTATCTGTGTGCCATGTACCGGGTGAGTAATTGTATCATTTCCCTTTGCTAGAATAAATATGCATAAATCCCCTCCGTGGGTGTACATTTTATCATAGGGACAATGATTCAAGTGCAGAAGTGTCCCTTATTCAAACGGTTTTAAGAGACCAATGATTACAGTCATTTCAACAAGTGGATCATGGGAGTTTAAGAGGATTTATGACAAGTCAGCATTTCATACAGGGAGAGCACTGTGACTTATTACAAATATAAAAAGATGACATGCTCATCACGATCCTCGCCACGATCAAGGGCTATAACTTCATTAAAAAAAAAAAAAACTTCGACATCTATTTTCAAACCCAATGTCGATCAAGACTAGCTTGTTAAGCATAGAAAATTTGACCCATGTAACTGTCATAGTTTTCGAGGTAATCTGTCTGCATCAAAAGTGTGATGGACGGAGGGAAGGACAGATGGACAGAACTCAATCCTATTTCCCCTGCACCACTTTGTGGCGGGGGATAATAATGATACTTTCATTTAGTGCATTTATAGCCCAAGCTGCAAGTATGTACAGCATATTTGGGAAAATTCATACATCTAGTAAATCATAGTAACTTCTCTGTGAGGTATAGCATAAATTTGCGGAACCCGCACCTCCCTGTGCTTTTCACATAACAGCCAAAACTAAGCAGATTTGGTTGTGGTTAGAACCTGAACTGGAGAAATCGCTATAGAAAATCAAATTGCTCCTGGAATGGGCATTGCTGCACATTGTGGAGCACTCTTTCATGTAGTACAAACAGAAATCTAATATCAAACCCAGTTGTGTTGGCACTTTAACCCCTAGAACAGTGTCAGGCTGCAGGGTTCATGCACGCACTGGAATAGTGCCTTCATAGGCTGGCCAAATTTCCTTTAAGGGACATTATCATGGTACATCAAGTCACACTCAATAGTGGCATAAATATACAATATCAATTTTTCATGGGGGATCATCCTTTTGAATTGTTTAGATGTTTTTGATTAGCTTATGGAAGGCGCCATGACACTTCCAGCAGATGGTATTTTTTAGGAAATGCCGCTAGGGGCGCTGTAAATAGTGACGCTATCCTGGCCTACAATGGATGTCATTTTCATCTGTATTGCATTCACAAATGACTCAACTTACTGTGCGGTACGGTAGCCTACCCCGGGGATATGCATGATATGGAAGATCTTACAAGTAAGTGTGTCACATGAAAGTTATGAAACGAGTTGAGTAAATCTTGCATTTGTTGCAAGCTTTATGTTTGTACTGAGCTACATCACTCTGATACGCTGTAATGAGTCACAGACATTCATGGTCGAACTTCTCATGGTTCTTAAATTCACAGTCAACACTGACTAGCCAGGTAGCCAACAAAATAATGTTACATAATGGTTATGGGAAGGTACTTTGTGCACGCTGGCAGGCTAGCTCATTTCACAAAAATTTTGGTGGAAAGACAGCGATTGTACTATGTGTATGCTGTATGTGGCGTATATGCTGAGCAGCAGGAGTAACGTCATGAAAAGAGACTGCTCTGATTAAATGGCGCGCCCCATTTAAGGGAGAATAGCCTGTTTGCTCGCATCCTTTATTCGATATTTGAATTTCGTAGGGGTTGAATCACCCAGAATAAGTTAAAAGTTTAATTTTTTTTATCTCGGAATGATTTAAGTGGCAAATCGTATTGGATGATAATGTGCATTTTACATTTTATCTGCGCAATTATTCTTTTCGGAGGGAAAAATAATAATCCAGGTGGAATTTATAAACCTCTTCAAATGTGTGGTAAGGCTTTATTTGTTTCTACAGCCCGCGTATAAACTAACAAATACTCCTGCATTGGGAGCATGATGACAAATGCTACATGCCCTTTTTGAAATTCAACATACTTTGGTCATGCTACCTGCGAAGAACATCTTCATGAGAGAAGCAATTGAATAGAATGAGTGATACAAAATCCTACACTGGCCATTGAGTGCCATTATGCATAAACTAAAAGCCAGAGAAAAATTCATGTTTTGTCTTCATAGCAAGAAAAAGTTAACTAAGTAGCAGAATATTACTTTCACTGAAAATGCTAACAGATGTTTTTCTCCAGTTCAGCATTGGAGCAGACTGTTAATCGTTACTTTCTGGTAATTATACCTTGTGTCCTGCCCCCCAGGTCCTGCTTTATCTCTCAGCATGTACTGTACCTTTCTACAAGTTTACTGCAAAAAGAATTGGATGGATGACCAGAATGTTTGATTGCTAGCAGGCGCACCGATGGATTTTACCCATTCAGATTTTGTTTCTCATTGCTCCTGCTTCAACGGCTTCCCCAAAGCCCCATCTCACTGACAGCTTACAACTATTTGGGATCCAGATTTGCTCCATTTCATGGCTGGAGCTCGACCCACGCGGATTATTGCTCTGCAAATGTTCAATTACGAGCTGCACGAGGTTTTTCAGTGTTATCTGGCATCCTGTGGTTAGAGAGATAGACACACCTCTGAGAGATGAAGCCTGGTCATACTTCAGTGAAGATAAGGGACAGATAAAGTTCAGTTGCTGAGAAGGATCTCTCCTGTGCACCAAGGGCAACTGACATTCTCGGCTCTTCACTGGAAGAAATGACAAAGAGATGAGCAAACATCAGGCACTCAGCTAGCAGAGTGACCTGCTTATGTCCCTGACACCCTGCTGAGAACAGCACAGCACATGTAAAGAATGGGTGTGCACTGAGCTAGCAAAGCTTAATGCACAGCTGTGCACCTAGATAGAGCGCAATGCTGGATGTATCCACCTCACTGTGTGAATAGATCTTTATGTATTCATGGTAATACAGTCATGGGAATTAATTTAGCAGGGAGACCAGAGCCCCATCTTCGTCCTGCAAAGACTGAGATGCATCGCGTACTGTGGGCAAGGGAGGCTGACCTGAGCTCTGGAATTTATTCAGGATGTCTCACTGATTGAAAGTAGAGACTGAGTGATGGCTGAAAATGGCATTTTCCCCCTCAGATATGGAAATACTGATCGCTGGGATGGGAAAATACTGAGCAAGGCCGTAGGGCTTATCTGACTAATACACTTGCCTTTAATATGCCACAGTCTCTGGTCCTCCATTAACCACAGAGGCCTTATATTGAAATGCATGCATACACAAGCGGATGGGCACGCAAACACATGCACACACATGCACACACACATGCACGCACGCACGCACACACACACAAAAAATTCAAAAACCGAGAGCAAAATTCACTCAAATGACCATAAAAAACAAGCATAAATGCACCGGCATGGCTAAACAGCTCTGCCAAGGCACTGTTGCATTTGAAAAAGGTCACAGGAGAAGCAGCACAACACTCTCCATTCGCATGTTTTCCCCTGCTGTGTTGTCATTAGCAATACAGCAAGTGTGTGTCAGCATTCAATTAGCTCACTCAGTTCATTGATTTTTCTGAAATGGAGGCTGAACATGTACGAGGATGCAGCCCAGTTTCTGTTTCCTTCTCCCTTAATAAGCATTTTCCGTAATTGTCTAGAACTAATTATATCTATATGCCTCAGACAACACATGGTGCCCAATGTACTTATTGCAATAGGCTGGTGGTGTCGGTCCTGTCCTTATATGCAATCACTGTAAGCAATGGATTTTGCTGTTTTAAGCGTGTCACATTTTTAAATGGTTTTAGCAGAAAAGGTTCTGGAAATGTACCCTATAGGACTGTGGTAGGGATAAAGGGTAACTGTTGCTTTTGCGGTGGAGCAAAATTAAAGCATGCTGCTAGTAATGCAAACATGCCAATTTGGTATTTATTTATGAACTGATTTATGTCAATATTTGTTTGGATGCCCTTTCAGCCTGTATGTATGAAGTGAGATAACTGAGCTTGAGACACGCAATAATTTCCAGTCAATTGTGCCAGTGACTCAGTATACGACACAATAATGCTCCAAGTACAGTACAGGAAGTGTAGCAGTGGAATCCAGACTGGTTCTCTTCTTCTTGTTGTCTCTCAATGAAATATGCTTTGCTCACAGGTAGAGCTGGGACGACGCGTCGACGTAGTCGACGTAATCGACGACATAAATTCGTCGACATTAATTATTTGCGTCGACGCGTCCCAAACAAGTAGGTTGTCCCACACTCCAGTCCAGTGGTGGCGGTAATACACCAAAAAGCTTCCCTCCAGAAGCTATAGTTTAAAACAGAAGAAGACGAAGAATTCACACAACAATAACGGTGGCGGCATCCGGTAAGAGCAGCGCGAGTGCCGAGGAGCAACACATAGCAAAAAAATCGGTCTTCAAAAGTGTGGGAGTTTTTCACTCTTAACCCTTCTAGTGATGTGGTACTTTGCAGACTTTGCAAAATTAGCTGGCGTACCACACGAGTACGACAGCAATGAACAACATTTGAAGCGAAATCACCGGGGAGTTCTGTGTCAGGATGGCAGCAAAACACCGTAGTGTTTACTTTCCCACCCTGGAATGTGCGATTATCAAGCGTTAGCACAATGTGTTTTTGTAGTAACGTTACGTTAGACTGTTGATTTGTTGTCTATAAATGCATCGCCACTAACGTTCAAGGCTCTCAAGTTGTGAATGCAGGCTAGAGTGAGATTTTCTCGGGGGGGTGCATGATACTCCCGTTTTCAAAGGTGCATAGTTACAGTACTTAAGTAGGCTAGTTTTTTTGAGGATTTTGGTACTTTGCTTAAGATTTTTTTTTTAAACCGGGACATTTACTTTTACTGTACTACATTTAAAAGATAAAAAGTGTACTTTCACTTTGCAAATTTGACACTGGCAACTTAGTTACTCCTTTCAAATTAAAATATGAATTTAATTAATCATTTACGGATTATCTGGATTTGGCGTGTTCGAGAAGAACAACGGTGCTCGGCAGGGTATCTTAGTGCAGATGTGCCCACGGAGCTGCAAATGTATGCATGCAGTTACAATATTCTATCACTAGGTGGCACACCCGGATCAGTTATTGAATATTCACAAGCAAGCCGAACAAGGTTTAGCATATGGATGAGTTCACTCCAATCCCCGTTTTTCAGGAGTTGCCTGAATAAAACTCCTCAGCTAAGCCTGATGTGCAAACTGCTCAATATACTTGCCCATAATTAGACATGTTATTGATACTATGTAATTCTACTATTAATTATAGTGGTTTTTAAACTGCCAGTAAACTCAAAGAAGAAGTATATTAAGGACAGACTGCCTGTTTGTTTTTTGAATACTGTATCTTTCATTCACCTGAAAATTGATTAAAGAGCACAAGGAGAGAACAAAGAGTGGTTGCTTTGCTTCTTTCTATAAAAAAAAAAAAAAATACTTTGTACTTGTACTTTCAATACTTAATTTTTTCTCAAAATACTTTTGGTACTTAAGTACATTTAATGTGAGATTGTATTATTTTCAGATTCAGACTGTATTATTTTGCACTGCTCATCTGTCTGCATTTTATTTAATTTTGGATATACTTTTTCTTGAGGAGCAATGACTTGCTGGGCAGTGTTTAAGTGTTTAAATATAGAAATGTTTATGTGTCCTGAGCTTGGCTGTTCAATGCATTATTTTACATAGGCTACTACTGTCAGTTCTAAAAGAAGAAAAAAAACATGTTGCCTACTTTTTTTCAGTTACTCTGCTAATTTGTAAAACACTCATTTTTGTAATTCCTCCTGTGTGACTTCTTATTATTATTTATTTTGTTAGATGCTACATCTGGCATCAGAATGCATTATTTTGCACATTTTATTTCATCACACAGAATTTTATTTTGGAGAGATTCAAGTGCCATGTTAAAGAATTGAAATGTTAACAAGAGATGGTTTGATATCCTTATTATGTGAATAGTTTCACTGATCAAGTAATGTGAAAGAATTGTAAACAGAAAAATGAATCATTAGATTAAAAAAAGAAAAATTAGTCGTTAGATTAGTCGATTAATCGAAAAAATAATCGCCAGATTAATCGTTTGAAAAATAATCGTTTGGGACAGCTCTACTCACAGGGAATCACTGCATCCACATCCTAGATCTTTGGATTTATCAGTTACTCTGATTAAGAGTGTCTGGCAGTATAGGAACAGAGAGGCTGGAGCAGCAATGGCTCTTTACTGATGGTGATGATTCTTTATGATTCTTTATGGTTGGACCAAAAACCAGCATACACAGGGGACCCCCAGAACCAAATGTTGGAACCACTGGGCTTCTTAACAGAAGAATTCAATGGCAATTTCAGGAACCAGTCTATGCTAGCCCAAGTTGACAAATGCTAATGTCACCCTGTTTGATAATATGCAAATTGCAGTCAAAAGCGTTTTCTCATATGAAATCTGAGTGATGTCAGGAAAATCAGGTCGGGACATTATCCGTTGCTGCTTTTACACGAATGAAGCATACAACAGGAGATTGTTTTTGTCAGACACGTCCTCACCAAATGGATTTATTCCATTTGGTTTTGATGAGGGATGGCACCTGAAAAGAGTGAGGAGGAGGGAGGACCGGATGCAAAAAGTGCACTGCAGAAATCACAGGCTTATGTTTACAGTATCCTATTGATCCCGGTGTGAATAGAGCTGGCCATTGTCTGCAGAATTAACAGTGTGCTACTGGGCTTGTTGATAATGTTTCTCAGACTGCAAGTTCATATTATACAACTCAAGTAAAATCAGCAAAACAAATGGCAATAAAGTGAACCTATGCATTTTCTCAATGAAATCAAATGAAGTGAATAATACGGTATACATATATGCGGTGCTGTAAAAAAATTTATAAATCTTTAAAATTTGTTCATCCCCCTTCATATAGACCACTTCAGTGGATGTTGTCAGTCATTCATTCTGGTGTGTTTAATCTCGTTGTCTGAATCCTTTCAACATTGGGTATTAAATTAAAATGCACAGGATTTTTTCCAATGAATATTTACTTTTGTTCCTAATGCTCATGTTCTAGACCAGGGAGTGAATTAAGTACAGAGGCAGAGTACAATCTGATTGGTAGGTTTATTGACAGCAGTACTGTAATGTCTGGGAACAGAACCCAAGAGGAAGAGAGCACAATTCAGCACCAATTTAATCAGAGGTGTAAAATCCAGGGGTCAGAAAGTAAAAGTCTTGCCAAGTTTTTCTCCCTCCCACAGAATGAGCTGATCTCTCATACTGGCTGTATCTCCTGTCTGAAGTAAATCCAAGTGGTTGGAATAAAGTTCTGGGGAGGATTTTTACACTTTCTGAACCCAGACTTTACACCCCTGAATGTAATAGGTGAAGCTGGGCTGCTAATCACTGGCCAGAAGGTTCTGGGATGCAGCCAGGGGGAAAGCAAACTTCTCTGGAGCCAAATGGTCCCGCATGAGGATGGAGTAGCTTGACAGGAACTTCGTTCCAATCCTGGTGACCGTAGAAAGGATTGGGAGATTTTCCTAACAAATTGGACAGAGGAACAGACGTCTAGGAGCTCTGTGCTTTTGTACCAATCTCTTGCACTTTTGTACATCGCTCTGGATAAAAGCGTCTGCAAAGAACCTGTAATGTAATGTAATGTAACTTGGAAGGGTAAACAGGAACGCGGTCCCAATCCTGGACCCTGATTTGGCTTGGTAGAACCCCCCCCCCCCACGATGGGTGACAAATACATTGATAGGGTGTTTTCTTCTGGTACATAAAAATCTATTTTGCCAACATTCTTTTTTATGGTCAAATATGTATCTTTTTATACACTGACTTATTGGCTGGTGTGCTCTACAAACACGTTTTGAAATGGCACAATATAATTACTCAAGATAATCATCAAACCTCAAGGGACACAGGGTGTTATTAAAGGTAATGAGTTTAAAGGTGTCATCCTACGGGAAACCGTGTATTACGTGTTCTTTTTGAAGTGCCATCGGTCAACATGAGTTGCGTATGCATGCTGCTTGTGAACATGAATATCAACCCCCACTCTGTGTAATAGCGAATTGAAAAAAATAGACGGAAAAACGGGTGAATCAGAAAAGCGAACCCTCGTAGGTTTGTGAATTATTATTCATGGTCTCACTCTGGTCTCGCCCACTTTGACTTGCGACCGCCCACCAAATCATTGGCAGCCAGCAGGAAATAGCATTTTGAAGAGACTAGATATTGAGACAGACTGGTTCTAATCCCAGATGGAGAGTCATGCAGGTAATGGGGCTATTGGTGTTGCCCATTCTTCTTTCCACCTGAACAGTCACGTTTGTGAAAATAAACGACACTGAGTAACCTATTGCAATAAATATGTATCAACCAAAGCCATGCCTTTTTATGCTTTCACACCGAGTGCGAAACAAATTTTTTGCAGGACAGATTGCATTCAAAGTCCATGCAAAGACGCGAATAAGAAATGCGTGTATTCGCGTCTTTGCGTTGACTTTGAATGTAATCTGCCATGCGAAAAATTTGTTTCGCGTTCGGTGTGAAAGCAGCTTTAGTCTTAATTACCAGCTGAGTCTCCTGGCAGCACACATTCTCCTCCTCTGTGGGCATTCTGGCGCAATTACCGCATGTGCACCTGACAAAATATAGGTAAGTGTGTTTGTTAGGCCTATGTAATAATTGGTAGGCTATGACATGAGCTAATGATCTTCGGGTGGTCAATGGTAACCTGGAATTCAAGCCATAACGCTAGCAAATTGACATGTCTGCATATCGGTCAACTGCGCCTAGCGGCGTGCTGTGTCTTCAGGTAATCTGGGAATAGACTAGCACTAGACCAGCTACCAGGAAGATTGCCAAGACTGTTCATGGTGTAAAGAAACAAGCCTTTATTTTAAAATGTTTCCCACAGTTTAGTGCAATCTGAAAGGCCATGATGACGATCGCGACAAACGTTCGCCTCTTGAAGAAAATCGAAGTTGACATGCAAATATTACCATTCCGAAACGTTCATCGATAAACGCTCTGGTAGCGGTTCTTGTGCTGCTTCCGTTTCCTCCTCAGATTCAGGATCAAACACATAGGGCTGTATCTCTGAGGCCATTGAGAGCAATTTAGAAATCCGCACTGTGAACTTATGTCTATAACAACTGATTAAACGGACGGAGTAACACCTCTGGATACAGCTGTAGAGGGGGGGCCACAGTTAGCCAATCAGAGGCAAGTTTATTTACACACGGAATACTCATGAGCAAGAGGCGCAATCCTGTCGTTTCTTCCCAGCTATTTTCCGTATCAAACTAGAACAGAGTGAAGTAGGCCAACCAAAGCATTTTTTTCTCCAAAAACTGCTCGCAGGGCATTCAGTAACTCCAGAGACCATAACAAAATTAATGAAAAAGGCTTGAGATGACACCTTTAAGTTCTGTGTGCATGCAATGTAATTATATTTATACCCATCACAAATCATGATAAATTAATGTAGAGATAAGTTAAAATTCAAGCAAATATGTCACTAGCACTTTAAACAAAAAACTATTGAGTACCATGCTTAAATCACCCTTATATCACATATTCCTACTTTTCTCACCCCTTGGGCTCCTGCCCACAGTAAGCTCTGTCCCAGTAGAATTTAGCATGAATGAAGTTGCAAGAAATCTGAT
The DNA here is from genome assembly GCA_029692085.1 of Gymnothorax javanicus. NCBI lineage: Eukaryota > Metazoa > Chordata > Actinopteri > Anguilliformes > Muraenidae > Gymnothorax > Gymnothorax javanicus. The sequence goes on from CM056202.1 coordinate 54,022,152, forward strand.
TCAATTAAAAACATGATACAAGTCAATGCAAGCATTGATAGCTATGCCTCTGCCTGCCATAGCTTCAAATTTTAGATTTTATAAATCAGTTGCTTTATGGGGTTATGCGAGACAGAACCCTCAAAAGCCCAAATGGACAGCTTTTAAAATTGCTGACTCCGCAGAAAAATACATAAACTGTCATTCCCATCACTGAAAAAATATAACAAAAAAAATTAAAATAGCCAAAGAAAATGACTTGAACTTTGCGGAAGACTTTGTTCCATCAATATTCATTTGGGGACACTATAGTCAGCTCCAGTGGCATAGCTCAGCAAGAACCCATGTCAAACATGCTACACAACAAAATGGTTTCATGAACTCACAGAGTATATATTACGTTGATGAAGTTAACCCTTTAAGGCCTAATGCAAAAATCCCAGCAGAGAATCATGCTGCCATGTTTACCATAGTAACCTGTATTTGGGCTGAAGCACAGCTTCTCAGCTTTCAGGAACAGTTGGAATTTTTTTTCTATTGCGCAAATCTTACAGTAATTACGGTACTTTCAAAATTACGCGCATATCTGTGTCGGCAACGACACGTTCTTAAAATGCGCACATGCTGTCCCTGTTTAAATGGGTTAATCTGAGCTACACATCTCCGAAGAAGTTGACAGAGTTTTCTGAGCCACACAGAACACACACAGACACTGAATCAATGCACTCCTGACAGAATCCTTTAACCACATTCAACTTGTCCTTCAGAAAAAATTTTGTAAAAGAAATAAATAAGTTGAAAATTTAGTTATCCCTAGAAATAATGTAGATGTTATTTCTGCCAAAATATTCTATTGTGCCAATCAGGGGTTCTATATATGGTGTGCTGGTCTGCATGTTTGTGTATAATTAAAGAAAAATTAAAGGGACATATTGACTCGACCATGGCCATTGAAAACCTGAATAAAAATGCACCATAAAAATGCAAGTTAATTTGATTTGCTTTGCAGCAGTGATGTGCAATTCCTCCTGGCATACTAGCCCAAATTCAAGACAACAATGATTCTTTAAGATTGCAATTATGATTGTGATGTGCTTAGTATTTTTCAAGGATCTCCAACATTTCGTAAATGTATTTCAAGCATCTCATCTCACATTCATAGAGGGAAACAGAAAATTCAGGAGAAAATTCAGCGAGCTCGATATCATACAGTTTTGTAGGATTAAATATAATGTTTAGAATCTTTATGTTCATCAGAAAACAGAGGCAGAGTGGTGGCTGTGACTCAGTTCTCTAACCTACTCTAATATCAAAATTGATGCCATTAATTTGCTGTGAGGGCTTGTTCACACATAGTTTGAGCAACTTCAGTTGATACTTCACTCCTGTTACCTGAGGTGTCCAGATGCCTGTCATTTATAAAAGACAATTACTAGCCCTAGTCAATATTGTTAATACGCTTGAGTCTAACTAGGTGGCACACTAATTGTGAAGAGAAGCCTTGCTTCAGTGCATAATGCTAGCAGCACTGGTGGAAGACAAAATGAAATGGTAGTATAATGGTGAAATTGTGAGGTACCGTTCTGGAACCAAAATGCGAGACCAGGAAGTTGCAGCAAAAGTGATTTTATTGTAGTTGGGGGGTAAACTCCCACAGGGCAGAAAGTAACGGTACAGAGTCCACAATCCAAAAATCACAATCCAGTAGGGCAGAATCAGAGTCGAAAACCAGGGCAGCAATAACAGTACTCGTGGTCGGGCAAAAACAGGTTCGGTACACAGGCACAGGTTTGTCAGAGAAGCAAAAGCCAAAATCCAGTGGGCATAATCCAAACCGTTAACAGGGCAGCAAACACAAAACTCGTAGTCGGGCAAAAAGGGTTCATAAACAGATGCAGACAAAAGTACCAAAAAGCAGAGCCAAAAATCGAAGGTCGGACGATCCATTCAGAAGAGAAACACTATGAGTACAAGGCGAAAATGATAACAGCACAAGGGAAACGTTCTGACGGGGAACTGCAGTGAGAAGACAGCTTAAATACACTCAAGGGAAGTCACATGCTATGATTAGGATCAGGTGAAGAGGATCAGACTAATTACGTGGGAGCAAACATGAGGGAGAACCTAACCACATAAAATTGGCAAAAGCCAAAACGTGGACAGGGATCACGAGACAACCTATGACAAAACATACAGCTCCGGTTAGGGAGTTCTAACGTGCGCAGATAATGAGAAGCAGGACAGAGTGGAGCAGGTGCGAAGGATCCGCTGAATTGCAGCAAAGACTAAGTGAAGGCAAGAGGCGGAGACTAGAACAGGGCGAAAAGCTGAGAGCTTGTTAATCAATTAGTAAGTGCAGCTATACAATCCCTAGTGCTCGTTAGTAAGTTAGTATTATATACAATGTTAGTCTGGGTTAGTAACTTTAACAAAAACAACAAACTGTTAGTATTGGTTAGTAAAATAGAAAAGAGAGGCGAAGGAAGCAAACAAGATCGGAAGGAATGTTTGAAACCCAGAAACCATGAAATCACCTAAGCATGTGACACGCGGGACTGGGGAGAAGCTGTAGCTTAACAAAAGACCAGACAGGGGAGACAAAGTGCAATGAAGGGCATGAACAAAGACATGGACCGGAATCTAACAGAATAGTGGATTGGGAATGGCAAAAATGAAAACATGGCAAAATACAAAAACTGAACAGAACATGGCAAAACCTAACAGAACTGATAATAAACATAACAGGGAAGACAGAAACATAATAAACATGGCAGAATCATGACAGAGAGCAGAATCATAACAGAAATAACAATTAGCAGCATGACTTTATGGTGATAAGAGTATAAAAAAAATCAAAGGCATTTATAAAGACTAATTGAATGGGTTCCGCTGGTTATTCGTGAACATACCAATTGGCGCATTGAAAATAAATACATTAGTCGACAAATTAGCATTATGCACCAGGTGCTCGTTGTATTGCTTCACAAAATTGCTAAAGATAATACAGTACTGTTCTTGCCCAGATGGGCGATGGGATCTAGATAGGGAGACTGGCCTGGATTTAACTTACTCTTCAAACAGGAGAGAGTTGGAGGAGAGGTTCCAGGGGGAAAAAGTTGACTTAACTGGCAAGTAAATGGAAAAATTATAGGACCCCCTCCTTCATAAGATCCCTTTTACGGCATGTTCTCTCCCTAGCTCTCCCATTTTCTCAGGGGAGGACTTCCCATGTCATGTGCTCCTCTATAGCAGCTAACTTGAGATACATCAGCAACCAAGGTGGCTCTGTGTCAGAGATATTCCTGTGCCTTTATCTCAACCAAAAGTACAAAATTTAACACCATAAAATAGAATTCCAAAATTATCATAATGACTGGATAATTAAATATTTGGAAGATTCAGCTGAGTAAGTCTGCAAAAAAAAAGTTTTTCCATGCTTGGCTAGTGGCCAGAGTGAGACAGTATTAATAAGTAATAAACACTTAAAAGCTTTGGGCCTCATTCACAAACCGTTCTTACGAACAAATTTGTTCTTAAGTCCTACTTATGAAGTTTTTAAGAAGACTGTGGCATTCATGAATGTTTTCTTATCCAGGATTTGTTCTTTGGTAAGAACAAATCCTATGAACACTCAGGAGTTCTCTTACGCACATTTCAGTGTCGACATTTTGGCACATTGGTTGTGTTGCCTTCTTTTGCGCAGTTAATTAAAATGCGATATTACAGTGATATTTCCGTCATATTTATTTATTTATTTATTTGGTAATTTACAGAGCATGTTTTATTTTTAAATAAATTAAATGTACCAACACTTTGCAGAACAGCTCCGTGGGAATGTACCTTGAACAAGGAGCAGCTGGTGACACATGGCTCATTGGTACGTATCTTTTAATAATTATAATTTCCCACAAAAGTGTCTTTTGATTTGATTCGATCTTAATTTGATTTGTTTTATTACAGGATCAAGGATATGCCCTGGCCCCTGGTTAATGACACCACTGACCAACCCTCAGACTTCATATAGCTAATCAGATTCACGCATGCACTTGCTCCACCATCGAACGCACCATCGGCATTTTAAAGGGACGCTGGATGCATTTGGACACAGCAGGTGGCAGATTTCTGTACAAACTGGAGAAGGTATGTAAAGAGAACTGAAGATTTGTTTTATTCTTGTAAAAACTGCTTAAACTAAGGTCAAGTTTAATCAAACTCCTTGCATCTTCTAATTTATGACTCTCCCTCGCCATTACAGGTCTGTAGGATAATCATGGCCTGCTGTGTCCCGCACAACATCGCTATGAAGCGTGGTGTGCCATTTTCCCCTCAGCCACAACACCATGAGGATGTATGTCCTGACGTAATGATGGGACCAGACTGCAGGCTCGCTGTTCAAGTTCGGGTGCAATTAATTGCCCGTTTGTGAATAAAGTTGCATTAATATTACAATTTGAATCGAACAGTCTGATTTAAAAAAAAAAAAAAAAAAAACTAAGTCTATCACTTCAAAAATGAGGACAGACCTGTTTCAGTGCACATCTTTATTTTTTTTTTTATTCTCAATTTATTTGAGTGTACTGGTTATGGTTGCAAGTGTTGAGGAAATTTTATCGAGCGTGTCAGCTATCCTTTCTTGATTGTCCAACACCACTTCCGAGATCAGGCGAGGAGAGGCACAGGACTGAGCACGCATGGAGGTACTGCTGCAGGAGGGTTCTGGTTCTGTTGCAGGTTGGCTCTGCGGGACTTCATCTGTGAATAAATAATAAATCAAGCCATTGTTGTGACCCTCTGTTCAATACTAAGATGTTATTTTATCTTACATGCACTATGGTAAACTACTGCCTTTATAGGACACACGTTTGTATCCAGACACTCAGTCGATGGTACTCCTAAAAACTAGGGCGGACATTTGTTGTTGCCGTTTCCTCTGTATGACATCTGTGCCTGCTCACGGCCCTGCAGTTTCATGCCCTTTTATGGGCTTTGATGGGTGGTTACCTATGCTAATCATATGCTAATTAGGCTCAACTGGCACATGCTCTCAGTTTACGAGGAGATGGGATTCATCAATTTAAGAACACAGCTGCAAACAATTCTGCAGTTTAAGAACACATTGATGAATCCAACGTAGAGTTTTATTAAGAACCTTCTTCAGAACACCGTAAGAAAGAATCTAAGAAGATTCTTAAGAAGTTATTGGTGGATGAGGCCCATAGATCCTAGGTCAAACTCAGAAGATCAACTGGGAATAGTCGCTAATCTGACAGCCAAAAACTCTTGGAAACAGGGAGAGGGACACTCAAAGCACACTGAAAGCTTTATCAGACTGCCAGAAACAAGCTCCTGTTTGTGGAAGGCAGAGAGGACATGCAGAAAAGTCTTTTTACCTGAGATCCAAGGGGATTTTACAAGCAGATCAGGACCTTACCTTAATGGCCACTGTCATTTAGCACATACCAGGGTGATACACAGTTGCCATTATGTACTGAAACATCTATTACTAGCCAGCAAGGGACAGAAGGCCAGAAATAAATTTACTATTTGAAAACTGGGCAATACACACTTTTCTTCATGGACACCTTGGCCTTTAAATTTCATTTTAAATGTTCTTGCTTTGATTTTGATCCATAATTACTGAAGGAATGCATTTGCTGTGAAGCCCAAGATATACGGAACTAAGAAATAGCATTAAAAAATTCTAAAACCTCTTTTTTATTTGCAATTGATTACCCCTGACTGAATGGACATGTGTTAATCCATTTTTCCCAAACAATATGGTGCCATGAAATGAGGTGGGGTATGATGCAAAAAAAAAAAAAAAAAAAATTAATTACTACATGGTGAAACCAAATCATATGAAAATAAATAAAAGATGAGACTGTGAATTATTTTTTCATTACAATTAAATAAAATTATTGTATGATTACCATACTGAAATTGCAGAAAACAGGGCTAGAAAGCCCACCTCAGTCCCAAATAATATGAATCTCAATGTACGTACATAGATGCAAACAGGCAATCGGTGTTTGAAAAGATGCTGGTTTAAGTGTAAATATAGGTTTTGACAGAGCCTGGAGCAGTTCTTCTTGGGCAGATATATCAGCCGTGACAGGTTTTAAACAACAGGAGACCAAGATAAGCAAGGTTCCTGTGAAATATGATTAAAGCATAGCCTTCCAATCCACTTTGATTTAAAGGAGCATGTGGCAAACAATTCATCTTTACATCCCACACATGCAGTCAGCTACTTTTCAGCAAAGGCACATAAAAAAGTGAACATAAAAAGCTACTTCAGCACTCTGAGAAGTAAAACAAAGAATGTGATCCAAGCAGCACAAAGCTCAAACCAAACAATTAACAATAAATAAATAACTAAATAAATACTTTGTTCCACCCAATTTTATCCTGTAGAAGCACAGCTTAATCTATGCTTTTATATGCATTTTGATTATATCAAAAAAATCCCCAAAACCAGATTTTAAAAAAATATTCAGATCTATTGATAGTACACTGATAAAATTCACCACAGAGCAGGCACATCCACTCTAGCCCAGTTTCAAGACAAACAGAAGATCCTTTTCAAACAAAACAATTGAATCTGCCCACTGTAAGACTGGCTCCCCAAAAGTTTTTTGCCAGATCATAAGTGATGAATGAAACATATTACACAATGGGGGCATAGCATATAAAGCGGTGGTAAACACTTGGCTGAACATAGGGGAAGCATTAAAAAAATCCCCTTACATTAATTACCTAAAGCCCAATGTTCCCCCGAGCGGTAACGCCGGCATTGCGAGATTTTCAATAGCCTGCCGTGAGCCCCTAACTATAAAACACTTTGCTTTCAAGCTGTTCCTGTTTAAGATCTCTTGATTAATAATCGCACAATTTATTTACTGAATAATCAAGACCAGTATATAAGCCTGTAATTATTAAGAAAGTATTAAGAAATGTTAGAGATCACCAAAGGGCTAAATTGAAAATTAACTTATTGGTAAAATTATAAGGATGGAAAAAAAAATAATAATAATAATAATAATAATTCCCAAAAGCATTAGCAACTTACATAGTTAGTTCGTCCATTCACAGTCAATAGTTCCAATTACATAAGTTAGCATCTGTGCTTTTGGGAAATGCACCCCAGACTAATTGAGCGAATCTAAAGGCAAAGGGAGTACTGCACTGTGGGAGGACTGAGTAGAAGAGGAATCAAGGTGGGGTTTCATTTAATTTTCATTTGAGAAACATGTTGGGTCAAGAACTGTCATAAAAAATCAAATCATTCATGCAACAACCCAAGGATGATGGAATGCAGAATTTTAACAAATGAGAGCCAGATGAGTGAAATTTGTTAGAATTTCTCCTAGCCATTTCCAGCTGAAATTTGGTTTGACCCGTCAGCACTGGTCTTCAGTTCAGCAAAATGGACTGCATATATGGGAGCTATTGAAGAGAGAGCACTCTCAGAATCAGACAGGCACATTTAGAGGGGCAGGATTATGCTTTCATAAAGCCATTACATCCCCCATACACTGCGAAATGACTGACATCCATGTCTAAGCTTTTTCAAGGCCAAACTGAAAGATGCAGTTTAAAAACAGGAATCATTCTCAAAATAAATGAAAACAAACATTTTCATACACTCTCTTGGCTGCCTGGATGACCAAATCAATGCTACGTTGGAGTATTGGGACCAATTTGTGCATCACCTTTTATTCTCTAACGCTAACCTGAAGACTGTAACTACATGTGCATCTGACTGCATAAAATATTCTTTGTTCAGACTCCTTTCCTCAAAAAGGCAATGCTTTTAGGAATACAATCCAGAGGACAAGTGGAGTTATAGTTTATTATTCAGCCTGCCAGGGTGAGCCAAGTATTGTTTAGAATGCATGATGTTTTTTTATCCCTTTGCACAAATTCCAAATCAAACCAATCCTTGCTTGTGTGTGCATAACCCCTATTTAAGGCCCCATAAGTCTCCAAACAGCTTAAATTCTTTCAGCAGATGAGCTGTAACCCTAGACGCAAAGATCTAAATGATGTCGTAATTGTATTTGTATCTGGGATAAATAACTACATATTGAATACTCATGAGGAGGTGCTGTAGAACTACTCAAAAGATGGGAGTCCTTAAGTCTGAAATGGTGGAATTAACATTTTATCATTCATATCTCCAATATAACGTGATCTGCTATCAGCCAAGCAAATCTGGTCTCAGAAGAAACCAGCGAATATTTCATTATACATACTGATTATGAAAAAAATTTCTAACTAACAGCAACATCATAAAGCCATGCATAATCAAATGAATGTGAATGCTGTCATGAAATACTGCTTAGGGAACAAAAAAATATACATTAAAAATTTTTGTGTTGTCAAAATAAATAATTTAATAAATCCAATAAAAATCTCCAATATCATATTAATATAAATTCACAGTATTACCATTGAGAGGTTCCTATCAAAATTCAGCTTTCATCTTTTCATCATTTGTGAGCCCTCCAGAGAACAGCAGAGCCAAATCCAAAAATTCTCTTTTTAACACTTCTTGTCCCTTAAAATCTGTCGCACAGCTCTGGCAAGCGTTACCATTTAATCCAATAGGAGAGAACATTTGCCTCCAAATGTTATATTGCTTTAATTAGAATTCCTGGTGTGTAATCTAATGCGTATAGACCTTGCTCTGTGTGTTTACTACTTCCAGATAATAGAATTCAGAAGAGTTTAGCTAACATTCAGTAAACTACTCTGCATTTAAATTTCCCATTTTTTATCGAGTAGAGCAGTCATAAAGGCTGGATAAGATGCATATGACTGAGGTAAATGGTATGTTTTACAGCTAGTTAGATTTAAATTCTTTATGATGTGTTGAATTTTCCATATTGGCGCGTTTGCTACAATTATACACTGTAAAACTGTGGAACAGGTGACATGTTTATAATTTAAACACCAGTGTGTAAAAGCTAATTGCCTGGTGATTATTTTTGTAAATAGGTGTTCTCATTCAAAACACTGATGTTTATTGGATGTTGCAATCGAGGTTTTTCATATTTGTTGAATACACTTTAAAACTGAATCTAAAGACTGTGACATGTTTAAGAAGTGTTACAAAAAAAGTGTTTAGCATATGTTCAGAACTGAAACATTTGGTTTTACAGAGTAAGAGAAAACTTGTAGGTTATTCTGGAATCACATTATTTCCATACTAATGAACATAAGGCAGGTCGCAGGTATAACAGCATAGCAATGCTTCATACTTGTGTGATGTGCAGCAAGAACGTTTATTTGTTCATGGATTGATCAGGAATAATGAAATTTATAAAATCTCACCCAATTCCAAAGCAATTAATCATAATAGACTTTGCAGAATAGCGTAACGTGCAATGAATGATTTCATGTGCTGGTACTGGAAACAGAAAAGCTGTGAGGATAAGTTTGCATTTTTTAAATAATTTTTGTGTCTGTATTTGTTTGATGCACTTTAAAGAACATGGAACAGCTCCTCATCTTTCTGTTGATTTGTCACTGTAATGGTCAAAAAGATTAAAATATAATAATATCCACTTGCATTCAATATGAATGTGCCTTAAAACTGTTGTTTGATAGTATAACACTAATATTATTGTGTGCTTGCTTCAGCGAAGCAGCACACTCTATTCTGATAGGACACTTTGTCAAAGAGAATATTTAATGAAAGCATACAAGCATACATTGAGTTTGGCGGCATGGCTCTGTTTGAGAGATCCCTGCCCGTCCAGTGTGGAACTGAAGGCAGGGAGCTGCAATTAATGTATAATCTATAGGTGTTTTTTAATCTATAGGTGTTGTGGGATCATATTCCAAAGCCGTGCGACAGCGACGTTTTTCATTTTTTCGTGGTACCTAGTCAAAGTTGGGTCCCTCAACTCATTTTTTGGGCCGGGTTTCTGCCTTAGTTTCAAGACATGCATATCTTCTAAAGCCTCATACATGCATAGATATAGCTGTATCTTCTCAAAATGCCCTGATATGTATAGAAGGATAGTAAAGCTGATGGAAAAATGGTATATAGGTAATATGCTGTTGGGATTGTCAACCCTGCCATGGCCCTGAAGTCGGGGTACGTTTTGCGTGCGGCTGCAAAATTGCTGTGCGAGTGCAAACTGCTCTCTAACACAATGTGTAAAATTAATTCAGGCAACCCTATGCTCTCAGTGGTAATTGTATGTGATAAAGGTATATGTCTACTCTCTGAATGCCAAATATCATGGTCATTGGTGGAATATTTGGTGAGTTATACGCATTTCCCTATCCCCTTGCTCGTCTAAGTCAGAAACACGAAAACCTACTGTTTGCCTATAATCCATCCAGAGGCCTATAACTAGTGATAATAAAGTTATTTAAGCCTCCAATCAGTGTTATAATTGTGTATAAGTGATGTCCAGAGGTATATCACCTGAAATTAGAAACCCTACAGTGATTTTTTTTCCCTCGGGATCCCGTTGCTGCTGAAAAAAAGAAATTCTGGTCTGCAAATACCTGAAAAATGTTATAAAAACCTATATCAAAACTCAAAAATCTCCTAGAAACACTCCTTATTGCTTAAAAGTATGTAGCCTAGGCAATATCAAGCCAGAACAGGTGTCTATTAGCTCAAAATATCGGTATATCGGTCAGAAACCGAATCTAAGTCAGAAACCGCGACTAAGTCAGAAACCCGTCAAAGTGTACCAAACTCAACCCGACTGACTTGCTACTGCCATAATACTTAACTAATAGATAGAATAAGGGTCCCAAGTAGGTAATTGATCACTTACCAATGGAAAATGCCACTTGTAGGTTGGTGGACAGGCTGCTTGACAGTTCATTTTTTTTTTATTTTGGGTCCTAGGTTGCCCTAGCCTGAGCCCCGGGAGTTTTTTATGATGATTGCATGTTTCTGTCATTTAGTTATTGTTATTTTGTTGTAGGTGTTGTCTGTTGTCCCCGACCACCCATGCATGTTATTTGAACAAGTTTATGACTGATTGCAGGGGCGTAGACTCACTTTTATTCCCATGGGTTTTTTTCACCCCAGAGGGGCCCCTGATTAGCCTGTCTGTCTGTCAATCAAAATATATCTTTCTATTAACGTATTCATTAAAATATTGAATTTATACCAACTGAAACATATAGCTAGCAGCACAAATAAATGTATTCATTTAGGCAAACGTTTTTGCCAAAGATAATAGGCCTATATAGAGTGCAGCTGCATGATGTTAAAATGTTGGAAATAAAGTTTCAGGAATCCGTTTCCAATTTACTGCCTTTTCTTTTATTTTCACTCAATTCGTTCAGAGGCAACATGTCATGATAAAGGCTTATAGGCCTAATAATCCAATGTCGGCTACTCAAAAAAGGTTTGAACAAATGAAAAACGCATTAAAAAAATAAAAAGTAGGCCTATTGTTTGAATGTGTAGACTATATGAACTTATTTCCTTCATCCTCGAAAATGTAGGCTATCAATTACATTGCTGAAGTCCACCCTCTGTCATTTCTCTCTCGATAAAAATCATTGCCAGATTTGAGAGACGATTCTCACTCACTGAAGACCGCAGATATGTTTTAATTAAGATGACTGAAAGTACGCTCTGCCTGTGCGCTGCTTATGAGAATAGTGAGATAGATCCGATATAAAGTTGAGATGCCAGGAAAAGTTTGGTGCATGTCATTGGCGATGAGGAAATACAAAATTTGGCCTGTATAAAACTCTCCTCCTTCGGGGAATAGGTCTTTGTAATACTCATCAACAACACAATCTGCGTCCTGATCCGTCTTATAACTGAGCCAGATCATTGATCTTCTCGACTGAATTTGGATTTTTTTTTTTTAAGTGCCGTTCATTGAGGACTTGAAAATGACTTGCCATGTTGCGAAGGTCTGTGAAACGTGTCACAAACTGTTGGTCAAATACGTCCAGGATATAATAGAATGAGTCCACTTTAAAACGTGTTCTACTGTCGTATATAGGCTCGACTGCAGTTTTTTCGTCAGGGAAACGCTTTCTCTTTCTCACTCTGCCCTCCTGGAAATCAGTAGATATGTCGATTTTATTGATTAAGTTACGGTGGATTTCGCCACTTGTAATATAGAAATCAATTATTTTTCCAGATTTCTCACGCTTTTCTTCACTCAGGGGTTGGAGGCAATGGAATTGCATAAAAATTTTTCAAATGGTCTTATTTCAATTAAACAATTTGAACGATCGTGAAACCCACGCATTGCATTGATTGAATAATTGCTGACTACAGCACGGGAACGTGAATGAAGCACTAAATTTAATCTCACACGGAATGCATGAGAGTTGCCAGCCCTGATTTTTGTTGTGCACAAGCCTCGATATTTGCAAAGCCCTCCTCTGGCCGCAAGCTTTTACAGGTCACTTGCGCAGCGGTCAATAAGCTCAAGCGCGGTGTTCAAATCGATGGATTCTTTTTGAAGATAGTTTGATAGAACAAACGTTTCCCTAAAATTGTGTTCCAAAAATTGATTCTATGGTTTCTTTTTTCTCTCAATTACTAGCCCTGCTTTCATTTGCCTCAATCGCTGAACTCAACCGGCCTTTTTTTTTTTCTTTTTTTTCCCCTGGCCATCCTCCGCAGAACCCACGCACCCTATGCAAATTACGCCACTGACTGATTGGCCACCGATTGCGGCCACAGCGGCCGCCACGCCCCGCGTCAGTTTCTGCCTGAGATCCCGGTTTCTGACTGAGAGCATGGGCCGACGCCACAGATATTTTTCGATTAAATCTTCAAAAATACAAGTCGACACGTTTAGAAAACACAATATATCATGTCCCCGACCACCTATGCATGTTATTTGACCAAGTTTATGGATGATTGGCCACCGATTGTGGCCACAGCGGCCGCCCACGCCTCGCGTCAGTTTCTGCCTGAGATCCCGGTTTCTGACTGAGAGCATGGGCCGACGCCACAGATATTTTTCGATTAAATCTTCAAAAATACAAGTCAACACGTTTAGAAAACACAATATATCATGTCCCCGACCACCCATGCATGTTATTTGACCAAGTTTATGGATGATTGGCCACCGATTGCGGCCACAGCGGCCGCCCACGCCTCGCGTCAGTTTCTGCCTGAGATCCCGGTTTCTGACTGAGAGCATGGGCCGACGCCACAGATATTTTTCGATTAAATCTTCAAAAATACAAGTCGACACGTTTAGAAAACACAATATATCATGTCCCCGACCACCCATGCATGTTATTTGACCAAGTTTATGGATGATTGGCCACCGATTGCGGCCACAGCGGCCGCCCACGCCTCGCGTCAGTTTCTGCCTGAGATCCCAATTTCTGACTGAGAGCGTGGGCCGATCGGTCCAATGTCGGGCCTCTGACCGACGCCATCGTTATACAACCCCCATTCCAAAATAGTTGGGACAAAGTGTAAATTGTGAATAAAATCAAAATGCAATGAATTTTAGATCACATGAGCCAATATGTTATTTACAATAGATAACATTTCAAAAGTTGAAACTGAGACATTTTACATTTTTATGCACAAAATGAGCTCATTTTGTGGATAAAATTGTAAAATTTATCAGTTTCAACATTTGCTATGTTATCTCTGTTCTGTTGTGAATAAAATACTGGCTGGTGTGATTTGAAAGTCATTGCGTTTTGATTTTATTCACAATTTACACTTTGTCCCAACTATTTTGGAATTGGGGTTGTGTTTTCGATCAAATCGGCTATAATACACGTTAACATGTCAAACCAACATGGAATATCATGTCCCTGACCACCTGTGTAACAACTGGGGCCACATTTGGCCAAATACGCCCGGTTTCTGCCTGAGATGCCCGGGTTTCTGACTTAGAAATCTAAGGCAGAAACCCTAAGTCAGAAACCGACCAAAATGCTTTGCGTGCTGTAGCTATATCATTATTCAATAAATAATTGATCTAAACAGTGATTTCCACTTTGATTTAGGCCAACAACAATACCTGAATTGCATTTGGCTATATCTTTGTCAGTTTTTTAAAAATACATCTAAGTCAGAAACTTTTCTTAAAAAGGTCATTTTTTTGGAGACACAAAAATCCCACTCAATCCCTGTAGGTTGGAGTTTTTTTTTTTTTTTGCCCTAATGCACCATATATTTGCTTCATCCCGAAGGATTATTAGGGTGTAGGGACCTTTTTTATTTTTCTAGAGTGCTAAATGTAAAATCTAAGTGAGAAACCAGTACCTTGTGGACAATTTATTAAATGTCACCGCAATACACAAAATGACAATAGGGACGTATGCTGACTGTCAGACATAGCCTACACATGTCTATTATGCACAGAAAAAAATAAATAAATAAAATAGTACACACTTAAATATAAAAAAACAGAAAGTGAACTATTTCACTTTTTACATGGACATCAAAAAAGTGCCATTTTTGGCCACTTTTCCAACTTTAAAGGCAAAAAAGACAGGGAAATATTTATCGCAGATTGACAAAAGCGGGGTGTTCCAAGTTGCTCTTGGTGAGCTCTATCCAATCATGGTGGTTCTGGAATGATCTAAGCAAAATATAAGATTTTCTAGCCTGTGGACACATTTGGGGGGGTGGCGCACATTTCGTGAGCCTGGCCCATGTATGTATACACCGTGTCCCAAAAGTTCATGCACCACAGAAAAAGTCAACTCAGATTGTGAACATTCAACAGAATGTGTTTATTCAAAAGTCAGTGTATCCCTCCTGCATCTTAATTACTGCCCTCCGCCTGTGGGGCATTGAATGTAGAAGAACATAGAACGGAAGGCTCAAAGTTGCCCCGCTCCCGCACAGCCCTCGCATTGAGCTGCTTCATGGTGGTAGGGGGTGGGCTGTGGAAGACCCGACTGTTCAGGATACCCCAGGAGTTCTCAATCGGGTTGAGGTCCGGGGAGTTGGGTGGCCATTCCTCTTTGCGCGGAAAGCCAGGAAGATGCTCAGAACACCACTGCTGAGTTGCACGAGCAGTATGTGCGGGGGCACTATCTTGCATGAAGACCATTTCCGCATGCCTGTTGAACATCTTCCTAGCAGTGACATGGCCCGATTTCTTTTTTCTGGTGAGTATGGGAAGTAGCACTGGCTGGAGAATGTTCTTGACATAATACTCAGCATTGATGGTGGTGCCCTGGGGTACAACATGCAACTCCAACAGCCCTGAAGATGACATTGCCCCCCAGACCATGCAATGGGCGTTGAACTTGACTTGTTCAGAAGGTGGCACTTTCTTTCAATCGCCGGTGTAGATGCGGTCATTTTGGCTGTTGGGAGTTGGAAAGAAGTAGAGTGAGCACTCAGAGAAAACCCAGTTTTCCCAGTGTCTTGGGGTCATTGTGGCATACTTCTTTGTAAAAGCCAGCTGCTTCTCCTTTTGCAGTTTGGTAAGGCAAGGAATCCACTGTCTTCTGTATGCTCTCAGACACAGTTTTTCAGTCAGAAAACGATGGATGGTACTCTTAGAGACTGCTTCCCCAAGATTCTTCAGTCTTTGACTGAGTCTGTGGCAGGATTGGTGTCTCTTTCCTTTGACCTTTTGGATGAGGTGCTTGGCTCTGGAACTCAACACTGAGGGGCGACCTGCACAGGGCACGTCTTCAAGGGAGTCACAACTCTGGTGTCTCTGCCACCACTTTTTCACCCATCATATGCTTTTGCCAAGGTCCTGAGCTACCTCCCTGCAAGTTTTCCCTGCCCTGCGCAAGGCAATGGCTTGAGCACAGACCTGAGGCTCTGAAAGAGCATTCTTTCCAGGTTTTTGTTTGGCCATCGTGGCAGCACTACCAAAAAAGTTCTCCAAGTGACAGTTCCCTCTTGGTTCCTTGGTCAACCAAGAAATTTATAGGCCTCTTGCAAACAGATGAACTAATTAAACAACCTCACAACACCTGGCTGACCAAGTGCAACCCATTTTGGAGACAGACATGTTGCCCATTGGGGTGCATGAACTTTTGGGACACGGTGTGTGTATATATATATATATATATGTATGTACACACATACGCACACAAACACGTCATGAAAACTGTAAAGAGCCTTCTTGAATCTGAAAGCTGAGAAAACTACTAGAATCCCCCCAAAACCAATAGTGTTGCAAACCCGAACACCAGAGGCTAATGACAGTGAGCCTTGGAGCCATGACCTTTGGGTCAACCCAGCAACTGGCACAGTTAGAGGCTGTAGGACATACTGAGCAGGCAGAGGCAAAGCAATTTGAATGAAATAAGTAGCAAACCACAAGCACTAGCTAGTTGCTGACATGGGGTAAATATTAGCGAAGCATTGGCAACGTGCCACATCATGGCATTGCTGAGCATGCGCAAGATAAGCCACAGCTTGATTATGTGAGCTTGATGTTGGCAAGCACTCCAAGGTTCTCTTGCAAAGCAAAACGTAGTAATCAAAATTTTAACCAAACTTGGGAGCTAATGAATGATTATACAAGAACACTAGAGGCACTCCTAGAGTGCAAACCTTCGCCAAAGCAGCACGGTCCAAATCTTGCTGAGTGGGAGCAAAGTTCAGTTATCGAGTGTCATAGGATTTCAAGGTGGCTGCCATGGTTGCCATATTGTGTTACTGATTGTGGTCAAAATCAGTTGGGTCCATCCCTGATGTAATAGTAACCCACCCACAAAATTTCAGAAATATCTTTTCATTACATAAGTTGTTCACAAGCAAAACAGACAAACAAATGGCGCCGATCACATAACCTCCAGCCAACTTCATTTGGTGGAGGTAGGTACCGCCAATGATACAGGGGAAATGGCTAATTTGGAAAAGAAACAAAAAATACAATATTAGTCAATTACTGACAAGGTGGAGCAATACCAGATTGATTTCAGAACCTCTAATGCCCACTGGAATGGCTGCTCCAACTCTGATTCCGCAGCATTTAGAAGACTTTTTTTTTTTTTTTTTTAAGATTCACTGAGCATAGCAGAGCTAGCATTTGCTGTCAGTTTACTGGCGCAAGGTGAATGCAATGCGATTTGCAAACAGTTACCATAACTTGACACTGTTACTAATGGCAGCACCTGCTAGGAATAGATGAATAAAACCAACAGGGAAGTAGCTGCAGCATGACTATTGGATCCAAGCAGCATATCGGCAATAGATTTTAACATGAATGTGCATCATGATTTAGTCCAGTCATTTGAACAGCATTAGAGCAAACATCATCTGAATAACACTTAGTACGATTTTGGCCATGAATATGTGAATTACAGTTGAATTAACAAACAATTCCTGAGCCAAACATACCATTGTTGAAGCATTTATGAAGAGCCAATTGCTTTAAATGAACATGATTGAATTATTGCATTAAAGATTTTTTTTTTAATAATAATAAATATAAAGAGTCGAAGACAAATCTGAACCATAGGACAGTTCTTGATAGACACTCCACTTATATGACCATCATGAGTGCTGAGACAACGGGAATAATTGACAAATTGCAGTATTTCTGCCCGTGAATTGCCATTACCAAGCCTGAGACAAGGCAAAAGAAGTTTAGTCGCAATCCACGAGACCTCAGAACCAGTTCGAGCGAAACTTGGATTACACATGCACAAGTCAATCCATGTCACGTCATATCTGAGAACCCAGGTCAGAGTAGAGTTAACAAATCAAACTAAACCGAGAAGTTTAAGACTTAAATCACTGGACCAAGTAACATCCGACCCGGACGTTGCTACAGAGAATGAATTTGTCATCTCCAAATACTTGATTATAACCAAGTGAATTGGGTGCAGCTAGAAAGCCAAAGTCATTGACTGTAGAATTCGTAAGGCAAAAAACGTGAACGCAATTCAAGAAGTCGTGAGCTCGTTCACTGCTGCAGTGAGATAACATTAAACATGCACTTACAAGGGCTTCCCAATCATATCCCGACTGTACAAAGGAACTAGCGAGCGTCCGGTATATAATGGAAAACTAGCAGCTCGAAGAACTTCACGAAATGAGACAAAACAGCGTCTTTCTGCGCTGCGAGTACAAACATTGCCAAGACTCAAGTATTAGCATTCCAGCACGCTTGTCTGAAAGACATGCAGGTCTAGGCACCACGCTCCCGATTAAGACAAGACTGCAGTGCGTTACTGCACTTACATAAAGCATCCAAATGCTTTTTTTGACACCCCGAAAAGACCAGCTTCTGACAAAGAGTACTGCCTCGCTAAGCGAGAACTGGAATCGAGCGTTCGTGGCTGCATCCGGATTACTATGCGCTGCTTTAAATTTACGGTTGAACGATGACTCACTAATAACGAAAGGTTCCTTCAGTAAAGACAAAGGCAATGGTTTTGAAACGAGCCACATTTGTAAGACAAGTTAGTTTTTTGCACTGGTTATCCTGCATAACCGAGCACTTCCAGCGTGGCAAAAAGCAAACATGACGTCAAACCACATCAAATCCACCGAAGTGCAGTAACCAAAATAAACATGTTATGGAAGTAGCAGCAATAACGAAAGCAACAAACCTTGTCGCCGGCGGCTCTGTTTCCTGTGCCAGCATTTGTTAAGCGTCGTGCTGCGGAGCCACTTCCTAGAATGTGAGCTTAAGTAAACTAGCATATTATCGATCAAGCAATCATGTGACAGCAAATCAGATGACATTCGTGAGCACGCATGTGATTCTCCAGCGCGAAAAGCGGCTCCTATAGGTTAGCAAGCTTGACTCCGTGCCTATCAGAATTTACGGCAAGCTCCATTTCTCTTACTTCTTCTTCTTCTGCCTAAATTTGGCCCATCAACTCCTCCTCCATCGTTGATGCTGTTGACACTACTGTCTCCTTGTCTGCCGATGACGATTTGAGAGGGGTAACAGGATGTATGGCCACCTTGCTCGGAGGTTGGCAGCATGAAAACAGTTTTCTACGGTCTGCGTTGAGATGAGGTTACCTGTAGCCTGTAGGTGCCCTTGTTGCAGCTCTGTTGCATTCACTGGCCTGCCACGCAGGGCTCTGTTGACGATCTGGTGGTCATCTCACCTGGTTGTGCATCTTGGACGCCCTCTTGAAGCTCTGTCCTGGACTCAGCTGATGACGGACTGCGAGACATGCAGTTATCTGGCTGTGTAAGCTTGGGTTCTTCTGGCCTGGAGCATCCCTATAGCCAGCAATCTTTCTTCTTCCCAGAGTCTTCTCATCATCAAAAGTGGTGAAATGATGGATGTGTGTGGTTGTAGGCATGCTTTTATACCCATATGTGCACAAAAAGCATATGCATGACAGCATTTGCACCCCTGAAGGCATGATGTTACTTTTCACATGCACCCCCAGGTGCGTTCGGGCGCCCTGTATCTGCAAACTTTGAAACCTAGCGGTTTATGGGAGGTGAACTGAAATGTGCCAATGGCTAACCACAAGTATACTCAAAAATCTCACAAACATCTTAATTCAGGTGTTTCACTGTTTGTTGAATTTGTATATCCCCTACTTTTTGTGAGCAGTATATTATAAAAATAATTATTGACTATATAATTATTTATTTTATTATATTATTCAAATAAATTATTCATTATACACTGTTATAAATTGACTGAATGTAGCAGTTAAATTACAGTCTCCTTGGTGTTTTAACTGTGAGTAGAGTCCTGCGCGCATTAACTGTGGTTTACAGTTAACATACACAGAACCTCTGTTCTAAACTGATTGAAAAATTACAGTTAAAATAACTGAAAAAAAAAGTGCCAGTTTATAACAATGTATAATTGACAACCCTATTTCCAGAAAAGTTGGGACGGTGTGTAAAATGTGAATAAAATCACAATGCAATGATTTGCAAATCATTCAAACCCTATATTTAATTGAAAATAGTGCAAAGACAACATATCAAATGTTGAAACTGAGAAATTTTATTGTTTCTTGAAAAAACATCTGCTCATTTTGAATTTGATGTCAAAAGAGAAGGAAATAAACAAGGTTTATTGAGTTGTCATTCAACAATCTAAATCTCCAACTGCATATTAATACAATTACCCAACATTTCTGTTCATTGCACAAAGAGAGGTCACCTTGAAAATTCAGCTTTAGCTGAAAAAACAAAACAAATAGAACGCAGAGCTAGAAGTCCAAAAATTCCCTCACTCCCAAAATTGTTTTCTGATAGTACTTTCACTTCAGACCAATAAATTTTATTCCCATTAATCAAGTATAGGGTAAAGCCTGATTTCAAATGGTATGTAACAGCATTCTGCAACGTATGCTCTTGGTTTATAATCAGACCATATATACAGAGCTTTCTTCAAACACATGCAGTATTTTGAGGCTTTTTATCCATAAAGTATGAAAATAAACTGCCAAAAGTAGGAATTATAAAGAGTCGTACTTCATTATGGCCATTTTTCCAGTCTCTGTGAGGCTCAAATCCTTGTGAAACCGGGATCAAGCACACATAGGGGAAGATTGGCTCAATTTAACATTTGCACGAAGGGTTGACAGCTAAAATAACCAACTTTGTCCGTGTGCAAATATTTATGGACATGACAGTATATAAGCATTTTTACAATTTGGAGAAAAATAAAAATTGAATATTTCATTTTAAATTGCATTTTATGACCCTGCCACAAATCTGAGGTAGTTTATCTTTTTATTGCCATTGCAAATGCAGATTCATTTGCCATCTGTCAATGCTGACTGTAGACAGCACAAGGAACTGCATTGCGCAGTCCAATGTGTCTTTTTCCACATCTAGTTAGCTCTTCTTAAAAACAACACTTGTTGTTTAGCTCCTTCCTACTGCATTATGTATCATGAGATTATTTTCACAGAGGATAGTAAACTGCTTGGAGTACTAACCCAAACTATTTGGCATCATCTCAGCCAGCACCATATCATAATATAACTGATCTAAGTAATTTTATGAAGAAATCTACATTACCAGAAATAGCAAGCACTGCAGTTTTATGGGCCATTTTTTGATTATTCATTTAAAAGTGCACAACCATAATCATAATCGTCACAGCACATTTAAAGGACGTGTGGATTTTAGAGAACAGAGGAGATTCACTTTTGGTTTTATTTGGAACCCAACTGTCTGCACACTGGGACCAGCACTGGGGGCACTTCAGTAAGAGAGAAGAGTCCTGAAAATAATTCAACTGTTCCTCTATTAACAATTTGATGCTTGCACCTAGGGTGTATTTTGAATTTGAGCGTTGGCAGGGACATATGAAATGGGAGTGCGCACAGTGCGCGAGCTGGAAAAAATTTTGCTATAGGTTTGAATGCAAATATTGCCTCTCCATTTACAGAGATTACTGTGTGTTTCTTTGATGTTTTCATGTTGCTTAGCGAGATGCATCTGTAATTTTCATTGTTAGATGCCATATTCATCAACTTATTTTTTTTTAAATTTTGTATCCAAATACTTTTGATTGGGTTTCTGAATATGACTTAACAACTGTTATTTATGTTTCAAACATTTCTCATGAAGCTTAACAATACTGAACAATTGGTAAAACTTTTCAACAATTTATAAGTAATTTAATTACAACCCCAATTCCGAAATAGTTGGGACAAAGTATAAATTGTGAATAAAATCAAAATGCAATGACCTTCAGATCACATGAGCCAATATGTTATTTACAATAGAACATAGATAACATTTCAAATGTTGAAACTGAGACATTTTACATTTTTATCCACAAAATCAGCTTATTTCAAATTTTCTGGCGGCAACAGGTCTCAAAAAAGTTGGGACACAGGCAAAAAAAAGACTGAAAAAGCAATTAATATACAAGAGAATCAGCTGAAAGAACATTTAGCAAGTAATTAAGTTAACTGGCATCAGGTGTGTAAAATGATTGGCTATAAAAGGGATGTCTTAGAGAGGCTGAGTCTCTCAGAAGCAAAGATGGCTAGAGGCTCTCCAACCTGTGAAGGCTTGTGTAAAAAAATTGTGGAATACTTTAAAAACAATGTTCCTCAATGTCAAATTGCAAAGGCTTTGAAGGTCTCATCATCGACAATGTATAACATCATGAAAAGATTCAGAGAAACTGGAAATATCTCTGTGCATAAGGGCCAAGCCTGAAGACCTTTACTGGATGCCCGTGATCTTCGGGCCCTCAGACGCCACTGCATCACTCACCGGCATGATTCTGTCATTGACATTACTAAATGGGACCAGGAATACTTCAAGAAACCACTGTCAGTAAGTAGGCTATCCACAGATGCCACCTAAAACTCTATCATGCAAAAAAGAAGCCATTGTTGAGCATGATCCAGAAGCACTGCCATGTTCTGTGGACCAGGCTCATTTAAAATGGACTGTAGCAAAGTGGCAAAGTGTCCTGTGGTCAGACAAGTCCAAATTTGACATTCTTGTTGGAAATCATGGGTGTTGTGTCCTCCGGGCTAAGTAGGAGAAAGACCACCCCTCCTGTTATCACCGTTCAGTTCGAAAGCCAGTATCTCTGATTGTATAGGGATGCATTAGTGCATATGGTGTGGGACACTTGCATGTTTTAAAAAGCACCATGAATGCTGAAAGGTATAAAAAAGTTTTAGAGCAACATATGCCCCCTTCCAGATGACATCTATTCCAGGGAAGGCCTTGTGTATATCAGCAGGACAATGCAAAACCACATACTGCAGCTATTACAACAGCATGGCTTCATAGTAGAAGAGTCCGTGTGCTGAACTGGCCTGCCTGCAGTCCTGATCTTTCACCGATTGAGAACATTTTGCGCAACATTAAATGAAAAGTCCGTCAAAGGAGATCCAAAACTCTCCAGCAGCTGGAAGCCTGTATTAAACAGGAGTGGGATCAAATTCCAATGGCTAAACTCAAGAAACTTCTCTCTTCAATGCCCAGACACCTCCACTCTGTGTTAAAAAGGAAAGAGTATGCTACACCATGGTAAACAGGCCCCTTTCCCAACTTTTTTGAGACCTGTAGCAGCCATCAAATTTGAAATAAGCTCATTTTAAGGATAAAATTGTAAAATTTCTCAGTTTCAACATTTGCTATGTTATCTCTGTTCTACTGTGAATAAAATACTGGCTGGTGTGATTTGAAAGTCATTCTACCATTCATTCCAGTGAATTCTGCATTTTGATTGGTTAACACCACGTATCTATTCACCGGTAAACTACCACGCACTGGGTCAGACCTCGTCATGATTACGCTGACAAAATAAGGCTACAGTTTGCGTACAGTCTTACTCGCTAGTGAGCTAGTTGGCTACCTAGCCAGCAATAGTATAGCTAGCGCGCCAATGTATTTAGCTGCATAGCCAACTGGCTAGCGAGCTAAAAAGGCTGCAGTTCGCTTTCAATGCGTACACTGTCATACTCATTAGCGAGCTGTGTGTCATTGCTAGCACGCCAATATTTTCGTAGGGGTGTTGACAAGAGTCATGGTAGAATGGAGATAAACCTACCGTTTTTTTCGAGCACTCGGTATTTATCGTAGGCTAGATACCTGGAAATTTGCGTTTGAAACCTCGCGCAAGCATTCGGTTTCAAATGAAATTTCCAGGTATCTATCCTACGATAAATACCTCTTGTTCGAAAAAAACTGTAGGTTTATCTCCTAATTGCATTTTGATTTTATTCACAATTTACACTTTGTCCCAACTATTTTGGAATTGGGGTTGTACATGATACTATGTTGTATTATTTCTAACTGTTACAATCATTATGCTGTCATTTATTAGCTAGCTAGATAGCTCGCTAAGTAGTGATCTGGTTAACCTTACCGTCTGATACCAGTCAAACAATTAAAGGCTGTACAAATCAGACTGGGAAATGCCTGGCTCAGTTTCTGTGAAGCCTGACATCTCGCCAAGTAACGCTAAGAATTTTTTGGAAGAAGTTTTCTGGCCCCTCCCAAATTTATAGGACAGCAAAACTCGAATTTTTCCATTATTAAACGCTTTCTTGTAAATGTACTATCTCCATGTCAGTGCCCACTCTTCAAACAAAAACTGGGTGCTGCTAGATACTCACATGCAGTTGCCGACTGTCTTGTGTTCACAAAATGGTCGAGCTGGAAACAATAAATCCATGGCATGTTACTCAAAAAAAGTAATCGTGCTGCACATCGCAGGATGAGACAAAAATAGTCCTCAACTTCTGGCAGTTTTACCCCACCTCATCTTCCTCTCTACGTTTTCTTTCCATTTGCGTGCTTTTTCTTTGACTGCATTTTCAGTGTTGTTAAGATGCTGAGAAAGGCTGCTACAGCTAATCAGAATACTTGGGCATTATGTTGGTCATAACTTTTCCCATAAATCTCAACAAAAAGAAAGCAAGATATTTTCCATCACATCGAGAGAAAGTATGCAGCCTAACCACTAATTACAAAAAAAATTCAATATCTAACGTAGGTCTAACGAAGGCCTGACATATTTACATAATTATCAAACATTGATGGATCAATATGTAAAGAATGTTGACATGACTGAGATTCGTTTGGCTTTGCTGTTGTTTATATAACAAAAAAACTTTTTGATGTATTATGCTTAGTACAGCATTAAATTATATCATTTACCCCTCATCAGTAATCGCACCGATCATTCCGCCACAGCCCAAGATGCAATTTGACCACGAATACCCAGCACACACGGGCTCGGTTGCAAGTGCACCCTCGGCTTTTCCACCACTTATGGGCATGTTTTTCGATATCAGCTAATGTTTGAAATTTGTTCACTTTCCTCAACCTTCACTGACTGCAGAAAATCACCTTCATGCACTCACAAAACCTGTTCAGTTCTGGTAGAGTGGACAGTGTAACTAATTGCCTGGATATAGCTATGTTAGCTAGTCTATTCTGTGCGCTGAACTGATTTCTTGAAACAAAGTTAGTTATGTGACTACAGCTGAGATAAGGGTCACTCCACACTAAACTGTACAATTCACTGTGTTGTATAAGAATGGTCAATAAATTTTTTTGAAGAGAATTAAATGATTTGCATTGTTCATATTTATTCACTCCCACGTTGAAGATATACATAAGAAAAAATCAGTCACCGGTCCAAAAACACAGCAGAAAAAGTGATGTCCTGATGTCAGCCAAGGCATTGTGAAGGACATATTTTGTTACAAAATTTGGCAGCCAACTTTGTGAAATGCTCATGACATGTCTGTTGATACTTTGAAAGAAAGTGAAATGAAATATTGCAGAGAAATACCCATAATAACGGTTTCAATTGTCTGCACTAAATTATCGGGACTTGTCTGATCAGAAATGCAATTTCAAATGACCGTCGTGGGCGTAGCCAGTTGCGTCCTCACATGTTACGTCCATCCTTGTGGGTCAAATGGCATAAAGATGACCCCGGCAAAATAAGGTACTCACTTCCTGCATCAAAATTTCACAAGGCGTCAGACGATCATATATACCATGCTTTTAAAAATAATGATTGAAAAAAGAAAATTTTTCCGTGTCCTAATATTGTGTTATTTCCAGAAAAACATAAACAATCTGCTCGCTATCACCATAGACTGTATAAAAAGATGGAAGCAGCACCCGGGTCTGAAAAGTGAGGCCAATGCGGAAATTGCATTCCATTTATAGGCCAGCAGATGGCGACGTCGGTGGTTGCAGAATTGGAAAAGGTGTATTGAAATTTTCATCACCATTGTAACACATTTTTACAGTTTAGTATGGAGTGAGCCATAAACACTTTAGATTAATCTATTGACTGTATATGGATTGGACAAAGCTGCAAATCGCGGATGCACTAACATTACATTGGACTGGGGCATGTTACATTTACAATGTCGCTTTTCTTCCATTTTGTCCATTGATTGAAAGTTGGTTGGGATATTCTTGCCATGTTTGAAAGTTGAATCAAATCTACACCTATGGCTTGCACCATATGCAAATATTTATTATTGAATGGCTAAAGCAGTCACTGTACTTAACTATCGAGGATCACTTTGGAAATTAAAATACCATCATAAAATACCACCATACTCATAAATTCGCCAAGAAAAGCATTCTGTTCTCTATTCAAACATATCTCACACCAGTACGGGAAGGCGGGGGACAGGAAATCCTCTTGCCATACGCTGATCATCCTGCACAGAGTGGATTCTTCTATTTAACAAGAGGAGTTTTTCCTTTTATTTAAATAACAGAATCCATTGTAGAACCTAATGGGAAGGCATAAGCATACAGTAGAGAGGCATAAAATACCATTCAAGAATGCAAACACAACGTGGGCAAAACGCTTACAGAAGAGGGGCATAAAGTACCATTCAAGAATGCAAACACAATGTAACATATCAGCTTCAAAAACAAAAAAAAAAAAAAAAAAAGCTGACAAGACTACAATAATTCCATAAAGATACAGCATAACTATCAGCATCTCCACCAGTATTTACATTACCACAGTCAATACGGACAAGTTTTCAGTAGTGCTTATGCCAAGAGGCCAAACTCAAAAACATACGCACTCAAGAGCTCTCCCTCTTTAACACACACACGCGCGCGCGCACATGCATGCAGGCACACACACACAATCAGTGCACATTAGAGTATTGATGAAACTGTATATGACAGGCCTACACATTATGTAGACCAAGTATGAGTAAAGCATATTATGCATATTATTGAGAAAGTCAAGGCTGGAATAAGCATAAAAGTGAATTAATGATGACTTACTGTTAAAAGAGCTGTAGGTGACACATTCTGGTACTGAACCTCCTCCAGATGTTGTCCTTCAATTAATTTGTTCATTTTTGGGTTACGTCTCCCTCAAATTCCACTGCAACAACTGGGCATTTTGTTTGTGCAACATTATGCATCTTTGTTATGTTGTTTGTATGTATGTATAAATACATAAATAAATAAGGAAACTTTCCAAGTGTTAAGAATAAGTTCTTGCACAAAGCTGTGGAGGAGCCACACGTGAATGTATGATTTAAAGCAGCCAGTACACTGGGCATTGCCATGAAAGATTAGAGGTCCTTCGATGAAAGTGCTCTGCAAATTCAGACCCTACTTCAATGCCTAAATTATCGATTATCATAACCGTTTCAAAGGTCAAAGGTCAAATTTATTTATATAGCACATTTAAACAACCGAAGTCTGCAAAAGTGCTGTACAAACTAGAAAGCACTAAAGAATTAAAATACATGCTGATATGCTTCACACCCCTAGGATCCAGAAATGCATCACTTACTGGACAAAGCACAGCAAGTGCGCTAGTTAAATGTATGTTGCTGTCACTGAACCTCTAATCCATTTCTGCATGAACTGAATCAATAGTGGTGTGGTCGTGTCTTGAGCTCTGATTTGCACTCATCATTCCTTTGTCATGTAGTTCCCTGAACTACTTACCCATCTATTTTCACATTTGTTGTGCATCTGCATCTGGGGGTTGTAGGACATAGTGAGGCAATAACAGCCATGACCCTGTCCCAGACCTTGCTGAACTGTCCATCGCAACATAATTTCCATGCACATTCTTTTCTTCCTGCCACAATACTCGAACCTGCCAGTGATTCAGCATTCCCTCTCTGTCAAAGGCTCAATGGGGATTCATTCCAGGCAAGTTCTGAATGCAATACATTTTCAATAAATGGAATGCATGCTCAGTCATCTCTTGCAGGAGGCCTACAGCTTCCATATTCCTCTTGGAGCCATGGACTCACAAAGAGTCTTGAGCAAGAGGAGATGTAGTATGATTTTGTAATTACTGACTTGATGGCAAGATGTGCTATCTATTCCCAGAGGGAATTTAAGACAGTCACCCTTATAGTGTACGGAAATTATGGGATTTTGGAAATATTCGTAAAAATGAGGTTATACACCGTAAAAAAATGTCAACTACAGTTGCCTCGGCTGACATGGCATGTACTGACCCCAAATACAACTGCTGGTTAAGATGGTGAACGTAAGAGATCTGTTAGGTTTTAGGTTAGAAGGACCCAATCAGATCAAATGGTGAAATCATACCTTGAGATGTATTAGAACTGCTCAAAAAATTTAATCCAGTCTGTGTCAACAAAGCAGGTGAAATAAAATACAGAAAATTTAACACAGTTGGCAAATATTTGAGTCTTTAACAGAGGAAAAAGTGTAGGAGTTCAACAGAAGTTCAGGTCAGGCAGCCAAACATTCCTAGATGGCAAGCAAAAATTTTATTCCAAAGACTGGCAAAGGTATTACTAGGTCAAAATAGAATAGAGGTAGAACAGGCAGAGAAACACAACAGGAAAACTGTGACAATCTGACACAAACTGCAGGAAACAGCAGGATATACTGTAATTAGCCAGCTGATGAAGAGATAATGAGCTGCAGGTGAGTAAGGAAGTGGCTGAAGTTTGTGACTTATCGGTGCATCATGAGCAGGGTGTGGCTGAATGGCAGACAGGAACAGAAGGTGTAGTAAAGAAACAGATGGATCCTGTAAACAAACAAAAGCATATACTCTAACTCATACCCTCACAGACAAGGGTAAAACAGATAGAAACGAGGCAGTTCAGGCAGAGGTACTGACAATCTCATGATCCAGTTTCTGTTACAAAAGCTTCTGCATACCCCCATGCTTGCCAGACATCAGTGAGAACCTACCAGTCATATACCTGCAGTCAGAGACCTGTCAGATGCAGAAATGATGGGCTTCATCAAGGTGATGTGATTGTGCCAAAGACGGTGAGTATACGTGAACTCATACAGCAAAACATGGCATTCATACAGACACATACTTACCCACCTGTTACCTGCTGTAGCACCTTCCCCTTGCTCTGAGAATGAAATCTGAGTTATAAATAAAAAAAATGGCAGCAACCAGCTTCAATCACTCATCTGGTAGCCTGTGGGGCCCTCCAACAATGCTAAAAAGGAAAAAAAGGTTATGCTTTCTGTTCTTGTGTCGTCTACAGGCAGCTAAATGCAGTAACAAAGTAAGATGCCTTCCCGTTCCCCCACATTAAAGATGCATTTAATAAACAGGAATGAGCCTCTAGCATGATGATGTCACCAGTATGCGTGCTAGGCACTATGGGATTGCAGTGGGGCCTCGCTGTCTGCCAATATTGATTTTCGTAGGTAACTAATGTAAACAGCAATGACAGGAGTCGGTTCCCAAGCACCTGTCTTTATTTCAGATTCCTCCGGTTTTTAATTAATCCCACCTCGACCATTTAGCCTATTAAAGGTGGCTACTGTGTATAGGTACCTAGCTAGCACTGTAGCACCCAGTTTTTGAACATAGTTGACTGGTGACAGCTTATCAGACCTTGGCTTGATCACTCGCTAGCTTGCTATCTATCTATCTATCTATCTTCCTGGTAGCAATGACACTCATATCAGCTAGCAATAACGTACTCTTGTGTACTTAAATAATAGATTGTGAAAAGTTATACTGTACGTATGATTGACTTTTCAAGGTTCATTAATAAATGTCAATACCATTGACATCAGTTGTTCAACTTTTGTCTCGTCAGTCCACAGAATATTTTCCCAAAAGTCTTGGGAATCATCAAGATGTATTTTGCCAAATGTGAGACGGGCCTTTGTGTTCTTCTTGGTCAGCAGTAGTTTTCGCCTTGGAACTCTCCCATAGATGCCATTTTTTCCCAGTCTCTTTCTTATTGTTGAATCATGAACACAGACTTTAACTGAAGCAAGTGCGTCAAATACAAGCATTTTGTGTTTACTCGGGTTATCTTTGTCTAATATTAAAATTTGCTTGATGATTTGATGCATTTAAGAATGACAAATATGCAAAAAACTAAGAAATCAGGAAGGGGGCAAATACTTTTTCACGGCACTGTATGTTTGAATGTCTTTCATGAAGACATATTCGAGGTCTAGGTGCAGGAAATCTAACTTACCTGCTTTCTTTCGAGGCAGACGATTTGTATTAATAACCGGATATCACACAAAAGATGCGTAATGTTTAAGTATTATCATCATAATGCATGAATGCAATACAGTGATTTAAAAGGACAGCCAAAGCAACGACAGACAGCCAGGATGACATTACGATTCACAGCGCCCCTAGCGGGATTATCTCAATAATACCGTCTGCTAGTGGTGTCATGGTGCATTCCATAAACTTAAAATAAATAAAATCGCATAAACTTGTGAAAAACATCTAAACAATTTGAAAGGATGACCCCGCATGAAAAAATTCCCTACCCATGATTGATTTTGTATATTTATGCAGCTATTGAGTGTGACTTGCTGTACCATGATAATGTCCCTTTAAGGAGAAAATACAGAATCTAATACTTTATGCACATTGTGCCTTCCCTAATACACAAACTGACATGCTTTTATATTCTACCAGTATATTACTGTTAATGGGTGTGTTAGTATGCGTAAACCAGCAGGATTAGATCAGATTGCACACATGGTGAATTAGTGAACTGGGAGTGCAAAAATAATTTTTGTCCCCACACCCATCATACGTTTTTGCCAGACTACACATAGCCTATGCGTACACCATGTAAATAATTTTCATTCATTATTTTGTATTGTATGAATGCACACATAGAATGTGTTGCATTGACATGCTCCCGCACTTCCAACATCAACAGACAAAGCAGCACCCTTCGGCATTAAAATAGCTGTCACAAAAAGTGGAATCTTTGGAGTCTGGCAGCTATCCAACGTCGTAGAACCTCCTCCGAGTTCTTTTCCATGCACTATTCCAATTCAGCACCTTTGACTCCCTCTCTTCGATACAGCACAATACCCTCTGCTATTTTTGTTATTTTATAAGACCCCTTTTCGATCTCATAATTCCATTACATTATATCATCGATCAATGGGTCCGTTCTGCTGGCTTTTGCTTTGAATCTGCTCCATCTACTTTTTAATTACTTTTTGAACTGAACGACCGTGCGTGAAGGATCACATGCATTCTTGCACACAGTTGATACAAAAAGTCTATGCACCCTTATTTAAACAGCAGAAATTTGAAACCCAAAATCAGTGTACAACAAACAAAATCAGCATAGAGTACATGTATACCTTGCACATTAGCCTTGCACATCTATACTTTGAATTTTTATACCACTTATCAAAAAAGTTTAAGTAGTTTCAAATTGTCAGGGTATCTTAAGCTCTCTCTAAGTCATTCTGTATTTTTTGAATAGGATTGAGGTCTAGGGTCTGAATGGGCGAAGACTTTGATTTTCTTTTTCTGAAACCTTGCCAGAGTCTGTAAAAGGGGCAATTTCTTTTAAGCCCATCTCTTGCAAGGAGCCGCAATTCCAGCTGATGAGATGCAACCCAAAGCGTGATGTTACATGTCTTCATAGTTGATATGGTGTCCTTTGGAAGAAGACCTGTATCAGCTTTGATCCAAATGTATCTTTTAAAATCAAGGCCAAAAGTTTCAACCTTTGTCCCATAAGACTATTTACCACATTGTTTGGAGTGATTGAATATATTTCTTGCCATATGTAACAATGGTTGAGCTGAATATAAAGGGAAAACCTGAATGAATGAGAAACATACTGTAAGCCCCCATCCCAGCTTTTTTGGAACGTAGTGCAGGCATCAAATTCAAAATCATTGAATTAAAAAAAAAACCAATAAAGTTTATCAGTTTGAACAATAAATATCTTGTCTTTGTAGTGTCAAAAAGGATTTGCAAATCATTGTATTCTATTTTTATTCACGTTTTACACACTGTCCCAACTTCATTGGAATTGGGGTTTATACATCTTGGCCAAAGATATTGAGCAGTCTGGTCAACATCATTTATCCTGATATTGGCTCCAGCATTCTTAAACATTTCAAATGCATGAGAAAATAATTTTCACAAATGGTATTGGCATCTTGCTTGATTTGTGTTATCTCAAGGTCTTTGTTGGTTGCATCTAGAGATATAAAGACATTTGTGACCATACATGAATCTTTAAATGGATGAAGATTGGCTGGATCAGTCTCATTGCTTTTGCTTAGGATGTCTTAACTCTTATGTGCTCACAATCGGAAGCAATTTTTTTTCTATGTTTCCTTGATATGGATTAATGAAAAGCATGCGCCACTGGCCTCTGAATCCTTCAATGACTCTGCTGTTCTCCAATGCTCTTAACGCATGAGGGGATCCGGGTCCCATGTCAGGGTAAGAGATCTGTCCTGGAGCCATGGCTACACAGTTCACTAGCTATAGATTGGCTCAGCTACTACTGCAGCTCCAATCGTATCAATATCTATATTGAAATACGTGCCAATGGTTATTCACTGCGCATCAGTGTTACAGAAGATTTTGAAACCAAGAAACAGTGAGTTTCTGTGCCATGCAAAGGCGCAATATTGCAATAAATGGACACAATGCACCGCTGTTTCAGGTGAATCACTGGGTAGATTAGGTGCCCCTCAGGATTATCGTTTGATTGTATGCTCCCTGAAGGTGATTTCTGTTGGGGCAGCCACATGGGGGCTGGTGCCTTAGTCACACATTGATAGTAGTGTATTCCTGCATGGCAGTGGCCACATGGCAGATGGTGCCCAGCCTGTACATCATCAGCTTTGCAAGACAATATATTTATGCATGGGAATAGCCACACAGCACCTAGTGCTTGGCCCACCCATTTGATAGTTTCAGTAGGTTATATATTCCTGCATTGCAAATGGCCTAATGGCGGCAGGCCCTCACCTTTGTAGGTTCAATGAGGACTTCTGTTTGGCATCTAGCTCTGCAAGCTGTTCCTGGGGGTTACTGTTGTTGTGGTGTTTTAGAGGATATCTTGACACTCCGTGCTCTCTTCTCTTCAAGCTCTATAAGCCACGAGGTGAGCCAGGGTCTGAGCCTAGATGCCAAACTATCACCGTATCTACACTGGATGATACTGCAATTAACTGTTAACATGTGAGTTGGCTTACTTAAATAGATGGAAGTGTGGCATATTGGCATTAACCAGGTGGGGCACTGCTGACTCACCCTTGAGCAAGACACCTAACCTGCATCATTTCAGAGGATTACCCAGCTGTTAAACTGTATTGTCCAGAATGGGATGTAAGCTGCAAGGGTCCCTCAGGACAGCAGTTCCAGCTAATTGCCAAAAATGTGCATTTTTCTCAATGCCAATAAAATGATTAAGTTCACTATTTTTTGTGCCTTTCATGGCAGACACTAACTTCTTGAAATCTTCATAGTTTTCAGTTAATACAGTAAAAACCTCTGAGCACAGATGTTCTGCGGAGGTCAGATACTGTTTCCATTGCTTATTGCAATGGCCACGTCAAAGTTAAAACCAACATTGTGCATGTGCAGTTATTACATCAATTGGTACTACACCACGTGTCTCTTGGTTATTTGTGGTCTTTTGTTTCCCTGGGTAGTTAATTGTGAATCGCATGTTGTATGTAATGGATGTGCCCCTGCAAAGCCGCATGAAGCTTGTGACTTTGTATGAATATATCAGCAATAGGTCTACCTTTCCATCCATCCATCCATCATCTATCTATCTATCTATTTGCATTGTGAGAATGAGGATATGGACGGGGTCACTGCCCATGTCCATCTTGGTCAAGGGTAGACCAAGTGTACGCCTATTTTGCATCTAGTTTTCCATTGCAGAGTGTGTCTGCCTTTTACATGGAATCATTTGATGGATAGACCTTCTCAGATTAGCAATGAACATCAAAGTGTCTGAGAAAGCATGCAAAGCTGAATCGCCAGAACTCCAGGAGTTAAGATGTTGGAAGCATGTTGGAAGGACAAATATTAGGTGGGGTAGGCTTTGCTTAGTGATGCACAGTGGAACGTGTTTAGCGTGCATTCAAAATGTTGATGATGAGGAAACAAACACTGACAACATCAAGGCGCCCTGGAGGAAGTTAACATAATGAAAATTAACCTGCTATGCTTAGAGTACCAAACGTCTTGCAAAGACAATAAACACGGATTTCACTTGGGCTGAGAATTTAGCCTGTATTACTAGCTCTGCCACGTCAGTAGTCTTCATAGTTGTGCTCAAAATCTCAGCAATACTCTAGTATTACAACGTTGTATTTGTTTTTGCTTAAAACTGTCCATGCCTTTGCTTTTCTTTATTTTTGGGAGCAGATTCTTTCCTTGTAAGATTGCACTTATTGGATACCTTTCAGCTATGGAGATTTTTTTTTTCAATAATTCCATGTCTTAACATTTAGGGCCGAATTTACAAAAGGTGTGTTTCTCTTAGACGCGTGTAACTTGACTCATTAGACGATGATCCGGTGTTTAAAGTTGATCACTAAATCATGAAGCATGTTTATCAAAGTTGCGTCTAAGTCTTAGTCACCTGTGATAAGTAACAATGGCAAAATTTAGACATCCTTGGGGGCTTGTATAACTGGTATTCTTCTTGGTATGTTTAGCACCTAGTTGCCAATCTATATCGCTTTTTTTGCTTTCAACTAAATCTTTCTGTTCCATTTTTCACTTAGTTCCTTTAATTAAATAAGTCCCATTTGTTGGTTCACAGCAAAATTGTCATTTTGTTTATTTTCAGACTGTGTTTTTCTCGCGCAATCCTGCAAGTGTTCCACGCTGGCGTAGGCTTAAACTGATATCAAAATGACTGTGTGCCATAATAGGTCAAGTACTTGCTCAGAAGAATATCTCTTAGGTCGGCACACAAAAGAATCTACGCCAACGCAGCAAGAAAGACGTGGACAACTAATCGGGTGATGATCCTCGGTTGTAATTGTGATGGTTCTGCCCTGCAGTCCCACCCCCTCCTGCTGTCTTTGCCTCCACTTCAATGAGCCACACCTGTTGCTCATTGAAGTGGAGGTGAAGTGTAGAGTATTTAAGAGCTGCACTGCCAAATTGGCAGTGCAGCTGCATTCTGGCGTTTTTAGCTCCGTGTGTATTGCTGCTGCTCCCCTGTCTTCTTTTGTCAGTTTTTTAAAGATTTTTTTTTTTGGGGAATTTTTCCTTTTATTTGATAGTTGTACAGTGTAGAGAGACAGGAAGGTTGGGGAGAAGAATGGGGGATGACATGCAGCAAATGACCCAAGCCGGATTCG
Organism: Gymnothorax javanicus; assembly: GCA_029692085.1. NCBI lineage: Eukaryota > Metazoa > Chordata > Actinopteri > Anguilliformes > Muraenidae > Gymnothorax > Gymnothorax javanicus. The sequence goes on from CM056202.1 coordinate 54,057,100, forward strand.
AACTCAGGTCGCTGCGGGAAGGACATAGCCTTTATGGTACGCGCACTTAGACCAATGAGCCACCGGGGCGCCCCTTCTTTTGTCAGTTTTAAAGTATATTTATTAAACATCTTTCTGTTTGTACCAGCCTGTGCGAGTGGGTCCCTTCACCCATCCATGACAGAATGCAGCTGCCAGCTTGGGACCCAGCCAGGCTGGTTGTGAGGGGTGTGCAGCAGCAGTGTTCTTTTTGTAGGGGAGCAGTGTTCCGGGTCCGACGGAGGTGTTCTCCAGAGTGTTCCGGGTCCGGCGGAGGTGTTCTCCCGTGGTGTTCCGGGTCCGGCGGAGGTGTTATCCCGTGGTGTTCCGGGTCCGGTGGTGCCATGAGTTCCGGGGTCCGGCGGCACCATGAGTTCCAGGTGGCCCTTTCTGGGCTCGCCAGGAGGCGTGCCTTGGGGGGAGGGTACTGTGATGGTTCTGCCCTGCAGTCCCTCCCCCTCCTGCTGTCTTCGCCTCCACTTCAACGAGCCACACCTGTTGCTCATTGAAGTGGAGGTGAAGTGTTGTAGAGTATTTAAGAGCTGCACTGCAAAATTGGCAGTGCAGCTGCATTCTGGCGTTTTTAGCTCCATGTGTTGCTGCTGCTGCTCCCCTGTCTTCTTTTGTCAGTTTTAAAGTATATTTATTAAACATCTTTTTGTTTGTACCAGCCTGTGGGAGTGGGTCCCTTCACCCATCCATGACAGTAATATGCTACTATCACGGGTGTTTAGCTGTGCGTATGTAAGTCATGTTTAGTCAGCTTTTTAAGCTTAGTCAATGACTAGAAAAACGCTGGCTTAACACTTTTTGTAAATTTGACCCTTGCAGTTTTGCCATCCTGAATCTCCTCTCAAATTTTTTTGCCATAGAACTTGAGCAGTGAAAAAGCTTCAAGTTTTATGTATTATACCGTGTTTGTCTAGGCATATCTCTTGCACAGTAAAAACAAGCAAAACTAAATATACACTCTGTTTGACAACAATTATCTTGCGTCCTCCAGGGCATGCCAGCAGTCAATGGTGGCTCTCCCTTTCCTTCAAAGCAAAACTGAAAGACAAATAGAAAATTATGCTCACCCATGGTGTGCTAGATCACAAGCAAATATGGAGGGCGGATCTGCACACATGCACAGTAAAATGGCCATGTTCATGCTGTAAACGACACTTCAGCTGTTTGATGAACCTGGTGTTAACTGTGGTACACACATGCACAATTTTTATTGTATAAATTTTGAAAGATTGTTTTATCAGACAAAAAAGGAATAAAAGAGAAAAGTTACAGCCATTGGACTCAGTTGCTTCATACAAGCCACATACCAGCCTGAATCTGCAATGACGGCCATAAGAAATGGACACATTCAAAACAAAGGTGCGAGATCAACTGAATTCACAGAAAAAAGAATGAAACAGTGGCATATAGGTTTGAGACAAATACTGTATATCAACCATGGTGGAAGAATGTTTATTTGATATTTTTGCATCATCTTTAATGATAGGTGTGCTCTGCATCAATATTTTATTACGATGAAATTGTTTCACATCATCAATCCTAAGCTGGTTACCTAAGGGGCAGATGCCCTTTAAAAACCCCTATAGGATGAAATGCTGTTGAAGCTGTTAAATTCTTGAGTCGAGACGAGTTGGGTACAAAACATCTCACTGGTACACATTCCACAGGTCACTAGCCATTTAACCTCTCCTGGTGCCAAGATAAGAGACTACAATCCTCTATTCCACCACGCCTACCCATTAACCCCAATCTAACCGAGCACACGCAATAGCTGCCTGCAGTCTAACGGGAGATGGAGGCACAAAGCCTGCACTGGCGATTGCCCATCAGTCTCTGTCTGTAGAGAGGCTGATGGGGCAGTGAGGCCCATCGCGGAGCAGCTCCAGCGGGTCACCGCTGATGGAACGTCGGAGGAGGGTCCGATCCGTAGGTCCAGTAATCAGAAGGCTGCAAGAGGAAATCACCACAATTTAACAAGTGCATGAGCACAAAGAACCATATTTATAACATTCTGCCCTTGCTTTGTTTGCTACCTTGGTCTGACCCCAAGTTCTAATTCAAAAAGGGATGAGGATGTGGACAGAGAGAAGACAAACTTTTTTTTTGTGGGGGGGGGGGGGGTGGCGTTGGGGTGGTGCTGATGGTAGAAAGAATGTAAGAATAACACAGCACTGAACTTGGATGAATCAAAACTAAGTCCTCTTTATGAACAGTCTGTAGCCAAACTAATACCATTAAATGTCAATACAATTCTTCACAGACTTTATTTTTATTATAGTTTATTTTATTTATTTATTTTGCAAAAGGTCATTTACTGGGAAGGCTACGACAAGTGTGAGTAAAATAGCTGCATTGAATACAAGCAAATCTGTCCAGTGATGGGGTTTCATTCTAAATGCATTCTTCCTGTGCTCTAAGGATACATTTCTGACAGAATATCACACGTAATGCAGGCTTGTGAGGAATGTTACTCAGTGGAATGTCGAGTCTTAACAGGTAGAAAATTGTTTCGCTGGTAATAGGGTTGACCACTCACACTTGGGAGATATCCAGTTTTAATGGAAACAGTGAGCAACATGTACATCTGGCAAAGTAAGTAATTCAGGGCATAAGGTTTTGAGAAATTTGTCTGGCCTTTGAGCCATTTGGGTAGAAAAACCAAGGAAAAAGGTTTGCAACTTTGAAGAAAGGTACACAAAAACGGGACATAAATATCATAGGCCAAACACCATGCTAAATTGAATAATTATGGTAAAATTATGGTCCAGCTCACAAAGTGATCTCTGTTGGGCTAATCATTGTCAACATTTTAAGGTCTTGGTCAAGTCTGAAACAAAAGTTAATTCTACGGTGCATGTCTTCCTAGGCATTAACCACTATCATTTCAAAATAACAAAATGACTGATTTTTAACTTTATTTTAAAGATATTAGAATAATGCATTTGCTTTACAGGCTGTATTGGGGTCAAAAGGGAATTCTAAGTAGTATGTTCCAAATGAAACGCTCAGTGAGTGTACATCCTTACATAACTCCCAAATGTACAATGTCTGAAAACTGACCAAAAAACTGAGACAGTCCTTTCTCAGAGGAATGCAAAGACAATACATGTAGGTGTGTTCACTCGAGGCAGGTGAACCGTGACAATCAGGGAAAAGTAGAAATGTCCCAATAACTGTGTCACTGGATTTTCTAATTGATCCAGGCAAAAAAAAAAAAAAAAAAAGTGTCATTCGACATCCCTTTGCTATATCAACATCACTTTCCCGGATTTTGTCTAATTAGAACAAGCCAAATTGCAATTAGCTCCTGTTTGGTATTAGCAGAGCGAGGGTGGAATAGTCACTGCCGACAGAATTACTCATTCAAATTCAGACAGATTTTTATGTTTAGGACCCTTAATCCTCAACTTTGAGTGATAAAATCATGTAAAACTTCAATCACGTCCCCAAATGAAGGCATTAAATTAATCTAATGTATCAATCAACATCATGAATGGACAAAAAACTTGCAGCATAATTATGTGTAGGCAAAAGAATTAAACGTAAAGTTGCAGAAGACATTGAAATGAGTGATTAATCCAAATGAATAGAAAACACATTATGGAATAAAAGCAAAATTATGCAGGAGGCAAGACGATGTGCCTCGCATCTTCAGTGATTTTCATGAGTTGCATTCAGTACCGGTATAGCAAAATATAAAACAAAACAAAAAAAAAATCTACAAAAAAAATAAAAGAAACTGATATATCCCTGAAATTCAAGAAATATCAGCAAAAGGAGACAGGGCCTGGACTGCAAAAATACCAGCAGACATAAAAGGGGTGTCAAATTCAAGAATCGTCCACCAGCTGAGAAGTAAACATTCAGTAAAATTCCAATAAATGCTCGGGCATTAGTATATTATTTATGCATTAGTGGCTTATCTGCTAAGATTCCCTTTTGGAGAGGAACAGAGGAATAAAGAATGGGCTGAGGAGATAGCCCTTGTGGGTATTCTCTGGCAGGGAGAGTATTAATTATGTGCCACTGCCTCTTACTTTGTCAGCTCCGCATTCTGTGTGGGCCACAGAGAAGGAGAGGGTATGCAGGCGCTTGACTGCACAGTCTCTCTGCTGGTGCATGGTCAAACCCTCACTCAATTCTCCTCATAGGCGCCTGGAGTCTGGAGCACCCCAAGAGAAGTGCATAAGTTGGTGGCAGGGTAGCCGAGTAATAGGTTGACTGACTGCAAACAACTGAGGGGCTGGACGTTTTCCAGCACAAAGGGATACTGACACACATCAACGGAGTAAAGTTGGACCCTTATGAAATTCTAGAGCTCTGCCATTGACCATTGAGCAACCCAAAAACTGCTCCCCTGTTTCTCACTCTGACTCCCCTTGGAACTGTTCTTATCAAAGGAGCTAATATAAAAGATACAAAAAGAAGTTCAATACCACCTTTATTGAAACAATAATTATGAAATAAACACAAAGTATTGGACACAGTAACAAAAATGGCAAAGGATTTCTCTAAATTTTTCATTTTTATGAATTCAGCCATTATAAAAAGCTTCCAAGCACTGTTTATGCAGGTTTGACGTTTATATCAACTTCATGCAACCATGCATGTACCATAAAGCTGAATTCTGTGACATCTCCTCTTTCATGATGTATTTTATTTTTATTGCGGAGTTTGGGCCAGGTGATTTTCATCTGAGCATTCCTTAGGACTTACCCAGGAATCCAGATGAAGACTACCTAAAATGAATGAGCTTACTTGGATTCAGCTGGGCAAAAATAAGTATAATAATGCTGTCTAAAATGTGGAGGATAGGAGGCCAAGCATTTCACACTTTTCTAATTTTCATTGTACAGTATGTTCTATGTTACTCTGTAAGTCAGTGAACGAATCTTGCACCTACACTGACAAAAGAAAAAGCCTAACTTTCCCTAATGTCTACATAATATCTTCCAGAAATCATACAGTATGTACTATTATACAGAATTGCAGTACTTATACTTGCATTTCATCGCAGTAGTAATAATCGGTGTGCATTGAATGTGTGCAGCAACTGAGCTGGGTGACTTGCCGCAGCTTACCAACCAATCATATCTGTGCACATCGCATCAGTAATGGAGCACTCTTCTCTAAAGTAAGCAGACTAATGGTATGCAGCTGTTCACGCTTTGGTTGCTTTGCCTGCTTGTTGTCGCTAATTACTGGCGATTCCTTGTTTGCTTTGTGCACCTGGTTGTTGCTGTACTGGTTCATTATTTTCTCTCCTTTGCTGCTATTTCAATGCACTGTTTCTGTTTGCAATATGTGCCTGTTTGCCGCTTTTTTTCTTTTTTCCATGTCTTCTGTTGTGTCCGTTGTCAGTCCAGTGGTATCTTGAGGGAGCTGTATTGACTGCTAGGTGATATTGTGTTTAATTGAACTGATCCTGTTGTAAGAACGCAGAGTCTTGCTGGGGACAGGAGAACCGTGAAGACTGAAATTCCTGCAATACTGACAGTAGTTCAATCCATCTCACCAGTAGCTTCTATAAAACCAAGTCTGTGCTGCCAACTTTGCTGGTAACATTAACTATGAAAAAATTCTGCTGTGTGCTTCCAAATTTTATGACCAATGTTTGGTTAACAGCAAAGCTATTTCTTTTATGTTTAGAGAATGTTACCCGTTTCTCAAAAATCTAATCCTGACCTCCAAGCTATCATTTCTGTTTTTTCCCTCTAGTCGGAGGCACTCTATTGTTGTAAGTAATTTTCTGGAGAAGTTGCCATGCATTTTCAGTGACTGAACATTCACCATAACTGGTGCTTACAGATCTAAAAGAAATCAGCTGGTCATCGCTCACTGTTTTTGAAGCCAGTTAAAGCAGTCTTAGCTAGCTAGCGAGCTAGGGGAAAGAAAGCTGACATTCAAAAATGGCTGAAACCCAAGCTGTATAAATTGATTTGCATTTGGGGTTGCAATTGACTTGATTTCAATGAATATACAGGCTTGTATGTAAAGCCCACAAAAGAATCATAAATAATAAGTCTTAATCATTTAACAGTAATAATTTTGTGAATTTATGACAATGATAGTAAGATCCATAATCAAAACAGAGCTGCCGTGAATCAATGTAACTGTTTATTCAGCGCTGAGCATTGAAATATCATGTTCATTTATTTGCCTGTATCTATGTGGTTGCTGCCACAACAAAACCTTTCTTTGTTAATACGAACATTTGCAGTTTTCTTAGGTTGGTGCCCTTGATAAAGGTAGGTGCCCACGTGCTGATCACTACCTGCAGCCGGCTTTGCATGCACCTATGTACGTACCAATAAACACTCGCAAAACATGTAACTTCAGCAAATATAAGCAAAGTTACCTTGGCCACTGATGACTGTAAAATGTATGGTAATCTGAAACATTAATGTAATTTCATTGACATTGTTGCGCAGAGGGTCATTTGAAATATATCTGAAGGCAGAGTCAGAGCTGCCTCCTAGAATTTGCTAGTGTCACAACCCTCATGCTTTCTTAACTGGTTCCCCCCACCCCCCACTTGTAAGAATCCACATGAGTTTTGTGGTTTTGTCTCCTTTAATTGATTTATTGTCTCGTTTCTCCCCTTGCTCCCAGGTGTTGTCATTTGTATGCCCTGCTTGTCTTGAGAAGGTCTAGACCATTTGAGTCTATTTCATATTTAGCTGGGTTGCTGGATTGTAATTCTCTATTCACTACAAAGCCCTCCAGTCAGTTTGTATCTTCTAGTTTGGAGCTATGTTCTTCCTCCGTGTGTTTCAATGAATTAACAATAAAGAAAGATGATGTGATGGCTGGCGTTTCGAGACGCCAAAAGCAGCGGCTAGCAAAATAAGAGAGACAAACCGACAAAAAGGGAGAGAGAGAGAGACTCGCGCTTCCAACGGACAAAGATCTAGTCCGGGTACAAAAGGAAGCAAAACGAGCCAGACTAAAACGAAATAATGGGAAAATCTCGGCTACCGAGATATCAAGATAAGGCACCAGACGGTGCATAGAAAGAGAGAAATAACGAGAGAAACATTCCCTTGCTAACTAGCACTTTCCTCTTTGCAACTAATTCCTCAAACAATTCTCTAGCTAGAGACCTTACCGGCTAAAGTGCAAAGTTACACTGACACTCTAGCAAAGGCAGCGAGGCGGAACTTGGGTTTAAATAGAGTTCGGGCGCCGCCCACAATTAATGCCAGCTGGCCAAAGAATTTGATTGTGGGCAAAACAATATCGTCCCGGACGAGAGAAAGAAAGAAAGCTCGCCAGCTTCCAAAAACCATGACAGATGAAATCATTTCTTGGAGTCTTATTAAGAGTAGCAAGTTTCCAAGCCTTTAACTATCTCTAGGATCAGGCCTGCATTCTTGTTGGCCCCCTATTCCAGTCTGTTTCTCAGAGTGAGTTAGTTACAGGGATTGATATTAAGACTTGTCCAATTGCCTGGGACGAGTGAGAAACGTAAACTGACAACCAAGATGTTCCATCACGTTGTCTACTCAGACAAGTGTTGATTTTTGGCTATAAATGCTCAAATTCTTTATTTGCATATTTTGACATGGAACCTCGCTTACCTGGTCGCTGCTGCTTTGATTCTCGAGTTTAGATCCCCTGTTGTCTCATGTATTGCCACATTCAACCAATTCCATTTGTTAGCAAACTTAAACAATACAATGCTCCAGCTGTCACCAGACTACTTTCTTTACAACTCCTAAAGTCTTGAAATTGTATGCGGAGTTATGGTGCTGCTGACCAGAGTCCTGGCGTTATCTCTGAAGGAATTTTGAACATCAGAACATATTAATACTACGAAGGCGTGCCCCCCAAACTAAGCCATATCCGTGTGATTTAATCCTCCTTTGAATTGTAGCAGGTGATGTCATTTCCATTCCGTAATTCTGTACATTGTTGTTTATCCCCCTTTCGTATTAATACTTGTACATCTAGCATATGGTCGGGTTAGCCTTCATGTAGCACAAGTGAGCATATCAGGTCATAGTCCTCTGTCACCGCGGTGAGTTTCAGATGTTAATAAAATTTGTTGCCGTGCGATTTGTCTCACTACAAGTGTTTAATGGCACTGATAAGTATTAAAATAATATTTGTGTGTCATTGTTTCTGTTATATTAAAACTGGCAGAAAATTTTAACTGTGTTATTTCTTCTTGCGTGCAATTATTGTATGATGATTCGTCCCCTGGACGCTTTACAGAGACCTTTAAGTTTCATTATTAATGTGCGCTAGTTGTTCCACACTTTGGTCAAACAGCTGAATTTATTTTTTCCATTCTCCGAATAAGGCAATGCTGATATTTATCGGATAAATAGAGAATCTTTAATGAGTGAGCTCGGGATAGCAAATTTATGAGACTCAAGTGGAAATAATAATAAAAATGACTGGAGGAGCGGAGGAATCTTTCTTTTGTCCTCCAGGTGGGCATTCCTACTGAATCATCATACACCTACATCACTGTTCCTCTGGAACTGCTGCTGCAAAAGTAGCTACCTACTCTGAAGCTTAAGTTTAAAGTCCCTCAAATCGGAGTTCTAAGAAAAATGATCGTTCACAATCCCTGCGATCCAAGAACGCCTATTGAATTGCAATGATTAACACTATGAACTAGGAATAACAATGCTCTTGCAAAAGATGTTGATAGGACAATTATAAATGTCACATCCAAACCATCTAAGATAACCTTCAAGGCAACATGTTTAGCTATACAGAGAATGTTACTGTATGGAAAGTCTGTGGTCACGGTGTCATTGGCGTCCTTTGGTTTGCTGTCTGTAATTTTGGACATGATACATTGCAAAGAAAACAAGTGCTAGTAATTGCATGAGTGTAACCAAAGTACTTTTGGTGAAAATGGGACAATTTGTTAGCAAACAGTTTGTAATTTAGTAATCGTCATGGCTAACAATTCTAGAGGAAAAGTTAACAACTAACTTCCACATAACCGTAACATTAGATAAGAAAGTAAGGTAACACGTCTCCCAGCAACCAATAATGCTGCTGACAACAGATTTACTCAAATATTGCATTATCATGTATGTTTTGTATAAGTGATATTCATCTACAGCACAAATGACAGGTTTCATCCCAGATGGACGCATTCCAGTTTGACGGGCCCAGATAGACACATGTCGGTCAGATACAACCCATAGGTCCCATTGTCTAGGTTATAAACGCTCCTGTAGTCCTAATTTGATGCTGTACCAATTGTCGGCCATAAATACCCACTCGTCAAGCTAGGACTTGTCTATCTGGGATGCATCTAAAAAGAAAATGTGGCCCAAAATACTCCCTCGTCTTACTGAGATGCTACTGGGATGATACCAAATAATAATCAATGTTATCATGTTTTAAACGGCAGAGGTTTTATGCTGTATGCCCTCAGGCCAAACACAATGGTCTAATCTGCCCAGCTTTCAACCAGACAATTCAGAATAAATTCTCTGTCTAATTATAAGTCTGAAGCAGCTTAATATCTGAGGTCAGAAATTGCTAAATGAGCATGAAAATTCCATGACACTGCATGGTTTAATTTTTCTTCCTTCGATGCTGCCTTTTCTTTACCTCCTCTCCCAGTAAATACTGCTATAGTAAACACTTTCATTGTCACTGTTTTCAATCCAGTAAAAAGTCCAGCCCTCCTCTATCAAAGGTATTGTTGAGGTTGTTCATTTCCAGCTTTTTTGCAGAGACATTTCTGTGAGTCATTTGTTTATTAACTCCACTGTATGTCTCCTCAATGTTCTAAAGTAATACCTGCTAGAAAGTGAAGATAAAAGACTGTCATTATTTTGCAACAGCTGCATTACCTCAAAATTAACAGATTTTTTGGTCCAATGTAGATACCCAATTAGTAACGGTCTATCTCACCGCTGTCAGGGTTTTCTGAACAGTGGTAAATACATTATTTGCTCATGCTGCTTGATCTTAACCATGTTGAATTCAGTCATGACTTCTCACCAATTTGCATTAACATTAAAGAATTCAAAGGTGAATGACCCCAAGTCCAGCTTGTGGTACTCCAACCCCCAAAATACACCAGATGCGTGCTCGGTCTGTCTCTGCTCTACCGCCGTGGCTACAGCTGAAAGGATTCACTTTAGTCAATGTGTGTGCTTACACTGGATGCGCTGCATTGCATTACTTTTCCATCCCAGATCCAACACATCGGAGCCCTGCGCAGCAGACACACAAGGCTCTTATTTTTGTTGGATGCCAGAGCACAAACGCAACACTTCAGCACTGAGAAAATTGACTGGTACATAGACATAACATAAAAACATCCGGTTAATTTAGAATGAAACACTCCATTTTGTAGCTGGTTTGTATTGCAGGCTATAGGACAGCAACCAAAGTGAGAAAATATGCAAGATTTATCGACAGAACTCTTTCCAAACAAATGACAAACCAAACACAAACTGGAAATTAAGAGCAATTATTAATGAACAGGCTACTTATCCATGGTAGAAGCACAAAATCTTGTAAAATAAACAAATGAAGCAAGTCAAGCATTCTTCAACTCTTTTCCTAGGGAACAAAGGCTGTTGCCTGTTTGTTGTTGCATTTAATACAACATGCATAAGTTATCTCGGGCAATCGCATGTGATTCTGTAATTACCGCGTGATCTCATCAGGGTCGCTCACTGGTCTTGCTTCTCTAGCTCTCTGGACCTGGTGCGCGGTGAAAACACAACCAGTGGGTATTCACAGATGACAAAGCACGGTTCAAACATGCACCAGGGCGGAGGTAGACCAAACACGCATGTGGGGTCATACCAGGGTTAGAAACCTCATCTTTGTCAAGGCCGGATTATCCATATAATGACCGGTGTGCATACACTGGGACATCATGCTGGGAGGGGCATCACATGATTCATGATTCCTCTGTTTTTTTTTTTTTTTTCATCGGAAGAAATGCACATGGGAACAAATTCAAACTGAACGGTTGATATAAAAATAATAATTTTAAAAAGAATACAGAAAAAAAGGAACTGCGATTTGGAACTGCCCTACCACAGTCTCAGAAAGGCCAAACTGGTCCCAGATCACTGTTGCAAGCCGAGCTAGAATCCTGCCCTTTAGAAACTGGATGAACACTGATCTCTAATCAGTTGGTGATCACAATAACGTGCCTTCGTCTGACATCATGTGCTACAACACACTGTTTGATAACAGTCAACTAAAAAATGGAGCGGTGGGGGAAGCAACTAAGCAGTTTCGCTAATTGGAAAATAGCAGAAGAAAAAAAATACAAAAGATAGCCATGCTACAGAATGTTCCAGAAATACCTAGCTTTTTTAACATTACTTGCAGCAAAGAAGCTGTTGATAGAGAGGTACCTGTTCCACCTGTCAATCTCGTTCCTCCAACACGGGTAGCAAGTGCTAACATTACTAACGTAAGAGGCAAATGTTAATGAGGCGGATGCAGCAGCACATATATATTGTGGCTGGCTGAGGGGCAGCCGCACCAACACAGCGCATTCCACCCGAATAAAATCGCTTAAACCGCCAACGAAGCAGCATCAGCACCCTGGACAGCGACGGGCATGCAGCCAGAAGATCAGGACCCTGGAGAGCGGCACTGGCTGTGTGAGCCTGAATGCACACCTGAAGGCCATAACCAAAATTTTGTCTACTTTAAAATGACCTTTTCAAAAACAGTTGCGTGTGAGTCAGTGTTATTTTGCTATTGCTGTGCGGGGCAACATTTTGTCCCCCTAAATATGTGCTTTTTTTGAGGGGAAAGAGGCACACTCATGAAAGGGAAGACTGAAAATGTGACTGCAACAACGTTAACGTGCGCCCAGAAAAGTTAACAAGTTAAAGTGACCGAGGCTTTGAATGACCTTCTGGAAAGATATTTGCTTGGAAGTTTTCGTTGTCATAAGAAACGCCGATAAACGTTTGTTTACGTTTTCCAATTACTTTCTGGTGTCTTCACTTCATTGTACCCGGATTGAGCATATTTGCCATTAACCATTAATTATTTATATTGAATCATATGGCTAATGCCAACATTGTTAAACGGAAGCGCTAGTTAACTCTAGCTACTCCTTTAATAAGTTTCACCTAGGCCCCTGTCCTGTCAAAACACTGCTCCTCAAAATGCTCACTGCACAGCACTGATCGTGGGGATGGAGAGAAGTTTTTTTTCTCCTGACTAAACAGCCAAGACTTTCTCTCCTCCTTGTCTTTTGGAAATCTGTGAAGAAAGAAAAAGCAGCTTATCCACTGTTTTATATATTTTGCAGGTAAGAAGTATTGCTGTTGAATGTCAATTACACCTGACAATTTGCGCATAGTCCAACTGCGATGCTATTCCTATTTTTCTCCCGTCGCAAGCACTAGCTGGCATTTTTCTGCCACAGCTACACGCAACTGGGTGGAAAGATGAATATCGAGGGAGTAGTTATATTTCATTGAGTGTTTTCAATATAAATTAGATGGCACTAATGAGAGTATCATTTAAATGAGGTCACGCCAGATGATATTTGGTATCTTTCTGGAACATAGGCCAGTCTATGTATGACTTTGCAGAGCCATGTCTAGTCTAATTCCAAACCTATCTCTAATTTCATCAGAAAGTCCAAACAGAATAATGTGTCTGTAATTAATAGTATAATTGAAGTGATAAATAATGTATGATGATTGTATCGTGTTTCATCACATGATCAAAGTTTGTTGCTTTTGATATACTTTTTGAGATGATAAGAATAATAACTGGAGCACCTGAGTGCTTTTAAGAAAATGTAAATGAAGTATATGCCCACTCATTTTGTATGCAACATACATAAACATTGGTGTATAACATTGTGCATTGTTTTATTTATAGGGTTAAAACTTTCCTATAGTGTGAATGCATTTCCTTAGTTTGTAGATAAAAGGGTTATTCCTATCAGTATATGTGGATTATTACATGTTTCATAAGTACTGTTACTAACAACTGACAACACAAGTATAGCATTGCAAAACAAAAGGCAGCTGGAAGGAATCCATGGCAATTGTGGCCATTATCTTTGAAGTATGTCAGTTCAGAGTTTTGGAAGTAACATGAGTCCATAAAGACAATTAGAATAAGTTAATTGCTGTCTGGTTCAAAGGAAAAGTTGGCTTGGCCAGCAGCAGGTGCGGGGGGCAAAAAACTATGATCTGAAGGAAGGGGAGAGATAGTTCACCCCATGATCTATAATAAAAAAATCCACTTAATCATCTATTTGGCATTTATGCAATTTAGCTCCTTTGTAATGATCTGCTGGGATGGGTAATCTGATAGCTTTCAGCAAAAGTCTTATTTCACTTCCAGTATTTTGCTTGAGCTTCGCTAAAAACATAATTCAAGATCTACATTTCACAGATGCTCACTACCTCCAACAGGTAATAGTGTTTCTAAGCAATAAATAAATACATGAATAAACATTTATCATGGTATGACTATAACCGGCAAAAGACATTTATTTTAATAGCCACATTTCTTTACACTTTATGACTCTATTTGGATTCAGGCAGGTTAAGTTTATCATCACCGAGAGCCTTGCATTAATATTATTGCAGATAACTGAAAAGCTATCACAGTAGTGTCCCTATGAAAGCAGAGAAAATGTTTGAAATGCACAGTTGCTTATATTAAATTGTGGCGGCAAATGTTTGTACTTTTCCATCCATATAGTTTCCATCCCATCCCAGATCTTAGCTAAGGAATTTCTGAAAGCACCAAGCTTATGACCCTTGTCATGGCGGTCACCAAATGACCACATGTAGCGTGGCCAATGTAGAATTACAATTGACCTCAGCCAAGTCGCTGACAGAGGCACACACATTTCAGACATTTGATTGATTTTTGTATCACAGTTTCATGACTTAGAACGATAAAATAAATAGATCAATCAATCTTCCCAAGTCTTACAATGACTCTGGCAGTTATATTCAAACAGTGTTGATTTTTTTTTTCTGTGTGCTGTGCTTCCTGTGATTGGCTCCTGTACTACTTTGTAACTACCAGCAAAAGTTAGTGTTATGAAAGATTATGATTTCATAGCTATTACTTAGGGACAGACCAATGTGATTCATGGATCAGCTATTGACTCTGATACCACTAAAATTTAAGGAAGCGATATGAGCTTGAGCATGCCTGAAATCCAAATTTAATCCTCTCTGAAACTAAACAACTGGATATGTTTATAAATTTGTGCTTGTTATTACAAAAATCTTCTCCACAGTTTCAGACTTACATTCTCTGACCCATTAGTTGGTAGTCCATTTAAGCAAATTAGAACTGGTAACCAGGAATTACCAGCAAACCCAGAAATAACACATACTCTCATATGTGATGGACGAGCAGATTTTGGGACAGAGTAATCAGAGCAATGAAGATGAGGCTGGTAAAGGTTGAGTGACAGACAAGATTTGACTGCACAACAGCCTGCAACAAGCAGAGTAGGCAAGGGTGAGGTCAGGCAATGGTCAGAACTGGTACGTCAATCTGCAGAGGGCAGGAGAGGCAAAAGGCAAAGACGGGGGCAAGGGCCAGGGATGAGCAGGGCTCATTTGCTTACATATGAAAGCCATTCTTGATGAGAATAAATTGTGCATTAGGCATTACTAATCTGGATTTTTGCAGAAATTTATGTTTTATTTAATGTAGCACAACTTCTAGCCTGTGTTGTATGACATTAAGAGTATCATTTCATTATTTGAACACCCATTTTCAAGGGAACACCTCTATCCCATTAGACTCACACTGCTGGGAAAAAGTATTTGCTCCCTCCTTGATTTTCTTTATTTTTGCTTATTTGTTATGCATCTCATTTTAATATAAGACAAAGGCAATGCGAGTAAACACAAAATACAGCTCTTAAATTATCATTTAATTTTTTGAAAGCAACAAGTTACAAGAAATCTATATCACCCATGTGAAAAATGTAAAAATAAATTTTTGCCCCCCTAAATCTAATTACTGGTTGTGCTGCCCTTGATGACAACAATTGCAATCAAACATTTGTGATAACAGGCAATGATTTTTCATTTCTTTTTTTATTGCATCACTGTGGAGGAATTTTGGAAAGCTATTCTTCGCATAATTGTTTTAATTCAGCCACACTGGAGGGTTTTCAAGCATGAACTGCCTGTTTTATGCCACAGCATTAAGTCACGAATTTGATGAACCACACCAAAACGTTTAGAATTTTGTCCATTTATCATGGAGAAGAAGCATGTCTTGGTTTGGAGGTTACTGGTGACCATTAATGTCCATCCGCACCTACATTGATAAACTCCTGCTAAATTCCACTGAAAAATCATTAATTCATAATGAACTTCATGAGGAAAAAGTTGGCTTATGTTAAAAATACAATTATTTTATGATTTGACAGTGCACTGTTTTGAGGGCTCTAAGAGCATGGGGAGCCATTTAGAGAGCTGTCTTATTTGGCATATAAAGAGTAGATAATTTTGAAAATCACAGTCAGATGAGGTACGCTTGTGGTCAAGGACTTTATTATCCAGAAATGTATTATTTTAACTCCCAGCCATTTTTCCAATTCTCAGTATGATTTTTTAAAAATATTTTCATAAAGATTTTTTGTGTTTTTTGTCCTTACTCTTAACTAAAGTTATGAAAAGAAACTGAAATGGAATTTCAGTGGAATGAAATTCCAAATGCTGCATTTGTCTTGTTTCAATTAAGCCATTTTCTCCCTTCTCTGTGAAGCTCAAATCTTGAATTATGAAGCCTTAAATAGGGTAACATATAAATAGCCATATTTGGCTTCTGAGCAAAGGGGTTAAGAGCACCAGTACACCTGCTTATTCATGAAATTATCAAATCAGTACATTATGGGGCAGCATTAAACTACATAAGATCACACAGATGCAGGCCAGGAGCTTCAGTTGGGTTGACATCAAATTGGGGGGAAAATCTCAGTCATTTTGACTCTGGCATGTTATGGGTGCCAGACGGGCTGGTTTGAGCATTCCTGAAACTGTGGGTCTCCTAGCATTTTCATGCACAGTGTCATGAGTTTACACTGAATGGTGAGATAAAGAAAAAACATCCAGTTTGCAAAATTTGTACACAGGGAAATGCCTTGTTGATGAGGGAGGTCAAAGAATGATGACCACACTAGTTTGAGCTGACTAAATTGGCTCAGTAACTCACTACTAATCACTAATCACAACTAAAGTGGGCAAACAAAGCATCTCAGAGTGCTTCACAGGTCAAATCTTGAGGTGGAGGGGCTACAACAGCAGAAGGCCATGCTGGGTTCCACTCCAGTCAGCCAAGCACAGAAATCTTAGACTGCAGGGGCTACTGGCGCACGCACACTTGAAAACTGAAGAATGAAGATTGCACGGTCTGATAAATCTCGATTGCTGCTGTGACACACAAATGGTGGGGTCAGAATTTGGAATTAATATCATGAAACCATGGCACAATCCTGCCTTGTGTCAACAGAGTTCAATTTTTGTGGAGGTGGTGCAATGGTGCGAGGAAAGTTTTCTTGGCATGTTTTGGGTGGCAAAAAGGTTTGTTCATTCAATTATTTGTGAGCCCATAAAATTGGCCAAGGATAAATTTGCCTGTGATTCCAACAAATAATAAAAAAAACCTTTTTTAATAAAACCCTTTATCTAAACTGAAAGTTTATTCTTCAAGCACATTTTTCATTGTTTCATTTCACAGAGCCAAAATAATGAAAATTGTGACAGTGTTCAAATAGAAATGGACCTGACTGTGTATTCATGTATCCAGAAGTACAGCTTGAGTAGTGACATAGCTGAATGAGCACTCTCATATCCCAGATATTCCAAAACAGATAAGAACATGAACAGTGCCCTCCAGCTCTAATGGGAGTCTAAAAGCATTGGTGTGTTCCTAAAGTGATTTAGATGGTGATTGTATTGATCTTCGGGAAAGCACTACTAATGATGCCAAGTATCTTTTCTGATAATCGCCCATCTCATGTCATTATTACAGATAAGGGTTGATTACAAGTTCAAAAATCACAGATGCTTGTTTTGCACAGTCTGTATCCCATGAAGATGGTCTCATGTTGGCAGTTGGTTTTTCCATTGTGCAAAATAAGCCTCATTTGTTTTTCTTTTACATGGAAGCCAACAATAAAAGCTATCATGGAATTATATAAATGCATTATAATAGCATGCAGAATATAGTGCCAGTCATCAGCTGGGACATGGCTTTCTTGCATTTTAGTGATCAGTTTTCAGTTAAATGTTAAACTTCAGTAAATAAATCAGATGGCACTCATTACAACAGAACAATTACAACAAATTTTTAAAAAAAATAATACTCCACTTCACAAAAGAATATTGTCTTAGAGACCATTATTTGGTGAAGTAAACCAACAAACACTATCATTTTTTTTCCAAGTATTTCCAAGTAGACTAAAACCAAGCTGGTGTGAAACTTACTGGATGACAAAGTCAAGGAAAAGCAAACAACAAATTCAACATGTCAGCAATAACTCCTTGAGCCACATACAGAGAAAATGTTTAAAATAATTGTGACAGCGTTCTTAGCCATTATTATTGCTCAACATGGTTATTTTGATGAACTAATGATTTAGATATTTTTTGTGAATTTATTTTAACTGTAAATTTCATGAAATGTATTTTTAAAATATCTGATAGCAGGAAAAATGTGGGTTTACCAAACTCCTATTATTATTATTATTATTTTAATTATTATCGCTCATTGTTTCCTTCAGAGCTGAGAGTTTCCAGCTGCCTGGCCGGCGGAATTAGGCATTTATTTTATTAGGCTAAATAAAAAGTTCATTTTTGGCTATTGACTTCAGCAGTGCTAAAATGTACCTTGAGGTACATCAAGGTAAATAGAGATACTGCCATTCAGATGACAGTGCTCAAGTACACACATGGGCGCGAGAAGGTGGGTGCTGAGGGTGCTGCTGCACCCCCTGTTGGCAGGGAGTGTGAGCACACAGACAATGTGTAAACATTAACAACTTCAAAATATGTAGCCTGTTTTCAATAATTTGTAATACATTTCCTGTAAGAAGGTATTGAAAAGTAGCCTAAATATTATTTTATTCAATATAAACAAATTAACTTCTCCAACCTGACAACAATCGCCATTACGTCAGGACAAAGTGCAAAAGTTCAAATGCAGACAGCACGTAGGGGGATTTTGGCGGTTGCCGGAGGAGCTAAACAGTGTCGCAGAAGAGAATCACGGTGTGATTTGACAGATCGGTTCAATGAGGTTTGTTTGAAAATGGCGATGATTGCATTGTGTTAAAGAAACCGACCTCATTCTTTGCTTTATCTGCACAACCTCAGTGACAATTCGTATGCTAAAGGGGGATTTAGCAACTGGGAAAAGGCAAAAGAAAGAACTTGGTCAGCATGAGTTGTCAGACCTGCACTCTTATTCATTACATGTGTTAGCGATGCTTTAAGTAACTCCAGTCAGAGCTATGTTTTGGGAGTTTGCAGCTAGGAATCAGCATTCTGCAAGGACAGTGTTGCAACATTTATTCAGATCCCCTAAATTTCTGGGCCATGAAGGAATATCGCTCAGAGGGCACAGTCATCGCGACACGTACCGCAGCAGCTTGTGTGACAGAATGCACTCATTACCAAAAACTCGAGAATGGCTTTCACGTACCCGCTGTAAAAAGATGTAAAAAAAAGAATAAAAATTGCCGGTTTGGGAGAATTTTAAGAATGCTGATTATGATCCCAAAGGGAACGATAATTTTCGCCTTTTATGGGATTAGTCTGCTGCCTGGAGGTTGGCGAAACTGACCAGCTGCATTCATTAAGGATAGTTGATTGAATTAAAAATTACATCATTTAATGCGATGAATCACTTTATTCAAATGGAGGATTTGTCCAAGGGTTATTTGTTTATTTTTGGGGCTGACGACCTCCTGTAGCTCATAAAACGACGCATGATAGCTAGGCTTACAAAGTGAAGTCCTTCTGCACCAATGTTTTATAGAGCGCGACAGGAAGATGTTTCTGTTTTAAATGTAAAAAATGCTGAAACAGGAGATGGAATTCAGAGAAAGGGAAATAATTCCGTATCCAACCTCAGCTTTTTTAAGCTTTTTATTTTCCAGAACAATTTTAAAAGGGTGCTCGCCATAATATTTGGGAGGGTTTTATTTGTGAGAAAGGGGGTACTTGTCATCCCTATAATTACGTGGGCGTTTTCAATGAAGCCTGTCGGTGGTTTCTTGGTCATTTCCTCATTAATAATTTCTAAATCATTGTACGATTATGCATTGGTCTTGTTAATTCAAATAATAAATTGTTTGATTGTGAATCAGGTGATATTAAACTGGGAGGGGTTGTGAGCCATCATGTGTGAGACAGGCAAATCCTGGCAGCATTACCAGGAGTTGGGGTTGAAGAGGTTGAAACAAAAAAGCATGATATCTTTTTAAATGACACATGCGTACAAAACAAAGGAACTTATTGATGGTATTCGCAGACAGCCTTCTGACGTCACGGCGGCCATATTGTTGACATACCGCTGAAGAGCAGAGCGAAGATTTCAATTGAGTTAAACGAGCCATTATGGCATCCTCATCGCGCTATAACGAGAAAACTTGTTTGATTGGCGTTGATCCATATAAATTGGACTCAGCAGCATTTAGCCGAGATATATCTTTGCTGCCAGCCGTGGATTACCCCGATATTTGCCACTATTTAATCCACACAGTGTCCGCCTACACAGCAAAGGAGCTGAAGGCGTACAAATCCATGGAGTCGTATAACTATTCCATATAACTAAGCTGACATTGGCTGCCT
Source organism: Gymnothorax javanicus (assembly GCA_029692085.1). Classification (NCBI taxonomy): domain Eukaryota; kingdom Metazoa; phylum Chordata; class Actinopteri; order Anguilliformes; family Muraenidae; genus Gymnothorax; species Gymnothorax javanicus. The sequence continues at coordinate 54,076,944 of CM056202.1, forward strand.
CCCAAAGCGCCTGAATTAAATCCTCATTCTGTAAACTTGCATTTGGTCCAAAACGTCCGTTTTTGTTTCAGCATTAAAATTTTGTATTTCTGTGTCTTACCCGGGCATTTTATGGCGTCTTTACTGGCTATTTCTGTTGTACAATAAGAGAGTGCTAACCGGGCATTTTATGGCGTCTTAAGACACAAATACAAAATCTTAATGCTGACGCCAAAACCGACGTTTTGGATAAAACTGTGTTCCATAGAACGGAAAGGATGCAAGTGTAGCTACAGAACGAGGATTTAATTTCGGCGCTTTTGGATGCAGCCATTAACTCCATTCAACAGTAGCTCACCATGAATCTCCTAAGTCAATAATATCGACTGTCATATCAGCTGTCTTGACGTCGCCTCCTACCAAAATGATGTCAGGCGCCGGTAGCTAGCACCTTGCATCTTTTATCACATCAAGCAACATTCACTGTCTGACAAAACGATCTCTGACTAAAAAAACCGTGATCTACCAGTGATTAAATGCTGTGCACACACTTTACTGGGGAAAGTGGCTTATCTAACTCTAACGTTACCTGAGGTAAAATAATCAGAACAGACTTTGCTGTAAGGAGTAGCCTGGAAGTCTTTTCTATTGATTCTAGCTAGCCACAGGTCTCTCCTCCGCTGGTTCAACTCCTCTGCCTCTCTCCCCTCTCTTTTTTCTCACAGTGGGTATTGCAAAAAAAAAAATAACGCCGTTTTTTTTTTTTTTGTTGCTGTTATTAGAACAGCCGTGAACCACACAGCAAACCATGTTGAACCAACCAGGGTTGATACGATCGCTAAAGAACGTGAGGTAGAAGCCTCTCGATAGAGTCAAGTCAGGAATGTTAGTGGGGATGTCAACAATATGGCCGCATCGAACGTTGATGACGCGGATCGAATACCACCAATTGGGATAAAACACAGAAAAAATACAGGCCCCAGGACAACAAAACTATTATAAATTCTCATTTTTTGTAATCGGTTATGATTTATATGGCGAGTATTATTAGTCGAGCCCCCGTAGGGGTTTGCGAGACTATTGTAATCACCTTGTGAGTCTGTCTGTCTGTCTGTGTGTATGTGTGTTTCCGGGAAGATATCTCCAGAACCACTTGACCAATTTCAATCATCTTTCACATGTAAACATCTTGGGCTGACCTCACGGCATAACATAAATTTCGGGCTGTTGGGCGAGACTGAATTCTCTGAATGCTTGTTTTATTCCAGTACTCGTTTGCACCCTTATTTGCTATGACCGCTATTGCAAAGACCAACATTGTCATAACGCCCTCATACAGCACTATAAAAAAAAAAAATTTAAGGCACTCTTCTACTTTCGGTTGGCAGCCCCCCCCCAATTCAAACATCTTCCCGCGCGCCTGAGTACACATATGCACATTCTCAGAAAAATATGCACAAACTGTCACCTCAAAGACAAGCAAAAATATTTATGGTTTGACCCCTAAGGAATCAGAGCTGAACCTCCTTCAAGAACATTATCAGTTGACTGAAGACATCGTAATTAAACAGGGTTCTCTCACATTTGCACTGCTGGATGAAAAGGTATTTGAGATACTTTGCTCTCTAGGAAGCTGTGTACTTCAAACGCTGACGTTTAGATTCAGGAACACACAACAGATATTAATTCATCTCATGCCTGCATACATCAGGCTGTGTTCCACTTGCACAGAACATTTCTCTCTGCTCTCTTTGAATTATGCATTATTAATCAAAAAAAGAATTATGGATCTCTGTAAAAATCCAAGTCACTCCGACTTAAATAAGTTATGGACAATCAAAGCACAGTTGTCTGAAAACAGTATGTCCCATTTTTGCTTGTTTGGTTTTTGAGGGTATTTGGAATGCATTTAGGATACAGAAAAAAAAAAAGATTCCTCACAGCTACTTTCAGAGTTTTTCACCATGTTTTTCATTTGAAAGAGAGAGAAAAAAAATCAATATACCGAGAGGGTGGCATGGTCGCAATGCATGACTTCAACCCACTTAAAAGCACAATGCGTTAGCTAATCCTTCAGTGGGATGTCGGTCCCAATTCCTGTGTGAAGAGCATTCAATTGTATAAGTTGGCAGAGATTGGAGCTCTGTAGGAAGAAGGGTGCTGGCATTATATTCACAGTAGAGTGCACAGCTGTGTTTCATAATTTCCTTACATGGACCATCCTCAATTTAATCTTATCACTGAAAGAGCCTCTCAAGCTGGCAGTGTGAAAGTCTCATCGAAGTCATCTTCATTGTAAACATAAATATTAAAAAACACTTTTTTTTTTAAAGAAATCAGCTCAAAACTTCAGTCAAAACAATCTAGAACATGTTCCTAAATGTAATTCCATAATGAAATGCTCAGGTTGATATGCTGGGGAAATGGTAATTTGCTTCAAAGACCACTGAAGTATAAAAGCATGACGTCCATTTTACATTGTACTGATTATTGCCATCATTTGGATTGAACCAATGCTACTTCAGGAAAAGTAAAATAATTTATTTTGGCTGCAGAATTAGAGGTCTAGAATGGGATTTTTTTTTCTATGGAGCGGAGCGAGCTGTGCCATAAAGTAAAAATATGGTCAGCTTGTCCAAGCACTAATACACCCCAAAGTTTGCACAAAATAATACTTACCTATATCCATTTAATATTCTGACCACCAGTGAGGAATCAGAAAAATACAATCAATATCATAGTGTCTGACAGTCTTTCTAGCAAGGGTGTGTTACAACCCTAATGTTTCAGTGATGTACTCCCCCTGTTCCAACAGTCTGCGTGCGTTTTTGTGGCTTGCTCCTTTTAATTGATTTATTGTTTTGTCAAATCTGCTGGAAGTGATAAATTTTGTTAAAACGAGTGTTGAATAGCTCCAGATCAGAGATAATTAATTTAGATTGTCTAGTCCATAACACAGGTCTCTCTGTCACTTTCCTCTGCATCAGAGCAGCATATAAAATCCTGAAGTCCCCCACTGCCTCCAATTAGGTGAGAAAGCGCTTTAAAAAGGTGGGCCTCTCTGCCCATGAACACGCAGAGAGCTGATTCTGTGTTGGTGACAGTGACGGAGCAGATGAAGCTACCAATCCAGCGCTACGAGAGACAGCATATAAAATTAGCCCAGAGTAGGCTAATGGGCCTCACTATCTCGCTTTGCACTAGAACAGATGCGTTGTAGCCGATGAGGTGATTAATATTCAATTGAATCGATGAAGACGCATCATATTATCTAACTAAATGTGCATTAACGCACTGCATCGCACGGATTTAATCGATCCAGTGGGAATACACATTGCTGCTTTCATCTAACTTGCTGATCAAACTATTTAACGCAGCAAAATTATCTGTGATTCAGTCAAAGCCTTATGACGCCATGGTTTTCATGTAGCTCCGTACTGCATATGTGAAGTGGAGGTATTCACAAGTTACATTGGTGCAGTACACTTTAATTGAGCCAGAAACACAAACTTACATTGATGGCATAACAATTGGTGAAATTGAGCCTTTATAAGGCTTTGCCTGAATCGCTAATAATTTTAACGCGCTACTAGCTAGCGCTCATCTCATCTGCAACTGCGAGATCCCACTTCAATCACATCATGCCTAATGCGTACATCATCATGCTATGGGCTAATTTAACAGCCAAAAGCGCTAAAAAACGGTAAAGGAACAGAGTTAAAGAAGAAAAAACGGGAGATGGCCAAGAGCTGTGTATATTTTGCTGCCCCTTTCGAGAGGTGGAGAAAACTAAAGGAATCCTGTGATCTAAAAAGTGAGGTGCAGCTAGGCTTGCTGCTACAGGACAGCTATTTTGCAGTAGCTATACAGTTTTATTAGTCTCGGGAAGTGCAGTTGGTGGTTTTTAACTCATTTGGTGCCACACTTTCAATGGTCCAGCAAGCCATTGTTATGCCCTGAATACATGGGGGAAATGTAAACACAAGAACATTCTGAGCGACCACGTGCATGGGGATGAAATTGCAGTGCCATCTGGTGGAGATAGGTGGTACTGAAATTCTGGCAAATAGAATAACGCCAAGCGCCATTAATGTAGATTCACGTCAAAGACGTAGATCAACGTCAATGGCGCAAAATGAGTTAATCCTGTTAATAAATGTTCAGTTATCGTTTGTGGCCAACTACAACTTGATTAGTTGTGTAATGACAGCAGCAGAAGTTGGTAGCTATCGTTATTTGTTCTGACAAAGAGAGGCTGTTGTCTATCTATGACGGCAATGACATGTATTTATATGAAGATGAAATAAAATATGCTTTAAAGGGGCTGGCAGAAAAGTGTTTTTGTATAGATGATTGTGATTTTGTCTGTACCAACGATCTCCTCAACATATTCAGGAGTGCCATCATGGCATTCATTACCCGTTGGTGTGGCTATAGGACACTACCTAGCTTTAGCTAATACTTTCAAAAAGCCATTCATACCAAAGTTTCTACATGGATGTAATGTGTCATGGGTCCATGTTTTCAGTGTGGCTGAGTGTAACTGAGTTGCTGCCGTGGTCTGCTCTCAATCTCTGCCTCTGTCGGCAGCCAATGCACATTTGTGTGAGGCTTGGGAATGGGGGACGGGGTTGCTTACTTCGGCGCCGTACAGAAAGCTACGCTTAAACGACCAAACCAGTTACAGCAGCTTTAACTCCCCTATTATGATCATCTGTAGCCACTCCCTTCTGTTTGATTGTCTTGCGTGTATAATTCTCTGGTTTTGTCTCAGTCTTCTTTGGATCACCTTGCCCTAACCTACCAGTTAACCTTCCCTGTGATTCCTCTCGTGAGCTAGAGCTTTTCATCCAAGTGTTCGCATGTATTGAAAAGAAAAACATGAATCTCTCTTGTGAGTTAATTATTAGGTACAGCTCCCTGTTCTTAGTGGTCTCCAGTTCAGGCACCTTAGCCCTAATGTTTCACCTTCTGGAGAACCAGTTCAGTCGCTGCAACGTTGGAATGGACCACTGGCCTCTGACCTTTGGACTGTCTAGACTACGGCTCGGATTTGCTCTACCAACTGCCCTCTGCCAATCCTCTGAACCAGACTGTCCCATTTCTCTGAGTTTGCTAAGTCCCCTCGTATTTCATTGTAACCAGCTCATAATAAATATGCCTCCAGCTGCGCATCTTGGATCTGCACTAGGTTACCTGTGTCTGGTCCATAACACTGTGCTTTTGTACGGAAAGTAATTAAAGGTCCCTTGACATCCATACAGTACTTTTGCCATGTGAATCTGAATCTGACACTGATTTTGAGATGTGTAAAATGCAAATAAAAACAAGGCTTAGGAAAAGCACTTGAAAATTGCTAAATTGTTCAGTGCAATTACGTAATCCATGAGACATTAACTCAGGTAGTGAGTCTTGTCTGCGGTACCTCATACATTCACCTAGACCAGTGGTTCCCAACCCAGTCCTCAAGGACCCCCTGCCATTCAGGTTTTTGCTCTCTTACTACTCTTTCACACCTGATCCATTTAAGGGCTTCATGCTGATTGGCTGAAAAAGATCTACCTAAACAGGGTGTGCATGAAGGTGCATTGGGCCTTAAATAGATAAGGTGTGCAAAAGTAAAGCTGCAACAAAAACCTGCCGGACAGGGGGTCCTTCAGGACTGGGTTGGGAACCACTGGCCTAGACCTACAACTGAACTTTAGTATTTTTCACTCCCAAATTCAATACATGTGCAACACTTCCAACAACAGTAGCGACGATGAGAGAGAAAATGCTTTGTTTTTGAAGTCCGCTGGAAATAAAATTTGTCAGAAAATTGTGAAATTCAAGCTGGAATTTAGGCAGCTGGAGTCATTATGAGCCCGAGGTGGAAGCAAATTTTAGAAATACAATGTCAATATGATGCGAAATAAATAATTTAAAATTCATTTTTGGTGCTATCCTGACAGTAAAAGTGGGGGCTTATACAACCCAAATTCCGAAATAGTTGGGACAAAGTGTAAATTGTGAATAAAATCAAAACGCAATGACTTTCAAATCACACCAGTCAGTACTTTATTCATAATAGAACAGAGATAACATAGCAAATGTTGAAACTGAGAAACTTTACAATTTTATCCACAAAATGAGCTCATTTCAAATTTTATGGCTGCTACAGGTCTCAAAAAAGGTGGGACAGGGGCCTGTTTACCATGGTGTAGCATCCCCTCTTCTTTTTAACACAGAGGGAGACGTCTGGGCATTGAGGAGACATGTTTCTTGAGTTTAGCCATTGGAATTTGATCCCACTCTTGTTTAATACAGGCTTCCAGCTGCTGGAGAGTTTTGGGTCTCCTTTGATGGACTTTTCCTTTAATTATGCACCAAATGTTCTCAGTGAAAGATCAGGACTGCAGTCAGGCCAGTTCAGCACACGGACTCTTCTACTACGAAGCCATGCTGTTGTAATAGCTGCAGTATGTGGTTTTGCATTGTCCTGCTGCAATACAAAAGGCCCTCCTTGGAATAGATGTCGTCTGGAGGGGAGCATATGTTGCTCTAAAACCTTTATATACCTTTCATCATTCATGGTGCATTTTAAAACATGCAAGTGTCCCACACCATATGCACTAATGCATCCCCATACCATCAGAGATGCTGGCTTTTGAACTGAACGCTGATAACAGGAAGGGTGATCTTTCTCCTCTTTAGCCCGGAGGACACAACGCCCATGATTGCCAACAAGAATGTCAAATTTGAACTCGCCTGATCACAGGACACTTTGCCACTTTGCTACAATCCATTTTAAATGAGCCTTGGCCCACAGAACACGGCGGCGCTTCTGGACCATGCTCAACAATGGCTTCCTTTTTGCATGATAGAGTTTTAGGTGGCATCTGTGGATGGCACAGCGGACAGTGTTTACAGACAGTGGTTTCTTTAAGTATTCCTGGGCCCATTTAGTAATGTCAATGACAGAATCATGCCGGTGAGTGATGCAGTGGCGTCTGAGGGCCCGAAGATCACGGGCATCCAGTAAAGGTCTTCGGCCTTGTCCCTTACGCACAGAGATTTTTAGAGTGTCTCTGAATCTTTTGATGATGTTATGCACTGTCGATGATGAGACCTTCAAAGCCTTTTGACGTTAAGGAACATTGTTTTTAATGTATTCCAAAATTTTTTTAACGCAAGTCTTCACAGGTTGGAGAGCCTCTGGCCATCTTTACTTCTGAGAGACTCAGCCTGTCTAAGACATCCCTTTTATAGCCAATCATTTTACACACCTGATGCCAGTGAAGTTAATTACTTGCTAAATGTTCTTTCAGCTGATTCTCTTTTATATTAATTGCTTTTTCAGCCCTTTTTTGCCTGTGTCCCAACTTTTTTGAGACCTGTTGCAGCCAGAAAATTTGAAATAAGCTCATCTTGTGGATGAAAATGTAAAATGTCTCAGTTTCAACATTTGAAATGTTATCTATATTCTATTGTAAATGACATATTGGCTCATGTGATCTGACAGTCATTGCATTTTGATTTTATTCACAATTTACACTTCGTCCCAACTATTTCGGAATTGGGGTTGTATACCAATGGTGCCTGATGAACTGAAAATCGGTGATGCTTAGACCATTCCTTGAAAATAACGACTGGTCTTGACCTGTTCTCAATCGTTTAATTAAACTGACTTTACATGAACTCCAAAAACAGTCAGGACCATCAAGTGTAGCCAGTTCTGCTGGATAGGATAAGATGAGCATTCGTAAGCCTTGATCTGTTTTCAATCATTTTCCTTGATGAACACATTCTCTTATGATAAAAATAAGCCATCGGCAGTTAAATGAGTTAAATGCATAGCTTCCCTCCTAATGCAATGTTGCAACAATTAAAGAGAAAATGTTTTATTTACTTAACACCGTAGTTTATCTTCTTTGTAAACTTTTTGTTATGGTTTGTGAGGTGTGCGTGTCGTTTGGACTGTTCTTTGCGGTTCTCGTCCCGGGACGATATCGAATTCCTTGGCTATCGGATTCTTTACCCAGCTGGCTGACTGAGCTAGGGCGGCGCCTCCCCGGACTCTATCTAAGCGGGAAGTCCGGCACGCCCCCTTCGCTAGAGTGTCTGTTTCTAGCTTCGCACTATAGCCGAAGATATCTGTAGTCAGGTTTTGTATGACTTTCTATCTTCTGATTATTGGAGTTTCTTCTCCCTTTTTTTTTTAATCTCGCTTTGCTTCTGTGTTTCGGACTATTATGCGTCCTTTGGAAGTGCGAGTACTTTCGTTTGGTCTGTATTATTCTCTGTTTGTACTGTGTCCGTGTTGCTCACTTTCTCTCTGGTCGTTGCGCTTGGTCTCCTAATTCTACTGGCCATTACACTTTTGCATTTGTTTTAGGCTCATCCTGCTCTATCAAATCTAAGCTTCATGATTGTTTAATTGCAACAAAGAAAGCGAAAATTAGCAACAAAAATCCGCAAATGAATAACATTGATTGAGATGAAATTTCAGGTTGAAATGACGCGTTTTCTGTGTTAACTCATCAAATCTTATAACGATGAGTGTTTTTGGAGTGAACGTAATGTTAAAATAAATTAATGATTGAAAGCAGTTTTAGGCCAATTATTATTTTCAAGGTATGCTCAGAGCTTCACCAATTTTTATTTCGCCATCCTTTACTGGTGTACAGTACTTGTTTGACCACAGCCATGTCTGTGGTGTAGCTGGCTAAAACTTGCTTAGATTTACAAGGTTACATTATTGACATTTTTTCATTGTTTATTCTCGCTGACTGACATGTGATCATGCATATTTTGACTTGCAAAGTTGCATCAACCTTAGCTATTACACTGAGATTGCTATGCATGCCTGCTCCCTCTCACTGCCCAGTAATGGAAAATAAACGTACAGTATAAGTACAGTATGCAGCAATGGGATGTTAGTTTCAGGCCATAATCTATGGAGCAAGTAAGCATGAAATGGCAACCTTTTATGTTCTACAAAAAAGAAAGAAATCTTTATCTAAATGCAGTCTTGCTATACGCTGACATTCCAACAGTAAACTTCCCCTCCTGAAATGACGTATATGGTCACAAAACTCACATTCATGGGAAGTGAACTTTTTTAAGGGACGTGGCTTTGGAAGTCACAAAGTACACACAAACTGGATAGAAATTTCAGTTTATTTCTCAAAGTGATTTCATAGACGAAACACGCAAAATGTGTCAGGCGTAATGCTGTCTGTTTGCCTATGAGCAAGGGTCTAAATACAATTCTCTTCAGTAAATATCCAGGGGTTTATATCAGTAAAATATACATACAAATTGAAGCTGTGCATGTCACACTGGGTAAGGTTGCCTGCTAACTGCCTGAATGTAAATTATGCATGGCCTGTAGGTGCCAATATGTGGATCTCCCAGGCACCCTTCCCTGAAATGTATGAGGAGGGCCAGTCTTCTACTCATACACACGCACTCAAACAAACGTGCATACGCCCATATTAACGCACAATCCCCGACGAGAAAATATCACAATGTGCATCTTTAGACTCAATCAGTGTACAGGGCTGCATGACTGCATTCTAGGAGTGTGAGGAAGCCTGATAATCAAATTAAATAAAAAGGAAAATACAACCTGTGGAAAAACAGTTGGTAGGCATAGGCATTTACACTGACAGTTTGACTGACGTTATTTATTTGGCCTCCATGCTTTCTCGTGTACAGAGACTCACTATGTTCTTCCGGTTGGATTAGGAGAGAAAATTCTAGTGAAGTAGTGCAATTTAAATTGATCCTAATAAAAAGGCACCAATGAAATATTCTTTTTGCACAAATAAAAACTTCATCTGATTTTTCCAGAGCACCTAAAGACTCATTGAATGGTGGAAGCCAATCAAATACCAGTACAATATATCTTTAATGACTGAAGCTAGCCTCTTTTTTTTATCGGCATATTCAGAACTTTCCATTTAGTACACGTAGACTTTCAAAAGGAATATTTATGCCATCCTGAAGGTCTAATGATGGCCAAATGTTTGTGTGCCTGGTTAATTCTCTGTCCTGTTGCCAGGTGAAGCCCATCACTTCAGTAACTATGGCTCAGTTGCACAGACACTCCCTGCAGTGGCATGCAGGTTATTAGTCTTGCACACTTTCACCTTTTACACAATGGTTTGTCATGCCCTTGGGTGTTTTGCTTAGCATTTGATTACTGCTGTGTTTCTTTCCATCTCTCCTACAGGTGTAGAAGTGGATGTCATGGCCCCACTGCAGAAATCCAGGATAGGAAATACACAGGAAAAGAGACATGCACCATTGCCTAGGAACCCTGCTCCGAAGAGGCATGGAGATGAGGCCATGATTAACCATTGAGCTACCGGACAAAAAGTTGCCTGGGACCATCGCAGGGCAATGGAAATGGAAAGATACAGGACAAAAAAAAAAAATCGAAGTTAATATAATCTAAAAACTCTAATTTCTGTGCAATGGCTTTCAAAGGGAGCCTTTTCTTGTGTTTGATTTGATCTGTACACTGGCAGGCAATGAAATACTGCATCATTTCCAGTGCTTATGCCCATGATATACAGAGAGTTTGCCGTTTCGAGAATAAATAACACCCCATTTGTGTCCGTCATGTCTTTTTTATATCACTGTTTCCAACTGGGCATTCTTGGGGACTGTAGTTAACATTTGGGCAGTTTAATGTAATGCCCATTAGCATGAACCTGGAACAAGTGAGCCTTGGGTTGCAGCAATATTCCAAGATGTAAGAAAATTGGTACTTCAAAATATAAAAACAAAACATAACATAGCTCTTCCAGGATATATTGCAATTGAGGTAGAGATAATCCCAAAACTACAGAGAAACTTAGAGAGCAGCATCCACTTTGACATGAATTCAATCCTTTCATCCATTTTCTACCACTTTATTCAGGGCCAGTTTGCAGGGGTAGCAGACCAAGCAGACTATGTGGCCCGACCAAGACAAAGTAGTCCAGGCTTCCCCCTCCCCAGCAAATTCCTCCAACTCTTCCTGGGAGACCCAAAGACATTCCCCAGCCAGCAGAGAGATATAATCCCTCCAGCGTGTCCTGGGTCTGCCTCAGGGCCTCCTCCCAGATGGACAGCTCAGAACACCTCTAAAGGGAGGCATCCCAACCAGATCCCCAAACCACCTCAACCGACCCCTCTCAATGCAGAGGAGCAGCGTTCTACTCTGAGCCTCTCCTGGATTTCTGAGCTCCTGGCCCAATCCTTAAGGGTCAGCCCAGCCACCCAGCAAAGAAAGCTAATTTTGCCTGATTGTATTTGTGATTTTGTTCTTTTGGTCACTACTACCCAAAGCTTGTAACCATAGGTGAGGACTGGAACATAGATTGACCAGTAAATTGAGAGCTTTGCCTTTAAGCTCAGCTCCTTCTTCACAACGGATCAGTACAACACCCGCTTTACTGCAGATGCAGCACCAATTCACCTGTTGATCTCCTGCTCCATCCTACCCTCACTCGTGAACAAGACCCTCAGACACTTAAAGGGGACCTATTATGCTGATCCTTCTTTTAATACATATAAGTAATGTTATAATGTTGGATGTCCATACTCAACCTCTGTAAAGTTTCTAAACATAAGATACAGGGGTTTTGCCGTAATCCAAGAATGTGATTTCGTGAACGTGACTTCCTCTCTGAACAGCTCGTCCCGCGATCTTCACGAGATCTGGGCAAAACCTGACGTCAGGTTGTGCCGTCCAATTAATACAGACCTAGCCAGAGCCAATCACGGCACTGGATCTGCCCACACCAGAAACTATTCTAGCAGGCACAAACAACCGTGGATCATACTTAGTAGCATCTACACTTCCAGAAATACAAAAGAAGAACTGAAGATCATTTGAGGTGCAGTTTTGTCAGTATCTCTCCCAAAGCTGCTCGTCCGTTTACTTTTGGACGCAAAGAAAAGCACCTATTTCTCTTCCAAAAGACGATGCCACTAGAAATCAGTGGGTAGCCTTTTTGTTTGCTGGCAGCAAACAACCATGGCCAAAGGGAACCTTAGCTGCTTGTGCTCAGCATTTCACCAAAAACAGCTTTATCAATAAAGGATAATTCGACTCTGAATAAGCATTTCAGCTGCTTCTCAAAGTATCTCTCCCAAAGCTGCTCATCCATTTATTTTTGGACGTGAAGAAAAGCATCTATTTCTCTTCCAAAAGACAATGTCACCAGAAATCAGTGGGAAGCTTTTTTGTTTGCTGGCGGCAAACAGCCACGGCCAAAGGGAACGTTAGCTGTTTGTGCTCAGCATTTCACCAAAGACAGCTTTGTCAATAAAGGATAATTCGACGCTGGATAAGCGTTTCAGCTGCTACTCAAACCTGGAACAGTTGCTTCGATAAAGCGCTCGAGCCACAAGCTGTAAGTAACGATATAACAGCAAATAATGTAAGTGAAGCTAACGTGTTACGGGTGGCTAGCAGGACCGCTAATGATAGTTAGCACTAACAACTGGCCTCAAACGCAGGCTTTGTAAAATATCTGACGATAAAGCCTGGATCGGTAGCGACAGTCCATGACTCTCAGACGTAGAAGCTGTAAGTTGCTTTTACGGCATAAGCGTACCTAACGCGATGGCCTGTTGAATGTGGCTGTAGCACTGCGGCTAACATAGCCAAGTTACTGTTGCTAATGTTTGTGTCCTAAATATGCAAGAGAAATATCAGGGGACGTTCAACAGAAGGTGTGTGAACATAAACCTCATTTGAAGCCAACTTTTTATACTTGTTTGTAATTTGGATGCTTGGTACAACTGTCCCCCCCCTCCACGGTAACGGAACTTACTGTCTGTAAAACCTGTATTGCAGGGGTTTGTCTCTGTGGTTGTTAAGACCGCTCGGTTACCAGCTACTGCATGTTACTTTCCATGCTGTGCTACTTAAAAATGCTCCTGGTTAACTTATATGCAGTAATTCTTATCGGTAGGCTTGTGTTACTTCGGTAAGCATCAATGTGGCGGTTTCATCATAACGTTGCCTGATTGTAGCCACTACAATTGAAGCTAACCAAAGAGGTGCTGTTTGTGTCTGCAGAGTTGGGCTGAAAAAGCTGCAGTTAGACCAGACGTCAGTTTTGCAGAGCTTGGGGTACGTGTTTGGGTTTGTTCACTGCAGCTGTGAAGCGATCATTTTAATTATCCATGACCACGGGCTATAACGTGTCAGGTATAACAAACGATTTCTCTGCATTGCCGTGGCGTAATTTCATCCCCCTTTAGAAATTGCTCTGGCTAAAAAAAAGCCGAAAAAGGCGAAGATTGAATATTAAATTCTTTCCTGTAAAAGTTATCGATTCGCTAGCTCCACATAAGCATCTGTTCACCCTAACGGAACTTACGGTCTGTAAAACCTGTATTGTGTTCATAACATAACCAGAGTTTTCTCTAGCTGTCGTGTACTATCCATAACGCGCCCATTTTTGCAAGCAAACGCTGGTCATTCCGACGCAATAAGTAAACCGTTACCACTGCAATTTCCGAAAAGACCGTTTAGCTTGGAGCTTTCGCCCCTCCGTCATATACTAGCGCAGAAGCTGTTTGTTACTCCACGCTAACGACACACCACAGTTATGCACACGGAGCAGTACACACCTAAGCAGTCTATAAGTTGTTGGTCCACTTTTTGCTGCTCCTCACTGTCCATGTTTTCCTCTAAACTCAGACCCACCGGATTTCTATGGTCTCCGGTCTACACTTGGGTATGTCGACCCGTTCTACAAATGTGTCTGTATGGGGTGGATTCTAGCTTTCCCTGTATCCTAGCTGTAGAGTAGAAACACCTAACTCACCACAGTAGCCGTAGGTAGATACCAAATTTGAGCTTGAGCTGCCAGACTTTCGCGCTGTGTCCTCCACTTTCACCGCAGCATTTATTAGAACAAGTTCATTTCTTTAGATCAATACACATGTACAGCGTTTGATTGAGGCACTTCCCCGCCGATTTCTTAGATCAGATAGCAGATGCGTCTCACGTTTCGCACTGGGTAGGCGGACCCGGAGAACTGCATTCTGCAGCCTCGTCCCGCCCAACTCCGCCCTCCACATAGCTGGCCAATCAGAAGGAAGTGGGCACATGGGGAGGGGGGGCCATAGTGGAAGAGCCACTCAAACAAGGCGTTTCAGGCAGAGACTACAATGGACTACAAATGGGGTTTTTTGAGGATGGCAGTATGAGCTAAATAAGGACCCTTTTTTGGACTTTGAATGAGTAGGATTACTCTAGTTAAGATCAAAATATAAACTTGGAAATGTATCATAATAGGTCCCCTTTAAACTCTTCCACTTGGGGTAACAGCTCACCTCCCACTTGGAGGTCACAATCCATGTTTTTCCGCGAGAGAACCATGACCTCTGATTTGGAGGTGCTGATGTTCATTCCGATCGCTTCACACTCAGCTGCAAAGCGCTCCAGTGCGCATTGAAGGTCACAGCACAATGAAACCAACAGGACCACATCATCATTAATTAATTTACTTTTGAAGACATCCTTCTCACAAGGCCTATGACTGTGTTACACATGTTTACTCCGCAAAACTACTTTTTTGCCAACCAATTCAATTCCCTGTCAAACAAGGGAGGAATATGAGTACATGTGAAGTTGTATTAACCCTTTTTTTTGACAAGTCTCTTGTTGAAAGTACAATTTTTAATAAGCCTTTATTGACTAAATGTGTCCAGCCATACCGGTTAGCTCTCATAGAAACCTTATAGCCTTTCTTCCCTCCCTGTTGATGAAATATTGGGTATTGAAGGGCAAATTCATTCAGCCCTCTATTCACTCCTTTACACTGATTGGACATTTTTTCTCCAGGATGACCCTTCTAGCTGTTTGATGTTATGATTTGATTACTCATAAGAACAGTATTAGTCCCTAATGTGAGCTGGTGATTAAAAAAAAATCTGACTTGAAAGTATCACTGTCACCTTCTCCAAGTGCAACAATGGTGGTTCTTTTGAACCTTTAATATCTCTTTTTCTCTTTATTGACAAAGAACTGGTGTGAACTGGTTTTGTCTCCCCAGGAGGCATTCCACTCTTTATCTAAGCAGGGCGGTGAATTCTGTAATCTGTTCTTGCACAAATTATGAGCTGTATTGGGATTTTGCGTGTGGCCAGTAAGATTGATTTTAATTTGGTGCCATGAAATTTTGATGTGCCATCAGTTGCCTTACATAACAGTGAGGGGCCCTATTTATTAGGTTACAGGACTCTTTGTCCCCGAGGACTTTTAATTCCTTGACTTTTCATCTCTGTGGACTTTTCGTCCCCAGATTTTTCGTCCCCTAATGATAAAGAAATGTGTCACCATTGCTGACAGACGGATGGACGGACAATGTACCAATCGCCATGATATATCAGTTAGGGTTATAATGCAGGAAGAGGGCAAAGCATTATTGGGGACAAACAATCCAGGGATGAAAAGTCGGAGGACAAAAAGTTCATGATGACGAAAAGTCCAGGGACGAAAAGCTCTGGGATGAAAATTCCTATGGGACAAAAAGTCAGTGTTATGTCTGGTGAAAAGAACCAAATGCAAGTATTCTGGAATGCAAAAATCGTAGCCTTTAATCCCTTTGCATAGATATAGATGCTGGTGTCCGTAAATTCCGAAATTTAATTCCTATATAATTTTGTAATTGAATTTCCAAATGTCTTGCTTCACTTGAATAATTTTCCACAGTCTCTGTGACACAAATACGGAGTTAGAAAGCCTAAATAGGCTCATGCATAACAGGAAAAAATTGGCATTATTTGTATTTTGCGCAAAAGGGTTAATGACTGTCCAAGTCCAAACTAGGTGATCATTGACAATAGAGAAAGGCTGTCCAAAAACATGCAGGAATTCAAAAGCCAAAAAAGCACAGAGTACAGCACCAAATCGCAAAACAGAGGGAGAGTCGAGTGTCTGAAATCTGAGTTCATAAGCCAGGGCAGCAAAAACAGGAATCGTGGTCGTACAGAAAAAAGGTCGGTAACAAGAGGCAAACAAATCCAGGCAGGCACAGGCAGAAATTGGAATTGGGCAGAGGGATGTCACTATTTCTCCAACAGATCACTGGTGTACAGGTAGCTCAGCGCAGGAAAAGTTGATCCACATTCTGACAAGGGCTAAGCAGAAGTGAGGGACTTTTATACACAAAGGAGGTAACGAGCTAGGCGGGGCAACAGTTGTGAGGGATAATCTAAACATTAATTGAGAGGGGAAAACACAAGAGATCATAAACAATATAAAATGGGAAACAATGACAAAGACTAGTTTTCACAGGACATCCTTAAACAATAAAAAGTCCATTCAAGGAGTGCCTAAGCGGGGAGAGATGGGAGAAACAGATTAGTATAAGAGATAGTTGCAAAGTATCTGCAGAAACTAAGGCAAGGGACTGGGAGAGCAAAGCGGGCGGAGTTACAGATTAGAGTGGAAAGCGGAGAGAATAAATTAGCAAAATTAGTAGTCTGTGCAGTAATAATATTAACCAATTGTGCAAGTTAGTGTTTTATTTATTTACAGGATTAGTATATTAGTATGTGTTAGTAGATGAACTAGACAAAACATCGAGTGTTAGTGGGATTAGTACTTAATTAGTAATTAGGGTTGAAGGAAGTAAACGAGACGTGAAAGAACTCGTGAAACACGGGAAAACTTCCAAAATCACCCGAAATGTGACAGCTTGCAGACAGAGGCATGCACTGGCAATGAAAACAGAATTGCACAACATCACAGGGGAAAACAATGTGTATGATATGCAGTGGCGGCTCCTGAAAAAAAATTCAGGGGGGGCAATTTTTACGAATAATCACACCGATAAGCTATTTGTCAAATACATCAACAGACTGTGTTTCAATCTTTTTGGGCCTGTTAAATAAACTCATAATCATTGCCTGTTATGTCCATTAGGTGGCAACATACAAAAGAAAGAGCTGGACAGAAGTTAGCTAGTTAGAAGTTAGTCATTTCCCTTTATTACTCCACTTTCCCACTAATTCATATAATTCTAAATACCCATTTTGTGGAAGTAACATGCATAGACTGAGCGTAGAGATGTTACAAATACTGGTAGGTAGGTGGCAAGATCATTACCTCAATTTACTTTATAGCAATGCCTGTTATGTCCACTAGAGAGCAGCACTGCGAGCACGCAACAAAGTTTTCCTTTAGCTAATTGAGTTGCAAAGATAAACTGTGAAGAAAGTCACAGCCAGGAGCCGTCAACTCAAAAGTAAAGAATGGTTTAGCACTACAATTAATCACTCCACTTATTGATGAAGATGTGATATCTATTTGGGTGGCTACACGTTCCAACAACCAAAGTTAAAAAAAAAAAAAAAAAAGCGTGACAGGACGGTGAGTTGCAATTCATGCGCAGGAAGTGATTAGCAAGCAAGCTGCGTATCAAAATGCTTTTGATTCAGTAAATAGTCTGGCGAGCAGTTTCTTTGTTTTACACAAGGGTAAAAATCCAGCCATCACCCGCTCCACTACTGAATGATATCGCATTAGCTGTGGGCAACAATCATTATTCAGAGCACGAAAGTACAGTCCCCAAGCTTCAATTCGCATGCTGGAAATCACCGATGCACGGAACGAAATAAAGATCTCAGTCCAATCCTTCACAACCGCTATAGCTGACAAGCTGAATATTTGCCGCAAGAATATAGTCAACTAAAGCTGAGGTTTTTACAGAAGCCAGGATTACGATTATACACCTTTCAATATTCACTAACGCTACTGGTAAACCCCTCCACTGCTCAATGTCAACTTGTTCAAAAGTGCCAACGTTAGCCTGTATAACTGCTAAATGTGTGGGTATCCCGCGTGTGACCGTAGATGGCCACTAATTACATGGCAAACGCTGCTAACTTCACCGGAAAACTAAACTGACCACTGGGTGACAATAGTGCTTTTTGTCGGATTTTGAAAAAACATACTTGTTGGACGGATCTTTGAATTAACGTATCAGGGGACTGTATAATACAGTGGGATCGGGATGGTCATCCGTCTGGCGCTTTTTTTTAAATTGTGTGAGCACACATATATCCTCTTGGGTGGATACTTCAGTCTCGGAGCTACAGCTAGCCACTCCTAGCGCCGACTCGCAGGCATCGAGTGTAGACTGTAAGGTGCTGGGCAAGGGCAATCTTTTTCTAATCACCTTGTGAATAAAGCACTCTGTTTCCACGCAAATTTTATCTTTTTTTGAGTTGTTGGTACAACCAACAACGGAACAAGTGGAGCCTGAACGCATTCAGCCTGCCTTTCTCTCTTCAGTACAGCGAGCAATGACCAGAAGTTGGAGACCGTCTCGGTTCTCATGGCAGCGCGCATCGTTAGAACAGGAATTAGGTGGATACCCACGACCAGCTCTGCCCACCACAAAGCTGCCCACCACCACTGCTGTTACGTATGATGAAAGCACATTGGGGCAAGCCATCCCGGAACCCATTGAGATTGCATTGAAAGGCTTTGTACTGGCAAAAAAATGACGTTACACGAGAGTCAATGAGAGACCCCTGGGGCAATTTTCAGTCTGAGTGAAATCGCCCCGAAAGGGGCGGGACTATTGGAAACGCTAGTTTATCCTTATTCGACAATGCCATTCAAAGGGAGATCAAGCTGTAGAACAGTGGTAGAGCCAGGAAAAAAAAAAAAAGATCTCTTTTTCTCGTGGCAGGGCGTCGCCCAATCGCCCCAATGGACAATACGCCTCTGATGATATGGCAGATGATACATAATGTAACAGAATAAACAAGAGCACTCAGAGCGCAACACCTCCGCCACGCCAAGGCAACTCTGTGCATTAGTGATTTTCGTTGGCTGATGTAGGGTATTGTTGCATTCCACCACCAGGTGGCAGCAAACCCAAAAGCACGCCGACTGGAAATCTGGCCCATTGGAAAGACTTGAAATCTCTGCCAGCATAGATGGATTTGAACTTTGGCCTATATCTCATGCTTAGGTCCCACTGGGGAAAAATCATCAGCGATGTGGAAATAGACAGATTTTCTCCTGATGGTTCCCCATGCTCCCAATGTTTTTGCCAAAAAAAAACAGAGTAGTCGCTGTAATATTGCAAATGTAACAGGACTTTGGTTTACTGAATTACATACTTCATTTATTAGACAATAAGCTGCAGTACATGCGTTCACTTCACATTCTTCAATCCCCATTTAACCTTCCTTGCCCTTCTCTACAGTTCAAGCCCAACCCTTAATTATCTTCCCACACCATCCTTTTGCGTCCTTGCCCCCTACAGTCCTGGAGGATTACTGGACTACATTACAATCCTCCTCCTTTACAAAGTTTTTTTTTTTTTTAATATATATATAACTTTGTGACAACTTATCACAATTATTGTATTCAAAAGAAAACAGTTAATCAATTTTTTTAACAGCTTTTAGACAACCTATCAGTTATTGTCATAAACAGAAAACAATCAATTAATAACAGCCTCTGACAATTCAGCATGCCGTAAGGCTTCATCCTGCAGTTGCGGCTGAGAAGGGTGTTCCGGCAGCTTGGTGCGTAGAGGCCTGCTGAACAAGATTTCGGCTGGTGACATCCCGGTAGAACAGTGTGGAGTTGCATGATAATTTCTCAGAAATGTGTACAAAACCTGTCTCCATGGCCGGTTTTCTGCATGAGCAGCACGAATGGTCTTTTCCAATGTTTTCATGAAGCCATCTGCTTCTGCGTTAGCTTGTGGCCAGAGCGGGTGATTTTCCTGTGTCTGAAACCCAAATATGTTGCAAAATCTGCAAAATCTATGCTATTGAAAGGTGGACCATTGTCACTCTTTACTTCAATGGGAATACCAAAAGTTGAAAATATTTTATCCAGCTTTGGTATGGTTGTTCTTGCTGATGTTGATTTGATCATTTCAACTTTTGGATACCTGGAGTATTCATCAATAACAACTAAAAGATCATCTCCAGAAGGAAACGGCCCACAAAAATCAACTCCAACTTTCTCCCAGGGCATTAAAGGCAGTTCTGACATGCACAGAGGTTCTGTTTTGTGTGTGGCCACGACAGCTTGACATGGGATGCAACCTGCCACCATTTCTTCCACTTGCCTGTCAATCCCAGGGAACCATACCTTTTCACGAAGCAAGCACTTAGTTTTCACGACCCCCTGGTGCCCTTCGTGTGCCAAGGAAATGGCTTTAGTCTGGAGGGATAGTGGGATGATGAGTTTGTCCCTCTTAACACTGCATCGCCTGTGGAGATAACAGTCAGTTCATCCTTGACCTTGCTGAATGAGGTTAGTGCAGCCAGGTCAATACCACTGTCCATTCCTTGTTTTGTTGACAAGGACCCCCAATTTCCACTTTTAATTAATGCCATAACCCTGCAGAGCGTTGCATCAGATTTGATAGCTTCCCTAATTTCTTGGAGAGTCATGGCTTTGGGGACAGCGTTGTCAGTGAGAAAATGCACATATTCTTCTGTCTGCTCAGCTAGTTCATGTGACATATTAGATATTGGTGGGGGGTGACGAGACAAAAAGTCAGCTGGGTTGTCTTTCCCAGGCTTGTAATTCACAGTGTATCGGTAAGGGTGAAGGCGCAGACCCCAGCGCTCTATGCGAGCAGGTGGTTTGGATTTTGGATTATTGAAAATCCACTCGAGTGGTTTGTGATCCGTTATTAAAGTGAATGGGGCCCCATAAAGATATATATGGAAATGTTCACACCCCCACACAATCGCCAAGGCTTCTCGCTCTGTCTGCGAATATTTTTGCTCTACGGTGGAAAGTGCTCGGCTAGCATAACTCACCACTTTAGCTGGGTCACCTGGAGACCTCCTCTGTGCCAACACAGCACCCAGTCCCACAGGACTTGCATCAACAACCAACTCAGTCCTTTTAGCAGGGTCAAAATATGTCATGACAGAGTCACTGGTCAAACTTTGTTTAATGCTGTCCAGTGCCTTTCGATGTTCCGGTGTCCATTCCCACCGGGCATTTTTCTTCGTCAGCTCCCGTAGCGGTTGTGTGAGTGTAGCAAAATCTTTGATAAAACGGCCACTGTAGTTTGCCATGCCAAGCAAGCTTCGGACTTCCCCAACATTCTTTGAGGGAGAAGCATTGTGAAGTGCTGACACTTTCTGTGGGTCTGGTGAAAATCCCCCATCTGAAAATGTGTAACCATAAAAATTAAGTGTTGTTTGGCTGAATGTACACTTTCCTTTATTTAGTGTTAAATTGTTCTCTCTGAGTCTTTGGAAAACGGCCCTCAATGTTTGATTGTGTGCTGCCCGCGTTTCTCCAAATTCCAGTATGTCATCACTGAGATTGATGACACCAGGTATTCCGTATAATGTCTGCTGCACAACATTTTGAAAGACCTTGGCAGCAGAAGAAACCCCAAAACTGAGCCTTTTGTATCGCCGAAGGCCCATGTGGGTTGAAAAGGTGGTGATATATCGCGATGACGGCTCCAATTCCAATTGGTTATACCCACAATTCAAATCTAGTTTTGAGAAATATCTGGCACCAGCAAGGGTTTTAATGATGTAATCCACTGTGGGGGTAAGGTGTCTTTCCCTTTCAATGGCCTTATTCGAAAAACGCATATCCATGCATATGCGCACTGTGTTAGAGTCCTTTGGCTTAGGTACAGCAACTATGGGAAAAACCCATGGTGTGGGACCCTCAACCTTCTCAATAATGTCTAAATCTTCAAGCCGCTGTAATTCTGCTTCGATGCGCTTTCGGATGTGAAAGGGAACTTTACGGTGCGGCTGTGTGACAGGTGGAATGGCCTTATTAATATGCAGTTTGACACTGAAATTTTTTAAATTTCCCATGCCGCTGAACAGGTCTGCATATTCTTGAACAAAATTTTCCACTGTGGAGTTTTGATTCAGATCAGTGCCTCTTGTGGAGAGTGTTGGCTGTGACATCTAGGCAGGCTGAACCATATTAGCGAGATGAATTAATTTTAACTGAGTAGCAGTATCACAGCTAAGTAGGGTGCCATTGCTTCCTTGAATGACATAAAATGTGGCATTGGCAAATATGGATTTGGATTCAACGAGGTCAATAAATTTCCCAATGACTGGAAGAGGATCACAGGAAGCATAAGCAAAAATGGTGACATCAGTTGTCAACAGCTTGGGTTTATACTTCAATTTCTGAAAAGTGAGTTCATCTATTATATTGACACTTGCTCCAGTATTAATCATTGCTTTCAGGACACTGCCACCAATAGTGATTTTAGCACGAGGAAGATTTGCACTTTGTTTTGTCATTGTGTAGACATATTCCTCAGATGATGAACTCGTTTCTTCTCCGGTCCGTAATTGAGAAGGTGTACCTTCAGTTTGCACAACGCGCACACCATGTTTGATTTTGGCGCCACTCTGTGGATTAGATCGGCAACATTTGGAAAAATGCCCTAGCTTTCCACATGAATGACAATGTTTTCCCCTCACTGGGCACGCCGTCCCTTTTCTGTGAGGAAACGTCCCACTGCAATTGAAACACCGTTTCTTTTCAGTAAATCGGTCAGTTGATACTGCTAAGACATCCCCTTTATTGTCACTGAAGGCACCACACCCTGTTCATTCCATTCCCTCTGCCTGCAACTCTGCAAGTTCCATAGCTCTACTCGTAGCAAGCAGTTCGGTCAAAGTCATATCCGGTTTTTGCAGTGCTATTCGCCGCAATTTTGAAGATATGCATGTTTGAATTATCATTGTTTTGATTTCTCGGTCAATGTCCGTAAATGCGCAATTTGCTGCTAATTGCCTTAGTCTTGTGTGGTAACAGTCAAGCGTTTCCCCCGATCTCTGCTGAACTTGCCTGAATTTGTATGTTTCATAAGCGACATTTACTTTGGGAGTAAAGTACTCGCCAAGCTTCTTAACAGCAGTATCGTAGTCTTTCGCATCCCCGGTGGCCGGTAATGTGTCAAAAACGTCTTGTAAGCCTTCACCGGCATAATGAAGGAGCATCACTCTCTTCTGCGCGTTGTCCTTTATATCCATGGCTATAAGAAAGTTCTCAAAACGCTTCAGCCATTTTGCCCATCGCACGCCAATCGTGGTCTGATCTTCATAGATGTCGAACTGAGGGAAAGTTGGTAAAGCATTCGCCATGGCAAAGTGGTTTTCACTCGTCACCAGTGTAATATTGCAAATGTAACAGGACTTTGGTTTACTGAATTACATACTTCATTTATTAGACAATAAGCTGCAGGACATGCGTTCATTTCACGTTCTTCAATCCCCATTTAACCTTCCTTGCCCTTCTCTACAGTTCAAGCCCAACCCTTAATTATCTTCCCACACCATCCTTTTGCGTCCTTGCCCCCTACAGTCCTGGAGGATTACTGGACTACATTACAGTCGCATTAGAAATTGCACTTATTAGGCATCGGAGATGGTCCGGTGAACGTTCACTGATGCTTCGGCTATGGTCACAAAGCTTCTGGGAATATCCCCCGAAAAATGCCCGTGAAACATTGGGGATGGTTCCCGATGCTCGGGAAAGCTCCGGGGTACCTTCGCTGATAATCGGCAAAGGTGCCCCGGAGCTTCCCCGAATTTGAAACATCATTGGGGGAATATTATCCCTGTAGATTAGGGGATGCATCGGTGAGTACTTGCAAACCATCCCAGGTGCCTTGGGGGAGGGTTATTGGGGAGGTATATATTGTAGCGAGCTGCAAGGTGCAACCAGCCTCCATAATTATCAAACAGTTTGGATGGGAATCCAGTGCGAGACGCCAAGCAGGGTTTGGGAAAGAACTTTTTTTTACTGAAAAATCCCCTAACCTCCCTGTGCACTCCCTGTAACTCATCCCATCACAAAAACTGATATCGCCAAATGAAAACTATTTTTTTTAATCTCTCGCATTCACTCCACTTACTCCTGCCCCGAGTTACTTTGAACATTGTTTCCCCTCTCATATTCCCCCTCTAGCCTTTATTTTTACGACTTTGTTTCCTTAATTTTTTCTCTTAATTTTGATATATAATTGAAGTTTTTTAATGACGAGAAGGCTGTCGGGCATTGCTTTATTTAGCTGACCGCGACTTGTGTCTAGCAAGTGCATCCGGTTGTTATAATCTGTACTGCAGCGGCCCAATCTTTTCCTTTAGAAATTAATCAACTATTATTTTTTTTTTTTTTTTTATTGAGTGGCTGGATATACATATTTAGTTTTCTTGCAGGTGTCTAGGCTGGGGCCTGCAATTTGGGTTATTTATTTTCCGCTGATAAATGTGGTTTTTTTTTTCCCCTTAACCTGTTCATTTTTTCTCTTGATGTAAATAGTGTTATGATCTGAGCAAACAGAAGTGCCTCTTTCTTTGCTAGTAAAATACAAGTTATTTACTTTCTCATGGTTTTGTTGACGAGTTTTTCCGTAAAATGCTTTAGTGGAGCTGAACACAACTAATTTATTTTGGTCTAACAGACGACCTGGCGCCCGGACAAAACATTGATAAAATAACTGTGTTTGGCTAAGCTATAATATATGCACATTTTGGGCTCAGCTTCATTCTCTCTCTGGCATGTACTTATATGGAATGTACTTATAGTGCGTGCAAATGCAAAATCCAGTCAATCAGCGCCATGGGAAGAATGCACTTTTCAACCGTCGCCGAAATTTCGGCGAATATTCAGGGATGCAACCCCAACATCGGAAATGTGTCACCGAAAGGTCGCCAAACTTTTCGCTGAAGATTCAAATATCCCCGAAGGTCCCCTGATACTTCGCGAGACATCACCGATGCTTCAGGGATGCCTCGCGGAAAACAATATTTCACCGAAGCTCCGGGGTAGTATCCCCAGAGCTTCCCTGTGGCTCTGGAAAGCTCCGGCGAGGCCTCCCCGGCCTGTTTTCCTGACAAAACGTCGGGAACACGTCGGGGAAAATTTCAATGCAAGCATTGAAATTTTTTGCAGTTCTCCCAATGCCACCCGATGGTTCCAGATGGCTCGCGACGCTCCCGAAGCTTCCCCGGGACATCGGGGAACCTGCTCCCGACGGCTCCCAGGTTCATCAATTTCCATCGGGAGTACATCGCCGAGGCAAAAAATGCCCGGCGGGACTGAGCCTTCAGCTGTACTTTGGCCTAGATATGCCAAAGTTTAATCACTTGTTCCTCTTGTGCTACTCTAACATCCTGCAAAGTTTGGTTAAAATCTATGCTGCCGTTTTTGAGATATCCTGCTAACAGACAGACAGACAAAAGGATCGCCACCAAAATCTAATGGGTTCTTCCTTGGATCAAGATACACCTGTGTACCAATTTTCATGATGATCCGCTCAGTAGTTTTTGAGTAATCCTGCTAACAGACAAACAAATAAACGCAGGTGATTTTATAACCTCCTTGGCGGAGGTAATAAACTAAAAAACCATAAAACCAGAACATACAGAATAACAGATCATAACCGTCCAGGGACGAACAGTTTTAGGGCCATTTATTAGGACAATCCGAGCAAAGTTATTATCACATTCATAGAAATAGATGTATAAATGGTACATTCTGGGACATCAAAAAAAAAAGCGTCCAAGCCAAAAATTGCAAGAATTTGTGTTTTTGCATGTTTTAATGTTTCTGACAATAAATCAATGATCCAAAAACGAGCAAAAATTAAACAAATCCAGTAAAACACCTAAAAAATTAACAGCTTTAAATATCCTTAAACATTAAAGCCTCATAGGCAAACTTGCCGTCAGCCTTTCACGTAAGGAATATTGCTCCTAGCATTCACATAGCTTCAAACAGTTGATCAGCGGTCGAAAAATGTTTCCCAGATGGTTTTTATTCAATGTGAGACCAACTATTCTCTAATCAGAACTCTAACAACGCCAAAGCAGACTGATGGAATAGTTCACAAGCACTTCTTAGGCTCCTCCTATATGTACATGGATATTTTTAAAAACGTAGCTTTCTCTGTGCCTTATTGGCCTGTCGCCCATGCACAAATGGTGTTTTAGGTCACGAAAACTGAGATGATCAAAAGCGTCTTCAAATGTGAAGTTTTTTTAAACGCTGGTTTAAAACAGCTATTGAAAAATGATGTCGTCACCGGTCTCATCTTCCAGCTGTGTGATGTCTTCCATAGATCAACAATAATAGGAGCTAGAATGCCAAACTTAATCCCAGAAAAAACTGAAAATTATGCAAACATTATACAAACTTTTAATTTTCTCCTCACCGCAAATGTAGCGAAGATTACACAAATTGCTACTCAGCCCGGCTAATGCACACATGCAGTTTTGCCTTCTGATCACAAGATTTCAACAAGCTCATGGGTACTAATATGCGAGTATGAATTAATATTCACTTTGTTGTTTATTTTATGGTCCTTTTTGGGTATTATTAACATATTATTTTTTATATTTCTCTAATTTTGGAATGAGTGGGTGGGGTGGGAGATATACAGTATATCCAGCATGTAGAGTATTTTTTTTTCCTTCTTTCTCTCCCCCCACTAGGTCTCAGACCTAACTATTGTAAGGGATTTGTTTTTTGTTAATAAATAAAGAGGTTTTTTTTTCATTGACAAAATCTCTCTTTTTTTACCTTTTGATACCAAGAGAAAGCAGAGGGATTGAGGTATCTGATTCCGCCAAAATCTCACTTAAACCTAAGGATTTATTTTTGTGTATTTTGATCTTTTGGAAAAACATTTCCAACATATATATTTTAGCTTTTAAATACAATACGGATTTCCTGTAGAAATCTTACTGCCATGTGGTGTGACCCTGATTGGTATACAGGTAGGCACAGTATCCATGGCAAACCCACAAAAGTCTTGTTCCAGACAGAAAAGAGGAGGAAGAGAACAGGTTAGATGTATGGGAGCCTATCTGTCCAAGCTCATCGCAAACCACACATTTTAGACACAGAGAAACAATATCGAGCGCCAAGGGAAATAATGAACCCTGAGCACCCGCACTGCAATTTTCTCCTTACAGCTCTGAGGCGAAGCGCTGTTTTAAAAGGTTACAAGGCTCCTAATGTCGTGTCGGCGATTCCTTTCACCTCCTCTTTATTACACTTTCAATGGATTTTGCGATCTGACAATCGAGATTCAATTTATTCTCACCACCAGCTCCCCATTGTTTCAACCCTGTCATGTATTTTGAGGGGTTTTTGCTGCAGACATAGTAAGTCATTCTTAAGAACTGTGATGAACTGAGATCAGCTCATTAACACTCCCACCTCTCTCTCTCTCTCTCGTTCACACACACACACACACACACACACACACACAGCAAGAGCATGACAATAAAGAGTAATATCATGGCTTAAAGAGTCTCTCTCATGTACATAAGAAGGTAATTTAAGGCCAGTTTAGCACCCAGACTCTTTAGGTTTGGAGCCATGTTGTTGTGATACATGCAGAATGTACTGTTTGGCTTTGTCTTATTAGAATAAGCAAGGCTGTTCCCTGAAAAAGAGGTGTAGATGGTAATGCATGTTGCTAAAAAAAACCTGTATACATCATTCAGCATTAATGGTATTTTCATAGAAGTTGCCCATGCCATGTGCACTAATGCACCCCCATACACCATGAATGCTGGCTTGTGAACTGCGGGCTAACAACAATCCATATCGTCCCTCTCCTCTATAGCCCAGAGGATGCTGCGTCCATAATTTCTAAAAAGAATTTCACATTTTGATTGATCAAACCAGGACACAGTTTTCCCCTTTGCCTCAGTCCAACTTAAATGACCTTAAGCCCAGAGGCTTACGTGGAAGGGTTTTGTGGATGCAGCATCAAACTATGTTCACTGACAATGGCTTTCAAAAGTGTTCTAGAGCCCATGGAGTGATTTCCACAACTGAATTCTGTCTGTTTTTGATACAGAGCCGTCTGAGGGTCAATATTGGTTTTCGGCCATGTCCCCTGCATACAGAGATTTATCCATATTCTCAGAATATTTTAATGATATAATGTACCATAGATGAAAAAATTCCCAAATTCTTTTTAATTTTAAGTTGTGAAACGTAATTCTTATATTTTTGAACTATTTGCCAACAGTCTTCCACAGAGTGGTGAAGCCCTCGCCATCTATACTTCAGAAAGACCCAGACTCTCTGGGATGTTCTTTTTATACCCCAACATGTTACTGACCAGTTTTCAATTAACCAAATTAGCTGTGAGATGTTCCTCCTCCAGGTCTAATTTTCTTAGCATCATACAACTTTCTTTTTTTTTTCAAAAAACAATAAAATTTCTGGTTTCAATGCTTGATATGTCGACTTTGTGCTATTTTCCATTAAATATAGGGTTTAAATGCTTTGTAAATGATTGCAGCTTGTTTTTATTTACATTTTACACACCATTGCAACTTGTTTGCGAGATGCGAAACAAGGTTGTACGTAAGAATGTTCTACAACTAACTGGGGATGATACATTCCCATTGCCAGAATGCTAAAAAATATGCTTTGAAGACATGAATTGCAGAAAACAAGGACCACAATTATTCTTTTTTTTTTTAATTCAGCCTTGCAAATAATTTCCCCATTTTCAGCAGCCATTACTCTAGGGTACTACAAAACACTGTGACAACCCCATCCTTGAGTACAACTAACTGTGCCCGCATGCCATTTTAGTGCTAGAGAAACCACTCCCATCATATTAAGTGCAGAAGCTGCTTAAAACATATTTGTGTCTAATGCTACAACATTTAGTGCACTGGAACTTGTATAGTTAATTATTATTTTAAAATGGTAAAAAAAAAGTAACTAAGTTTTCTCTGCTATCTTGTCACTCAGTTGTATTGAGAGATGAAGGCTGTTTCATGTGTGAGACTATATTAATTCTTCAGTTTCTCACTCATGGTGTTGCTCACACGTGCTTACACATGGATTTTGCTTTATTTTTCAAATGGCAATATATGGACTTCTTTCAAAAGGAATCTATTGCCTCTAGTGATTATTAAATTGAATTTTATAAGTGCCAGGGTACGACATAGCATAGGATCTGAATGAAATATATTTTAGCTTGGTTTGAATTTCGCATCGTAGGAGTTATGGCTGTAGGAGATGTGCCTTTATACTGGAATTATGTATCAAGACTGAAAAAAAAAACTATATGCAACAATCATAATTTTTAATTTTGATAGTGATAATGTCTTGAATATATTTTCTGATCAATTTAATGCCATTTTTGTGACAAAAATAATCATTTCAGAATTCTGACTTGAACAGTACTTCTGACATAATGAAACTATAGAATTGCATCTACTTTTTGGCCAGACTGGCATGGTCCAACCCCACATCTGCTGATGCCTGTGGCTGAGTGAATGAGCTACTCGTGAAGTTACACCAGTGGTAGGCTGGCCGACTGTACTTTCCCCATTGGCTACTACTCTTTTAAACTGATTTGACGTGAATAGTCTCTATCACATCAAGTGGGGGCTTTGATAGCAGATCCACACAGTGCTCCTGTATGTCTGCAGCGGCCTTTCTAGTGGCTCCAAGACCATACCACTGACTATCCCTGTATCAAATTGCCCACAGTTTTGCACATGGACCATAAGTGGTCCAACTATTTACTAAGTTTTGACCTAGTCATGTTACTACTTATCCTGAAGGTATGCAGCAAAAAGTTAGAAAGCTTATTTACTTCTGGAGCATGGACAGCTCAGAAAATTTCAGGCCTTGATATTTCAGTTCTCCTGCCAACATGGCAAACAGATGCCAGAGAAGATGAAAATAGTTTGCAGTATTTGGGGATGGTTCTCTGCAGTAGGAGCGTGAGGCACAACATTATTTATTCCAATATTTTCTAAAGTGCTGTACTAGCAATGTATGAACAGAGAGAGAAAGCATCTGAATTTCTGGACTTAATTTATAATTCATTTCTACCTGACACTGTTACACAAGCCTTCACATGTAAGGTTCTGTTCATGTTGGGGCATTTATTCGACCGTTTCAACTGTGACCTCTCATTCAATAGAACAGACATAATAAATCTTTACTGAATTATTCCTATGTCTGCTACCAAGTCATTATTCCAAAGAAGTGGAGAAGATTCAGCATGCTGCAGTCGCTTCCATTTTGCATATTTCTAAGAAATGAACATTGCCAAAGTAAATACACAGAGCTTGTCACGGTCTTAATACCACATCTAGAGTCTGTCTCTCACAATTGCTCGGAAAAATTGGGAGAAAGAGGAAAAAGACTTTGACACTGGAATCGACAAGTGTGTGGCTATGGGGAGCGAGGAGCGCGGCTTTTCCGAGTGGATTCCTTTTCTCGATGCACGATCCAATCCTACGAGCATCACTCCGAGGAAGCCGCACTCCAGCAGAGGTATAAGCGCGAGGACGCTCTCATTTGTCATGCAAATGGTTCTGTCAGAGTCCCCTGGCTCAGAGAGAGAGATTAGAGCCTCAGAGCTAACTGCTCAAGCATCTCAGGCTGGCCGTGATTAAAACCAAACCTGTGTGGAGAGTGATCAGGCCACTGCCATTATAGCAGAGCGTCAAGGCATCACGGCGGCTTATGAGCTTCAGCATTTCACAGCCTGGAGCATTTGACGAACGATGAAGGGCAGAAAATAATAAAATGCCCAAGAAAAATGTCTTATTTTTTGGGAGTTCCTGGCTAGGGTATGGCTGCATTGGAAAATAAAATTGCTGCTGCTGTGAATGATAATGTGGCAGGTTACCAAGCCAATGATGTCTTATTTTTTACGTGCGGTAAATAATAAATTTGATACATTTAATGAAAATAGTTAAATGCTAAAATTAGCTAAATGTCAACTGCAGAATACAAGCTCAGTGCTGATCCAATGGTGCTGATACCACTTCATTTTATTTAGGACTTAATATTGATCTATACATAATACATAGAACACATTATAGCTTGCGATATCATGTCTATTTTTCTGTACTCTGTGAAATTTAGAAAATCTTCAGTTTGCATAAATACAAAGTAATTAGTCAAATAGCAATATTCACTGATACACACAACATATGCTTAATGCATTTCACAAGGTGGCACAGCACTTTTGGACATTTCGACACTTGGAGAATGTGGCTGAGTTTTTCCACCCTTGTGTTAAACTGTGCAGCAACAATCAATGTGGAAAATAAGCAAGAACCTTAAGCTGAACAGACAGAATTCAAAGCATATCTGAATGAGGTGGTTGATGCCATGATTCAAATGATGACTTGGCAATGACTACCAATCCCCCTACATTCAACAGCCCACACAATTTGAAGACCACAATGGAAAAATGATCAGAGTCACATTTTCACATTGTGGAGAAATGATAAGATAAAAATTCAAAACGATCTGAGAAGCAAAGCACTTAAAAAATATGCAAAAAATATAAAATATATAAAATATTATATACGTTGTACTATTGTAAATAATATAAAAAAAGCAAAATTTGGAGCTGCCGGATAGCTCACTCGGTAAAGCATCGCGTTGCGAAGCAGAAGTAACTATCACGTCGCGGTTTCGATCCCCGCCTCGTCCCAACCGGCAGTGGTTGGCAGCTTTTTCAGAGTAGCACACAATTGGCTATTGCACTACAGGGTTGCGAATTGGGAAGGGACTGCCGGGGAGGGAAAATAATAGTTGCCTTGTTCGTTGCTCAAGCGCCTCCTGTTGGCCAGACGGGCGCTTGTCAAGAAGATTCTAAGCCTATTCATGTCCGGGTATCCTCCACCCTCGTTCTGAACTCGCGAAGATTCAACCAATGAGTGTAAAAGAAGTGGTGGTTGACGGGCGCGTGCTTCGGAGGAGAGCTGTGAACTGTCTACACTCTCCTGAATTGGCAGCAAGGGGTCGCATACGAGCGAGCCTTGTGCCTTGTACATAGTTCACCAATTGGGCATTCCAGATTGGGGTTGGGTTGGATTGGAGATACCAAATAAAAAAAAAATAAATAAAAACAAAAGCAAAAGTTGGACTCTGATAGTTTTTCCTTTCTGGTCTTCATTTGTATCCAGTAAATTGTTATTATTTGAATTACTGGAGGGGTAGTGTGAGATTCGTCTTTTTTAAATATATATTATCAAGATGAAAATAAGAACATGAGTGGTAAACTCCAGAAAAAATGAATGCAATCGTGAATGTTCCATGGTATTTACAGTGCATTCATATGCAGTATGTTTATACATTTCACAGAACTATACATTTATATTTCAGCCTTGCAAAATTTAGGTAAAAAAATGACTGGGAGGTTTTAAAAGTTGTTCAGGATTTAATCCACCCCTTATCCAGACATGTCACAGTGGCATCACGCAGGCATGCATGCGCACTCTGGTTGCAGAAAGAAACTAGGAAATAATTTTTTATGGAAGTAAGAATTAAATCCTGTCTCAAATATGTCGTCCTGTGTGATGGGGTGCCAGAGCCAAAAAGGTATCAATGAAAGTCTTCATGTTTGCCGAAGAAGCATTCCATTCAATGCTAACCTTGTCTTCGGCTGCAAGCCATTCAAAGACGTGAATGGAAAAAGGAGCTCACTGACGATGCCTGAATTTGCATTGGTAATTTCTTATCAAGTAGCTAAATCAGCTTTCTACAATACTAATAACAGATTTATGGTTATTTTTAAATGCAGATTTCTAAGAACATGTGTATACCTTACAGGATATTTATGTTTGTACACATACAAACTGGAGTCGGACTAGCTTGGAAGCCTACAAAATTTCGCTAACATATTGCCCGCGCAACATTAAATTCACCAAGTTCAGAAATGTTATTGGATAAAGTCGCCTAGCTGTGATTCTGTCACAGTATTAGACTCAATTTGGCGAGGTCCTTTAGCGACTGACAGAAAGCCAGTGCATAAGGGTCGGTTAATGAATTCCAGACCACACCTAAAATAGTAGTTCACAATATTTATTGAATTGGACAAGCATGGGAATTTGCACTGATGAAGGACGAAATTGAGTCGAGTAAATTTCATCGATCAAAAAATACCAAAGACACTTGAGTTACGTTTTGCGCCCCACTGCGCTAGGTGTATAATAGAAGCCTATGTGTCGAATTTCAAATGTATACATGAATATATACTGTAAATGTCTAATAACTTTACGCAAGTGACTTTGAAGTGACAAAGCCGCAAGAACACTGAAATCATGTTTGGGTTACTCTCTTTTCCACTTTAAAGTCTGTCTGTGTTTTCCCTGACTGCACTGCTTAATAGCTAGCTTTACACTGTTTTGTCAAGCCAATGAAAATATAGGATCATCTGAGACATAATCTGTCGTCAAGGGACTAGGGCGGCAGAAATGTTGCGCGTCTGGGGAAAAAAAAAAAGTTACTGCTACAGGAAAGACGAATGAAGAATCTTGTGACAAGTAAAATGCAGCTGTTTTTCTGAGCTCGTAAACATGACCATTCACAAAGATTAAACGCAAAACTTTTTCAAATAAGCCAGTCAGTTGCAGGCTAATTAAAAATGGGAGGAAAAGAGCAGCAGTCTTAGAAAAGAAAGAAGGCAGCAGCATCACTTTCTCAGAATATGTGACATCTCTTCAGGAAAAAGGCGAAGCAGGGTAAGGTTACATTAACTACCTAGCAAACTATTTGAGATTGTTAATGGCATGTTTTTGGCATGCAAACTTCAGCGTGCAAGTTGACTGTCAAAGTCAATACCCCACAGGAATGGAAGGAATCTTTTCACTTGTGTGCCTGTGTGCGTGTGTAATGACCTTGTTTTCTACAGTTTATGGTGATAACCAGCTCTTTGTGCATACCCCACTTATAACACCGCTACTTACTGAAGAACACATAAAGGATCTTACACGATTAGTCGTTCATCTGAAATTTATGAAATAAGTAAATTTTGGGTTTGTTGCGAGCTTTAGCTTGCTTCAACTTTTAAGACAAACAACAGTTTAAGATTCTGTTTATCAAATGACTGAATCGCATAAATTAATAGGAAACAAATGTAATTTCTGTTAGGGTCTTCATGGCAATTCCCACCATGTGTAAGCATTGAGTTAACTCCATCACTCTGCTACTCAGTCAGACAGTGAGTCACAGACATTTGCATTTGAATTAGCAATGGTTTCTAAATTCACAGCTAATTGAGTAGCTAGCTAATGTTACCTTGCCAGCTCAAAAACTAATGTTACATGATGGTTATGGAAAGGTATTACGTGCAGGCCAACTAGCTGGATAAGTGACATTAACTTCGTTATGAGAGTGGCATTTAGCTAGCTCGCTACAGTGGCTTAATATTAATAGCGTGACATTACGTGGTGTTTTTTTTTCCCCCATGCTCTTAGCCAATGAATTTTTTTCACAAAAGTGAAATGTATGTAGGGTAATTTCAAAATAACAAAATGAGCTCGGATTAAGGAAAACTACTACAGTCATGTGATAAATTTTATTTTCACCACATAGTGTCACGATTGATCTGCCAATGTTATATCCACCACAG
Organism: Gymnothorax javanicus; assembly: GCA_029692085.1. Lineage (NCBI taxonomy): Eukaryota > Metazoa > Chordata > Actinopteri > Anguilliformes > Muraenidae > Gymnothorax > Gymnothorax javanicus. Next base: position 54,111,329 of record CM056202.1, read on the forward strand.
TTCTCTTTGTGGAGCGAGTCTACTACCATTCCATTTTCTTGCTACAGCTGTGGCAGTTAGGCTACAATGTTATGGTGGAGTAATAATAACTCTTAGTGAAGAGTTAGCTGTGTGGCAATGCTAATTTGATCACATTCTAAATGTTTTTTGATCAATCAGATTGCTTGGTCAGAACTACTTGCTGTATAATGTGTACTGTCATGTCCTGGTTTGGTAATGATTTCATGACCCTTTGTTTAGGGGTGTGCGATGCTGATATGATCATTAACATTGTTGTGGTTGAAAGCGGAGTATTTTGTAAATGTGTTAATGGCTGTAATTGAGTGTACCTCCACTGTGTTAATCCTTTATTATTGACATAGAGGTAAATTATTTCATGTTAATGTGCTGTTAGTGTTGATTCTTGGCTGCTCCTGTGCAGTAACTCCTGTTGGGATGCAGGGATAAATGGATGTGTTAATAAGCTGTTGGCTTTAATTTTTGCCCATATGTACGGGGGGCACAGGGCAGAGCCATGTATGAGTCCAGAAAACAGGGACTGTCATCTCATAATCTGCCTCTGCCACATATGGAAACGCATTTTACATTTTAGACGAAGACTTCGATGCCCAGTTTTGGTCCCTGCACTTTGAAAGTTGATCCGGTGCCCTGTGTGTGATGCGTATTCCTCTGTGTTGCCACTCCATTTGTATGCGGGTGTGTGTGTACGTGTGTGTGAGTTGAGTACGCGCATTTGTCTGTGTGAAAAATTTGCTTCATCATATTGGCTTGAGTTTATATAGCAGTTGACAAGTTAATCCAGCAAAAAAATTTGTGCATTAAAAGTCACCAGAATGCAGGAATCAAGTATTTGAAGCTCAATGTAAATTTGAAAAAATGAGGGGAGAACTGAGAAAAGGTCCACTTTTTTGGAAAATAAAGACCCCTTTCCTTCCACTAGGCTGGCTCCAGGCCTGATATCCCATCCATTTCATGGCGGGGAGTAATAAGTGACCATAAGCGGTGATAAAGCACAAAAAAAAACACAAATGTCTGGGCAGTGTCACTATGAATTTCAACGGACTGTTCCAGACATGGGACAGCCAAGTTCTACTTTCACCAGCATGGCTTCAGCTAAGACAACATGCACCTGCTACTCCACATGGTCAATTTGGGGGTTCTGGTTATTAATATATGACCAAAGAAACTGGCCTTTGACTCTATGAATATGAACTATCATTATGAAGCCGACACTCCGGAATGATCAAAAATGACCTTGTGCGAAATCTAAACCACTAATTGTGTTCTGCACCACAGTTCAGTGGTAAAATCCGAGTCAGATGCAATGTCTGATAGTTGTGATTACATTTAATGTGCTTAAGTTGTTTTGAAGTTCATTTTGACATCTTAACACAAACAAGTTTATCACACATACATTGAATGCATTTGTAAAAAGGGAAGCAGCTATTTTAATGGCACTTTATTCACTGTTTAGTAAGCTTTGAACACATGAAAATCATGTTTTTTTTGTGTAAATTGAACATCCCTGTATACAGACATGCTCATGTGAGAACCAACCCTGTAGAGGCATGTCATATTAAACAAGAGTACTCTCAGTTGAGTGTGGATCCCTTCCAGGCGCTGTAGACAAAAACACACATGGACACTTGAACCCCTGGACACATGCGCACATGACCAAGCGCATGATCCCCACCAGGCTTACGCCTAGTGGAGGTGATTAGGCACAGTTGCCCTTTTGCAATATTACTCACTGCAGGTTGTCTGCATAATTGTTCATCCATCATTCATTCTGTGTCAAGCAAAAACAACTGACATCCATCCTCACATGAATATACACACAGGACATTTCCTGGGCAGAAAAAAAATGGACCAGAGATTTTTCCGTAAATGTACTCAGCTTTGAGCAGATAGAGTTATGTTAAGACATGCAGGGGTTGACATATCATCAAAAGCAATATTTAAGGAAGTTTCTCGACCACAATTACTAAACGACCTGCAGATTCTAATAAAAATGAATGCCAATTAGCGACATGAGGATGAGATGAGGATACTAAGAAGGATGAGGGTACTTCGAAAGTTCCCAAGGGGAAAAATTTTTGTGGCCAAAAACGCAGATGTGTCAGTCACAATACAGCAACAATATTTAAACTGTCGTGGGATACATAGAATTTCGACAACCTAAGCAAAACATCAAAAAAGCGACGACAACAAAGAACTGTGACCACAAGTCAAAGCTCTCCGAAAGGGACAGATCAACACAGAATTCGAGCAAACATCAATCCACAAAAAATAGCCAGTTCTAGCTTTTCGCCAAAATTTCTGAGACTACCACACTTCCGGTGTGCAGCTTGCCAGTGCTTAAGCCTATTGCATGCGCATAATAACATTGAACAGTAGCAATCTTATCATCTACATCAGCGCTTTTCAAACCTCTCCTGGAGTACCACTTCTTCATGTTTTTGAGCTCTGCCTGCTTCAGCACAGGTGAGTCAAATTATCAGCTCGTTACCTGTGAAGATGCTTTATAATGAGCGAATCATTAGAATCATCTGTGCCAGCAGGTAGAGATCTAAAACATGTGGGAGAGGTGGTACTCCAGGAGAGGTTTGAGAAACACTGATCTACATCAGGGGTCATGAACTACATTTGTCCAAGGGCCAAATTTTTTCCAAGCAGAAACTGTGGGGGCCGGATTGAAGCTGATCTACGGATGATTTGTTGAGGCAGGTAAACAGAAAATTACAGTAGTCGAGTCTTGATGAAATAAATGCATGAATACAGATTTCCAATTCAGCATGTGATAAAATGGATCATAATTTGGCAATATTCCTAAAATGAAAGAAACAGGAGCGGGTTAGCGATTTGACATGCTTGTGCAAGTGCAGTGACTGATCAAATAACCCCCAAATTTCTTAAAAAAAGGGCGAACATTTCCCTTCAGGGGCCCCAAGTGGTTAGCCACTCTGGAGGCAATGTTGTCACTCCCAATGATCAGCACCTCAGTCTTCGCTGCATTTAGTTGAAGGAAGTTTCTTGCCACCCATTGCTCAATAGTGGACAGACACTCAAGTAAAATGGACAGACCCTTTAAATTGTCAGGTTTAAAAGAGACGTGGGGCTGGATATTGTCCGCATAACAATGGTAAGAGATACCCTTAAATGATCTAATTAAATGGCCAAGAGGGGGCATGTAGAGGGCGAACAAAATCGGAGCCAGCACAGAACCTTGTGGCACACCACATGAGAGGGGAGAAGGGTCAGATTTAAAAGGACCAACAGCTACTGAAAAGCTTCTCTCTTTGAGGTAAGAGGCAAACCAGCTTAGGGCACTCCTCGAGATGCCCACCCATTCCCCGAGCCTATCCAGCAGGATTCCATGGTCAACCGTATCACAAGCTGTGCTGAGATCTAGCAGGACCAGTACAGAACATTCACCGGCATCAGAGGACATCATAATGTCATTGGAGACTCTGAGGAGGGCTGTTTCAATGCAGTATTTTTTGCGGAAACCAGACTGAAATTTGTCTTGGATGTTATGGTTTGTCAGATAAGTGGTTAGCTGGTTTGTCACCACTTTCTCTAACGTCTTAGCGACAAAAGGCAGTTTGGAGATGGGTCTACAATTATTTGGCAGGGAGGGGTCCAGATTGGGCTTTTTAAGGAAGGGCTGTACTACCGCATGCTTTAAGTAGTATGGCACAGTGCCCGAAACTAAGGACCTATTAATTATAGTGAGAATGCTGGGGCCAACAGAGATCATAACTTCCTTAAGCATTGAAGTACGTAAAATATCTAAGGGGCTTGAAGAGGATTTCATGGAGCTCACAATATCCATTAGGTCTTTCCAGCTCATGGATGATTTCCTGACTGGCAAAAAACCAGCTTTGTTAACAAAAAGGGATGATTCCATTTGGTTGACAATGGTATTTATAGTAGTAAACAACACTTTAGGATTGTGCTTGCTAGAAGAAATGAGGTTGGCAAAGTAGGCAGCTTTAGTACTCTTAACCAGGTCATTAAATTCAGATACAAGTAGTGATGGGATCGGCAGTTCTTTTGACGGTACTGAATCACTAGAATCTGTTCATTAAAAAGATTAGTTCAAAAAATTCGTTCACCGGATCGTTCAGTGCTTAGCAGGAGTCCTGACTGCATAGTGCATAGTTCTCCAACTCCCTGAACTGGTAAACAGCCAAACTATCCGTCATTCAGTTCATGATTCAGCCCTGAGGTTCACATTCACTCTGTAACACTTTCAGGAAATTGGCAGCAAAATTATCCGAGCTGTTGTTTATATGTATGTTAAAGTCCTCAATCATGAGAATTCTATCCAAGCGTATGATGGAAGCAAGAAAGTCACCAAATTCAGCTAAAAACGAACCATTTCTGCCAGGACCATTTCATCCAATTTTAATCATAAGGACTTCAAAAGACCAATAAGGGTAACACTTTACAATAAGGGTACAACAATTAAAAGTAATAAGAATTTACAACAGGTAAAACATTTAACTAATGGGTACAAATGATATTCATCCAATTTTTAATCATAAGGAACTTCAAATAAGATACCAAAAATTAATAAATTCAATTATGGTCATGAATTCTTATTCACCATCCTGCTAATTAACTGATAGTTAAAACTAATGTTAATTAATGTTAATTGTTGTAAAAAGTGTTACCCAATAAGTTCCAGAGCTCAAGTCTTGCCAAGTCTGCCTCCTCGACCTTTCTGCCAGGTTTCCGAAATCGGCATACAGTCCAAGTCTTTGGAAATGAAAAAATCGTTCAGGACATGATTTGTTTGCTATGGATCTGGCATTCAGTAACCCAAAAACGATGGAGTCAGATCCAGCTCTGCCGAAAGTTGAGGCTCGAGGCAGAGACTGCAGACACTAGGGCCGGTTTCCTGCTCGCCAACATGCAGGCACTGAAGCCACACTCGTGGGCTGTTCTGAGGGAAATACCGGGAGGATGGGTGGGAGGCAGGATAGTCTCACACTGGAGCCTGAGGTCGTGGAGATGGAATGTAGCAGGGATAAGGGGCTGCCTCGCATTTGCTTGTGATGCTTCACGGCAGCTCCAGCTTGTCTACCCTGTCTCCTTGCCCGCCTCGTCTGGGGGCAATAACAGGACGGCGCCCAGATAATTCCAGGGATGTCATGACGCAGGACCCGGTGAGAGCTCCATTGCTCAGGTTTATGAGATAATGACCGAACCACTGAGGCACAGATGTTCAGTAAGGTAAGTCGAGTATATACAGCCACCGGTTTTGCACTGCTCAAACATAACGATGAACATACAAACAGTACGAACAGGGCGAGAATCCAGCTCAGATGACAGGCTGCCGACACAGGCGCGGCCATACTAGCAGGTGTGTCAGGATGGAATGGCACTAACACTCTGCCCATTGATAGCATGGAAACGAAAGGTGTTTTGGTCCAGATTTTTTAAAGCCTTCATGGTAAAAAGCGCTGGATGCGTCTTTTCTGCAGTTGCTAAGTAACGCTCTGGTCACTCACTTTGTGAAAATTCTGAACAATTTTAATGACTGTGACAAACTAATTCCACCACAAAGTTTGGTGTTTTTACCATTTTAGCTGAAATAACTGATACTCGCTCTTGTGCTAAAGGAGAGTGAGAAATAAAATTGGGAGGAAAATTGAATAACTTTTGTAAAATCGCTGTGTTTGGGCCAAGACAGTGCTAACGGAACTTCACATAAAATACAACTCCACCCCTGCTTCTCTGATTGAGCAGCAGGGAAAAGATTGACTATGATGTGAGGCGCCTTATAATTGAGGCACCTCAAAGTCGGATTTTTTTCAGCTGGAAATGCACCTGAAATCACCAAGACTCCTGGGACACAGATGTGAGGCACCCGGCACTCCAGAGGAGCTTCCAAAATGCTTCAAATCACTGAAAATATTAACAAAAAGGGCGCCTCACACCAATAAAATGTGTTTAGTGTGAACATATGGAAGCAAATAAATGACATAAGTATTTGAATTTGAACAGCCATTGAATTCTTAACATTGAAATATAAACAATACTGAATTCATTACTCTGAAAACTGTCATGAAATGCGCCCCGCTGGATGCCAAAAGCAATCCGGCGGGCACTAGGACCATGGGCCTAGAGAAGAGACTCAACAGCCAAGGCTGGTGAAAGAACTGAATTTAATACCAGATAAAAAAAAAAAAAGCTGAAAAAAGACCAGGGAGCAGCACAAATTCCCGCTGACACAAGAAAAAAATGCAGAGTTAACTTGGGGCTACACATGCCAGCCTTATACTCTTCAATCACCTCCACCTAAACAGGCTGCACCTGTGGCCCGTCAAGGTGGAGGTGAAAGAATGAGAAAGGGGAGGGGCTGTAAGGCCCAAACCCTTACAGTTTACCCCCCCCAGGTACGACTCCTGGCATGCCAGGAAACATGGACCGGACCGCAGCTCTCCGTTGGCCCCCTGGACCGGACCGCAGCTCTCCGCCGGCCCCATGGACTGGACCGCAGCTCTCTGCCGGCCCGCTGGACTGGACCCAGCTGGACTGGACCGCTGCTCTCCGCCCCCCCCCTGGACATCTCCGACCATGGACCGCTGCTCTCCCGGCCCCCTGGACTGGATCGCTCCCCTGGTCCCATGGACTGGACGCTGTGCCCCATGGACTGGACTGGACTCCTCCGCCCCCCATGGACTGGATCGCTGCTCCCTACCGGCCCCATGGACTGGATCGCTGCTCCCTACCGGCCCCATGGACTGGATCGCTGCTCCCTACCGGCCCCATCGACTGGACTGGACTCCTCCGCCAGCCCCATGGACTGGACCGCTGCTTCCTACTGGCCCCATGGACTGAGCTGGACTCCTCTGCCGGCCCCATGGACTGGACCGCAGTTCTCTGCCAGTCCCATGGACTGGTTTCCCTCGGTCCCATGGACCGGACCGCAGCTCTCCGCTGGCCTCCTGGAACAGACCGCTGCTCTCCACCTGCCCCCAGGACCGGACCGCTACTCTCCGCCGGCCCCCTGGACTGGACATCTCCGCTGGTCCCATGGACTGTACCGATGCTCCCTACCGGCCCCATGGACTGGATCGCTGCTCCCTACCGGCCCCATGGACTGGGCTGGACTCCTCCGCCAGCCGCATGGACTGGACCGCTGCTTCCTACTGGCCCCGTGGACTGAGCTGGAGTCCTCTGCCGGCCCCATGGACTGGACCGCAGTTCTCTGCCAGTCCCATGGACTGGTTTCCACCGGTCCCATGGACCGGACCGCTGCACTCCGCCAGCCTCATGGACCAGACCGCTACTCTCCACTAGCTTCCCTGGCTGAGTCTCAAAATTGGCCTCTGCATTCTGTCATGGAATGCACCCTGCCCGATGCCAAAAGCAATCCGGCGGGCACTAGGACCATGGGCCTAGAGAAGAGAGACTCAATAACCAAGGCTGGTAAAAGAACTGAATTTGATACCAGATAAAACAGAGCCAAAAACCAAGACCAGGGAGCAGAGCAAATTCCCACTGACACAGGAAAAAATGCAGAGGCAACTTGGGGCTACACATGCCAGCTCTATTTACTCTGCAATCACCTCCACCTTAACGGGCTGCACCTGTGGCCCGTCAAGGTGGAGGTGAAAGAATGAGAAAGGGGAGGGGCTGTATGTAAAAAACCCTAACAGAAAACCATCTATCTGAATTTGTTTTGAACTGATCTCTTGGACATTAAAATATAAATTGTTCCTGGGAAGGGAAATTTAAAATGATTGCCTTGTTCGTTGCTCAAGCGCCTCCTATTGGACAGCCGGGGGCTCGTCAGTGAGATTCTGAGCTTGCTCATGTTCGGGTATCCTCCGCCCTCATTCTGAACTTGCGATAGTTTCGACCAAGGAGTGTAAAGATGCAGGGGCTGACAAGCGTGTGCTTCAGAGGAAAGCCGCTAACTGTCTCTCTCTCCTGAGCTGGCAATAGGGGGTTGTATACGAGCAAGCCTTGTACATAGTTCTCGGATTGGACATTCCAAATTCGGGTGGGATTGGAGATGCCAATTTTTTTTATTTAAAAAAAAATATATAATATAAAAATTGTTCTACATGTAATTTTAAGAGCTGAAGTTTAATGTTTCTTGTTGTCAAATTCACATCCGAAAATTCAAGCTTTAGTATTTCAAAAAAAAAAAAAAACTTTGGTGGGTCAAATTCAGACTGGAATATTCAAGTAGAAAAAAATCAGATACAACATTCCTCAAATTCGATCGGTGAAATTCAAATAGTAAAATTCAAGTTAAATATTTTCAGATAGCAACAACCGGGCTACTCTGGACAGGATAGGCAATCGACTCTGAATGGAGTTGAACCAACTTCTGGAATATCAGAGCACGGTCTGTCAGTGATGTGATATAACAAAGCGACTCCGAATTCAAATCAGCCCATTGCATGATAACGAACGCGCTGGTGTTCAGCACTCGTATGACCACGTCCGTGTCTGTGGTGTAGCTATCTGCAGCTTGCTTTGATTTGCAAGGTTACATCATTGACATTTGGCATTATTTATTCTTACTGAGTGACATATGATGGTGCATATTTTGACTAGGAAAGTTGCATCAACCTTAGCTATAACATGTAGACTGCTATGCACACTAGCTGCCTCTCACTCTCACAAGGAATGGTCCGTTCATCACCAATTTTTAGTTCAGGCACCATTGTTATATAAGCCCCCACTTTTTCTGACTGGATAGCCCCAAAAATAACTTCATAATTATTTATTTCAAATCGTGTTGACATTGCATTGAGTTTCTAAAACCTGCTTCCACCTCGGGCTCTAAACAATACGGCCGACCTATTCCACTCGCCCAAATTCCAGCTTGAAATTCACAATCTTCTGACAAATCTGATATGTCAGCATACTCCAGAAACAAAGCATTTTCCTCTCATCCTCATTACTGTTGTGTTGCACATGATTTGTATTGATTTTGGAAGTGAAAAATGCAAAGGTTTGTTTGTAGCTCCAGACAAATGTGGTAAGTACTGCATGCAAAACCCACTTCCCCTGACTCTGCTCAGAGCACTGTCCCTCTGGAGATGACATTACATGGAAAAGTAATCTTTTAGCAATCTTCATGGTGCATTGCCAAGGGAGGTTTTACTTTTCATTTTATACTTCTCATGCGTATAAGTATGAAAAACTAGAGTCAGATTCAAATTAACGTGGTAAAAGTACTGTAGAAAAGTTCAAAAGCAACATTCTGAAATTTTGGGTGTCATAGGACCTTTAAACACTGTACAGGGAAAACATGTGCTCTGCGTACTCAGCTCTTTGACACTTTCCCCTGTCCATGTTTTGTTGTCAGTCTACATCCGACGAAACAATATACGACGTATTTACCCACGAGCCTACCAATCATCTAGCATTGGTGTGACTTCTTTGCCCTGTAACTTTTCTGGGATAAGGACGAAAGCATAAAAATGGAAAGTCACACACTGAATGGCTGTAACATCTCTGCCACTCCTGCTAAGCTGTGACAGCCTCCATGCAAATGGGAAAAACAACCTTCCCCTGTAAATTAGGCCAGCCATCACACTTACCACGTCAACGTAATGCGTAGAAAAATCGATTTGTTCATTTCTGTCTTTATGGTTTCTGCTCTGCTTGAGGGATTAACACAGCAGAAGATAAGACAGGGATGTATAAAAATAAATCTATTCATAAAACTGACACTTGGCAAAGTTAATAAATATAAAACTGATGTACATGTGCAGTGCCCTATAATGCAAATACATCAACATTATACTGCACATTCTTACAAAAAATGTGTTCATCTCTGGCCTCCCATCTCTCGCGAGCTTTCAAAAGCCAGCATTTTAATAAAGAATATACTGGTCCATGAAGTGCTATTCCGTTTTTTCAAGTAATGTAGTTCAGTTATGAAAATTTATTTGAAAAAACACATATGCACACAAGCATACGAGCATGTGCGCGCACACACACACACAACTAAAGGTTCATAATGTACCACACATGAGGCTTTCAGCCCAATGATAAGTAAATAGTGAGAACACACAATCTCTCCTTCTCATCATCTCTCTGTTGCATATTATGAATTTACCTTTATGATAGCACTAAAACTTTTTTTTAATCATCATAACTGTTTTTTATCAGTTAGTGGTAATCACAATTATGAATGCTGAACTGAGGGGATAGACTTTTATCTGTGTGGGTCTTCAAGTGCAGCAGTGCACTCCTTTTTAACACAATTGTTGTGTTGCTGCCACCAAATTCAAAATGAGCTAATATTTTTCATGAAATAGTAAAATATCTCACTTTTAACATCTGATATGTTGTCTATGTTCTATTGTGAATAAAATGGGGGTTCAAGAGATATGCAGATCATTGCATTCTGTTTTTAATTACAATTTACACAGCGTCCCAACTTTTTTGGAATTGGGGTTACCTGTGTAACAATAGCAGCAAAACTTGGTAGCTATTGTAATTTCTTCTAAAATGCACTCAGTTATACAGAGTGAGTCAAAAAAAAACTATACACTTTTTAATGGGTCATTTTGTGATGGTGTAGCAATATACATGTACACAACATTTTTTGTACTTTTGCCTCAGATCTTTCCGCTGATATTGGTACCAGTTACACCTCATTAGGATTCAGGCATGACTGCACAGAGGACAATTAGGGAAATCAAGTGAAATCTGACTTGTGCCAACTGACCAGGGCTGGATATGAAATTAACCATGCATGTCATAATGGGTTGCATAGTCATTTGAACTTAAAAACAGGCATATGAATCTTGCCTGTGCATTGGTCGTAATGACCTGGCACTGCCAAGCATGGTGCGCTCACAGTTTACCCCCAGGCAAAGGGCCTTCTTGGTCACTGAATATCATAGGACACGGAACGTTACAAATGTGCTGCGGAGTTTTCAGCGTCAGTTTCCTAACGTCAGATGCCCTACCCGTATGACTGTGTATGCCAATGTTCGGAAGTACCAAAATACTGGTGCAAGTCTCAACTTAAATAAGGGTCACTCAGGTTGGAGAAGGACTTGCAGGTCACCGCAGAACATTCAGGCTGTCCAACAAGCACTGCAGCAGCAACAACAGAATGGGCAGACGATCAGCTCTCGTCGTAATGGACCAAATTTGCCACATAGCACATGTAATCGGATTTCTTGGCTTGACTTGCGGATGCATCCGTACCAGATGATACACAGGCACAAGCTTTTTCCCGAAGACCCCGCCCGTCGAGTAGCTTTCTGCAACTGGCTCCTAGCAAGACCTGCTCGCTTTCTTGAAGAATTAGTCATTGGTGATAAAGCTGCATTTGGCTTAAACGCTTCGCTCAACACCCACAATGTCCGGCACAGGACGGTGCTCCCGGACACAGAAGAAGGGTCGTCACGGATCACCTCACAGTTATTTGGAAACAGAGTGATTGCCTTGAATCATGGTCAGAAGATCCCAAGATCTGATCTCCATGGATTTTTTTCATTTGGGGTTACTTGAAATCACGCATCTTCACAACACCTTCAGCAAATCTGGATGATCTTCAACAGAGGATTATTGGTGAGGTGGACATTCTCAGGCAAGACAGGCAGATGATTCGCCGTGGTGTGGCAGGAATGATGCGCAGAGCCCAGCTTTGTATTCAAAGAAATGGTGGCTATGTGGAGGACTAAAATCACTGACCACAGGGAGTGACATGAACGTGCCATAAATGTTTTATGTTGACTTGAAACTTCACAGAGGGAATTCTGTTTTGTTTGCTTTGTATCAGAGCCCGATCAGTTGGCACAAGTGAAATTTCACTTAACTCCTTAAATTGTTCCACAGCAGTCATGGGTTTAATCTAACAAGGTGCAAACTAGTATCAAAATAAGTAGAAAGAGCTACTGAAAATATGCATGTAAAAAGATGTTGTATACATTGCTACAGAATATAATAATTGGACATTTAAAAAGTGGATAGTTTTTTTGACTCACTCTGTATAGCAGATACTGTCATGGTTTGTGAGGTGTGCGTGTTGTTTGGACTTTTCTTTGCGGCTCTCATCCCGGGACGATATAAAATTCCTGGACCATTGAATTCTTTACCCAGCTGGTTGATTGAGCTGGGGCGGCGCTTTCCCAGAATCTATATGAGTAGGAAGTCCGGCACGCCTCCTTTGCTAGAGTGTCTGTGTTTAGCCGCACTATAGACGAAGATATCTGTAGTCAGGTTTTGTATGACTTTCTATCTTCTAATTGTTGGAGTTTCTTCTCCTTTTTTTCTATCTATCTCGCGTTGCTTCCGTGGTTCGAATATTATATGTCCTTTGGAAGCACGAGTAATTAATTATGCTTAGTCTTTATCATTCTCTGTGTTTGTACTGTGTTTGTGCTAAACTCTCTGTCGTTGCGCTTTTGGCCCCATATAATACCGGCCATTACAGAACACTCTAGCCAACATGGAAACGGCTCTTAGAAAGTTTGGCTAACTTGCTCTCTGGTTATGGCAAGGGTCTTGCTTGCCTGAACAATCAACAGGTAGAGTTGGCAAAGTCCGAAAATTTCAGGAGACAAGATCCTTATCCACTCCTTCACAAAAATGTTGCACAAGCACAGGGTTTAATCTTCCCCGAAGCCAAAGCTTCAATTACCCCCAAGATATGGAAGAAGGCAGGAACATGTAAAGATTTCATTGCCCAATGTGAGATATTTTTTATAAATATGCCTTCACGGTTCATGAATGAAGAGTCTTGGGTTTCATTTATTTTATCCCTGTTAACCGACAGCAATTGGGTCGGCCCATTATTCGATCTAATTCACGGTAGTGAATACTGTGGAGGCTTCATTAGAAAATGGTGTTGGTGTTTGATCAGGATGTTTGTGGCCAGGATGACTTTAATGCATCTAAGGCAGGGCTCTGAGAGTGTCAGAATCACATTTCGTCATGGCGTCAGAGACAGGCTGGCCAGAAGCACCTCTTATGACATTGTTCGTTCATGCTTTGGTTTAAGGACGCTCTGGCTACATTGGAGCCTTGTTTGTCTCTAGATTTGTTGGTTCGTCTCGGTGCGAATTGGTAATCGATCCGAATGTAACAGGGAGAAATGTACTGCATTGACTCTTGCTGGCAACGGGGCTAATGCTTACTAGCAGCATGCATACAGCATGCTCCCATTCCATTCCATCTTCTTCCGCTTTTCCGGGGCGGATTGAGGGCAGCAGTCTAAGCAAGGCGCCCAGACTTCCCTCTCCCCAGACACTTCCTCCAGTTCTTCCGGGGGTATCCGAGGCGTTCCCAGGCCAGCCGAGCGACATAGTCCCTCCAGCGTGTCCTGGGTCTTCCCCGGGCCTCCTCCCGTGGGGCATGCCCGAACACCCTCCCAGGAAGTGTCCAGGGGCATCCGATATAGATGCCCAAGCCACCCCAGCTGGCTCCTCTCGGCGTGGAGGAGGAGCGGCTCTAGATCCTCCCGGGTGACAGAGCTTCTCACCCCTATCTCTAAGGGAGGCGCCCGCCACCCCTGCGGAGGAAACCCATTTCAGCCGCTTGTATCCAAGATCTCGTTCTTTGGTCATGACCCAAAGTTCCTGACCATAGGTGAGGGTTCTTTGATTGTTGAGAGCTTTCTTCGGCTCAGCTCCTTCTTCACCACAACAGATCGGTACAATGACCGCATTACTGCTGCCGCTGCACCGATCCGCCTGTCAATCTCACGCTCCATCCTTCCCTCACTCGTGAACAAGACCCCAAGATATTAAACTCCTCCACTTGAGGCAGGAGCTCTCCTCCAACCCGGAGGGGGCTAGCCACCTTTTTCGGAAGAACCATGGCCTCGGACTTGGAGGTGCTGATTCTCATCCCAGGTCTTTAAACCGCCCAGTACATGCTGAAGGTCCTGGTTTGGGCGACATCATCCGCCAAAAAGCAAAGATGAGATCCTCTGGTCCCCAAACCGACTCCCTCCGGCCCCCTGGCTGCGCCTAGAAATTCTGTCCATAAAATAATGAACAGAACCGGTGACAAAGGGCAGCCCTGCAGTCCAACATGCACCGGAAACAGGTCTGACTTACTGCCGGCAGAACCAAGCTCCTGCTCCGGTCATACAGAGATCGCACAGCCCTTAGTAGAGGGCCCCGGACTCCATACTCCCGAAGCACCTCCCACAGAACGCCACGAGGGACACGGTCAAATGCCTTCTCCAAGTCCACAAAACACATGTGAACTGGTTGGGCAAACTCCCATGAACCCTCAAGCACCCTCTGAGGGTATAGAGCTGGTCCAGTGTTCCAACCAGGACAAAAACCGCATTGTTCCTCCTGAATCTGGGTTCGACTATCGGCCGAATTCTCCTCTCCAGCACCCTGGAATAGACTTTTCCCGGGAGGCTGAGGAGTGTGATCCCCCTGTGTTGGAGCCACCCTCCGGTCCCCCTTCTTAAAAGAGGGACCACCATCTGCCAATCCAGGGCACTGTCCCCGACTGCCAGTTGTTGCAGGGCGTGTCAAAAGACAGCCCCACAACATCCAGAGACTTGAGGTACTCAGGGCGGATCTCATCCACCCCCGGTGCCTTGCCACCGAGGAGTTTCGAACTACCTCAGTGACTTCGCCCCGAATGGATGAATCAGCCTCTGGGTCCCCAGCCTCTGCTTCCTCTATGGGAGGCGTGTCAGTGGGATTGAGGAGATCCTCGGCATTCCTTCCAATCACAATATCCCCAGTCGAAGTCAACAGCTCCCCACCTCCACTGTAAACAGTGTTGGCAGGGCACTGCTTTCCCCTTCTGAGGCGCCGGACGGTTTGCCAGAATCTCTTCGGGCCGACCGATTCCTCCTCCATGGCCTCCCGAACTTTTCCCATACCCAAGTTTTTGCTTCCGCCACCGCCCGGGCTGCAGCACGCTTAGCCTGCCGGTTGTCAGCTGCCTCAGGAGTCCCATGAGCCAACCAAGCCCGATAGGACTCCTTCTTCAGCTTGATGGCATCCCTTACTTCCGATGTCCACCACCGGTTCATTGCCGCCGACAGGCGCCCGAAACCCACGGCCAGCTCCGGACGGTCAAGATCAACAATGGAGGTGGAGAACATGGTCCATTCAGACTCAATGTTTCCAGCCTCCCTTGGGATCTGGTCAAAGCTCTCCCGGAGGTGAGAGTTGAAAACCCCTCTGACAGAGGGTTCCGCCAGACGTTCCCAACAGACCCTCACAACACGTTTGGGCCTGCCAAGTCTGTCCAGCTTCCCTCCGCCAGCGGATCCAACTCACCACCAGGTGGTGATCAGTGGACAGCTCAGCCCCTCTCTTCACCCGAGTGTCCCAAAACATACGAAAGATGGTGTCATTGACCTCCGTTTGCCGTCTGATGGATGTTTGGTGTTCGTTATGGACAAACTGTGACTAGCACAGAAGTCCAATAACAGAACACCACTTGGGTTCAGATCGGGAGGCCGTTCCTCCCAATCACGCCCCTCTAGGTAACACTGTCGAGTGTCCCCAGCAGAACGATGGGGTCCCCAGTTGGAGCACTTTCCAGTACCCCTCCCAGGGACTCCAAGAAGGCCGGGTACTCTGCACTGCCATTCGGCCCATAAGCCAAACGACAGTGAGGCACCTGTCCCCGACCGAAGCGAGGGCAGCGACCCTCTCGCTGGGGAAAACTCCAACAAGCACCTGGGGGCTATGAAACCCACCAGCCCGCCGCCTCTCACGGGCAACTCCAGAATAGAAGAGAGTCCAGCCTCTCTTGAGGTTGGGTTCCAGAGGACTGTGCTCTGCCCGACTATCTCTAGCCGGCACCGCCTCCCGCACAAGTTTGTGACATTCCATGTCCCGAGAACCAGATTCAGTGTCCAGGGGTTGGTTCTGTCACCCATACCACAATGCATCGGCCCTTCTGAACCCTCCCCAGGGTGATGGGCCCACGAGAAGGCGGGCCCATCGCTCGTTAGGGCTGTGCCCGGCCGGGTCCTGTGGGTAGAGACCCGACCACCAGGCGCTCGCCTGCCAGCCCCAACCCCAGGCCTGGCTCCAGGGTGGGGCCCCGTGACGCCAATCCGGGCGAGAAATGTAATTGTATTCATTGGGGCTTTAGAACCGCTCTTAGTCTGACCCGTCACCTAGGACCTGTTTGCCCTGGGAGACCCTACCAGGGGCGAGAAGCCCCAGACAACATAGCTCCTAGGATCATCCAGGTACTCAAACCCTCCACCAGCGATTCAAGGAGGGGTGCTCCCATTCCGCCCACTGAAAATTCCACTCCTGGTGATCCTATGCAGGTTGATGGCTCATATGAGAACCGGGCTCGTAAGCCCATTCGTAGACATATAATCTGCTATAATTGTAACAAACCGGGACATATCCGTCCACGCTGCCCTGAGCTTCAGGGAAACGGGAAGTCCCTCTAACTGTGTGAAGGGCGCTAGAGGGACAGACCCAATTTCCCTTCCAAACTTTAATCCCTGTATAAATGACTGTGTGGAGACAGAAAATATTTATCGAAGTTTTTGTGGACTCTGGCGCCGTGGATTGTTTTATGGATGCAGAGTGAGCTAGGAAACATTCCATTCCTATCTGCCCTCTTTTACATTCACGCTCTGTTAGATCTTTGGACGGTCGCCCGCTGGGAACTGGATTTATAACCGAAGTTTCTGAATCATTGACCATGTTCATCTCTTTTGGTGGCCATTCTGAGGAGGTCCGGTGTTTTATTATCAGTTCTCCTGTTTCCCTGTCGTTTAAGGACACTCTAGTCTACGGGAAATACGGCCTCATTTCATTTGGGGAAGTCAGGATAACCCGATTGTCCAGTGTGGCACTGATTGTAGGTCCCACTGTAGGGAGAGTTTGGCGTGTCACCCCGGGCATCGACCTATGAGGGAGGCTGACGCCTGGAGTGATTCTGAGGAGTTTGCCTCACACAACCCTCCTAATCTACAGAAAGGGGCGGAGGAGGGGTTGGAGTGGGATACTCAATTTGACTGGCGGCAGCCAGAGGAGGATTGCTATTCGGAGGATTTCTCTGATTCGGAGTCTGACTTAGAGGGGGCAGGTTCCGAACTGGGTGAGAATTTGGGGGCTGCTCTGAACTTTTGTCTGCCTCCTAATGTTCCTGATGATTATGCTGATCTCATGGAGGTTTTTAGCAAGGGGCTTTGACTTTACCTCCTCATAGCACGTTCGAATCAATCTCCACCCAGGTACCACTCCCCCAGGGCTTCATTATACTTGTGTCAGGGCTCTGAGCAGAAGGCTATGTGAGAATATATTCAGGAGGCTCTGGCTAAAAGATTTTTTGGCCCTCCACGTCTCCTGCCAGCCAAAAAAAAGATGGCGGCCTGAGACCCTGTATTGATTACAGGGGCTTGAATAATATCACTATTAAAAAGCGATACCCATTTCTGTTGATGAACTCTGCATTTGAACGGCTGCAGGAGGCATCGTTTCTTACTAAGCTAGACCTCCGGAAGGCTGATAACTTGGTTTGGATCCGTGAGGGGGACGAGTGGAAAACGGCATTTAATCGCATGACGGGCACTACGAATATTTGGTCATGCCAATTGGATTGGTTAATGCCCCCTCTGTGTTCCAGGCACTCGTTAATGACGTCTTCCGAGAGATGTTGGAGAGATTCTGGTCTACCTTGACGATATTCTGATTTTCTCTTCAACTCTCTCGGCGTAAACAACACATCAGACAAGTTTGAGGCCCTCCTCAAAGCCAAGCTTTTCGTCAAGGCTGAAATGCGTTTTTTCATGCCAAGACAGTTTCGGGCTTCCTTCGGAAGGGTCGGTCTGTATGGATCCTGACAAAGTGGGAGATTGGCAAAAGCGTTCTCCGGAGGTGCAACGGTTTTTGGGGTTTGCTAATTTTATAGGAGGTTTATCCATAATTTTAGCGCGGTAGCTTCTCCCATTATCGCGCTCACTAAGAAGAATACCTCCTCATCGTTTGCTTGGTCTCCAGCAGCTGAGGCTGCTTTTTAGGAGTTACAGAAACAATTTAGCTCAGAACCCATTCTCGTTTTGCCTGATCCCTCCCTCCCTTTTGTTGTGGAGGTGGATGCGTCGGAGGTCAGGGTAGGTGCCATTTTGTCCCAGCGCCCCCTTCGGGACAATAAGTTGCACCCATGCACCTACTTCTCCCGGTCGTTGTCGGCAGCCGAACGGAATTACAGCATTGGTGACCGGGAGTTGTTCGCCGTCAAGTTGGCATTAGAAGAGTGGCGCCATTGGTTGGAGGGGGCTGAACAGCCGTTTGTGGTTTGGACGGATCATAAAAATCTCCAATACATCCAACAGACTAAACGACGTATTTCTCGGCAGGCGCGGTGGTCATTGTTTTTCAACCGCTTTAACTTTACGTTAACCTATCGCCCGGGGTCTATAAACATCAAGCCCGACGCTTTGTCGTGGATTCACGACCGCTCCTGTCGTGACCCCATTCCTGAGCCGGTTATCCCGGCAGCCCAGATTGTGGCTCCCATTCAGTGGGACGTTGAGTCTGTTGTGCGGGAGGCATTGAAAAATGATCCCGGTCCTGGTGGGGAGCCGCCTGGCTGTTTATTTGTTCCTTTGGCAGTGCGGTCCCAAGTAGTTCTCCAGCGGGGGCACTCTTGCCATCTGGCTGGTCACCCGGGAGTTCATCGGACCAAGCAGTTCTTGGCCCGACGTTTTTGGTGGCCCAGCATGATGGAGGACATCTGGGAGTTTGTAGCGGCATGCTGCATTTGCGCTAGGAACAAGACTTCCCACCGCCCCCCCTCTGGTCTGCTGCGGCCGTTGCCCGTTCCTAAGCGCCCATGGAGCCACATCGCTCTTGATTTTGTTACGGGGCTGCCTGTTTCGGAAGGCCACACGGTCAACCTGGTCGTGGTTGACCTTTTTTCTAAGGCCACCCACTTTATCGTGCTGCCAAAGCTGCCTTCGGTGTGGGAGACGGCCATTCTTGTTGTGGATCATGTTTTCCGGCTGCATGGCATCCCTCAAGATGTGGTTTCTGGCCGGGGCCCTCAATTTACGGCCAAATTCTGGCATGCATTTTGCAACCAGTTGGGGGTCACCATGAGACTTTCCTCTGGTTTCCACCCAGAGACTAACGGGCAGACAGAGCAAACCAACCAGAATACTCTTCGATGTTTGGCGGCTGACAACCCATCTTTGTGGAGTCGATTTTTAGCATTTCACAATTCACTGGGTAACTCCTCCACAGGCCTTTCCCCGTTTGAGGCTTAGTTGGGTTATCAGCCTCCGCTGTTTCCTGAGACTGACAAGGATTCAGAGGTTCCTTCGGTTAATCACTTTGTTCGGCGTTGTCGGTCAGTTTGGGCCAGTGTCCGTTCCTCCTTGTTGCGCTCTGGACGGAAACAAAAGACCGCCGCAGATAGAAGGCGCCGTTCAGCTCCATCTTATTGGGTTAGCCAAAGGGTCTGGCTTTCCACACGTGACCTACCCTTGAGAGTGGAGTCACGGAAATTGGCTCCCCGCTTTATTGGTCCTTTTAAGATTGTGCGAAGGATCAATCCTGTCACAGTCCGGTTGAAGCTCCCTAGATCCTCATGGATCCACCCCTCTTTTCATGTCTCCAGGCTCAAACCGGTTAGCACTTGCGTCCTGGCTCCGGTCCACAAACCCCCGCCGTCGCCGCGGATGATTGAGGGGGGGCCGGTTTACACTGTACGTCGTATTTTAGCCGAGAGGCGTGTGGGTCATGGAGCTCAGTTTTTTTTCAGTAGATTGGGAAGGTTATGGTCCTGAGGAGCGGTGCTGGGTCCCTTCTCGGGATATCCTGGATCCTACCCTTATTTCTGAATTCCGTGCGCCGGGTTCTCTGGGAACTTCTGGGGCTGTTCCTTAGAGGGGGGGGGGGTCCTGCCATGGTTTGTGAGGTATGCGTGTTGTTTGGACTTTTCTTTGCGGCTCTCGTCCCGGGACAATATCAAATTCCTGGGCCATAGAATTCTTTACCCAGCTGGTTGATTGAGCTGGGGCGGCGCTTTCCCAGAATCTATGTAAGTAGGAAGTCCGGCACGCCTCCTTCGTGAGAGTGTCTGTGTTTAGCTTCGCACGATAGCCTATATAGACTATAGTAGTCAGGTTTTGTTTGACTTTCTATCTTCTAATTGTTGGAGTTTCTTCTCCCTTTTTCTATCTAGCTTTGCTTCCGTGGTTCGGACTATTATACATCCTTTGGAAGCGCGAGTACTTGCGTTTGGTCTATATTATTCTCTGTGTTTGTACTGTGTCCGTGCTACTCTCTTTCTCTCTGTCGTTGCGCTTGGCCTCCGTATACTACCGGCCATTACAGATGCTGAATACAGGATTACTTTCTCACTTTACAGCCAAGTGCGTGACTGAGATAACATTGTTTGATAATTATTTATCTGTCATTGCATAGTTATGAGAGAGATTACATGAGATAAACACCTTTCAAGCCCCACAGAAAGCGACCCCCGCCCCCCTTCATCGCAGTCAAGGTTTACCACAAGTTCACCTGAGAGGTAGATGGTTTATGGTTTTTTAAATATATGGCAGATACAGTCATTCTGAGATACAAACCGCAATTCCAATGAAGTTGGGACGTTGTGTAAAACATGAATAAAAACAGTTTACAATGATTTGCTAATCTCATAAACCCACATTTTATTCATTTATTTTATTTAAAGTGAGACATTTTACCATTTCATGAAAAATATTAGCTCTGAGCATGCATTAACGGTGCCAGTGGGGCTTGCTACAGCCTTAGTCACTGGGGAGGTCCATATGGTACTGGTGTAGTGTTAAGCAAATCCATGTGGAACCGGTGGCACTGAACATGCATTAATGGTGCCAGTGGGGCTTGCTACAGCCTTAGTCGCCGGGGAGGTCCATATGGCACTGGTGTAGTGTTAAGCAAATCCATGTGGAACCGGTGGCACTGAGCATGCATTAACGGTGCCAGTGGGGCTTGCTACAGCCTTAGTCACCGGGGAGGTCCATATGGTACTAGTGTTTAGAAAATCAAAGGTGATCTTGCAGCCTGGTGTAAGTGTAGGGCCTCTGTGCTGCAGGAAGTGGATGGAGGGGTGTTGACTGTTTCCTGACCAGTCAGCTCCTAAATTCTTACTTAGCACATGACACAGGACTGTATTTTTATTAATATCCTACCTACCTACCTACCTATCCTCTTTGTGCCATGTGGCCTCAACACAATCCCGCCAACCAGCTCTGTCAGCCGCTGCGATTTGTACCTCACTCCAGCTCTTCCATCCAGCTTTTCCCCTTTCTTTCTCTACGGTCCTCCTCCATGTTGCCTTTAGTCTGCCCCTTTTTTGTCGCCCTTCTGGAGTCCAGGTTAATGCAATCCTGCAGTCATTATTTGGTTCTTTCCTCATGATGTGGCCGATGAATTTCCATCTTCTCCTTTGCACATCCTTGCTGAGGTTTTCTATCTCAGCCATCTGCAGAACATCTTTGTTTGAAATTCTTTCCTGTCAGCGTATCTTAAATATCCTTCTAAGACATCTGCTTTGGAAGACATCAATTTTGTTTTCATCAATTTTGTTCATCTTCCACGTCTCGCAGCCATACATCAAGACTGACTTTACTACTGTCTTATATAGCCTGACTTTGGTTCGTCGACTGATGTAATTGCTGCTCCAGATCTTTTTCAATCTCAAGAATACCTCTCGCTTTCACTACTCTGCTGTGGATGTCCTCTGTGCCTCCGCCCTCTTTGGAAACTGTAGCTCCCAAGTACACAAATCTAACAACATCCTCTATTTCTCGCCCATTTACTTCCACCGCATCGTTGTTCTGCGAATTTATTTGCAGCAGTTTACATTTGTCCACATTAACTTTCAGTCCCACCCTTTCTGCTTCCTGGGCCAACTTATCTGTCTTGGTCTGAATGTGGTGCTTGGTCAATGACAAAAGGGCTATATCATCCGCTAAGTCGAGATCCTCGAGCTTTGTTGTGAACTTCCACCTTATTCCGGTGTTCCCCTCGTGCAATGCATTCCTCATTACCCAGTCAATGACTAGTAGGAATAGTAAACCTGACATGTTACAGCCCTGTTTCACTCCAGTTTTGATCTTAAACCACTCCGTTGTGTCCTGATCATCTACTACAGTACATTCAACGTCATCATAGAGTGCTTTCACCATGTTGGTTATCTTAAATGGTATGCCGTAGCTTCTCAAAATCAACCATAGACTATCCCTGTGGACTGAATCAAATGCTTTCTCGAAGTCTATGAAGTTAACGTACAATGATGACTGCCACTCTATTGACTGCTCAATGATATTTCTCAATATGAAAATTTGCTCAGTAGTTCCTCTGTCTTGTCGAAAACCTGCTTGTTCCTTTCTGAGCTTCAGCTCTACTCCAGTTTGCATCCTATCAATCACAATTCTCCCCATAACCTTACTGACAACTGACAGCAGCGTAATTCCACGCCAGTTTTTACAGTCCTTCAGATTTCCTTTTTTCAGCAGTTTGACAATCAGTCCTTTTCTCCATTTCCTTGGTGTCTTCCCATCTCTCCACACTACGTCTATGATCTCCTTGACTTTAGTGGTAGCATAGTCAATGTCAGCTTTAAGCAGCTTTGCTTGTATGTTATCGATTCCTGGCGTTTTTCCATTCTTCAGATGTCCTATTGCCTTCATTATTTCAGCTCTGCTGGGTTCAGATGTATCAATTTCTTTTATTTCATCTGGCAGTTCTATGTCCATTTCACTTACTGGATTGCTAGGGTTCTCTCTATTTAGTACTTCGGAAAAGTGCTCCAACCATCATTTGGTTTTTCCTTCTTTATCGCTAAGGATCTTGCCATTTTTGTCCATTACTGCAGCACTCTGTCTTAGCCTTTCGTTGTTTAATACTTTGGTCAGGGTATACAGTGTTTTCATGTGTTGTGGCTTAGCCGCATTTTCAGCTTCTTCTGCAATCTCTTCGGTCCATCTTCTTTTATCCACCCTAACCTGTCTTTTAACTTCCCTATCCTTCTGTTGGTATTCATCTTGCCATCTCTGTTTTAGCCTCTCTGATTTTTTTGCACCGATTAACTTCTGTTTGATGGCTTTCCTTTTGTCTACAAGAGTCCAAGCTTCCTGACTTAACCATGGCTTGTTTTTCTTTTTCTTGTACCCTAGTACCTCTTCTGCCGTTTTAACATAAGCTTTCTCCATTATCCCACTTTTCCTTTCCACTTCTTCTTCTACCTCGTCAGTCGTTGGGTCTTCTTCTGCTAGTGCCTGGAATCTATTCTTTAGCTGTATGTTGAACCTTCTGTGTATATCACTGTTTTGGAGTTTGTGTGTGTCGAACTTCTTTCTGGTGCTCTTTGTGACCAGTGCTCTTTTGAGCTTTAATCTGATGGTTGATCGTACAAGGTTATGGTCGCTGGCCACATCTGCTGACCTCATGGCCCTGGTGTCTATCACTGATGTTCTAAATTTTCTATTAACCAGGGTATGATCAATTTGATTTTTTGTTCTTCCATCGGGTGACACCCAAGTTTGCTTGTGAATTTCCTTGTGAGGAAATATTGTTCCAGTGATTACCATTTCATTAAAATCGCAGAATACTTTCAGTCTTTCTCCATTATCATTAACTGTGCCCAGTCCGTGTCGTCCCATTACTCTTTCAAGGCCGTTAACAAGGTTTCCCACCTTCGCATTCATATATTTTTATCAATATGCAGTAGTTTTATCCAGTGCCTCACCCCACTTTTTTCTATGTCTCTTTGCGAGGATCTTTTCCCTCCACAACCCTGAGTCCTGGACCCTCCGAGCCCTGTCCCTCACCATGAGCGCTGGCTGCTGCTGTCCTGCTGTCCTGATCCAGTCCTGATCCAGTTCTGCACCATCCTTGGCATGCCACTTCTTGGAGCTACCGATGCAACTGTTTAGATGGACTTTAATGGAATTCTATTGCCATTTTATCCTATTTTGCTTTATCTTGTTATAAATTAGCTAGCCCGCGGAGGATGGGCTTCCCCACTATAGCCGCGTTCCTCCTGAGGTTTCTTCTCACTGGGGAGTTTTTTCTCACCACTGTTTGAAGATTTTTCTCCTTACAGGGATTTTTGCCTCATTTGCTCTAGTGGGGAATAGACTGGGCACTGCCCTTTCATTTATTTAATCTCTCACTGTAAAGCGTCTTTGTGACAGTCTCTGTGAAAAGCGCTATACAAATAAATTGAATTGAAAAAATTGAATAATATGGGCATGGTGAACAGGAACACCATCCACAAAACCCAAGACCTCTGCTGCATCAAAATAATCAAGGACCTCTGGAACACGGAGAAGTGAGATAATCACTTGTCTCCAAAATGAAGCCAGTGTTGTGGCCCTTGGTAAGTTTCTTTTTTTTAATCGCACAATATACAGTCTTGTGCAAATTAATTGTAAAAAGGTGCTTGTCAATAGAATGAGCTGAATGGAGCGCAAATAGCCGTGACAAGGGATGGAAGTTTTACATTACCTGCAAAGGCCGATTGAATTGAGAAGCCAAGTGCAGCGGCAAGCGGGAAACGGAGCAGCACGGACTTAATACAAACACAGAGAATGATGCAGACCACACGACAGGAACAGTTCTCGCGCTTCCAAAAGGACGTCCAACCATCCGACAACATGGAAGCAAAGCGAGAGAGAGAAAGAATACTTCATCTTGGGAACTGAGATAAATAAAGCTCCTCAAATAGGGCGATACAAAGAATAAAGAGGAAAAGGGAATAACCCTAGAGAAAAAGAAACTCCACAAATAACGAGAAGATATAAAGTCAAATAAATCCTGACTACAGATATCTTCGGCTATAGTGCATAACTACAAACAGACACTCTAGCAAAGGAGACGTGGCAGACTTCCGCCTTATATAGAGTCCGGGGAAGCGCCTCCCCAGTTCAATCAGCCAGCTGGGTAAAGAATCTGATTGAAAAGGAATCCGTGGGGGACATATCTCGTACTGAGTGCTGAAAGTAGATGGTATTAAAGTAATTAAAAGCCTGAAAACATTTGTTGTTTGGTTTTTCCCACGCCTGCTTTATCCAAATAATTTACACAAGACTGTATAGTCCAAAGTTATGGTGGAGGATTCTAAGGCCTTTGGCCGCGGATTGAACATTTGCCTTTTTTGCCATTCATCTGTTTTGGAGGCAACTTGGTGCAAGTAGACGTTTGGCGGCAAGAATGGCAAGAACTAGACCTCGAACTCTTTGCTGTGCTGTGCCATTTATGCCAACGTGAAGCAAAGTGGAATCCTACAGAGAATCGGGACCTGAGCAGCCAAGAGCTAAGTGACACTAGTTCTCTTGCTTGGTGTGCTGCTTGCTAACATTCTAAGGCCTTTGGCCATGGACTGAGCATTCGCTTCCTTTGCTTCAAACCTTTTTTGCTCGCCGGATTGGGTGCAAGCGGATGTTTGGTGGCAAGAATTGCAAGAATCAGACCTCGAACCGTTTGCTGTGCTGTGCTGTCTATGACAACGCGAAACAAAGTGGAATCCTACCAAGAATCGAGACCTGAGCTGCCGAGAGCTAAGTGACGCCAGTTTCTTTCGCTTGGTGTGCTGCTTGCTAACATTCTAAGGCCTTTGGCCGTGGACTGAACATTCGCCTCTTGTGCTTTAAAATCAGTTTCGCAGTGATGGTGCTGTTTCTATATGCGTGGACAAGCGGGAATGCTTGAACTATTTATTTTTAATGTATTTTAAATGCTGTGTGTCAATGCTTGCTACGTAACGCGGAAATATCACTTGTTTTAGCCTTTTGTTGCTCACCGGATTGGGGAGGGGAAATCCATTGTATTGCATTGACTGCTTCTCTATGGGTCATTGGAAATTAATGGTAGTACCGTGGCTGCTGGGCGGTATTGTGTTCTGACGGGGCCTGTGAGAACGAACGCTAATGCCATGCGAATTTGTATGGGAATGTGGATCCAGCCTGTGTTCGTTCGTTAAGTGTGTTTCTGTTTCATTTCCTTTTTGGGGTATTGAATGCTGCACGTTCACCATTGTCTTTGAAGATGCACTTTGGTTTTTTTTATCTTATTCAATTTGTGCTTGTAGAAATCGTGTGGTGTTACTTTTTAAAAAATAATTTTGGTCGTGTGCTTAACCTGTGGGCATTCATTTTCTTTTACCCCTGGATTGTCGTTATTTGCATGGGCGCGAGAAGGTGGGTGCTGAGGGTGCTGCAGCACCCCCTGTTGGCAGGGAGGATGAGCACACAGACGATGTGTAAACATTGACGATTTTAAAATATGCAGCCTCCTTACAACAATTTGTAATATATTTTCTGTAAGAAGGTATTGAAACGTAGCCAAAATATTATTTTATTCGATATAAAAAATTTCTCCAAACTGACAACAATCGTCATCACGTCAGGTCAAAGTGCAAAAGGTCGAGTGCAGACAGCACGTATGGGGGGATTTTGGCGGTTGCCGGAGGAGCGAAACAATGTCGCAGAAGAGAATCACGGTGTGATTTGACAGATCGTTTAAATTAGGTTTGTTTGAAAATGGCGATGATTGCATTGTGTTAAAGAAACCGACCTCATTCTTTGCTTTATCTGCACAACCTCAGTGACAATTTGTTTGCTAAAGGGGGATTTAGCAACTGGGAAAAGGCAAAAGAAAGAACTTGGTCAGTATGAGTTGTCAGACTTGCACTCTGATTCATTACGTATGTTAGCGATGCTTTAAGTAACTCCTGTCAGTGCTATGTTTTGGGAGTTTGCAGTTAGGAATCAACATTCTGCAAGGACAGTGTTGTAACATTTATTCAGATTGGCTTAATTCCTGGGCCATGAAGGAATACCGCTCAGAGGGCACAGTCATCGCGACACGACCGCAGCAGCTTGTGTGACAGAATGCACTCGTGACAGAATGCACTCATTACCGAAAACTCGAGAATGGCTTTCACGTACCTGCTGTAAAAAGATGTAAAAAAAAAAGAATAAAAACGGCCGGTTTGGGAGAATTTTAAGAATGCTGATTATGATCCCAAAGGGAACGATTATTTTTGCCTTTTATGGGATTAGTCTGCTGCCTGGAGGTTGGCTAAACTGACAAGCTACATTCATTAAGGA
The DNA here is from genome assembly GCA_029692085.1 of Gymnothorax javanicus. NCBI lineage: Eukaryota > Metazoa > Chordata > Actinopteri > Anguilliformes > Muraenidae > Gymnothorax > Gymnothorax javanicus. The sequence continues at coordinate 54,138,381 of CM056202.1, forward strand.
TAGTTGATTGAATTAAAAATTACATCATTTAATGCAATGAATCACTTTATTCAAATGGAGGATTTTGTCCAAGGATTATTTGTTTTTTTATTTTTGGGGCTTTTGACCTCCTGTAGCTCATAAAACGGCGCATAATAGCTAGGCTTACAAAGTGAAGTCCTTCTGCGCCAATGTTTTATAGAGCGCGACAGGAAGATGTTTCTGTTTTAAATGTAAAAAATGCTGAAACGAGAGATGGAATTCAGAGAAAGGGAAATAATTCCATTTCCAAACTCAACTTTTTTATTTTTTATTTTTCAGAAGAATTTTAAAAGGGGGGTCACCATTATATTTTGGAGGGTTTTATTTGTGAGAAGGGGGGGTACATGTCATCCCTGTAATTATGTGCACGTTGTCAATGTAGCCTGTGAGTGGTTTCTTAATCATTTCCTCATTAATAATTTCTAAATCATTATACGATTATGTATTGGTCTTGTTAATTCAAATAATCAATTGTTTGATTGTGAGTCAGGCGATATCAAACTGGGAGGGGTTGTGAGCCATCATGTTTGAGACAGGCAAATCCCGGCAGCATTACCAGGAGTTGGGGTCGAAGAGGTTGAAATAAATAAGGCAATAAAGCATGATAGCTTTTTAAATGACGCATGCGTACAAAACAAAGGAACTTATTGGGATAAAACATAGAAAAAAATACAGGCCCCAGGACAACAAAACGATTATAAATTTTCATTTTTTGTAATCGGTTATGATTTATATGGCGAGTATTCTTTTATTCCCGTACTTGTTTGCACCCTTAGTTGCTATGACCGCTGTTGCAAAGGCCAACATTGTCATAACGCCCTCATGCAGCGCTATTAAAAAAAAAAAAAAATTACGTCACTCTTCTACTTTCGGTTGGCAGCCCCCCTAATTCAAACATCTTCCCGCGCGCCTGGTTATTTGTTGTATTAATTTGAATTTGTTTTAATGTATTGTATTTGGCATTACGTATGGTGCAGAGAAGGCGCTGGTAGCTGTTGACTGCTGTAAACTTTAGTTTTTCCATTGGTCCTCTGCTTGTAATTAACCCAGGGCAAGCCTTAGTTAGCCATAATCAGGTCTGAATATAATCTGATTGTATTATTGTGGGTGCTGCTGCCTTTTTGGAGTGTACTGCCCATTTTCTGGTGTTTTTACTCCCCCCTTGGAATGCTGTTAATAAATTGGGGCCTGGTTTTTACTCTTGTCACCCTGTGTGGTGGGTTTGTCTGTGGTGTTGGCTCTCCTCTAGTTGTCCAAACCTAGTTTTCCTGACAAACAGACATTTGGTGTGCGGGCATTTGGCCCCGCCTCTTTCCCTGCGTGCTACAAATGGAATGATAAGAATATGGATTAGAGATAAGTTCAAAATTGCCGATTGTGGAGCACAAATGAGGATCCCTGACAAGCTTGGGTGTAACATTGGCTCGAACATGTCAATTTTCACTATCCTGGATGAGGCTTTGAGGACCTACTTGAATAGAAAGCTTATTAAGCATGTAGAAATATTTTAATGAAATTTTCACACTCCATTTATAATTTCATTAAAAAAAAATATTTATATTCAAAAAATACCTTTAAAAATCATGGCTTTTTAAAAAGGATTTTACGAGCTGCCAAATAGCTCACTCGGTTAAAGCACCGCATTGCGGAGCAGAAGTGACTATCACGGCGCGGGTTCGAGGCCCGGTCATACCAACCGGCAGTGGTCTGCAGCTTTTTTCAGAAGTAGCGTACAATTGGCCATTGCGTTACAGGGATGCAAATTGGGAAGGGGCTGCCAAGAAAATGGTTGCTTTGTTCGTTGCTCAAGCGCCTCCTGTTGACCAGCCGGGCGCTCGTCAGGAAGATTCTAAGCTTGTTCATGTTCGGGTATCCTCCGCCCTCGTTCTGAACTTGTGAGGATTCAACCAATGAGTGTAAAGAAGCAGTATTGATGGTCACGTGCTTCGGAGGAAAGCCATGAACCATCCCTCTCTCCTGAATTGGCAATAAGGGGTCGCATATGAGCAAGGCTTGTACGTAGTTCTTCAATTGGGCATTCCAGATTTGGGTGGGATTGGAGATGCCAAATTAAAAAAAAAAAAAAATTTTACGGATATCAATGGGGGGGGTAATATGGGTAGACACCCGAAGAGGTTGACATGTATGAATATATTAATGACTGATTTGTTTGTGTTTTTTTGTTTTGTTCAGAGTGTGTGATCTTCATTGACAATAAAGAAAGGCATTAAGAAAGACAGACACAAAATCAGCCGATTTCCTCCAGTTCATCGTGCTCCACCTACATATTCTCCATTCCCCACTAGTGGGCCAGGCCATGCGGAACTAAGTCGACGTTGACAGTGCTCCAGACCTCCCGTAAGTTACGATCACGTTACGCATGCTGTTAAAATCTACGGATGGATCGTGAATACCACGTAACATACTGAGTGGCAGTTACCAGCGGTTTACGAGCTCGAAAAACCCTAAGAGTGCTTTGTGAATAAGGCCCCAGGTCTCTAAAGGGTCTAGCATAGATTCTCTTTTGTGATTATAAACTTATTGAATAATGACTGAAAATTGATATACATCGTTGAATGAATTTTTCATCACTGAATAATGGAAAAAGTCTTTGTTTTTTTTTTGGACAGGAGATGATCGAATGACAGTTTATGTACATTTTTGTAGAAGGTAATAGTTTGAAAGAAAATAAGTACACACCTAAACTTCATCTTCAGCAACCTAATGTTTGTTCTATTAAACTGTGAGTGACCATATGAGACTAACTGTACATTCTCCGCGTTCTGGTCTCCGGATGGAGCACAGGGGTTAAGAGATAATGTTCCACTCAAAAGTTGGGCAGGAAAACAATAAAAAACATTATAATTAAAGGATGCATTTATCATTATCGTTGTTCTTGTTGTTGTTGTTATCATTAAAATTATTATTATTAATGAAGTGGTTATGTTTTCAACATTACTTACCCAGAAATACCAAGCAAATGATAACCGTGGGCATGGCCAATCTCCAAACCCATGTACAGATTACCTGTCCAGCAGGGCCGTCGCAGGGGGGGGTGCGAGGCCCCGTGCCGACTTGATGCGCGAGGGCCTGCTCACGTGCACGCGCATTAATCATGTCAGGCTGCAAGCACATAGCTGTTCTAGTTATACCCGGTGAAATGACATGCATTTTTAGACTAAAACAGCATTATTTTGGCAATAATTTCAACTATGATTTTTTGGATATCATAAACTTTCAAAGGTAAAAAAATCAACTGCACAACGATTGGCTTTTATCATCAAATCAGCTCAGCTTTCACTTTATGTTGGCATGTTGAAGTATGACAGTGCGTCACAAATTACTATTCAACAAACACTAATACCTAATGGCTCACACTCACTGATGACAATGGCTTATTTTGACTCATTTCTATGGAAAAATCTCAGATTAACAAAGGCTTAGTATCCGCTGACAAACGCGAAAGTTTAACATTTGATTACAATGCAGAATATTTTCTCATACTAGTCAGTCACAAACGCTCTGCTGCAGTATAACTTTAAAACATCAGATTCCTGCTCACCATTCATTGATTAGGTGATGGTCACTTGCCTTACCTTTTGGGCCGCAAACTCAGCAATTAAATCCTTATAATCCAGCCTGGATAAAACATCTTTTTTGATAGACAGAAGGGCGAGCCCGCATAGTCTCTCCTGCGACATGGAGGTCCGAAAATAGTTTTAAATAACTTCGAAAAGCTTCGCTACCCTGATGCCAATTATTGATATCGTCAATTAGACCCTGAGAGCAATCTCACAGTTAGGAAAGGCGAGTGAGCAGCGAGACAGAGTATGTTACGTATGACGACATTAAAAAAAAAAAAAATCTGGGTAAGCTTTTATCGAGATGAAATGGTAAATAATGAAACTGACACAGGGAATTGTCATTTAAGGAGCATGATGAGTTAAGTGCAGTGATGTAAAATATGTAGGCTATTAATTTATTAAAAAAAAAAAAAAAATCACACACCAGCCGCGAGGCCCCCTAAAGGCGCGAGGCCCTGTGCGGTCGCACACTTCGCACAGCCCTTACAACAGCTCTGCTGTCCGGAAACAGAATGAGTCATGTATAGAACCAGGTATGATGGTGAGCGGCAAGATTATGCGCAACTTATGATCACGTACAAATTGTGGAGGAATATGAATAACACATTTAAAAATAAATTCATTCCAATACTGCATACGTATAAATGAATATAGAAATTATGAGGGAAATACCGCTTGATAGTGCCTGCATGTGTATTGAAACATCTGGGACCCCAAATTCAGTTATTTTTATTTCTGTTTATATGCAGTTGATATATTGTCATAAATTATAAATGAGCATAAAGTAATAAAATAAAACGGGGAACATTCACAAACTTAGAATTGCATGCAGAGTATGATGCACTTTCCTGTTCACAAACAAGTGCTTATCAGTGGTTGGAGACCTGATTGGTACATGGCACCCCTCAATGCATACAATTGTTCTTGGCATCCAATGCAGCATTTAAAATTCATATGCAAAATCATTGTATTGGTTTTCATGTGGCAAACGGACATATAATTTGTGGTTTTCAGGAAGGAATTTGGTGAATGACAGAACAGCCATGCACACTAATTAATCATGAAACATGCAGGTAATCACCAATAAGAGAATACAAACCCCCAGATGCACAATAGCAGAGAGCCAGACAAACCTAGAAAAGCAAGCAGTTGTTCTTAAGAAGCAAGTAATAGATAACATAAAAATAACTATGCAGCTGATGTTGTAGAACCAATATTGTGAAATAAATTTCCATGGGGATTTTGGATTTCATTATGCCCAAATGGCAATGTCCTAACGGCCATATTTGTTTATGCGATCAATGTAAATAATGCGTTAATTACCGATACTACTCTCATTAAGGATAAATCACTTATCCACCATTTAATGTGCACCTTTTGTTGTCCGCACTTGAATAAGGGCACTTAATGCTGCAATTATGCAAAAGTTCATTTGTATAAACCCAACATACTTTATGCAATGGTTTAACACCTTTTTCATGAATTCACGCGTTTGACACTTTAACGAGCGCGCAGACTTAGTTATGAAACGGGCCCCTCAGTCAATAATGCGACTGAGAGGTCGCGTTTTATGATGTCAGAGGGGAAAAAGCATTGACTGTATATAAAGATAGATGACCTATCAGCTCCCCAAAAGTGAGGCCAAAACATCTTGATCACTATCTAATGGCTGACTGCAGAACAGGTTATAAAGCCGCCCCATCCATGTTAATGGATGGGATATGGGCCTCACTAAATAAAGTACCTGTCATAATTTTTTCCAAAGAAGGTCTCCGTCATTTTAAGTAGTTATTACTATGTTGATGTGTGGTGTTCTAGTGTTCATTTTTTTTTTTTGTTAAGCCTGATTTTATTTAGTTATTTGATTGTATAAAAAAGAGGAGTAATGTCATGGCTGACTGCTGTGATTGACAGCAACTGTAAGAGAAGTCATTGCCTGCTGACTTATTTTAGGGAACTGTTTTCAGTTCAGTGTGACAGTTGAGAAAAGATACAAGATACTATCATGTCATGAAATAATGCACTGTGGAATGATTTATCAATTCTTTGACCATTTTAAGGTTCATAATAAATGTAAATGCCATTAATAACAGTGGTTAGCTTGTATTAATTTTTATGCCTGCTAATTTGCAGTGTAAAATGATTGGGCTATTTATTGTACATAATGTAGAGACACAGAATCAAAGAATTTATACACATTGTGCCTTTCCTAATACACAAACTGATTTGATACTTTTATGTTTGGGACGGTGCGTTCAGGAACCACTCGCGAGAGCAGGAAATCCAAAAATCGTATGCCTTTGAGAGCAGGGTCAGGACCAGAAGACACGAGAATTGCCAAGCCAAAAACGAAATCCAAAAAGCAAAGTCGACTAGACAGGCCGGGGTCAAAACCAGTAAAGCAGAAGTGCGATGGTACATAGACAACAGGCCAAAATCGTAGTCGAAATTCAGAGCTGAGGGTCATACACAGGGCATCCAAAACAGTAAACGTGGTGGTATAGAAAATAGGTCAAAAATACAAAAAGACAAAAACAAGAACAGGAGGGCTTAGGCAGAATCAAGGTCGGATGAAACAGTTGTGGAGAAACCATAATCGATTGGCATACAAGGAGCTCTGCACAAAGGAATATTGATCAACGTTCTGACAAGGGCTGAACAGCAGTGAAGACTCTAAATAGACACTAGGGAAGTCACATGCTATGCAGGGAACAGGTGAATTGGATAAGAACTAATTACAGAGGAAGGCACACATGGGGAAGTCCTAAACCACAACAATTGGCAAAAGCCAAGACACGGACGGGATCAACGCAGACAACCTATGACAGATAAACAACTCCGGTCAAGGAGTTCTAAGTCCACAGACAATGAGTGCAGGAAAGCAATTAAGCACGTGCGAGAGATCTTGCGGAAACGCAGGGAGCAGCAGAGAAAGCAAAGCAGGAGGCGGAGACTAGAACAGGGCGACTGCTGAGATTGAATTAGTAATAATTGGTAGAGGTGCAGCTTTACAAAATTAACCGAAGTGTCCATTAGTAAGATAGTAATATATACATTGATTAGTTAGGTTAGTAGACTATGATACACAATATAAATGTTAGTATTATTAGTAATCTAGGAAAGCAAGGCGAAGGAAGTAAACAAGAATTGAAGTAATAATATGAAACACCAGAAACCATTGAAATCACCCGAAGCAGGTAAGCAGACAGACTGGGAAGACGGACTGAACCAACTAGATCACAAGACAGGGGAGACAAGTGCAATGAAACCTAAAAAATGGCAGGAACAGAAAACCGGGATATACAATAACCAAAAAGAATAAAGAAAAGAAATAACCATAAACATAAAGCATGACATCAAAACACATGACTATGACAATGTTTTGACAGTATATTGCTGTTAGTAGGTGCATATGTATGTGCAAATTTACATGTATCAATTAGCTGCGTCTTATGCCAATGAGTGGGCTGGGGGGCCCATCCTCACATGCTTTTGGCATTGGTTCTGTGTAAACACCATGTCCTGAATATGCTGAAAACCAGGATAAGCCCCATATCTGGGATACTCATGTCTAGAGCCATATATTGAGAAAGTAGCGACAACACGGGTTACCAAAAATTATACATGACAAAATACCTGTGCACCGTTTTGCGACCAACTTGAAATATGCAAAACTAATTCTAGGGCTAGCTCTCTACAGTATGCAGAAGTTTTAACGTATATTGAGGATGTGTACTTTGCGGAAAAAAAAAAAAAAGTTTTGAAAAATCCGTATCAGTTTGAAGTGTTCTGTACATTTACACCACTGATGTGTACAACTGAAACAGCACCCTCAGTTTAATGGGCCCTAAAATGGCTTCCAAATGTAAGTTGTCGCAACTCTCTCAATATTCGACTCATGTTCATTTAAATGCACTCAATGACTGCCTCCGTGAACTTTAGCCAATGGACCTTTGGTGAGCTCTGGACCAAGCCAATCGAATTTGCATTTTTTAAGGTGAAATTTAAACAGTTTTCTGAGTTTCTCCTCGCTCAGCTTCAAGAGGGAAAATCAATCATTCATTTTCAAGTAAAAAAAAAAAAAACCTGGGTGGGTGGGCCAGGGCACAATGTGGGTGGGCCAGTCCAGCCTAGGCTCAACACTGGCTTTGTGCCTGCTGTTTGAGAGTGTTGAAATAATTTCAGACAGCTTTATTTAGGTTGATTTTACATTTAAAATTGATTTTAATGTCAATGTCCTTGATTTTACTCTGTATGGTATTCATTCCTTCATTATTTCTTAACGTTTGGGCAATCAGCTACATTGAGCGCTACAGTCTAAATAGATTTATTTATTTGTTTTTTTTTTCCCCACAATCTTACATTATCTTTTCGGCATTGCATGCAAATAATTGTTCACAACCAATAGACAATGGGCAATATTTGGGGTAGATGTCAGATTAAAATGGCAATAAGCTCTATCAATCATGTATGTAATAGATTTTCTTGTCAAGTAGAAAAAAAATCCTGCAATTTATATTTTGCCCATTCTTATCTTATTTCAACATACACAAGATTCATTGATGACTGAATTTGAAAAGCCGGGGAAAAAAGTTATAAGATAAGACTGTATCATTATGAAACACTCCCTCTGTTTTGAGTTATTTCTTCATATAAAAACTCAAGTCTACTTATGCTCCACTAGTTGAATATTAATCTGTGAACTACAATTGCACTTGTCATATAAGTGGGAAAGTAAATAATGTGGCTGTGAGTTGAAAAGCAATCTAATTCAAATATTTCCTGCTAGGAGATGATAATAGGCGACAAACTTGCAGATGCATATTCTACACTTGTCGCTTCCCGGTATCAAAAAGATTCATGCCACCAGAGGCTTTTGTGCTTCAGTGCTGAATGATGCAGTCCCCCCTCCCCCCATCCTCACCAACTGAGCTCTGTAAAGTACTGGCAACATGGCTGCAAGTCTGCGAGTGGGTCTTAAATAACTTGATAAGTAAGTGTTTGATGCTGTTTTGATTCAAGCAACTATTGACAGTTTTCCCATTTATGTTCAGATTTGGTTGTTGATCAACGACACGAGTCTGATAGGCCAAATGCATAGAGCACCAAATCAGCTGGCACACTCATTTTTTTTTTTTTTCTCCTGAAAATATCTATGATATCATCATCCTGATCAAAACAACCACCCAAAAATCATTCCAACTTCAAGATTATCAAAAGACTTTGTGTGGTTTGAGGCCATCATTATAGCTATTAAATACCATTGACAGCCTGCTATGGCTATAATATCTGTATTTCATGCATTCTGTCAGTGCCTGAAAGAGTTTTGATAACCATAGATAGCACATATTTGAATTTCGACAAGTTTCAACAAGCTTCCCAGTCAGCTAAGTGGTGAGGACAAAAGGCTGATGCCAGGTAGCAAGCAATGCTATACTCATCATACCCAGAAAATAATACTGTTTACTTTCGAACAGAAAATCAACCAGTACAAACAACACAGAATCTTATTGTGCACAATCAAGAGATTTATGTATCCTAGGTTTCCTTATTCGATAATTGCTGGTCTTTGACTGGGAAAATCTGATAATATCCAAGATATGTTCAATTTGCCAGTGAAAATGGGCGGTATCGATATTCACGCATAGTAGGCTGCTTGTGTGGTACATTGACATCACTGACTGCTGAATAATAACAATGTAAGACAGCCTATAAGAACCATCATTTCCGTTTCTGACTATTCAAAACTTGAGGAAAAGACGTAGTGCCATTTTTTTCCCAGTACTATGGCACAAAGATGTTCAAGCAGGACACATTACAAATCACATCAATGCCTTACAAGACCACTTCCCTAATTACATGCTTGACCTTGTCAACTCATTCAACACCCATCTGAGCAACTCCCAATACCCACAGGCCCGGGATGGTGAGTATATTTTATCTTATGTTCCAAACATGGCCTTCATAATTTTTAAAAACAAAAGCCCAAATGTGCTAATAGCAAGCTGAAAAGAAGGCGATGTTCGCGGCAATTACAACCCCAATTCTGAAATAGTTGGGACTAAGTGTAAATTGTGAATAAAATCAAAATGAATTGACTTTCAGATCACATGAGCCAGTTTGTTATTTACAATAGAACATAGATAACATTTCAAATGTTGAAACTGAGACATTTTACATTTGTATCCACAAAATGAGCTTATTTCAAATTTTCTGGCTGAAACAGGTCTCAAAAAAGTTGGGACGCAGGCAAAAAAGGGCTGAAAAAGCTATTAATATACAATATAAGAGAATCAGCTGAAAGAACATTAAGCAAGTAATTACATTAACTGGCATCAGGTGTGTAACATGATTGGCTATAAAAGGGATGTCTTAGAGAGGCTGAGTCTCTCAGAAGTAAAGATGGCCAGAGGCTCTCCAACCTATGAAGGCTTACGTAAGAAAATTTTGGAATACTTTAAAAACAATGTTCCTCAACGTCAAATTGCAAAGGCTTTGAAGGTCTCATCATTGACAGTGCATAACATCATCAAAAAATTCAGAGAAACTGGAAAAATCCACAAGGCCGAAGACCTTTACTGGATGCCACCATGTCATTCCTTTAAATCAACAGCAGAGAATGACAGCAAAGATGGGATTAACAGGGTTCCTACACATTTGGAATTTTGAAATTCCATACTTTTCCATACCCTAATTTCCAGACTTATCAGCATTTTTTTTTTCAGAGAATTTGCAACATCTGAGTAAATATATCAGTGTATCATAAATGAAACATCTACTTTAATTTAATTATTCTTAATAGGCGATTGTGGCCAAGTACCACAATGGCATACAAATAAAAACTCAGGGAAGTTCAATGCATTAAATTTTATTTTAACACAGTTTAACAGTTCAATGCTTCCAAATATGTTGTGTCCCTCAAGTGTCTGAACATAAAACTGTAAATACTGTAAAAGGGGAGGTATGTTTTCTGAGCAGGGTATTTGCCCTATTCCCAAATAAAAATTCCAGACCTTTTCCAGACTTTTTCAAAACAAATCATTATTTTTTTAAGACCTAAACTTCTTACAGTTTGGAGCTTGTTTCCTGTAAGGCAGTGGGTCTCAAACTTTTTTACATCAACGACCCCTAAACTGATACAAATTAGACCACGGACCCCCATTTATCAAAATATTGAAACAAACACCAGAAATACACAAATATCTGTATGAGACTCAATAACATTACTTTCTTAGTCAATGTACATTTAAATTAGGGCCAATGGCATGAATTTTTGGAAAGATTTTATAGAAATTTATGGGAAAAATTTTTAATATTTCTGGAAAAATATTAATATAATTTCTAGAGAAAAGTCGTTTTAAAAAATTCTAGAACAAAGGTTTTAAAAATTCTGGAAAAAAGTGGTAAAATTTCAAGAAAAAGTTGGGGACCCCCTTGAACTCTCTCAAAGACCCCTGGGGGTCCCCGGACCCCACTTTGAGAACCACTGCTGTACAGGACACAATCATTATGATCCAAATACGGGATGTCCCGGCCAAAACAGGACAGTTGGCAACTCTAACTGTGAGCTAAACTTTTTTCCAGACCTTTTCAAGACTTTAACACAAAATTCCAGACTTTTCAAGGTCTGGAAAACAGTGATTCGAAATTCCATACTTTTTCAGACTGTAAAGACCTGAGCAAGCACCCTGTCTAAGACGTGCTCTCACACAGACTGTGCTTGGCCTGGCATAAAACACGATCCGGATTGATTGAATTATTTTTGTAAATACCTAAATTTATATTTTAGAAAACAGTATTTTAGAACAGTGGTAATAGTCTGGAAACAAACATTTTTCCATACTTTATTTCGCATTTTCCATACTTTTTAATACCTGGAAATTGATAAAATTTATTTCCATATTTTTCCATACTTGTGTAGGAACCCTGGATTAAGCTGGGTCTTTCAAAGCATGCTTGCACATGGCTTCAAAATAAGTGGGATGCATGTCTTCAATTCACAAGTTTTTCTTTGTATAACCTCAGTCACAATGGCTGCAACCCACCCACCTTTCAGAGCCTTCAAGGTCTCCTGATCCAATTCCACAACAACCCTCTCTGGTTCTGGCTGGCACTCCTGTTCCTGTTGGGATGGCTTCTGAGAAAGGAGACTTTGATCGTCATCCCCCTCCTCCTCACTGCATTCGATGATCTGCACAGAAAATGTTGACCCAATTACCTTGAACAAATAAGACAGCTACACTTCAAGCCAAGACAATGTTTTAAGGATGTGAGCGTATGTGTTCATAAATAGTCCCCACAGTCTTTGAAGGTGTTCAGAAACCTTGGATTTGATGAAATTAGGTTAATTAGACCTACCAGTTTTTGCCTTTTGTTTGGGGCAAACAAATCCTCAGAGCCAGAGACAGACGTGGCATCCGAATCTGAGCCATCCTGAGGGGTTGACGTGCGTAGGGGTTTGCTCATCTTGAGGTGTTTCTCCTCAAGTATGCACTTCTTGAGCTCTTCTCCCAGTGCAGCCGCCATCTGTGAATTAGACTGACAACAAACATCTTCTTTGAAAGTGATGTAAAATTACCATAGAGACCTCCAGGCCTTAAAGGTAACTTCACCCTAAAAATCACTTTTTTCTGCTGTTAAATGATATATTTGGGTATTATCACATGCTATCGATTGGTTATGTTATGCAGATTGAAATTTTATCACCTTTTGTTAATTAAATCAAAACGTGTACAAAATTTGCATTTTTTGCTCATCCTGGCATGAAACTGAGGCAGTGAATTGCTTCTTTGCCATTGGCTCATAACCAAGAATTACAACATCACAGTTCTTAGCACGCCCTTTGCCCTGCCTGCACCAAAGGTACTGTCTAGATGCCATTATTAAAATATAATGGTCAACTATGCCCACTCGGGCTCAAAGGAGCTACCCTTCACCAAAGCACTATTGGTGTTTGACATAAGACATTTTTTATGTGCAACCATTCACATTAATTGTTTTCTTACTTTCTTTACTGGTTTGGTTTGGGCTCAGGCTATTTTCTGAACAGACCAGGGGTGTGTTTCCAACCTCTCCAAACATCACGTCCACAAATCTGTTTTTTGTGGGGAAGGTTCTTCTGAAATACTCAGTGAGGTTACCCTTTAGAGGGTTTTTTTTCTTGGCCAAACTTATTTTAAGCGGTACTTTCTAAGCGGCCCTGGAATGGTCATCAACTTGCGCACTTAAAAATGTGGCCAAGAAAAAGATTCAGCATTGGCCACACGTATAAGAGCGAATAACATCGGCCTTAATAAATTCAAGTTATAGATCCATGATATTTTAGGTTATATAGCCTGCATAATTGACAATCCAAATGCTTACATGTAGGTTAAAGAAAGTGGTCCGATTTTAAGATTGCCACCAAAAAACGGGTTGCGGTGCTCAGCCGCAGCAGCGCACGGACCGGTGGAGGCCAATCAAGCTCAAACCTCCAGCTGCCGCCGTTCCAGGAGCGCATGGCAGCAGGGCTCCCTCTCCATTCATTGGGAATACGAGGTGGTGATCACAAGTGTTGAGTGTAATTCGGACACGGATGAGTCCCCACCGCCTCGATCGGAGCTGCATGAGGGTAATTGTTAAAATACAGTCTGCAGAGATCACTCTTCATTGTACTTTTATTATGACATTTTATTGGGTGCCACACAAAACGAGCAGCCACTCGTCACTTTCCTGGAGGAGATCTCCTCTATGCTGAAAGTTCCTCACACGTTGGACAGAAGCTTATTCCAATAACAACAGAAGATCTGCCATGGTCAAAATGTGATCATGGCCAAAGTGTCCGTAGGCCTGTATATACTGGGCAACAAAAGAAACGCAAGTTAGCTAGTTAGTCAATGTACTCTTATGGTTACTCAGTCAAAGTGACCGCAAAATAAAGAGAGGTTTGATGAAACGAGTGTAAATGTGCACGCGCTAGTAATAAATTTGCTTTTCTAAAATAATTACGCGCAAACTTATTTTCCAGTCTGCCCTTAATTAACTTGCGTTTCTTTTGTCGTTCAGTAAATATCTGACTGGATGAGCATCTGACATGCCTCACTGCATATCTGCCAAGCCACGCATTGCGCTTAATCAAATTGATTGTAAGTGTCAGCCGTCTGGCCTGACAAGCAGGTTGTCTCAAAATGTAAGTTTAATAATTTCTCAACACAGGTGTCTTATTTATTTATTTATTAATTTATTCATTTAGCCTATTTATCTATTCAGACTATTTATTCGTTTTAACTAATAAGAGCAACAACAGCATGACGTCCGCATCGCTGCATATGGTTTATTACTCATTTTGACAGCTGCACTCGTTCCTGCATGTTGTTCGCGGGTTTCAAATTTGCGTACACCTGGTCAGACCTGGCGTGAGATTTTTGCAGACCACATTGCAGATTTTTGCAGCTCACATTCAGATTGATAAATGCTGATCCTTGCGAGAGATTTGGCGTACACCAATTTTTTTAGTGTACGCACGTTTGATAAATGAAGGCCAGTGTCTTTCAGTTAGTGCGGAAAATTTATACTTCCTGGAATTGGATAAGAAACATGTCAATCAATACATCTTTACCAGGGAAGTTTCACGAGGGCGTGAACTTTAAGTGTGCGTGAAGCAGATGTACTTAGGTTGATATAACCCATTTAAACCGGGACAGCATGTGCGCATTTTAACCTTTAAAACCGGGGAGGCTGTTACGCATTTCTACCCTTCAGGCCGGGAAAGCGGATACGTTGTTTTGTTGTTTTCATTACTTTTCCAACCATTTCCGGGCTCATAGCTTTCTTTTACTGGCACTTTATACTAGGGCAGATGCCATAGTAACACTTCAAGACACTTTATTTTTTATATTTTTATGTTTATTTTTATTTTATTTGAACGGACACTTTATCATGCCTGCCACCCAGTAGCGGAGCTGCAGGGGGCAAAGACATGTCCTTTTTAGTCCTGGCTAGATCTCAATCATTTTCCTTTATTGACGTCTTTTCCAATTATCGTAATTGGCAACTGAAGACACAGTTTCTCACCGTATGCGATCTAACACCGATGAAATCATGGGCTAAATTCAGTGCAGAAAAATAATTTACTTATTAATTGGCCAATGCTTCGCGTGATTGAACTGGTCCGTGTTCCAATGAAACGCGGACTTTCACTCTCGGTATTTCGTGGGTTAATTTAAAAAAAAAAAAAAAGTTTAACGGCAGTTAAATAGCCTAGGCTATAACAAGCGTGCGGCTCAAGCCATTTGCGTGAGAGTCGACAGGTAGGCTATGCAATTTTGAATAACGTAGATTTAAATACAGCAAATACGCGTCCAGAGGAATGATTGTCGTCTTACCTAATTGGGGAGAACAAGCAGCACCTGTTAAGTGTGGAGCGCTCTCGGAGTGAACCTTTTGTTGATCATGAAGATGACTGAGAACAGGTCAGGATTTATAATTGTTTTAAACGGCTGTTTTGTGCAACCCAATTCTCTGTTCCGCCACTGTGCTGAATTTAACCCGCGATTTAATCGCTGTTAGATCGCATGTGGAGAGAAACCGTGTCTTCAGTTGCCAATTACAATAATTGGAAAAGACGTCAATAAAGGAAAATGATTGAGATCTAGCCAGGACTAAAAGGGACGTGTCTTTGCCCCCCCTGTAGCTCCGCCACTGGTTTTAAATATTGTGATGAAGAGTTGCACAAATAAAAAACAAAGTTCTTAGGAAAGCCACAGGTGTAAGCTCTCAAATACTTTTTGAATTTTGTTTCTATCTGCTACAGAGGCTGAGATATCAGCTTTTTACAAGACGTTGACACCTGGGTGCTGTTTTCCAGAAAACCTCAGGTTTTAGGGGTTCTTTTCAAAATCGCCCATAGGTTTTCATAGGCGTTTTTTGAATAGGCCTCAGGCCTAAATGGGTTAAGGGAGCACCTAATGCGTCGATGGAAGAATCTACGCGTAAATCAACGGTAGGGAACCACGCATTTTTTGGTATGTGATGACTATAATTGATAGTAGAATGATGGTATTACTATCATGTCGCATTTTTGCTTCTGAAAAGTGATTTTTCTTAATTACTAATTAGGATACCACTGGCTCTCTATATCTGAAGTGGTTGCTACAGAGGACAATGATTTTTTTCTATCGCAAGAGATCATACTTTGAACTGCTGGATAGATACTATGGGCAAGTATATTGAGCAGTTTGCACATCAGGTTTAGCTGAGGAGTTAATTCATGCAACTCCTGAGAAACAGGGATGGGACTGGACTCGTCAATATTCTAAACTATGCTCGATCTCGGCTTGGTGGTGAACATTCAACAACTGGTCCGGGTGTGCCATCTAGTAAGAAAATAGTGTAATTGCATGCATAAATAGAGCAGCTCCATGTCCGCTGGCATCAACATTTGCACAGATGGGTTATGGATCGGACCAGAACATATGTAAGAAAAAAAGAAAATAAAAAGCCCATTCGCAAGTACGAGCTTAAGCCATAAAAACCAACCTTGAAACCAGTGACCACAAAAATCGCGAAACAGTACAAATCTTATTTCAACTGTATTTCATTGTGATTCCACATTACTTCTTTGTTAGTTTTCTCGACGGAAATAAAATGACTTCTGTTCATTTATTCATTCACTCATTATTCTTCGTAAATTATCCACGGAGATAGGCTATTTGCTTTGTTTAAATGATGTTTTTTTTTTTTTTTACAAGAACAGAACACAGTTTAAATAAACATACAATATGAGACAGAGTTTTGAAGGATTGAGAATATTTTAAATTTTCACTTGACTAAATTAAAAGACTAGAAGGGACCACTGGCAGCCTACATCTAACTCCCAGTTATTGAGCTGTCAGTGCTTTGTTTTCGGCAAGCTGCATTTGTTCTCAACTTAGCTCATTTTTTTATCCCTTAGCACCCTTTGCCAAGAAAACTCAAGGGAAACACTTCAAATGCTCAAATACAGTTAGTTAACTTATAGGGAAACCGCTATTCAGTCGCGCTATTAATTATTTGGTTTCTGTAACTAGTTCTTAATATTTTAGGAGACTAAGCAGTAATTAACACTGTACACTTGCTAGCTAGGTAGCATAACATTACAGAACTTGAATGGTTTAGCTACAAATGGTAACTTAGGCATGCTTACCTGCGAGATATAATCACATGCATTTGTTCCTGTGATAGCTCTTCCGCTGTCAGCGCGTATATTCCTTGGAGGTTTCGCTTGGCAAACAGATGCTGTTGACTTAGCGAGCCTGTGTTGTAATGAGTGAAGACATAACTTTTGATAATAAACGCTGCGTTTGACCAACACTAGTTTTGCTGAACAGTAATTTCATTTAAGGTAGACTGCAAACAGTGGCATATCGCATTCATTAACATATGTTTCTCTGTTTAACGTTGCATTTCTAGCGAACGTTTCTTACCGTTGGATTGTTTGACAGAGGGCCATGCCAGGACTGGTCTCCTAGCAACAGTGAGACAAGCAGACAACCGCCACACACACAGAGCCGCTGAGTCACTCAGTGAAAGAAATCCTTGCTCGCGCACACCTCAAACTCCTGCTTCTCACGCAAAAAACATTCATCCTGTCACCTATGTAACCACGTCATTCAAGGCACTAGACTTTGCTGAGTGGATATCTTTTTTTATTTCTCTGAGTGATATAATGTTGGACTTACAGCGATCTAAAAACTCTGTCCATTTGCCGTTCTCCGAAAATTTTTGCATGAATTTTGAATGGAAAAGATACAAAAATTCGACATGCTTCCTCTCGCTTGGGGGCGCCTAGAGTCTCAAACCTTTGCCTGTTTTCTTCCAAAGTGACATTTTTCAGGCCTGGACAAATTTTCCTACGTTTTGATGTAGAATTTGCTTGTGTATGTTGGAAATTGTAGCCGGAGGAGCAATTTCAAAATTTTTGTCAGTCTTTTTTTTTTTTTTTGCCTCTCTGCACTCTACTCCTTCAGTGCGCGAACATTCCGCCCATTGACTTGTATGGGGAAAAATCTGTTGGGGTGGTGGGAGACAGTCTGTGGCAAAAAATCTTCAGTGATACTGTCCTGAACTACTGACATTTTCTGGCAGACTGTAGGTCCTATGGTGAAAACAAAAGCATTGCGAGCAAGAGGAGAATCTGCTGAGCGTCCCCATGTATTTTTTTTTTCTTGTAGTGTCAAGTATATGGTCAGGAGGGCGATTTCAAAAAAAAAAGGTGTTTTTCAACTTACTTCCCAAACTTTTCTGCTCCTGTTATAATGGCTGTCTATGGGGCAGCTGGTCAGCGCTCCTGTCGCTTGGGGGCGCCTAGAGTCTCAACCCTTTGTTTTCTTCCAAAGTGACATTTTTTAGGCCTGCACAAATTTTGCTATGTTTTGATGTAGAATTTGTGTGTGTATGTTGGAAATTGTAGCCGGAGGAGCGATTTAAAATTTTTTTTCCAAGTTATTTTTTTGCCTCTCTCCACTCTAAAATCCTAGAGTGCGTGAACATTTGCCCATTGTCGCGAACATTCCACCCATTGATTTCTATGGGAAAAATTTGTCGGAAAAATGCGAATATTGCCAAAATGATTACGGCTACGGTTTACAAAAGTCATAGCATAAATATCCAGATCGAGCCGCACGTTTTGATACCTTTCCTGTAATTTTCTTAAAACACGGTGGAATAATAATAATAAAAATAAAGAAAATAGCGGAGATTCACACCCAACTAGACTCAAAATCTGTTGCAATGTAATACTAATGAAATAAACATTTGTCATGATTAAGAAAAAGATATGTTCTACCAAACAATATTGAACAAAAAATCCCTGCTCAGATTGATTATAATATACTGTAACAATGTTTTTTTCCATAGGCTAAATAAACTTATATCTTTCTGACATCTTTCTTTTGTGCATTAAAACATAACTGGGAATGAAATGAAAACAAATGTATTAGCACATACATGTAATGTGTAGAAAGTGTATTGCTAAGTAATTACTCCTTTCATAAGTACACAAAATTACCACTGTTAGAACTATTTGATATACATTTATAAAGAAGTACAGCTTAAAACAAACTCAACTTCATTTACACTTTTTACCTAAATTCACTTCCAATTAAGTGAAACTAAAGTGCACTTTAATGAAGAATACTAACAATATATTACAAATTACTCAAATAAGCATACTTTTCTTAAGAATACTATTCGACTAATGTAAGTACTTTGAAACAAAGCATGCTTTTTTAAAAGTATACTTTTGAAAAATATAAAATAGACTTACAATAAAGCACACTTTTAAATAAGTGTACGTAAATTCACTCCAATTAAGTGAAATTAAAGTGCACTTTAATAAAGTATACTAACTGTATATTACAAAAGATTTGAAATCAGTATGCTTTTCTTATGAATACTAATATGCAACTATAAGTACTTTGAAATAAAATATACTTACAAAAAGTATACTTTAGAACAATTTAAAACAGACTTACAGTAAAATACAACCCCTATTCCGAAATATTTGGGACGAAGTGCAAATTGTGAATAAAATCAAAACGCAATGACTTTCAAATCACACCAGCCAGATTTTTTTCACAATAGAACAGAGATAACTGAGAAACTGAGAAATTTAAAATTTTATCGACAAAATTAACTCATTTCAAATTTGATGGCTGCTACAGGTCTCAAAAAAGTTGAGACAGGGGCCTGTTTACCATGGGGTAGCATCCCCTCTTCGTTTTAACACAGAGTGGAGGTGTCTGGGCATTGAGGAGACAAGTTTCTTGAGTTTAGCCATTGGAATTTGATCCCACTCTTGTTTAATACAGGCTTCCAGCTGCTGGAGAGTTTTGTGTCTCCTTTGACAGACTTTTCGTTTAATTTTTTCGTTTAAACTCAAACCCGGGTCATGGTTGTCATTACTCCTCTACAAAGCGGCGCCTTAGCCAAGTGAGCTAATCTGGTGGCCTGGCATTTCATTTTTGTTTACATTGTTGTTAATTACATCATTTTGAGACATTTTTCTTTTCACATTGCTGATGACATAGGCCTACAAGTCAGTGTGTCCTTTGAGGATTGTGACCTCATTGTGTAGCTTATTCAACAGCATAGATTTGCATTGATTTTCTTAACAAGTTGTATTGTAAGAAAAGCCATTTCCCCCCATGTTTTCTGAATGCCTAACGTCCTCCCCTTTTACTGTATTCTTCTGATGCTTGAAACATAAAAAAAAAAAAAAAATCTATATGAAGATAATACTACGAAGCCCCCGAAGTGACATGGAGGGGAAAAAAAAAACGAAGAGAAAAAAAAATGTACTGGGGACAAACACTGACTATAGTTGTGAGATCTTGAGTTTGTTTTGCGAGATCTTGTGTTTGTTTTGCGAGATCATGAGTTTATTTTGCGAGATCTTGAGTTTGTTTTGAGAGATCTTGGGTTTGTTTTGCGAGATCTCTAGTTTGATTTGCGAGATCTTGAGTTTGTTTTGCGAGATCACTAGTTTGATTTGCGAGATCTTGAGTTTGTTTTGTGAGATCTCTAGTTTGATTTGCGAGATCTCGCAAATCCAACCGTGCGGTGTCGGTGCGTGAAGAGCCGTCTACGGAGGGCTTAGCCAGTCCACTGTAATTAGGTTGTAGTTCCTCATGTTACCAGCAGGCTACGCGAACACCAAGGGACCTTGTCTCTAAGTGCGTTTTAGTAAGCAGTGCAGCAGCTGCGGTTCTTTGCGCGTAGCACTGGTCAGGAGATTCTGTGCTGTCGGCTTACGTTATTACCAAGTCAGTAAAGTGAGCAGGGGCCTATTGCACAAAGGCAGGATAAGGGATTAGCCCAGGATCGGTTTTTAGCCTGATCTCATGCCCCATTTCGTTGATGAATGCCATGGCACTAGTTACTATGGAAACAAAGTCTGTGGAGCTAGCCAGCACGGAGCAAGCTTACGAACTAGCTAAGCTCCTGTCTGCAGCCAATTTCCCTCACCTCATTCAGCAGTCTAATTGAAAATTTTAACAGTCATTCTGAATTGTCCATACACGTTGCTATCTCAATTATAATAGGCCCAGAGTAATTATTTTAGAAACTTGTGACCATTGATGTCAGTAAAATAGCCAATATTCGATCATTATATTCAAGTAGGCCTATCCATGTGACAGTGACCATCACAGTTCAATCAGTCCCCTTCCATGTCACATTTTAACCATATTTAGAATCCGCCATTATCAGATTTGTCCTTATTCCCCAAGTTGAGACTTCCATCAGAGTAGAAAATGAGCAGTGCTGAATGAAGTAGTTTACAATTTCAGCGCGGTCTTAAATCGCTTTTTGTACAGCACTGCTGCTACTTTTCTCCGTCTTTATTCAGAACGGGTAAGGTAGAGTCGTTTTTAATGCTAAACACGAGTTGTAATGTTTTCATGATACTGGAATCAAACATTTTCAGGAGGCTCCTTGACGTAATTTTCTGACGCTAACATTCTACTTTTAAATTTGAGTACGTCTTCATCAGAGGTGATTGATAGCAGCAAGTAAACTCAACTAATCTGGCACTGTCTTCTAGTCGGACTTTTATTCAGTTTGTACAGGACAAAAAAGGCCTATAGCACACTTGCAAAACCCAAGTGAAACATACGTATGCCTCCATAAATCTGATTAATACAATTCCGGTATCAAACAAATCATACACTAGCCACACAAAATCTCGGTCTTTACAATTTGCAGCCTGTCTGACAGCGGCGGCTTATCTCGTTCACGGTAAAATTATCAGCAACATGGCGCTGAAACACTCCAGTTTACTCTCACTTGAGTTTAGCTAACTTTAATACTGATTTCAAACGCCTCGCCCTATTCAGACAGAAACTAAAGGAATACAAGCAGAAGCATTTCAGCGATCCCATCGTCCCTCTGTTTGAACGTGGTCTTTGAGTGTTGCTGGCGCATGCCGCTGCAGCTACTTAGTGTCCATGGTGATGATCAGCGATTCAGAATCTTCTATTTGAGGTAGCCCTGCACACAGAGGATCATGACGGGCTTCACTTTAGCCTATCCTCCTTCATTTGGCTTTGTTCAATCAATTAAGCCAGCGACGTGCTGAGTGGGATATGGCAATCCTCGCTTTGGACCAGGATCTCAGGATCCGACTTTTGTGAACTGGTGTAACCACACCAATGTTTTCATTTTTTTTTATTTGATGAATGGCTTTGTTAGTAGCATCAACTGCCTCACCTATCTTTTTATGTGTCGAACTGAATATACAGATGGTAGCGGCTGGAACAAGATTCGAGATAACTATTGAAGGTGACACCTATAATCGTGCATCAATTGCTTTGCTTTTTGTATTAAAATGTTCAAGATGCACCTAAACTGAGTTGTATATTTTCATTACTTTGAATATGTTACACCGATTCACGGTACTGTCATGTAATATGCATAACATTGACTACTTCCATATGTGCACTTTCAGCCTGGTATAAATTCAGCACAAAAACTGCACAGCTCATAATTTATTTACCTTTTGCATGCCCTAATCTAAATTATTAAAACAATAGCAGATGATTATGAAAACTTTTCAGGAACTTTTAAGATACAGAATATGAAGTATCTATTATTTTATGCATGCGCCGAACTTGCATGTATATTTTCAAATAGGGCTGCTGATTATGTGAGGACTTATGGATTAGCTAATCTTGTATAAGGGGAAGGAAAATAATTCCGTATTCAAACTCCACTAATATTGAATAAAATCAGCACTTTTTCAGCTTACCTTGATGCTTGTGTACCCAGAGAAACATTCCGGTTGTAAAAACGTCAAGCATGAATTTAGGCAAGAAAATTGAGTTTAATTTCTAGTGCTGATTAACGTGGTAATAGCATATAAGGGCAGCAGCTATGTTACGGATGACACACCGGTTTGCGAGAGTATGCGCAGCATATGCATTCACGATATTAAATATTAAAATTGAGTTCCAAAGAATGGTGCATGCACCCTGCCATGGATTGGCGAGCTGTCCAGGGTGGGTCCCTGCCTTTCGTCCAGAGTCAGCTGGGATGGGCTCCAGTTCCAGGTATGGAGAAAGGATTTAATGAGCTTTGAGCATACCTACATTTAAAGTAATTACGCTTGTCAGAATTGGCTAAATACTTTGATCAACGTCATCTACTATAGAATTTATCAGTTCATGAAGCACGGGCAGTGCTCTGTGCGGTAGGGTTATCGTCTTGAATCCAGTAAGAATAGAGGAGGCTGCAAGCTAACAAGCTTGAAACGTTTCACTTTCTACGCATACATTTAGCTTTGAACTGTGTGGAAAACACAGTCATCTAATAGAGCTGCAAGTCAACTGTTTTGCTGACATTGTTTGCGATAGTTAATAATTTTATTTCCCTGTTAAATAAAAATAGTTCATCAACATTTTATATCCCTATTAGGTATATAAATTGTTTTTCCAAACTATATTTAAGCCGACTGCTATGTTTGCCCGTTCGGTAGAGAGCTGTTGCATGGGTTTCACAGTGGACATAGCATATTTCCAGAGAACATTGGTCGTGAACACGCGTCCTGTGTGGGAGTGCTTCAGGCGTGGACCGTTGTCATAGATACCTCAGGCGTCAGCGCGTTCATGAGCCCCACACTACGCATGTGTGAACTAGAAGTCACTCAGCGCGCGTCCGCGTGACTCCGGAAATAAGGCCCCATGTCGGCGTGCTGTGCCACTGAGTAATTTCCATTGAAATGAATGGGCGGCCATTTTCAGTTCAGTATCTAGTTCTTATAATACATCCATGGTCTATCTAGGATATTTTTTGCAATTGTTCACCTGATGCTGGTAAAATAAGGAACTGCAACCTAATTTCAGTGGCTAAGCTCTCCGTAGACGGATTTAGCGGTTCTCATACGCATTGTTGGATTTGCGAGATCTTGCAAATGAAACTCAAAATCTCGCAAAACAAACTCAAGATCTCGCAAATCAAACTAGAGATCTTGCAAAACAAACTCAAGATCTCGCAAAATAAACTCAAGATCTCGCAAAACAAACTCAAGATCTTGCAAATCAAACTCAAGATCTCACAAGACAAACTCAGGATCTCGCAAATCAAACTCAAGATCTCACAAAACAAACTCAAGATCTCGCAAAACTATAGTCATTGTTTGTCCCCAGTACACGCTTTTTTTTCCTTTGTTTTTTTTCTGTACGGTTTTTTTTCCTCCATGTCACTTCGGGGGCTCCGTAAAATACTGATGAAAAGAGTTAAGTGAGAGATTAATTTCAAATGTAGCAGGTACAGCATTAGGACCCCTGGGGTATGTAGAAGAGGATAAAGAGAGCACGGGCTAACTGTGACTGGAGGCATGTTCAAGATCGATGGGTCTCCCGTCTAGATCTCGCAAGGAAAGACTCCAGTGTTTTAAACGGCGCACGAGCTCTTGCACGTTTTCCAACATGGGGGCCCAGTAGGGTTTGTATCAAATTCTGCCAAAAACAGGCAGTGCGGAAGTGTACGTCATCTTCAAAAGCAAGGCGAGACCGCTCACGTATGTTCTCGCTCGTCTACACAAGACCAAATACAATTTAGTCATTCAAGAGGTGCCTGCACAACGCAACACTTCAGCACAGCAGATCAACTGGTACACAGACACAACATTAAAACATATGGTTAATTTTCAAAATCCATGTTGGCGCCAGTTCATATTGTAGGCTAGGACAGTAACCGAAGTAAGAAAATCTGTAGGCTAAACTTAAAGTTTTTCAACTTTAAGAAAGGATCTCAAAATTTCAGCAAACAAATTAGACCAACACAGTTTTTTTGTTTTAACACTGGTCTGATGTTCCTGATGTGCATTATTAAGAAAGTGATTCAGAGTGTTTTAATATGGGACATAATTTAACAATAAATATTTGAAAATACATGTACCAACTCTAAAATTGGACCTACACCCTTGATTATGCATGTATATACAGCCTATAAGCAATCACTGTTTTGCAACCAATTCATCATCATTATTGGCTACATATTGAGTTTGATTATTTGGCTAATAGACTGATTGTTAATCAGGTGAATAAAAACATGAACTGATTTACAGCAGTAAGAGTTATAAGGTGAGGGTAAGGCAAGCCCATTATGTGTCTGATGTCATGCCACTGTTTCAACATGTAATGGATAAATTTGGCCTGATTGTATTTGAAATACCCCTGTAGGACCTAAAAAAGGATTAAGTAAACAATTCAATCGATTTAAAGTAATTACGCTTGTCAGAATTGGCTAAATACTTTGATCAACGTCATCTACTATAGAATTTATCAGTTATGAAGCACGGGCAGTGCTCTGTGCGGTTGGGTTATCGTCTTGAATCCAGTAAGAATAGAGGAGGCTGCAAGCTAACAAGCTTGAAACGTTTCACTTTCTACGCATACATTTAGCTTTGAACTGTGTGGAAAACACAGTCATCTAATAGAGCTGCAAGTCAACTGTTTTGCTGACATTGTTTGCGATAGTTAATAA
This sequence comes from Gymnothorax javanicus, assembly GCA_029692085.1. NCBI lineage: Eukaryota > Metazoa > Chordata > Actinopteri > Anguilliformes > Muraenidae > Gymnothorax > Gymnothorax javanicus. Next base: position 54,163,487 of record CM056202.1, read on the forward strand.
TTTTATTTCCCTGTTAAATAAAAATAGTTCATCAACATTTTATATCCCTATTAGGTATATAAATTGTTTTTCCAAACTATATTTAAGCCGACTGCTATGTTTGCCCGTCGGTAGAGAGCTGTGTGCATGGGTTTCGAGGGACATAGCATATTTCCGGAGAACATTGGTCGTGAACACGCGTCCTGTGTGGGAGTGCTTCAGGCGTGGACCGTTGTCATAGATACCTCAGGCGTCAGCGCGTTCATGAGCCCCACACTACGCATGTGTGAACTAAAAGTCACTCAGCGCGCGTCCGCGTGACTCCGGAAATAAGGCCCCATGTCGGCGTGCTGTGCCACTGAGTAATTTCCTTTGAAATGAATGGGCGGCCATTTTCAGTTCAGTATCTAGTTCTTATAATACATCCATGGTCTATCTAGGATATTTTTTGCAATTGTTCACCTGATGCTGGTAAAATAAGGAACTGCAACCTAATTTCAGTGGCTAAGCTCTCCGTAGACGGATTTAGCGGTTCTCATACGCATTGTTGGATTTGCGAGATCTTGCAAATGAAACTCAAAATCTCGCAAAACAAACTCAAGATCTCGCAAATCAAACTAGAGATCTTGCAAAACAAACTCCAGATCTCGCAAAATAAACTCAAGATCTCGCAAAACAAACTCAAGATCTCGCAAATCAAACTCAAGATCTCACAAGACAAACTCAGGATCTCGCAAATCAAACTCAAGATCTCACAAAACAAACTCAAGATCTCGCAAAACTGTAGTCATTGTTTGTCCCCAGTACACGCTTTTTTTTCCTTTGTTTTTTTTCTGTACGGTTTTTTTTCCTCCATGTCACTTCGGGGCTCCGTAAAAATACTGATGAAAAGAGTTAAGTGAGAGATTAATTTCAAATGTAGCAGGTACAGCATTAGGACCCCTGGGGTATGTAGAAGAGGATAAAGAGAGCACGGGCTAACTGTGACTGGAGGCATGTTCAAGATCGATGGGTCTCCCGTCTAGATCTCGCAAGGAAAGACTCCAGTGTTTTAAACGGCGCACGAGCTCTTGCACGTTTTCCAACATGGGGGCCCAGTAGGGTTTGTATCAAATTCTGCCAAAAACAGGCAGTCGGAAGTGTACGCCATCTTCAAAAAGCAGGCGAGACCGGCCACGTATGTTCTCGCTCGTCTACACGAGACCAAATACAATTTAGTCATTCAAGAGGTGCCTGCACAACGCAACACTTCAGCACAGCAGATCAACTGGTACACAGACACAACATTAAAACATATGGTTAATTTTCAAAATCCATGTTGGCGCCAGTTCATATTGTAGGCTAGGACAGTAACCGAAGTAAGAAAATCTGTAGGCTAAACTTAAAGTTTTTCAACTTTAAGAAAGGATCTCAAAATTTCAGCAAACAAATTAGACCAACACAGTTTTTTTGTTTTAACACTGGTCTGATGTTCCTGATGTGCATTATTAAGAAATTGATTCAGAGTGTTTTAATATGGGACATAATTTAACAATAAATATTTGAAAATACATGTACCAACTCTAAAATTGGACCTACACCCTTGATTATGCATGTATATACAGCCTATAAGCAATCACTGTTTTGCAACCAATTCATCATCATTATTGGCTACATATTGAGTTTGATTATTTGGCTAATAGACTGATTGTTAATCAGGTGAATAAAAACATGAACTGATTTACAGCAGTAAGAGTTATAAGGTGAGGGTAAGGCAAGCCCATTATGTGTCTGATGTCATGCCACTGTTTCAACATGTAATGGATAAATTTGGCCTGATTGTATTTGAAATACCCCTGTAGGACCTAAAAAAGGATTAAGTAAACAATTCAATCGATTTAACAGGCATTATTCTCTCTGGGGTGTATTTTTTTGCACCACAAATACCAACACCACATTAAATTTCACTGGATTTTTTTTAGATTTGACCAGCAGAATGAATCCCTTCCGTACACTTCTGGCAAGAAAAAATCCTGGTGGAAACTGTTATGTTCACTTTAAATAATGATGCTTTCAAATCTATTCTCAACCAGATCAAAGGAAGTTCCGCTTTACCTTTGCTATGCAAAAGGAAAAACAAAAGTATCTATTACATGATCGAATCTCTATTAAGTTATAGATGCACAGTGGCTCAGAAAGTTTTTGCATTATTGAGCATCATTAAATATCAGAATTCACCAAAAAAATGCTATCATGACTGCCAGTTCATGCATATTTTTGCCTTAATTCTCTAAATGAAAGTGTCTTTCCAGTGAATGTGATACAATGGAGACAGCATGATTGTTCTATGCACCTATCTTACTCATTTTGCTATACACTGCCAGGTAAAAAAAGTGTTTATTAGCTCTGCTGTGACGATAGTCAGCAGTAAGCGGAGCTTTTCAAATGCCAAGTCGTCCGGCATCCGTCTGTCTGCCTGCCTGTCTGTCTGTCTATCCGGCGTCAACTTTTCACTTCAAATTTGAATATCTCAAAAACTGTCTGATAACTTTTTTCTAATTTGGTGCTAGCCCTCTTTCTGATATTCTGAATATTCACCGTGAAAATTAGAAAATTCTACGTCCCGGTTTTTGAGAAATTCAGCATTTTGGATTGAAATAAATGATTGCAATTTGCAGTGTGGTTCTATTGTTATACTAAATAAATTGAGACACCAAACTGGTTCACAGCATATTTTGGTTACCAAATGTGTCATATGTGTTAATATTGCAATAGTTTTCAAGGATTCTTGAAATTAAGTTATGACATGGACATTTCGCTCATCCTCAGCGGAGCTCTCTAGGCCGACAGGCCTCTTGTTTATACTTTATCCTGGAGGCCCAATGAATTTATTTCAGTCATCACCAGAAAGCTCTTGCTGTCCTCTCTTGGATAAAGTGCCTGTCAATCAATAGATAATTATCAAGAAAGTGTAATGAGGCTGTGATCTACAGCTGAGCTTTTACACAGAGCAATGCCAGCAGGAACTAATAAATCAGAGTTTCCAGCCAGATTGTTTGAGGGAATACTACCCACTGAATCCTGCGAGGGATGTAACTATGTGTAAATCAATTGTAGGGTAATATGTTGATTAAATAACCGAGGGCTATGAGGGGCAGTAGAATAATGTAGTATCAATACCATGTTGATTTTTTTTTTTTGCTACAAAACTGGCATACCTTTGGGCTATTGTGGCTTTACCTTGCTGCTAGGATGGAAACCAAATTTTTGTGTTCGTGAGAAATATTTTTAAGTATCAGCTGGATGGATGAATATTTAAATTGTTTGCAGATCAGGCTAGGTTCAGGAGCTTATATTCATACAACTACTGGATGACAGTGGTGGGACTTATCAAATACATAAATAAAATGCTTTTCAGGCACTGCTACCTCATGAATATTCAGTAAACATTTCACGTCTACCCCATACTGCTAAAACACTGACATTTGCATGCATCAGTTCAGCAGTTCCATAGACGCTAGCATCTAGAAGGGTTTAATCACGTCAATAATGATTCAATGATACATGCTTAAGTATTTTCTGATTTAAATGAAAACAAGAGGCCTGTCGGAAAGTTAGAATTTTCTCATGTTCACAGTGAATATTCAGAATATCATAAGGAAGGCTCGCACCAAATTAGGAAACAAGTTATCAGACAGTTTTTGAGATAGTCAAATTTGAAGTGAAAAGTTGACACCGGACAGATGGACAGACAGACAGACGCCGGACGACTCGGCATTAGAAAAGCTCCGCTGACTGCTGACTATCGTCACAGCGGAGCTAATAAACACTTTTTTTGCCAGGCAGTGTATAGCAAAATGAGTAAGATAGGTACATAGAACAATCATGCTGTCTCCACTGTATCACATTCACTGGAAAGACACTTTCATTTAGAGAATTAAGGCAAAAATATGCATGAACTGACAGTCATGATAGCATTTTTTGGTGAATTCTGATATTTAATGATGCTCAATAACGCAAAAAATTTCTGAGCCACTATGCCCTTGGGTAACAGCAAGTTAGGTTGCGCCTTATCAACTTTGCGCCTTTCAATTACGCGAACGCACTGAAACATGCAAACTGAGAGAGTGTTCACTTTATTTTTAAGAGATGGAAAAGCTCTATACCCATCTTACAGACATGGAAACCGGGAGTGAGTTCAAAGGGAACTGGACCGGAGGGTGTTCTGAGCCTAACAGGATTGATTCTGAGGAAGAGGAAGCCTTATATTATCATGAAGAGTCATGCTCCTCTGTATGCAAGTATTTTTTGTGGAATATTTAAGTTATTTTGCTCGCTAGTACTTTTTCTGTTATCCATCGTTATCATGATATTGTTTTTCACATTAGTTTTGAAAGAATGCAGAGTCAGAAGTCACACGCAGATGAAAATCCAGTTCACAGGTTTTAATGGAAATCGTGCTCAGGCAATCCAGGTCAAAAACTGGCAGTGAGACTTCAGTACTATGGGGCAAATCTGGAATCATAATCAATGATCAGTCCAATGGTCAGAACTAGGAAGTCGGTTTGCAAAAGTCAAATCACAAAGGAATATCAAAACCAAAAAGACAAATAAGAAATCATGGGTATTCAATCGAACACAAAGGGATAGACAGAATCGGAAGTCGGAAAACAAACCAAAAGGTACTCTCATGAGATAAACCGTTTTAAATTGGGGATCATCTGGAATTGAACCAGCCGCGATGACAGCAAGGCGACTGCAAGAAGTATGGCTGGATTAAAACATGTATAATTATGATAGACATAATCTATCGCAACTATAATACGCATTTTTGAACTCAAGGTTACTTTTTTATTCCAGCTAGTGACATGCAATGTCTTTAGGTTGAATCTAAAACGGTTCTGATGTTATAGTGTAAACACGGTCAGACTGAACTTATGATTCCAATACTAGCTGCGCTTTGCAGCTGATTTAACCAGCTACGCTTCGTGGCTGGGATTAAAAATCTGTTTATTTGTATGTCCGTGGTCTGCGTAATTGGGGAATTCCTTGTAATTTACGGGTAATCTGTATAAGTTGAAATATATGCTTCTTGCAATGTTTTTGCGATGTTTTCCATTAAAAAAAATTTTATGGTAAAATGTGCAATTTCCATACCATTTTACCAGTTACCCATACTCATTTCAAAAGGTCAAAATCTGTACTAAATACAGACAAACCATAGGGATGGCCATGTATGTTGACACATATGAACTGATGGGATCCCCACACTGACTTGTTTCCTATTTTCTTTCTTTAAATTTTTTTTTTGCACAGATTGCAAAGTGGCAAAATAAAGCAAAGTTACAACAGAATTGCACTTTTATTTTCTCTATTTTTGAACTTGATGTTATTTGATGCAAGGTGGTAACAGGATTAATTATTTCCTCTATTTTTGAACTTATTTCATGTTGTTACTTGATTCATGACTTGTTGTCATTTTAATAAATCTCAAACTTACCCTTTTGTAAGTACCATGTTGTTGGTCCAATGAGAGACAGGCGGGGCTTGAATGTCCCCCCTCTCCAAAGGGGGGAATGACAGAAAAAGTTTCAGAACCACTGCTCTAGAGGCAGAATTATGATCAAGAATTGCTTCAGTTGGTCAGGTCTAGGCTCAGCAACGTCACAAGATTTAAAATGAAGTCAGCAGACTACCTGAACGTACTCAAATGACCAGCTAATCCCATCAATGGGGTTTTTTAATCCCTGACATTACAGGTATATTCCAGGATGACAATGCCAAGAGTCGCCAGGCTCGAATTGTGGACGCTTGGTTCAGCAAGCATGATGAATCATTTTCAGATATGAATAGGCCACCACAGAGTCCTGACCTAAAAGAATTGAAATTCTGGGATGTTCTGGAGTTAGTTTTATGGAGTGGTTTGATGCTCACTTTGTCAATTTTTGATCTTGGCCAAAAATTGATGCAACTCTGGTCAGTAATAAATGTTGTAATATTGTGTAAGTTTGTCGACACAGTGCCACTACAAATGTGTGCCGTGATGAAAGCTAAAGGTGGCCCAACAAAATATTCGAGTGTTGCAACATTTATTTTGGTGAGGCAGTGTACTAAATCAGTGTCATTTGAGCATTGAGATTATACTCTCAGTAAATGTGACACATATTAACTTGAGAAGAACAACAAGTTGAAGGATAGAAAGGAAAGTACAGCACAATTTGATTGTAACATGGGTGGAGTAGGAACATTAATCTTATAGAAGCATTACATTTGCATGAAAGAGGTCACCCCACATGGCTTTTCCTCTTTAAAAGCACTTCAAAGTCAGGTGCAGGGGCTGTGTATTACGACGCATGTAAGCCTCAGCACCTGCCTCCCTCTGACTCTTACAGCCGGTGAGCCTCAGGAACAGATGGATCTGGTCAGCGGCATCCTCAGTCCTAACACAGCAGTCACACTCTAGACAAGCTGGTATGAAACAAGCGCCTCTGTTGCTTGAACAAACTATGCTGTCAAATGCGTGGGGTCAAATACACTGAGGGACATTTCATCTCCTTATAATTGTCACACAAAATAGCAAAAATTTTGGTAGATTAATCCAGTAATTTTCTGTTGCCTAAATTCACCAAAAAAAAAAACTGATTGAGATTGAGACCTCTTTTACAATGCTTACTTGACGTAAAACCCAAATCTTTAATGTCAACAAAAAAAAAATCATGACAACTGACTAGTATGGTACAGTTCTGTGAACACTGTAAAGAGCAATTAAGAGCAGAGCACAGTAACAATTTTGGGGTTGTGCTGCAGTCATGAAACATGTATCACCAAATACAAGAGAATTCATATTAAAACCCCTCTGGGCCAAATGCAGTCTGCCAGCTGGCTAAATTTGGTACACAGGCCACCAGCAACACAAAGTAAATACAACGTACATTCCCTCTTCTTAATTTACTAAAATATGTTGTGTAGCAGGATGTCACAATTACAGGCAGGGCCAGACGTAGTTGGACAGTGACACAGTTTTCATGTTTTTAGCTCATTCCGCCACTGCAATGTATTTGCAATGACAAAAATCAAAATTTGCTTGCTGTGGAGACTTTTAACTGCACTGTAAGGGTGAAAAATATTCAATAAACTGTTTATGTATGATAACCATTTTTATACAGGACCAATTGTATGCACTGAATGTAATCGGATGAACTATCATATTCATAAATTGCACTTTTTTTATACTGGGATGCAAATTCGGTCCATTTGATGACTGCCTGAAGTTTGGAACCCATAGTCTTCACCAGATGCTGGTTTCCTTCCATCATGATATTCTGCCAGGTCTTCAAAATGGCTGGCTTCAGTAGTCCTTGGGGCATTTTGCCTTTAGTTTTGCCTACAGCAAGTTAAATGCATGCTGAGTTGGATTCAGGTCAAGTCTTGAGATGCTTTTGTAGTATGCTTTGGGTCACTGCCCATCTGCACAGTGAAATGCTGTCCAATAAATTTTGAAGCATTTGGCTGAATAAAGAAGTTACCTTATCAATAAACATGAGCAGTTCCATCCGCAGCTATACATGCCAATGCATGAGTACGCTTCATAGATGAAACAGTTTGCTTCAGATCATGAGCAATTCCTAATCTTCTCCATCCTATTCTCTTCCAGTCATTCTGGAGCAAGTTGATCTTTGTCGCATCTGTCAATTTGATGCTGTTTCAGGCCTGTACAGAATTTGTTAGATGACTTCTGGCAAACTTCCTGTTTTTGAAGTTTGGTGGTTGTTTACATCATGGGGTAAACCCTCTGTATTAACTTTGGTGAAGTCATCCACCACTCTTGTTACCAGTGGTCTTCCAGGTCTTCTAGTTTTTCAAAGTTCACCAGTGCTTTTTTTTTCTTTCAAAATAAATACATTTGTATAAAAAATGGTTGACTTGGCTATGGAGTTAGATTTGTCTCAAAAGTATCTGCAAATGCACAGACGGTGATCTACAAATATTCCTTAATTCGCACGACTGTTTTGCTATCCACAAACACAATTTCCTATTTGAAATAATGGTATTTCTTTGACGGGTGTGTTTTGATTTCTCAGCCTAATGATGGCTTACTTCTCTAGCAGTGACAGCTCTTCAGACTTCACATTGAGAGTTAACAGCAAAAGGTTTCAAATGCCACTCTTGAAATCATCTCTTAACTATGAGCACTCACCTAGCCATGGAACAGCAATGCAGCCAAAAGTCCAATCTCCTCTGGTCCATTAAAAAGGGAGGACCCCCTATATAAAGTGGTGTATTTCCTTCACCATTCGTCCGATTTGGATATCAATATGAAATTGTGAACTTTGAGCTTGAATTCATTATCTAACTTAAGCTCCTATATGCTGTGGTAGACTTTCAGAGTCTAAGTATTTATGGACCTGACTGTATATGCGCCAAAAGACAACGCTTCAAGCAGCTGGGTGCATTATCAATCAATCTGCCTCAAAAGTCAGTGTTGCACACAATGTAGAACATAAGTTTACCGTGTACATAATTTTTTTAGAAACAGATTACAATAAAAAAATTTAAACAGCTGCATTGTGTTGATTAAAATTGAAGACATTGTAAAACAAATTAAAATTTTACCTTTGCATTCACTCAAAAATGAAAGAAGGCAAACTTAGTTCTTGTACTTCATTGTGACTTATTCTCAACAGTATTGTCAGAACAACTCAAATTAAATTCTCGGTACTTTATTAATGTTGCCTTGGCAAACGTTAGTTTGTCATGTTGTGTAACTTGTGTACTCAGTGAGCGTGTGTTCTTGAAGATGATCCTCACAGAAAATAAGCCTACTAGAGGTAAAAAAACATGTTTAAAAATGATTTTTTTTCTTTGGTTTACATACTCTGAAACTTTCCATTTGAGCCTAAACACCACACAAGCGCGAGACGGGTCAATCCCTGGATGGGTCAGACAAATACATCTATCTCGCCATGCATGCAGTAGGGACAGGAAGCAGGCATTCGAGGAATGATGTTCAGAGGAACATTTCCTTAAAAACAAAATCTTGAAAAAGCATCTTATATAAGTCATAAATGCAACAAACTACCATAAATTCTGTGGCAGTGATGTGGAGTGCAAGGTGCACCCAGACTACCTTCTGTCATAGAAAAAGTTCTGTCAGCCAGCTCACATGTAAACCATTCAAAGCAATATTAACAAATAGATACAATAATAATTTGGCATCTACTGTATGCTCTGATCATAACACATCCCTCAGCCACCTGCACTTGAAAAGAGAGCATGCAATGACAGGATGTCACCCCCCCAGCCCCCCACATAATTTCAGGGGCGGAAGTGGGATGTTAACTAGCAGCAAACAATAGTGATGCAGCCCAGTAGCAGCCACTGGCATGATTTAAAATGAAGGCTGAGCAGGAGAGCAGCTTAAGTAGCCCACCTACCACAGGGGAAAAGCAGTGTCTGATATGCAAGGGATTGTCACTGGGAATGTGTGCATGTCTTGAGTTGTCTGCCAGAACTAGCTTCGCAAGCTACGCCCTAAATGTATATTACTTTCATTCATATTCCACCCGAAAGCCAGATTAATTTATGTACTCATCACTGCAAAGGTCCCAACAGATCATATTGAACTGTCTGTGCTTATCAAACCTCAAGAGTCTATTCAAAGTGAGAAACTGTCTATTCTTGGATTGCTGCCATGCCCCTCCACAGCTACACAGATTGTAGGAAGCAGTTGCAGAAGCCGTGTTGCTTCTGTCTGTCCAAAAATGAAACGCCTCACTTCACAAAGCATAGGTACATTCACACATCTGTCAAGCAGATTACATTGTCAAAAATACAAACCTGGAAATTCTACTTATCCTCCAAGCTTAATGACCATCTGGACGGATCAAATCTGCCAGCAGTGGAGTAAGTGAGAGCTCAGTTTTCCAAGGATCACTGACTCTCGGCACTAGTTCTACAGGTCCACACAATTTAAAGCAATTTTTCGATATGGATTTTTCATCAATTACTGGAAAACAGAACTAAGCAATGTATCTTGAACTTACCATATCTCAACCCTATCTTTCAGTGTTTCTATATCTGCCATCAAATCCATGTGTTGCAAACACCCCAGCAGACACCCACATGTTTAGAACTAAAAATATGAAAAATTAGCTTGTTGGTGTGGTTCTTTTCATATGTTGCCAGAATGAAAGAGCAAGTTGTGTGTAATTAGGTTGGAATAATTTGGCTCAGTGCAGTGTCTCACTTACTTGCTGGCGGTGTCATAAACATGAAGGTTTTTGTCAAAAGAGAGGTTGAAAGCAAACATATCAGCTCCCGTCAGGCTCTTCACACTCCAATTTCTCTGTTCTTCCTCATGTTCCATTTCCTTCCGTTCTTAGAATACAGTTTACCCTAAAGCCAGTGTTAAACAAGTGACAAATGTGAAGAGGTTTATATTCTGCAATGTAATTTTCTGACTTTTGGTCCGACATATTCTTGAGGAGCAGGCATAATTGTGGGAAATGGTGCATATATACTGAGGGGCATTAAAAACGCAAAGTGGTTTTTATTGTCTAATTTTAAAACTGATAGTTTTTCCTTTTGCTGATTGACATGATGACCATCAGGTATGGTAAGCATTGCAAAATGTCAAGTGTCTGGGTTCTAATCCTCTCTTGGTTTAACACCTCATTATGATTACATAAATGCAGCGCAGTTCCCTGGATCATGGTCATGAATCACATTGGGAGAAATCATTTTGCACATGAAAAGTTGAAGATCAGGGCCAATAAAAAAAATACATAAACAAAGTCACATCATTCCTACTTCAAATGCCACAAACAAACGAATCTCGGAAGAATCAAACAGTTTGAATGTTGAATGATAGCCAGTCTCAAAGAAAAGATTCTGGAGGCATTAATGTCCATTAAATGACTGTATCCAGACTGCAGGGATGACACAGAATGACCAGATGTGTCAGCTGTCGTCCCCGACAATGTGCGTCATCTGTGACGCCACAAAAACATACATTCCAAAAAACATCTTCTGCCATGTCAGATAATGCATAAGAACTGCTGAATTGACTGCCAATGTAACGATAACAGTGAAGGCAAGTCTCACTACCAAAAGCACAGTTTCCCGAGACCGTGTTTTGCAACTACGAAAGAAACCATTTACCACTACTTAAAACAGTATATCCTATTATGCGTTTTTAATGCCTCTCAGTATAGTACTATAGGAATGTACAGTAAACAACACAACAATGCAATTCAATGGAGGAAAGCACTTGAGGTTTCTGTAACCCAGGTGAAGGCAAACAAGATATGCACAAACAATTTTCACAAATTACCGAGCGAAAATAGTTCCATCTCATCAATGACTGTCTAGAACCTACTGGGAAGTGGGTCTCACCATTGCAAAGCTGCTTAATTAAAGCAACACATTGGGGTTGAGCTTGATGTTGTAAAATTTCATATGTAGTCTACTGCACCCACCATGCCAGAACTTACAGATAACTGAGATAATGCTTTAGTGAAGCAGCTTGAGGGGCAACTATGTGAATAATAGAGATCATTACCAACTTGCGTAAGAATTAGTAATAGTCATGTTACTCATTGGTACTGTGAAACATTGTTACCACTGAATTATTTGGGACAAAAAAAATATGTCCTGTCATTGGTTCTAGTGAAATAACGGTTGGGGAAAATACAACGTGATGTGTTATGACAGTTATACTTCAATGTAGTTATGAAAACTGTCTGCTACTTATAGACACTCTTCTTACTTGTAGTAACCCTCATTGTAACCTCAAAGGCCATTCTCTACAATTTGGATGAAAAAGCATGTTTTGGTCGAACTTGTTCTAGGGATGATGTACTGTAAAATCCTTACTTTAATCCATCCATTGGAAAGCCAGACTTTGATTAAACACAAGCAGATAGGTCGGCTGCATGCAATGTGGAGTTCACCTTTAACCAAAAAAAGTTTGTTTTGCATCTCTTTTTTTCTTGTGTACCAAATATTTGGAAAGGCATCCTACTCCACAGAATGTGCCAAATCTGATAAAACTGGTGTCTAGAAAAATCTTGTCAGTAGTTGAGGATTTTAAAATTGTGTAGTTTGTTGATTAAATGATGAGTCTGCTTTTCCAATAATTACACATTAAGCTTTTCTAATGAGGTTGAATTTTAAAATTAATGGCTTGGTCCATACAGGAGCAGCTTCCATCAATAAGTTATCAAAAGACTTCTGCTCCTTTTGTTTGTGAAAGACATTTTCCTGCATCCTTGTTTATTTTCTGGCAGGAGACAGCAATGAATGAAAGAACAGAAATGACAGATGCATGTCATCCAACACAAGTCATCCTCGTCAAGATTAAAGTTCTTGGTGACAACAGCACAATACAAGACAGGAGTTCACTGTTTCAAGTCCATGAACCAGCAAAGCAACCAATATTTGTGCAAATTACATGAAAAAGAATCGGATGCAAAGGTTTAACACAACAGAGCAAATTTTTAAAAGCTGAAATTGTAATATAACAATGACAGGAAGAACACATTTTACTGTAACAGATTTCATTGCACCCAGACTTTCAATGCAGGCCAAACAGCACTGTGAATGCATTAATGTGATGGGCTTTTTCATGCTATTAGTTGCTCTGTCCTGAACGGTCCCCTGATTATTTTTCCTCGCAATCCAGCTGTCTTTGTCTGTTACGGTCTCATTTTGTTTATTGATCTAATTATCAATTTATTGTTTCGTTCTTCTCCACTCTCTGCTTGTTTCATTCCTTGTGCTTGCTGAACTATTTTCCACTTAGTTGATTGTTGTATTTTGTATTTAAGTTCCTAGTCAGCATCTCACCTTTACTGGATCATTGTCTTGTGTCCTCCATTTTCAGTGTTATAACTTCTAAAACCAAGAATCAAATTATTGGGGAAAATTCCCGGAGTCTGGGGTCCTGGCAAGTGGCTTCTTCCAGTTCCTCCTTCTCCCCAGTTTGAAGGTTTGCATCTGTCCATCGTGCCCTGGTTCATTTGGCTTGCCATCCAGGTTGCTGACCTCAGACCAGTCCCTTCGACTACACCTCGCCTCACTCCTCATGTTCTTGATTACTTCCGCATGACCATGGACTGTCTATTAATTTCTCTGTGCAGATGTAGATGCCAGCGGACATGGAGCTGCTCTATTTATGCATGCAGTGACAATATTCTGTCACTAAATGGCACACCCGGATCAGTTATGGAATATTCACTAGCAAGCAGAGCTCGAAACACGGTTTAGAATATGGGCGAGTTCAGTCCCATCCCTATTCTTCTGGAGTTGCGTGAATTAAACTCCTCCGCTAAGCCTGATGTGCAAACTGCTCAATATACTTACTATCTATCCAGAAGTTCAAAAAAATGATCTCTTGCCACAGAAACATTGTTGTCCTTTGTAGCAACCACTTCAGCTATAGTGAGTCAGTGGTATCCCACTTGGTAGTTAAGAAAAGTCAGTTTTCTTTTTTTTTTTTAAAGATTATTTTTTGGGAACTTTTCCCTTTATTTGACAGTTGTACAGTGTAGAGAGACAGGAAGGTTGGGGAGAAGAATGGGGGAAGACATGCAGCAAATGACCTGAGCTGGAATCGAACCCAGGTCGCTGCGGTAAGGACACAGCCTTTATGGTACGCGCGCTTAGACCGATGAGCCACCGGGGCGCCCCAGAAAAGTCAGTTTTCTAAAGCAAAAATTCCACATGGTATTGATACTATGTCATTCCAATATCTATTATAGTCATCACACATCAAAAAAAATGCGTAGTTTCCTACCGTGGATTTACACATAGATTAATCCATTGACAAATTCAGCACTTCTTTATATCCTCCTAAGCACTCTAGTTGATTAGCCAGTCACTCAATTATATACTTAGGCTCTTCTGCGTAACGCACAGTTATAGTTCACGCCCACCTGAAACTTCCCCGGTAATGATGTATTGATTGACACATTTCTTATCCAATTCCAGGGAGTATAAACTTTCCACAGTAACTGAAAGACCCTTGATTGGACCATCCGAAAGGTATTTAAACACTTGCGTAACAGTAGTTAGGTTGTATTCACTCAACTTTGCACAGCTGAGAATGACTTGATTGCATGGAAAAAAAGACATCCGGAACCGACCCTGGAGTGTTGAGCTTATATTTTTGGGATGGAAATGTGATTCTGAGATGGAAAATGGCAGTTATTCTGAATGGAACAGACTGGAGGGCTGACAGCATTGAAATTCAATGATGGAGAGTTTTTCCTCTTGAAGTGTCAGTCGAACTGGCTTTGTAAGGTGTTGCTTCTAGCCAGCTAGTTCTTATTTTCTGTTAACCGATGTGACAAACTAGCTCTGATCACGGTGGTTAACAAGAGAAGTCGATACTGCAGTGTGCTGGCATTTTTCTTAATGTGGCGATCTCTTTTGGAATTTATACCGCATTCAGCGAAATAGAATGCCTTGTATTTTGCTCGTTTAAAATGCGAACAGCTATTACTGTGTTGTGAGTTACAGTGCCGTGAAAAAAAGTATTTGCCCCCTTCCTGATCTCTTACTTTTTTGCATATTTTTTCACACTTAAATGTTTCAGATCATCAAACAAATTTTAATATAAGAAAAAGATAACCCGAGTAAATACAAAATGCAGTTTTTAAATGATGATTTCATTTATTAAGGGAAAAACCTATCCAAACCTACCTGGCCCTATCTTTGAAAAAGTAATGCCCCCCCCCGTTAAATCATGAATTAGCTGTGATTAACCACATTTTTTGAGTCTAGTTTCACTAGCCACATCCAGGCCGGATTACTGCCAGACCTGTTGAATCAAGAAATCACTTCAATAGAACCTGTCTGACAACGTGAAGTAGGCTAAAAGATCTCAAAAAGCAACATGTCATGCCGTGAACTAAAGAAATTCAAGATTAGATGAGAAACAAAGAAATTGACATCTATCAGTCTGGAGAGGGTTGCAAAGCCATTTCTAAGGCTTTGGGACTCCGGAGAATCATGGTGAGAGCCATTATCCACAAATGGAGAAAACTTGGAACAGTGGTGAACCTTCCCAGGAGTGGCCGGCCTACCAAAATTACTCCAAGAGCGTATCAACTACCCATCCAGGAGGTCACCAAAAACCCATAACAACATCTGAAGAACTGCAGCCCTCACTTGCCTCAGTTAAAGTGAGTGTTCATGATTCATCAATAAGATAGAGACTGGGCAAAAAATGGCATCCATAGGAGAATTCCAAGGCGAAAACCACTGCTGACCAAAAAGAACACAAAGGCTCGTCTCATATTTGCCAAAATACATCTTGATGAACCCCAAGACTTTTGGGAAAATATTCTGAGGAATGACGAGACATAAGTTGAACTTTTTGGAAGGTGTGCGTCCCATTACATCAGGCGTAAAATTAACACAGCATTTCATAAAAAGAACATCATACCAAAAGTCAAACATGATGGTGGTAGTGTGATGGTTTGGGGCTGCTTTGCTGCTTCAGGACCTGGACAACTTGTCTTAATTGATGGAACTATGAATTCTGCTCTCTACCGGAAAATCCTGAAGAAGAATGTCCAACCCTCAGATTGTGATCTCAAGCTCAAGCGCACTTGGGTTACGCAGCAGGACAATGATTTGAAACATACCAGCAAGTCCACCTCTGAATGGCTTAAAAAAACAAAATGAAGATTTTGGAGTAGCCTTGTCATAGTCCGGGCTTAAATTGAGATGCAGTGGCATGACCTTAAACAGGCCGTTCATGCTCAAAACCCCTCCAATGTGGGTGAATTAAAATAATTCTGCAAAGAAGAGCGGGCTAAAATTCTTCCACAGTGATGTGAAAGACTCATTGCCAGTTATTGCAAATGTTTGATTGCAGTTGTCGCCGAGGATGGCACAACCAGTTATAAGGATTTAGGGGGAAATTACTTTTTCACATAGGGCCAAGTAGGTCAGGATAGCTTTTTTCCCTTAATGAAAGGAACTCATCATTTAAAAACTGCATTTTGTATTTACTCGGGTTGTCTTTGTCTAATATTAAAATGTGTTTGATGATCTGAAACATTTAAGCGCGACAAGTATGCAAAAAACGAATAAATCAGGAGGGGGGCAAATACTTTATCATGGCACTGTATACTTGCTCCTTATAGGATGTGAAAAGCATTGTTACAAGCCTTCGTTTTGTTTGGATGATCGGAGTTGTTAATAGCAAGCTTTCCGTCTGAGTGAACGTTCTGACCGTAAAATAAGCAGTTTCTTTAATGAGATTGTGTGCTTGCTTATGCGGCTTTGTTGAAAAATGGACAAACTCTAAAATTTACCATATAGAAAAGGCATGTTTTGGGTTCGGAGAGGTCAGTGGTGACCATTGATGTCCAGCTGCACCTATATTGATAAACTCATGCTAAATTCAACCAGAAAATCAATAATTCAAATTGAATTTAATGAGTCCACAGTTGATTTGCATTAAAAATATGATTATTTTATGATTTGACAGTGTGCTATTGTGAGGGCTCTAGGAGTTTTGGGAGCCACCTGGAGAGCTGTCTTATTTGGCTTCTAGAGAGTGGATAATTTAGTATTTCATGCTCAGATGATGAGCACTTGTGGTCTAGGAGTTTATGATCCCAGAAATTTATTGTTTTAACCCCCATTTATCAATTTTTTCATTTTTTCAATCCTTAATATTATTATTATTATTATTATTATTATTAATAATTTTTTTTACAATTTTAATGTTGAATTTTCATGATGTCAGTGCCCCCTTTTCTCTACCAAAATCATGAAAATAAACTGAAATACAATGTAATTCTAAATGCTGCAAGTATCTTGTCTCAGTTGAGCCATATTCTCCCTCTCTATGAAGCTTAAATCTTGAATTAAAATGCATTAAATAGGGTAACACATAAATAGCCATATTTGGCTTCTGCGCAAAGGGGTTAAAACACCTCAGCTCTGAAAACCTTTTGGAGTTTACCTTCTTTTTTCTCAATAAAGGCCAATCACTGATCTGCACTTGGTTCTGTTCTATTCTCATGACAGTAAGCTGTTTTTACATCCTATTCGAATGATCATAAAATAATCAAAAGACATGACAAAGGAAATAAAATGATGTACCATGATAAGTGTCAGTTGGTGAAGAGAGTAGTTTCCCCAGTTGTCTCTCCTGTGGGTTATTCAGCAGAATAGGACTAATTCATGGTGAACTGGAATGATAAGGCAGGGGGATTCATTTGCTTCAGTGTCTGGAGCCATAGTAATTAAAAGCTATTAGCCTTTCTGACCATAAAGAGCACGTCTGTTAGCATTGACAACTGGGGAAACAGTGAGCTTGGTGATTCACTTGTGCCAAATACAGCAATTTCTGCATCACTGTCAGACCTCAATTTATGTGCACTGGTGAAAGTAAGGTGGTACAAGCTGGGAAGCCATGCTGGTGTCAAATTCCTTGTCTGTAAGCAGTACCAAAAAGTAAGCTCTCACAATGACTGCACGACAGCAACTGAAGTCCAAAGAGCACTGACCTATGACGCCAAAGTGGAGTATCAGCGAAAATTCCTAACCGAGAGAAAACATCTTTTCGTGCTTTTTGTTTGCTAAGTGTAAGCATTAAATTATATTTAACTTCTGAGCGCATGATTGATTAGATGAGGGTGCAGTCAATTTTATGCATATTGTAGGTCAACCTTCAGGCTGAACTACAATATTTTGTTGGGCTGCCTTTAGCTTTGACTGTTTGATTATTATGACAATCTTATGCTAAATTTCAACATTAATTTCCAACCAGAGCTGCATTCTTTTTTGGCTGAGATACAGTATTGACGAATGGTGAGTCAAACCACTCCCTTGAGCCTTCTCTAGCACATCCCAAAGACTTTCAATCGGTTAAGGTCCAGACTCTGTGGTGGTCAGTTTACATGTGAAAATGATTGGTCATGACTCTTAAACAATTTTAACCCAATAAGTCTTGGCATTGTCATCCTTGAATATGCCTGTGCTGTCAGCATAAGCGGAGCGACCGCGGGGGCCAAGGGGGCGGCCGCCCCAGAGCCCACGGCCAGTAGGGGCCCCGCTGCAGCCTCGCTGAGCTACATTCTCATTACCATCAAATAGAAAAAAAAAACCAAGAAAGTCTCAATGTGTATTATTACACCTCGTACTTCTGTACCTGGTGTCTTAATTTGCGTGATGTTCTAAAAATAAACCTCCATGTCGGTAATCTAGTCTCTATCATGGGTTTTTTTTTGGACAATTATTCATAACTATTATTTGAAGTTTTCATGATTAATATACCCACATTTTAAAGACTATTACTGATATCAACTATTTTCTTATTTTATTTGATATTTTTCTTTCATACTGATATGCAAATTGTCGAGATGATTGCAGGTTAATGTGTTGCCCAATGTCAAGTCTGTATTTGATTTGATCATGTGACCACGTTAATGTCTGTAATGTCTGATAGTTCAAGCGCAAAATCTGAACATCATAAAGTTTGCAAACTTAGGAGCAGTCATTCCATTCAAACAGAAAAGCATTAGTCAAAAAAGAAAAGAAAGAACTGGAAGAGACTCTAAGTTCATTTGGCTTCAAGCAGTTGCCGCGCCATGGACGACCCTTCCTCAAGCAGCAATGCAGCCAACAGGAAACAGATCAAGCTAAGCTAAAGTTTGACCTAAATAATGATAACGTCCACGGCTATTGTATTAATTTCAAGACAAGACGAGGATTTTGCTCGGCGCAAAGTTTGACAAATGCCATTCAAATAGGTGAGTAGGCCTACAAGTGACTTTTCTTTTAGTCCAGAGTCAATTGTTATATATTTGAGATCTATGGCAGAAATAAGGCAGTTAGTGTGCAGTTAATTGGTCATTTTATGGGATTTATGCAGACGCTGAGTTGTTGGGCAATTTAGGGGACATTGTTTTAAATATATTTAAATATCGTTAAATATTGCAGCTTTTGTCCGTCTCATCACGTGCTTTTTCAAGTCACTTATGTCCTGTCTTTATGTCACCTTTGTGTCAGATATTGCACTTGTGAGGTAATTGCACAGAGATGCACGTTTTCAGACGTTTTAACTGACCCAATTATCGCTGAACAGGAATTCTTTCCAAGGTAATTGCCAATTTCGTTTTCTTCCCATAAATTTGACATTCGCTTGTGCCTGTATGAAATATGACTGGCGGTATTAACTGCTAACAGTGGTATTCGTACAATGTTTTTCGCAGTAACCCAAATATTACTGGCGGTATTAACTCCTAACAGTGGTATTCGTACAATGTTTTTTGCAGTGACCCAGTTACTGACCGCGCTGCCACACACTTGTATTTATGCATGTGCAGGTGACCTGGTTTTTTTGTGGTGCGCACCAGAAAATGGGGCTCCCACGAAAGCCAATCCATGGGTTCACGGCCGCTTTGTCAGAGTGCCCATGCCTAAAGATCAACGTCATTATCTCACTCTTTGCAGTTATGTAACGTTTCTTTTTTTTTTTTTTTTTGCTCATGTACACACTTGTGGTCGTTGTCTTGGCAGGGTAGTAAGCTTCGATATTTACATATCTTAACCAAATCTGAATTTTCAGCTCTTAATCGCAGTTCTTAACTTAATTTCAGTAGTTTCAGAAATCTCCTGTGTTGTTTTCTTTACCTCATGCAGGCCAATAATTTGACCCTTATGAAACAGTACAACAACACCATTTCCATGGCCACAGGATATGATCTGACATCGTTGCTTAAAAATGAGAACCTACTGACTGCATCTGTTAGGGTTAAATAACTTGTTACCAGCTGAAACATATTAATCACTGCAGTAATTATCCAACGGAGGGCTCTTACCTTTTTGTTCAGTTAAATCCAAGACGTGACTTTTTTGGCTGGGCAGTGTATGAACTCAAGACATGAAATAATCTGCTTCATTTAAACTGCTAGTGTTTTTTATTTATTTAAATTTCTTTTTGATTTGTATAAAGTGTTTCAATCACGTTTGTACCTGTGCAGTTAAATTTCACGTGATATTCCAGTCTTTTTCAGTCGGGCTTGTTAAATCTTCTGAGGGCTAGTTACTTTTTTCTCTTACAAGCTCGACCGGCTAGTGGCAAAAAATGGGAAGATCCAGCTTTGCCGACAAATGAAATCAATGAAACTCATGTAGTAATTCTCACTTTTACCCTGCCAAAGGCTCGGAATAAATGAAAATGACTACTTTTGTCCTCGCCAAAGGCTCAGAATAAATGAAAATTACTATTCTCGTTTAACAGACATCTGGCAACCATACCCTATATGCTTTTGCTGCCAAAGCACTGGCAACTTTTTTTTCCTCTCCCTTCCCTCTGAACAATTTGATTGACAAAGTGGCTGCACTGTATTTTTTCTGAAACATAAGTTTGCTTGGCTCAGTAAGTGATGATTTGTGTTGGTTAGGATAGAATATGATACAGACCTATCCGTTATTTTACAGTTGACTGCAATGACTATCTGAGGGGCCCACTGTAATGTTTTGCCCCCTCTGGGGTGAGAGCCTAGCTCCGACCCTGGCTGTCAGGGATTAAAAAGTCCATTGATGAGATACTCATTCAGAGTATTCAGGTAGTCTGCTGAATTCATTTTAGCTGCAGGACAGTGCTAAGCCTAGACCTGACCAATTGAAGCAACCCCAGATCACAACACTGCCTCCTTTGTGCAGTGAGCAGTTTGCATGCATCACTTTTTGGGTGTCCTTTCTTACCCTGATGTGCCCATTGCTCTGAAATAGAGTAAATCTGTATGACAATCATTCATGATTTTGATCCGGCCCATTTTTTCCATAAAATTGACCGTTCACCACTATCCATTCAGATTCTACTAAATTTAGGAGAGTCGTGACCCAATATCAGTCATTTCAGCATTATCCTCTGCCGTTTTGTTTGCTTGATGCTGGCCAATAGTTTGCCCCCCTTGAAACACAGTAACATCTTTTCAGCGACCATGAGATAAGTCATCCAGCATGGTTGTGTAAGAAATGAGGAGCTACGCAGTGAATCAGCTAGGGTTAAGAGAATTATTGCTGGCTGAAACACATTCATCACTGCAATAATGATCTAATCAAAGGCTTTAAGTATTTGCTTATTTAAATGCAAGTGGCAACTTTCTTTTTTTTTTTTTTTTTTGGTGGGCAGTGTATATGCTGTAGGCGTACGCATTATACACAATACACCCATCTTGCAATGTGAATCGTGCACTGCCTGTCTAATGTAGTTTTTTGTAATCTTAATGGCTGAAAACAATCTTAATTTGAGCTTTGATGCTGATGATCAGGAGGTAGATCCACCAGAGGAAAGGAGCAGTTCACGCTCAGATCGTGAAAATGATGAGGGGGATTTAGGCAAATTGAACGATGTTGACGACATTGCAGCTGCAGGCGCTGACTACTGTTATAATAATATTACGTTGTACAATAATAGGCACTGCTAATATCCTGAATGTGAATAGATTCTATCTTTAGATTCTGCAACCGACTTCTGTAGCACTCAGATCACAGGGTAGTGTGCAAAGCAGCCAGCCTGGGATATATGCAGGAACAGCTTAACAGTGTTTCTCTTATTGATATTACCTTTCTGTGTGCATTTCCTCATTAAAATAGCTTGATCTTGGTGACTTATCCAGTCAAACTGGACTGTTTGGAGCGAAAAACAAAAAAACCCCTCAAGAGTATGTTGTGTGACTAAATGCACAATTCCCTTTGTTTTCAGTGCAGTGCAATTTGATACCATAAAATAAAGACAAACATTACAAAAATTCCTTATTACCCACAAAGAAATACAAAAATGCTCTTGCCACTGTTTTATGATCTTTTTGAGACATTTTCTCACAGAATATGAATGAATTTTCTTAAAGACTGAGACCAGAAAAGAAAAAAGGTTTTTCGAGAATGCACCATTACCATAGCAACCAATGTTATATGATACCAATTCCATTTTTTGTTGTCCCTTCATTCCCATTCATTAGATATACAATAGCTTAAGTAATATGGCTTCTTTTTTAAAAGGCTTCTACCTCCCCCTTTCACTCGTTGTAAGTTGGGGTGCATACTGTTGCACAAGTATAACATTCTCTTTCACCCCCCATTGAGACATTTCATTGAAAATTCTGTCCTGCACGATTACAAAGATATGCTCAGATGAAATCACCCTTTTCATATATGTAGAAATGTTATTCATTGATAAGATGCGTTAAGAGTTTAAGTCTAAGCAAATAGTGTATACATTATCAAGGCCTCAACTGCCATGACACACTAACATGCAGAGAAATGTTACGACATTTTGATGCATCTTCAGAGATTGCAAGTGTCTAAAAAGCGGTTGAATCCAGAATGGTTTACAACACAAACAAGGGTGCATTGATCATAGATCAAAGTAATAGCAGAGAGGGAGAGGTGTAGTCCTAAGAGACGGAACGAAAAAGGCAAAACTGCAAGAACCAGTTGACAATCTGTCAAGCACTCTGTTGAATAGCAGCTAATAACATTCTGTCAGCCAGCTCACGTATAACCGTGAACTGCAGAACTAAAAAAATAGACAAATAGATACTAGGATCTGACAATGACACACCCTGCGGCCCACTGAGCTTGAGGAGCAGTGAGCAGGGAGCATCAGGATACACTCATCCCCCCAGCCCCCAGCCCTCCACTCCCTAGGTGAATTCAGAGCCCAAAGGCTGATGCTAGGGAAAAAACTAGCTGCACAGGAAAGAGTGATGTAGCAACAAGAAGCAGAGAGTGATGAAGCACAGCAGCAGGCAGAAGCAGTGGCCTGCACTGATTGGCCAGGGAGTGATGCTTGCTATGAAGACCCCACCCATGTTGAGGTGGTACTCAATTGTAATGGAAAAGGACCAAAACCGAGCAGAGTCGAGTCGAGTAGAGGCGAGTAGTGCTAAAACTGTCCAATGGGAAAGTGGCAATAGTCAGGATATCCGCAAAACAGCACGACTGCAGTCCGCAAAAAAACAGCATAACAACAGCCCTCCTCAGATAATTGCCTAACTACGGTCAGCATGCTAATCTAAGTGGACAGACCATTGTGAGGACATTCCATTGTGAAATGAAGTTGTGTGCAGTGATTATTATACACTTAACAAAATGAAGACAAATCAGAAACCAAGTACTATTCAAGTATTTATTTCATGTAATATTGGATAATATAGTTGTAGATGCAAAGAAGTAAACGAATAACAATATATCATAAAAACAAATAATGTCTTTTTAAGAGAAAAAGTAAGTGTCTCATGTGGCCACCCTTTGCTTTGATTACAGCATTTAATCTTTCAGGAATAGTTTTTACATATTTTTCTATTTCCTCACTTGCTAACCTATTCCATATGGTTTGAAATTTTTTCCAAAGAGATTCTTTCAATGTTACAACAGAGTGCTCAATCAGATTAAGGTCTGGACTTTAAGCAGTCCAAGTCACAACTTTTATGTCACCTGATGTCTCTCTCCAAGTGAGCTCATTCTTGCACAGCTTAGAAGTGTGTTTAGGGTCATTTTGAAAATAAAATCCCCGACCAATCTGACTCTCACCAGATGCCAATGTGTGCTTCACAAGGATGCTCTGATATTTCTTTTGAGCCATGATTCCATTGATTTTTATGAGATCACCAAATCCTTTCGAGCAGACTGAACCCCAAACCATAATATGACCACCTCCATGCTTTACTGAAGGAGTTAAACAGTGAACAATCAGCTCTATGGCACACATATGTTCTGTGTTTGGGTGAGAAAATTTCTAATTTTGATTCTTCGGACCAAAAGACTTGTTCCCAGTCAATCAGTGTCCAATCCTTCAATTTCTTGGCAAATTCAAGTCTTTTTTTGATGTTGCTAGCACTTGGCAGCAACACGTTCATTTTCACACAGGTGTCTGGAAGTCATAGATCTTGATAATTTCGTCGCTTCTCTTCTGGCGATATTAGTATCATCATGGAATTGTCATGCTGTCAACCACTGATTTGTTTTTATTTGTCATACACAGATAAGAAATATCAGAGGCACTTAACTTCCATTTTGCACCTCTATTGCCACTAGTTTTCAGTGTATCAGTCTCTTTGAAATGCTTGATGGTGTACCTTACATTGCCATGGCGGCATTTAATGTCTTCAGCATGCCTCAAACCAGTTTAATAAAATTTTTTAGCATCAATAATCATTGGAACGAGCCTTCAAACATGCCTTCAGGCTATGCAAAAAAATAAAATTTGTGACACCTTTCAATTATTATAAAAAATTAGATTGTGTTTTTGTTTATTACCCATATTTTTACCTCAGCATATTTGTGGGAATGATTTTTTTGTTCTCATTGCGTACTGTAGTATTTTTCAATAAATTTTCACCAAAAAATTATAGAGAAGTAATATATTTGGACCACTTTTAGACGAAAGGGGTGGTGTATAATCATCACTGATCACTACTGTATACTACCTAATGAAGCAATCAGTGTGAGACCAAGGCATCAGCACCCAGGAGGCTATTCCATGCAGGAATATACTAGCTACAGAAATGAACCAAACAATGTGTGGCAGAGGCACAAGCAGCTGTAAGGCCGCTCCAACAGGAATGACCTCTAAGGAGCAAAGTACATAAACCAAAATCCTGAGGGGCACCTAATCTACCCAGCGCTCCACCTGGAGCACCAGCAGGCAGATAAAGCTGGGGTGATATCTGAATTTATTGCAAAATTGCAGCTCAACATGGCACAGGAGCTCACAAGCCTCAAATCGGACAATGTTTCTTGGATGTTAAAAATAGCGTTGCATTAATAAGCATTGAATGACCTGTGATACATAGATTTCACAGTAGATATTAATAGATTTATAGCTGCAGCAGTAGCTGCAACAATCCCTAGCAGGTGGACTGTGTAGAGCACATCTCAGGGACAGCCATCTCAGCAGAGTGGAGAACTATGGTCTCATCATTGATTTGTGAACAACATGGGCAAACACCGGGGCTCATGAAGGAGAAAGAATATCTAAAGGATATATAAGGGTTAAACCATCTTAAACGGTTGCAAGAAAACTGAACTAGCCACCCCACATCCAAACCTGGGGATCCCTGAACTAAATGAAATGCGAGCAGCATTCATGATGCTTGATTTAGTGTGCAGTTGCAATCTTAAATATTAGAGCCAATATGATAAATTAGATAATATAGCATGATGTACAGTTTGTGGCTCTTGAGGCCAAGCTTCCAGTTACTTCCTCAAAGACAATAATAAAATTGAAATTTGAATTAAATTTCAATCAAAATTTAATTAAATTTGAATTAAAATTGAAATCATATAAATGCTTTGCTTGCGGCACGGTAGCTAAGAGAAGAATTCAGCAGGATCTTACAGAATGAGATACCAATTAACTCATGAAGTATTGTCTGCCAAAATATGATAGATAAATTAGCCCATTTTTTTTTAAAAGCTTTACTGAGTAGCATCCCGTCATATACTGTAAATCACATGACAAGCAATTATCGAACTCACATGGATACACCGACAAAACTTAAATACTAAAAACAGATTATGAAGCATTTCTTAGAAAGCTTGAGTAGGCTGTTTTAAAATGATTAGAAACTTGTTCACCTTAAATAACAACCAATTGAGCCATTTGAAATATTGTAAACCTCTACGCAATAGAGGCAACAGGAATGTTGAGAGCAGTTTCCCTCATGCCTGTGTTATTCACTGCTGCAATTACCCGAAGGTATGGATTCCAATGCTACATCCCTTGTGACTGAATGTATAGTTGCCTACAATCCCCAGCGCGTCAGTTGGCAACGAATGTAATATTTCCCAGCTTTGATACTTCCATTTATAGGGATATTAAGGCGAATGCTATTGCCTCCAGTGTCTAATAAAGTGCTGATATTGCCAACAATAGTGAAAGACATTGATTGCAGTTCAAGTTTTAGAGCATGGTTGGAGAGGTAAAAATGAGCAGCGCCAACTACTTCACAACTGGCGTTCTATCTTGTTATTTAGACATACCTCAGTGGGCATGAAGGTGATAATGATATGAAAGCAGTAGCTAGCACTGAAGGATTGCACTGGTGACTGTAATTAAAATTTAAGAATGATTTAACAGATTCCAATACCAAGCCTCAGTGCAGTTGAAACTTCCCTGTCCCAAAGCCTATATATTTCAGATTAGTGGGCTTTCTTAGGTGAACAGGAAATGGCAAACATGCAGCAGAAGGCCATTGTGTAAATTACTTGTAAATGTCTATAGCTTAGAGTAGTCAGGTGGATTGTATCCAGGCCAGGAAGTAACATTACACCAGATTTCCCAATGTTTATGCCTGAGATGAAAGACATAAATTTCAATAGACAAAAATACAGCAATTATACAGGCTGTTATTGCAGCCTTATAGTCATAATGCAACTGAAAAATGTTGAACCAGATACCAAAATGGATGTTATACTTGTTAGCCATGAAGGTTATTATTGCAATGTCGAAATTGCAGTCCAAATTCATACATTGTTGCCATTGCCACTGTTCATGTCGCAGACTAAATGATCACAGATCACTGATAAACCCAAATATCTGTAAGCTTCATAGCATTTCTAGCACTTATTGCAATTTTCTTTATTCTGGCTTTCCCTGACCATGTTTGGAAGATTTTTGGCCCACCAGTTTGTACTTCTGGGCCAGAGATGTCTACCACCTGAGCTCAGTACAGCCAACTGGAAATAACATTCCCCCCAAAAAAACTTAACATACTACATCTCTCAGCAACCAGTGGGCAGAAATGCCTTCATGACTAATGGAAACACCGTGAGGTGGAGAGACTTCATTAGTCATGAAACCATCACAATTCAACTTAAACTATATGCATTCCTACTCTGTTTTTCAGTTTGCATTCATACATTAGCATGTCCGTTCGATCAACTTTATTGACTGTTTTCTACCACTAATGTTGTACACATTTCTGTTCCGCACAACCCATAATGGATGCTCTTAAAAACCAATGTTAAAACAACACCGACAATACCCGTGGAATAGCTAAGTGCAAAAACAGATACAGTTTATTCTTTTAATGTATCAATTTGCATGCAAGGAGGGACTAGGACACGTTTGCACTAGTGCAGAAATATGAAAACTGCCTGGGTTGTGCCTTTCAGCATTTCGCAGATAGGAAATCACTCAGTTCTCTTAGCATAGCGGTTGATAACACAGCTGATACCAAGTATTCCAACCTTTTTAGTGCAATAGCAGGCAATAGAACTCATTTTTACAAGTTTATATTATCTTCGTCAGCGCAGCCTTCTTACACAAAATGCTTCTAGTACAGATAGCAACAAGTAAAACTCAATTTATGACTCCAATAAATAGTCAATGTGGCAAACACTGTATTTGAAAGACTTGCAATTAGTCATTCCTTGAATTAACCATTGTGCCCGTAGTTATCCACAGCTGAAGCCTACTGACTACTATTTGATATGAGATGTGCCAGCTAGTAAGATGCCCCTTTATCAGCCCTCTGAAGCATTTGTCTGAGAGGACATCACCTTGGGAGAGTTTGCAATTTGAGGGCAAGACATAACAACCAAAAACCGGACAGGGGAATGAGCTTTCACCAGACTAATGTTAGCATATGATAGATGAACATGAAAAAAGCACACTTGCAACAAGGAAATTTGTAGATTGTATGTGAGTGGGCTTTGCTGGCAAAACTGTAATTCATGAAAGGTAACAAAGTCCTTGACATTTTAATTGCTAAGGCAAGTACTTATCAATTTCAGCTTCTTTATTCATTCGCTTCCCAAAAGAGAGACAAAAAACACCAAAAACCTCACTTGCAAAAAGGGGTCTAATTACCTAACCGACTATTATCAAGTGCTCACAAAGGGAATACAGGTGGAAAATTACCTTCCTGTCCCCTAATGGCTACAACGATCTTCCTTTGGGAGCAAATTGTCTTACACCCCAAAAATAACCCATTATAAACAGCACCACAGTCAAATTGGTCTCTGTCATGATGACAAATATTTTTATGTATTTAATGCATCTATGTCTAGCACTAATGCATATATGTAGGGCCAGAGGTAATTATTATTATTATTATTTTCTAAAATTGACGGTGTTTAGGCTGTATATTTTCTGTTAAAGTGCTTGTTCATCCAAAAATAAGATTTTGATCACAGAATATTTAATATTAATACATCCTTTGTGCAATGGTCATTTCAAATTGTAATCAGCCGTGACTAATTTATTTGCATTTTAATCACTGCAGATCATCGCAGAAATAATTTATCTTCGGCTATCTTCGGCAATGACGTTACAGGTGGAACCTAGCCTGCGGCAAAGAACACACTGTCAATGTCATTGGACTCAGTGATTCATAATTGTGGATTATTCTCTTAGGAAAATGCCAAATATCTGCTTTGTTAATGGCTGCAAAAATAAGGCCGATGCAAGCAGACGCATCATGGTCCATAAATTTCCAAAAGACCCCACAATTCGAAAGGCATGGGTGGATTTTGTGAGGAGAAAATGAGCGGATTTCACAGAGCCCAGATCAGGATCGGTGATCTGTTCAAAACACCTCACAAATGACTGCTTTTGTAAGGCAGATCCAGAGTCACAGGAAAAGTCTAGATATGACAGTGGGGAAGTAATTGCTGAAATCGACGCTTTATTAGCCATCGATTAATAAACCAAGCCCAAACAGCTCCAGTCCCCAATGTTCCTCATCTTTTCTGTACTCAGAAAAGCCGGTTAATAAGCCCAAGGTGCCGTTTAATTAGCTGATCCTAAAATGAGTGTAGAAAATATTTTATGCCAAAAATGACTCAGAACTAAACTAAATCCATCTTCCACCACGAGATGTTGAGTAAAATCAAAACTTCAGGCATGATAGCGAAACTGGAAAGAGAACAGGAGCTGCCATTGGATAATGAAAAAAGTGGAAGCTTCTAGTCTCTTCAAGTCAATGGGATGAATAATTCATAAGCTAGGATGCGAGAGCTTTTCGCCATTTAAGTAATAAATTCAAGTTTCTGCGACAACTTTTAAACGTGGAACTTAATACTTTAATAACAAAAGACTTAAGCATGCTAGTCAGCCATTTTTCCCAAAAGCATAGTTGCTCGTTAGCAACTTACATTGTTTGCCCTTTCAGTCGATGATAGCCTAAAATTTGGGGCATTTAATTGGCAAGATACTGTTCATGAACTGTTTAGTCAAATTTACACCAGATTAGTTTTTATTTGAGAAAATTTGATGAATTTGCACTTTAATATCATGGAAAATATCCTTCCTCTTCTTTTCCTGTTGTGGAGATTTATGGGAAATATGGTGACTAATCAAATGTCCAAGTAAGCTATTTTGGTTATTCTCAGTGCAACAAAATGCAGGCAACAAAGAACAAGTTCAAGAATGGGAGCAAAACAAGTAGAGAGGAAGAGGAGGCGAGGGTAATAATGCAAATTGGATTTGTCTTATTTGTCTTCTCATGCGATGTGCAACAGAGTAACCGCTGGTGTACAATGGATGGCGAGGGCCTGTTGATAAGCTGACATTTACCCCAGCTAGCCACAGTGCAGTCTTGTGCAAATTAATTGGATAAAACAGGCTGGAGTGGGAAAAACCAAACAACAAAGGTTTTCTGGCTTTTTATTATTTTCATAGCATTTACATTCAGCACTCAGTATGAGATGTGTCCTCTACGGTTCTTGATAAGCTGTTCCACCAATTTTGGCATGCAGCTGACCAGGTTTTTACAGGTTGCATTGATTTCTTCGCCGTGATGCCACACCTGGACAACTGCATCGATAAATTGGCTTTTTTGGTGCAGTCCTTTTGCTGCAGCCTTGGCTTGATGTCAGGTGAATTACCAGGCCAGCTCAACACAGCTACAGTACTGTGTTGATGATGCAGTCACATTAGTTGCATCATATTAGTCAAGGAAATTAATGAAACGCGGCAAAAAGGTACTGTGCAGGGATCTTTGAGGTGGTTCTGTAAAACGTCCATCACTTGGAACGGCCATTTGCACTCCATTCAGCTCATTCATTTGACAAGTACCTTTATCCAACTAGTTTGCACAAGACTGTAGCTAGCAAAGTTAGCTCATTAATTAACTGGCTGCCGAGAGAGACTGCCAGCATCAGACTTTGTTATTTCGATGCCGCTGGTTTATTATTCCCAGCTCAACCATTTTGCTTGTGTTTTTTTTTTTTTTTATCTCCAATCCCACCCGAATCTGGAATGTCCAATTGGGGAATTATGTACAAGGCTTTTGCATATGCAACCCCCTGTTGCCAACTCAGGAGAGCGAAGACAGCGCGCGGCTCTCCTCCAAAGCACGCGCCTGTCAGCCACCGCTTCTTATACACGCATTGGTCAAATCCTCGCAAGTTCAGAATGAGGGTGGAGGATACCCGAACATGAACAAGCTTAGAATCTTCCTGACGAGGACCCGTCTGGCCAACAGGAGGCGCCTAAGGAATGAACCAAGCAACTTATATTACCCTTCCCGGCAGACCCTTCCCAATTTGCATCCCTGTAGCGCATTGGCCAATAGCACGCTACTTCTGAAAAAGCTGCCGACCACTGCCGGTTGGTACGATCGGGGCTCGAACCACGTGCTGTGATAGTCACTTCTGCTTCGCAATGCGATGCTTTAACCGAGTGAGCTATCCAGCAGCTAACCATTTTGCTTGTTGAAGCCAGTAAGCAGTTGTATGTAACGTTAGGTAGTTTTTAGTTTTTAGTTTTTTTCTTAGTTTTTGCACTAAGTTCAAGTGGACATTGAATTGGAGATTTTAGTTTTACAAAAACATATTGAATGATGAAAAAAATATCTGAGAAACCTAAATTTGCATGGGTCTGAAAATGCGGAAAGAGTTCCTGGCTAGCAGGTAATAATAGTAACATTAGCTTACATGCAACATACTATCCCATAATCAAATAATACATTGCGAAAATGTTTTTCAATTTTTTTTAAACATTGTTATGGTCCCTGATAAATGTTAAGCGTAGTAGCAACATTTGTTTAAAGATTTTTTTTTTTCGGGAATTTTTCCTTTATTTGATAGTTATACAGTGTAGAGAGAGACAGGAAAGTTGGGGAGAGGAATGAGGGAAGACATGCAGCAAATGACCCGAGCCGGAATCGAACCCAGGTCGCTGCGGGAAGGACACAGCCTTTAAAAACTAAAAATAGAGACAGTGCAGAAATTGTGATACATGAACTGAATTAGTGGTTAATTGCTTTGCAGGCAAAAGAAAAAGGTACAGGGCCATGTAAAATAGAAACTTACTATGGATACCGTACATGCATGTGAGAAATGTGAATTATTTACAGTCTTAATCGCCAAAATAAGATTCAACATCAGTATAGACTGAGATACTTGATCAGTAACCCAATAACATTGGTCGAGTAGTGAATCTCAATTAAAGTATCAAGCCTGTTACTGACGAATAATAATAATAATAATAATAAAAACTATTATTACCTCTGCCAGGGAAGTTAAATTTACACTCGTTTGTTTGTCTGTCCATTTGTCTGTCTGTTAACAGGATAACTAAAAAAGTTATGAAGGGTTTGGCACGAAATTTGGTAAGATGATGGGTGGTAGTCCAAGGATGAGTTGATTCAATTTTGGGAGGGATCCGGAACATATTCTGGATTCTGGATCCAGAAGAATTACAATATATCTGTCTAACGCCATCTGTGTGATATTTCTGACAGGATAACTCAAAATGTTATGAACGGTTTGGCACAGAATTTGGCAGGATGATAGGTGGTACTCCAAGGATGAGTTGATTCTATTTTGGAGGTGATTTGGAACATATTCTGTGACCAAAAGACCAGATACTGTGTATAGAGTGGTGGAGGTATGCAGTTCTACTGGGTCCCCTTTAGTGTTATTTCTGTCGTTGTGCTGAAGTGATGTATTATAAGCATGAATATGTTTCTATATTTGTCTGTATGTGTTCCAAGTATTATTTGCATTGGCTTGTTTCTATGTCTTGCATGCAAGCATGCATTTGGGTGAGCACAAGAGCGTAAATGGCTGCAAATGTGCATGTGCACATTCATGTGCCTAAGTAAGTATGAGTGAATTAAAACTAGAACCAAATGGGTACTCCTCAGCTACTGCCAGCACGCTTTGCTTTTCCTCTTTGGAAACCTTGTAATTTTGCGCTGATTAAGCACCCTGCCCTGAGAATGCACGGCAGAGTGAATGAATGACACGCACTGCCTCCAGTCACAGTTACAAGCAATGTCAGCATCATGTTTGTGCTCACACTACATGAACATGTTAGTGTCTTCATGGAAGCAGCTCTGGACTGGAGTCCGTGTGGCAGATGGCTTAACATCAAACTACTGTCAGCATTTTTGAGAGGAGGAAACACATCTCAGCAGTCCAAAGTTTGACAACATTAAAAGAGGTATTTTTAAACAATTATGTGCACACCTTGCATGACTGAAATTGAAACATATTTTAAGCCCTTAAACAGTTATAAAGCTCAGTTGGGGTGGAGGGCCGGAGAGGGTGCAATAGTCACAAACCCAATTCCGCAGTAGTTTTTCTTCTCAAGTAAAATAAGAAAAGCCTGCATGCACCATAGAGTACTACAATGCCATACCTGACAATACAAGGTTACAGTATTCCAGAATGGAAATTTGAGATTCATTCTAAAGATGTCTCTGACAAGACACTGTTTATATTCCAAAGACGTGTCCACTGAGACAGCGTGGAAAATAAATGGTGCCTCTACTTGGATGTATCTAAGTCAAGTGGATCTCATTTCCTCTCAAGGACTCTTGTGATTAGGGAGTAAATGGACACATTTGCCGAGAGATGATTAATAATGATAAATTTGTGAATCAGATAATGAACATAATAGCCTTTCACTCCTTCCTCCCAGACAGAGAAATGCTGCGGTTACATCAATAAATAATTATGGGCATAATTAGACCCTCCCTTGCATCTGTTCCAAAATGAATTGCATATTATGATACGTTTCTCAGTGTACATTTAATCACTATAATTAGAAAATATTTAAAAAATTAAATGGTAGAAATAAATGCCACATACACACACGTAAGCACACACACGTGCATAATGGGCCGAGTCAATTTATGATTCCAAGGGTCTTCAAGAATCAGTTGACAGTCTTGCTTTTTTTACTTAAGTCCTCATTAGTGAAAATCTGCTGGCTTAAACAGGATGTTACAGAAATGATTAAAACAATGATGAAGAACATTTTTTTTCTTTTCCATAGTGTCTGGTGAGTGAAGCGAGCCAGTCAGAAGACAGTTTTAATTTATCTTATTTTCATGAAAGTTCTATCATGGTTTCTGGCTATAAGCTAGAGTATCACATGAAATGACTGTTTCCATAATTTCAAGGAAATATCAAATATAGCAAAAACTTCAGTTTATATTTACACTGATGTATCAAAACATTATGACCAGATGCCTAATATACTGGTGGTCATCCGTGTATTGCCAAAACAGTTCAGACCTGCAGAGGTATGTACTCAACAAGACCTCTGAAAGTGCCCTGTGGTATCTGGAACCAAGAAGTTAGCAGCAGATCCTTTAAGTGGAGTAAATCGTAAGTGCCACTGCAGATCGGACTTGCTGTTCCATCACATCCTAAAGATGCCCAATCTGACTGAGATCTGGGAATTTGGAGCAACAACTTAAACCCATGCACCAAAAACCATTTCCAAACAATTTGTGCAGTGTTGCACGGTGCTCTGTCCTATTGAAAGATGCCATTGCCGTCAGACAATACTGTTGCGATGAAGGAGTGTGCTTAGTCCGTAACCATGTTTAAGTTGGTGGCACGTTTCCAATTGATATCTACCTAAATGTTCAGACCTAGGGTGTTCCACTAGAATATTGCCCAGAGAATTAATGTTCCTTCATTTGCATGGCTTCTCTCTGCATTGCATCCAAGTGGCATCTCTTTCCCATGTAAACAGACATGTACAGCCAATGCACATGATAGAAAAGACAGTGAGACTCATTGGACCAGATGACCTTCTTCCATTGCTCCAAGGTCCAGATCCGATGGTGATCTGTCCATTGTTGGCGCTTCTGACGTGGGCAGGAGTTGGTATGGGCTCACTGACTGGTCCCCTATGCAGCTCCATGCGCAGCAGGGTGAAATGCGCCTTGTGTTGTGGCACAGTCCTCCAATTACAATCAATCAAATTCTCTGCGTCTTGTACTACAGTAGGTCTGTCAGTTTGTGTTTGTTCCTCCTCAAACCACTGTTGATAGGTACACACCACTGCTGACTGTGAGAACCCCACAAACCTTGCAGTTTTAAAGATGGTCTGACTCAGTCATCCAGCCATAATGATCTGGCCAAGTAAAAATTAGTCAGGTCAATTACTGCAATAAAATGAAATGAATGTTGAGCCTTGATATGCGCATACCCACGCGCATGTGTTTGTATTGTTAAAAATGCTGGGAAAACTGCTAGACGGGGAAGCTGCTTGGCACTCTCTCCACCTGAATGAATGAATTGGATGTCCAAATTGTCACTGGCGGCAGTGGTGAATGGATAAGCTGGTAATTACTGAAGATACATGGTGCCAGCAAAGTACATCTTTCATAACAACTCTGACTTTCCAAATCCTGGATTTGTTTTTTTTGCCCTCTATGAGTATTTCACTGATCACCATCACTCCACTCCCTTAATGCATTGAGCAAGCACATACGCATTCGGTCAATATTCTGCACTGTGCCAGGCAGTAAATCCAATCTTATGTGAGGCCCACTATCTGAATACAATGTCGTTAGATAAGAGAACACTTGAGATTTAAACTAGTGTGGTGACTGAGATCAATCTCTCCTCTTTCTGGACCTGCATGTATTACATACATTTACTCAATGCAAATGTAAGTATATGATTTAATGTCATTGTTATGTTGCAGACCAGGTATCAAGTGCAGAGGCAGATTACAATACAACAGGTAGGTTTATTGACAGCAATATGGTATTACTGGGGACAGAACCCCAAAGGACGAGGTGGGGGCAGATCTCCAGAGGAGGAGAGCACAGTTCAACACCGATGTAACAGGCAAAGCTGAGCTGTCAATCACTGGCCAGTGGCTACTGGGGGAACAGCCAGGAGGAGTGAACACTTTGCCAGAACCAAATTGTCCCACAGGAGGATGGAGTAGCTTGAGGAGAACTTGGTTCCAATCCTGATGCCTGCAGTAGGACTGGGAGCTTGTTTCTAACAAACTGGACGGTGTTAACAAACTTGGAAGGGTTAACATGAGCGTGGTTCTAATTTTGGACTGTGGTTAGGCTTGGGAGCTTGTTCCAATTGCATTGAGGAGAGGACCGGACTTGAGCTGCGTTAACTTGAATGCGAAGGAAGAGTTAACGGAATAAAGAGAAAAGTTTCTGTGAAAAGCTGTCATTGCAGACAGCATGACACTCAATATAGATTAAGACTTTCCAAAGGGAAAACTGACTGTTTAAAGATTACATGATACGTAATAATGACAGAGGATTTCAATGATTAACAATTACGTAACATTTAAAGATGAAGAGTTTCTACTTGGAACACTGAGTGGTTCGAATTACAAATAGCAAATTACAATCCCATAACTTGCAATTCATCACAAGGGGCTTTCATACACGTCACATAGTCATTAAGAAATAACCATGGAGCGAGACTCAGCTGAGGAAGGGCGAATATGCCAGACGTAAACCAAAGGTGGCATACTTCTAATAGACACCCGTGTTGCTGAGTAGGAAGGAAAACTAAAGGCATTCACACAAGGGTTGTAAGTGCCATTGCTTTTAACTACAGAGGTATGCGATTCATCCAGTCGGAAAGCTTGTATAAGGATTTTCAAATATCACAGAATAACACTGCTTTAATAGTAATTTAATGGAGTCAGATTATTATCTTTTTGGGCTGGGCCGTGAGCAGCGGCCAGGCCGCTATAAACGCGAATGTCGCTGAGTGAGTGACTTAGTGATCAAGTTCAACGATTTGCTGGTCGGCGGGGAAGAAGTTAAGTGATTGGTCGGCCGGCAGGGAAGAACTTCAACGATTGGTTGGCCGACGATTGGCTGGCTGGCTGGCCGGGCGTTCATGTCACTCGTATTTACTGGTCTGCGCAATCTCGTTGGGTCTGTGTATTTGCATTATAAATACATGGGTCTCAGAATCTCGGCTTTCAGACATTGCAGCAGCAGAAACTGAATACTTTGCTGCTGTTGGTTTGAGAGACTGCAGCAGAAATGGAAATTAAAAAGTGGAATTGAACGCGCCACACACATTTATGCGTGTGATTATCCCGTCCGTTCTTGTTTTGTTCTTTCAGATCGGTTGGTAACGTTAACGTTAAACATCCCACAGTCAAACATAGGAACTTACACGATGTTAGGAAAAAGTGATAAATACTGTTGCTATGACTATAGCTGGACTATTTACGTACACGGTGGAAGTGGCGCCGGCACTATTATGTTTCAGTATTTTCAAGAATACCGGTATGATGCCCCGACTGGTTTCGAAATGACTTTATTCCGTTGCATGTTCATGAGTTAGTTCGCTTGAATAGAAGCAGTTGTGGTGGCCGCTTTGATTGTATTATATCTATGACAGCGACTTTGACCGACACCAATGAGAACAATAAATTTAAGTAAATATAAAGTTTAAAAGATCGCGCCAAGCTGGATTCGACACCCCATGATTGAGGTAACTACTTCTCGACCAGTATTTGAATCCAGTCTAGCAATAGACTGCAATAATCAGGCAAATGTACTGTTCAAGTTTTTGTACATATAGAGTGTTCACAACGTCCAATTTTTGACGCCAATGAATGTTTCTTGGCGATATTGGTCACCATATTACAAAAATTAATGCGTATTTTCTTCTAATGAAAAGGTGGATTAAATATTACTATCGCGGATGCATATGCTGCGCTTGACCTAGCTAGCATCCCGGTCTTTTAAAAAATTCCATTCGATTTTGTTGCATTACGAGCAAAATCCGCCCATTATTAGGCTAATATTCTTTCACACTAGATTGGTTCGGTTTGTTTCTGTCCTCCATGCTTGTTTTCTCTGGTACCGGTTGCGAGATTCCATAGAGATAGAGGAATGTAACACATCGTACCAATCTAGCGTGAAAGAATCATAACAATGGTCGGAATGTGTTTTTCATTTTCGTCTTGCAACCGAGACGACAGTTAACAAGCATGGAGGACAGCATTGGTTGCAAGATTGAATAGGGAAATTAAAAACACATTCCGACCATTGTTAAGATTATTTCACGATAGATTTGTACAATGTGTTACATTCCTCTATCTCCCTTTTGAATTCCGCAGCGGGCACCAGGATTATTTCCTTAATCTTATTGAATCTCGCAACCGATACAAGAGAAATCAGGTACAATGAAGGGACTTGGGATACATTATCATATTAGCGATGTGACAAAGTGCAATACTTGGTCAGGCTGTAACTGTCGCTTTTGAAAATCGTTCCTGCTTTCTTTCCTGAACTCCTGTATTTTCATTTTTTTAAACATTGTTTATATCATTGTTTTGACTGTCTACCATATTTGAGGTAAAATTGACCTAAATTCCTCACTTGGCAACACACTTTTTTTTTATCTGCAGCAAGTGAAATACAATAAATACCAAACAATTCACTACTTGGGGGCATTATAAAATTCCCAAACTTTCTTATTTCTCGGCCAATTCTCATGATCTTGGTGTCAACTACAGGGCCTTCTCGAGAGCTTTCAATAGGTCATAAATTCATTAAAATTAATTGCATTTCATTTTTTTGTCACATAGTTAACCATATTCAACCATCACCAGTATCGAATAACACTTTATGTAAACACATGGGAACTCCTTCACTCGAACATATTTATTAAGCGGTTTTACTCGAAACTGTGGATTCTTTATCCATAACATGCCCAAAGACAAAACATGGGGGGAAAAAAGGACACTTTGAAGTTCGTTCTTCCGTCCTCACTGTATAGGAACTGCCATGTGTTCATGAAAGTGACGTCACGTCCCCGGTTAGCACAACTTTAATGATAACTTTATTGTTTCATTAGGATTCATGAACAAACATACAATCACACTTTAACTGCTATCTACATCTTCTGCTGCTGTCTCTCCGAAATTGACATTCACAAAATCAATAACTGCTACCCTTACTCTAGCTCTTTGTCTATTCAAATGTATAACTTGCTTTTGATATGTTTTCCTTACTCAAGACCCCCCTGCCTCCCACTCCCTCACACACTTTCACTCACTCCCACTCCCTCAATCACACACTCTCACACTTTCACTGTTTCACACACTCACTCTCCCACTTCCACACTCTCACTTTCACACTCTCCCCACCCACTTTGTAAATAATTTATCAGCTCCAGCTCATTACTAAACTTGCACTTCATATAATTTCATGAGCTTTGCCTCATTTAGCACCCTTTTCTTGGGCCCACATTCTCATTCAGCACTTGGCAGCCCAGCCATATATTAGGTTGCACCTAGTCTTGTTTCTGATTATCACAGTCAATGGGACTCTACATTCAAGTCATTTTTTATGAAATTTTAATTTTTTTATATGCACGTTGCAATGACAGTGTTAAGCTGAGAAATATTTAACCTGGGTAGATCAGGTATATCAGGTTTGGCTCATATTATTTCTGTTTTACACTCCTTCCAGCAACCCAGGATATACAGACACAATCATTTCAACATTGCAGCACAATCAAGGTACAACTAAATTTTAGACAGATTCAAACATGACTGATCATGGCTGGCTACTCTGATATCTGACACTAGAGTTTTATTTTTTTCCCTCCATGAAGAATACATTGATGGTTCGGTATATTGGAGCGAAGCTTGGGAAATGTTTACCAGATAAAGGATAAGCATATGGGCATAACAAGATGAATTAATAACAAAAATTATAATGGTTTAAAAAACAGTAGTCAAAAATAACCATACAGTTTCTCTTTTTCCATGACATCTACTTATCCCATAAATTCTTTAAGCTGCCTGCATTGTTTTGTATTGTTCATTGCACTGTAATGTAGCTTACCTATGCCCACATTGAGAAGTGACCACAATAGACATAACCTCTGATTTCCAGTTTCTTCTGTAACTTCACTCGCACTGGCAGTTACTCTGGGCCTGGGCTTTCATCAGCAAAGATCAGACTGTTTACAAATTCATGCACCCGATCTGACACCTGAAGTAATGGACTCCTTTTTAACAGGAGATTCCAGAATATTTACTGAAAAGTTAGGATTGGCAATGGTCCTGGCATTGCAGAAATTTAATTATTCACAGTGCCAACCATTTACCTTATAGTATTACTTGTGTATTGCATTTCACACACATTCCAGGAAAGTCCCGTGAACACCAAATGTTCCAGTGCCACAGGAGTGGCCTATTCCTCATACATATCCCCTGGCATATTTTAAAATGGGGCTAATTTAGTCCTTTCTGAAATGTTCCCACCATTTTGGTCATCTCCTTGATGGAACTTTAAATATGCTCGTGCATTCTAGAAAAGCCTTGGTCTTTCGTGCCTTTCATTTCAGGAACAATTGCGTAGTACAATACCATAGCAATCTCCAGCTATTTCACTTTGTAATCTCTGCCATTCCCCTGGTGTTCAGCTTCACTTTAATTCCCACTCAAATATTCTCATATCACCCATAGCTCAAACAATAAAATGATCGGGTGAAAAACTCAGAATTGTTAGAAACAGGCTATATCCCCGGGGAGAAATTCATAGCTCACAGGTGGCTGCTGGGAAGGAGGAGGGATGTTATCTTGCAGCAGGCAAGAATGATGCAGCGGCAGAGAGCGATGCAGTTCAGCAGCGGGCAGAGGCATGTTTAGCTGCAGAGGCAAAGCAGAAAAGCAGCATAAATAGCCCACCTTCCAGAGGGCGGAGCAGTGTCGCATATGTCTTAGAGTCCATGAGAGCATGTACATGTCTTGAGTTGTCTGCCAGAACTGTACCTCGGCAAGTGACTCCCAATTTATCAAATATGGGCTAGATCACTGAAAATTGATTCATTTTAGCTTAAAAGTAATTTTGATGATGAGTTTAGGAGGGTGTTAAAACACCATGTTTACCTGCTAGCTTACTTAAATATCACAGAACTTCCATGAACAGTAGATAATATGGATCATAAGAGCGTCCAATTCAACAATGTTGTTGCTGTAATATTTCTCATTCGGAGTTGCTTTATGTTACCTGTGGTCCCAAAAGCCTAATGA
Organism: Gymnothorax javanicus; assembly: GCA_029692085.1. Lineage (NCBI taxonomy): Eukaryota > Metazoa > Chordata > Actinopteri > Anguilliformes > Muraenidae > Gymnothorax > Gymnothorax javanicus. The sequence continues at coordinate 54,203,721 of CM056202.1, forward strand.
AGACTGTCTTTATTTTTTATTATTAACAAAATATTTCATAAAGACAGTCATTTCCAGTTTTGTCAGCCGTCGCGTTTTGATGTCACATCAAAAACAGGAGTTCAGAAAATCAGAGCAGAGCAGAATTCGGACTTGGAGCATTGTTCGAGTGCACTTTTCCTACTAAGGATTGAGACAATTCCCAGCTCCCAGGACATCTGTCCAATGTAGCATTTGGCCTTGCATTAGGCCTGACTTATTATTATTGTCAATTAAACCATATGATTATTAAAACACAACACATTTGTTGAGTAAAATTTATTTTAATATTATTTTTTATTCATTATTAATGTTATGCAAAACACAGTATGGCCCGTCCTGCAATAATAAAATATGCCAGGTCTGCATGTGTCCGTCCCACTCCTGAAAGTAATGAATTAATGTTGGAGGGTTATTAAGAGGATGCGCTTTTCTCTTTAAGGAAGTAACAACAGCGATTATCTGATCAATGAAAATTCGGATTGACGAGGGCATATTGACCGACGAATCGACTGACCAGATAGTGTCAGCCTTAGGTTTCAATGGGTGACCTCTGACCCTTCACTCAATATACAGCAACAAACCATAAAAGTTTTACTGATAACCAAAGATTACCATAACCAATGATGTGCCCTTCTAAGAATTTGCTCTGGTTTCATTCCCACGAACACATATGTTTCAAGCATCAAATCCTGCAATTAACTTTTCTGATGTAGCCAATCAGAATTTACCTGCCCCTGAGTTTTCAGGTTTGCTGATTATGTGGCACATTAGTAACACAGTGCACAGCAAGCCAGCATGCAGGCGATGTTGAGCGCATACAGTGGGCAGATTGCGAGAGAGAGAGAGACGCTTTGAGCGAGCTTGCACGGTCTGCCAGCGCGCCTAGCATGAGTTTGTCAGAGGGCATAGGGTAAAACTGAGTGAAAGGGGTTATTATTGCACATTCATATTGATCATAGCAAACGTGAAGACATTTGTTGGGCACAGAATAGATTTTCGTTTGTTCAGTAGGAAGATTTTTTTGCTCACATTTAATTTTACCTCAAAACAAGATTTGTGTGCTTGCACAATATATTTCTCTGCGCTTAAAATTTCCAATTACTCACTCAAAAACCCAATTGCTCGTTCAGGATCAAGGCGCTCCATACAATGTTTAGCATCGAAAGAGAGTTGCATACAAAGAGAGGTATGGGGGTAGAATTGTCTCGAAAAGATTTATCTATATCAAAATTAAATGTACAAATATTCATAAATTTATAAATATACAAATACAAATATACAAATATAAAAACGTGACATACGAATAAATAAACTTATTTGTATAAATAAATGTATATTTGTAAATATATTTTTGAGGTTTGAAAATAAATGTGCTTGACTTTGTGTGTGGATTCTGCATTTGTGGATCGCTTTTTGGTTTTTCTCCCGATGACGTAATTTTGAGACATTCCTACCTCAAACCAGATCCACAAATAATTGCCACAAACCAGATCCACAAATAAATGAATACACCCTCCCCTGAACAACCAGCAGAGGGCAGTGTGGTGCAGCCACAGCCAGAGAGCACTCTGGCCAGTGGCCACAGCTGGGTAATCCCAAATACAGGATCAACAACATGGAAGCGAACAGTGGATTGATTGGATGGGTAAGTAATAACTAGTGATAACTGTTTCTTGTGTGTTGTAGGGCCATGTTTGTATCTACTAGACAGTATACATGAGTCCACTTAGTCAGTCACTTTCAGATGTTACAGATGTTGACGTGACGTCTGCGAATGTTAGCCAGCTAGCAGCTAAATCCAGAGATGTATAGTAACGAACTAGAACTGCTTCACTACTGTACTTAGTACTAAAATGCTGTATCTGTACTTTACTGGAGTATTATTTTTTTTCTCCTACCTCCACTTTTACTTTGCCACATATTTTGGATGAGTTTGATACTTGTACTCCTATACATTGTTTAATTAGCCTGCGAGCAGGCTCTCTTGTTTGCGATGGGGGAGTCCCTCATACCCACCTCATACCCACGCAGGAATATGATGGTTGGTCGGTCATGATTTGGGGCTGTTTTAATTCAAGTGGTCCAGGGGCACTGGTCAAGATTAATGGCATATTGAATTCCACCAAATATCAGGATATTTTCGCTAACAATCTGGGCCCGGTTGTTCAAAACTCAGTTATTTTAGCCACCGGTTAACTCCTAATGGCCGGTTAAATCCTTAACCGACCGTTAGCTAACCGAACGTTAAATATGCGTTGTTCAAAACATGGTTAGTCATGCCGTTAGCTAACGTCGCCGTCAAAGTTAACAGCATGGTTAACGTCACTGGTTAGCATTCCTCTAGCCCACAATTCCAAGTTTTGTTTACTTCTGGTTTACCAAAAATGGAACCCCAAAACCAAAAGATTGCCTGCACCCCAAGGAAAACGAGAAGCAAAAATGTCTCTGCTGACGAGGAAAATGTAATAAAATTCATGGTGGAGGCAAACTGGTCCGTGTTAACTGAAAAATAAAATTTTTTTGCGCGCATTCACATGAGGCAAATTCGCACTTTCACTACTGCGAAGCTCGGAGATCGTCCGAACTGTACATGCCTGAAACTCGACCGAAGAATGACCTCTGCATGCAGATTACATAAATACAAAATCTTATAAAGTGTTTGGCAACATTATATTTTATGTCGGTCATAATGAAAGTCGTCATATTTTGCTGTCAGCATAATATCATGTTTTAATATGAACCTTGTATGAACGCAAACATAATACTCTCTAATGTAGTTCAAGGATAAACACACAGAAAGGGGGACATCAGTCAAACTGTTATAAATATTTTATGGGCGCTTCAGATAAGTATACTGTAAAAATGTCAAACCAAGATTTATGACTGAATTCATGGAATCAAATTAGGTGTAATGTTTTATCAAACCAGGAAAACAGGAAAAAAAGGAGAGTAAACATATATTTATATTTTTTTAGTATTGATTGAGGAAATATCAGTTTCATTGATTTCTTTGTATTATTATAGGCTATTCCATACATAACTATTTAAATTATTTGGAAATAATTGGGCTGTTTGTTTTATTATTGTCACATCTATTTTATTGCACACTTAGCACTTTAAACAGTATGGATACGATGGGAAATGGAAATCAGTCAAAATTATGGGATTTTAAGGGTGCTTCACAGACATATTATGTTTTGCCAATATTTATTAATGAATTACTTCAGTAAAATCAATTAAATTGTTTTAAAAGCCCATCTCAATCATGGGCTTATTAAATCTACTAACCATTTTTCACACATTGACAAAAATTCTACAAATAATTTTAAGGTAGGTTTCGTTTCATTTCACGTAAAGAGTTCGATTTTTGATACAACAAGGGAAGCCACTCTAAATGTTCTAGTGGTAAGGAAGTGTTTACCTTCGTGATCGCACACAGCCTGCACATTTATGCTGTGATATCCTTTCCTGTTTACATACGCAGGCTCATCTCGAGAAGGGGCTTGTATGCGAACATGTGTCCCATCTATACATCCAATTACTTTGGGAAAACCACCTAGTGCGAAGAAGCCATCTTCGATTTGTCGAAGTTGTCGATTACATGTAGGCCACGAAATGTACTCATTGCATTTTGCCACTAAGGCATCGGTCACATCACGCATGACTCTTGATACTGTGCTTTTGTTTAGTCCTAGGGTATCCTCCACAACTTGCAGAAAACTCCCACTCGCATAGAAGCGAAGGGCCACTAACACTTGCTGTTCCACAGTCAGTGCGTGGCCCCTGCTTGTTGGATGCAAAATATTGCAAAGGTAAGCAATAGATGCTCCACCAAATTGATAGCGGGTACGTAACTCTTCATTAGAGTAATATCCAATATCAAAGTCCAGTCCACGATACACTCTATCCTTCCTTTGCTGAACTGGCATCATGAAAGCAGCGTTAGCAATGACTGCCATTTTGAGAGTTAACCACAGTGTTAAAAAGTTAGCGGTGGTCCTTTGGTGCGTTAACTTTTTTTTTTTTTAAAAGATTTTTTTTTTGGAATTTTTCCTTTATTTGACAGTTATACAGAGTAGAGAGACAGGAAGGTTGGGGAGAAGAATGGGGGAAGACATGCAGCAAATGACCTGAGACAGAATCGAACCCAGGTCGCTACGGGAAGGACTCAGCCTTTATGGTATGCGTGCTTAGATCGATGAGCCACCGGGGTGCCCAGGTGCATTAACTTTAACGTCAAGCTAACACCCTGTTAAAGTTAACCAAGTTTTGAACAATAAGATAACAGCTCTGTTAAAGTTAACAGTCGGTTAAGTGTACTTAACGGCTAGTTAAAAAATAACTGAGTTTTGAACAACCAGGCCCTGGTTGCTTCCGCCAGAAGGCTGGGACTTGGCCGCAGGTGGACTTTGCAACAAGACAATGACCCCCAGCATACCTCAAGATCCACACAGAGATGGTGTGACAACAAAATCAACATTCTGCAATGGCCGTCTCAGTCACCAGACCTCAATCCAATTGAAAACCTGTAGGCTGAGTTGAAGAGGGTGGTTGATAAACGCAAACTCAAGAATGTGAAGGATCTTGAAAGGATCTGTTAAGAGGAATGGTTTAAAATCCCCGCAAATGTCTGCCTTAACCTTGTAAAGAATTACAGGAAAAGATTCCATTTTGTTATACTTGCCAGAGGTGGTTGCACTAAATGAAGGTGGTTGTACTAAATGAAGGGTCCCAATTATTATGAAACCTTGATTTTATAGAAATTATTTTTTACTGAATGATTGTTATGCTTTTGGTTGTTTCCATCGAAACATTAATAAAGTTAGTATTTCACTCATGTTGGTATATTCAGTTTCTCTATAATTACTGTATACTGTTTGTGCATTGCCAGTCAAGGCTGCCAGTCACTGTGTGTGTGTGTGTGTGTGTGTGTGTGTATATATATATATATATATATATATATATATATATATATATATATATATATATATATATATATATATATATATATACACAGCGGGGAAAATAAGTACTGAACGCGTCAACATTTGTCTCAGTAAATATATTTCTAATGGGGCTATTCTGAAGGTCTTGAGAGAGCTCTTTGCTTTTACCCATCATGAGATGCTTCTTGAGTGGCACCTTGGTAATGAGAAACCTTTTTATAGGCCATCAGTTAGGAATAAACCAGCTGAGATTAATTTGCACCGATAGGGGGCAGGATTGCTTTCTAAATACTGACAGATTTCAGCTGGTTTCATGGCTCCCCATGCCTTTTTGCACCTCCTTTTCTGCATGTGTTCAATGCTTACTCCCTGTGTCATTCCACTTCATTACACATAATTTAAGGGGACCTATAGCTAAGCAAAATGTCAATTTTGGTTCAAAATTTTAGTTTTGAAGTATGAACATGAAGTGGTCCTTCAAATAGTCTACAGGGCGGCACGGCGACATAGTGGTTAGCACTGTTGCCTCACAGCAAGAAGGTCGTGGGTTCGATTCCGGCCTGGGGCCTTTCTGTGTGGAGTTTGCATGTTCTCCCCGTGTTCGCGTGGGTTTTCTCTGGGTACTCTGGTTTCCCCCACCCACAAAAACATGCATCATAGGAACACTCCAACCAGTACCCATGACCAAGGAACTGGCTTTAGAACTGGAGTTGGTCCCCGGGCGCTGCTCTGTGGCTGCCCACTGCTCCTAACTATAGGATGGGTCAAATGCAGAGGACAAATTACCCCACGGGGTTCAATAAAGTGTATCTTATCTCTTTCAAGACGTATATTCACTTTCTGCCTAATTGGTCTTAAAATTGCTCTGAAATTACTCCTTTACACTAAAAAGCACTTAAAAACCTTGATAAAAATACAGATGATTTTCAACAAGAAAATACAGATTTCTCAGCAACTGTAAATCCAATTAACTTCATATTTGGCAGTTTTCTTCATTTTGTGATTATCTATGTCTATACAGAGCTCTTTTTGCAATATGTACCTCTGAATATGAGTAAATCAAAACATGCATATTTACATATTTAATTAGCTGTTTCCCGCCGAAATTGATTTAGGGGGGTCAAAATCTAGAACATAGAAACCTGGAAAAAAAGCTCTGTAGTGACATTAGGACATTTTTTCCTTCACATTACAGCTGAAATTATAACCAAACACTGTTCAGTTATCTCAATAACTGAAGTATCTATATCTGAAGTATCTGAAGTAATCTATATATTCAGTAAAACAGCTGTTGCCATGGCAACCACTGATGTGATGCTACAGAAACTCAGTGTTTTAAGTTGCAATTTCTAATAGAATTATTTTGATAATAATTCTTAGTTTAAAAAGTGAATATCTTGGAAAAATGTTTGCTTAACTATGAGTCCCCTTAATTTATGGACTTATTTGTTTTGATTTCTTTGTATGTGTAGATTACTTGGATTGTTACCGACATCTGGTGAAAATTTCATGTCAATAGCTCCATTAGAAATATATTTACTGAGAAAAATGTTGACGCGTTCAATACTTATTTTCCCCACTGTATGCTCATGTACCTAGATGCATTAGATTTGAGAAACACTTCATGTACAATGCAGGTAAAAAATGTATTCAGTCTTCCCCTGACATAATGTTAAATAATATAATCCATCACTTTGAGGACAACATTCCTAAAAGACAATTTTATTTGATTACAGTTAATACAGTTAATATAATGCCGTCAGTAAACTTACTGCAGAAATCTTGTTTTCTTGCGGAAGCTGACTGCAAACCAATTTATCAGCTTTTACGAAATGCTGTGTCAGTCTGCACAAGATATCGTCAAATTAAGGGTCTTGCGTAATCTTGCAGATAAAAACGACCACTTAAAAAGTTCTAAAAACATTGGGAAAAAACTTGCCTAATCATTACTTGCCTAATCATCAATTAGGCAAGTAATAAATCAATGAATAATTAGGTATTATATTAAAAGTAAAGACAAGGTTATTCTGTTTTTGATGACACATTCAGATATAGTGCACCTACATGCATATACAATATTCTCACCCATATCTTTGATTCATCCCCAATTCCCTATAAACGCAAAGGCAGTCCAAAATTTTTCCTTACTTAAATATTGCAGCGCAATTGTTTTATCAGTGTCTCCCATTTTCTGTACATTATGGGAATAAAGATTGAAAGATGTGATCTATAATTTAGGTAATTGCATGAATTGTGTCATTACTATGAAAATTTTTTCACAATAATAATTAATGAATTAAAGCACATAAATGTTCCGCCGAATGTTTTATGATGGTATTGGAATGAAAAAGTTTGTTTCTAATTTGAGACACGAGTTTTCCTTCCTTGATTACCACTTGTGTAATGAAATACTTATTAAATCTTGTTGGTATCAATGAAATGGCATGCAATTAACAGTGAAATGTAGCAGACATGTGTATAGAAATGGCAATTTAAGAAAATGTTGGCTTTCTTGTTTGACAGCTATCTTAATCAACACTCAAATAACTAATGTTTAACCTGTACACACGTGATGAAAAACGTTAGAAGCTGAGGTGACTGAAGTACACATATGCATTCAAGTAAAGGCACGCATGGTCGTGTAAAAAAATACTCTGGCAAAGTTGCAGTGCCATTTCCAGTTCTTTACTTATGTGAAAGTACAAGTACATGCCTATAGGGTCAGTACCACTCACCTGGTTTGACATTGTAACAATTATTTTCTGTACGCAGAGGTATAAAGTAAACTTCAGTGAACAGCAAGATAAACTGACATAGTCTTGTTGTCTATGGTGTGGAGTAAATTAGCTTAATTTGGGGAAATATTGCATTAATCAGAGTTATTACACAGAACCCCTCTAAGTATTCATCCACCAATATCATCTCAGAGTCAGTATAATAGGATTAACTTTAACTTAGGTAGAACAAGAAACTAAGGATTGGATATGTGAAGTGACCAAGTTACGGTAAACATGAGCTACAACTTTATATTTATTTATTTATTTAACCAGGAAGTCTCATTGAGATACCGAATCTCTTTTGCAGGAGAGACCTGGCCAAGGTAGCAGCCAACACAATACCAACATGACACAATGCAATACAGAAAACATATAAAACATGCAGTTTTAAAATCACAAGAGGAATTTGGATACATTGACTTGCTCACAAAAAGCATTGACGTTTCATTTACAATGTTTTGAATAACACTCTAAAGTCAGCCATTGATATGAAAAAGTCCAATTTAAGCTCCTTTTGTAACTCGTTCCATGACCAAGGTGCATAATAACTGAAAGCAAAAAATCTGGCAACCCAATATTTCCTATGCGTGGGGCAATGCTCTCCCCAGGCAAAAAAGAGACTCTCCTTGGCCCAGAGGAGGGTCGATTCCGACACAGACAAGCACTTTTCCGTTCTCAGAGATACATAATCAGTGCATGGCTGGGTTCCCCATGTTTAAATTCAGCAGATGAGGAAGAATAATTGCAGTCAAGAAAATATATTGTTATCGGAGGATGGGCGACCCAAGGGAATTACACACCCAATTCCAATAAAGTTGCGACGTTGTGTAAAATGTGAATAAAAACAGAATACAATGATTTGCAAATCCTTTTCGACCTATATTCAATTGAGTACACTAAGACGACAAGATATTTAATGTTCAAACTGATAAACTTTATTGTTTTTTTGGAAATATTCACTCATTTTGAATTTGATGCCTGCAACACGTTCCAAAAAAGCTGGGACAGGGGCATGTTTACCACTGTGTTACATAACCTTTTAAATACACTCAATAAGCGTTTGGGAACTGAGGACTGTACAACCCCTAAACGTAACATCGCCACAAAACGTAAAACTCCCCCTAAACGTAATAAAAATAACGCAAAACGTAAAACTCCCCCTAAATGTAATAATTTCTAATGCTAAATGTAATAATCGACCTTCCCCCTAAACGTGAAATTTCTAACGCTAAACGTAAAACTCCCCCTAAATGTAATAAAAACTGCCGCAAAACGTAATATCGTCGGCCTGCAGATAAAACCTCGTATCTTCAGAATGATAAACTTTACAGGAAAATAAAAAAATAATAATAAAATAATATGAATATATAAATATAATTTAAAATATAAATAAGATAAAAAATGTTTAATTTTGCATGTAAGAATAGTGGACATACGAGTTTTTGTTTCTTATCAATTTGGAGATACGAGGTTTTATCAGCAGGCCGACGATATTCAATCTTTTGTTGTTCATGAAGTGAGCTTCAAGTGTTCGACAATGCATTAAACAATACTTCGAGAATGCGGCAAATTTGACTCATTCAATGAGTGCTGCCTCACCAGCAGCCAAATCCGCCTACCAAAATTTACGTCAGATCTATCATAGATAAAGATCGACGGTGATTCCTCAAGGATTTTTTGACGTTAGCAAAGGCTGCCTTATAGAGACTACCTGAAACATCCCTCTTTCCATAATTTTAACCCACTCTCGCCATACCTGTTGCAGGCCAAACTTTGAGCGAATCATATTTTATTCGTGCTATAACTCCTATAGGGGAGACCGGGGATATGATAGTAACATTTTTTGTTTGAGCATCTGTAACTCAGGGATTCTTTATGCCAGATCTCTCAAACTTTGCGGCATAGTATCCATGTTTGTTGACTACAAATAGCACTCACTTAGACATCTATAACACAATCACAGAACATGTAAATTAGCATCAAATACGAAGAGTGCACTTGTTACAACGCACCCCGCTGCTGGGATGAGTTGTAACACCGTGTGGGGATAGATGTAACACTGAGAGGTAATCTGCTGAAATAAAATACTCTAAATTCAATTTCTGCAAGGACTTTATTGAAGAATAAAGATTTAACATTATCTACAAGCTGAACCATTTTAAGTAAACGAAAAGCAAAGTTCCTCAAAAACTTTTAATTCAGAGCAAAACAACTGCTGCATGTATGTTTGCATGAGTGCCTATTTGCATGCATGTGTGTAAGTAGAGATCTGTGTGTGTGTGTTTGTGTGTGTGTGTGTAGGTGTGTGTGTGTGTGTGTGTGTGTTTAGGTGTGTGTGTGTGTGTGTGTGTGTGTGTGTGTGTGTGTGTGTGTGTGTATGTGTGTCCAGGACTATTCTTTCACTCACTGTTGCAGTTGTGGCAAATGTAGGTGGCTGCCCCTGGGATGCAGGCTTTGTGGGCTTAGAACAGACAGTGTAACAACTATCCCCACCCCAGGCAGCCAATACATAGCTAGCTATTTAAGCATGCGGGTTTAAAGTTAGCATGAATGCAAAGTACCTGATTAAACTATAGAAACTGCTGTTTTAGGTATAATAAATCAAATAATTGTATCTACAACACAATGATCACAAGAAAAAAATAATCTTCATGAAAAATTTTGCTTTCTTACCTGAAAATCAGTTTTTTGGTCATAAAATCCACAAAGTTGCACACAGAGATATGCCATTCTTCTGTGAGCTCAAAAAGGAAGTGGGGAGTGTGCTATATTGATGACATCACTGCATCTATTTCAGATTGGTCAAAAAGACAGTGTTACATTTTACCTGTGTTACAACACTCCTCGGTCTCCCCAACCCTGTATGTAATAGAACTGCCACTAAACGTAATTTTCAGAAATCTGTTATTGGAGTTGAACGACTTCGGAGGACACTATTTACCAAGTGTTGCCTTACCGAGAGTACTTGCTATGAACCCTTGAGCCATGAATTTGTCTGATTTAAGAGACACGTTACCTTAATGAGACTACCAGCCATATCCACCTACCAAGGTTGATGTTACATCCATAATAATGGTATCCCCGATACTTTGGTTTTGTGTCCGCGCGTCATCCGCGTCCGGAGACATTTCTGTGAGCATTCTACAGGCGACAACTTGAAACTTAGAGGGGCTCAGACCCCCTCAATTTATCATCTGATAAAAAAATATTTTTATGTCTAATACCTGGAGAATGTCTTATGGTCTGTAGTTGTGGAAGTGTGTGTTCCTATAAATAACTTACAAGCGAATCCCCATGAATAATTGTTTTAATTATTTTCATGTGTATAATATATAGGCTACAGGCCCGTCCCCCAATTCTGATGTGCTTCCACCGCCCCGATAACGTTTCAACCGTACCATTATCTAACCCTAAGCACAAGACCCCTCCCCCCATATGTAACACACCTTACCGCAAAACGTAAGAATTCCCCCTATATGTAATAAATCTTAATGCTAAATCTGAGAACTCCCCCTATATGTAACAAACCTTAACGCTAAACGTAAAAACTCCCCCTATATGTAACAAACCTTAATGCTAAACGCAAGAACTCCCCCTATATGTAACAAACCTTAACTCTAAATGTAAGAACTCCCCCTATATGTAACAAACCTTCACGCTAAACGTAAGAACTCCCCCTATATGTAATAAACCTTAACGCTAAATGTAAGCACTCCTCCAATATGTAACAAATCTTAACGCTAAACTTAAGAACCAGTGTTTCTGTTTAGTGACGAAGTTAAATGGTGATCATTGTACAGTTTTGTAGCTTTCCTCAGATTGCTGAACTGTTCTACCCTGATTTCTTTCTTCTATTTTTTAATTTCACTGCCCTTCATTTGCATCATCGTGTGGCATATATAGTAAAAACCTTCCTGATCGAGCAAACTTCCTGATGGAAAAAGCCTTAATTGTAGGCCTGCTCCCTTCGATCCACAAATGGCAATTTAATATCTAAAATTCATTGAAAAAAAAAAAAAAAAAAACCCGCTTAGATCTTGATTTAAGAATTAATAAGAGATGCGGTCACCGAGGCTCCAAATGGGTGTCGCTTTTCTTTGTCTGTTTTCGTCGAATTGCGATGGAGCTTTTGATTCCGAAAAGCGACACTACGTCTCCATAGCTTAAAATAAACTTAGCCGGGTCTACTCTTTCCTTGCATCGTCGGCCTGCTGACAAAACCTCGTATCTGCCAAATTGGTAAGAAACAAAAACTCATATGTCCACTGTTTTTACATGCAAAATTAAACATTTTTTAATTTATATTTATATTTTAAATTATATTTGTATGTTTATATTATTTTATTTTTTAAATTTTATATTTATTTTTTATTTTCCTGTGAAGTTTATCATTTTGAAAATACGAGGTTTTATCAGCAGGCCGACGATATTACGTTTTGCGGCAGTTTTTATTACATTTAGGGGGAGGCTGAGTATTTACGTTTAGCGTTAGAAATTTCACGTTTAGGGGGAAGGTCGATTATTATGTTTAGCATTAGAAATTATTACATTTAGGGGGAGTTTTACGTTTTGCGTTAATTTTTATTACGTTTAGGCGGAGTTTTACGTTTTGCGGCGATGTTACGTTTAGGGGTTGTACAGGACTCAGAGGCTTTGAAGGTGAAATTCTTTCCCATTTTTGCTTGATGTACGACTTCAGTTGCTCAACAGTCACGGGTCTCCATTGTCTTATTTTGCGCTTCATAATGGGCCACACATTTTCAATGGGAGACAGGTCTGGACTGCAGGCAGGCCAGTCTATTACCCGCACTCTTTTAATACGAAGCCATGCTGTTGTAACACAAACAGAATGTGTTTTGGCATTGTCTTGCTGAAATAAGCAGGGACGTCCCTGAAGAATACGTTGTTTGGATGGCAGCATATGTTGCTCCAAAACCTGTATGCACCTTTCAGCATTAATGGTGCCTTCACAGATGTGCAAGTTATCCATGCCATGGGCACTAAAACATCCCCATACCATCACAGATGATATATGGCTATCGCTTTGCATGGTAGAGTTTAACTTGCACTTGTAGATGTGGTGACAAACTGTGTTAACTGACAATGGTTTTCTGAAGTGTTCCTTAGCCTACGTGGTAATATACTTTACAGAATGATATCGGTTTTTAATGCAGTGCCGTCTGAGGGACCGACAGTCACAGGCATGCAATGTAGGTTTTCGGCCTTTCCGCTTACATGTAGAGATTTCTCTGGATTCTGTGAATCTTTTGATGATATTAACAGCTGTAGAAGATGAAATCCTTAAATTCTTTCCAACTGCATGTTGAGAAACGTTCTTCTTAAACTATTGGACTATTTGCTCACGCAGTTGGTAGAAAAGTGGTGAACCTCGCCCCATCCTTCCTTGTGAACGACTGAGCCTTTCAGCGACGCTCCTTATATAGTACCTAATCATGACACTCACCTGTTTCCAATAAACCTTTTCACCCGAGGAATGTTCCAAACAGGTCTTTTTTGAGCAGTCCTCAACTTTCCCAGTCTTTTGTTGCCCTGTCCCAGCTTTTTTGGAAAATGGTTACAGGCATCAAATTCAAAATGAGTGAATATTTCCAAAGAAACAATAAAGTTTATCAGTTTGAACATTAAATATATTGTCTTTGTAGTGGTCTCAACTGAATATAGATCCAAAAGGATTTGCAAATCATTGTATTCTGTTTTTATTCACGTTTTACATAACGTCGCAACTTCATTGGAATTGGGGTTTGTATGTAATCCCAGATGCGATAATCTGGCAGCCACTGGACTCAGCACTCAGATGGCTGGTGCTGCCCTACCCCTTTTGTGTATTCCAGCAGGTGAATCCAGGTGGACTTTAGAGAACTCAGAAGGCCCAGGTCTTGGTCTAGGCCAGTGTGGGGTTAATAAAATAGTTCTTCACTGGTAAAAGCTTTTGGATTCAGAATGATCAGTTTTAGGAAAACAGTTTCCCCACCTCAGGGACTGACTCATACAACAAACTGCCTGACTGCCATCTTGGATTCAAATGATGACTATGATGACCAGTGTTGGGGGTAACCAGTGGTTAAAGTCGGATTTGACAGGTGGGGGAACCCTAAAATTTGGTGTTGAGGCGCAGTGGGGGAAAATGACACAAATGATTGCATATAATTGTATTCGCTTTATTTTTGGCCCATTGGGACTATGACATTGAATTTTCGTATTCACATAATCAGGAAGTGTGCATAACAAGAGAAAAGCAGTGATGGATTTGGCTGAAAACTTGCAGAATAATGGGGCGTATGACAGTGAAGATATTCTACTGTTACAGTATTTTTCATTTCCTAAAACAGTAAATCAAAACTAATACATAATTACCAAAATGAACAAGTAACAGAAATCTATGAATCTTTTTGTGATTTCAAGACACTGTCCTTACACTGCACGCATAAACCATATTCTACTTCCAAAATATTCTGATTTCCATTGCAAAATTATGGCTAGATGTATCAAAATGGATCTCTAATAATCTTATGCTCTAATGCAGTTCGCGACTATGCTTTTGGGAAATGCATCCCTGGATAGTACAGGACGCTGCGATGCTGCCAGCATAATATAGCTTGCTTGCCTGCCAGCTACATAAAAAACGTGCTGCTCAGCGCGATGATTTTCAAGTAGCTCTGCCGCTTACTAGCTGGCGGCCAGTGATGTGCCTTCAGAGGTCAGGGAGGCAGAATCCTTGCCGTTAAACAAACGATAACTCTATTACTTTGCTTGATTGGCAATCTGAGGATTGATTAACTAATTTACGAGACTAAACGGCAGAATGGCGTGCCAGTTCTATCCACGACATTCTTGCTCAGTGCGTTGAACTTAAAATGCTCACGAGACAAGAAGTTTGTTCATATTTGCTGAGAGGAAGCTAACGCAATGCCATTAACAAGTATTAAAACCTTTCTTATGTGGCGTTCAATGTGTGCACAATATGTTTACGATAATATTTTCCCCCTTAAACACGTACTTTTTAATGCCATTTTTCAAAAATAGGGAGTTTATTTTCAGTCTTCTTTCATAATCCGATTAACAAAAGATCAAAATAATATACAGAATTACCGAGAGAGTTGAGATTTTTTCCTAATTAATTATTAAGATTTACTTCCTTGCAGTCTCGAGTCAAAGCATAAAGGTAAATTAATCAATTTGTCACTATCACCTCTTAATCATTACAGGCTTAATAGACCAGAAAAAAAGGTCAAATTGTTTGATTTACAATCGGGCATAGTACATGGAAACAGGTTGACAAAATCTAGCGATAAAAAAGAAGTCACTGCCGACCCTGACCGCACATGCCTGCTGGCGGCTGTAGATGTCAAAGAAAGATATGCACAAGTAACATTACTGCTGAGCCAGAAACACAAAACAATGTTGCTCGCATAACTATCGGTGCAATTGAGCCTTTGTCAGACTTTGACTGAATCGCTAACAATTTTATTAATGCACTAGCTAGCTGGTAAGCAGCCTGGTTAGTGTTTTGCACATAGCCTCAAGCAGCTAACGTTAACCCTTTTTAAATATAAATTCTTTTATTAGCCGGTTTGAATTGTTGAATATTACAAAACTTCACCATCGACTTCAACTAAATCCACTTACTTTGGCTATAAACGCCGTTTCAAACATTGACAATTCCTCGCAGGCTGGTACGTGACCGATGCAGTCATTCAAATGAAATACAGCATAAGATACAGCTGCGTTTTAATGAAGGTGGGGCTAGCAGAGCCTGATGTTGTGCTCTGATTTGTTGAGCATCTTTGAGCTTTTGAGAGAGTGGCAGGCAGGCTGTAATTGAAAGCAGCATGCGAAAATGATCTGTAGTCCACGGTGCTACTGTTAAGGCGCTTTCACACTGGACGCGAAACAAATTTTTCGTACGACAGATTACATTCAAAGTCAACGCAAAGACGCGAAAACACGCAAAGTGTATTCGCGTCTTTGCGTTGACTTTGAATGTAATCTGTCCTGCAAAAAATTTGTTTCGCGTCCAGTGTGAAAGCAGCTTTAGTCAAATAAATATTTCAATTCAAACTAAGGTGGCGGAACGCAGTTACGGACCGTTCCGGCCCACTTTAACCCCTGGGGGTAACACATCATAAAGTAACTAATTACTGTTACCAGATTACATTTATCAGTCACAGTAGTGTAACGCATTACTTTGATCATTTAAGTAATTGGATTACAGTTACTAACAAATAAATTATCAAGTTACTTGCATTACTTTAAATTCTTCAACTATCGGCAGGACGGGAGGCCAGAAAAACTTCTTCTTCTTCCTCCTCCTCCTTTTGAGTTTATTGACAATTGAGACCGAGGACAGAAAAACAAATCTGGTGTCCTTTTTCATGCGTGATTATGCCAGTACTGTAGCCTGGTACTTGACTCACTTTTCTGTGAAATGCTGTTTGGGCTTACATTTACAACTTTGCTGTTGGCTTTGCTGTATTAAAGAGCATGAAAGAGAGATCTTGTGTGTGCCCTCCTTACTAGAAAAAAGAATTGTGCTGGTCTGGGCATATGCCAGGTTTTAACAAGATAGAGTTAAATAATTAACTAATGGTGAATTTCAGATGATAGTGCTGAGTAGGCCAAAAGTAATGTAACTAGTAGTGTAATTATTTACTTTCAGCAGTGAGTAATTAAGAAAAGTAAGCAGTAGCATAACTAGGGATTTTGGGCCCCCAGAAAGAAAATTACACAGCCCCCCAAGCTGGCCAGCCAAACAAGAAAAGTGTGAGATTTTTTTTTTTTTACAAATATGCATTTTTATGTATTTTTTTAACTCTTAATTTCCTTGTATTAAAAGCAATAGTTTATTTCCTTCACATTACTTTGTGTTTATTAGCATATTCCCAAAGTAGGATATAATATCTACCATTTAAGCATCTAACCCCCACATTATGACAATTCTTATAACACTGCATATATATTTCTTTACCACTTGCGGTTCTTTATGTACCTTACACGGTTGCACTTTATAAAATCACAACACACCAGGTTCTTTCAAGTTGAACAAGATTCCAACTGCTGGGTTTTATTTAGAGGTAAAAAAGGACACAACTATTGTACTCAAGAAGAAGTACAGTTACTCTGGTTAAAATTAACTTAAGCAAAACTAAAAGAACTGGTCTATAAATCTATTCAAGTGAAAGTAAAAAAGTATTCAACACACACGCACACACTTAATTTTTGATCATCCAGCAATATGCTATAGTATTCGTAAAGCAACACTGACATAGGAGGTTGCATTGGCTAAAGTTGTTTGGATGCACGTTGTTTTAATAACAAGGAGAGGCAAAGTTGTGCATTACAATGCAAACACAACAATAATTGGCACCAATCTGGCACACTTACGTGAGCAATCACCTGAATAAATGCCAGGTATAGCCAATCGGAGACTGGCACGCAATCAGTGCACTTGCAAATGAGAGCCTGCAGTATGACCGATCGTGTGACATTATTTAACCATCCATCTACAACAAATACGATCAGACAGATACATCATTGAACACATACACAAAGCACATTCGCCTAACTGTGCAAACAGGCAATCTCTCAAATTGAAAAAAGCACCACGCTGGATGCTGATAAGACAGCCTACTAACAACAAGCCAAACATCACCACAGCGGGTGCTCTCTCACACACAGATACACACATGCACGCAATCACCCCAACTTCTCCAACTCCAAGGCTAGGCTGCTTCACTGAGACCACAACCAACCACAAGGCCTACATAACCATGCAGTATGCCGAAGCCGGAAAGGATACACGCACAGTCGCACACACTCATCTACTCGTCCATTCGCCCACCTGCTTCGCTGTCCAACCAGCCGGCAAGTCACTTGTGCTAGCAGGTGTAGCAGCTAACGATGCCTCAGCACCTGCTGCGTCAGAGGAGCACTCGGCCTCAACGTCACATTTTTTTTCTGGGGGGGTCACTGGGTGTGAGAGGAATCAGAGGATCCTCCGTTTTGGTAGCGACTGTGGTAGCTGCACCAGCATCATCTTTCGGTGCCTCTTCATCTCTGAGTGCCACATTTTTGGATGTGAACCCAAAGTGTACGAGTAATACGCTCTGGTTTAGTTTTTGCTTGCTTGCCATTTTTAATACAACTTCTCAACCTTATGCCTTTCTTCTGCTTGGCACGCATGGCTAATTTGCATACGTGCACAGGACTGGCTGGCTCTGCTTGGCAAAAAATAGAACATATTTGTGAATAAATGTTTTGAATTCTGTATACTAGACATGGTGAGCTCAAAAACATTTTAGTGACCATTAGTGACAGTAAAATATTTAATTTTTTATTTCTTAAGCCAAAATTTGAGACCCCTTCAAATTTTGCTTTTGAGGCTTTCCGGGGGTCTCGTGGGTTGGACCCCCCCCGTATTTCGCACACTGCTCCAGCGACCTCCAGGCTTGAAGAGGTTGAAAGTCTTGAAGCCATAAACTTTAGACGGCATCACTCTTCCTGTTTAGTCACCTTTCTCCTCTCCTCTAGGCTTGCTCTCCCACGCAGCGCAAGGGGTGGACTATACCATTTGTACATTTTAGAAGGGGGGAGCAGAGGCCCCTAGTTTTTTATTTTACTCTATTTGAGACCAACTTTAATCTTTTGACAAATCCATTTAGTTGATTTTGATTTAGAAATGACATTAATTACTAAGAAAAAATTAAATTAATAAAAAAATTACACTTTTCATTCCAAGCTTCTCAAGGGCTCCCCTCCTACTGTGGGCCCGGGTAATCAGGACCCTTCCCCCCCGTGCTACGCCCCTGAAAGTAAGGGATTACTAAAAAGTAACTAGTAATGTGTAATGCGTTACTTTTTTAGAGTAACTACCCCAACACTGATAATGACAGGAAGAGAAGAGTACAGAGAACAGTAAACATAGTTAAAAATTACTTCACTGTGTTGTAAGCTGACAAATATTCATGATACAGCATTCATAGACATGGTGTAGTTCTTGACTTATTTTCATTTGACAATGCCATGCCCAGCATCAACATCGTCACATATCCACCTTATATTTGAACTCATGGGATTGCATTAAAAGCCCAGCATTCGGTGGCCTCATCTGCGTAAAGTAACTTGTTTTTCTCTGTTGCGTCGTTGCCCATTCGTGCATCCATACGCAGCACATGATGGCATCTTTACCTCCAACAATGTTCGTTCATAATATTAATATTTAACATAAAGAGCGCTGAAAAATGCTATAATGCTGATGATATCTGGTGTAGAAATAACATACGATTGATGGTTGAGTTTGTTTTTGGGTGAACCAATACGGCGGAGATGGTACTTCCAGTGTTCAGCGTTGGACTTACAATACAGTTATTGCAGGAGATCAGTGTTGAGAACGAGGCTATGCAGAAATCGAAATACTGACACAAAAATGAAAGAACAGGCTGATTCAGGGGTGTAACCTATTTTTTATGCAATTTTGAGATCTATCCTACCAATTTACTGGTACATCCTGTCACTGGAAAAGCTCGAAAAACTGTACCATTTACATGCAAGTCTTACCAGTTGACATGTATGGGGTTCTGTATTTCTTGACACCAAAGCATTTCTGGTGCTATTTCTTTACAGCTGAATCTATTGTGACACAAGAACGAAAAAATTGCTCCCGGCAAAGCATTCACCAATAATCATTTTTAAAATGGACAACCACAAACATTTCCTCTAAATGAGGCCATGGACATTGAATATTGTTTTATTATTGTTCCAGCTGCCTCTTCACTGATCAATCTTTCATTCTTTTCTCTGCTCTAAAAAACATTGCCGTTTTAGTGAATAACTTTCTTCTCTCCATCCGCCTTTTCCGTCCACTTCAGGATTGTCCGCCTCATTGTTCAAGCGCCTGATTTGTTAGTGTTTGCCCTTGTATTGCTGGAAGAAATGGAGTAGTACAATAGCACTCGGGGAATTTTTTTATTAAAAAATTTAAACATTACAATATTGGAGAAACAATTCCATTAAAATCAATATCTTCTTATGCAGGCGGTTGCTTAGTACAATGTTTTTATTGGGTGTGGAAAACTGGGTCAAACAAGAGGAGTGGAATATGGTGCACAGAAACTAGGCAGAATAAAGGTTGATGCAGTCCAGCGTTAACATGCCAAACTGGAAGACTGCCAAGGCAAAAGAAAAATCCAAAGGAAAGGTCAGGGACGAAGCAAAAGTCAAACCCAGAGATGACAACACTCAGGGAAAGGACAAGCTTGTAAACCGAACAGAAGAAAATCAGAATGCTGCAAAATGCTTGGCAGAAACTCAGGAAAACTGAGGAAACAAACGTGCAATGTGCTATTAAAAGTGCAGGCTTATAAAGGGGATACACTAAGCAGGGAGTGAATGGGGAGCAGGTGACAGAAATCAGTGACGTAAGAGACTTGAGTGCAGAGCACCAAAGCGCGACTGAGGGTGTGTCTACAAACATGGAAAGTAATGGAAGAGAAGTAGTAACTGATACGTGAGGCTGCAAAGGAGAGAATGAGGGCGTGGCTGTAAATGCGGGAATGAGTGAGCAATAAACTAAACAGTGCCCATTCACTCTCGTGTACAAAAAATGGCGGCGCACTTCCGGGTACTGGGAACTTCCAATAGTTCCAAAAGAGGATTCTCGCAGCTTCGTACCGATTCACTTCCATTGAGACAACAACGACGATAAGTAACAAAATATTGAAGTCTTATGACTCTTGAAATGTATACATCATATCAGTGGTCATGTATCATTTATAATCTCCAATTGTGTATGTTCGGCACGACGATATACGTATATTTTAAGTCTGAAGAAGTTGTGATAATTTAAGCTCATGTTCTTTGCTTCTAGTTTAGCTTGGTCAGCTGTGGGAATTCAGTCATGAACTCTGAGTTTCTATTTCTATCTCTCACAAAACTGATATAAATCACGACGGTAAATGATGGGATGAAGTGCCTGTGACTGGTTTCGGTGAAGTTTTTTTGTATAAAAGTTAGCTATGACAATTTTGACATGCTCTTACCTAGCCTAGCTGGATCAGCTGTTTTAAGTTTAATCACGAACGGTTGCAGAGTTTCTAACTCTGTTTAGCTCTCAATAACCATTTCGGATTAAAACCACTTGTTATTCATTAAATTGGATGAAACCACAAATTAGGATGTTGACGACCTACGTGTCACCCATCATGTTTTAGCTAGCTCTTTGAAATTGCATCTGTCAATTTGCATTTGCCATGCCAAGCGCTGTTAGCTTTCTAGCGATCTTGCTGTAGTCAGCTAGCTGTATTATATGCCATCTTGTATTTCACAAAAAGATGGTCTTTTAAATGATTTACTCTTGAAGAGATGTGGTGGCTGTGGTTAGTCTTACTTTTCTGTGCTCATTTTATTGTGTCATATTACCGTTCACACATCTGAGTAGTTACACTTATTTGTTGTCACCACGTCACTATAAAAGCATGACCTCTATAAAACGTATGTAAATAATGTAATTCATTAAGAAATGTGTTTGGGGCAATTGTGTGCAGTTTAATTTAATATTTACCGTTCAGTAACGCAATCGCTGCTGTCTGTCCCATAGGAGATCATGACAGCGTGGCGTTTGTTTGGAACTATAGCGCTTCCCCATGAACCACGTGACCACTCAAGCAACGAAGTCAATGAGTGGTGCCACTCTGAATTATCTATCTCTCTGAGCTAATGGTGACAAATATCTTTTACTGGTTAAAGGATATGTGATGGGATCTGGGAAAACCGGTCACATGGTGAAATTTCACCACCTGGAGATTCTGACACCACCTGAAAGCTGATTTTAAATCTGTTTTCATTATTTTCATACCTTGTCTGTATCAAATGTTATGGCCACCCAAAGTCAGCTGATCAGATGGATTTTCTCTCATGGAATTTTGAGAAAAATGGGTTTAAAGTCAGGGATTCTAAATGGAATCAGAAGGTTCCAAAAGGTACATGTCAGTCACTTTCTTTTTGTAAAAAACCTATGTGTAGTCAATGTACATGTTGTAAAATGTACATAAAGTTGATTTTGGCATCAAGCAACACTCAATCATAAAAAATTCAGTGTCTCTATTTATGAAGACATTCAGTGAATTTAACATAACCCCAAAGTTTTGTCACTTCATAGAGTCATTTTTTTACAACTATTGCAAGAATGAAAAAAAACAAAACATATTTCATATTGATAAAACATACACACCATAAGATCTATTTTATAATAATAAAAATATTGTCCAGCTATTATACGGTTTTACCTTATTAAACAGTAAGGCTATAGGCCTACGTACCAGTACTATGTACAGTAATCGTTTTCTTAGACATTACTATTATAAAATTGTCATGATTCTGGGTTCTGGCTATGTCTTTTATTTATTGATTTTGCTTATTGTACATCCTGGTTTTTCTGTTCATGTCATTTCTGTATTGTCACCCCTGTCTTTTGATCAGTATGGTACATTCCGTCTTCCCAGTCTGCGTGCCTACATGCTTCGGGTGATTTCAATGGTTTCTGGTGTTTCACATTATTATTTCAATTCTCATTTACTTCCTGCGCTCTGCTTTCCTTGATTACTAATAATACTAACATTTATATTTTGTATTATACTTACTAACCTAACTAACCCATGTACATACTACTAAGTAACTAACGAGCACTTGCGTTAATTTGTAAAGTTGCTCCGCTACTAATTACTACTAACGCAATCTCAGCACTTGCCCTGTTCTAGTCTCTGCCCCTTGCTTTACTTTCCCTGTATCTCCCTGTGCTTCCGTGAAGTCCTTCGCACGTGCTTTATTGCTATCCTGCACTGCTTGATCTGTGCACGTAGAACTCCTTGACCAGAGCCGTTTATCTGTCATAGGTTGTCTATGTGTATCCTGTCCATGTCTTGGCGCTTGCCAATTATTGTGTTAAGGACTTCCCCATGTGTATTTCCCTTTGTAATTAGTTCTTATCCAATTCACCTGGCCCTGCATAGCATGTGACTTCCCTCTTGTGTATTTAAGGTCTTCACTGCAGCTTTACCCTTGTCAGAACGTTGATCAATTTTCACTAGAGCAGAGAGCCTCGTATTCCTTTTGATTATTGCTTCTAACTACGACACTTTTTGTACGACCTTGAGATTGCCTTGCCCCTTCTTGTTCTTGTTTGCTACTTTCTGGATTTTGACCCTTTTTCTGTACAACCACGATTCTTGTTATTGACGCCCTGTGTATGACCAACCCTTCTGGATTTTTGACTATGATTTTTGGATTACTGTTTCATGTACCATTACAAATCTGCTTCTCTGGTTTCGACCCCTGCCTGTCTATCGACTTCGTTTTTGGATTTTGACTTTGGCTTGGCAATTCCTGTGTTTTCTGGTTTTGACCCTTTTATAATAAAGGCTCAAGTTTTTTTGTTTTTTTTTTTGGAATTGTGGTACTCGCGGGTGGTTCCTGAATGCAACATTAAAACAATAATGGTTATTAATTAAATATGATGCATATTTCACATGTGCATATCAGGCGAACAACAACAATTAATTACACACTATGTCTTAAACAATTATGTGCTTTACATTAAACATATCATAAATTATTATGTACATTAAATATCTCATATTGACACAAACCAATACTTTCCAATTCATCCCTTTACAAAATTTAAACTTTTGCCAAGACAAAGGCCTATTACTTCAAAAGACATATCAAAATATTGAGATAAACAGTAATTTCATACTATACCCTTGGGTATTCAAAACTACAATAAAAATAAAATACTAATACAATGCAGCATATTAATTCTAATACAATAGGCTAATCATCACCAACAGTGATCATGTCATTTAACAAGATGTCACCAAAACATTCTTTCTGGTCTGAAAAAATATATGTACTGTATATAACATGTAAATTGTGATAGATTAATTCGATTGACTACTCTAAAAGAACGAGACCTTCCAGGAAACTTTCTTACCCGGTCAGACCCTGGAGTAGATTAGCTTGAGTGCTATCCATAGTAGTAAATTACAGTCTATGATTAATACAGAAAGAGATAAGTCACCCGAAGGCAATGGCCAATTCAAATAACACTTTGTTGTTTTATGAAAGATGACTGACTTGACTGTTTTGAGTGCACCTTGTATGATAAGATCTCCAAGCAGGCTAACAAGGTGGGATGGGGGGGCTTTGGATACCATAGTTAGCTGACCTTCATCAGACTCCTCCTGCTCTTGTTCAGCACTAAAATCATCAGCGTCAATGTCTAGCTCATCTTCTCTGGATGTGAAATAATCCATTATAACATCCTGCAAGGCATTAGTCTCTCCTGAGTTGAGGAGGCTGATTCGTCCTAATTTGTTTAACTGGGCAGCTAGTTCGCTCACCCTTCTCGCTCGAGGCTCTGCTATCTCTGTATCAACTCGGCAGTCGCAAATCTGATCATCAACTGAGGAAATTTTATTCATAGCTCAATGGCGGGAAAATGTGCATTAATAATATTAATTAAAACCAAATAACATGAAGATGAAGTAATATTATTGAATTATTGCTTCATCTTCGTGTTATGTGGTTTACTTTGACAGGTGAACTGTCTTCATAGTCTCTGTAGACAAGCAGTTATGGGCGATTTTCACGCACCTCCGCCACTCGCGATTTCAAAGGTGGGAGGTAACGACAATCAGACAGACACAGAGTGGTTAATAAAAATAACTTTTTAAACATATTAAATGAGCGACTAACAGTGAGATATTTTCAGGGATGATAGACAAGATGTTGGAGAGTATTAATTTCATGAAAACCCAATTTCACCAAAATACTGACTTCCGACCTATTTTCACTCTTTCCTGGAAATGTGCCAGCGTGACATCCGACGGGTTTTCCCAGATTCCATCACATATAGTTGTGTTGTGAATCTGCATTTGATCAGCTGTCCTTGTGGATGTGAAAAAGCATATTATAGAACAGAAACTCCTCAGATGATTTCTCAAGAACATACTTAATCTAGAGCAGGGGTTCCCAAACTCGGTCCTGGGGCCTCCCTGTGTATGCTGGTTTTCGTTCTAACCACAACTGTCATCGTAGGATTTTAATAAACTGTTAATTTGTCCTAATTAGGTGCATTCTGTCTTAAGCCAAATTTAAATAGAAATATCCATGTGTGCCATGAAGAATAAAAGACCCCTAAATATACTGGGGTTTTTTTTCTATGTTGCAAGCAATTTCAGGTTATAACATTTTTAAACAGATAAAGTGAGGCACTGAGATAATCAATACCCTCCAAATCAGGTTGCTGAACATAGGTGAGTAGAATTCTTACTAAATAATTTTCTTACACTCAATAATGAAAACATAACATAAAACAGGTTTGACTCTGTCATTTGCTTGTCTAGTAAATTGATAGTTTTTGCAACCATGTGCCCACAGTTTCACCAATAAGGAACTCATTGATTTTTTTCCCCTTTGATTGGGTACATTTTTTTCCTCTTTTTATGCAGTTGTTACGCATATATCGCAATGTGGATGTGGAATTTATTCCTCATTGTATGTATGCATATCTGTCAAAATACTGTAAGTCAAGAGAGGATAAATTGCTGCTCTAAATTTAAATGCACCTAATCAAGACAAATTGACAGCCTGTTAAGATCCTATGATTGCGATCAAGGATGGAACAAAAACCAGCATACACAGGGAGGCACCAGGACTGAGTTCGGGAACCACTGATCTAGAGTAACAAGTTTATTTTTATCATTATTAAGGCCCGGGCAGTCTAAACTGCCAGGACCCTGTTGTTATCCTGCATATTCTTCTTTCTTCTTTTTCCTCTGAGGAAATCCTACTTCCCATGCGTGAAAAATCCTCAAACTTTGCTCAAAGGTCCAGTCCCATGCCAGATGGCCTCAGCTGCAAAAACAGGCCAATAGTCCTGATGGTGACGCTACAGCAAGCCTCTAAAGTTCAAAATTCACAACAAATCAACTATATGTGCTACAGATTTGCAACTTTCACTAAATGTAGCCCAATACTGAAGAAACTTTTGTACTTTAAACCTATTGAAAATTATGGAGTCCATCTCTCTGTTTTTTTTTTTCAAAAACTGTAACACTTATTAAACCTATCTCCTCCCATAATTTTTGCTCAATTGACACCAAACTTGCAACAGAGCATCTTCAGACTGTCCTACACAAATGATCCACACAGATTTTTGATTTATCGAATATTGAACCTACAGTGCATCAAAATGTTTGACTGTAAATGGTATTGTAAACATATTCTTGCAAAATAAATTTTCAAAGTTCATTAAAAAAAATCACAAAATTTTGCAGTCATGGTCGATGATGTTTGTAAAATATCAGAATTTTATCTCAAAAACTGAATTTTTTACAGTATTTTGAATTTCGCTCTCATGCAAACAATTGGAGTTGATGCAAAAATGGCATTTTTAAACATCAGTTTTTCACTTATGGAGCCAATAAATCATTGTTAAAAACAAATTACCAACATCTCCATGCTGTCTAGATGCAATTTGTGTATTTTCGGATTTTTGTCTTAATAACTGAATTTTTGACAGCCGTTTGAAATCTTCCTTTGCACGCTAACAGCTGCTGTCTTGCACACAGGTGACTGGCTTAGTCAATTTGTCTTGTGCCAGAAATTGTGAGTTCAAGCTGTAACGGTGTAGACTGACTTTAAAATTTCTATTTTTTTTTTCTTTGTTGGGCGCCAGGCAGCTGCAGGCAGCTACCAGTCAGAGTCACAAAACGATGAAACCTTTAAAACCGTTACCATATCCTCTTTGTTCAAAATTAAATGCCAGCAAAATTGTCAATGTTTTGAGTTTGAGTTTATTTTGAATTTATTGTCAGTTCATGGCAGAGTTCAAAACAGAAAAAATTCATAAGAGCACCGCACACATTTAAAGTTCAAACAGTCCCCAGCAATTGTAAATAAATCGAAAATCAAAAACCCAAAGGTTCAGCCAGCTCAATAAGTTCAAACAGCCAACTCAAAATCAGTAGAGTCAAACGAAAAACAAGCCTTTGTTAGGCGGGGCAAAACAACTTGTGCGTGCATGAGTGTAGGAGCGAGAGAGAGGGCTGCGGGGAGATGGCCGTGTAGATGGGCGAGCGAGAGAGAGAGTCGGCCGCGTATGACTCGGGAGGAGGGCTAATCGGGAGAGCAACTGAAGGCAGGAGAGTGGAGCTGTTTGGAAGGTTAACCAGGAAAGCCAGGCAGTCAGATATGCGCATTTCTTGTACCTTAATGTCCATGAAACAGTCCGATCCTCCAGCGAATATTCCCAAAGCAAACAAAGTAGCAGGAAAATCCGTTCCGACGCGTCTGTACACTCAAACTTTACTGCAACTCGCTGAAATGCCGGTTCCTCAGCCATACGAGATTCAGCCATGCACAACTCGCGCAGAACTCCCATCAACTTCCGTGTTTTGTTAAAAATCCACTTCCTGGTCGTGAAAGTTTTTTGTTGCTGATTGGTTAGACACTTTAGTAACGTGATGGGTGCATTTTAAATTTTAATTTTCAGAGTGAAAAGTTTTTAGTTTTTTTTTTTTAAGTGAAAGCTAACAGAATGTTCTGTTACACTCTCCTGCCCTTGGGAAAAACACCCTTTGGTAGTTTCTCGAGTTATTCAAACCCAAGGAAGTCTTCATCATCAGACTCTTCTTCAAAGATGTCTTGGAGCTTTTGACGCTCACGAGCTTCCAGTTCCTCCGCTGTGGGGTAACATGGTTTCAGATTGACTACGTTGATGTTGCAAAGGTCTTCTCCATTATCCTCACAGACTACAAGGTAATTCACTGGTCCAAGCTGCTGGAGGACACAATACGGACCCTTCCACTTAGGGACAAGTTTGGCCGCAAAGTGTTTCGAAGCACTTGACTGAGGGTGATTACGAACCCAGACACGGTCCTTACACTTAAATGCAACATCCCTGCGACATTTGTTGTAGTCCGTAGTTGACGTTTTCTGGCAAGTTTGCTATTCTCCTGGGCCTTTGCTTTCAAACTTTCAATCAGTTGGACCATGTCATATGGAGCAAAGTCAGGGGTGAGGTCATTCCATTGAAGAATTTTATCTAAGGGACTTTTTAACTTTCGACCCATCTGCAGCTCTGCTGGGGAAAGACCAGTCGTCTCATGGACTGCTCAGTTCAAAGCAAAACGAAACTCAGGGAGATATTTGTCCCATTGACGGTGATTCTCATCAACATATGAGGAGATCATGTTTTTAAGATTTCTGTTGACCCTTTCTGTCATGTTTGTTTGAGGGTGATAGGCGGTGGTGGTTCGTGGTTGCACAGTCCACTTCTCACAGAGTGTCTGGAAGATAGAGGAGACGAACTGGGAACCTCGGTCTGACAAAACATCGTCAGGCACACCCCACCGAGTGATTATTTCAGCGTGGAAGACTTTGGCAATCACTGGGGCAGTGGCGGAGCAGAGAAGGAACATTTCCACCCAACAAGTGAAGTAGTCAACAAAGACTAACAGATGTTCATTTTGGTTTGAGCTGCATGGTAAGGGGCCCATCAGATCAACGCCAACCTCGTTCGGTTGCATTAGACCAGTAGGTTTCTGTGTGTTGCTCTTACAGGTTTGACAGGTGGTACAATTCCTGACGAACTCTTTCACATCAGTCCACATCCTAGGCCAGAAAGCAACTTCTTGGAGAGGTTTATATGTTTTGAAGACCCCCTGGTGGCCAGCCATGGGATGATCATGATAAGCGTGCAAGAGTGGATGTGTAAGTGTAGACGGAATGTAGAGACGGTAATGGACCTGCCCATCAGTTGGTTGAGTCTTCCAATACACTTTGTTCTCTAGGAGAGCAAAGTTTTCCTGTGCGGATGAATTTTGAAGCCATCAAAGCTTTGTGTATCTTCAGAATCTCTGGGTGCTTCTTTTGTTCTTTCCAGATGGTGTCCATGGACAGCGGGAACACAGAGTCACTGACACCATAGAACAAGACACAGTCGACACCAGAGGGAATCCTGGATAATGTATCAGGAGCAGCATTGAGTTTACCTTTGCAGTATTCCACAACGAATTCAAACTTCTGTAAGTGGAGCGCCCACCTGATTAAACGTGATGTGGTTTTAGTGGAGCTGATGACCCACTGTAAGGCAGCATGATCAGTAACAACAGTGAACGTCTTGGGTTCAAGATAGTGTTGCCACCTCTCAAGTGCCCAGATCACTGCTAAACACCCTCGTTCAGTGGTTGAGTAATTTCTCTCAGCTTTATTCAAAATCCAGCTGGCATAAGCGAGAACTTCCTCATTTCCTGATGGCTTTCGCTGCGCTAGCACAGCACCCAGACCGTCTTCACTGGCATCTGTGTAGACTATGAATGGAAGTGTTAAGTCAGGGTGACCGAGAATCGGAGAGGTTGTGAGGTGCTTCTTTAGTTTGTCGAATGCAGTTTGGCATTGCTCACTCCAGACAAACTTTTGTCCTTTCCGCTTCAATGAGTTGATTGGTTCTGCAAGTTGTGAGAAGCCAGGAACCTGGGAGACCCTACCAGGGGCAATAAGCCTCAGACAACATAGCTCCTAGGATCATCCAGGTACTCAAACCCCTCTACCACGATAAGGTGGCGACTCATGGAGGGGTCAACGCAAATGTAAAGACTTTTATTGTACATAACAGGTTTAATTTACCACCATCACAGAAAATGTACATTGAATTACAAAACATTTCTCATGTACTCCCAGTCCAAGGACAGATGACTAGAGTCTGTTGGAAAACTGAAGGCTTAGAAGTCAAGATGAACGGCTTTTGAATGTATTATTAAACAAACAAACAAAAAAAGAATGACAGTTTATGCCAATATTTGAAGACGACACATAAGAAAGGTGACACGGACGGAACAAGCATACATAAGAGAAGCCAGTTACATGTCCATTATTATTCAATCAACATGGAATTGCCTACCTCCAAGTGTAAATTACTGTCTAACAGAACCATTGCAAGTTTCAGTGACAATGCATAGTTGAGCAGTTTCAACAAGCATTTTCATCAGTTTTTCATTTACAAATTTCTTCAGAAGTATTCTCCAGCAATAAAACAAAAGAATTGCTTGTAGCATCCTCCAAGTCTTCACTGGACCTGGGTAACCTCAGCATTACCCAGTGGTTTGGCGGCTTCTGTAATCACATGATTAAAAAAAAAACCACATCTAATTATTTGTGAAGCTTATCTCTGAAATCTGAAGTGCAGTCTGCCCTGCCATGACAGCAGTAAAATTGACTTGCACGTTCCAACCCACACTTCTGGCAATTTTGCAATTTTTCATTTGGCAGGTTTGACATACAGAAAAAAAAAAAAAAAACTAGAATGGAGATATATGCAGCTTTATAAACTTTGAAGCTAAATTCTTTCTGCTACCAATTTACATTCCTTTTTATGAGAGTGAATGGTTTGAACCCAGGTGTAAACGATGTTGGTATTGTGTGATCGTCCGGGTGTATAATATCGAGGGCTGACTGCAATAAACAGTTAAGTCCAATATATAACATCTGAACATAATTGTTTATTGCAGTCAGCCCTCGATATAGTCTTGAAAAAGATTGTTGTTGACATCTGACGTTTCGACAACACCCGGACGATCACACAATGCCAACATTCCTTTTTATGTGGGGTCACATGCACCTATTCCGACTTATTTGAAACATGTTTCAGACATAGACTGTATATGAGGAGACATCAAATTTCAAAATAATTTCTTATAATTTTCAAGAAATAATAAAGCTGATCAAGAAAAATATTTTGTCACTGTGCAACGCCCAATCTCAGCTCTGACCCTCTAAATTAAGATACTGAAAGCATTACTTTAACAGATATGTTTCAGTGGCTGAATTAATCAATCGTTAATTGCCGTGTGCAAGGTAATATGTGAGTTAATGTTAACTAAAGTCAGCTAGCTTGCTCGATAATGTTAAGGTCACTCAATAGCAAACGCAGCAATAATTAACGAAGTGACTATTCGCACTTATTTAATTTGCGTCCAAGCACAAAAATTGATCGAAATTCGCATTAGACGCACTTATAAGTGTGGCTAAGATGCACATTGCTCCATTGCCCACACTTATTTTAAGTGTGTCCAAAGCTAGAATTTTTTTCTTGGGCAAACTTATTTTAAGCGCTACTTTCTAAGCGGCACTGGAATGGTCATAAACTGGTGCACTTATAAGTGTGGGCCAGAAAAAAAATTCAGCATTGGCCACACGTATAAGTGTGAATAACATCGGCCATAATTATTGTATAATTTACTAGCGCAACAACCATCATACTATAAACAATTTTTAAATGTTATTCTTCCCAGTTTACACCACTCCCTCATTTAAAGTTTGTGCCCACCTCCTTCCAGGCCGAAGTGAAAATGTTGTCAACTTTTCCCTTATACTTCGTCCGATCAATCTTTTCAGAGTTACCCCGTTACCGAGCCAATTCCACTGAAGTAGATTGATTCCAGCCGTAATTTCATCCGAAACCTGCCGAATCTACATTGAAATTATTGATGAATCTGCTTTTGGTATGTTTCAGTTTTGTCATATTGTCGTTGGTAAAATAATCTGTACCTCTTCGATCCAATTAGTTTTTCTCGCAGTTTTAGCTGCTGTCCGTAAGGTTGCAACATAAGGTTGGACTTTTGTTGTGTTACCTGCTGAAAAACAAGAAATTGGCTGCTGATGCTTATGGAAACACTCGAACCTAGGGGCTTGTCTACTGAACGTTAGATAGCAAGCTCGCTACATCGTTTACCCTACTTTAATAGCCTAAGCGACTTCAATCAGCTACGAGAAAAGTTGAAGGAATTAGAACCTTGCAAATGGTTGGCTAACGTTGATTCCCTGGGTAAGCAGAATTCCTACTGGGCCAAGTGACTCGCAATCTGTGTTTGTTCTAAAATTTCGAGATACAGACTGCAGAACTGGAAGCTAAAGGTTGAAACTACTGCGGCACTGGCCTAATATTTCAAGTTCAAGTTCATAAGAATGACATTTTGTGACACAGTGCCGTTAACTTCATTCAAATGCTTACCTTAATAGGTATTCTATAAATTAAAAATGTATATTTTGCCAGTTACGAATGGCTAACGATCACCATTTTCCCCCATGTTAAACCTAAATGTTTGCTACTCTGCTTGCTGTCTTAACGTAGTCAAGGTAGCTAGCTAACTTGGTAATAACTTAACTGACCGTTCAACTTCAACAAACAAAAAATAAATTTAACTTACGGAAAAAAACTGCAAAGATCCTTCCGATTGTTCCGGTCGGTTAGTACAATTCACTGCAGAGCAACTCATTTTGTCGTTTTTAGTTGCAATCTGTCCTGCTTGAAGCACAATCAGTGTTAGCTAGCCCTATGAAGAATTTCAGATAACAGTAAGTCTCCTGTCAATGATCCTACATCAGCTGTACGTAAATTACTATTCACGAAACGAAGTCCACAGGGGCCAGGGGCTATCGGTACTCCGTCCATGCACTGCAGTTGTCAATCACTGCTGTTTATTGCGACTACATGCCCATTTTGCATAATATCTAATAAAAAGTTTACAGCAAACTTATCAGAAAAATTGACGCTAGAATATAGATCAGCATGGTAAGAACTTCTTAAAAAGGAAGAAATCATCTTCAGAAAAAAAATATTTTTCATGTACGCATTTTTTTTCTGTGTGGCATTTCTCCCCTCCACTAACATGGAGGGGGCGGGCTTATAATTTGTACTGCAGCCTGCCAGTAGTTGGCGATCGAGACGTGTTGGCTTCACTTTTCAGGAGACGTTCGGCCGTCCATATTTTATACAGTCCTTGAATTAAACGCATACAAGACACATAGAAAAAACAGTCCTCCTGCCACTAGAGGCAGCATAAATGCCCAGGGTCGTAACACACTGTGTGTGTGCGCGCGTGTGTACAAGTGTACTCTCATACTTCATGCCACCCCTGCATAAGTCAGTGCCCCACTTGGGCCACTCCAAAGTTTTCAAAACATGTTGCATGAGTGTGCACCTGCACTTCCCCGCAAAAATAGCCTATTCTTTCGATCATTGAAAACACTTTGATGAAGAGCAGTCTTAAAATAAATAAGGGTGCACTGCTGAAAAAAAATTCTGTAACGGGTGATGGAATACAGAGAAAGTGTTGGATTAATTATTTGGTTTTTTTTTCCATTCTTACAATATTACCAGTAAGTACGTTGTCAATGTAGCCCATTGGTGATCTCAATCATTTTTAATAATTTCTTAATCATTACAGGCTTATATATTGGTCTTGGTTCTTCAGTAAACAAACAGTTTGATTATTAACCAGGAGATTTTAAACAGGTATAGCTTGAAAGCAATTATGTGTTCGGGGGTCAGAGGCTGACGACACTGAAAATCTTTTAGCCCCAGCGCTACTACTAAGGGGACGTTGGGGTTTTAGAGCTTAAGTTGACACATGCAGATAATTAGCAATCAAATTCATAGCAATGACCAGTGCAAATGCTTTTCGTAATTGTGGTTTAGAGGCTAAAAAGTTAAAGCCATTTTTTCTACATAGGTTTTGTTCACCCCCCGCAAGCATAAAACATAAAATAACACTGGCCTTATCTTTTCACATCACTCATGGGTAGAAAATTGGTGTTATGCTTACCTGGATATTCAATGATATGTCCTTTACTATATTCTGTCGTACATGAACTACCCTGTTCAGTCGTATACTCTGATGGCATAAACTTCACCCTGCTCACCATTCAACTCTGCCTTGGGTTTGTCGCTTTACTGGCTGTCTGCAGACATAATAAGATACAAAACAAACTCTACGCCAGAAACAAATACTTACTGCATCAAGAGGCTCAAAGCATGTACACAAAGACACTGGAACATACTCCTCATAATCTAAGCCTGAAAATGATACAGAAAATGTCCATCATGAAATCAACTGTAACATCCTTACTCATGTATTACCATGTACACAGTTGTAAGAGACAATATCCAGGAGGTCAAATAGACAATGCCATGTCTTCTGTTCTGTATTTAGTCTCATAAGTGAGCCATATTCAAACATTGATATCTGTCAGGATGATGCATGCGATATCCACATTGTATATGTTTAGCCATTCGATATAAAGGGTATTACAGATCAATTTCACAGAAATTCTGTTTCATAGTCTTTGCAAAATCAGCTATGGTGTGCCATACTATTAAGCACACTATCTAGCTCAGGTCACACTGCTGTCCAGCAGAACTACTTACGCTCTTCACTAATCTCGTACAGGCACAATCACATAGCTCTAGCTCATTCAGAATGCAGCTCATCTCATCTACAGCCAGTTTTAATGTACACATGCCACGCAACTCATCTCTTCACAGCTTACCGGTGGTGGCTATAGTAAAGCATAAATTGTGAGTCCTAGCCTACAGTGCAGTAAGAGGAACAGCGCTCTCTTAACTGCAATCTATTATCAAACCTTACACTCCTGTCAGACCGTAGATGACCTACGCCTCAGTGGGAGAGATTGGGTTTAAGTCTTACTTCTGTGAGGGTAGCCAGCTCTTTCGCCTTCAGCCACACTACTGTCCTCCCAAAAGAGACTCTCCTTTCTGATCAAGTCTACCCTGTATTTTGGCCCACATAAATAGATTGTTCTCCCCACATTGATTAGGGCACTAAGAGTCAATGTCCATCTTCAAAAAATACCGCTATTAAAACAGTATTTTTACATAGGCTCACCAGCTGCAGATCAAAGCCATATTTTGATTCATACAGTTACTTTTAACCATGATAATTTTGCGTCGACATTGTTTGTTGCTATATTTTTGCAGATACTGCATTGTGTATGTACATGTTGCCCTGGATTAATGTTTGCAAAAATCATAATAGTAAAGGTAAAGAAAACTATGTTCATTTTTTCCCATAACACTTTTTGGTGGGCAAGACTAAACCAGTTTAACTTCCAAGGACAATCATATCTATCAAAAAGGACAAAATCCTAAGTCACAGTAAAGTGGCCTGACATCAAGGGTAGACAACAATGGTAAAAATGTGTGTACACTACATAGGTTGATCCAACTGGCAGTCAATTTGTTGATTGTCTCATTATTCCCTTAATGCAATTGTTGCCACTGAATGACCTGTGTATATAGGTTGCTGGATTTATCTTAGTCAGGTCTGGATAATCATACTAGAAGGGGTTACTCTAACCTCTTACCCTAAATTCTAGTTTTTTCTCCCGGGTGTCTCTTCCACAAAGTGAAATTATTCCTGAGCATATAATGAGGCACAGCGGCTTGTCCAAGTACGTGCCCTGGTGGCTCATCATCGATCCTGCAATAGGCCCAGTTCATAACAGGATGATCCAGCCAACAAAGGAGCCAGCAGATCACTTTATTTTTGTTTGCTTTTTTGAAGACCCAGCTTCTCCTTTGTTTCAGTTTCTCGGTCGCTTGCCTTTCGTTACAGGGTATTAGCTGCCTGGCCCTGATCTGGGGACTACCCATCCGCTCACCCAGCGTCACAGGGTTTCTTCCTCCTGTGGGCGTTCCTCTGCCCCTTCCTCTTCCTGTGGGTGTTCTAGCGCCTGGTCTTTTCACTCCAGGGCAGATAGTTCCGTCCCCCCTTTTTAGGAGCCAGGTACTGTCCATGGTTCCTTTTGACTGGGGAGTTTTTCCTTGCCACTGTTGCCTTCTTGTTTGCTCTGTTGGGGTTCTGGCTTTTTTGATTTTGAATATAATTTAAAATTAAATTCCTCCCATGTCTTATCCTTCTTTGTTTTCTTTCTTTGGGTTGCCAGGTGTCGATCCTTGGAGGGTGCTTACTGTTACAACACACTCTTGAAAAAGAGATTTTTAATCTCAATGAGGTTTTTCCTGGTTAAATAAAGGTCAAATAAAATAAATAAACAACCCTCGCGTCTGCCTGATTGACTTTGGAAGTCTGCATGAGTTTGGCGGTTAATTGGTTGATTATCTCAGATTCTCTTGGTGCAATCAGCTGAAGCCCCTGATTGTCCTGATATACAGTAGGTTGCTGGTTTTTTCCTCAGTTGGGGCTGTATCGTTTCACTAGAAGGGGTTACTCTTACCTTACCCTAGATTTTAGTTTTTCTCCCTGGTGTCTTTTTCACTGAATGAAGTTATTAGTGAGCAAGTTATTGGGTAATATTGGGTTATTGGGTTGTCCAAGTCATCTCCCATTTCTCCGCATCCTTCTCATTATATTCACATACCTGATCTTCCATCCATCCATCCATCCATTCTGTATACCCGCTTCTTCCTCACTAGTTGCCCAGCTGACTACGGGCAAAAGGCAGGGGCCCACCCTAGACAGTTCGCCAATCCATCGCAGGGTGCACACACTATTCACCCCCCATTCACTCTCATGCTTGAGTTTATCCATTGGAATTTGAATCCCACTCTTGTTAAATACAGGCTTCCAGCTGCTGGAGAGTTTGGGTCTCCTTTGACGGACTTTTCATTTAATTATGCGCCAAATGTTCTCAATCGGTGAAAGATCAGGACTGCAGGCAGTCCAGTTCAGCACACGGACTCTTCTACTACAAAGCCATGCTGTTGTAATAGCTGCAGTATGTGGTTTTGCATTGTCCTGCTGAAATACACAAGGCCTTCCCTGGAATAGATGTCGTCTGGAGGGGAGCATATGTTGCTCTAAAACCTTTATATACCTTTCAGCATTCATAGTGCTTTTTAAAACATGAAAGTGTCCCACACCATATGCACTAATGCATCCCCATACCATCAGAGATGCTGGCTTTTGAACTGAATGCTGATAACAGGAGGGGTGGTTTTTCTCCTCTTTAGCCCAGAGGACACAACGCCCATGATTTTCAACAAGAATGTCAAATTTGGACTCATCTGACCCCAGGACACTTTGCCACTTTGCTACAGTCCATTTTAAATGAGCCTTGGCCCACAGAACACGGCGGCACTTCTGGATCATGCTCAACAATGGCTTCCTTTTTGCATGATAGAGTTTTAGGTGGCATCTGTGGATGGCACGGCGGACTGTGTTTACAGACAGTGGTTTCTTGAAGTATTCCTGGGCCCATTTAATAATGTCAATGACAGAATCATGCTGGTGAGTGATGCAGTGGCGTCTGAGGGCCCGAAGATCACGGGCATCCAGTAAACGTCTTCGGCCTTGTCCCTTACGCACAGAGATTTTTCCAGTTTCTCTGAATCTTTTGATGATGTTATGCATTGTCGATGATGAGACCTTCAAAGCCTTTGCAATTTGACATTGAGGAACATTGTTTTTAAAGTATTCCACAATTTTTTTACGTAATCCTTCACAGGTTGGAGAGCCTCTGGCCATCTTTACTTCTGAGAGACTCAGCCTCTGTAAGACATCCCTTTTATAGCCAATCATGTTACACACCTGATGCCAGTTAACTTAATTACTTGCTAAATGTTCTTTCAGCTGATCCTCTTACATATTAATTGCTTTTTCAGCTCTTTTTTTGCCTGTATCCCAACTTTTTTGAGACCTGTTTCAGCCAGAAAATTTGAAATAAGCTCATTTCGTGGATAAAAATGTAAAATGTTTCAGTTTCAACATTTGAAATATTATCTATGTTCTGTTGTAAATAACATATTGGCTCGTGATCTGAAAGTCATTGCATTTTGATTTTATTCACAATTTACACTTCGTCCCAACTATTTTGGAAGTGGGGTTGTAGCCTGATATGCATGTCTTGGGACTGCGGGAGGAAACCGGAGTACCCGGAGGAAACCCACACGAACACGGGGAGAACATGAAAACTCCACAAAGAAAGGCCCTAGGCCGGATTTGATAACTGATCTTCAATTCTCAAATTAGCTCGCCCTCTGCCCAGTTTGCTTCACTTTTGCAATGAAATCCATGTACATTCTATGGACAATCCTCCGTGTTTTGGTTTTGCTGGTCATGCTATTCCATGAAAATTTTGAAATTCATATGGAGGCGCATATTTCTGGAAATGCAAACTGAAAAGCATCTCCGTATTTAATGACATCACTCTCATATCATTGTATGAATCTCAGTCACTTAGAATGGCTGCGTTATCTTGAATGAGAGCACCATATCCATCAAGAGCACTCACAAGAACACAAGTGGAGGGAACAGAGAAATGAAATGAGCCATGGTTATTAATCATGTCCAATGTTGGCCCTTATCTGGCAGCTTTAGCCATCCATGAATATTTATGCAAACTTTGATTATGTGCCCACATATTATCAGGACCACTGGCAACTTCCATGTTAGGAAGAATGAGTTTCCTCTAAATCTTTTATTGGCAGCTATTTAAGCGGTGCTTCCCTGTGTTTATATTCTGAGACATGGGCAAAAGGGAATAAAGAAAAACAATGGTAAAACGGGGCAGTTCCGTATAAATCTTTAAAACTAGGCTGAAAATGTATAGCCAGAAACAAAAAAGCAATCGGAAAAAATAATGAGGAGGAAGCTCCAAAACAAGGAAGATATAATGATATGAACTGATTAAAAGCATGAGTGGTTTTCATTTTCCAGTTCTTTAATCTTGTAACAAGTGCATCAGACATGTTATAATTGCTGATTTCGAATTACTTTTGCAACTTTTTTCCCCAGAAAGCTGGGGAGAATAGTTAAACACTACATCCAAAAAAAAAAGAAAAAAGTGATGAAATGTTGACAATGCAGTACTTAATATTTTGTATGCAATTACAGCCCGACAGTGGGAAAAAGAGTCTTTTTCCTTTTTTTTACACCAAGCCAAGTGGGACAAAAACCTAACTGAAAAATCTGTCAAATTCACTGGAAATGGGACGTTACACACTTTCCTGTACACATTCATATTTTGCTTGAAAATGCCTGGCTGTCCCAGCTTTAAATCAGGGATCATCACTTAATTTGCATTTTATTGTACATTACCACAAAGGCAAGGTGTGGAGTAAAAATTTTGAGTAGCTGAATCCAATTTGTAGAGGCTTATTTCCCCTCTAAATGTCCGGTGCTTATTCATCTTACAAACTATACCTCAGAGAGTCAATGCCACCTTTTAATGAACAATAACTCACATGCATGCACACACAGTTGCTCAGTTGGCATTTGCTATTTTGACATCAAGCGTCTCAATTATTTTAGATAAATGGAGAGTGGTTCCAAGAGTTCAGGCAGACAACTCTCTCATTTAGACAGACATGCCAGTTAACATTGCTTGCTGTCACAACCCTCGTGTGAATTCCTTGTGTGTATCTTCGCAATTCAGCAGCTTGTGTGTCTATTATGTGTATTTGTGCTGTGAGCAGTTTACATCCTGAGCATCTCTTCCCCTAGGCTGAATCTCGTTATGCGGTTGTGCTCTTAATGACTGTATAAGGACTATTTAAGCCCTCTTTTTCAAGTGCAAGTTACTGGTTTGTAAACCTGCTTTCATGGAAGTTACCCCTGTTAATGCTTAGTTTGAAAACGCTTTCATCTTTGTTTAATGCAACCATTACTTTAGTGACAGCCTTTTCCTGTAGCAGTCATTCTAACTAAGTAAAACAATCTTCCAATCCTAATCAGGGTCCAGGACTGGGACTGAGTTCGAGTAAACTCAATTCAAGTCTGTTCCTGTTCCCCAACTGGAAAAATCAAGAAGAAGCTTCCAATCTTATTCAGGGACTGGGATTGTGTTCTTGCTAACCCATCCAGTTTGTCCAGTTTGATAGGGACAAGCTTCCAATCCTGAACTGGAGCTAGGACTGGGACCACTTTCCCCTCAAGCAACTGCTCCATCCACTGAAGCCGATCAGAGCTGGCGGAGCCAGTGTAACACCTGGCAGCATCCCAGAAGCCTGGCTGACAATAGCAGCTCAAGTTTTGCCTATTACAACTGTGCTGAACTGTCTCTCCTCCTCGGTGTTCCATTGCCGTTATCCTAACCTAAGGTCCTGCTCCCAATCTTTACCATATTTCTGTTCATAAAGTACCTGTTGGATTGTGCTTCTCACTTCACGCTTGATTCCTGGTCTAGACTGTAACAATATAATTCAGCCACTGATGAAATCAGCAGAGATGCCAAGCCTAGTTGATGCCCTGAGGTACCATGGGGTGCTCCTTAGTGCCAGATGCAGCAGAACCTGGGGGCTTTCCTGAGTCAATTTAAGGCTATGACAGACATAACACGGGACTCTGCCGCACAAGCAGCCAGCACCCTTCTGCAGCAAATTCTTCCTCAGACACAAGGCCTTCGGGAACCCAACCTGGCGGTTCTGGACTCCTACAGAGGTGATTCCACCACCTGTCACAGTTTCCTGGAATGGTGTTCAGTGGTGTTCATCAGCCCTCCTTCTTGCCCACTGAGTGATCCAGAGGAGCAGTTGTCATCACTTGCCTCTCTGGACACACCAGGGGCTGGGCTGCCCTCCGTTGGGATACATGTCATCCTGCGCTATTAACTTTCACTGCCTTTGCTGTAGACATTAATGATGTTTGACTGTTCCCACTCATGCCGCGGCTCACCAGCTGCTCCAACAACATCAACGCAACCTGTAAGTGTTGGATTATTCCAACTGACTTCCGCACCCTGGCTGTGTCCACGCACTGGGATGCCTGGACCATATATGATAT
Organism: Gymnothorax javanicus; assembly: GCA_029692085.1. NCBI lineage: Eukaryota > Metazoa > Chordata > Actinopteri > Anguilliformes > Muraenidae > Gymnothorax > Gymnothorax javanicus. The sequence continues at coordinate 54,244,080 of CM056202.1, forward strand.
CAGACTGTTCAGCTTGGCAGCGGAACTAAAAGACAAGTACATCACCTGTGTTCTTCACAGAGAAACTGGTGCCCATTCTGACCTCTAGAAACCAAACAGAAGAGTCAGATTTCCTCATCATGGAGTCACTGAATGCCGAGGTGGTGTTGGGGAGACCCCGGTTAGAACATCACAACCCTCGAGCTGACTGGCCTTCCAGATCCATTTTGAAGTGAAGTCCTTCTTGTTTTCAGTCCTGTCTTCATGCTGCCACCTGCCCAGGTGCATCTCTGTCCTCTGACTATTGGGAAGAATCGCTGGACCTGAAGGACCACCCTACTATCTACCATGACTTGCACATGGCATTCAGCAAGGCAAGAATGGCCTCACTTCTGCCCCACAGACCTAACGATTGTGCCACTGACTTACAGCCTGGAACTATGCCCCCTAGAGGTCAAATGTATGCTCTAACCAACCAGGAGTCCCAAGTAATGGAGGAGTACAAGAGTCAGTCCCTGATGTTTGGAATAATTCGAGCTTCTTCCTCGCCAGAACTGGTTTCTTCTTTGTGACTAAGGAAGATGGGTCACTGCGCCCCTGCATCGACTACAGGGGATTGAACGCAGTAATAATCAAGAGCTATTACCCTTTACCTTTAAAGGTGACCTAATTTGCTATTTTTCCAAGCTTATATTTTGGTCTTTGACTCCCCTAGAGTACTCCTGATCGCGCAAAGTAAAGAAAGGGAACTTATTTTGTCTTACTGCCATCCTCAAAAAACCCCATTTGTAGTCCATAGTAGTCTCTGCCTGAAACGCCTCATTGGGGTGGCTCTTCCGCTATGGCCCCCACTCCCCGTGTGCCTACTTTCTTCTGACTGGCCAGCTCTGTGGAGGGCGGATCTAGGTGGGACAAGGCAGCAGAACGCAGTTTTCCTAGTCCGGCTCCAGAGTGAAAGTGAGGCATCTCCCGAAGGACTCGACGAGCATATTCTGCAATCTAACGCAGTACATGTGTATAGATCTAATGAAATTAACTTGTTCTAATAAATGCAACGGCGAAAGTGGAGGACGCAGTGCGAAAGTCTGGCAGCTCAAGCACGAATTTGCTATCGGCTACAGTTTGCTACGGCAACAGTTGGTGAGTACAGCGGTTTTTCTACTTCTTAGCCAGGATGCAGGGAAAGCTAGAATCCACCCCATATAGACACATTTGTAGAACGAGTTGACATGCCTAAGTGTAGACCGGAGACCGTAGAAATCCAGTGGGTCTGAGTTTAGAAGGAAACATGGACAGTGAGGAGCAGCTAAAAGTGGACCAACAGCTTATGGACTGCTTTGGTGTGTATTAGGACCTGCTGGTTCGTGTGCATAGCTGTGGTGTGTTGTTAGCGTGGAGAAACTAACAGCTTCCGCGCTGGTATATGACGGAGGGGCAAAAGCTCCAAGCTAAACGGCCTTTTCGGAAATTGCCCGTGGTAATGGTTTACTTATTGCTTCGAAATGACCAGCTTTTTCTCGCGGAAAATGGGCGCATTATGTATAGCGTGCGAGAGCTAGACAAAGCTCCGGTTATGTCATGAACATAATACAGGTTTTACAGACCGTAAGTTCCGTCTGTGTGAACCGTTGCTTTTGTGGAGCTAGCGAATCGATCACTTTTACAGGAAAGAATTTAATATTCAATTGATGGGAATGCAGAGAAATCGTTTGTTATACCGGACACGTTATAGCCTGTGCGCTTCCCTATTGCTTTCACCGGTAGTATCAGAGAGCTTGCCCAGACATTGGAGATGTATCAGGCTGACCCCTGTCATGGATAAGTAAAGCGATCGTTTCATAAGCACCCAAAAACGCACCCCAAGCTCTGCAAAATCTACGTTTGGTCTAACTGCAGCCCAACTCTGCAGATACATACAGCACCTCTCCGTTTAGCTTCAACTGTAGTGGCTACAATCAGGCAACGTTATGATGAAACTGTCACATTGATGCTTACCGAAGTAACACAAGCATACCAATCATAATTGCTGCATATAAGTTAACCCGAAGCATTTTTAATTAGCAGAGCACACAAACTAACATGCAGTAGCTGATAAGCGGTCATGACTTTGAATGTAATTTGTCTCGCGAAAAATTCGTTTTGCGTCCAGTGTGAAAGCTGCTTAACGCGCCCATAACGCCTGTATTTGCGTCTTTGCATTGACTTTGAATGTAGCTAATCTGTCACGCGAAAAATTCGTTTTACGTCCGGTGTGAAAGCGGCTCGACGTGCCCATAACGTGTAATCGCGTCTTTGCATTGACTTTGAATGTAGGCTAATCTGTCCTGCGAAAAATTTGTTTCGTGTCTGACGTGAAAGCAGCTTTATGGATAGTATGCAACAGCTAGAGAGAGCTCGGTTATGTTATGAACATAATACAGGTTTTGCAGACAGTAAGTTCCGTTAGCGCGGACAAGTTGCTTATGTGGAGCTAGCGAATTGATCACTTCTACAGGAAAGAATTACAAAAGTACCTATTTAATCTCTGCCTTTTTCGGCTTTTTATTAGCCACAACAATTTCTAAAGGGGGATGAAATTATGTCAAGGTAGTGCAGAGAAATCATTTGTAAACCGGTAGAGCTTCTGCATTTCGCATTGCTTTCATGGTAGCACCAGAGAGCTTGCCTAGACATTTGTGAAGTATCTGGCTGATCCCGGTCATCGATAAATGAAGCAATCACTAACTGTAGTGGCTACAATCGGGCAACATTATGATGAAACTGCCACATTGATGCTTACCGAAGTAACACAAGCATACCGATCAGAATTACTGCATATAAGTTAACCAAGAGCATTTTTAATTAGCACGACACGCAAACTAACATGCAGTAGCTGGTAACCGAGCGGTCATAACAACCACAGAGACAAACCCTTGCAATACAGGTTTTACAGACAGCAAGTTCTGTTACTGTGAACAGTTGTACCAAGCATCCAAATTGCAAACAAGTATTAAAAGTTAGCTTCAAATGAGGTTTATGTTCACACACCTTCTGTAAAATTTCCCCTGATATCACTCTTGCATATTTAGGACACAAACATTAGCAACAGTAACATGGCTATGTTAGCCGCTGTGCTACAGGCACAATCAACTGGCTATCACGTCAGGCTGGCTTATGCAGTGAAAGCAACTTACAGCTTCTGTGTCTGTGAGTCACGGACAGTCGCGACCAAAACAGGCTTTATTTTCAGATATTTTACCAAGCCTGCGTTTGAGGCCAGTTGTTAGTGCTAACTATCGCTAGCGGTCCTGCTAGCCATCCGTAACACGTTAGCTTCACTTACATTATTTGCTGTTATATCGTTACTTACAGCTTGTGGCTCCGAGCGCTTGATCGATGCAACTGCTTCAGGTTTGAGAAGCAGCTGAAACGCTTATCCTGTGTCGAATTATCCTTTATTGACAAAGCTGTCTTTGGTGAAATGCTGAGCACAAACAGCTGACGTTCCCTTTGGCCGTGGCTGTTTGCTGCCAGCAAACAAAAAAAGCTACCCACTGATTTCTGGTGGCATCGTCTTCTGGAAGAGAAATATTTGTTTTTCTTCGCTTCCAAAAGTAAACGGACAAGGTAGCTTTGGGAGAGATACAGACAAAATTGCACCTCAAATGATCTGCGGTTCTTCTTTTGTATTTCCAAAAGTGTAGACGCTAGTAAGGCATAGTATGATCTGCCGTTGTTAGTGCCTGCTAGAATAGTTTCCGGTGTGGACAGGTCCAGCGCAGTGGTTGGCTCTGGCTAGGTCTGTACTAATTGGACGTCAGGTTTTGCCCAGATCTCGAAGATCTCGGGAGGAGCTGCTCAGAGAGGAAATCACGCGCACGAAATCACATTCTTGGATTACGGCAAAATCCCTGTATCTTATGTTTAGAAACTTTTCAGAGGTTGAGCATGGACAACCAACATTATAACATTACTAATATGTATTAAAAGAAGGATCAGCATATTAGGTCCCCTTTAATAGACTCAGCCTCCTCCAATATCCAGAAATGTGCAATGCTTTCCATCTAGTGAGCAGTGAGCAAACGGAAAGGAGATGAGTAGAAAACAGCTTTTAACACCCCCTGGGCGACTAAGAGTACCTGGTTATGCCATTTAGGCTTGTTAATGCCCCAATTCTGTTCCAGAATCTCAAATATTGTCCTCTAAGACATAGTGTTCCGACTCATCTATGTATACCTTGACAACGTACTGGTCTTCTCTCAAATCTAAGAAGACCACATCCACCACATCTACTTAGTGATCCTGGAGAATCAACTATTCCTGAAAGCAGGAAAGTGAAAGTTCCTTTGTTCTACAGTCTCCTACCTGGGGTTTGTTGTGATGCAGGGTGCCCTGGAGATGGACCTCTGAAAGATACAGGCAGTGTTGGATTAGCCGGAGCCAAAGGAACGTAAGGATTTGGAAAGATTCCTGGGTTTCGCCAATTTCTTCCGCTAGTTCATCTGAGGGTTCTCCAGTGTTGCTGCTCCACCGACAAGGTTGACATCCATGAAGGTCCCCTTCACCTGGATCCCCCAAGCAGCCTCCTCGTTTGACCACCTAAAGAGGCTGTTTTCCAGTGCTCCTGTCTTCAAGCTTCCAAGCTCCAGTTTGTCGTAGAAGTCGACACCTCTGACGTTGGAGCTGAGGCTGTCCTCATGCAGGGAACTGACAATGCTAAATCACATCCTTGTGTCTGTTTTTCTAGTTGCTTATCTCCTGCAGTGCGGAATTACTCCATTAGTGACTGGGAGCTGATGGTAGTGAAGCTGGCCATTGAGAAGTGGAGACATTGGCTGGAGGAATCCCAGCTTCCCTTTTTTATCTGGACGGACCACCATAACCTGGAGTTCCTTGCCATGGTGAAGAGGCTAAATCCCAGCCATACACGTTGGTCCTTATTCTTCTCAAGACTTCATTTATCGTAAAATACCATCCTGGTACAAAGAATACAAAGCCTGACTCCTTGTCATGACTATATCCTTCCATGCCCACAGAACCTCCTGATACCATTCTCCTGGGTAACTGTCTTCTGGCTGTCACTAAGATACAGATAGAGAGTGAGGTCGAAGAAACACTGCGGTGTCCTGTCCCTCACCACCAGACACTCCACCCAATTGGCTCTTTGTCCATGAGAGAGTGAGAGGCTATGTGCTTATTTAGGCCCATGCCCTTAAGCTAGCTTGCCATCCTGGCCTCTCTACCACTCTTGCAGTAGTGTGTCAATGTTTTGGTGGCCAACCCTTGCCAATGATATTCGGTCCTTCATCACGACCTGTGAAGTATGTATGTGCTCGCTCTAAGTCAAGTAAACAATGTCCCTATCGTCTGCTGCAGCCCTTATAAGTCCCCCATTGATTTTAGACATGGATCGCAATGGATTTCTTAATGGGCTCACCACCATCTGATGGGAATATGATCACTGTCACCATCATTGACTATTCCTCATGATCTGCCCAATTCGTGGCATTGCTGAAGTTTCCCACCGCAAAGGAGATGGCAAACCTCCTCCAGCAACACATAGTCTGTCTCCATGGTGGCCCACAAGAGGTAGTGTTAGACCATGGTCCTCAGTTTGTAAGCCAGCTCTGGAGGGCCTTCTGCACCTCGGTGGGTGTGACTATATGACTTTCCTCAGGATTTCACGGCTAACTGGAGAGGTTAAACCAAGAGCTGGGCAAGACTCTTCGTTGCCTGTTTGAAGGTAATCCCACCAGTTGGTCTTGTCAGTTGACTTGGCTGGTGTGGGCTCATAATTCATTACCAGTGGCTGGATTTGGCATGTCTAATTTCAATGTTCCAACTGCCTCTGTACCAGTCTGAGGAGAGAGAAGTGGCAGTTCCCTCTGCTCAGACCTTGTTTTGATTTGCCCACCACGGGTGGATAACAGCGCTTGTGTTTCTACTAAAACATATCTGCACCTGCCAGAAACAATAAAGCTGCCATCGCAGGCTCGCGCCTGAATACCATGAGGGGCAAAAAGTGTGGCTCACAACGAAAGATATTCCTCTACAAGAGGAGTTAAGGAAGCTCGACCCCGGTTAATTGCCCCATTCATCATTTCCTGAATCCTGTTTTCATTTGCTATCAGGCTCCTTCTCCCCCATTCCCTTCTTCACATTTACCCAGTGTTCCATGTTTGTAGACTTAAACCTGTGTCTGTGTCTCCCTACAGCCCTCCCTCCTGCTACCCGCCTCCCCTGACGTTCATCGGTGGTGGCCCTGCGTACATTGTGCATTGGATCTTGGATGTCCAGCACAGGAGATGTGGCGGGCAGTTCCTCATGGACTCAAGCGCTCCTGGGTCCTGGAGCGGACCCCTGTTTGGTTTGCGATTTCCTGCGCCGGCATCTGGGGTCCGCTTTTAGGCTGCCAGGTGGTGCCCGTTGGGGGCGTGCGAATTCCTTTTGTGTCTCTTCGCAATTCAGCTTCTTGCTTGTTTATTAAGTATATGTGAGCTGTGATTGGTTTACATCCTGTGCATCTCTTCCCCTTGGCAGAATCTTGTTATGCAGTTGTGCGCTAAACAACGGCATAACAAGTATTTAAGCCCTCTTCTTCGTGTGCAAGTTGCTGGATTGTAAACTTGTTCCCTTCAAGCAACCTCTCCATCCTCTGAAGCAGTTCAGTGCTGGTGGAGCCAGTTCAACACCTGGCAGCATCCCGGAAGCCGAGCTCAAGCTTACAAATGTGCTGAACTGTCCATCCTCCTCGGGGTTCCGTCCCCGCTATCCTATCCTGGGGTTCCGCTCCCAATCTGTACCGTATTGATGTCAGTAAACTACCTGTTGGACTATGTTTCTGACTTTGCGCTTGATTCCTGGTCTGGAACGTAACAGCCTGCTGGTCCTGCATTTCTCTTTGCCTCCTGCTAGTGAACATCCCAGTTCCCCTCCTGCATCCTCCTGTTGACTCTGAATGTTTTCCAAGATGGGGGGGGGGGTGAGTGGCAGGGGATATTCTGCCTCTCCCAAGTCTCATCTGTTTAAGCATACAGGGCCAAAGCGTGTGTCAGGGATAGAGCCTAGGTTACAAGCTTTCAGTATACTTGTGAATGCTGAAGTTCACAATTTGCATGTGAGCTGACTACAAGAACTATATTAATAACGATGAATGACAGTTACCACAGGGGCACAACAAATATTACAACTATTAACTTGGCACACTGTATCTACAGATTTCAATATGATGCATGCACTGATTTGTTTCATGCTCATACAACTTCTATCGCTAAAACCACTATGATTATCAGTACTATTGCCAGCAAAGTACTTCTGAATTCATTTCTCTGCATGTTATTTTGCCTTCTCAGAAGTCAACTGACTGAAAGCATTTTCTTCATCATTACTTTATGGCTGGATTGTTAACACTTGATTTACTGTGCTCACTATGAACACTGGACACACAAGTTCTACCATTGTATTAAACAGAAATTTACAATTTGATACCGTTTTACCTTTATCATGTTTTTTCTCTTTCCACAAAACCTGATATAGTATTCCTGAATAATTATTTGCCTGGTCTTAAAAGGCCAGCTTGGTCCCCACTCTAGAGGTCAATTAGCTTATTAACCTATGAACCTGAACTGAGATACCGGCAGACCCGTCGGTCAGGTAAGCACAACCCAATTTTAAATTAGTGGGGGAGATTGACGTTAACTGTGATTGTAAAACACTGTTTTATGTTGCTACATCAGTTAATTAATGCGCAGCCACGAAGGCTCTGTGAGCTCATCACAGTGCGGGAAGTGATAAAGAAGTGTGGTCTGAACTTGCATATATAAGGACTGCTATTAAATACACCATCATAATTTCATAACCCTTTTCAGCAAATGCATCATTGAAAGTATTTCAAAGAAATCAGAAAGGAAACTCATTCCGAATTACCTTTGTTTCATTTTGTCCAGCTGCCAACCAAATGCATGTTTGCCTTTCACAAGAACAATGACTATTTGATTAGGCCTTTTTGCAATGACATTTCCTCCAGGAAATCAATTCTTTTCAGTAAAGTGCATGAGGAGAACGTAAGATAAGAATAATGATGAGAACAGGCCATTGAGCCCAAACAGCCATTTCCCAACAGAGCTGTAGAGTGCCCAGCACTGAATCAAGCTTGGCCTTGAACAACCCAGCAATCTCTGTCCCCATTACATGACTTAGCAAAATGCTCCACACACATCAGAAAATGTGTATAAATACTATAGCAAACAGTTCACCTTTTGCCTCCTCCTAAATGTAACACAATAAATCACATATGACTCAAGTCCCATCGTATTAATCATTTAGCATTTACTGTACATAGATTGCATAATATATAGTCAAAAATCAGGGCAAGAATTAGCATATCCTGAGTTTGTTTCATCATGGATACATATTTTTCCCTCATTTTAAATGATTTATGTCTCAAGAGAAATGTTCAATTAGTCCTGTCCAACAGAATGAGGTGTAGTGTTGCACTGAAGGGATAAAAAACAATGGGCTCAGGGGATTGAGTGATACTCACACTGACCCTCCGCTGAAAGAAGTCTGTGAAGCTTGCTTAGTGGAAGATGCCTCTCTTGCTGTCCCGAGGCCAGCATACCTCTTTGACTGGATCCAAATGTTCAAACTCTTGAATAGACCAGTTCGGCTTAAGCGAGATTTCGGTCGCATGCATGCTCTTTGTAGACTACATATGGCAGAAGATGCACAAATCGCATTGAAAAAGGGGGGAATGATAAATTATTTCGCTTTCCTCGTGGTGAGAGGCAGCTTTGGACTATAAACAGGCAGAATTTTCGTTCAGGAACATTCTAGGGTGTGCAGCGGACATTTTGTGTCCAGATGGCGAGATTAAGAATTCTGTATCCTTCACCAACACGTTTGGGTACCCAGAGGAACATTTGGGTATGTTAACACGTCAAGCATACATCTAGTCAAGGAAATTTAGAATTTAGTTTCTAGTGCTACTATTCGTGGTAGGTGCGTGTTACTGATGACACACAGGGTTGCTAGGGCAGGCGCAGCATATGCATTCGCGATATTAAATATTAATATTAAATTCTAAACCCCCTTCTCACTGATAAAACCCCCCAAAATATATTGGTGCCCCCTTTTAAAATCGTTCTGGCAAATAAAAAGCAAAAAAGTGGAGGTTGGATGCGAAATTTTTTCCCCCTGACGATATAGACTAAGCTCCATAAGTTTTCTCCTACAAACTGAAAGCATTGACTCCTTCGGTGCAACGAAGACTTGAAAGGCTATATCAGCGAGATACTGTCAAGGTAAGTCCTTGACGTCATTTTCAGCACAAATGAAAATCAGAAATCAAATGTGTTGCATTCAGTCAAACAGTAATGATATTGTTTCGGCATGTCTTGACCTTGTATTTTATGTACTTGTGTACCTGCGCACTTATCCATGTTGAGAGGAGATTAGGATCATGTGCACTTGCTGGTTGTTTTGGACAGTGCAAATTTGTCGCAGGAACACTGTAACTATTAGCTGACTTATGGCGTGGGACGCAATCATTGTGGTGTTAATGACATTAATTCAGGTCCGCAAAACTAACTGGCAAGCAAATTCAATTTTTTTGGGCTATGAATAGTAAGTAATTTTGTAATCGAAATCACTGAGAAACTAAATGATTATTGCAGGCAGTGAAATGAAGACCATATCAACCTTCTTTTCCGACTTTTGAAGTGACCCATTTATCGTGGTATTTCAGAATCCCCAGACAGTAAATGGGGATGCGCCTGTCGTGTGCAAATATTTGTTTTGACAGCAGGTGCTTTTCAATTATTGCTTTGACTAATTGTCCCTTTTTGAGATTTGAGTGTGGTACATCCAAATCTTTGCATATCTGTCTCGATTAACAAACCTTGAATTGAGAGATGGCTCTGCTCTGGTTGACTGCAGGCTTGTTAACCGTCTGCAGTTTTTCTTCGGCCATACAAAATGTTGCGTGCTCATGGGCACTCCAAATCTCGCTTTTTCACACCTTTAAACGGAAAGGGTCTATTGCAACCTCAGCCCTGTCGGTCTTTAGTCCTTCATATTTAGTTAGTTTGTGTATATATATACGGAAATAAAACTAACTAACATTGCACACAAGAAAAGAAAAGAAAAAAAAGAAGCAAAAAAACCGGAAATTATAATACAAAAAATACAGATAATCAAAAGATACGGCTGGTAGCCCATATGCAGCTGCAATATTTAGATTGTTGTCTAAGCTGCTCTGCATCAATACATGAAGTCTACGAGAGAACACGGCCTGAGCTTATAGGTCCTCTGTTATGCAACCATGTTCCCTTTTTATTTAACTCTTCCACTCCAGAGTTGCCATCGGAGGGATCCTAGCACTGTTCTCACCTCACCGTAAAGCGAATTACATCTCCAAACCTGTTCCCATTTAGGTTTTCTTATACCAACTAAATGTTAATTTGTTCACTTATGAGAATCAATTCGTATCCATTTTGCCTCATCTTGGATTATAGCTCACGGCAACAATTATAAAGTATTTTCCTATCCACATTAATGGTGGACCTAACATAAAATGTCAATGTCTTATGAAGCATCTGAATTCCTGCAGATCACAAAATATTTTCCTTTTCTTCCTGCATTCGAGTCCAATCGGCTTGATACGCCTAAGAAAATCTTCCTAAAAATGCGGTTATGCAGACTCAGGTCCGCGTGATAAGGCTGCTCATGTAAAATAAAACTGTCTGCAACCAGTGACATGACCATAATGCAGGTGAACACTCAACCTATTTCCGAGTAAGAAGCAGGTAATAGATTGAATTAATGTACCAAACAAATGGGCTTTCAGTAAGCTGCGTTGCCATTATCAATTAAGACATACATCTTTGCGTCCAAGAGGAAGGCTACAATATGAGATTGCATGGACAGTAGTTTACTGAAGTTTCTCGAAATTCCATCTTGAAGTAGAATCTAATGTGGTAAATGCTGCAAAGGGTGATATTTAGATTGGGTTTAGATTTCGTTTAATTAGATAATTTATGTTTCAGAAGCTAGACTGCAAAGACGTTGTGCATGACTGGGAAGTTCAACGCATGGCATGCATATTAAATGATTTTAAATGCGTGCCATGCATTGATGTCTCAGGATGCACTGATAACCAGTTTACTCAATTATTCGATTACCAACGCTTCAACGCAAGAAGTGCTGGTAATTTAATAAATTAATCATTATCGATTGGCACAGAAACGAGTGTGCAATTATGCTGCCCTGCAAATGCAATGTACTCTTTAGAATGCTGAAAACATTAGGATTAAGTTCTTAATCTTATCTAAAAAAAAATCAGGTTGCACTGCTGAAAAAAATCCTTGAATGGGAGATGGATTTCAGAGAAAGCATTGGGTTATTGATTTTTCTTTTTTTACTTCTTTTTTTTGCATCCATACAATATCACTATTAAGTGCATTGTCAGTGTAGCCCTTCAGTGATCTGTCATTTCTCAATAATCACAGGCTTATATATTAGCCTTGATTATTCAGTAAATAAATTAAGAGATCATCTTAAACAGGGACAGCGTGAAAGCAATTATGCGTATAAGGGTCAGAGGCTCACGGCAAGTCACTTGAATATCCCATAATGCCGGCGTTACCGCCAGGTGGACACTAGGCTTGAGGAGATTAATAGGCAAATGTGTATCAATTCAGTATGAAACCATCAATCTCTACAAAAAAAATTAGTGTCTAAATTGAAGACATTATGCCTCAGCATCTGACTTTCTTGACTTAGCCCAAGCTACAATATAGTCATGCAGCAGGGAAGAAATTTCAGTTGCAAACCAGGGGCTGTCCTGCCCCTTGATCCAAAAGTTTCGGTTGGGAGAATTTTTGTTTAAAATTTCTGGGAAACTATCATGGAAATATTTTCAAGCCGTTTCAGCATCATCCATCAGAGCAATTCTCTTCCAATAAAAGTAAAATAAATCATGTAAAAAACTTTGTTCAATTAACAACTTCATAATACACCTTTCAATTAAATGAGTTTTACACTCAGGGATCTTTATATCTTTAAAAGCTGCGATCACACAGTGATCACGCATATTATAAGGGAAAACACCAATAACAGAATAGTTAACAGGAGCATTAGTCTACAATAGTTCAATAAGTCGTGGGCTGAGGATTGACTGGTCCACTTTTTGTCAAAAATTATGTTCTACCATGGAAATAATCTCAGTATTAACATATACTATATCCTGATGTCATTTTTTTTTTTTCAATAATAGAGGGTAGCTGGGAGAAACATTCAGTAAATACACAGTACTTTTCAGAAATTTTCAGTCCACATTTTTCCATTTCAGTCCACATTGTCAAATCAGGGAGCTGGATATAGCATCACATGATCAGGATGGCTGAGCAAAGGCCTCATCACTCTAGCCTTTTGAAGGAAAAACCCTCTAATATACCAAATAGAAGACTGTCAGATGATGAAATCTGGGATATTTTATTTTAGGTAGGTACTATAGCACTTGTATGAAGCGTCTGTCTGTCTTAAAACCCTTCATCTGTCTTATTCCAGGGGCCATTTATGATAGTACCACTTGATTTTCAATCTCATATTTTATGCATTGCAAGATGCATGTGTATGCACATGAACAAGTACAATATGATGGACATAGTACTACAACAGTTGAAACCAAGCCCAAGACCCGAGTTTGTATACTATGTAGTGTGCATCATGTCTGCATTAAATGTGTCACTGGATCAGTCCTGTTTATTATTTATTTTTTTATTTTTGCCACTGTTAATGTTCTTTTTTGGTTTTTTGTCATGTTACTCATTATGTTTTCATTGTTCTTATTCCCTCAGTGTCCTATATTTATATTATAAAGAACGGTATGGTTACTTATTTAACCCACCTGGACACTATTTTCTCATATACCTGTGGCCCTATTTAAGGGACGTAATTACTCCCTGACTGTTTTACGTTGAAAAAGACCTCCGAGTCGAAACGTCCGCATGCTGCCTCTGTGCATTTGAATATTATTAAATTGTCCTTCAATTGGACCTTATCATCAGTGCTGGTCATCTTTTTAAGAATCGCTGTTTTTTACCGTGCACCCAAAATTATAAGAGATTGAGTTGTGCATGCTACTAGGTTCAGAGGGACCGAGTTCTCTGTATTGCAAATCATAAGCTGCCTGGGCCAAATAACTAAAACTGAGGCAGACTGGCTCAATTTCAGGAAGCTTTTAAATAAGGGTACGTCACTTATTAAAAAAGCTAAATCTGAGTTTTACCTCTCTGAAACCACAAAAAACCTAAATGACCTAAAGAAGTTTTGGAAAATAATAAAATACAACTCTGGCAAGATGTCCTCCAGTGATCTTCCTACTCACATTGTAAAAGATTCTAGCATTCTGACATAAATTAGATATGCTTAAAGGGATATTTCAACATTTTGGCAAATTGGTCTCTTGCCATAATCCCTATAGTCATATGAGTAGTTACATTACCTTTAGTTATCCATGCCTGTTGTTTTGAGTGAGATTCGGGGGGGACGCGAGCTGCTCAGCGAACATAACGAAAGTGAACGGTACAGGTCCCTCCCTCCTTCAAAACTCATCCAATACACAATCCAACAGCTCCAAAACGCTCTCGTGGACAAGTTGTGACCTGCACATTCACCACGCTATGAAATAATAAAGCATAATTATGTAACATTATGACACATGAAGCAAATACTCGGAACTACTTTCTTATTCAGAACCAAGTATTGTTTTGAGTTCCGGAGTAGCTGCAGTAAACATACGCTTTTGAAATAACTCCGCCCAGCCAGTATGTCTGGAATGTAGTTCCGGTTATGCAATTGCCTTGAAAATAACTCTGTCTCGTAATTAAACATTATTATTTTATAGCGTGGTGAATGTGCAGGTCACAACTTGTCCACGAGAGCGTTTTGGGGCTACTGAGTTGTGTATTTGATGAGTTTTGAAGGAGCGAGGGACCTGTACCATTCACTTTCGTTACATTCGCTGAGCAGCTCACATCTCCCTCCCCCGAATCTCAAAACAACAGGCACAGATAACTGGAGGTAATGTACATACTCATATGACTATAGGGATTATGGCAATAGGCCAATTTGTCAAAATGTTGAAATATCCCTTTAACTATTTTACTTAGTATTTCATTTCTGCAGGTTTTTTATTTGATTCTTTATGTCCTGTAATGACAAATTATGATGTGCAGCCTGAAAATGCTTTTCCTGTGTCTTGTGGATAAGGTGGATCCATTGACTGTTTTTTACTTAATGCCTGTTTCTGCCGAGGATGTCCATAAAGAATTTAAAAAAGGTAGACAGTCAAGAAATCTGCTGGTCCTGATAAGCTCGATCCTTATTTTCTTAAGCTGGCAGCAGATATCATTTCTCAGCCTTTGTCATCTATTTTTAACCTTTTGTAAAAAAAAAAAAAAACTATCAGATTTCAGTATTTTGAAAACTGTGTTCATTCTTCCCCTGCTGAAAGGGGGGAATCCCTCCATTGTAAATAATTACAGACCTATTACCAAAATATGTATTTTGGCTAAGGTATTTGAAAAACTTGTTAGTGCTCAACTCAAGAAATTTTTAGATGCAAATGCCATTTTATCCAAATATCAATCTGGTTTTAGGAAACAACATAGCACTGTCACTGCTACCCTCAAATTAATGAATGATATCATTGGGGCAATAGACTGCCAAAAAATTTGCTTGACACTGTTCATTGATTTATCAAAAGCATTCGATACTGTTGACCACAGTATATTGATCAATATCCTTCATCACATCACCATATATAAGCAAGAGGTATCTTGGTTTGCCAACAATTTCTCTGATAGAAAGCAACGTGGTCAGATGGCTGGATCTACCTCCTCTTTTCTTACAGTATCAAAGGGTGTGCCACGAGGTTCTGTTCTAGGGCCAATATTGTTCTCTATGTCAACAATTTATGTGAAAACCTATCAAATGCTATGTACCATTTTTATGCTGACGATAATATTATCTACTGTTGCTCCTCATCTGTTCTACATGCCTTTGAGTTATTACAATCTGCATTGGATGTTGTTCAGCTTCGCTTACATATACTAAAATTGGTTTTAAATGCAGACAAAACTAATCTTACAATGTTTTCAAACTCTGCTGAATTACCGCTGAGTCTCCCAAACATTCTGACCATACAAGGAGAAGTAATTGAACTAGTATCCAGTTATAAGTACTTTGGCTTTTTCACTGATCTTCAGTTAGCTTTCAAGTCTCACATTGCCAATCTGGGTTCTAAGCTCAAGGTGAAATTAGGCATCTATTTTAGAAACAAATCCTGCCTTTAATTTTGAGATAGAAAATATCTTGCAGGGCTGGCGATAAGCAGTATCGCATCGCAAAATGCGATCAGTTTTTTTGAAATGCGCCAATCTGAGACAGGCTTTTGAAATCCTCATCGCATATTTTGCGATACAGGCTTCAGATAATGTGAATAAAAGTTTTCATCCAGTTTTAAACAAAAACGGGCTCCTACAGTCTCTGAATATTGTCCTGATCGGCCTCCGCCACCGCACTATGGATAACCTAACAGCGCGACTCTGAAACCATGGTAGCGAATGGAAAGACCGCATTATTTTCCTACCTCCGTGCCAGTTCCGCCCACAGAGCTAAAGAAAACGCTAGAGTGGACAACGTCATTGGCTGAACCAACCGCAAAACATGAGACGCGTCTGCCATCTTGTGTAATGAATCGGCGGGGGAATTGCGCAATCAAACGCTGTACATGTGTATATGTGACTAGATAAAATGAAATGAAAAACACTGGACTGGTGTCACACATCAGCCTACAAGCAGGACCATTATTTAATAAATTATTGTTTTGTTTACGGGTGTTTGTGGTCAGGAAATTCTTACTTGTTTATTTAAATTCAATTTTTTTTTATTTTAACTAACTGTAAATATATACGTTGTATAAGAGTTGTATATTTCTGTCTAAGGAATGCTGTTTTCATATTTTGAACACATGTATATTTGTATTTGTACCTTGAATTCCTGTAGTGCGCATTATTCTAGATTATGACAATTTTTATTTTAATAATTACACGCTCAACTTGGTTCCTAATAATTACCAGTATTAATTTCTTTCACAGTAAAAATATTATGTATGATAAAAATCAGTCCTGAATATTCACTCATTCACAGCCTGAGCCAAGTGAGTGGCTTAGGCCAGGTTCACACTATAGGATTTTCAAAATCCTAACCGATTTTGAAATTGGGTTGCATTACACACATAAGGAGAATCTTCACAGATAATCTGCAGTCTAATCTTAAACATGTTCACACTACAGGATTTGAAAAATATGGTGCATTTCACACTACAGGATATTATTAAGATTATCGTGCCAGACGGAGCAGCGCTCCACCTGACTTGATCTCACGCGATCTCATGGGGAAGCCCGGAGATTTAAAAATTAAAAAATGGAGGGTGACATAAAGCACATACTTGCTATTATAATCACTTGCAGTGAGAAGAAAAACTAAAAAATAAGCACAATGAACGAACTGACTATTCGCACTTATTAAGTGCGTCCAAGCACAAAAATTGATCGAAATTTGCGTTAGACGCATTTATAAGTGTGGCCAAGATGCACATTGCTCCATTGCCCACACTTATTTTAAGTGTGTCCAAAGCTAAAATTTTTTTCTTGGCCAAACTTCAGCATTGGCCACACGTATAAGTGCGAATAACATCGGCCAAAAATGAAACGGGTTTGGGTACGAAAATAGTTGTGGAGACGCGGTCAGCACAGATTGTCAGTTCTTCAGCAAGAACTGGAGGTGAGTTTTTTAACGATCCCATTTTTTTTTTCTATTTGTCAACATTAGCATACTAGATTAGTCTCAATGGCTATAAATGATTACCGTTGCTCGGTCAACTGCCCCGGACCTAACGTTAGGTTGTAACGCTAAGGTTTAGCTAGCTAGTTCAAAAGCGACATTGTCCACAGTTTAAATGTAGAATTGTGTTGGTGTAATGAAAATAAACCATTGGCGCTATTGTGACAAAAAAAAAATGGCAACATGTCACAACGCTGAGGCAGGAAATGTAGCGACTGTAAGAAACAGCTGGTCACCGGGTTTATGCAGCTGACACAGCGGCCACCAGCGAGCAATATTGACAATTGTACACGTTCACTGAAGTTGTTGCCTACTCATGCATGATAGAGATAACGTCTCTCTCTCTCTCTCACGCACTCACTCACTCACACACACATTTCAAACAGTTTTGCTTTGTTTTGATGATCTTTTTTGATAGTTTGTCAGCTCCGTCAGCTTGAGTCTTGTCTCTCATTGGCTATTGTGGTTCCGTTCGGAAAGTAATGAAGTAATCATGCAGATTTTCACTCTGAAATATCAAACATGTTTGAAAATTATCGGAGCGGCCCCGATCAGTCTGCAAGCAAATCGGGAGGGTTAAGATTGGATCGGTAAACCCAGCACATTACCAGATAATCTGGACCGAACATCGGTACCGACCGAGGTCCCAGACAAGATTTCGATGCCGATTGTTGGGAGGGGTGAATCGGGGATAAATCGGCCCGAAAATCCTGTAGTGTGAACCTGGCCTTAGGTAGAACCAACTAAAACTTAATAATTCCTATTCAGTTACTGAGTTACTACATGTTAGCTGTCAGTGGGACCCAGTTGGTAAGTCCTAGTAGTTTTAGTACTGCAATGCTACTTTTACTCAACTGCCTTGGTCTTCATTAGGCTATGTTGATAAGTGTTAGTACTGTTAGCTAAGTGTTCTAAGAGTTGAACATAAAAAGTTAAAATGCAAAAACAGACGTTTTTGTTTTGTTTTATTTTTGCTACACAGTTCTGAAAAATGCTACAAAATGCTACAGACTTCTAGAGACTGCGTATCGTTTTTGCTACGCAGTTATTTTTGCTTAATGCCAGCCCTGTCTTGCATCATCAACCTTCTTGCCTTTGATAGACTGTGGGGATGAGTTGTACATAGATGCTTCTGCCCAGTGTTTGCAATCATTGGATTCTGTGTATCATTGCGCTTTTAGATTTGTCACTGAATGAAAACATCTCACCCATCATGGTATCTTGTATGCAGAATCTGATTGGCCTTCTTTGTATATATGCAGACAAATGCATTGGCTGGGTTTTATTTATAAAACTCTCCTTGGGCTGGTCCCTTTGTATTTGTGTACATTTATCCTTAGAAGCCAAAGCCAAAGCCAATATGGCCTTCGCTCAAAGGATACTGTGCAATTGACTGTTCCGCATGTCCACACTGAATTGGGAAAAAGAGCATTCAAATTTGCTGCCCCTTTCACATGCAACACCCTCCAAAAAGATTTAAAATTGCCGGAATTAATTTCTAATGATGCCTTCGCTTTGATTTTGATGGACCTTGAGCGTGAATTCATTGGACAGTGTTGGTGCACTTAATTGTCATCAGTGTCATCACAAAATTTGCATTTTATATGATTGCTATTTATTATTTGTATTTCTGCTCTGCACTTTGTTCCATTTTGCCTCTCAGTGTTATGTTTTTCAGCTTGTGTTATAGACGTGTGTTGCTTCCTTTCTTGGCCAGGTTTCCCTTGTGAAAGATATCCTTGATCTTAATGGGCTAATAACTGGTTAAATAAAGGTTAATAAAACAAAAAATAAATATCCACAACAAAAATATAGCCGGGTCCTGAAAAACTGAGCTGCCATGCAGAATGACTTATTAACATGATGGGCTCTAAATTCGTTGACCAGGCGCAGGCGCGGCGAATGAGGGGTGCGCTGCGCCAACAGGATGTATCCAGGCATATTTTGCAATTTCGTGCCCGGCGCAAGTATTCCTCTGTCCCGCCTCTGTCCCTCCTGCCGGCGCAAGTGGCAAAGAGGGAGGAGAGAAGGCGTGAGTGGGTTTAACATAGCCGAGTCAAATCTTCACCAATCAAATGATCTCCTCTCCTAACCTTTAAAATGTTGGAATAAAGAAGCCTCTGTCCTATATCTGCATGATGTGTTAATGTTGCATTTTACTTTGCTGCTTCAGGCATGTTTTCTGCACCGCTTACGTCTATATAAAGCATTACGAATATGAGTTAGCTGGCTAGCTAGGGCCTTCGCGAATTATTACCATTATCGAACTTGAATGGAATTTCAAAACGAAACTACGTCAGATCATTCAAACTTATGAAGTTGGAATGAAATATGACGGTTGCTCATTTATTTACTCTGCCTGCATCATTGAGAAGAGAAACGATGGATAGCATGTTCCTATTATTACACTCTGTTGCTGCTTAAAATTTTGGGATTAACATGCATGGACAACAATGCAAGGTATGTTACACATTTATTTTCAATATGTGATCTGAACTCAGTACGAAATCATAGCAATCGGGCTGTATTCCTTTCCCCCACTAAAAACAATAAAACCTAAGTGACAATAATAGTATTAAGCCGCTTGCACACTGGACGCGAAACAAATTTTTCGCACGACAGATTACATTCAAAGTCAATGCAAAGACGCGAATACACACGTGTATTCGTGTCTTTGCATTGACTTTGAATGTCATCAGTCATGTGAAAAATTTGTCGCGTCCGGTGTGAAAGCAGCTGAAGGACACATACCCACATAGCCTACACACGCACTCACGCGTCCACATGCACACATCTCTCTCTCTCTCTCTCTCTCTCTTTGATCTGACATCAGGACAATCGATATAGATACTATAATTTATGTGCTGATTCAGATAGTTACATTAAATAGTGGTTGCTGTAATTATTTATTGCATTGAAATGTCCCTGACATTCTGGAAACCTGCCTGTGAGGTTTCGGTGACTTGTGCGCACTGTGCGTTGATCAGCCAAATTACCACTGCACAGAAAGTAAACCAGATTGCAGCTGGCGAGCTCTCTGCGCACTTTCGGGGGAGCCTTTATCCACGAAATTGTCACTGCGTCATGATGAATATGTGACACCTCCCCCTACTACGCCGCCACACTCATCTCGGCGCATGTCCGTCTACCAATTTGCCAAAGTGGCTGCGCACGGTGTTGCACCGAATGAAATTACCACTGCGAGGGCTGCGCCGGACAAAATTACCACTGCGTGGACTGTGCCACGCTGCGCCACCCTGCGCTGCGCCAAGAAATTAGAGCCCAAAATGCGCATGTGCAGTGCATTTCATAGGTGATTGAAAGTATTCAAAAGGACACACCCATAGCTTTATGCTATCCGGGATTTTTTTTCTGGTGGAGAGAGCAGTCTTTTACAGGTGAATTAAATGAAATTTGATTAGATTAAAATAGTATCTCTGATATTTGCAAGAAAAATCAAATATTTATTATTTTTCAGGGGTTTGGAAATCAAAATAGTTATTTGGTTTGGGTGCATGGAAATAACATGCTCTGTGTTACTTTTGCAAGCGCTCATCTGCCATGCTGATTACCCTCATTAATTCAGGTGGTTTATTCTGATCGCTATATTCTTCCTGGCAGAATGAGCTACCTAATGTTAATCAGATTTCCATAGGTGGTGGTCTATTCTGAAAAATGCTGTGCTTCTATACCATTAATTTTTTAGGGTAGCTTGTTTGGCATGAGAGTGTCAGAGTAGTGAGACAGACTGAGCTACTGGTAGGTCATCCTGAGCTGGCAGCAGAAATTGTCAGAACGCCCGTACATCTTTCCTCAAACAGAATGTTGTCTTTCATCATTTTTAATGGTTCATTGCAGATTACACATCAACCTGGACGCTGGCATATGAAATATGATGCACTAATTTGTGGGCTTCACTATGACTTGGAATAACACTTAAAAAGGAAAACAGGTGATCACATTGAGAGCACATAAATCCAAAAAGAGGTCCATCAGAAAGAAATATGACTTGCTGGTGTGCATATTGTTAGAAGACCCAGATTTCCTAATCTGCCTGCTTATATAGAATATAGTACTCTCAGTTTTGGCAGCAGAGACAGAGACAGAAGGCTGGGGTGTGAGCAGGCCAGGCTGTTATGACACGCTCCAGGCAGTGGGGGTCTCCAAGTATCCACAGGAGTTCAGGTCTGGGCTCCCTGTCATCTATTTTTATGAGGGTGGGGGGCTGGGGGCATACTGGACACTGATGAAGCTGCTCAGTCCTTTCACTGAGCACATTAATAAAGAGCCCTTTTGAGAAAAAAAAGGCTGCCATTCTTCTGCAAATCACAGAGTCCGTTGTGGCCAATCCAACATTAAAAGAATGACATTTCTGTAATAAACTGCAGAGCTTTCACATATCAAACCTAAAAGTGACTGCATTTCATGTGGACCAAGTCACTGCAGAAGCAGTCCGGGAGAATACTTTACACTTTAGTGTCAGGAGCTACTTCACTCGATTTCACTGCAAAAAGCCAAGTGTATGAATTGCATGAAAAATATTACACTCCTGGGGAAAATAATGGGTGCAGCCCAAAACAGAAAAATATGAAGCTATTAATGGTTTTACCAATGAATCATTTGTCAGAAAATTAGACAGGATTAAACAGATGCACTCCTAAGACCTTATATGCAATAATTTGCTCCTTAACTTTAGCTGAAGTGAACTCTTTGGGAAAAAGCTGGAAACCACTTCACTATGAAGCTGAGCTGCATCGGTACGAAAAGTCTATTAATGCATTGGAGTAACAGGCAATAGTACAGAAAAGCTAGCTTCCTATAACTGAAGAGTTTTTTTCTAAAGCGGTACTGTGAGATATTTTCAACTCTTCCTTCAGTCAAAAAAAAAAAGCTGTCCACAAGTTTAAACATTTAAGGAAACCAATGGGAAATTTTTTCACACTAAGTTACTATTATCTACAGTATTTGTTTAATTCTTATTCTCTGATCTATAATTTGTTGTTAAGACCATTAAAATCCTCATATTTTGCCATTTTGTACTTGGCCTGTTTTTTTTGCCCAGGAGCATACTTGATCACTAATTGAATTTGACAACAGCCAAAAATATGCCATTTGGACCATTTATCACACCTTTCAGTCAGAGGCCATTGCAAGTAAATTTGTGCAGGACATTTAAGGCCTTTATCTGTAGTTACACCATTATCCCAGAGCTTTGTCGAACTTTTCTTTTAATCCCAGACTCAGTAGATAAAAAAAACTGAAGTCAAGGGGAGCTCCTGCCCAACAAAAATATTTTTGTTGTCTTTTAGAATCTTTACTGGGCTCTCTTTATCTCTTAGACATTGATTTGAAATCCTTGCACAATTTTAATCAGTTCCACCTGTGGTCGAGAAACAGGATTAAATGTTCACTCTCCCCAAACATCACTTTTTTGTTATATTTCCCAAATGCCAATATAATCCAAGTTGAATAAGCCTGGATGGAACTCTCTGTGTTTGAAAACTAAGGTTTTTGGATCTAATAGCGCTTTCACACAAGGATAGTCCGGGGGAGTCCGTTTGATTGGGTAGGGAATGCTGAAAAATTTCACACCTTCATTTGGTTTGGTTCATTTTCACACTGCACAATTGAAAGCGAACAAAACCGCCTGGACAACGTCATGCAGTTACAACAGATGCTCCTTTGGGGCGGTATTGCCCGAAACGAGCACTGACCAGGAAGAAACAAAGCATTAAGAAGAAGAAAACCCGGCTCATCGATTGGCCAGGACCTCTTTTTGGTTCGCCAGATAGTTTGTTTGCATTTCTTATTGCAAGTTAACCACACCAGGGTTCACTTGCAAGCGAACCGAGACCTACGCACGTTTTCAGGCGGACCAGAGTTTGCTTGTTTGGTCCGCACCAGAGTTCGGATGAGCTTTCACACCTGCCCAAACGAAGCGGACTATCCAAGGAAACGAACTCTGGTCCGTTTAAAGTGGACCAAACAGCTCTGGTGTGAAAGTGCCCTAAAAGGTCAGCTGCTTAGAGAAGGGCCTATGTCCTGGTTGTATTATAGCAAGAGGCTTGCATGAGGGTGCCCGATTAGAGTTCCATTCTCTGATCACCCCACTTCAACCCCTCTCTCCAAAAATTTAAGCTACTTCTGGGTCAGATATTATTGTTTCAGAGCCAGTAGCTACAGCATGCCATGACCTACTATTGTCTTTATATAATACACAAGGCAGAAAGACTAATTGGAGTAAGATGTAACTTCAAATAACATAGGTGAGAAATAAGTCAAGAGTAAACTTATGATGCTACGTAAATAATAACTCTTATCTATGAAGTCATCATCTGCATGATACATTACGCAGTGCAAAGTATAGTTTTAAAGACATGATTATTACTCCCAATTGTAAAATTTTAATTAAAGTGATTATAACCTGTTACAGTCCAGACCAGGAATAATAATATTGATAATATTGGCTAAACTGGGCTACAGTGACCAGCCAGTCGCTTAAGGGATCCTGCCAGGTCTAACACAGACCTCGCCAGCTCTGTACTGCTTCAGATGATGAGGAGGTTGCTGTAGAGGAACACGGTCCTAGTCTTGGACCCAGATCAGGGTTGGAAGCTTGTTCCTAACAAACTGGACAAGAAGAACCAAATTTGCTGGGTTAACAAGAATGCGGTCCCAGTCCTGGACCCTGATTAGGATTGGAAGCTTGTCTTTGAAAACTTGAGTTGATAGATAGACTTGAGTTAACTTGATCTTGGTCCCAATCCTGGACCCTGATTAGGATTGGAAGCTTGTGCAAATTAACTAAATGACAATAAAGAACTCTTAGAAAAAAGGCTGTCACTAAACTTCAAGTTGCATTAGACAAAGACTAAGAAGTCGTACTAATAAACATCTCACTGGGATTTCCGTATGAATATGACTTTAAAATCCAGCAAAAAAAAGTGTCTCTGAGAAATGTAAATAAATTTGTCACCCGAAATGAAAGGATTTGGTTTTTTACAGGCCTATATTTTTTATTCAGGCTATCGCCCAACGTTCTTTGTGGGGTACAGTAATACGTCAGTTTCCAGATGTGTGGAATATGCGTATGGGCGGTATAGATCGCAGATGCAGTCACAGTCTAATTTCATAGTTGCAAACGCATTCACTATTGAGACTGGAAGAACTTAGAAATCAAAGTTGGCAAGACGGGTGGTAGAGCTGAAAATTCCTGACGGACTTAATAGTCTCGATGTCGCCATAAAAATGTAGACAGTCTTTATTGGCACTATTGTTAATTGACAACATAGTGTATCGATCTCTCTCCTGTTAAAAATGAATCTAGCTCACCCAACAGTCAATGTCGCCCTGGTTGCAACAAACTTAAATAATAATTCAGCCAGGTTATCCAAATAAGACGACTGTTCTTTATAAAGAATTATAATATCAGTGCTCTAATTGAATGGATGTATTGGTTTAACCTCCGCAAAAAAGTAAACATAGTAAGTAGGATACGGTTTGATTTTCTCATGATTTGAGCGATGCCCCTGTATAGGCTATATGTTGCTTTTAATAAATACGATCTGTAGCGAGTAAATGAAAGGTTATCTCAGCATTAAAAATGTTTATTTAAAGATTTAAAAAGTGCCGCAGTCATCAACCTGATGTACTCGTCACCTTCCATAGCTTGATGTATGTCATGTCTGTTTTAGCAAAAGAAACACAGGAAACATCCAAGGAAGGCAAACAGCATTGATATCTGAAAGTAGAAGGCCCAGCAAAAATTCAGTGGGCCCACTCAAAATGGAAATCCTAGCGCCGCGACTGCTGTCATCAATTTTTTTTTCATAAACAGATAACAAACATCAGAGGCACTTCCGTTTTGCAGCTCTATTGCCACTAGTTTTCAGCGAACTGATCTCTCTAAAACAGTAGATGATGTTTTTCATCGTGCCATGACAGCATTTAACGTCTTCAATATCAAGTAAGACCACGAAGGGGCTACAAACAATCTCAGAGAGCTCCTTCCATCACGCTGTTGTGTTTAAAGGAAAAGAAAACCCATTTTTCAGCTCTTATCCAATAAAAGTGCACTGCCCCTACTATTCAAATATTCTTCGGAAATTTTGGGAAAAAATTTTAACCACTATATCAGCTCAAGAAGATCAGATTTATATGTTGTCTGCGGTGCGCCATTTCTGTTGGAATTGGGGTAGCTTGCTGCGCCAACCGGACACTGGAACTCTTGAGCGTGTGGAGATCATAAATTAAATAAAACCAGTGGCGTAGGGAGAACTGAAAATGTTGTGAGGCACAGGATATTCCCTTAAAGTAGTTATTAGTCCTGACTTGTTCTCAATCATTTTCATAATTAACAATAGGTTCACTCCGAGAATACGCCACACTATCAGGTGTTGCAGTTCTTCCTGTTTAGTTAAGACAACAATCAAACATTTGGACACTTAGTTTGGTGCATTTAACTCCGCGTCATTCAAAATTGCATACCCGTCAACTCTCACGCATATGAGGTGAATCTCACGCTTGTTATTGGCATGTCACATTCTCACGCCCTAGTCAGCCATTTCACACTTTAAAACAAAGGTGATGATTGAAAAATTTTATTCAGAAAACAAAATTATATTTCATTGCCGAGTCCCACTTTTTTATCAACCCACCCTGTATGGAAAGTGAAAGGTGATATTTCATTGGAACATGGATCAGTCATTATTTAATGAACGTGTATTTAAGAGATTATCATGTGGAATTGAAGTCCTTGTGCACAGAAAGTTTTCAGTTTCACGAGCCTATCGGTAGATTTCACCATTAGTTGGATGGAAACCAATTATGACTCCGGAATTCTCACGCTTCTCGTCTCAGGGATCGGAAGCGATGAAATTGCATAAAGACGTCTTTTATTTCATTTAAACAATTTAAATGATCATGAAGAGCAAGTTAAATCGCCTGATGTGCAGAAAAGGTAGCGCGGAAGTTTCAGAGCGGTTCATCTTTCGTAAAGCATGGGCCCATTTTTAGTAAATGATTTTCCTTTACTGAATTTAGCCCATTATTTTGTCGCAGTTAGAACGCATGGGGAGAGAAGCCATGTCTTCAATTGCCAATGCATTATTACTATAATTGGAAAACGTGTCATCAATTAAAGTGAATGATTTTGAACTTGCCAGGACTATCTGTTGCGGTAAAGGGATGTTCTGTGAACCCAGCCACTGGTCAAAACCAATGATATGCAACCACTGTCCAAACAAACCAGGCTTCGCCAAGGAAAATCAGTGTAAGCTTATGTTAAGGAGGAGGTCCGAGTTTCTCGTTTTGTTGGAGCAATCAACAGCTGCACACATAAGCATTACCACAGATTTTGTCGCTCAGGTTCTCATAATGATTGGTAATATCGGACCTTGATCATTCGGAGTAAAATGAAGCTGCGGCACGAGTGATAATGAAGACTAATTTGTATACATTTTACATAGATCAGCTGATTTCTTGGTGTCCAGGTGCCTAAAAACATCCAGGACACTGCCACACAAAGTATTTTTGGATTGGCTAAAATATTGGAATGGCGGCATCCATGAACTTTTGCTGATTAGGTGTATTTCAGAGGTTTGAGGTTGGATTACTCAGTACATAAAAAAAAGCAAAATTTCACAAAAAATATTTATGGAATGAGAAGAACATGTACTTTTTTGGGTGAGAGCTGAAAAAAGGGTTTTCTTCTTCTATGACGCTGTGAAACTGCTCACAGTTCATGTCACCTTTTATAATGGAACAACTGATCATCAAAGGTAATTTTGCAGAATTATGTATATTGCCTCAAACCAGTTGAAACAAATTTTTTCAGCATCAATAATCATGGAATGAGCCTTCAAACATGCATTCAGGCTATGCAAGAGTCAAAAAGTCATCTCATGGGCATCTATACATTTCATGCTTGTTTTCGTTAAATTTTCGGTTTCATTTTTGCATCTATGTGGTCATTGCATACTGTGTCAGTTGTACAATCTGCATTCAGACTCTGGAAAGACAACATTTTTTGAAAACAATTTTGGTATTGGTTAACCACTTCAAGTAATGTGGAAGTCTGACCAGATAGTTAAGCTATAACATTTTATAGCTGCACACTCCACAGAGAGTGACTGAGTTCTCTGGATTTCTAAAATAGCATGTTTTAGCCTCAAACCAGCCCAAGGAGATAACTGCACATCTGATGGATGGCAGCAGAACAATGCATGAGAAGATACTGATGGGCATACGTGGGAGGTGGGAGTACAATACCTGCATAGCCTTCATAGTCATCCTCCAGCACAGGAAATAAATAAATAAATAAATAACACCAGCCTGCCAAATGCCTAGAGTCACTACTGGAACACTAAATGTGCTGCCAAGTCAGATCACCATTTTACAGTTTTTCAAAAACTGTATTCTTTCAAATTGACCCATTCCCCCAGGAAAATGTGAATAGTGGGTAAAAACCTTTTGAAGACGGAACAGTTGTCTGAAAGCCCATTTGAACGTGACTGCAAGAATAAAGATAGATTTATTGATTGAACCGAGCAGGAGGTCAAGGAATATAGGGAGAGAAGAAATAGAGATCACTATATCAGACAGAAAGTGAAGAACCATTACAAAGAGCACCACATATGCTTATATAGGCCTACCACTAAGAAGGCAGAGGAGATTGAAATTATAAAAGCTCACTTTAACAAAACTGAGCTTGTGTCTGTGCATAAATTTAGGTAAAGTTTCTTAAGACAGCCCAGAGGTTCTCAAACCTGCTCCATGAGAGACACTGTGCCATTTCTGTTAGGCCTCCAGAGACATACTGTTTTTTGATTGGTGAAGATATTTGTGATCAGTGGGCAATCAATTTGTGCTTACTGTGTTTGGACACAAAGCTATCCAGGTCACACATGCGCACATACTTGTAAGGCAAAATGAGTTTTTACAAATACAGAAAACTGTGGTTTATAGAGGACTGTTGTCCGTGTAATTCTAATTTATAAGAGGAGATTTTGGTATAGATTTAATAATGAACCTTATGACAATAAATAACTACTTAAAAAAACATCTTAAAAGTTTAAAAATGAAAAAAACTATTGAAAAAGACATTACATTTTTGATACAGGTTCACGTCATTCTCAAGTGAATGAAATCTTGAATGATGCAAAGAATACGTAGTTCAAGAAAACAGGTCTTATAGGGTTAACCCCTCAGTGCAGAATAGACGCCAGCGTCCACAACATGCTGAAATTTAATTGCTAAATAATTGCATTATTGAATTTCCAAATGACACAAGAGCCTTGCTTCATTGAAATAACTTTTGCAGTCTCTGTGACACAAATCCTGAGTGATACATCAGGCAAGGATTGGCTTGATTTGCCATCTGTTTAATAAGCATTGCTGACTAATTAATGCAAATCTTTGCCTTTTCATGAGCTACATGGGTTCAGAATAATCGAAAGACATATTGACGTATTACATCATTATTTATGTGCAGAGGAAAACACCTCGTAACTTTGTGATGCAGCGACCAACATTGCAATTGAAAATACAGTTGATGGTCATTCTGCCAATTAGCCTAGTTTTAGTAGCTCATCAAGCAAAGTAAACTGTGACATGATTAGGTAATTAAGCATTCAAAGTTGAGGTTACCGAAGGCCTTTGATACTTCCAACGGACTGGTACTGATCCAAACAAATTTTTCGGTTGTTCTGGACGCACAATCACCAACCGGATCCAGACTGTTTTTGCCTTACAAACAAATGCCATGTATACAGATAATTTATTCATGACATCCAACAGTAACCACACTATCTACTGAAGGAATGGAGACACTGGGCTCTGTCAAATACCCGGCACACCGCCGCGCCAAGCATGACACAAGCATCTTTGCTTGTATAGTTTATGACCAATAATTATTTTCAAGGGATGTTCAGTGCTTCACATGTTTTTATTTCACCATTCATCACTGATGTACAGTGCTCTTATGACCATGGCCGTGTCTGTGACATGGCCAACAGCAGCTTGCTTAGATTTACAAGATTGCATTATTAACATTTGACCTTGTTTATTCTAGTTGACTGACATTTGATGGTGCACATTTTGATTTGCAAAGTTGCATCAACCTTTGCAATCACATGCAGACTGCTATGCATGCCAGCTGCCTCTCACTGCCCAGTCATGTAAAATAAACATGTAAGTACAGCATGCAGAAATGAGATGATAGTTTCCGGCCATATTCTATGCAGCAAGTAAGCATGAAGTGGCTACCTTTTATGTTCCACAAAAAAGGAAAAAATCTATGTCCAGATGCACTTTTTTGATATGCTGACTTTGCACCAGTAAATCAGTAGCTACTATACATGTCAGTAAATCTCTTCCTGAGATGACGTACAGCAGGAAAAATAAGTATTGAATGCGTCACCATGTTTCTCAGTAAATATATTTCTAATGGAGCTATTGACATGAAATTTTCACCAGATGTTGATAACAACCCAAGTAATCCACACATACAAAGAAATCCAAACAAATAAGTCCTTAAATTATGTGTAATAAAGTGGAATGACACAGGGAAAAAGTATTGAACGTGCTTGCTGAAATTTACTTAATACTAAGTAGAAAAGCCTTTGTTGGTAATGACAGCTTCAAGATGCCTCCTGTATGGAGAAACTAGCTGCTCAGGTGTGATTTTGGCCCATTCTCCCACACAAACTGTCTTCAAATTTTGAAGGTTCCGAGGGCCTCTTCTATGAACTCTGATCTTCAATTCTTTCCGTACATTTTCAATTAGATTCAAGTCGGGTGATTGACTGGGCCATTCTAGCAGCTTTATTTTCTTTCTCTGAAACCAGTTGAGAGTTTCCTGGGCTGTGCGTTTGGGATCATTGTCTTGCTGAAATCTCCACCCTCGTTTCATCTTCAGCATTCTGGTAGATGGCAGCAGATTCTTATCAAGAATGTCTCAGTACATATCTCCATTCATCCTTCTTTCTATTGTATGAAGTCTGCTGTTACCATATGCTGAAACACAGCCCCACACCATGATGTTCCCACCTCCAAACTTCACTGTTGGTTTGGTGTTTTGGGGGTGATGTGCAGTGCCGTTTGTCCTCCAAACATGGTGTGTGCTATGACATCCAAAGAGTTCATCAGACAGACTATATTCTTCCAGTATTTCAAAGGCTTGTCCAAATGTTGTGCAGCAAACTTTAAACAAGCGTCAACATGCTTTTTCTTCAGCAATGGAGTCTTGTGTGGTGAGCGTGCATAGAAGCCATGGTGGTTGAGTGCATTACTTTTTTTCTTTGTTTTCTTTGAAACAACTGTACCTGCTAATTCCAGGTCTTTCTGAAGCTCTCCGCGAGCGGTCCTTGGCTCTCGGACAACTCTTCTGATGATTCTTTTGACTCCTCTGTCAGAAATCTTGCAAAGGTGCTGCCGGGTTGGCTCACTCGATTAAGGCGCCGCATTGCAGAGCGTCAGCCGGCAGTGGTTAGTAGCCTTTTCAGAGCAGCGCACAATTAGCTTTGCGCTGCAGGGAAATAAATTGGGATGGGATACTAGAAACGTAGCTTTGCTCGTTGCTCTAGCGCCTCTTGTTGGCCAGCCAGGCGCTTGTCAGTAAAATTCTAAGCTTGCTCTTGTTCAGGTATCCTCTGCCCTCATTCTGAACTTTCAAAGTTTCTACTTATGAGTGTAAAGAAGCAGTAGTTGATGGGCACGTGCTTTGGAGGACAGCCGCAAACTGTCCGTCTCGCCCGAGTTGGCAACATGGGGTCGCATACGAGCAAGCTAGTACAAAGTTCATTCCAGATTCGGGTGGGATTGGAGATGGCAAATTATTAAAAAAAAAAAAACACAAAAAAAATATTGCAAGGATTTATGGCCAGTTTATGGTGAAATGATGCTCTTTGCACTTCCGGATTATGGCTTCAATGGTGCTCACTGGGACATTCACAAGTTTAGAAATACATCTGTAACCAATGCCATCAGTATGTCTTGCAACAATAAGGTTGCAAAGGTCTTGAGAGAACTCTTTGCTTTTACCCATCATGAGATGCTTGGTAATGAGGCACCTTGGTAATGAGAAACCTTTCTGAAGACCACCAATTAGGACTAAACCAGTTGATATTAATTTGCACTAATAGGGGGCAGGATTGCTTTCTAAATTCTTACAGATTTCAGCCAGTTTCGTGGCTTTTCATGCCTTTTTGCACCTCCTTTTCTTCATGTGTTCAATACTTATTCTCTGTGTCATTCCACTTTACACATAATGTTACACATACTGTATTTTCTTCGAATAGGAAAATGTATAGATGTCTGGTTGCAATATAAAAAATAAATGAATAAAAAATAAAGAAATAAAACTCTTGTATTTAGATGGAATGTATGCCTGTAGTGACATATAAGTGAAATTAAATGAGTTTACAATTTGGTACCGGAGAAATCTGAAATGGCACATACTGCCAATTTGGAGATGCAACCTAGACATTCCCAAACTAAAACCTCTCTAATTTTGCTCTGATTTACTTGATTGGAATAAACTTTGGCACAGATAATGGTGACAATCTGTGCAATAATTTTTTAAAGGTTTCAGACTGCAACTAAATCGTTTCAAAAGGGATAAAAGTAAAACTTTGTTGGGAGCAAATGAGATCTTTCATTTATGCTGTGTTCCATCTTCATTTACTCTCAGTGACATATATACTTATTTTTACACCATGTTGAAAATCCCCAAAGTGATACCTTTATTTTGATACCAAGATTGTTCAAATGGACCAAGTAGTAGTTGCAGATATTTACTCATTTAATTTTGGGCATGTAAAATCAGTGGCATTTCCGTTTTGCTTCTCTACCGCCACTAGTTTTCAGCGAGCTGGTCTTTTTGAAATGCTTGATGATGTTTCTTACGATGCCAAGGCAGCATTTAATATCTTCAGCATTATTTAAGGCCACAATGCGGCTATGAACAATCTCAGATAGCTGCTTCCATCGTGCCATCGTATTTAACACTGTGACAATGCTCACAGTTCATGTCACCTCATATACTAGAACAACTGACATCAGCGGTAATTTTGCAGAATAATGTTGCCTTAAACCAGTTTAAACAAAATTTTTAACATCAATAATCATGGAATGAGCCTTCAAACATGCTTTCAGGCTATGCAAGAGTAAAAAAAAGAAATTTTTTGACACATTTCCATTGTTATAAAAAATTGATGTCTTCATTGTCTGTTTGATTATCCATATTTTTACCTCAATATGCGTACTTGGAATGATTTTTTGTTGTTCTCATTGCCTACAATAGTGTTTTTCAATACATTTTCACCAAGAAATTTTAGAGAAGTAATTTAGGATCTCTTTTAGACAAACGTAGTGGTTTATAATCATCACTGCAAACTACTGTACATCAGGAAGGTTCCAGGGTCTGAACGGATACGAAGCCAAAGACACGGTCTACCTTAACTCCCTCCGGATCTGCCCCGTGGAGCATGATCCAAGGTGGAAGACGAGGAGGCTGTCGTTCAATTTGGCCCGAACTGCCACAGACCCAAATGCCCAGCGACAGGTACTCTATCCTGGATGACATGAACTTTCATTTATCTGCTGATTGTGGGTCATCCTCTCCCTCTGGTTCTCCACCACCTGCCGTGTCGTCTGCTGCTTACCCTTCCAGGCCATCACCTATTCTTCATTTATCTGGTCCACAGCCCAGATTTTTGCCATTTCCTCTTCAGTCATAGAGTGCAGCTCCTGCTTGGAAGGCCAAATCTCTAACCCCGTCCCCAACAATGGTAGTCATTGGATATTTCATTGTTCAGGGCTGTAAGTATAAGGCAGCAGTGCCTTATTGATTCATGGGAGCCACAGTGGCTGATATAATTGCTAAAACTCCCGGTTTTCTGGATTTACATATTTCTGCAAAAAAGTTTTTCGGCATGTTTGTGCAAATTACATTCCGCATCAACAATCGGAGGTCTTAACAAGTGATTTTACACAGCTTTTTGATCTCTTGGATGGATATGGCAGGGATATTTTTATTTCCAGCCCCATTTCCACTCGAAGTCTGGCGGGAAGATTTACTTGACTTCTGCACATGCATTCATGGTTTCAGCCACAATGCATCTCACGACATCGGTTTTGTAGACATTTTTTACTTATTTTGGGAGGATGCTGTATTTTTTAAAAGGGAAGGGGTGCATCCAAATTAGCGTGACTTGCTGACAGCAAATGTAGTCCACTATGTACTGACTTCCCAGCGTGGGTGACTATTGAACTGTGACCTTAACTCTAATTCTAAGAATTACCCCCTGGATGTGCCCTGTAATTTTGGTCTGTTTGACTCCCGTGCAGGTATGGTGGTCTTAATCCTAGAATGTCTAGTTGACGAGGTAGTTTTCAATCGACACTCATTAAGGCCAAATGGTGTTAGCCAAGAGAATTTAATCCCTATTAAGATGAATCTGTTTTGTTTCTTTTAACAGCGGAGTTTCAGCATTGAAAACTCCCTCTGGTTACCATCCTCTTAATGGGCTTGGTCTATTCCATTTAAATGTGAGTGGTTTGGTTCCTAAAATGGACATGATCAAAATTTGGGTCATAGATACAAATCCTGATGCTTTTGTTGTGTCAGAGAAGTGGCTAAATGACTCGATCTCAGATGATAATGTTTGAGTGGATGGTTTTGAATTTTTAGATGTGACAGGAAAGGAAGAGGTGGTGTTATAGCCATTTATGTAAAAAAACCCCCACACATTTAAGGCTACATGTGTCCTCAATTGTTTCAAAACAGTTTGAGGTTTTACAAATTAAACTGACATTAAATGCTAATGCTAATTTTTTTACTTCGGGAAACTACCAGCCGCCATGTGCTTCTAAGATCTCTGTGAATGCCTTATTTGACTTACTTGTACCCTACTTGAATTCTGAATTAGTTACTCTCGGGGATTTACACTTGGACTGGCTCACTGTAGTATCTGGTGATTTAAAGATGTTTTCATTTAAATCTCTTCCCGTTAATTTCAGAGCCCTCACAACGAAACATAAAAGATCCTTGTAATCTACTCTAATTGATGTTATTATTACACCCAAGAGGCTCCTCAGAGCCTGTACTTGGGCCGGGTCTAGGCCTGGGCCAATCGTGAAACGGCGCGCACCCATGGGCAGGACAATCGCAACCCCGAAAAAAAAAAAAAAAAAAAAGAAGAACGGAGCCGAAACTTAGACTCGTGGCCTACCGGTTCGAGTAATAACCCTCATAAGTGCTTGGCTAGTGTAGTTTTTGCATTTGATCTTAGTACTATTGTCCTATTCCATGCGTAAAAGCTACAAAACCCTCGTGGTTATTTAGTTCAAAAGAGGAATTATTAAAAAAAAATGATATTGCTCAAGGCTTCCTACATGAACTGCAACTTTCATCATGTCTCTTGTATTCTGGAAACAGAGCTTGCACTAAAATTTTTCTCCTGTGTTTAACTTTGTGGCAGACAGAAACAAAGTGTGGGATGAAGCTATATCTACCCGCTTACCCTAAGATTGGCCTTATTTTAGACAGCTTAGATACAAATGCACAATGTCAGTTAGAAAGGCAAAATCAAATTTTTATTTAAATCCCCTGGTAATGCTGGTAAGTCAACTCCAACCCAATTCTGGAAAGTGTTAAATTGCTAGAAAATTCAAGTTCCTCTCCTTCTCTTCCATCGCAAGTTGTTTATAATTCAAAATTGATTACTTGTAAACTTGAAATAAGTAATGCTTTTAATCAGCATTTTGTTTCAGCAGGCTCTTTCTGAGATGAACAACATAGCAGACCCAAGTGTCTCTAAGCAGACAAATAATAAGCTATGTACCTTTGATGTACTGTATGTGTGTATCTGCCTGTCCTACAACTTGTTATTTGTTGAATAGTGAATGCGTATTTTCTTTAAGTTTTATGTAAAATGAATGTAAAAAAAAAAAAAAAAAAGTCCACAGGGAATGACTTGGTAGATCCTTATCTTTTGAATATGTCTGCTCCACTCATTGCCAAACTTCTGGCTCATATCTTTAATATGTCTGTTGAGACCAGTAACATACCAAACGTATGGAAGACTGAAAATGTTCTCCTTTTATTAAAAGGGGGAAGCACCAGTACTCTAATGGCGCTTTTCCAGTACACGGTACCGGCTCTACTGTACTGTACTCTACTCGCCTTTTTTGCTTTTCCATTAGGAAAAAGTACCTGGTACTCAGTACTAGTAGGTGCTAGTAGGTACTTTTTCTGGTACCTGCTCTCCTATGGTTCCAAAAACAGCCGACCGAGTACTAGTAGGTACTAAAATGTGACGTGACAACATTGCAGCCCACTGATTGGTCAGAGAGAATTGTCACTGCTAAAGTTGACCTCGGGACATCTCATTCGAGTTAGATTGACGAGTCTCAAGATTAGTGTTACGTCCAGAGGACGATATGATGGACGCATTAATAGCGCAAATAAATAATCGGGGAAACGGAACTGTTTGCAAGTGAAATTGGTGTTAATTGTGATACATAAAATTACAATAACAGAAACAACGGGTCAGTGCAAGGCACGGGTGTGGGGAAAACAATAAGGTCAACAGGACACCGCCAAATAAAAGAAAAGAACAAAACCATACACACTGCTAATAAAATAAAAATCAACTAACTACTAGATCACAGAAAAGAAAAATACCTACCTATACTAACGGACTCAAAACAAACAACAAAGGGTGGCAGGCGTCTCTAACTAGTGCGCTAACAAAAAAAAAAAAAATACGTGAGTGCAAGTGTACAGGGCGCCCATCTAACATAGACCAACATTGCATCCCACACCCCAGTGTATAACGAATGAAAAATTATAATAATAACAATGACCCAAAGCACAAAATATGAATTTGCTACACTACAGAACACAAAATGAACGAGCGCTCCCGAAGACTGGGAAGGGACGCGTTAAATAAACCAGGATCCAACGGGGCAACGGAGGATTGGACAAGATAGAATTGGGTGGAATTTCGGGGTGGAGGGAGACGAAGGATTCGGAGGGCGTTGACCAGGCGATTGACAGCAGAATGGGAGAATCATGGAGAGTGAATACCGGAACGGGATACCTGCGGGAAAAACGAGACACAGAAGAACACACACACGCAGAATACCGGAGGCAGTACGAGGTTCCCGTAACAATTAGCATAGTTATTATGATCATGAACTTATATTGTTTAAGGCAACTTGTTCGATATACTGTGCGTTGGCTTACCTTTCAAACACAGTCTCCCTTGTTCACCAAAGCTGCTACATTCATGAAATGCATTTCTCTTTGCCTGCGACCCCGTTCGTGGCAAAATTAAGTGATGGGATTGTGTCCAGTTATGTTCCCCTAACTAATTCCCCTTGAGAAAGTTATGTGATGCTACCCCCGTTTTAAGAAAATCGCGCAGAAAAATAACTTTAAGGGTGTTGACGAATCATTTTTCTCTTAAAATTATCACAGATGAGATGACGCATCGTAAAGCGATAAATTCTAATACTCTGCCATCTCCTGTGATTTGCGCGTTTCCTACGTGTTTTGCCTTCAATTTCAAAGTGAAATGTTTCATGAAGCCTGAATGTCAAGCTAATAAACAATAATTGTTTTGTCATATGTGTTATTTGCTTCTTTATTATGAAGGAAAAAAAGTAAATTAACATCCACGGTGTGTGGTGATTCCATAATTTTTTCAGTGTTGGTGTGTGGTGATTCTATATTTTTTGCCAGGGGTTGTAGTTACATTATGGAATACTGATGGTACACAAATGCCTTGAGAATATATTGCCTTTTTTTATGAATACTCCATGCCTTTTACAGATATCATTACGGATATCATTTTGCGTTTTCAGGTGGTAAGTATTTAATGCGCAACCAAATCGGACACAACACCAGCTGCTATCCAATGCATCAGGACAATGTCGAACAGAAATAAAAATTAAACATTCGCAGACTTTAGTGCCATAACGTGGTGACGGTAGTGTGCGTCCCCTGATTTAAACACAAATATTTAACAAAATCGACGGAATAAAAGTAAACTGAGGATGCTGTCGCGGCAGTAACATGCTGCGTCGCAACGATGAGCAGGCACCACAGAGGTGGTACCATGGAGGTAATATAATAGAACTGGAGAGAGCGAGGAAGTACCACCCCTATTACTTTCAATTAGAGATGCTAGGCTAGCTACCTCAGCCCAGGAAGTACGGAATTGACCGACGCTATCTATAAAAATGGCGTTCCATGGGTGCTTATTTCCGGCACCATTTCATAGGATTGCCAATCTGATTACACAGCACAAATGGCCAAGAAAGTGTGTTGTCTGTGCGGATTGGCGAATGTTTTTGAGGCGAAATGACAAGCAACGCTGTTAATCCGGAACACACACGCACTTTTCATTCTTTTCGTTTAATGCGGAGCAAGAAGGCATTTTAAGCAAGTAGGATAAAAAGTACAACTCTAACCCTGAACTCAACAGCAGTCTTGCAGAGAGATAATCGATGCAGAGCTACGTCTATTTATAACCTGCAGGACACACGACTGTTCAGCATTTAAATTGACTTTGTTTTACCTCCACGTAGCCCATGTAGAGGTCTGCTAATAATGAATGTCTTCACTCATCGAAAAAATCAGTCACTGTGCTTGCCTTTTTATATAGCATGATACAATCAATTTATTCAGTCATTCATTTATATTTATTTTCCCATATATAGCCTAATGTAATAACATACAGGCCAAAATACGATAGCTTTTACACTCGCTGCTGGGATTAGTGTAATTTATCTCCTTCCTGAAATAAAGTGAAATAGTTTGGCATCACTGATGCGCGAGGTGCTGCTGCTCGTGCCTGCCAACACCAAACTCATGCACAAGCTGTCATCAAGCTCTAAGTATCAGTTCTTATTTTACAGGCCCTCTTGAAAACATCAAACAGTTGCGTCAGACAAAGAGCAAAATAATGAAGGATTACTGAATACATTTTCTTTTGTTTTTGCTTTATTTGGCAAGAAAAAAATGCGCACTTTTCAATTGGTGTCTATGGAGCTCGCGCATCTTTGGCCACAAAATTGCATCCTTGGGAAACGCGGAAGCAGGAAGCTAACATGCTAACTGGCTGAAGCAAAGGTACTTCCTTGCTCTCACTGGTTCTATTATATATCTCTATGGGTGGTACTATCCTCTAATGGAAAAGCAACCCCAAAAAAGTACCCAGTACTAAGGCCGAGTAGAGTAGAGCCGGTACCATGCAGTAGAAAAGCGCCATTAATAGTCACCATACAATGTCCAGGTTGTCTTAACTGGCTAAGATTCAGGAGTCCCTAGTTATTTCTTAGTTACAATCCTTTTTAGCAGAAAATTGCATTTTGAGTGCTTACTAATCTGGTTGCAGGTCAAGGTATAGCACTGTTACTGCAACTTGTTTAGTTATTAATGACATTGTAAGAGTATTAGATAATGGACTACATCGTGCAGCCCCCTTCATTGACCTTTCTGAAGCATTTGATACTGTTCATCATGTCCTTCTTTTGAGAAGGTCAGACATTGGCTTTAATAATCTGCAAGTGACTGGTTCAAATATTATCTTCAGGATAGGACTCAATATATTTCAGTTGAAGGCATTCAGTCTCGGGGTGTTAAAATCAGCAGAGCAGTTCCACAAGGTTCAATTCATGGGCCCTTGTTATTCACTATCTATATTAATAATATTGGCTTATCTTTTGATCATTGCAAATTACGTTTATATACTGACGATACTGTCATTTACTTGACTGCTTCTTCAGTTAAGCTGGCCATATCTAATCTACAGCATGATTTTAATTCTATTCAAAGATCCCTAATTGAATTGAACCTTGTCTCAAATGAGGATGAAACCAAGTTCATGGTATTCACCAAATCTCATAAAATGGACCCCCTTGATCTTCATATTTATACTCTGCAGTGTGCCCAAATTGAGAATGTCCCCCATTATAAATACTTGGACATTTCGCTGGATGACAAGCTGTCTTTTTGTATGCATATTGAAAATTTGACTTAAGGGTTAATGAGTAAAATAGGTTTCTTATACAGAAATAGGGCTTGTTTCAATTTTGAAAGTAAGAGGAAGGTTTAGCATTCAGTAATACTCCCCATACTTGATCAAATATAAATGCATCTCCTTCTGTTTTAAAACTTTTAGATTCTGTTTATCACTTCACTATTAGATTGATCACTGGTCTTGACTTCCACACCTACCATTGTGCCTTATACAAGTCAGTAGGGTGAGGGATAATTTAAATTTAGACGAGACTACCATTGGTTTTATTTGTGTTTTATTTAGAATCCCACCTTATCTATCTACTCTTCTCACATGGTGAGTGGGTTTCCATGGGACACAGTCACAGGACTTACACACATACAACATACGTCTGGATGCTCCTCTTTTTGAGCCCCCTTCCCACCCTCATGATTTAATACGCTGATTTACGCCAATGTTAGATCATGGCAAGTCATAGGGAAGTCTTGAGGGTGTCGTAGATGTACTCAGAGAAGTTCCTTAACAGTAGCAACCAAGTCGTCGTCCCTTTTTTTTTCCGTGGCACAATTTTTAAAGTGTTCAAAAGTATCTTGGCAATTTGCGCGCTTGTCACGTATCGTCATATGTCATAGCAATGTCGCTGTGGTGCCATGTAAGTGTTGTCATGATTCTCGAGACTTCCAATGCAATCATGCTGTGGAAAATGGCCGAAATTGTGGAAGATGTCGTGATCAGGTGCTACGAATACCCGCGACATAAAACGACATGAGCAGAACAGACCCACGATGTACAAAGATAAAGTGATGTCAGACAGCGGTTCTTGAACATTCCTATGCCTGTGGCCATAACAGAATTTGAAGCTTGACAGATGGACGGACTGCAACTCATTATAATATATAGGTTTTGCTACATTGGCAGGCATTGGCAGAAAACTTGTCAAAGTGGGAACTAGGACTACAACAGAGCTGGGTAAGAATGCATTTTACTTTAATGTTCCTCACACCTGGAATCAGCTGCAAGGAGAGCTGAAACTGAATGAACTGGTTCCTTTCGGACATTTTTAAACACCAAAAGAGAATTGTTGTTTAAATTGTTTTAAGTATCAATTTTTTTTTAAGATGGCAATTTCTATTTTTCATATAACCATTTGAATTTCCTTGAAATATGTTGTATTTTAATTGCTTATTATGCAGGGCCCTGCTGAAAAGGAGATTTAAGTCTCAGCAAGGCCCCCTGCTTAAACAAATCTTAAATAGAATAAATTAAAATAAACTGCCACATTAATTTTACGAAATATTGCAACTGGCAGCTTAATAACTGTGGCATATTGCACAAGCATTGTTCTAGTGTGTGGACAGGCCTTGCAGTCAGGTATAAAAGCTGGACTATGCCTGTGCCAACTGTGCTGGCAGCCTAACAGCATGGAGTGCATTTGGCTTACAGCTGAGTTATCATATTCACTCCTTTGCAAAAGAAAAAAAAAATTTGTCAACTGTTTGTGAATTTTAGCAATTTCCTTTTTAGTACAATGAAAATATATTTAATCAACTGAGAAGGGACCACACAGCGGCACAGAAAATTAGTTTCTGGCTTTCCACCTTTCACAGACATCTTTACATCAGGCTGGTGAGGAAGTTTATCCTTCCAGCTTCCTGTGCTTCGAAGGTGGAATGGAGGGTGGGGGGTGAGGAGGGAGAGGGAGACAGGCGGCACGATTGGGTCGCCAGAGCCGCCAGCGTCTTCTTCAAAGGACCCCTGATGGGGCTGCGCTGGCAGACCCACAGTATTATACATCACCCTCTCTCCTCGAGTGCGAGCGGAGAGGCACCGCGGCGTTAAATTATGCATCAGTCCCCCCTTTAAAACTTCTCATCTCCGCCAGCCCTGGGCATGAGGTCTTCATCAGAGCTCTGACAGCACGCTTCCGTCAGCTCCAGATATGCCCAGCACCCAGATTTTACTTTGGATTGGGGAGGGGTGATCAAGGTGAAAAATTAATAATGAAATGTTACATGTTAAGAATTTTCAGTTAAGATCTGATTACATACTGTATCTTTCCATCCATTTCATATTGCAAGTTAACTTGAGTTTTCTAAAATCAGCCATTTCAATGCATCCATCCATCCATTATCTGTACCACTGCTTCCTCACTAGGGTTGCAAGGGGAGTGGAGCCTATACTAACTATGGAC
This sequence comes from Gymnothorax javanicus, assembly GCA_029692085.1. Lineage (NCBI taxonomy): Eukaryota > Metazoa > Chordata > Actinopteri > Anguilliformes > Muraenidae > Gymnothorax > Gymnothorax javanicus. The sequence goes on from CM056202.1 coordinate 54,285,165, forward strand.
AAAAGGCAGGGACTCACCGTGGACAGCTCATCTGAGGGTGCACACACCATTCACACACCACTCACTCACACACATCTTTGGGTTGTGGGAACAAACTGAAACTGAGGAACCCAGAGGTAACCCACCCAAACATGGCTAGAAAATGTAAAGTCCTCACAAAATAGCCCCAGGACAGATTCAAATCCATGACCCTCTTGCTGTTGGGCGGCAGTGCTACCCACTGCACCATTACACTGGTCTCCATTTAAATGCAGAAAACATTCATTTCCATTTCCTATTCTTATACAGCGGCCTGAATATAGTCCATTTTAGATTGTTCACTATAGTATTACAAGTTCTATATGGTAGCTTATTTTATTGATTTCGATGAAAATACTAGCTTGATGTCATGAGCAAATGGGCATATGTCATCATGGTGAAGTTTCTATCTTTCTCTTTTCCTACTTCATGCTTTTGGCTGAACACTTCTCGACTCTACTCCAGTGACGGGTTATTGTTACTGACAAGTGCTTACACTCAGTTAACCCTCAAGTATGCGAGAAAGAGAGCAATAGAGAGAGGAGAGAGAAAGGGCACACAGACAAACAATTAGCAATTGACTATACAAATCATGTGTCTGCAAAGCCACATAAGGAAGCATAAGGACTTCATTAAGTAAGGTCTTTTTCAATCATTCATAACCAAATGCATGTTGTATGGAATCTGAGATGGCATGCATAATGCATATTCCATTCACTCTCAAATGTAATAGAACACATGATGTCACTCGAGGTAAAGCCAACTGCTGAACAATTCTCCAAAACTGTGATTTAGGAATCATTTAGAAGAGGGCCGTATCACTTAGGCTACATTTATGTTTATGTGAATGAATCACAAATTAGTAAGCGATGTTGTACATACAGTCGGGTCTATAAGTATTTGAACAACTACACAATATTCATCAATTTGGCTCTGTATGTTGCCATAATCAATTTGAAATGAATCAGTCGAGATATGCTTGAAGGGCAGACTTTCAGTTCTAAGTTACAGGATTTCTCAAACGTTTTTTATGAACCCTATATGAATTCCAGCAATTTTCATTCATGGCCCTCCAATTTTAGGAGCTCAACTAATTGCATGAACTGACGTTATCCATCCATCCATCCATCCATTGTGTATATCGCCTCTTACTCATTAGGGTTGCAGGGGAGCTGGAGCCTAGCCCAGTTGAATATGGGCGAAGGGCAGGGATACATCCTGGACAGCTCGCTAATCCGTCACAAGGCGCACACACCAGCCACAAACAATTTGCTCACACGGTCATACCTACAAGCAATTTTGAGTCTCCTGAAATGCATATCTTTATCAAAGGAAACTGGAGTAGCCAGAGGAAACCCATGTGAACACCAGGACAACACACAAACTCCAGATTCAAACCTACAATGTTGCTGTTTTGAGGCAGAAGTTCTACCCACTTTGCCTCTGCTTCCCCAAACTGATATAATCATAAATTGAATACATTTTAGTACACAGTTTCAAATCTTTTGCAGTCTATGACTGCTTGAATTCCGAAAGCCGTGGACATCAAACACTAAGTTTCTTACCCGGTGATGCTCTGCCCGGTCTTCACTCAGTTGTTAACGGTTTCAGCTTGTTCTTGAGCCATTGTGCCTTCAGTTTTGCCTTCAAGTGAAAGCATGCAAGTAAAACGTATTCTCAGTTGTATTCAGGTCAGGTGATTGACACGCCTATTGAAGAACAATAAACTTCTTTGCTTTAAAAAAGTCTTGGGTTGTATTCTTGATATGCTTTGAGTCATTGTTCATCTGTACTATGAAGTGCCTTCCAATGAGTTTTGATGCATTTGGCTGAACCTGAGCAGTTAATACAGCCATTTACAATCTAGAACACATCCTGATGCTTTTGTCTGCATTCACCTCATCAATAAACACAAGGAAACCAGTTCCGCTAATAGTAATACATGCCCATTAGATCAATATAATAATGTTTTCACGTACAGTTTACTCTCCTGAATGAAATGGATTGTTCAGCTACTATTTATTTATTTATTTATTTATTTTTTATTCTGAATCTACAAATAGTACAAGGCTTCCTGATTGCTACTAAACAAATCCTTTGCACAACATTGTATAGAAATGAAAATTGAGGAAGCAAAATAATAATAAAACGCAGAAAAACAGAAAATAAATGACATTCGAAAAGGAGTGAGAAGAAGCATAGCTTATCAGCTCTCACCCCTTTGTCTTAATAAAAATTTTATATATATATATATATATATATATATATATATATATATATATATATATTTATATATATGTATACACACACACATATATATATACATATATATATATACACACACACATACACATATATACACATACACACAGCATACATACACATATACACACATATATACACGCACATATACATACATACATACATTCGCACATATACACGCAAGCTTCTCTGCCTCTCATCACCATGCCATATCAATTAATGAATGATAATCACCAATCATTATCCCTTGTACCCGCTAAACAACATATTTTTGTACATTTTCCTGAACTGGTTGATATTTGGACTTTGCTTGAGTTCCTCACTGAGATTGTTCCATAGCTTGACACCGGTAATAGATATACAGAAACTTTTCAAGGTTGTTCGTATGTTTAAGATTTTGAAGTTATATTCCCCCCTTAACTGATAACCTCCCTCCCGATTCCTAAATAAATTTTGGATATTTCCTAGTAATTGTCTGTTTTTTGCCTTATGCATGATGATTGCTGTTTGGTAAGATACGATGTCAGTGAATTTTAGTAGTTTTGATTGTATGAAAAGTGGATTTTAGTGGACTATCACTAAGCATATCCTCAGGGGGTTCATCCCAAAATGCAAATCCCTGGTAAGCTTTGAGAAGGGAATGACCAAGCTTAACTTTTCCAAAACGCATTTATAAAAAGGTCACATTCACTTGGTATTTTTTTGGGGGGGTTTTCCCTTTATTAGACAGTACTCAGTGGAGAGAGATAGGAAAGGTGGGACAAGAATGGGGATGACTTGCAGCAAACAGGCCTGAGCCAGAAATCAAACTCGGGCTGCCGCGGCAAGGACTCAGCCTTTTGTGAGCGCGCACTTAGACCAATGTGCCACCGAGGCTCCCCATTCACTTGGTATTTTAATTCATAAAATAACAGTCAATAGTGGATGTAATTTACCAATTCAATCCAAAGTTATGAGTAGCCTATAAAACCTTCTCAGAGAAAAAGTCACAACAATGCTGCACTGAAAGAAAATATAAAAAGGGCAAGACTGAGCTTTTACTACCAGAAATGCAGAAGGGAGGTAGAAAAAAGAAAAAGCTCCTCATGGGAGGAGAAAAAATGCTGAGAAAACTCCCAGGTGGGAAGAAACCTCAGGAGGATGGATGCGTACAGAGAGAGGGAGCCTGTCCTCCTCTGGCCTGCCCAGTGTTGGTGCATTTCGGCCTTCTTTGGGCCTTCAGTTGGAAATAGAGAGCATACATGAAGCAGAGATTGTTCCACAAGACATGTGGAGGAGGAGAAGTCTCTGCCTCCCATTGTAATTTCAGCTATTCTTGGAATTTTGCTCATTGTCATAAACTTAATTGTGTCGATTAAGTGAAAAGTAGTTCAGTTATTTAGCCAGGAGGTTGAGCTAATTAGTGAATCCAGCTGACTGAGCTCATGGGTAGAGGAAAAACAAGTCAGGACTTAAACTTTCTCACCCCACAACTTTCTATTTCCAAAGAATGGTCCAGCAAAGAGTTTTATTTAGCTAGTTGAACATTTACCTTTATTTTCAAAAATAAAAACAAGCCCCCTTAAAGTCAGGAGCCAGAACAAGTATATTTCAAATGTCCAAATTAATAAAAATCAACATTGTGAAAATCATGATGTTTTAGGATAGTTATGATAAAGACCGTTGCATATGCAGTCAGTATGATGAGCTTAAAACAGACATTTAACCCTATCTAGACTGGGCTTTTTGGGGCTTCTTGGGGCTTTTTACGCCCCCCGTAACCCGTAAACGACATGACGTATCACTAAATTTGCAGGGGATGATGTACACATAATGGTGGTATTATTATGACCTATTATGACATCATGTTTTGATTTTATTACCCAGAATGCTTTGCTTATTTTATCCCATGGTGAATCAGCTCCGAGAGGCCATAAAATACACAAAGTTCTATTTATGTTCCATGAAAATAGTTTTTCATTTACTCAGAATGTTTTTCTTAGAAGTTCAGGTCAGAGAGAGATGAAAGTAGACTTATAAAGGATTACAGGTTTGTGTAAGCAAAACTTGCTCTGTTCTTATTGTCAACTTCTTTGTGTTTAGTATATTGATTTCAATGTAGAGCCTAAAGACCACCTTAATAATGGAAAAAAAATGTCTATTTGTTGGTAGTGGAAGCTGTCAGCATAGTAAAATAAAATAAATTCAATGACATCATCAAATTAGCATAAATTAATTCTACTTAACAAAGCTGACATTAAATTAAGTAAGATATTGTAAATAAAATGGAATAAGTATATGTTAAAAAGAAAATCTGGAAACTACATTGATGAAACTGAAATTGACGATTTTATGTCAGACATACCTGTTAGAAAACTGTTGCCATGGAAACAGCGAAGATGGTGGACTTGACTTATTGGTATAAAATTGTTCTCAGACAAGTTTAGGAAAAGTCACCAAGTTTGGTGGTCCTAGCTTAAGCCGTTCAGAAATTATAGGACATGAAAATTGGCATGGGCATAAAAAAGCCCCCCCCGGTCTAGATAGGGTTAATGCAGTGGTATGGTAAATGTAGGAACATACCAATCTTTTGTGGGCCCATTTGTCCTGAAAATAGCCCATCACGGTCATTCTGTTTAAATCAATGTGACAAGCTATGAATTTTTCATGAAATGGTGAAATCAAGTGCATGAAATGTTACGTACACCCGCCGAATGCCTTATAGAGGTAGGCATTATAAGATGTGTGCCTAAAATTGAATCCAGCTCCTCACTCAAAACTGGGACCAGAAGAGTGGTATTTCATCTCACTTTGGAGTGACTTACAGCTCAATGGCAAATTGAAAAAGAAAAGTAAAATCCCAGGCAGCTGGGGGCAGAAACCTGCGTAGCAAATTGAATGTGGCTTACCAGGATTGGCTAGTGCAATTAAGTCTGATAGTCTGGTTCTTTCTGGGGCCCACAGCATTGTTTTTAAGGAACATTTTGCATCATGTTGCAAACAAATCTATTGTAAATATCCCTGCAAAGAGCAAACCTATGATGGCTGTTAAAAAATACCTCACATGAATAATATTAAGCTACTGGTGATTTACAGTAGCTCAACTTCCTCTTGACAGCTCGCAAAGTTTTCCTCAAAAAGCCATCTCTGCAGCAAATCAAGCATGAGTTAAAGGGCATCTAAGGTCCATTCCCATTGTTTTTGTTTATCAGCCAATCAGCAAGCTGCACCTGCACAAATGAACCGAAATAGAAGGATCATCTGTGCACGTACACAAAACATCGGTTCATGTGAATGAAATTGGTCATGTGACAATGCAAGATGTCAACAAAAGCAAGTGATTTTTTTGTAAACATTGGAAGTCTAACGTCCCTTCTGAGAATCGACTTTAGATGCCCTTTAAAGGTGACATAGAATCAAAAACCATTTTTACCTTGTTTATGTTGAATAACGGTAGTCTACCCGCATTCAAGAACATACGAAAAACGCTAGACATTCTGAACATCTCCGTTTCATAGAAATTCCTCTTTTAAAAATGACCTTGAGAAAACGGGCCAATCTGAACAATGCATACATATGATGTCATATGTATCTCACTGCCCCCCCCCCTCTCATTCCGTTTCCTCCCCTTCAAAATAATTTGCATACACCCGCTCTCCCGCCCCCTATGGAAAGTAATTGCAGCAGTGTTTGCGAAGTTCAAGGCGAAATGGCGAGTCGGGTACCGAGGTGTGCTCTTCCAGTCTGTGGAAGCAGTGTGCAAACGTTCCATAACCTTCCAACCGAAAGAAATGCACGAGATGCATGGCTGCTGTTCATTTTTTATCGGATTCCCACTACATTCAACCACAGACTTTTTCTTTGCTCAGCCCATTTCACGTCTGACAGTTTTACTAACCTGGCACAATTTCAAGCCGGCTTCTTGCAGCGTTTGGTGCTACGTAGCAGAGCAGTTCCAACTTTGCGTCTACCTCAACAACCAGTACAAACTGTAGATTGTTTTTAAAACTTTAAGAATAGAATATATTCTTTTTGCTTGTCTAGCCCAGTGTTTCCCAAACTTTTTTCTCTCGCGGCACACTGTTTACCATGAAAAAATCTCACGGCACACCGCTATGATATTATAGCGTTCGCTTGCGCTACCCATCCCGCAGCGCGACCGAATGACGAGACAACCACTCGAGCTTTCCAACCAGGTTTCAGGATTTCATGCAATCATAAAATAAATGACTCTACGCAGTCTTTCCAGTTCAGCCCCCACTTCTCCAGATACTCAGATGTCACTCGAAACACTTCCTCACCTGTAGTTTTCTCCGGCAAAATTCAATAAAAAGGTAATTTTCTTTAATTGTCTCCCCATCGACACATCTGACATTGGTCAGTAACTGTGCATGTCCACTGACATTGGTTGTTTCATCCACCTGCAGCGCAAATTTCCCACTCTTTTTTATTTTCTCCATTACAACATCCTCTATATCTGCCGACATTTCTCCTATTCGTCTGCCAATTGTATTGTTTGAGAGAGGAACCTTGGATATTTCATTGGCAGCATTTTGACCCAACATGGTCCCGACGATAGCTTTGCATGCTGGCAGGATAAGAGATTCGGCGTCTTTGATTTTGCTACTAGTTTGCGACCAGATAGCTAGCTTCTAGTGATTTTTCTGACACTGTAGCGGTTTTCATCATGAAACTAGCTTGTTTGTTCGTCTGGCTTCTCAACCGCATTAAATATTCATGGTCTTTTTTTTTTGCATGTTTGTGTTTGGTTGAAAGGTGTCTTTTTAATTTATTTGGCACCATAGCTTCGTTCGCCAGCTTTTCGCCGCAAGCAAGACACACTGGTATTGGGGTAACCAGATCTCCGGTGAATGTAAACCCATAAGTCAGATATTCCTCACTGTAAAGTCTGCTCACCACTTTGATTTTCTTTTTCTGGCCAGCGCAGCAAGAGTGAGGTGGTTCAGGGTCTTAGTCGGACAGCCTTTTTGAGGTTTTGGTCAGGAATTTATCCATTTTCGTTGTTTCGTTTCAACTAGCCTACACTGCTGTTTTAGCTGAGTTTTACCGGGGAATGTTTAATTTTTTGCATTTGACGATGTGTGATTGGCCAATCACGTGAAGGAATTATTAATAAAAAAAAAAAAAAAACAATAATAAATTAAAGCTGACCTGCAAAGGGGGGGGTGATGGCTAGAAAAAAGGGATGAAAAAAATCAAGAGGCAGACCAGCTCTGCAGCTGGCAGACTTGATTGTTGCATAAATATTGTCGCACTTTCTGGAGCCCTGCAACTGACCTTCATCATTATGTTGTCATTTTGCCAGGCGTACGCCTCACTTGATGGCAAATTCCTGATACACTTCAATTGGTCAACATAGTCTCACTGTACATAATCTGTTGCCATAATTTCAGCTGGTAGCAATCGACCCGCAAAACGTGCACAATATTAATATTATGACCTCTAGTCATTTACCACTATAGTTATGATGCTGCAAGCAGTGTTTTGGACAATGTTAAGTCTTGTTTTGATGATCAAAAAACTTCAGATAGAGCCAGAGGTCTATTTTGGGTTATTCTCAATCATTTGGATTTGTTCGAAGATGAATACCTAAAGTTAACAGAATTTATGAAACGTACGATTCTAAGAGTAGTGTGCTCCCAGAAGCAGTCATTATTATTCAGACAAAGTGTGCAGAATTGCTGAATCATGAGATTTTACTTTGGCTATCGAGCAGGGTTTGCAGGTCTGCATATAAAGAACCATTCTTTTAGGTCCAGTGGGTCTATAACTTTACAGAAACAGCATTTCCTTGTTGGTGGTTACAAAAAATTGTATCACTGAATCTAGATTGTAATAGTTTTCTGTGAAGGAGGTCCACAAAAAAAAAAAAATCATCAGTCTGTGGTAACAATAAGACAAATTCATTATAACAAAGCGACAGCTAACAAACCTGCGTTATCCAGTGCATCAAATCCAGACGGAGAAAGCCATGTTGAAATGAGTAATAGCAGTAATGATTTTCATCTTGCCACAGGATTGTATCTCAACTATCAACTATAGAAGTGATACTTATTACCAGAACAATGAGCCTCGGCAATATGAAAACAGCTCTGGTCTTTGTTCAACCTCCAAATCATACATTGTGTCAATACAATGACCAGAAAGACACATTGCGTACTGTATGTGAGGAAGCAAAATAAAACATTATAATCCAAATAAATTGCGTAAACTGCATCAGTCCAATCGAACACCTATTTATCATTTTTTTTGCCTAACTTTACAGAGGCAGATAGAACATTTTTTACCACAAAGACCAACAGTAGCTGCAAGTTATTTCTTTCATACATCTAATTGGGATGTAGATGAAAGACATGCATTTTTTTTTTTTAATTAAATACAAAATTGAGCTACATTTAGAAGCTATTCTGATGCTGCTGCTGATACTGCTGCTACCACGGCTGCTGCGGACGCTACAGTTGCAACGAGTGTAACTGCTACCACTGGTACTACTGCTAATATTATTACTGCCACTGATATTCATAATAATGGCACTAATTATACAATTCTATGTCAAAGTAATGATTAAAATAGTACACTGCTACATTAGTTTACATTGCATGCCAAAACTCGCAGCAATTATAATATGGATTTTCATGAGCAGCTTTTATAACCCCATTGAAGGAAAGGTTATGTACATTATGGATAAAGCAAATTAAATTAAAAAAAGGAGTGATTTCAAAAGCTCATTCACCCTCCACAAATTGAAACAAGAACACATGATATGATGCTTTCACTTGTGAATTCTATTGTTTGTTGTGAATGAACATAACCACACGTGGGTAAATGGTAAATTACAAATTTGCCAAAACAAATAATTCATGCCCCGTTGTCTATGTAAAAAAAAAAACATCATCGTGTTTTCTTCTTCGCAAATGGATGTTTAAACTGTCATTCTAAATGAATATAAATAAGCTGTTGACATGGGCAAGACCTCACCCCACGCTTTGCAGGCAGCCAAAGCGAGCCAAGGGAGGGTATTTTCTTGCACTTTCCCCACAGAGAAATATGTGGATCAGCCTCCAGAGAAGTGAATCTTCCACACTTGAGACACAAGCCTTCTCTACTGTTCTCATTAAGGCAAGTCAAATCCATTGGGAAATCCTGACATGCAATTCGCTGTTAGAGTTAGCGGAGCATAATTTATAGAACTGTACTGGCGAGTGTATTTGCTGATTAGCATTAACAGTTCACCTTGTTTGCTAATAGCGACTGTCTTCCCCCATTTTCCTTTGCTGGCACACTCTAATAGCACCATTCAAGTTGCTGGCCTGTGGAGAGAGAAAAGGCAGGCACTTCCCATTGCAAATAAATGTCACATACAGTAATGTCAATAAATTCTAACCAATCCACGTGTATTTGTTTACATCTCTTGTGCATGATGTCATAAGGGCTCCTTTTGTTCTCCAAAATCACTCTTTTTACATAAGTCTGTCACTCCTTGTCCTCTGAAGACACTTCTGTGCAAGCTGGTATCCATGCACAAAGCCCTGCAGTGGAAGTGCACATACCCATCTTACAAACATCACAGGACTACAGGAGGGCAAACAAAGAGGATGCAAGACTCTGCCACTAATAATAACTGATTATTGTCAGGGTTCTGCTGTGTTCTTTACAAAATGTAATAAAAATAGATGGCATAGAAATTGAAGTCATTGTAAGCCTTAAGGCACTGTACATGCGGCAAGTGATACAGCATGTACCCTAGATTTGAAGTTGTAAACATATTTATTAGTAAACCCAGATTTAAAATTAGGAATGACATTTCAACTACCATTTAAATTCCCTTTTCTGAGCCCTGTAATAGTTTGCATGATAAAATAGGCTGCAAAGTATGAATCAGTTTGCATATTCATACTTACATTATTTTATGTGTAGAATGCAAAGCAACATTGTGCAGAAATCAAATTGGATTCTTTATATATGTATGTAATGGAACCACTTTGTGAAAGAACTGACAAATGTAATTATCCAAAACCATTTATACAAGGTTCTTTGTTGCAGTTCAAAGACTGTTCAATCAAAATCAATTGCGTTGTCAAAATTCTAAATACTTTGATCTTCAATCAGTCATTATTTGTCTTCCATAATAAATACTGACGGAGGAGATTTTCCTGTCATTTGGAACCATTTACTAGCCTTTGCATGAAATTAAAATCAATTACTGGAATGAAGAGGGATTGGGTTGGATTCACAGGATTGGAAGATGAAATAAGTTCACCCATACAGTGCTTACCGTGCAGTACCTTGTGCCCCAGCTGCATGGTAGCAGTTGTTATAGTAACTTGGCATAAATTAAATATAAAATGTATAATGTATTATTCACACATGTAATTTTTGAAAAAAAAAAAAAAAACAGCCCTTCTGAGTAGAGAGGCCTACTCTCAAATTCCATCATCATTAAGAAATACAGTTTAAAAGAGGACTGTAATGACTTGGGAGACCAAATGAGAATGGGTGAAAATTAGGACAGGGGAGTTGTGGGTGGGTGTGGTCATATGACCACAGTGGGTGTGGCCCTCAGTACATTACAGTGGCCCTCATTTATCAAACTTGCGTAGGATCTGGCGTAGATTCTGGTGTAAATATCAGCGTGCGCCAGGTGTCACGTCTGATTTATTAAAAGTGTGTACGTCGCTGATTTCGGTGTAGAGCTGGCGTAGCGTTGATAAATCTGGCGGCTGAAACCATCGTAATTTACATGACACGCCCCTATAAATTCATGCTCCGGGAGGCATAGTCCTGCCCACTTTACGACATGGACTCTCGAAAGACAGCAAAGAAGAGAGAACTTCACTGAGGAGGAAATATAAATTATCACATCCGAGGTGTAGAAAAACAAAATTATTTTATTTAGAAGCCTTAAGAGTGGCATAAAGGGAGCCCAGAAGGCTGCAGTTTGGAAAACTATTGCTGCTGCGGTAAACACCTTTAGGGTGGAAAACCGGAGTGCAGCAGACATTTGATTGAATTCATTAATAAATTGAAGCGACTATTCGCACTAATTTAAGTGCATCCAAGCACAAAAATTGATGGCAATTCGCGTTAGACGCACTTATAAGTGTGGCCAAGATGCACATTTCTCCATTGCCCACACTTATTTTAAGTGTGTCCAAAGCTAAAAATTTTTTCTTAGCCAAACTTATTTTAAGCGGTACTTTCTATAAGCGGCATTGGAATGGTCATCAACTGGCGCACTTATAGGCTAAGTGTGGCCAAGAAAAAAATTCAGCATTGGCCACACGTATAAGTGCGAGTAACATCGGCCTTAATAAATTAAATTTATAGATCCATGATATTTCATGTTATATAGCCTACATAATTGACAATCCAAATGCTTTGCATGTAGGTTAAAAAGAAGTGGTCCGATTTTAAGTGTCCGTAGGCCTATATATACTGAGCAACAAAAGAAACGCAAGTTAGCTAGTTAGTTAATGGACTCTTATGGTTACTCAGTCAAACTGACCGCAAAATAAAGAAAAATGTGATGAAACGAGTGTAAATTTGCACGCGCTAGTAATAAATTTGATTTTCCAAAATAATTACGCGCAAACGTATTTTCCAGTCTGCCTTTAATTAACTGGCGTTTCTTTTGTTGTTCAGTGTATATCTGACTGGATGAGCATCTGACATACCACGCTGCATATCTGCTAAGCCACGTATGCATTGTGCTTAATCAAATTGATTGTAATTGTCAGCCGTCTGGCCTGACAAGCAGGTCGTCTCAAAATATAAGTTTAATTAATTTCTCAACACAGGTGTCTTTTTTTTTTTATTCATTTATTCATTCATTCATTTATTAATTTAGCCTATTTATTCATTTTACTAATAAGAGTAACAACAGCATGACGTCCGCATCGCTACATATTACTCATTTTGACAGCTGCACTCGTTCCTGCATGTTGTTCACTGGTTTCAAATCTGCATACACCTGTTCAGACCTGGCGTGAGATTTTTGCGGACTGTTCGCTCACGTTCAGATTGATAAATGCCGATCCTTGCTGGAGATTTGGTGTACACCCATTTTTTTGGTGTTCGCACGTTTGATAGAGGGCCATTGAGTGTCAAGGAAACTGCAAAACTTGAGAAAATCAAAATCTCAAAATGCTAAAATTAATAATTTTTGTTTTTGCAGTCAACTGTATGTCATTACAAAAATAACCACAATGACTGTCTTGTTCACTATGTAACAAAGTGTAAACTCCAGCTGAAATAGGAGAGGCACAAAAAAAACCACTTTAAACTAATGATTAGTCTTGATTAATTTTAAATCATTTTCCTTCATTAAGAAGCTTTCAGATTATCAGAATAATCATTTGACACAGGTTCTTTCTGATTTCAATATTTGCGATATTTGGGTGATTAAAAAATAAATGTAGCACAGAAAAAAATGTTTTATTCACAAGGTTGTCTATACAAAAACAAATAAAAAACTTGGTTATTTTCCACGTTAGCTCGTGGACAATCCTGTAAAGCAGGGGACTAGCGCTTGAGTTTTTAAATTAAAACAGTTTATGGCTACAAGTGTCCAAAAATTTGTCTAACAGTATATTGCCCCAAATTTTGCATGGAAATAGTTTTATTTTATCACCTTACCATAATGTCATGGTTTAGTCCCGCCAGATGCAACAAGCAATCCAGCAGGCACTGGGACCATGTACCCAAAGGCTGAAAAAGGGACCCACTCGCACAAGCAAAATAGAAGACATTTATTAAATATACTTTTTAAAAATGCCAAAGAGACAGCGGAGCAGCAGCAACACATACGAGGCTAAAATATCAGAATGCAGCTTGGCAGTGCAGCTCTTAAATACTCTTAACTTCACCTCCACTTCAACGAGCAACAGGTGTGGCTTGTTGAAGTGGAGGCGAAGACAGCAGGAGGGGGAGGGACTGCAGGGCAGAACCATCACATATAATGGCTACACCTGATAGTATTGAGTGGTCTTGGAGTTAACAGATTGTTCATAACGGAAAATGATTGAAAATGGGTGAAGACGAATCAGGAGTTTTAAGGGATTTTTTATGTTTGTTTTACATTCAGCAGCCACCATTTTGTAAATCATTACCTGTTGTGGTATCCTCTTCATAGCACAGTCAAGTGATCTGCTTGACTGTTAGTGGATCACAACAGTGGAACATGGTGTCCAGCTCAGCTGCAGCTATTTTATGACACAGGGATTCATCCCCTTGTTTAAAGATGGACAAGACCAATGTGTTGATCTGTTCAGTCATGCCATTGGCCATGTGTTGCTTTTTGCAAGTGTGCACTTTCACATCTGCCTCCTCTCCATGCAAAATGCCAAATTCTCTCCTTCAGACTAAGTAAAATGCTTTTTGGATTTCATTGGGCAGCAGTGATCCTCTGGTATTTCCCTGCCTTCTCCTCCCTGTACCTACAGTTTGGCTTGGGTGATAAAACAAGAATGATAATTATTGCAGTAACATTTTTTTCAATAACAAAAAAAAAGTGTTTGATAAAAGACTCAATAAGTTTATCCAGCTGACTCATATGCTACACAGTGTCAAGCTGTCACACTGGTGAATCAAAGACGTTCAGTTGCACAAACAAACTCTCTGCCTGACTCATTAAGAGCCATATCACAGTAAAAAGCAGCATTTAAAAGTGACATGCCAACTGCTAATCAGTTTGCAGCTCTAATGGTTAGTTGCAATGGGCACACTTCAGAGCATAAGCAGAGTGGTCCAAGGCAGGGTGAATGCGGACAAAGATATTCTGGATTAACAAATGGCAAGTTGACATTCCAAATGCGGCAGTTTTTCCCTTTCCCAAAACAACTGAGAACAGTTGTGTGCAAACTATCCACGAAAACCGTTTCTACAAAGTTGTCAAATCTGTTTTAAGAAATGTGTTTTACTTGAGCTGTATTCTTCCAGTCAAACATAAGACAATGTCCATTGACCTGGACGCAGAGTTGTTCAACCGCCCGTGATGAACTATAATTTGAGAACAATAAATTCACGTTTCCAAAGCACAAGAAACATGCAAAAGGCTGCTACTGCGCAGGTTGATGATGTGCTATTACAAACGCTTGTAAACTATTCCCTGAGGGAAATTAAAATCGACCATTATGTGTACCGCAAGTCGTTCTGTTCTAATACTCAAATGATTGGCAGAGATGCGTTCTAAGCAGTGGTGTAGCATCAGGGCCAGCAACACCTTCTCTCCTGGCTTAGATAAATTGGAGAAAATATGTTTGCTCCATAAATATTTCCATTAAAGCTACATGTATTTTAGAAAGTCAATAAAAGTCCTCAATCACTAAATCTGAGTGATTTCATTACTTAACTCTTTGACTTTTGCTGCTTCTACATTGCAAACAACTTATGTAAAGCGCAGCTTTGTCTTATCCGATCAGATTTCTTTTGTCTCCAGGTCAAGCTGATCTCGTCTCAAGGCCTTCGGAATGTAGATTGCTTCCCTCCCCTGTTGAAATGAATGGGATGATTATGCCGATTGTCATATTTTTTAACCAGACTGCGAGTGTGTTACGTGGGGTGTGATCTTTAACTGCCTATGTCAGCATGTTACCTGGAGACAACAGGTTACTGACGTTAGTTGACAGAACAGTCTGTATGGAGGATCTTACATGAGTGGGCGTGTTATATGAAAGTAATAGAACGAGTAAATTTTGCATTTGTTGGGAGCTTTAACGAGCAAAAAATAAAAAATTTACACAACAAGTTAGCATTGAGCAGTTACTGAGTCACAGACATTCACGTTTGAACTAACAGCTGTGGTTTTTAAATTCATTGTCAACTGAGAGGCTAACCAATGGTAGCGTGTGAGCAAAAGAACTTGGAAAAAGAACTAACTAGTGTTACACAATGGTTACGGAAGGTACTGCGTGCACGCTCGCTGGCTTGTTAAGTGAAGTTAACTCACTTATGAAAGTGGTGTTTAGCTTGCGATAGCGTCAAGCCGTACCGATTTAACCAACGTTACACTTGGTACACAGTTTGGCTAAATATTAACAGTGTGACGTAACTAGAGCGATTTTTTTCCTCAACCAGTTAAATGTTCACAAAAGTGGGAAATATCAAAATATGTCATGAGCTGGGCTACGGGAAAAGTACTGCAGTTAGGTGTTAATCAAGTAAACTGTATAAAAAGATGGATGCAGCACCCGGGTCTGAAAACTGAAGCCAATGCGGAAATCTCATAAAATTGCATTCTATTTAAAGGCCAGCAGATGGTGACTTTGGTGATTGCAGAAAGAAGTTCAATGTTATAGATGTCTGTGAGAAAATGACCCTACTTTCCCCCTGATTTATTATTTCAATAATGATTTACCACATTATTTTGTGGTATCTATCGCAAGTTTCAAGTCTCCTTCCATAGATCATGTGTTCATTTTTGTCCCAAATAGACTAAAATAAAGGATACCGCCACATTTGCTTTTGGGGCGGGGCTATCCTCTGGTCCTCGTCTGATACGGTCAGATCCACCTGTCGATCCACCCCTCGCTCCACCCTGGATCTTAAATTCACACTCTCGTCCAATAGGAATCATATCCTGTTTCAAAATGACATAATGGCGCTGTTCAAATTGCCAAAATTGAGGCTTCCTAAATGGTATGCTGAAACCAATGGGTGACGTCACGGTTGCTTCGTCCATCTTTTTACACAATCTATGGATAATCATGGCTCTGCATTGACCATTGTTTAAAGAGAGGAGAATGGAGTTTATTTTCAAATAGCAAGCACCTGTGGTGAGTTTAATGAATTTTTATTTTCTTTATCTTTACTTTTAGATCTTATTTTAGATTGTTGCTGCTGGTGTGAGAATGATGTCCCTGGCTGTTCCCTTGTACGTCAAAGCACGTGTGTGATTATGCGTAGCAGCATGGCTGGAGTCTTTTCTTGGTGGTCTGTGCAGATGTGACTGGTTGATGTGAGTTTTTTCTAGTTACTTTGGAAAAGCGGTGATGATAACTGTGATATGGCATAGTGCTTTATGCGTAGATGCTGTCACTGTTAATTTGTGGGGGGTACGTAATGACATCATGCTGTTGCCGTGGACTCGTGGTGAAGTTTAGGTTAATTGCGGGAGGGTTACTGAAGGCCTCGGTGTAAAATGCACAGTCCGCCACTGGTTCTAATCTCCGCAAATGCTGGAAGAGAACTGCAGAGGCAGATACAGCAGGAACTTTTATCACCTCAAAATGTAACAGCAGTTCGATACTATGAGCATCAAAAAGTTGCTGTATCTACACAAATTGGCAGTTGTCTAAGTCCAGAATTGAACCCACTGACTGTATATGAAAATGGACAACCTAACAGCTCCCCTAAAAAGAAGCCAAAACATCTTGATCGCCATCTAGTGGCTGGCTGCAGTACAGGTTATAAACCAGCCCTCTCCATGTTAGTGGTTGGGATATAGGCCACACCATGTTCTTACCATGCTGATATATGTTCACGTGTTCTATTACTTGATAGGTTTGGTTTTATTTAGTTATTTAATTCTATAAAAGGGGGGTGTAAAGTCATGATTCTCAGACGTGATTGACATCGACCCTAATGGAGTAAGTCGCCTGTTGGCTTATTTCCAGGAATTCTTTGGTGCTGGAATGCCACATTTGAGAAGAGATACAATGTTATTATCACTCATGTACAAGTTGCCAGATCCTAGTTCAAGTGAAAATAATCCATAGTGATTTTGAAAGTCCAACAAAAATTGACTGTTGAATTGACTTTGCTCTGAACATAACATCATGTACTGTTTTCTGCGATGGTAGCATTGATAAGTAACGCCAGTTTGCTGGCTAGCTAGCAAGCTAGTTTACCAAGATTCCATAATAGGACACAGTAAGTAAGGTAGCCACAGAAATCCATGGTAAAAAGTCTCTTGACTCAGAATATAATGTGATGTACTGTCTGCAGCTGTGCTATGATCAGTGCAAAGAGCTTTTTTTTACTTTTGATTTTCATTGTTAATGTTAATTTATATGACCTTTTACCAAATCTTGTGAGCCAGCTAACTAGTTAAGGCTGATTCAGTAACAGGTCACCGAGCTAATTAGTTAGCAGGGTAGTTAGAACAAACGTTAAAAACCTGGTGGGGAGTTCATTTGTCCATGAACTGTCTTTAGCTACCTTATTTCGAAGGGTTGTATGAAGTAACTTAACCAGACTCAATGTATTAGCCACCTAGCTAATATATAGGTAGCAATCGGCACGAATTTGTAGAGGCTGGCAGAAGCACCGGATAATGGCATAGGAGCCAATAATGCACTGCTAAGGACAAGGAAAGCAGCAAATGTATTTAGCCTCCTACAACTGTGCTTGGAAAACATCTAAACTGGCCAACCCTTTAACAAGCTTTCAGTCATGGCAAAACGGTGGTTTCAGTAGGCCTAACATTTGGTTACTTTTCCTAACAAGACCAAAAATAGCATAGTAGGCTAACAATAACGTTTGATTGAACACACTCCCGGTCTCTAACACTGAAGCAGCCAGCCAGGCTAAAGTTCACAGATATACTAGGCTGCTTGAACTGAGTAGGGCGGGTGAATGGGTAGGACCACAATACTGCAGCTCAACCAATCACGCTGCTCAGACTCCTGCTCCAAATGATCAGGATGGGAGCATCTATATAAAAGATATTTAGGCACCATTTTTAGAGATGCGTTGTCCATCCTTATATACAGGCAATGACTGAAACACACCATAGTAACTTAATGTTAAGTAAATAGTTTCTAACATCCTTGCATTCACATCATTGAAAACAGCAATACTTCACAGCTCTTCTGGTACGTCAAGTTGAACAAATCCACAGAAATGAAATAATACATTCAATAAATATGTCAATTCTCCGAAATGAGGCACTACTGACTGCATGTTTTTTCATGAATAATTTGCTCCAAGCAATAACCGAGGGACAATAATGTTGCTAAGCAGCCAGCTGTGAACGTCCTTCAAAGATGCATTGAGAGGGCCCTGAATGTAATTTTATTTACTTTCACATATAGAAAAAAAAAAAACACAGCGGCTTCTGTGCATAATTGGCCTTTGCTACTTCATCCCTGGACAAAAAAAAAAAAATCAAAATTTGTAATTCAAGTAAGTTAACCTTTTTTAACCATTGTTTTCATTTCAGGGACCAAATGATGCCATAAAATACATTGCAAAAAAAAAAAAAAAAAATCAATATTTATTGTTATCAATAAATATAAATAATTGTTTCAAGTTAAGAATTTTGGTCATACCACCCTGCCCTACATGCAGTAACATTTTTGCCTTTTAAATACAGTAGATGCTCACCAGGTCCCAGGACTCTGGGCAACATGCAAGCAATGAATGGTTTAATTTCCCTTTGCAAATGTTTTAATTCAACAATTTCATAGCTATGCATCACCATCATGGGGAGTCATTTATCCTTTAGCAGCACTACTGCACATGGCAAGAAATAAATAAATAAATAAATAAAATAAAATAAAATAAAATAAAATACAACAGCCATAATGCTTGAAGGCTGTTGTCCCTGTTGTTGTCAATGGAGAGCCAGAACAGTACCAATCTCTTAGCAACATGATCACTATTTAACGTTTGGGCTATGACTTGGGTTTAGCATATTTTTTGGGACAAACAGATTCAGGACAACTGCACGTAATTTTGGAATGTCCCAAATTTTTTGGACGTCTGATTGCCCAAGGAAAGACAAACATTTGGACAAAAGAAGTTGTGATATTGTATTTATCAGGCTAGTTTTACTGGAGCTACAATCATAGCTTAGGTGAGACCAAGAAAGGCTGCAGGCTGTGCTTGTTTTCCATCCGCAGTTCCCCAGCAGAGTTGCACAGGTGGTGCTTCAGACAAAGCCACATCACACACTTTCTGTCAGAGGGGAGACAAGGGACTCATTCTACTCACTCATTTTTCATTCCTTTTTCTCCTACCAGGAAATAAATTGAGGTCTGCTGTCATTAAGGAGATTCCACGGAAAGACTATGGGATGGTTTATTGAACCAAATACTAATATTCGATAAATTAGGAGAATAAAAAGTGTTGAAACCAACTGAGAGTGCCAAAATGACTGTATAATACGGAAAAAAAATAGTTTGAAATTATGAAATATATGTTGGATCAGCCTAAAAAATGAAAGTACAATAAGAACAATAAAGTCCTAATTGGGCAATATAAAGTCTTTTTTTTTCTTTACACAGTCCCATGTTGAAAAATGAACTAATTCAACAACACTTCAAAAAGGACAGCAGTGTGCATGCCCTCAAATATCACCAAGGGTAAGATTAAGGTGATGCCAAGTCAGAAAATTGCAAAAGTTTCTCATAAGCAACCTATTGTCAGAACCTTTCAACAAATAAACCCCAAAGATGACACCTTGGGTGACATGATATCTCAGATTTAATTAAGATGGCCCTTTGTGAGTCATGTTCAGCGGAAGACATGGACCTGCCTGACTTCCCTTGCCACCCACCGCATGACAGGTCATGTGTAGCTTATGGATAGAGCCATTCTTCTTATTATTGGATTTCTCTTTCAGCCCCGACTGCTTGCGGGGATACAGTTTCTCTCTCTATCTCAGCAGATGGTGGTCCATAATGTTTTTGTCAGAAAGCTACAACAAATCAATTTAGCCACATGCCATTTCAAAATGAATGAAGATAACAGATGATTGTGATGTTCCCCTGCCACAAAGGATGAAATGCAGAGATGTCTGCGGGGAAGATGAGAAGAAGGTAAATGAGGGCTGCCAATTGGTGTGTACAGCTGCAGCCACTATTCAGTAACATGCAGAGATAACGCACAAAAGATAAGATGCTTCTGAGTTTTTGCACTTTCCTAGAAGAAAAAAATAGGAGCTTTCTTCAGAAACTACATGGGTAAAGTTCAGTTGAACAAAATTAAATTTCATTTATGATTACTCTCAGATACCTGTAAACTATTGTATGATGACTGAAGAGTTGGTACATCATATTACTTGTAGTTAAACCAGGAGAACCTCAACCAAAATGGTCGGAATCTCCACAGAAAGATACATGAGTATTACCAAAATGAAAAAAATATCAATATTAAATTATGATTGTACATACAAGAAAGCTACATCCTGCACCCTCCTTATAAGGTTAGATGGACAGAGCGTCCATCAATTGCCTCCATTCACCTGTAAAATTTTGTGACTGCATCTTAAACGGTTGCAATGCTATGGTGCTCATAACAATTATCCACAAACAGAACCACGGACAGACAGACAGACAGGCAAACATATGATCACCTGCAAAAATACTGAAATCATCTGTCACCGCAGTTGTATAGTGGCTTCAGACCAGTCTTGTTTGAGTTTGTCCAGATGACACACAAACAGACCAATTGAATGCCCGACAGGGAACCCAGAACTCAGGAACAGACAGATAACCATTTTCACAACCTTTATTGAGGAATCAGTGAAGGTCATATAGTTCCTTACCAATTATTGGGGATGCAGCACAGAGTGAATATCAGGGTTGATAAACAAACAGAAGGTCAAAGGCCAAACAGGAGGATTGCCTTGCTAAGAAGCAGACAGATTCATGAACCATGAACAATTTCAAGTCTTAAGGAGAAATATTAACACCACACACAAAGGGCTAGGTAGGCAAATTTGAAAAACCGTGAACAAAAGGTAATCGGAACCGGGAAATCTCACTAGAAACAGAGGGCTTTTAAGTAACTATAAATACCCAGAGACAGACTCACAAAGTGAATGTGAAAACTAGGAACTTAAAAAGCAAAGAAATTATGGGAAACAAAATAGGTGCAGGGAGAACAAAGAAGTGTGACGGGGGACATGGTTACAAATGGGGAAATGAACTGAACTAATTAACAAACAGAATGGGGAGCGCTGGTGAGGAGAGTAAAGTAAAACAAAGACACGAGGAAACTAAATTTAGGAACTGAAATAATAACAACAAGGGTAATTGATGACAGAAAACTCAAAATAAAATAAAACATAAAATAAACATATTACAGATTACTGACACTGAAAACCATGAGAAGCAGATTGTACTTGAGAGAAATGGTGAGAGCACAATCTGCTGTGAGCTGAAGGGGTGAAATGTTCCCAATGACAAAAGTGAATCCAGGCACTTCTCTTTTTTCCTGTTGGAAAGGGATGGAAATCCAATCCCTTGTCTTTCGCTGAGTTGGAATTGCAGCCAAAGGCGGCACAGTACGACATATTCTCAATTAAGGTTGTCTAAAATTCATCGGCAACGATAATGGCCAATACAAATTTCAGCACAAAATACTGGGGATTCGCTTGTTCGACATTGCTGATGCCGGGATGCCGAGCAGTGCCGGGAAATATGCATGCGGTTACCAAAGATCGAAAAAATGAAGATTTTGATTAATTAAATCAATATGTGGCATCTTTAATGCATTATTTTACCCAAATTTAGATTTATGAACTCAAAATTCCCCCAAAATATGTATATTTATAGTTATTTGTCGTGTCCTTTCAGCTGGCAGTTCTTCCTTGAAAACCATCCAATGTGACTAAATTTAAGCAAACATCTGCAGAGGAAAGATTGCCATAATTCCTCCACAGCCATGTAAAAGACTGCCAGTTATCGCAAACATTCGATTGCAATTGTTGCTGTCATGGGTGGCATAACCAGTTATTAGGTTCAGGGGGGTAGTTATTGTTTCACATGGGTGATATAGGTCTTTAATAGCTGTTCATATTCAAAAAATGAAATAATCATTTAAAATCTGCATTTACTGTTTACTCACATTGTCTTTGTATTGGATTAAAATCGGATGATCTGAAACATTTCAATGTGGCAAATGAGGATAAAAAAAAGAAATAGGGAAGGGGGCAAAAATGCTTTTTCACACAACTGTGTTTGAGAGAAGCAGAGTCGGTTTTAATACCATTTGTCAGCTTCTATCTGTTGATATTAATGATTTTGGTCGTTCCTGCTCACGCTTTCGCTTTCGACACTACCATTCCTATTGTCAGGAGGCAAGGGTGCTTCTTATTTCCAAATCTATCCCTTCCAAGAGACATCTTAAAACTTGTTTCCCCAAACTGTTGTGTCTCAGTTAACTAAAAACAAATTTCAGGTTATCCCCACATTGATGAAGCCAAACCAGGAAATATAGAGGTCAAAATCAGCAAATAATTGGACAACCTCACAATATGAACTGTGGAGACAAAGCGCCAAAATAAAAACAGCATACACTTGATGACAATTAATACACCAATATGATTTTTTTAATTCTTTAAACCTCAATGCATCTATGAAACAAACAAGCACCTAGTTTCAGATCTGAGTTTCCATTTCTTTGTTCTTGGTTTCCAGAACCAGTTCCCTTTGGCATAGCACATCACTAATTAACACCATATTCTAATACATAATTTAATCTCTAAAGAAACATTCAACCAAAATATATTTGTTACTCATTTCAATTAATTTTAGATTAACTGGCGAAGTATTTTGATACAAATGATACAATATGAATTTGCTGAGACAAACAAGGCTAAATGGAACAGTACCACAAATGAAATATGCATCAAAGGATAAAGTCACATATGAATAAACAAAAGAATGTCCAAAAGAAAATTTAGTCTGCTTTATTTACCATGGTTAAAAAAAAACACATTCGTCTTCTATCAGTCACATGATAAATGCCTTAGCCTTTTCAGGTACTAATTTGACAAATTTCCTCCTTTCCTTTTCCTTTAGAGGTAGAGCACCTAGCTTGTTTCACAATGTGTATATTTCCATTTCATTCTAATTTTCTAATTTAATAGAGAGCTTTTCATTTATAATTTATTTTTCCGTCTGAACTGTGTGAATTGTTTGTGACTTTGTCAGCTTGCCAAGACTCAATACTAATGAATGGGAAGAAATGGTGGCGGCTACATTCATCATACTTCCCTGCAACCTTGCAACTACAATTAGAACATGTTTGGATTTGACAGCTTGCTTATTGAGTCCAAGTAGTAAAGACCTTTATCTTATGTATCCAAAAATGTAAACTAGTTTTCCCATATGACAATATAGACTGGGGAAACTGGAATCTGTGTAATAACCATGAGAGTTGTTTGATTGAATATGTGCGTATGGATTTTAATGAACCAGACAACAGACTAGTTGTAATTAGACTGCATTCATGTAGCTGATGCTCTTAGCCGGGGTAACATAAATCAGAATTATGTGAGAAAAGTATTCCCATCAGCATTCTCAGACCAACAAGTGTACATGCAATGTCACGCTCCGTTAGCTAAATGATGGCAAGGAAGGACCATAATACAAATCAGTTAATCACACGGCTGACATCTATTTAAAATTGAGGAGGCGAGTACAGCAGGCCATTACAATAATATAATAATTTAATAAGAAAAGACAACTTTTGTAGGAGGAGCAAGAGTTAAAAATGGCATATGACAACATATTCTCATCCCGGACTCGTCATATATTGACGCTACCTGACCAAGCGTCAATGTACGAGGTAGAAGGAAGCTTTTGGCGTCATTATTTGAGGGTTAAGGTTAGGGTTCGGGTTAAGGGTTAGGGGTTAGGGGGTAGGGTTCATTTTACACTGGCATCAATAAAGGACGCTAAAAGCGACCTTTTGCCTCGTATATCGATGCTTGGACAGGTAGCATCAATATATGACGTGTCGGTATGAGAATGGGCTCCATATGAATGTTGGATGACATAAGTTGCAGTATATTACATTTTGGAGCAACTGCAGAGAATAAATGAGAGCTGTTGTTATGTCCCAGGCCAGGAATCAATGGGGGAGGCATCGTACAATAGGTAATTTTATTGATAGCAATACGGTAAATATGGGGATCTATGTAAAATCTCCTGTTTGATATTGCCTATTATTGCAGCTTGTTTCATCATTGTTGGTCCTAAATTGCCCCTTTGCCTAGTTTTTTTTTTTTTTTTTTTTGGGAGTCTGTTGCAGTCTTGAAATTTGAAATAAGCCTATATTTTTTTCAATCAGCAATTGTTAAATCGTCAAATAACTTGTTGTAGTGTTTTCTATATAGTAGAGGATGTAAAGACTCTTTATATGACTCACACTTTTTTATTCTATTTGCATTTTCCATGATATGCCAACTTTTCTGGAATGGGACAATTCAAGGCTTTTAAGAGCCATATGAATATTTACCTTAAAAAAAATCCATTCTAATGTTCGAAAGCACAAGATACTCCCCTGCTAGGAATGTGGCTTGGGTGACACTTTTAAGGGTCACACAAACTGTGAAAAACTGTTGATTGTAACTCTCAGGATGTACAATAATCAAATCCAGCTACTACTTTATGCAGAGGGCACTGAGGTGCTACAACCGAAAGCAAAAAAGAGACACATTTTTGTCCACAGGGAACAGAGAACTTCTTGACAGTTCTCACAACCATTTACAATGCAGGTTACTGACTTTTTTTCTCAATAACATGAGTAAAACTATCATTATTCCCATTTGATTTTATAATTTGGTTTGTGATATTCAGAGGTCTGCTGCACTGTTTCACACCGTTTGAATTTTTCAGGTATTCCAGATCTTATGCATTTGAGAAAAGTCAATTGAAAATGCTAATTCTAAAACGTAGTCTACCTAATAGAGCAGATGCATCAGCTGTGACACAGAGGAACCATTGGGCAAATGGAGAATGGAAAAGCTGAACAGAAGAAACAATCATAAGCAGGCTAGAGTGTCAATAAAGCCAGTGATACCATGAGGTCATAACAATTACAATCACAAGCCCCAATCCAGCCTTATCAGCAAATTTTCTCCGCACTGCAAGCCTGTGCTACAGTATACGGTGCTGATGCTGTGGAGATGACTACAAAATTCTTTTGCCATCTCTCGTGCCACTTTCCAAGGTAATTTGTTTTTTTTTTTCAACCCCTCTTCTCCGGAGAAGACTGCAGTTGTCATCTAGTATTTCTTTTTTTCCCGTTTTCCAAAATCTTTTAAGCTATACTTTGGTGAAGCGACTGAGAGCAGCATAAATTACTGTTCGAAATAGCGCAGAAACGCATTCAGCCAAAATACCTGCACATTTTATGACTTCTACCCTCAGTAGCTTTGATCTGATCATTTTAGGCAAATACGTCTCCTTCATCTGCATTACAACATGTAATGTTATATGCAAACTAATAGTGGATGGGTTTCTGTGCTTCAAGGTTTTGTGACGTGGTATTAAACTGTGAACTTGTTACTGCTAACTATCAACAGCAAAACTACCAGTAGAGAATCTTCAGGTTTAACCAAATTGCATCCCCCAATCACATGCATAAATGGGCACCTGAAGCTCTTGTGCAAGAACAGAAGATTAATAGCTGAGGGGAAATAAATATCTGTCCTATCGTACAGGGGACAAAATAACCTCCAATGTTTGTGTCATCAGTCTACATTAGTGTTCACTTAAGGAGTGATAAATTCAAGCTGATGCAAAAATGATACAACAATAATCCTGCTTTTCAGAAAGAAGCAGAAGCACTACAGGCATCATTCTTCCTCACTGTGCATTGTGATCATTAAAACTCTGCAAGCCTGTGTAATTTGAACCGCAAGGATACATAAAAATGTATTTAGTTAAATTCCTTAAAGTGCAGTGCATCTGCTTTCCGCTGCATCATATTTGTTTTTCTCCCATCAGGCAAGCATCACAATTTTCTTAAATGTGGATTTATTATCGAAGAACTTAACTTCTGTAAGTTGCTCTCTCTAAAGTGGCTTTTTGTATGATGAATCATAATGGTATTGAGTAGAGCTGGAGCCAGAGAAAGTAATTCCTCTGTGCATTGTCTGTACGATGTACAATGTTTCCATGTCAAAGAACTCAAGACAAATGTTGTAAATAGGAATATAAAAACAAGAACTTAAAGTTTACGTTCTGTAAAGGAAAGAATCGGTCATTCTGCCCATCTAGGCTTATTGTTGAACCACAAACTGGAGAAGGGGCTCTCAAACTACTGAAAGTACCTCCCCTGCTGGATCCACTTATTTCACCTGCTCCACCTTCAGCAAGATACAACTAATACAACCCTTGATTTACTGCATCAAATATGCCAATGAAGAAATGCACCAAAAATACCAGGATCTGTCTTGGGGTACTGAAAAAGAGGTTTGAGTACCACTGAACTGGAGTACAGAGCACTGCTTCTTGTCAGGCTGAACAACCTCAAGCCTTCTTCTTGTAATAGACCCTTCATCTCTCAGTCAAACTCAGGTTGTTCATTTTAACAATATATTTTAAAATGAATTTCACCACCATCTATGCCTATGTGTTTCATTTTGTTTATATTTGGACTGAAGAAATAGTTTTTCATGGGCATTAAGATTTCAGAGATGCATTGCCTGGCCAAAAAAGTCATCACCTGGAATTAAGTAAGCAAACATGTTAGGGCATTCCATTAGATAGTTACTGCAGTGATGAATATATTTCAGCTGAAAACGAGTTATTTAATCCCAACTGATGCAGTAAGTAGATTCTCATTGCTTAACCCCTTTGTGCAGAAGCCAAATCTGGCTATTTATGCATTACCTTATGTAAGGCTTTATAATTCAAGATTTGAGCTTCACAGGGAGAAGGATAATGGCTTAAATGAAACAAGACACTTGTAGCATTTACAATCCCATCATATTTTCATTTATTTTCATAATTTTGGTATAGAGAAAAGCCGCAAACAAAAAATCTACATGAAAATTTTGCAGCGAAATTCTAAAAAAAAAAAAAAAAAAAAAAAAAATACTGAGAGTTGAAAAATGGCTGGGAGTTAAAACAGTTCATTTCTGGGATCATCATAAACTCCTTGACCACAAGTGTATTTCATCTGAGAGTGATATTGAAATTTTTCTGCAGTTTATGTGCCAAATAAGACAGCTCTCTAAGTGGCTCCCCACGCTGTCAGAGCCCTCAAAATTGTGCACTGTCAAATCATAAAATAATCGTATTTTAAACACAAATCAACTTTTGACTCATGAAGTTCAAGATAAATTAATGACTTTCCAGCAGAATTTATCATGAGTTTATCAATATAGGCGCAGATGGACATCAATAGTCACCAGTAACCTCTCCAAACCAAAATCATGCTTTTTCTTCATGATAAAGTTTTTTTTCTAATTTATTTTATTTTTTAATTTTATAAATTTGGCATCTCCAATCCCACCCGAATCTGGAATGCCCAATTGGTGAACTATGTACAAGGCTTGCTCGTATGTGACCCCTTGCTGCCAATTCAGGAGAGTGTAGACAGTTCGCGGCTCTCCTCCAAAGCACGCGCCTGTCAGCCTGCTGCTTCTTATACACTCATTGGTTGAATCTTCGCAAGTTTAGAATGAGGGCGGAGGATACCCGGACATGAACAGGCTTAGAATCTTCCTGACGAGCGCCCGTCTGGGCAACAGGAGGTGCTTGAGCAATGAACAAGGCAACTATTATTTTCCCTTCCCGGCAGTCCCTTCCTAATTTGCAACACTGTAGCGCAATAGCCAATTGTGCGCTACTCTGAAAAAGCTGCCGACCACTGCCAGCTGGTCCGAGTCGGGGATAAAACCTGCGACATGATAGTCATGACTGCTTCGCAACGCGATGCTTTACCGAGTGTGCTATCCGGCAGCTCTTCATGATAAAGTTTAGAATTTTGTCAATTTTTCCTCTGAATCCCAACAGCCAGCATGCGCACTCATTACAAGAATTGCTTATTTTATGGTCAGAATGTTCACCCTCCAACAGACAGCTTGTTGTTTCCAACTCTGAGCACCCAAGTGAAACGCAAGCTTGTATAAACCCTTTCCACACTCTATGAGGAACAAGGATAACTCACTAACACTAATATCTGAAATATACCTTATTTTAACAAAACAGACATTACACTATCAGGGTAAAGCAGGCAAAATGCTACCCTAGATTGAACAGAATCGGTGCAATGAACATAGTGGGGGATTTACTGAAGTCTTCTAGCTGTTCACATTTTAAATGAGCGAAAGTCTAGGCATTCTATTTTGTTGAAAGGAGTGCAAATTTTCAAACAGATCGCCACATTGAGCAAAATGCCACCACATACAGTATTATTAGCAAAGGCTAATGGTTACTCTTATTAACCAATGTGGCAAACTAGCTCCGCGATCAAGGTGGCACACCAAAAATAAGAAATAGCTAGCTAGCTAGCTGGCTATAAGTAATATATAGCTACTCCATACAACAATAGTTGTATGTACACAGCAGGAAGAAAAACTCTCTTGATTTTCTCCAGAGCATAAAGGCTGTCAGTCCTCCAGTCCGGTTCCATTTGGAATGACTCCACTTATGCATGTCCTTATTAATTTCCATCTCGTAAACATAACCTGGCACTTCTGGCTAGCTTTTGGCAGTCATTTTTTTTTTCAATAAATATGCCTCATTCAGATGTGCAAACTTGAGACATGACCTTACTTGTTGTCATGCAAGGGTTTGAACACTTTTCTGAGGGTCCTATTAATGTCTTTCAATTACTATGGAAAGTTTATGCTGTCTGGAATTGGAAAAAAGTTTCAATCAGTAGATAACTACTAGGAAAGTTTCACATGGGCGAGAACTATAACTGTGCCTGACGCAGATAAACCTGTGCTATAATTGAAGCGTTTGCATTTCAGTGATAGATCATTTGAGGTTTTAAGTGACCACCGAATTCTTTGACGGATTAATCCATGTGTAAATCAATGGTAGGATTTTATGCAATTTTAAAATAAGATGACTACAATTGACAATAGAATGACATCTTGTCAATACCAAATAGAATTTTTGCTTCAGAAAACTGATTTTTTTTCACTACATAATTAGGATACCTTTGGCCATTTATAGCTGTACTGGTTGCAACAAAAGACACGATTTTATTCAGTCGCAAGAGATAATCTTTATTAACTGCTGGATAGATATTATAGGCAAGTTGTCGGCAGGGGTAATCACACAGGGCTCCGACTCCGGAAAAGTAGCACGTAGGTGCAAAAGGTTTATTTATAGTGCAAAACCACAGAATCCAACCAAAGTGCAAAATAAGCGTCAACAAAAAAAATGTGCAGTGCAAGAAGAGGAGAAGAAAAAAAATCTATCCACAAAATATGTACACAGAACTACAAAAAAAAAAAATGGAATCCGTTATCACAGCTCCTTTCTGCTCTCACGAAATTCACCCCTCACTCCTCTTTGAGGTATAGAAAATAGGGCCCTTATATACCCTAAGCCCCTCCCCGGAACATGGAACAATGGTCACAATTCACAGGGTACATAATACTCTAAACAACATTCAACATTGCAGTGACAAAACAATCCTTTCTAATGTAATATCATTACATTAAGCTCCATTGTTTTGCTATACAACCATTACTGTGGTATTGCCCCGTTAACCCGGCACTACGCATGCGCTAGTTGGGTCAGGCACTACTTAGCTAGCCCGAGTTGCATTGCCTCTGTTTGGGACCTTTCCCACAGGACCCTCCTGGAAGCGCCTAGCTTCGGCATTAAACAAACAAACAAACAGAAGACGGAGGAGTGAAAGCAACTGAACACCGAACAAAGCGTAGCACTACAACAAACAAGATATATAAATAAAGAAATGACCGGCTCGAAGACATTTGTGTGTGTGAGTGTTTGTTTCATTAACGAACTGTCAGGGGATGGATTTGGCATGGTTATGTTTGAGTGTATGAACTGTGAGCTGGCAGATAGCTTCGGGTGTGAACCCCCGAAGTTAACACAGTATATTGGCGGGTTTGGACAATGAGCGCAAAATACGGAGGGAAGACATTAAACGAACAAACAAACCAACAAAGCGGGGTACTAGTCAGTCATGGTACACTGTTTGAGTGCTGCCTGCGGTCTGAGACAGAGCTTTCTGTCACACAAATGTATCAGGCACTTTGCACATCAGGCTTGGCTGAGGAGTTTAATTCATACAATTCCTCAGAAATGGGGATGGGACTTAAAGGAGCCGTATGTAAGTTTGTGGCCAAAACTGGAACTGCAATCACATTCAAAATACTGCAGAGCGGAGTATCCCCTCCTTCTCTCCCCCAGACGAGAGGTTGCCAGCTAGGTTGCCGGATCCAGCAAGAACGTCTACTACAAGGAGCTACCATGGTTATGTTTCAATATCACCAATGATTTGCTCTCACAGGGTTGTGTTCAGTTCAGTTCAGAAAAGATCGAGACTAATGACTTACTAACTTTAGCAATGGTCATATTGGTCAACTTGCTCGTCACTCTTCTGTGTGGATCGCCCACTAAACTCCAAACTGTAATATGTGTAAAGAATGAATGAGGACTCATTTGACCGATGTACTGTCTCAATTACATTTCATATTGCCATAATGGCTGTGCTAATGTTGGAATGGTTTCCACAGCGTCTCAGCATAATGCCAGAGAAATGGACTCTAATAATGCTTTGCTTATGTTAGCAATGACGAGTCGCGTTTTTATTTCTCAAACAATTTTTTACCTAGTCAATTCGATGACCCACCTGCATACGCACTAACATACCATGAACAAACATACATAATGTTATTCGACTGTAGAGAATATTTGAAATGTCCGTGCCTACATTAAATAGAATTAAGTTAGCCAAACTTAGCTGAATCTTTCCTGTCCGGGAGAAAATTAGCAACTTTGGCGTCAGTCTTCAAATTCTTCTCCACTTTCAGTCGTCTCCATCTTTCAAAGGCATGTCCTATACAGATCCTTGTTTTGTTTCTGACTTTGTCAGGACGTATTTCGGATCATAATGAGGCCTTTTAGGTTTAGTAACGTCAGATATATGCGCTCCGAAACGCTGGTAGCTGCAGCTCAGTGGTAACTGGCAACCTGGATACCGAAATGCTACTGACTCCGTGATTGGGAGATAGGTGGAGGGCGGCGCGACAGGCCAAAACACAAAATGACAACATCAACATTAGTCGTGGCCTGCAACTTTGCTTTTGTAATGAGAATATTCTGACTACTGTTGTCAGTAATATAAGTATTTGAAATTAACATCATTCCTTAATGTCTGGTGTTATATCAGGGCCATTTCATGATTAATCAACATACATTTCTTACATACTGCTCCTTTAACTCATCCATATTCTGAATCGATTACAGGCACCGCTTTCTCGTGAATATTCAGTATTCAATAACCATGTTGGGTCTACAACCTATTAATAGGATAGGGCAAGTGCATTCATATTAGGGTGGTTCAAAAAAAAATCAACTTCATGGTATTAACCAAGGCACGTCCTCATTTTGTTTGTTTTATTAAACTATGTAATTATGCCAAAAATCTTAGTGATATTGTTCATAGAAAGCAGTGCTCATGGGGTCATCTATATCCAGGGTTTCCTCCAGGATTTTTTGAAACAGTGGCGGAGGGCTTCAACGTCAGGTCAAAACTCAGCATCATCAGGTGTGGCCAGTTTTCATTAATCAGCACATAGGCGATGTAATAATTGAAGTCTATGTGCACGGAGGTTTATCAGTTTCACATGTGTCACGGTGGATTTCACCGCTAGTAACATGGAAATAAATTATGACTCCGGACTTCTCACTCTTTTCTTTGCTCAGGGGTTGAAAGCAACGGAATTGCAGAAAAACGTTTCAAATGGTCTTATTTCATTTAAACAATTTGAACGATCAGGAAACACATGCATTGTGGTTGTTCCTGTCTTTTTGAAATTTGTGTTGTTTAAATGAGAAGTGATGACCTACTTTTGTTTATGATATGTTAAAACAGTAGTTAATGATCGAGTTTTAATTGAATACAGCTTTTATTTGTTATTTGTTGGATGGAATAATGAATGCACTTGAAAGTTTGCAGGTTCTCTAATATGGCACAATGATAGCAAATAGCTTGCGAAATTGACCCATCATGAGCACTGCCTTCTCGTTCATATATTAACTTGAAATTGTGCATGTTAGATTAAAGTGATAATTGGAAAATTTTGAAAAGGTGCCTTGACTTCTACTGTATATAAAAAAATTTCAGCACATTATTGCATCACCCTAATGCATATTAAGAGCAGCTCCATGTCCACAGGCGTCTACATCTGCGCAAATAATTTAAACAACCATGCGGAAGATATATGCTGAGGTTGTGGAAAAAATGCTACTCTGTTTCAGAAGGCTCACGTTATTGGCCTTTATTAAGCAAAGAAAACAACAAAGGAGATAGCTGAAACTACTAAAATTGGGTTAAGAACTGTCCAACGCATTATTAAAACTTGGAAGGATAGTGGTGAACTTTCAGCTTCACGTAAGTAATTGGTCAGAAAAAAAAAATCATGAATTATCACAATCAGAGATTACCAAAATGCTTGGTGAAGTCTCATCCTTACGGCAATGGCTCACACCAATGTTTACTTGTGAAAGTAAGAGCATTTCCACACACACAATGCGACAAGAACTGACAGGATTGGGACTAAGCACCCGTGTGGCCACTAGAAAGCCATTTGTTAGTGAGGCTAAAAAGGACTTAAATTTGCTTGGAACCATCAAGATTGGACTGTGGAGCAATGGAAAAAGGTCATGTGGCCTGCTGGGTCCAGATTACCCTATTCCAGACTGATTGGTGCATCAGGGTAGGAAATAAAGCCCATTAAGTGATGCACCTGTCATGCATAATGCCCACTGTACAAGCTTCTGGAGGCAGTGTTATGATCAGGGGTTGCTTCAATTTGCCAGGTCTGGTCTCAGTAAAATTGTGAAGTAATGAATTGAAGTCAGCAGACTACTGGAACATACTGAATAACCAGGTTATCCCATTAATGGATACAGCATAGGAATATTGCAGGATGACAATGCCAGGATTCATGAGGCTTGAACTGTGAAAGAGTGGTTCCGCAAACTTGAGGAATCATTTTCACTCGTGAATTGGCTAACTCAAAAGTCCTGACCTTAACCAGTTTAAAGCCTTTGGGATGTGTTAAAGAAGGCTTTATCCAATGGTTCGACAATCTATCATCATCAATACAGGACTTAAGCCAAATATTGATGCAACTCTGGTCAAGAATAAGTGTTATAACATTACATACGATTGTCGAAACGATGCCAGGATGAATGTGCGCCTTGATCAATGCTAAAGGTGAACAGTGTGTGACTTTATTTTTGGCTGGGCAGTGTATAACTTTTTAGCTAACCTGCAGGAAATAAAAAGAAAGAGTGGATACTCATAACCATTCTTGAGCCGTGTGTTATGAGAGGACACAAAACCCAGGTAATTATAAACTCTGCTGTCACCTAATAAGAAAAAAAAATGGAGAAAGATGCATTACAATGAATACAAAATGGGTTTCAGCTGCAAAAATGTCATGCGTGGTTACCACAAAAGATGGTTCTCCAAAGGTTATTTTGGGGAAAAAATTTAATTTTCCAAATTATTTTAGTTTCACTTTCCATGACCTGCTGTCCAGAGTCGATTTTTTTCAAGGCTACTTCCACACAGCATATTCTGAGTGAGAAAATGATGGGGAGTTATTCGCAGGTATGTAGTTTTCAGCTACGTTTTGGAGGTAAATCAACAAACAGAATAGCTTGATTATTTTCTTTGCCTGTCAGAACTGAATCATCACTTGAAAAACAATGTGCCTTTCCCGTTGCTCAGTTTAGGCTTAGCAACCATACCTGTTCCATGGTATATGATTTTCACCCACATTAAACTCTACTCGCATATTTTTTAAAAATCAGAAGAGAACATGTTAAACAGTCATCTCTACTTTTATTAACACTTCATAGATCATAGATCCCCATTTGAAGTGCAGCATGCCTCTTGTGACGGAAACGAATGAACAAATTTGATTATAAAACCAGGCCTTTTCGCTCCACTGAATCTTCTAGAAGGAACTTATGAATAATTCTGTCAGCGTATGAAGTTAGAGTGAATGACAATTAGGGCACATTTTATATTCAAGAAGAGGGAGGAATTGCTGACATGTAAAGAAGAATCCTGAATCAAAATGCAAGCAGGAAAATTGCATGGGAATAGAATGCCCTCTAGCACCATGATGGTACGGTACCCAAACTGAAGAGAGTAGTGATGGGCAAAAATGAACGAACAAATCTTTTTGAACGACTCTTTTTAGTGTCCGATAAGTACCGGATCAGCCGGCCCTGCTCTACTCTATTACTCAACTCGCCTTGGTACCGGGTACTTTTTTTGGGGTTGCTTTTCCATTAGAGGATAGTACCGCCTCTGTGGTACCTGCTCGTCATTGCGACGCAGCATGTTACTGCTGCGACGGCATCCTCAGTTTTATTAAGTTCACTTTTATTCCGTCGATTTTGTTAAATATTTATGTGTTTAAATCAGGGGACGCGCACTACCATCACCACTTTCAGCACAAAAGTCTGCAAGTGTTTAATTGTAATTTCTGTTTGACATCGTCCGGATGCATACGATAGCAACTGGTGTTGTGTCCGATTTGGTTGCGCATTAAATAACATAGCCTACCACCTAAAAACGCAAAACAATGATATCCGTAAGAGGCATAGAGTATTCATAGAAAAAGGCAATATATTCTCAAGGCATTTGCGTACCGTCAGTATTCCATAATGTCACTACAACCCCTGGCAAAAAAAATATGGAATCACCACACACCAACCCCTGGCAAAAAGTATGGAATCACCGCACACCAAGGATGTTAATTTACCTTTTTTTCCTTCATAACAAAGAAGTAAATAACACGACAAAACAAATATTGTTTATTAGCTTGACAGTCAAGCTTCATGAAACATTTCACTTGGAAATTGAAGGCAAAACATGTAGCGGATGCGAAAATCGCAGGAGATGGCAGAGGATTAGAATTTATCGCTTTACGATGCGTCATCTCATCTGATACCTTTCCTAAGTACCTAATGCTTCATCAGCACTCGTTAAGTTATTTTCTGCGCAATTTTCGTAAAACAGGGGCAGCATAATAACTTTCTCCGGGGGAATTAGGGGAAAAGAATTGGACAGAACACCCTAGCTTCTAATTTCGCTACAAACAGGGTACAGACAAAGACCCCCCCCCCTTTTGAACACTTTTTGAAAATTAACGAAATGAACAAAAGGTTTGAAAGGTTCGGTACATTTATATGTATAAACTCAAAAGAGCCGATTCTTTGAAATGAATCGAACTGCCCATCACTAGAAGAGAGCAAATAGGAACAGAAAAGTAGACTCTGCACATTGGCTAAATGAAGAAACCCTCATTCATGTACCAGTAATTGCGTCCACTGGCATACGGGACACCCTTGTAGACCCCGCATTGCTGGGGGGGCCCCACGTGTCCTTGCGGGGCCCAGCCCCTGTTCACCCATAGAGAGTGTAAACCTTCAAATAATGTTTGTACTTACACCTATGGAAAGTATTGCACTATAGTGCAAATATAATCCATGCAATCCTGAGCCAGGAAAAATTTCTATCAGTAATTGGCTGATGAACGGTTGAGACAACAAAATCGCAGACCACCGTACTGGAGAATATGGGGTTCAAAACTTCTTCCCACCTGCGAAATTTCCTTGCCTTCCTCATACCTTGGCTTATTGGTGAGTGTTAGAGGGTGGAAGCCAACTGCCAGTTGACTTTAGTAATATGGTTAAAATAATACAAAAGTTAACATAGGTTATCCCATGTTGGAGAGAGAGACCCATTAGCAAGTTAGGTTCGTATGCGAACAGCTAAATGTAAAGTTAGCTGCCTAATGATACTTTTAAAGTTAGCTAGCATGACCCATTAAACTAGCTAAGTTACTAAAGTTGAATAAAAAAAAGAGAGCTGGATGTTGTCGTTATTATTGTTAGCTAACTAGCTAGTTGCTAATATTTCCACCCAAAGCGGTGTTTGCCTTGGAATGATGAATAGCATATTTTGACGCCTCGGTCTCCTTGAATTTGAAATACCCCAGCAGACAATGATGAAAGGTTAATTCCTTACTGTTAGCTATGAACGTTCCTCACTGTTCAAATATAATGCTGTGAGAACCAGCTAGCAAGCTGTGAACACTGAACCATGGTGACTTAGTCGCAATCTCTGAGATTTGGACTAATATCAGGTAGCTCGCAAGTGCTTGCTAGTTGAAGGGTACATTAGATTTGCGACGTGAAAATGCCTGGATATCTGACAGATACATACCTAACAGAGACGTGATAGTGCAGTGGTTAAGTAGGCTAGACTTGGGAACAAAA
Source organism: Gymnothorax javanicus (assembly GCA_029692085.1). Lineage (NCBI taxonomy): Eukaryota > Metazoa > Chordata > Actinopteri > Anguilliformes > Muraenidae > Gymnothorax > Gymnothorax javanicus. Next base: position 54,321,641 of record CM056202.1, read on the forward strand.
GGTTCAAGCCCCGGCCACGGCCTTCGCGGGGTGTTCTTATTCAGGGAAACTTGACTAAGAGCTGGGGGAGTACCTGTGATGGACTGGCATCCCATCCAGAGGGAGTAGTAATACTCCTAGTTGCCTCATGCCATGAAACCGGGGTTAAGCACCGGCCCGATGGGCCACTAGGCTCGACTTCTCTTTCTTCTTCTTCTTCTTCTTCTTCTTTTTCTTCTTCTTCAACTCCTAGACCAGTCTTCTTACAGCCCACATTTACATAGCTTTTTGTGTATTTTGTGTGATGCTTTGTTCGTGGGAGGGGCCTCTGAATTAATGGTATTAATGCTGCATCAAAGGATATAAATGTGATCACACAGTATAATTCTGCATTAATTTGCAGGGGCCTTCCCCCTTCAAGTGAACCCAAGCCATGCAGGCAAACTGAACAGAAGCATCTGCATTTTTTTATGTTTACCCTTACATTTTTTCAGTTTTTTCCTTCAATTTGTCATCCGCCTGTATATTGCTCAAGACATCCACAACTGAAGCGCCAACCAATAAGGCAGTCTCATTTAAACCAGCAAAGCTCACTCAGACATATGCTTTGGGAATTACAACATCAGAGCCAAGGCACTACTATCATGATTATGTTTATACCTTTCATTGTGTCAATAAGGGCAGCATAGTGGTGCAGTGAGTAGCACTGTATTCTCATATCAAGAAGGTTGCGGGTTTGAATCCAGCTTGGAGCTTTTCTCTGTGGAGTTAGCATGTTCTCCCCGTGTTTGCATGAATTTCCTCCATGTACTACGGTTTCCTCCCACAGTTCAAAGACATGGCTAATTGGAGATTGCTTCACATTCATATTCTACTACAGAACAGGCTTGATAGGGGCACTGTCTTTGGTTCTATGAAAATGAAAACAGGCAGTACCTGGACTTCTGAGCGTAATGATGACTCCATGAATGAACATTGCATTTATATTGTGCCACCGCATTGATACTCAAAGGACTTTTCAGTCCAATGGGGTTACTTTCATTGCACCACCACCAATGTGATGCACCCACCTGGGGGATGTGACGGCAGCCATTTTAGCAAGATTCCTCACCACACATCAGCTAAGGTGGAAAGGAAGAGGACATAGCCCATTAAATCAGGGAATTATTAGGCAGCACATTGAAAAAGACATGCATGGAAATTAGTCAGGACACCAGGAAACTCCCTACTCTTTTCATACAGTGTCATTGGATCTTTAATGATGACAGTGAGTCATGACCTCGGGTTAACATCTCATCCGAAAGATGGACAAAAAAAGGCCTTCAGTGGTCTCTATCAGTGACCTCAAAATGAGTCTTATTTACAAAAATAAATTCCAGAAAAGCTGCATGTTTGGTAAAAAGATACTCCTGAAAGGAATTCCATCTTTTCTTGTCATTGAAAAAAATAAAAATAAAATATGGTCAGTGGATGTTGCAATAATTTTATCATATTAATACTCATGGAGCATTTTATTTGGAGGGCACATATGCAATGTCATGCATTCAAACTGCAGAATTAGTTCTATCTATCCATACAGCAATCAAGATAATTCATTATGTTGCCTATGAATGATAATAGTATTGCTAACTACTGGTAAAATTAAATGGCCACTTTAAAAACACTCTTCACAACTTTGTTTCAAATGTTTCAAACTAATGAATAGCATGGAGCTGAATTACCTCAGTTATATTGCCTCAAATTCTTTCTCGGAAAATGACTATGGGAACAGCTAAGCTTATTTTAGCTGAAGTTTAGCAATCAAGAACTATTCACATGACTGGACCTTGTCTTTGATTTCCCTGAATAATCAGATTTATATTTCCATGAATAAACCAATGCACCATTTCTTTTTGAGAGAGAAAAAAACACTTTCATTTAGTCTCAGTTTTAATACCTGTATGCATATAAAGGCAACCATGGATGAGACAGACTGAAAAACAATGCATAATGTTTTAAAACTGGAATATAAAAATAGCTTTTTGATGCTGAAAGGATTCCCCAAGGTGTCTGCCATGCCTTGAATCTGCTTTCTGTGCTCCATGTAGCACTTGACTTTCTTCGCCTGTCAGTCCTTGGCACCAGAGGTCTGTGATGACTTGCCTTGAACACCAAAGAACAAATACAACAAATGCCGAGCAGTAGCTGTAGTGCCTCAGATTGGCAAGGCCTCCATGACCAAACACTATTGGAGGCGGGGGAGAAATAGGGTGGAAGCCCGCTGCCACAACTTTGAACTGTTGTGCCTTCAAATCTTATACTGAATTATGTATGTACGCAATTTACAAGATTTTCCCGATTTTTAAAATATGACCTCCATCCCCCCAACTGGCTAACCACTCCCCAATGTGTCATAGAGGGAAATATATGAGGGGGCAAGGGCCGACAAAAATATACACTGATACAGTAATGTGCAAAAGTCTTATATATACCCATGTAGTCATTCTGCAGAAGAACAGTGGCCAGTTTTCCACTCTGCTTTGAGCAAGCAAAAAGCCAATCATCTCATAAAACTGTAGCACAACAGGACAGTGCCCGTAATTTTTAGGCAAATGGTAGTCACACCAAATATTGATTTGATTTAGTTTTTAAAAGTTTTACAGCTTTGTATTGTTCATTTCTCAGTTATTAATAACTTGTAATTTCATCATTTTTGCAAGCATATTTGCCCAACAAAATTGCTTCAAATATGCCTTGGACTTTTGCACTTGCAAACAGTTATGTTATTATATACTGCATGCAATAAAATTCAGGAAACATATGATTGACAAAAAGGGGCAATGTCCCCAACCAATGAATCCAACCGCATGACTAAAGGCCTTTAGGTAGGCAAGATATTTATTTATATATTTCTAGTGGATCAGATTTATGGCTATAGGAGTCATTATGGGCCACCCTTTCAAATGTGATTATTGCTGAACTTTAAAATGGATCAAAATTCTTTTGAAAACTTTTTGTCAGCTTGGTTTGTAGATGGTGTTCACCAAGTTATGGGAAAACTGGATGAACAGCCACTGACTAGTTTGTTTAACTTTTATTTTGGATTTTGTAAGAATGGCAGAAAAAAAATAGCACACTTAAATGACTGGCGATGAATGCTATAGATTCAGCTGCTTTCTATGAATGAGAGTGAAAAATAATTATGTGGCTCATCCATACAGTTCCTGAGATATAGTATACGCAAAAGAGAAAAAAAGTGTTTTCTAGCACCACCATTAGGCGGCCATGTGTAATTTTTGGTGTGTGAGGTGCGTACACCATTCTATACCTCTCCTGAAAATTTCACTCGCATTACTATTACGGTTTTGGTTGCAGTACCAGTACGACGGATGAAAAAAAAGAGCAACCCCAGGGGTTGAACCACTAAAAATACAATTGCAACTTAAAAGTGCACAGGAAAAGCAGCAATACACAGAGGAATTAATAGCAAGCTGGAAGTCTTGTCAGGTGAAGGACAAGCTTTTAACTTGCATCATTGCCCCCTCCATCGGTCCTCTGAGAATCACGCTCCAATGCAGTGTTGCATGGAGGCATTGGGGGAATAGAGGTTGATTCACCAAGTAATGCATTTTTCATGAAAAGATGTGGGTGATTTGAAATCCTGAAGCCCCACGTCCCCCTAGCTGTAACACCGGCGTGACGGGATTTTCAATGGCGTGCTGTGAGCCTCTGACCCTTAAACGCATAATTGCTTTCAAGCTGTTCCTGTTTAAGGTTGCTGATTATTCAGTAAATAAATTGTGTGATCATTAATCAAGACCAATATATAAGCCTGTATTTATACAGAAATTATAAAGAAATGACAGGGATCTCTGATGGGCTGTGACAATGTAGTACTTATTCGTAATATTACAGCGATGGAAAAAATAATAATAATTAATTAATCCGATACTTTGAATTCCATCTCCTGTTTTAGCCATTTTTTTCTGCAGTGCAACCTAATTTATTTTAAGATTGCACTAAATTAAAATGTTCTCAGCATTCTAAAGAACAGGCTACATTTGCAGGGAAGAACAGTTGTACCTTCCTTACCAAAGTGACAATAATTTATTTATTAAATTACCAATTCTTCAAACATTGACCCATAAGTAATTGAATAGTTAGTAAATTGTTTATTAGTGCATCGCGAAAGTTCGACACATGGCATGCATTTAAAATAATAAAATCCATGTCATGCTTCGAACTTTCGTGGTTGCAAAATCATTGATGAGGACTTTATTGACTAGCTTCTGGGAAAGTTGAAGGAAGACTGCAAGATGAAATTTTAAGAAAGGTAATTATCTAATCAATTAATAAAAAACACAATCTAAACCTTATTTAAATACCATCCTCAGCAGCATTTACAGTACTACATAACATTCTATTTCAAGATGGAAATTCAAGAAATTTCAGTTATTGCTGTCCATGCAATCTCATACTGTAGCCTTCCTCTTTCATCATATCATCATGTCTTAATAACTAATGGCAACATAGTTCATTGGTTGCCTATTTGATCAGTAAATAAATTCTTTCAATTGTCAGATTCTTCATCGGAAACAGGTTGAGAGTTAACCTGCATTATGGTAATGTCACTGGTTGTAGAGAGAATTTTATTTATTTATTATTTAATTCCCTTTTTCCCATTCCCATTTTCCCATTGCCCTGTGTCTTTTCTTTTTTAGGGTGCCTTGTTGTCAGCTGGCCGGGGATGACAGCTGAAAATTAGCCATGTTGGCTAAAGCTGCTCTGTTTACTATTGTGACAGTTAATTGATGGGGACTGTCCTCGTACTAATAAACTAATAAAATAAAAAATAAATAAATTAAATATTTTTACTTAAGCAAACTTAAAGGGATAGTTCACTTTTTTTGAAGTGGGGTTGTATGAGCTACAAATTGCCACTACTTACATTAGATGCAGTAGAGAGCTCTCTGATCTCCTCCAGGTAGCCGCACCAGGGCATAGTGCTGGGTGGAAATTTAGGCGATACACTGTTGTGAATGTAAACACAGAAACAGTGTATTTTCGCGGCCTAAGAGAGGTCCTACCTGAAAATAATTTCAATTGTACGCTATATTTAAAAAAATTACAGCACTTTAGCTGCTCGGAAAAAAACACAGTTGCTCTTGAACTAACCAACTGACGTATTCCTCCCCAAGGCGCATCGTAGTTCACTGCCCGCTGTAGCGATCAGCTGTTTGGGTCACAGTAAAGCTGCTTGCACAAACTCGTGTATTCACGTCTTCGGATGGACTTTGAATGTAATCTGTGTGCAAAAAATTTGTTTCGCGTCCAGTGTGCAAGCGGCTTAACTGCGGTTGTGAGGTCGGACGGTCGTTTAAGTTGCGCAAATATTCCGAAAATGGTCCGTGTGTGTCGCTTTCTTGGACGTGAAAGCAAAGCTGTATCCTGGTGCACTTACAGCTTCCACCGCATTCCTCTGTGGAATATTGGACTTGTAGCTGTGGCTGGTTGCCTCAACACGGATATTGATACGCCACCCGTATCCCTAAAAGAGCTCCATGTTTGCAGTATTCATTTTTCCAAAGAGGATTTCGTGAGGCTACTTTCAGGAAATCTCAACGGTGCACGCTGAAGAGCACTGCTGTACCCAAGCATCAAGTAAGAGTGTGAAACACCTATGAAAAAGTCTAGTGTGACATTGCAGCACAAATTGATATTGTATAGGGTCTACGCAGCCACATACTGTGTATCTGCTGTGCTGGTTATTATAGGGATTTATTTTATTTTTTTTTTTATTTGAGACGTGATTCTATGCCATTGAAATGCTGTCTCTGCCGCAAACCGCTCAGATTCTGACCCAAACAGCTGATCGCTACTGCGCGCAGTGAACTACGATGCACCTCATGGAGGAATACGTCAGTTGGTTAGTTCAAGAGCAACTGTGTTTTTTTCCGAGCAGCTAAAGTGCTGTAATTTTTTTTTAATATAGCGTACAATTGAAATGGTGTATTATTTTCAGGTAGGACCTCTTTTAGGCCGCAAAAATATGCTGTTTCTGTGTTTCCATTCACAACAGTGTATCGCCTAAATTTCCACCCAGCACTATGCCCTGGTGCGGCTACCTGGAGGAGATCAGAGAGCTTTCTACTGCATTTAATGTAAGTAGTGGCAATTTGTAGCTCATACAACCCCACTTCAAAAAAAGTGAACTATCCCTTTAACACATGAACCGGAGTTGTCAAAACTGCATTTTTAAAAATGTTTTCTTGGGTGTATCAAGCCAATCGGACACTGATGCAGAAAAAAAATACACCATTTAGTGAGCTACGAGAACTAAGTAGCTTCAAAAGACATTGAAGTTTTATGTCACCATTAATGTGGATAGGAAAATGCTTGATTACTATTGCAATGAACAATAATGTAAGCTGAGGGGAAACAGACAGTAATTTGACTGATTGCTTCTCGCAACTGAATGAATTAACGCTTAGTTGCTAATTAGGAGGCATTACTGGGTAAGGGTTTGGAGAGGTAATGCGCTTTAAGGCGAGGTATGAGCCGGGCAATCATCCCTCTGACAGCAAGTCCCAAGTGGAAGAGGTTAATCAACTGATCTCAGCCTGCACGGATGATTAGTTGCATCAGGTGTGCTTCTGCTTGCTTTGAATGTAACCCTGTAGCCCCTTGGCCCTTTTATGGACCAGTTTAAGACCCCTGCTCTTGTGTATATATCAGAGCCCCAACACAAGGTATCAGTATTGGTATTGTTTTGAGCTGGCCTCTTTTTACTGATCACTTCTCTTATCATGCCTACTTGAGGCTATGACCAAGGACATGTATATTTTATATATATTCAGAAGAACCACTCCCATTGACAGGTCACAGATGAGGTTGCGATGGTCCTATCAAATATCTCATATGGGAAAAATCAGGCCCATTGTTTTGACGATGAAAATGTTTATGAAGCAAGAGATTACATATTTCATGTTCTTTACACTACCAAAATCCTTGAGTAACCAAACCTTTTGAGACATCTGATGCATTTTGAAAAAGAGTCACTTAAAAATACATTTGTTATCTCAGTCTGCTGTCCGGTCACAACAGTACATTATGTGTGTGCGCGTGCGTGAGGGATGGAAGAGATGACAGGGAACACAGTTTACTATCCAGACAAAGAGGACAAAAACCGACTCTGAAACTCAGCTCAATGTCACATTACCTGAATACAAATTACCTGTAACCTCAACCTTTTACTTGCCGTTTCATAAAAAATATGGAGTAATCCCCATGAAACCTGCCTGATCAAAGCTGGAGAGCTGAAAAGCAGCTAGAGAGGCTCTATCAGTAATCTAATTGCAATCCATTCACGATTTGACCCACTTATCCCATAGCATAGTGGGGGGGGGGGGGGAGCATGATTAGTGGATGGGTGAGGAGCAATGGGTGAGGGGGAAGAACACACATTTGACAGTTCTCCAGTCCATTACAGATATCATGCAAAATTCACTCACCCATTCATACCTGAGCATGGGAAATTTAACCTGGCATGCATGTTTTTTGACTGTGGGGAAATATTGGATTTCTGAGGATACCCATGCGAACACAGTACAGGGGTTAGGAACAATGGATGAAAGGCAGGAACAGACAATTCTCTAATCTATTGCAGGGATAACATAAAACTCACTCACATACTCATGCCCTGTCAGCAATTAACCTGGTATGCAAGTTTTAAAACCTTGAGAGGATTTTGGACTTCTAGGCTAAAACCCCCGCAAACACGGTGAGAATATGCTATCTCCACACAGGAAGACCCCAGGCCAGATATGAACCAGCAGCCCTCTTGCTCTGTGGCAAAAGCATGCCATCCAAATTTTATGGCAGCTTCAGTCAAAACTTTAATAAAATGACCTCACCTTTTCACCAATGACCCAGTTCTCACTTAATTCAACAATTCAGTAACTGTCTCTATCTCTATCTCACAGCCACTTCATCATTTGTAATACTTCTGACAGGACCACTTTGTCAAAAAGTTATTTGAAAGGCATATGTGCATACATTGAGTTTGGCTGCATGGCTCTGTTCTGGGAGATTTCTGCCTGTCCAAGCATGGAGTTGAAGGCAGGCAGCAGCAGCTAGCCACCATAAAAAAGGAGTCAACTGCAAAATTGACCACAGTGAAGAGACATTGCTATAGATTGGTTTAACTCAATAATGAAACACGATTAATGAATGCTATACTGGACCAGGGGAGCTGGGGTGGTGGAGGATTTGTGAAGTGAGTGAGGAGAGAAGCTGCTTCTTCAGATGGTGAGCTTGAATAAGACAACGGATTGACAATCAAGCGGTGGTCTGACCAGGTGACGGTCAGGCATTCTCAGATGATTCTTCAGAGGCCTGAAACAGCTTATCAACAGTTGAGCAGACAGCTCAATGTCATGGCCTGCCAGAACCTGCACAGAGCTTCCTGACTGCTTTAAAATCCATATAATGCTATTATTTTGCCTAATTATGATGAACGTTAGAGTAACTTTTATTTACAAAGAGTTTAAACTCCAACTATTTGTTTATTTGATAAAATGATCACAACACTTCACTGATGACCCACTTTTTACTTAATTTGGCAATCCTGTAACCTGTGTCTGTATTTCTAAATTGCCGGTTCTTGATTATTCTGGGTACAACTGCTTTATAAGTCAGTGTGACCCATTATTTATGAAATATTTACCCCCAAACTTTTTTTTGTTCTCATGGACAAGAGGTTTTTTTTTTTTTTTTTTTTGCTCAGTCATCAACTTACAATCCAGATTGCATTTTTATTCATAAGTCCAGGGGGCCAATTAGTTTATGGAGCAATAAAACTGCAAAACATCAGAAGTACACCACTCAAGGGGATGCCAGCCAGTTGGGCGCCCTCCCTGAGAGGAAAAAGAGATGGGCAAATGTGTTTCTCTTAAAGTTTAAGCGAATGAAATAACGTACGGCAAAGGTGGTGGTAAAACATTAGTTGTGCTCTATGAAATAAGTTTAGAGTTTAAAAATTTCCCTGGGTTTAAGGCACTGGTAGAACATTTGAATAAATACCAGACCACACCAAAGTGGAGCCTGGCATTTCTCTCACTCATCCTCAACCTCATCAAAATAGCTGCAAGCTTTTGTCTGCAGCTATGCTGCCTGTGTTTTTTTTTTTTTTTTTTTTGGCATACTGATAATTTTATGCATACTGATGTTATTACAGACATTGTACATGCAATTTTTTGACCTTGTATAGTGCTTAAATTAATAATTAAATCTTAATTTTTGTCCCACATGTGCAAGTTTTTTTTTAACAAAAACTTTATAAAACAAAAAGGGCGACATTCAAACATGGATGCATTCTCTCCAGCAGAAGCAGCATTTTTGTTCTCTTTTAGTATGCAGAGCTTTTCAAAATATAGCACTCTTGACAATTTAAGTTTTTATGTTGATTCTTTTCTAAAGGAACATTGTTTACAGCATGATCTCTGATATCAAACTAGACATGTGTATTACTTCTTCATGCAACACTAAAACTATGGCATTAAAAACAAATATATAGCAGCAGAGAGTGCACTCAAATGTAAACACATTGTCGCAGAATTTATAAAACCATCACAAGTAATTTGTTGTTTCATTATGCTAGTTTTCTCCTGTGTAAATATTGGTAATCCAACCACTGATGAAATAACACAGCTACAAACGTGCGACAGAGACAAAATTGGCAAACTAAGTTAAAGGGTGAACACTGAAATCTGACTTGTTTATCATTCAGTTAGAAAGGAATTAATCCAGGTTTTTTAATCTATTTTTTTTTTACGCATCAGGGAAACCAAATGCACTCAAGCAAAAGACAATGTAGACTTGGATTAACCTAAGCATAAATTACTCTGTCCCCTGTGGAAATTATTACTTCACATGTACAACTAGATGTTGATTTGTCCTTTGTAGGAATATCACAAATGATTGTTTAGTGGAAAGACATTTAGGTTGTTTAGGTGTTGGGGAATGAAGTGGAAAAGCATGCCTGTATTCCAACTTCACCTCTTCTTGTAGCAAATAATGAATTAATTTTCCTCCCAGAGGCATACTGCAATCAACCATTTGGTTTTAAAATGCTGGGGAATTACACCATGAGTCCAAAACAAACTTGCTCTTCAGATTTAAATACGCAAACACTTAAGAAAGCATGATTAAATCATTATTGCGGTGATTTATATGTTTCAGCTGCAACAATCCTTTTAACCCTGAGCAATGCAGTGTGTAGCTTCTCATTTCTTAAACAACCAAGTTGAAAGATGTATCCCATGTTACCGGTGCTGTGTTTCAAGAGGGGCAAATTATTGGCCTGTATCAAGCAAAGAAAACAACTAATGAGATTGCTGAAATCAGTGGAATTGGGTCAAGAACTCTCCAATACATTACTAAATCCTGGAGGTATAAAGGTGAACTGTCAACTTTGCAGGAGAAATGTGTCAGCAAAAAAAATCATGATCACTAAAATTTCTGGTTAAGTCTCATCACAAAAAAACTGACAGATGAATTGATGGCTAAGTGATTTTCGAGCTCGACGTGACAAGAAATCGTAGGATTGGGACAAAACAACTGTGCGCCACAGTAAAACCACTCGTTAGTGAGGCTAGTCATTGAAAAATGACTCCAATTTGCCGGGGAATGTTAGCAAACGAACTGTAGCTGTAGTTGCGCAGGTGAAGCAAAGAAGACCATCTGTCTCCTTAACACAATGGAAGCATCGCTATCATTTCATCTTTCTTTCTTTTCAAATAATCCTAAGGTTTTTCCTTGAGATTTGTGAGCTTGGCACCATCAAAAAGTTCAAAAAGTCAGCCTCTGCCATTATATGATGATGCGTTAGTGCCCACTGCATAGGAAACATCTGAGCAGGTTCCACTGATGCTGAGGGACATTACAGATTTTTGAGAAATGAATGTCATCTTCCAGATGATGTGTTTTCCGGTTTATTTCAACAAGACAGCGGCAAGCCAAATTCTGCCTGTGTTACAACAGTGTGGCTTCCAAGCAGCTACTTGACTGACCTACCTCCAGTTCATAACTGTCTCCCATTGAAAATGCAGTGCTTTAAGAAGCCCAAAATATGACAAAAAAGCCCCCAGACGTTGGGCTGTTTAAGACATTTTTCTAGGGGGTGAGATCCTTCAAAATGGGATTTTGTGCCGTCAGTCCCCCAAACAATTACCAGGAGGCTATTTCAAAGAAAAGAGATGTTACACAGAGATAAACACTCCCTATCCTAACTTTTCTGGAAAATGTTGCAGGCATTAAGATTTGGACTGAGCATTTATTTCCAACAATATGCATTGTGGTATTTACTGAGATAAATTACAAAATTACCATGATTTGTCTATGCGTAGCTGGGTAAATAAAGAAGTGCTGAGGAGTTCACATAAGGTAGACAGTAAATGAAAGAAGGTGGGGCAGGTAGACACAATCATGAATTTTTTTTTTTAATTAAACAGTTTCTATTGACTTCAGTTGTTTTGAAGAAGGCTGCTACAGAGTTTTGCTAGAATTCTCAAAATTTGTTCTATGAATTAATACACTTCACCTATGTTTCAACTGGGCAACATTTGAATAATCAGATAATACAGTCTGAAAAATGGGTGTAAGTAAATAATGACAGATTATTCATTTTTGGGTGGACCATTCTTTAACGCACTGGTTTTAAATGAAATGACCGCAACTAATCTGATTGGCCTTAATCTAACCTTAATTAATTCATCTTATTCCAATTCTTTTGACAACAGTGCCACAGCTGTGCTATTGCCTCATGTCACAAAGTAACTGGAATAGTGTTAGCCACACCCAGTTTTGAATTACGTAACCATAAGCATTTGCATTTGTTGATGGCATTTAGGTCGCAAAAATAGGGCCCATACGTAAGCTGTTAATAAGAGAAATGTGACGCATTTATAATGCGGCTTTACCTATTTGTTAGCAAGCCAAATTAACCAGCTATTAACTGCCAGAATATAAATCTACTCTCATGCAATGAAACTGTAACAATATTGAGATTTCCAGCACTTCAGGGGAGGGAGACCCTAATTCAGAATAGTTACAAATATAGTGGGAAGAGCATAAGACTCAAGTTTTTACTCTCCTTCTGGTGATAGCTTTGAGAAATCATCACTGCTCAAGTGAACACAATTACTTGTATCTAACTACTATAACTCCCAGAAAAATGGAGCACTGTTCACCATGCAATGTCGTCTGCAGGAATTATAAAACATGTTGTAACCTTTGTAGATGTATCTGTGGATGCTGGTACGGCGCAGACATAGTTTTCCCATGCATAACGTTAGACAATGCAAACAAGGAAAATTAGCAAGGTTTATTTTATCTCTTAGAGACTGAGGGACGGATAAGGTGGGATGGGAGATTGAGAGAGGGATAAATTTGGTTTAATGTTGGTTTATGGATAAGGACAAAATCACAAAAGAAAGTCAGCTTTCAAATCAATCGATATCTCTCACTCATAATGGACATATATTCATAGTGAAAAACAGGGTGCTGGCTCCAACTAAACAGGGATTTTACAGTGGCTCTAGACTGGTTTTATTTGTTCAGACTATGGGAAGAGTTAAGTTATAAAATCAAAATGTATTTGCTGCAGTACTACTTTCATGTCGTGGAGGTACTCTTTTCAACATCACCCATATTTTTGGCAGACAAGACTGAATTGATGAAAGAAAGGAAAGAAAAATGAAAATTGAATTTAATATCAAAAAAACTTGATTTATAATGTTTCAGCAGTGCTTTGTATATACACCCTCATGGGGATAAACAAATCCCTGATATTGGTCCAAGCAAACAGGAAAAGAAATCTTCAATAGAACAGTGACATGGGCATGTTGAAGATATGGATTAAGCAAAGTTTGAAAGGGTCAGGCAGCTGCAGTAGAGTGCAAGCTGACTTTATGCTAAGGGAATTTAGAGAAATGTATGAGACATATGACACATGACATATAACAGAGTAGCAGGGGAATTCTGATTAAATGCAGGACTAATCAGTTGTCCTGTTGTTTTACCTATGTCATGCAAACTGCAGGCATGGAAAAAGAATAGGTCAATCATTAAGTAAAGAATTTGATCAGAATTTCTTCACTGTTGTGTGTATTATACGTCATGTTTTATGTCATTTGTGGCAAATTGTGATCACTCACTCAGGGACATTTAGTAGAGATGCTTTGTAGGGACATGTAGTCGGACGCACGCACTGCGCCATGGATCTGCGCTGTTTCATGATTCTTTCATATTGAAGGGAGGCCCATGGGCTGTTTACCTCCCTAAATTATAGGTTAGTCTTCGCCCAGGGACACAAAGAGCTAGGTGAAAAAAAAGTGGGTGGTTTAGCCCGGCACAAGGCAATGAATTGGTCTCTCTTGTCCGACTTTGATGGGCTAACCTGGGTTTACAGCTTTTCCTTTCAACGTGACCTTGAGACAGTGGGATCTGATGGCCAGTTTTTTTCTCAGGCTTAAACTAAGCGGCAGCAGTCCCCAGAGCTCTGGTGGAGCCTGAAAGTCCCTGGCAGTACATAGCTGTATGCTGATGTACAGTGCCATGGAAATGTATTCTCCTCAGCCTGATTTTCTCTACATTTGAAAATTTTCTTGCAAACTGGTTTTATAACTCCATATGAACTCCCACAATACAGTTTTTAATCATCTTTGACCTGAAACAGTAAAGTAAAAATATTTGATGTTTTATCACATCAACTTATCAACTTTTTTATGCATGGCAAAAAATAGCTGAAATTGCTGCCTGAAAGACATTACAGAAAAGTAGGGACAGAGGCAATAAAACATAGCAGGAAATAGTAAAAAAAAAAAAAAAAAAAAAAAGGCTGTCGATGAGAACACCGAGAGTGACAGTGACCAAGGCGCCGCTGGCCCTAGCCAGCCTTCTGGTATAGCTGTCGACTTGACGCGACTGAACAATGTCGAATGGTATGTTAAAAAGTGGCATCTCGGTCGTCTTAATTGTCATCTCTTCCTGTAGAACTAACATTAAATATTTTGAGGTTGCCTGCGAGCGCGCCACACGACCATGAAAGCTGCGATGGAAACTAGGCGTACGCTGTCGGCGGCCGACAGCAAGGGGTATTTCCCCAAATTCCCCAATCCTCGAAGCCCCCTTTATTAGATTCCCCTTTACTAGACCTACAATTTGAGGCAAATTTGAGGTCTGTGTAAGTAATTGTTCCAGAGATATGATTAAAAACTGATTTTTTCAATATATAGCACCACCTGGTGGCAAACCTAGGAATGCATACTTGCCCAAAATCTAATCAGTTCATCCTCTCTACCATATCTACCCATATGCTAAAAATGAGAAGCCAATGTAAAGTATTTTGTGAGTTATCGCGTTAACGGCTAAAATCGGCGGACGCGGCGGGCGGCGGCGGGTGAGGTGAAACAATATTATCCCTGAAACTCATATTTCGAGGATGTAATTAGTTCCTTTCGAGTTTTGTACCCCCCTATGGCGCAGCACAATAGATTTTTAAAATCAGTTGTGTCCGCTACACACGTCCCTGCCAAGGCGGAAACAAGTGGATTTGCATTGTTCGAGGTGTCCTTTGTGATATTAGAGCTACTTTTTGCCGCACAGTAGTGCTCCTTTAATAAATGTAAAAACTTGCAAAGTAAATTCACATGGATTTGCAAACAAATGCACATGAAAATTCCACTCTAAGTTAGTCATTGATTTATCTTCATGATGGCTTGGAGAACTGCAAAATGAAACATTACTGACAGTGGCCTCACTTCACTCACATGGATTTGAAATAAAATTCAAGGATATGAAATGGCACAGTTTTGTATAAAGGAGAATTAAATGCTTGTTGATTGTGAATTTGAAATAAGCAAGTATCTAGAAATCTAGACAAATAAATTAACAGCTCAAGAAAACTTATGGGAACACTTAAATCATGTGTCAGATCTTAAACTAATTATTCATGCTGAAAATCTTTACTGATCTACATCAGGGTTGTTTTTGGCAGCCATTTCTGATTTAGTTGTAGTCTTAGTCTTTTGGACGAAATGCTTATTAGTTTTAGTTGCATTTTAGTCATTTCTATCATTAATAGTTTTAGTCTAGATTTAGTCGATGAAAACTGAAAGGGTTTTAGTCCAGTTTTAGTCATTAATTTTACTCGAAAAATAATGACTTTAAAACATTAAATTAGGCCAATACCGATATAGGAAATTGTAATTGAGGTTGACAGGTTGTGTTGCAATTCATAAAGCAACAGTTTACTCTCTTAAAACTTTTGTATAATAACCAGACTCCTCACCAGTTTGATTGCGCTAGCCTAGACTTTCCCATCCATGAAGATGCAATTCTGTCATGCTGTACTTGCTGATCTACTAAAAATAGTGCTTTAAACATAGAGAAAGTGGTAACAATGAGTGGAATTAATGTTCATCACTCCAAGACAGTCAAGAAACAAAACATTCTTTATTTGTGGCTTCATTTCTGAGAACCTATTAAAGTGCAATTTACACACACAAGCCCAAAATATGAGCAATAGATGAGGAACACATATGCTCAACTTGACCTTGCCTGCCACTGTCAGTACAATTGAGAACATGCATATGATCTCTCTGACTATTATGAAGTAAAACAGACATTAGCTTATACAACCCCACAGCAAAATACAGCAAAAAGCACAGTCTGTGGTTGTGGCTGTGCGACGTCACTATCAGACCCTTGTGGCTTTAGCCCAACAGCAGACTCGACATATCATAACAAAGCACATAACTCGACCCTTTTAACATGTTGCAATGCGCTGATAGAGCACAAACATGCCATGATGAACACACAACTAGAAGATGCCCACGCTGTCCACTAATGTAAATATGCTGGCTAAACATGCTACTATCGTTAGAGTAGCCAGGTGTGCTGCTGCTCATTTAGACATATTAAGGAACAGCAACAGGTCTGAAAAAGTTACATTTCCCCCATATGTTTCACAGTAACTCAAATATCAGTGATCAGATTAAGGGGTGATCTGGGGTTAAATGGGCAAAATTTGATTATTTTTCCTAAAAATTTTTTTTTGAATAACAATATTCTATAATAACCCACCTTTAATAATCACTAATTGCTACAAGGATTAAAAACTGAATTTTGTCATAAAATCATGATTTAAAAGCAACTGTGATGATAAAATTTCTGCTTTTCACTCCAGGAAAGTGATAAACATTTGAATAATCAGATAATACAGTCTGAAAAATGGGTGTAAGCCACAGACAGACTGAACTCAACTTTTCAATGCGGTCTAATGCATTTTCCATTGGTTTCCTAAGGTATTACTTTTTCCGCGTTTCTCATGTTTGTGGCAGCCATAACTTTTTTATTTATCATTGAAAATCAATGAAGTTTGGGCGGCAGGTACTTTACTTCATTAGAAATGCAATGAAATAGGGAAATTTTGCCTATCTGTTACATACTTTGAATATTTTGAGTGTTCGTCAGATTCTGTGCAAAATAATTTCAAAATTTGAGTAAAATGCCCCAAAATTACAAAACTGATAAATTGGGCAAAGAATGGCTAGGTCATTGCATTTGGATAAGCAATGGCTTTCAAATGATGAAAGAAAAACTGAATTCTATCATAGAGTTAAAGAGGAATCGGTGCCAGAAGTTTTCTGCATATTTAATGAGCTTGCTCGGTTACCATGGCAACCGCATAAACAGAAAAATGCCAATTTGTATCTTTTTTGGTGGTTATTACATATACCTCTTTAGATTAATTCTGAGTTGTTTCCTGGTGTCATTTTTCATTTAACCCCAGATCACCCCTTCAGGAAAAAAAATTGATTAGTATTTTTTGCTAATCATTATATCAATTGATTTGCAATTGTTCAGTACATCTGAAAAATGATTAGCAAAAAAATGGAAAACAGTCAATCAGATTTAAATGATAAAAAGGCTTTTTTATTCTTTCCAAATGACAAATTATAATTACACGAGAAATACAACTCCACTCTATGGAAAACAAATTATTTCCAAAAGGTATCAATTTTACCCTGAACAGTCATAATTTAATACAGAACACTTCTGTTTCCCAGTGAAATTTCTGTAAACTACTTGGAGCCTGCAAGTACAGCTGTCTTATTGATACCTTACTGTAGCATATGATGCTGTTTAACACCTGATCAGAGACACTAAAGGATGCATTCCCATTAAAATCCACTCACACAAGGCACTGTCCAACTCAGTCACATTTTAACATCACAACATCATGTATTTTAATGATCAGAGATCATTGTGCATGTTTCGGAGACGCCAGTGGTGAACTTGCGATTCTCTGAACTACGTAGCAATGAGAGAAGTTTTGATGACTGACTGGCTGAAAACAATGTTCTTCAATTGGCAACTTACCCTGCTGCAATACGCATGATCCTATTTGATGTTTTGTAGCACTTTTGTACGTCCCACTTTTACTTTCAGATGTTTGGGACAGTTAGAGTGTCCAACTTCACTAATATCAAATGAAATCAGTACTTTTCGGCTTATCATGATGGTTAGGTACGAACATTTAGGTGAGTACATACATAAAACACACATCCAGTCAAGACGATTCAGAGTTAAAGCTGAAAAAAGTGGAGGTCGAATGCGGAAATCTCTCCGTTTGGGCAAAAACCAAATCATATCGCCTTAATACAATGATTACAAAGATTTCCCTGAACTAGCGTCAGCAAGGTAGGAAGATGCTAGCTTTATAATCTGAAGAGTAACGCAATACGCGATAGCATGCATAACAGGATAATGCATAATGCACGGAACTGCCGCAAAACCTCACATAAGTTCATGCCTATTACAGCTGGCAAAGTTAGTAAAGTTGGGGCAAGAAACAAATCATATCGCCGTAAAACGATGATCACTCACAAAATTTTCCTATGTTAACGTTTGTTAGCTTACTAGCATACAGAGTGGCTGTATCCAAACAGCAACGTAAGTTGATACATGACGGCTCGCATAGATGTCTAGCCATCCATGATTGTACCAGAAACTTTCTGGCAGGGAGCCTCTCTAATGCATGCATGCGCTCCGAGAAGCTGATTGGTTGGTATGGAAATGAGGAACAAAATTTTCCAGCCAATCAAAGTTGTTAAAACTTGTTGCTGTGTGGCTTGAGAATCGGAAGTTCGCAGGCCAGCGAACCAACCCACTAACATCTTCGTCTCCTCTCCTCTCGTCAACGAAAACAACAGATACGTCTCGTCATATTTTCGTCATCAAAGAGCTATGTTTAGCTCGTCACCGTCTCGTTTTAGCCATGAAAAAAAGGTGCGTTAACGAAATCATTTCGTCATCGTCAACGAAAACGACACTGATCTACATTTTACAATTTGTTAAGAACAAAATGACATAGTAAATGAAAACCAAAATCATTGACCCATTGAGGGCTAGATGCAAAATCAACCCAAAAGAAAAAAATTGAAATCACAGGCTTATCCAACTCATGTAAATTTTACCAAATTTTAAACTCATAATGTGACTCAGTAGTGTGTATGGCTCATGCATGCCTGTTTGCACTCCCGACAACAGCTGGGCATACTTCTGATGAGCAGGCAGATGGTTTCCTGGGGGATCTCTTCCCAGACCTAGGTCAGGGCATCAGTGAGCTCCTGCAGAGTTTGTGGCGGTACTTGGCAGCGTTGAATACACCGAACCATAACGTCCCGTTGGTACATGCAAATGAGCTGAGATGCAGCTTGGAGACAAACCAAAGGGAGAGCAGATCCAGGTGTGTCACCGTCTTAAAAACTTCTCAATGCCAAGGGGCCAGCCGTTGCCAAGCGGCCTGCCGTTGTATGGCGGTTAGTAGTGTTTGCAACAAATCTACAATCCCCTCCTCTCTGGGATTCTGTAAAAGCACAACCCAAACTTACATCCATGTCAGTCACTGGTTCCGATAAAACAGCAACTTGCAGGCATTCTAACAAAAATAACTGAAGAGGAGCAAAAAAAAAAAAAACTCTCTTTTTGCCTTCTAGCTGGGTGTTCCCAATCAATTGTGACAACACGTGAAAACTATTAATTACTAACTATTAATTACTACATACGCAAATAACGGTTTTCTTTTGGAGTAGCTTGCACATTGCCTTTTTCTCATCACTAATAGCAAGACTGACATATGTCCACACACAAGATTTTGCAGATCTCGAGAATGAGGTTGACTTTGACCATTTTGTTGTTGCAAGAGTGGTGCACACTTGGACCGACCATAAAAACGTACTGCAAATAATTACTGAGCAAGACAAAATAAGGCCAAAAGGTAGGATTTTTATTTGTACCACATCTGGGAATCACTAATCGTTTTGAAGACCTTTTGTTTGGTGTAAAACTGGTGATATGCTGTCGAGCGCAATCTAGCACTGGTGTTTATTTGATTGTGGCAAAGTTTCCCCAAGCCAAGGCTAGGCTCCGCAGATAGAATTCCAGCTCGAGTGTTCCACAGTCATTGCCAGCTGACCGACCGCTTGAATTTCCGATTGATTTTCCGACCGCTAGTGTACACTGACCTTAACTCTGGCCACTTCTCAGAAGGTTTACCACCGTCACAAGTTTTCTCCATTTGTAGATAATCACTCTGGTTCGCTGGAGGTAACTGTGCTTTAGAAATGGCTTTGACCCTTTCCAGACTGATAGATGTCGACAACTTTGTTTCTCATCAGTTCTTGAAATTCTTTAGATCATTGCTTTGTGTGCTGCTTTTTGCTCACTCCACATAACCAGTCAGGTTCTAATTCAGTGGTGCTTAGAGTCAACAGGGCTGGCTGTAATCATGCCTGAGGGTGTAAATTGAAATTTGACCTAATCATAAATTACATTTGGTAATTGGTTGATTCAGTAAATGATGGGGGGGGGAGAGAATAACTTCTTTGCATAGGGCCAGGCAGGGTTGAATAGCTTTTTTCCCCTTCCATAAATGAAATAACTTCTTAAAAACTGAATTTTGCATGTACTTAGGTTATCTCTGTCTTATAGTAAAATTAGTTTGATGATCTAAAACATATCAGTGTAACAAACATACTGCATCTGTGGAACATGCAAAAACACAAAAAATTGGGAAGGAGGCTAATATCTTTTTGCAACCCTTTACATGATGACTCAAGTTTGCAATATGGAAAACCGTGCCATTAGAAAGATTGTTCCTCTCCCTGCATACCATCACCTTTACCACTTCAAGCACACAGTTTAGAAGCGGAGTGTAGATTTCTCTGAATGGCAACCTCTCCATCAATATAAAATGAGCACAAGCCTGAGTGCTATTGTATCCCGAGCACAAGAGGGTTGGTTATGGAGCTTAAGTGATCCATTGGAAATGCCATAAAGCACTTTAGGTTCCAATTTTCGCAAATGTGGAAGGCAGTATTATATTGACCAATTCTCAGCCTCCTTGAATGCACTGCTGTTGAAGTAAAGTACTTAGAATAATTTCCTTCTGTCCCCTATATTCACTCATTCACAAAATATAAAATCTTATATTTTCTCTAAACTCAGTTTTTTTTTCTCCTTTTTTTTTCTTGCATTGAATACTGCCAAATTGTTTAATCAACTGCAGCCACCCACTCCCATCGACTCAAGAGGAGGAAGCCTTGACACATAATTCCTCCAACTGGTGTGGTGACGAGCCCTCTCCTGTTCAGGCTGTTCAGGAGCACCACCAATCACATGCTGCTTTGCCATCACATTACAATGCAGTCAGCATATATTTGGCGTGTACAGCTGCAAGCGCCTGGCCGACCAGGAGTAGCTGCAAGAGCACAAGGAGACAAACTAATTTTAACACACTTAATGCCTATTATCCCCAAGGAGGCTGGGCCAGTTGTTGCCTTGCCAATGCAGACCCCCGGCCATAGCCGGTAATGGCGTGAGTGGGATTTGAAAATCGGACCACAGGGCTCCCAAGTGAACATTCTTGCCATGAGCCACTTAGAGGCCCCAAAATACAGTTCCTTAAAAAGAAATCAATGAGACATTCATGAAAAACAAACTGACCTTTATTCTTGTGAATGTGCCAGGTGTTTCAGAAGATGACTACAGATTGTTAAAAACTAAAAGTTTGTGTCTGTCACTTGGATAAGAAAACACCATAGGTATCCCATATGAGACATTCTGCCTTCTTGGTTGTTCTTCAAGATTTAGATCTGTCCAAATACCTAATTGTAGATATTCCAAGATTGTTATTTATGTCGGCATGAATAGTGTCTGGTTACGACAATCGGAGGACACCAAAAATAAATTAATAATAAGTGGTTTGTGCTCTAGCACAGCAGATAAAGACACTGTAATATGCTCAGGGCCCTTACTCAGTCAATATGGTGATGAAATTTAATGCTGATTGTTGTCAACGAATCACTGGATGTCAAAATGATGATCAAAAAAATAACATGGGCTGATAAGCAAAACTTTTAAAAATTGAGTTTTGGATTATTTAACTTGTTTATAGTGCATCCTGTCACACAACAACATTCTGGCATTTTTTATTATTTTAGCTAACAGAACAAAAAGACAAGATGGCACTGTCACCCAATACAAAGTCAACGGAGAGTCATGGTTTGTTTTCCCCTCCAGGGTGGGCAGGCCTTATTTGCTCTCTTCATGGCTGTTGTATGTCCAAAGCAAGCTAATGTACCACAAACGTATCCTCTTTCACCTTATTTGGTAGACCCCATCAGCAGAGCTCCCCATTTCTCTCAAACCATAAACTTTCCTGAAGTCTCTTTGAAAGACTTATTGTACATTACACCTGACGCATGAAAGCTAACATGATAGGTTATATTTCAATTCAGAAACATAGCTGAGTGGTATAAACTATGGAGCCACTGTTGATCAATGGATAGATTTAACATCTTAGAGGTTATAGTATGTTGCACTTAATGACAAATGTGCAGCCCCTGAGTACAGAAAGTGCCAAGAGATTAATGGAGGTCAATGCAGCTATGGGATTTGGGGCTGCTCGGCAGCTAGATATGTGGACAACAGCTAACATTATGAACATAATGAAGATACTATTAACCTCTTAAGCCCTGAGCCTCTGGCTCAAAAATTACATGCCAAAAATAAAATGCGTATATCTCTGCAACTACTCGGTTCATTTGAATAATCTTGGTATCATAATAAAGGCAACACCATTTGAGTCCTGGTGTAAATATCAGGGTATATATCACTGAGTCAGAGTAAATGAAGATGGAACACAGCATAAATGAAAGATCTCATTTCCACCTAACAAAAATTTACTTTTATCCCTTTTGAAATTATTTAGTTGCAGTCTGAAACCTCTAAAAAATTACAGCACAGAATCTCATCATTATCTGTGCCAAAGTTTAATCAAATCAAATAAATCAGAGCAAAATCAGAGAATAATGCCTGGGTGGCTTCTCCAAACTCGCAGTTCGGGCACCTTTTTGGGCACTGTGCCATTACAGATTTCTTAGGAACCAAGCTGTAAAACTCATTTAATTTGACTTATGTCAGAACAGGCATACATTCCATTTAAATATAACTATTAAAAAAAATATAAATTTTTTTAAAATTAAAAAATGTATACATTTTCCCATTAGAAAAAAAATGCATACAAAGGAAATCAAGTTTGACTCCACTGGAGCAGATTTACTGTATTTTCAACAAAAAAAAAAAAACAAGCAAATAAACAAAATTGTAAAAAAAAAAAAAAAAAAAAAAAGCAAAAAGAACAAACACCACAGAAATTATATATACAAGAATAATGCTTCTACTGCCTAAAATGGGTGCATGCCGACCCTGGATTTGAACCCAAGTCTCCCATGGGAGGGCGCACCACTCTAGCCACTACGCTACATCAATTGGCAGATTTCCCACCGTGCCATAGCTCATATGAAGAGTGAGTCAAGAAAACACGTCTAGGGCCCTATGATTTCCGTGATCACGGATTCGCGGAAGGGATCATGGAATTGGCCAATAAAAACGGAATCTTTTGTTAAACGCGGAATTTCACAGAAATCGACATAATTTGACTGAAATGCTGTTCGTAAAGCCACATTTCCATCGAACACTAAACAAAATATTTTCGCGACCAGATTACATTCAAAGGCAATGAAAAGACGCGAATGCGCAAGAAAATGTGAGAAGCCTTCGTCAAATTCACCTGTCCCGAGTGTTTGTATGACACATCTCTTCGGTGCTACAGAAGATCTGTGGGAAGAAGTTTTTCGTTGTTGTAGATGAGACCACTGATGCCAGGGATTGCAGGGTCCAAAACGTTGTCATTGGTCATCTTATGTTAACTTAACTTATATAACCATTAAATAGCCCACATTATTTCTTTTCACAGTCTACTTAGTGAATTGTGTGCATGCAAATTACGACGTAATGTTGTCCCCCAGTGATGAAATAATAGCTGATGCATCTTTGTGTCAGTTTGTTCATGTTTAATCATTACTGTAGAACATTTTATCATAGTACGTAATACATGGTATTGGGATTACTGAACAAAAGTTTCTTAAAAAAAAAAAATTTAATTAAATATAGCTGATGCATCGGAATCAGACAACTGTTGATCCGTGGGGGAAATTAAGTGTCATTACTGCTGCTTTCATACATTCATATATATACACAATAAGATTATAAATGATTAAAAAGGGGCAGTCAGAATAATGCATGCCAGTACAGCCATTGTCTGCCTTTTTGACTGTAGCTTGCACTTCGTTTTAAGAGAAAGAGAAAATTTTTTCTTTCATCACAGTGCAATGTTGTATTGCGTTATTATGCAGTACTTGTTCTGACTTAAAGTACTGAGGAAAATTCAGCGTTGCATCAACTAATTTAAGGTTATTTCTATTTAATTAGTGGACATTTTATTCATTAGCATAAATAACACTCTCTCTGATGGTAAAATTGGTGTAATTGGTAAAAAACAGAATTCCAAAAAATTAAAACGGAAAAAACGGAATTTGGGAAATAATAAAACGGAATTTGGAAAAAATAAAAAGGATTTCATTGGGCCCTACACATCATGCACCCTGATTTAGCGTTTGTACTGCTGTGTGTCTTAGTGCTTGTGCATAATGGCGATACTCAGTCAGAAAATGATTTTGAAAACGACAGTTGAATATTTAGTGGATAATTATACTCAAAATACTACAAACAAACCAGTTAAGCATTTATATTGTTGCATTCTCTGAGTTCAAGTGCTTAATGGTGCGTGGACTCTCAGTTTGATGTACCTGGAACGCAAGGCTGTATCTCAGGCTTGTGCGATTAAGGCGGTTTAGGGCTCGTTGGAAACATCAGAGCCCATAGAATCAAATAGCCACCCATAAGGTCAAACTGACAATATTGCAAGCAGATCACAGAGAAGAAAATACATGCTGTATTTATGATCTTTATTGATTGCCGCTGGTACTGGGGGCGTTTGGCTTTAAGAGGTTAAAGTAAATTTTCAGGCTATGGCCATTTTTCGATAAAGTTGATTTTCTTTTATTCATATGCACCTATATTTTTATACACAGCCACCGTCCATCACTTACAAGAGAGGGAAATCAAATGTCATATCAACACATCAAAGGTGTCTTCCCACAAAGCTTGTATGTACTTGTCGCAAATTCAGTTTTTCATGGAATGGAACTGGTAGATAATTGATCTTGTTTGTATGTGTATGGCGAGGTAGGGATTTGAGTTTGAAAATACAGTAGTGTCCTTCCTATATCGGAGAGAATCTCTGCAATTCATTTGGTAACCAGCATAGCATTGTTCTACTCTATGTGATGATGGAACTCATATCTGCATAGTTTTCTTTTGAAAACAGCTGGATAGCTTGATTCAATTCAATTTTATTTGTATAGCACTTTTAACATAAAACTTAAACACAAAGTGCCTTCATGTGTCAGACCAATGACAAGAGATTCCCGAAGAGCAAGCTAGAGGTGGCAGTGGCAAGGAAAACTCCCTAATAGGAAGAAACCTTGAGCAGATCCTGGCTTTATGAGAGGGGGGCCCTTCTTCTTAAGGGCAATTTGAGGGGAGGAGGGGGGCACAGAGGGTAGGGAAAGGAAGCATTAGCAGCAGGCATACATAGAGCTCAAGGTGTAGTAGTGTACGGAGCAGTATAACAACAGATCAACAATAGCAGCAGGAGAATATTTTAGCTCGAAGCTTAACGTACCTAGAATAGATTTAATCAGAACTTTGCATCTAATTTTAGACTCGGCTGAGGGTAATGGCCTTGGTATATTTAATTGGCAGGAAATGGTTTTGGTCTATGGTTTTTACTTCAGTAGGATCATACTATTAAGTACTTTGTAGATAATCAGTAAGATTTTAAAATCAATTCAAAAATTAATTGGGACCGAGTGCAAAAATGCTAAAATTTGAATTTAATTTGTCTTGGGAAGTAGTCTTTCAGCTGAATTTTGAATTATTTGTAGTTTGGCCAAAGATTTCTTTTTCAGGCAAGTAATTAAGGAGTTACCACAGTCTAATCAGTGGTGTTTTCTCCTGCAGGCCAAGGGAAGCCAGGCTTCCCCAGCTTTTTCAGACCGTAGCAGTCACTTTAATAAATTCCATTTGTTTAACAGTTCCGGAAATTCTGTACTGTTGCCGCCATCTGTTCTCCATTTCTCAAGGAGTATTTTTCAGTCAGTGATACAGCATCCCCAAATGTTACGTGGTAAATTTGTGGTGAAGCACTGTATTGCGCTGCTACTGTAGACTATTGCCATGTCACCACGGAGGAGAGGCAAAGTTGGATTCAACTGGCAAAAAAAAAAAAAAATTAAAGGATTAACCAATCAGATGAAGTTACTGTAATGCCACTGCCAAAACCTGGCCACTGCCAGAGTGTCAAAACTAGGTCAAGGGAAGCCAGTAGCACTTTGGCTTCACACCAATCAAATCACGGCATGTTATCAACATCATTGAAATGAAACAACAGAAAAACTTTATATCATTATCTTCGTTAGCAACATGAGCTACTGCAGTTATGGAACATAAATATAAAATTGACTTTTTAGGTCTTTATCATTATTATTATTTGGAGCTTATTTATCTTTGTTTGATTTAATTTCCTTGCCATTCTGGTAAGTTGACGTTACTTCCATTTTTCTTTCAGACATGGGGAACCTACGATCAAGCTCAAGTTGACTGTGTGGCCTACTCAGTTATTTAGCTTTCTAGCAAATTAATTTATTTAAATTTTGTAGAAGTAAGTGCTGTATGGTGCCTTAAGTAATGTATGCTATTTGCAGTGAAGAAATTGGTTCGGACTAACGAAACCATCTGGGTTCGTCAGAAGCCCAAATATAAAGAATATAGCCCACTATAATATAACCTATGGAATTATCCGTATTAGGTGAACAGAGGGATCTGTTAACGCTACAGAAAATGTACTGTGGATCTACATATATAAAATTTTCGGCACTGGGTGATTAAAAGATTCCATAAATGGTGCAGAATATGTACTGCAAGTAGACAGAACTTGGCAGAAGGATCTGTAATTGACATGCTTACTGCAATTCTTTTTCTGTAAATGAACTGTCCATTTTGTGTTCAATTTTATGAGGCATCTGTAAAATTGTATAGAAGATACACAGTAAATTTACATAATTTTTTTCCTGTTTTTCTAGTTGAAGGAACTAGCCGTAAATGTTACTGATAATGTCCTGGTATATTGTTTTGCTGAGACATTAGGTCTATTCATTTCTTTTTTTAAACAACTTTTTTCATACAATGTATCAGATAATGCCCGTTACACTGCCCATCCAAAAAAAAGTCACCATTTGGCTTTAAATCTTTAACTTCTTTAATTCATTGTCGAATCTGTACTGTGCATTATACCGAGTGCTCTGGTTACATTACATTACATTTCTTGTTAGCTATGCATGGCTTTGGGATCAGGCTGCATTCTAATTGTTTTTTGTACCGAACAGCAATTCCTCCATCACAATCAGAGACTCTCAATTTGCTAAAATATCTAAATTTCACGGGGATAACTTCACAGAAAACACTGGTCACCAGATTTAAGCCAAGTTTCAGTTAAATGAAATAAATCCAGGATAAGAGATACAATGAAATCACTTGCAGTTCAGGTCTTATTATTTAAAAATCTGACATTCTAGAGAGTAATTTTTACCCGGGAGTACAGCTGCAAGTTAAGATGTATCAGCTTAATTGATATAAAATTTTGAGTGTCTGATCTGAGGGCTTCTCAGGTTAATTAATTAATAAATTGTGGTTCCTGAGCTTCTGTCTCGGCATTAGTAATTTTCTTTGTTATCTAGGGTGAGCGAGGTCATTAGGTAGGGGGTTCAAAATGTGGCCAAAACTATGTGACGGTTGCAGGATGATCGCACTTTTGGAAAGAGATTTCCAGGGTGGGTTTGTCTGTCACCGGTGCCAGCTAATTGAGCATCTGGAGAGCCAGATCCTTGTTCTTCAGGGCCAGTTAATGCACGACATTGTTCATAATCAGTAGAGTTCCTAGAGGAACTAAGTAGTATGTCGTTTAGAGAAATGGTCTGTACGCCAAAGCAGGGTGGTGTGGGGACCCCAGAGCAGGCAGGGAGAGAAAGTTGGGTGACGGTAGGATGTCAGCGCAGGAAAGGGCGTGCACACCGTGACAGCGACAGCTCCTCCAGTGGTTGAGGTGTCCAACCGATTCCGCCCCTTGCAGGAACTCGAATTGGCCCCTGACCCTGAGAGTGAGGGGACTGATGAGCAGCAGGGCACCCTGTTGGCCTCTACCCCTCAGAAAAGAGAGTTATTGATAGTGGGGGACTCAATACTTAGAGGAATAGACAGTTTAGTCTGTTCGCGCGACAAGGAGTCTCGTACGGTGTGTTGCCTGCCTGGTGCCCAGGTAGGAGACCTCCTGGAGCGTGCGGACAAGCTCCTGGCCAGAGCGGGGAGGGATCCAGTTGTCATGGTCCATGTTGGGACTAATGACATAGGTAAGGGTAGGTTTGAGGTTCTGCAAAGCAAATTTGTTGAATTAGCTGAAAAGCTTAGGAGCAGATCCTCCACGGTAGTGTTCTCCGGGATTCTACCGGTACCACGTGCTAGCAGAGGGAAGCAGAATTTTATCTGGAGGTTTAACACGTGGCTACTTAACCTGGTGTAGGAAAAGAGGGGTATAGGTTTATGGGGCACTGGAACTACTTCTGGGACAGGGGTGACCTGTTCAAGCCGGATGGGCTACACCTGAACCGGAGGGGTACCTTTGCACTGGGTCAGCGTATGTTGAGGGTAGCAGAGAGTTATTTAAACTAGGGACTTGGGGGGGCAGGGAGGTTAAAGAGTGTTACACAGAGGGAAATGCAGACTGCCCTGATGGAAGCTGACAGCGTTACATGCACTATTGATGATATATTTTTAAAGCAAAAAAGCATGGTGAGGGCTTTGAGCAGCAGGCGCATGGGAAATCGAAGGGAAGAGCGTTCATGATAACCTGAAATGTTTTTATCTAAATGCAAGAAGCATTAAAAATAAATTTCAAGAACTTGAGGCCGTTATGATTAGTGAAGGCTATGACATAGTTGGGATTACAGAGACATGGCTTAGTGAAGAGGATGGAGATGAATATAATGTAGAAGGTTATAAGCTCTTTAGGAAGGATAGATGTAATAGGCGAGGAGGGGTGTAGCACTCTATGTGAACGAAAACATAAATGTGCAGGAAATTCCTGAAATTGAATATTCCGTGCCTTGTGAAGATATCTGGGTCAGGCTCACTGGCAAACACGAGACTGGTTTAAACATAGGTGTATGCTATCGACCACCAGCTTTGGACAGTACAGTCAATGAAATGCTCCTTAAGAGGATTACGCAAGCTTGTAGAGGAGGAGGGACTATTATTATGGGAGACTTAAATTATCCTGGTATTGATTGGGGAAATTGTGAAAGGACAGGGTAGGGGGAGGAAGAATTTCTAGATGTCATAAATGATAATTTTTTTGGTGCAGTATGTTAATAAACCTACAAGAGAGAAGGCAATTTTAGATTTGCTGCTCTGTAATGACCCAGATAGAATTAGCAATGTTGAGGTACTGGAGCCACTTGGGACAAGTGATCACTTTACTGTTAATTTTGAGGTTTCATGGGAAGTTAAAAAGGTGTCTCCAAAAACAAAAATTTTTAATTTTAGGCGAGCAAACTTTGACAGGATGCGGTCATATCTAAGTGAAACAAAATGGGAGACACTCCTGGACTGTGAGTCTGTAAATGAGATGTGGGAAAGATTTAAGGGGGTTTTACTTGATTCACAGTGTAAATTCATTCCAAAGGTGTCCAAAAGTAAGCTGAAAAAGCAGAATCCTCAGTGGATGACAGCAGCTATTCGTAGGAGTTTGAAGGAAAAGAGGAATCTTTATAAGATGTACATAGAGGATAACAATGAGATTACTAAGGCCGAATTCTGTAAAATGCGGGCTGTGGTCAAAAAAGAGCTGAGGAATGCTAGAAGACTGTATGAAAGACAAATTGCAGAGGGGGCAAAAACTAACCCTAAGCGCTTCTTTCAGTACTGTAGCAGAAAAAGGAAAGTCAAAGAGCAGGTTAAGTGCATAAAGAATAAAAATGGATCGCTGCTATATGATAATAAGGATATTGCGGACACCTTAAACGGTTACTTTGTTGAGAATTTTACCTTAGAGCGGGTCTTTATTCGCCAGAGGGCTTGTCCAATGCTCAAGATTATTTAGCGGAAATTGAGGTTAGGGATAACGTCAGATTAGACAAGTTGCATCAACTAAAGGCAGATAAGGCAGCGGGTCCTGATGGCTTATATCCTAGAGTGCTCAGGGAAGTTAGTGAGGTCATCTTTAAGCCGCTATCTGCCATCTTTAGACGGTCTTTAGAAACTGGAGAAATACCAAATGATTGGAAACAGGGCAATATAATACCAATATATAAAAAAGGGGACCGTACTGAGCCAGGTAGTTACAGGCCAGTCAGTTTAACTTGCATTGCGTGCAAAATATTGGAATCTATCATAAAAGATGAGCTGGACTTATTTCTTGAACGTAACAATATCTTGAGGGATAGCCAACATGGTTTTCGTAAAGAAGGAAGGTCATGCCTGACAAACCTTCTGGAATTTTTGAAGAGGCCACCAAGACTTATGACCAGAGCAGGGCTTATGACATCATATATTTGGATTTTCAGAAAGCATTTGACACAGTACCGCATAAGAGACTAATTTTTAAAATGAGCTCCATTGGAGTTACAGGTGGTATTCTGAAGTGGATTCATAACTGGTTGCAGGACAGAACACAAAGAGTGGTGGTCAGTGGTATATCATCTGAGCTAGGTAGGGTGGGGAGTGGCGTCCCCCAGGGATCGGTGTTGGGACCCCTGCTGTTCCTCATCTACATTAATGACCTTGATAGGAATATTGAGAGCAGATTAGTGAAATTTGCAGATGATACTAAATTGGGGGGCTTGGCAAATAGTTTAGAGTCCACTAAAGTGATTCAGGATGATTTGGATAGAATTCAGAATTGGGCAGAAATGTGGCAAATGAAATTTAATGTAGCGAAATGTAAAGTAGTACATGTAGGTAATAAAAACATTAGACGGGATTACTTCATGGGAGGTTTTAAACTGGAATGTGCTCCACAAGAGAAAGATCTGGGAGTGATTGTTGACCAAACCCTCACAGGCTCTAGCCATTGTGCCGTAGCTGTTAAAAAAGCCAATCGGATGCTGGGATACATTGCCAAAAGTATTGAGTTCAAATCCAAGGAGGTGATGCTTCTTTTGTACAACACATTCGTCAGACCACATCTAGAGTATTGTGTACAGTTCTGGGGACCATACTTTAAGAAAGACATAGAGGCTTTAGAGAAAGTTCAGAGAAGAGCCACGGCTAATTCCGGGTATTAAAGATGAAAGCTATGAGAAAAGGCTGAAGATCCTTAATCTCTTTAGTCTTAGGAAAAGGAGACTAAGGGGTGATTTGATTGAGGTCTTTAAATATGTTAAAGGGATTAACAAAGTGAATTATGTAGGATTCCTTCAACCAAGTGTTGTTAGCAGAACTCGGGGTCACAAATGGAAGCTGACTAAAGTTAAATTTAGCACTGATATTCGGAAATATTTCTTCACCCAAAGAGTAATTTCAGTGTGGAACAGCTTGCCTGACCATATTGTTGAGGCAGAGACCTTGGGAGTTTTCAAGAGCAGACTTGACTTAAAGCTAGATACCATTGAGTCATTGAGTATCTGAAGTGATATATTCACGATGGTACAAAGAAACTGGCGAGCCTAGTTGGGCTGAACGGCCTGTTCTCGCCATTCATGTTATGTTATGTTATGTTATGTTATCCACCGCTTTCATGAATAGGCCTATGCTTTGCCCTAGCCTCAGTAACTATGGTCTCAATGGTAAACACATTTGGTAAAACCAATATTACAGGGCCTTTAATATCAGAAGAGTTCCTGGAACACATTGTACAAAAAAGGCAGCCAGTGCTTGCATATCCCACATGCAGTCTCATAACACTGTCTCAGAGTATTTTTTGACAGCATACAGGCCGTAGCAGCTGGGATGAATGTAATTTCTGCTGAAAAGAGTGGGTCTTCCCCACTTAAAAAGTCAAGGTTGACTTGAGCACACCATTTTTTCAGCCAGTCATTGAGAACATGAAGCCAAATGAATTTCTCACTACCACAATTTATAACAGGAAGCGGACCTGAGATCAAGAGCTTACAAACCAAATGAATGTTGTCATAAAAGGAAATAAAATCTTTTAAAACTAACTTCTGGTTCAGAAGTACATTTCTATACTTGAAGAACTGTCAAATAGGCTGAATTAGCTTTTCCATTTACCTTTTCGATGAATCCTAATTTCTGGGTTAACTGTCCCCAGTTTTGCTCCATTGAAACGCAAATCAAGTCAGTAATAAGACTCAATTGTGACGGTATCCAGACCCGGTGCTAAGGGGGGGCATTGAGGTGCAATGCACCCCCATGGCACATCTCGTGCCCCCCCACCCATACCCACCCATGCATATCATGTTGTACCATCCAACAGACAAAACTAATTTCCTAATAAAATGAAAATAAAACGTCTATTTTGCATTTGTGATTACATTTCAGATTTAAGAGCATGGTTGCAAGGTAGCTTCTTGACGATTCATTGCTTGAAAGATAACCCGAGTATTCGCTTTCTAGTTTTTTTTATTTTATTTTCATGCAGTCCAGCCAGCAAAAATTGTGCATTGGAATCAATGCGGGCAGCATTAGGCAGCTGCTCATTGTGCTATTTATAAATCTATTTTGAAATTGGGGCTGATGCCGCATAGTTTGAGGCTTCATTCAAAGCATTTATGAACGGATTGTAAAACAACATTGACTGCAGCACAACTTTTTTTACATGTAAGCTATTTATATTGCTTAAACAAGGTATTTTTGCACAGTTGCAGACATAGATAAGGCTATATTAATATGATTTGCATCCCACTTTAGTAAAATTAGGTTGGTGGGTTAAAAGGATTTCTTGCAAGTCGAGATTAAAACATATTTGATTGGCTAGCCAACACAAGAGCTTTGTAAAAATCCAAAAATCAAATGAAAAAAAAATTATTGAAAAACAATGTTGGGTACTCATTATCAAAATTGAGATTTGACCTTGCAAAATAGTATGCTGCATTCCATCAGCATATAACCATGAATTAGGCAATTGATTTGAAAAGTGTAAGTCCTCTCGGTGAATTAGCCTGCAGGTTGGTTTTCGTTAATTAGGAAAACGTTGACTCATTTGGTCAAAATGGCTACGATTCATAAATCACTGCCAGTACCATATGCTGAAAAACAGCCCCACACCATGAAGTTCCCACCTACAAACTTCACTGTTGGTATGGTGTTTTGGGGGTGGTGTGTGGTGCCATTTATCCTCCAAACATGGTGTGTCATATGACATCCAAAGAATTCAATTTTGGTCTCATCTGACCAGACTATATTCTACCAGTATTTTATAGGCTTGTCCAAATGTTGTGCAGCAAACTTTAAACGAGCTTCAACATGGTTTTTCTTTAGCAATGGAGTCTTGTGTGGTGAGCATGCATAGAGGCCATGGCAGTTGAGTGCATTACTTATTGTTTTCTTTGAAACAACTGTACCTGCTAATTCCGGGTCTTTCTGAAGCTTTTTGCGAGTGGTCCTTGGCTCTTGGACAACTCTTCAGATTATTCTTTTGACTTCTCTGTCAGAAATCTTGCAAGAAGCACATGGTCGTGGCCGGTTTATGATGAGATGATGTCCTTTCCACTTCCGGATTATGGCCCCAATGGTGCTCATTGGAACATTCAGAAGTTTAGAAATACATCTGTAACCAATGCCATCAGTATGTTTTGCACAAGGCTGTGAAGGTCTTGAGAGAGCTCTTTCCTTTTTTTTTTTTTTTTGCTTCTTGTGTGATACCTTGGTAAGGAGAAACCTTTTTATAGGCCATCAATTAGGACTAAACCAGCTGATATTAATTTGCACTGATGTGGGGGCAGGATTGCTTTCTAAACACTGACAGATTTCAGCTGGTTTCTCGGCTCTCCATGCCTTTTTGCACCTCCTTTTCTTTATGTGTTCAATACTTATTCCTTGTGTCATTCCACTTTATTACACATAACTTAATTTATGGACTTATTTGTTTTGATTTCTTTGTATGTGTGGATTACTTGGGTTGTTACCGACATCTGGTGAAAATTTCATGCCAATAGCCCCATTAGAAATATATTTACTGAGAAAAATGTTGACGCGTTCAATACTTATTTTCCCCGCTGTATTAGCCTTCGTATCACAGGAACCTTTGCCTGCTGGGGTAGTAAAAAAAAATATTGGACTATAAAACAATTTTCAAACATCAATTCTTTGAGACCAGTCATGATTTCTGTGGTGAGTAGGTTACTTGATTACCCTATTGGGAGCTAGTGTTAGCATGAATGTACGGTGATGATGTATACATGAAAGTGGCTTAATGTTAATCCAAATTCTAACTGCAAAAATAAAGACTTGTTGCCTGTGGTTGTTTTAACAGTTAGTATAGTGGTTTGAAAAAAACTTGAGTGCGTGTTGCGGAGTGCGTTTAGAAAGCTGTGGAAAAAGACAATACTCATGATGCTCAGGACAGATTTTAAATGCATTTAAACACAGGCTTTTTACATTGTTTCATTTTGGTGAACCAAATCCGCTTTTGCTTCAGCAACGTTCTTATTTTTATTCATTAATGTGATATTTGTATATGCTTGTCCTATGCAGTGATGTGCTCTGATACAGACATTGAGTGAACCCTCGTTTGTTAAATGTGTAATTAACTCCTTCAACCCCACAGCCCTCTACAGAGGGCTGACCAACATATTCCCTTCAACCCCAAATTCCTGTAGGGAAAATTCAAACAATCTGACTAATTGATTGGAACATATCAGGTTACATTTAATGGGATTCCAGAGATAACAGTAAGATACAATGTCCAGATAATGACCAGCCCTCTACAGAGGGCTGTGGGGTTGAAGGGTATAGTGATGCTAGAATATCTGGGGTTGAAAGAGTTAACAAGTTTGTAATGTGTTTTTGTATAATATGAGAGGTTGTCTTGTCACAAAGTGGTATTGGAATTTTTACCCTGTAAATGTGTACATGTCTCCTGTGATCTGGAAAAACCTAGCACATATGTCACTCTTGGTAGGAACTGAGTTTGACCCTCATTTCACTAATTTAGAGTGGTGAAAATCTTAAAACACTAGCTATTAGTGTTATTCGAACTGTCAAAATCATGTTTCGTTAATTTTTCTCCGGGTAGGAAAAGTCCAGGATCCAAAAGTGTTTGTTCATTTGCGAGACCTTTGCCACTGATAAACTCACTAGGTTTTTCCAGATCACAGGAGATGTCCAACAATGTTCAAATTCTGGGCCCCCCTGTGAAAACTGACTGTCCCCCCATCCAGATTGTTCTGGCTATTGGACTGACAGTGTCCAGTATCCAATGCAAACTAGCACTGCATTTCACCTTGTGAAATGCATTTACTTTAGCCAATGAACTCCGAGGAGGACCCATTACTTGAGTAGGCTGCAGCCGATACACCTTATTAGAGAGCATTCCCGCCGCTCCAGAGTTTTAAAACCCCATTATGTGTGTGTCCATTAATTCTTCTGACATTTAAAACGAATTTGTGGGGCAAATTACCTTAAGTTGCTTGACAAGCATTCTACGGCACTTGAAATGCCCCCCTGGCCAAAGTTCCAATCGCTTGACTGTCAAGATTGTTATCAACATGCACAGTTGAGCTTTTTTTTTTCCAAGACAAAATGTCAGGCCTCAAGCAGGATGTGTTGGTTTTGGATAAATGTAATTCGACCTTGTAAGGTGGTGACATGCATTGATCAATTTCAGGAACATACAGTTGCTCAGTTGGAATACCACAGCAACATACAAATGTTTGCATGTATACACGCTGAGTTACTGTCTGGAAGGATCCACATTTCCCGGATATTAAGCAAACAAACAAAAAAAAAAAACATTACTGATGACAAAAATGATGACAATTATCCCCAAGTACATACTTTCATAGTGTATACTCTCTGAACACTTTTTAAACTGAAGCCTCTGCACTAGGAGGTTTGAACAGCCTTCACAATCAGATCATTCATTGTACTTCACTTCCCCACATTACTACATACCACCTAGCAGTGATAACAACGATAGTATGCTTTCCAGCACTGATGCCTGCACGCCTCCTAGCCTGTCCATTTAGCCCAAAAATAAACTGCTGGCAACTTGGGGAAACCTCAGTAAATTACTCTTGTGATTGAGTTTTGGGAATTGGGATTTTATCCAGTCAATTCAATTTTCCTTTTATTTTACGATAAACACTATTCTCTTCCATTTAGGAGGCAATAGATAAGCATATTCAAAGTAATTAATGCAATACTTAGATTCTATTTAACACCCTTGCCATGTAAGGTTTTCTTTAGTGAGTTAAATAGTTACACATGCAGCAATGCTGAATTGATTCTGCCGCATGTTTGCAGTGCTCTGAGCATGCAGAGTCATGTGGCCCAGTTAAAATTAATCTGGCTAGTGTATGACCCTTCACTGGACCGGACAACTATTGTATGGGTCTTCGATAAAATTAATAATGCAAAAATGATCACAATTTCAGTCCCTTTGTTCACACAGACCTTTTATAAACAAGAAGAATGTAAGAGAAAGAGATGTTGATACATAGAGAGGTAGGTGGAAACAAGGCAGACAGCAAGGGGAATATGTGGGGGAGGTGGGGAAAGGGGATGGCACAGAAATGTAGTATACATACAGAACACACACACACTTTCAAAACACAAGAGACAAAGCTTTCAATGATTTTTATCTTGCAATAAAATATAGGCATATACAGTTATAGAGATCTGAATTCAATGTATCCACAAGACATGTTTCTGATGGGAAAGGAGCATTTATGTTGGCTTAAAATGTGGAAGAGCATGTGCTCCACCTACTGGCAGGTACATTTATAACAAAATCTGAGTCCTCCCTTCAATGTGGCCTGGACAACGTTAGTACGCTCAAGTCTGCAAGACTGGAGCTCCAGAAATTTTTAGTCGTCTGTAAGCATAATGACCTCATAATTATAGTTTTGTTCTGCAAACATACATGGAAGTGTTAGAACAAAATGTTGCTTTTGTTTAAGCAGGTTTCAGCATAGTGCATTAACCTAAGGTCCCAATCTAAGTGTAGGGAGAATATGATAAATAGAAAGAATTATTTTGCTAAAATCCCTAGTGTTAAATTCTACTGCCCAAATATATCTGGTAAATGTAAAGTTGTACACATAAAGAGCATGAAAATACAATCATAAACACTGAATAAAAATACTTTGACACAGATAATTATTTGTAAGCAGTCTGAAATAATTTGTTTCGTCCTGGTACAGTGCTGGCTATGGTAAGGGATATCTTTGCACATAGCAACAGACCTACACTTAAATTATACTCTGATGCATTTAGTTGGGTCAGTGGTCTGCCCCTCTGCAGGCTGGCTCAAGTGATATAAATGGATTGACATGGATAAATAACTAGGATTTGGAAACATTTTTTATCTTTCTGAGCAAGAAAGAAAGAATCTAAACTTGGCATGCTTCTGCAGTGTGATTTTGACAAATACTTGAAAAGATACAACAGATATAATTTGAAAGCATTATCTTTCGAGGAAAGGGTTGTCACAGAAATAGCATGTAAGGATCAGGGAGAAAAGCATGCCTCCTTTCCAAGAGGCACAAAAGTGACATCACACTGCTTTCATTCAGCAGAATGCTTTTCTAGGACAGCCAGCAGGGGTCTTTCAGAAGACAAAATTGGAATGTTTTCCACAGCGGGGCATTTTCTTTTTTAATTGCTTATAAAGATAGAGTCAATTCACCCATCATGTCTGCAGCTCTTTAATCTTACCATGGAATACCTCTATGAAAAGGAATAGGCCTCTGGCAAGTCTAAAGAATCCGTATTTATAAACAATTGTGACCCCCCAGCTCACCCACAGAATCAAGAAACCCGCACACTCCCAGTAAGATCACCAACTATAGCCGCAAAAATATTAGTTGTTCCCTTTGGAAAAAATTAGTATATTGCAGTCAACTGCTTAATTGAATGGAGCAATCCTTTAGTCCATTCAGCCCTAATTGCTTTGACAAAATCTTTCTTTCGGTTTACCTTATCACAGGACACAAGGTAAACAAGTGGCTACATAGCAACATTCATTCTGAATGGCAGCAACAGCCGTGTGCATACCGATGCCATAACTGTGCAAGTTGCTTTCAGAGTACCAGGATGGCTCTGATCCTCTCTTCCCCAGGGCTGGCTATGATGAAGCCAAAAAAGGCACAGGGCCAGGCAGTTGCCTGGAGATCAAAATCCTGAGGTGGTTGTATTTTTTTGTGATTCATCAGCACACGTACCTTTCTTTGCCCTCATACCCTCTCAAACAAGCCCAATTAACTACACTGAGACCTCATCTCATTCATTATGTATTATTAAATCATAGGTGGGAGAAATTGCTTATCGATCGCTGGGGTCACTGAGGAGCTCTGATGCTTCCTAGATGACCCATGACGCGCCTCAAGCTCACTGGGATCAGGATGCCATTTTTAGTGACCAAGATTGTTAAAAACACTTGCCTACAGAATGTATGGCAGTTTCAAGAACCAGCAATGTAGTATTTTCTTAGCTGTGTCCCAGAAAAGCAGACAGGAAGTCTACAACTTGTGTTCTTGTTGCTATATGCATTCACAAAATGATTCAGAGAAAAAAGTTTATGTGGTACTCCAGTGACGCAGAGTTAACTGACTTGAGAAAACTAATTTTTTTTTTTCTTCTGAAGATGTCCTGACATGCACTTCAGAGAGAAGCTCCAGGTTTTGTACCATTCTCTCCCCTTCAGTTTTTCTTTCCCCCATAATTGTCTGCATTTCACACACATCCATACTACACATCCGTGAAATGTTTTTCAAAGCCCATCAGCACTGCTAAATGAATATGTGCACTTTTTCAAACACCAAGCACATGTTCACAGATCTTTGATCGTGCCCTGCCATCCCAATGTCATTTCTGCACAGATCTAGCTCAGACTTTACAGTATTAAAATAAAGTTTGTGATGCTGCTCACAAAATAATACAGGAGAAGTTATTCCAGCTTGTTTCAACTAGTAGACAAGAAGGGTTTTTAAAGAAAAAAAACAAAGGATCATCAAAGAACCCTCCTCAAGTATGGCTTTCATCCTTTTTAAATTTAATTTTATTACTAGACTAGCCTATAGCTCCTGAATAAGTGGAAGCCAGTCACTGGATTAGTAGCATTAAAACTTGCTTTTAGTACTCTTGGGCAAGCATATGTGGAGAGGTGTTACATCTACATTGGTCTAGGGGTGAAGGAAGTAACAAATAACCAGATGGTAATAGGTTGAAGTGAGGGTATTGATTTAATGTAGCAGTTTCGTGGGTAAAATGAATAACAAAAGAGTGGCTGGTGCACGGGAGAAAGGGAGAACAAAGGGCCGCAATGGTGCTACTCAAGTAAAATAAAGAACCAAAAACGGACTTCACCAACTGTAAAAAAAAAAAGAGAAAATAAACAATATCAATGAGTAGCACCCCTAAACTAAAGGCTAACAAATTGTGAAGAAGAGTGCTTTTAGCTGGTCCTGTCTCCAGAATATTACACATACAATTAACAAAGTTAAACTCCAGAATTATAGATTCAAGTCATTACACTTCATACAGTTGTCTAACAATCAATACTTCATAAAACACACAAAACAACGAGTAACCACCGGAGTGTAAGTTACAGATTCAAGTCCTGATACTTCATATGATTTCCAACAATCAACAACACACGAAACATCAGGTAATCACGGAGTTTAACAGCATGGGACGGACTGCTCACATTAAATCACGGCCAACCCGAGTGTGCGTTTGACAGCTCGCTTTATAGGTAAAAGATGATGTGTTGATCCGGGATTGGAGGAGGACAGGAACACTGGACTAATCAGGCACGTCAGCTAGCGGGCAGCAGAGCAGACAGGAGGCTGGCAATGGGCTGGGCTGGGCTGAGCACCAGTGTAAAACAGGGGCTTGCAGAGAGTAATTTGCATAAGTGACAGATATTTGAGAGATATTTATTTGTATTACCCATCCTCCTGTCTTTCCCCCCTTTTTTTTTGTGTCCTCCCCTCAATATTTTGTTAATAAAAATAAAGCTGACCTCCCAAAGGGGTGGTGGGAAGAAAAAAAAAAAAAAAAATATTTGAGAGAGAGGTTAAATCACGTGGGAATGGAGACGGACCCACTAGGGCCGTAACAAGAGGGCATTTAAGATTCACACAGTAACGTTGTATTTCAACTGGTTTTTTCTGTGACAAAATATGCACCTTAGCCAGCATGGCAACAGCGCGGACATTTCCCCTTACATCAACTAGAGATAGGTATCATCCAAAACAATACTGTGGTGTATATGGGGTGCTTTTGACTATGGGGGCTCAGTGATCGTATCTGGCATGAGGCAAAAGGTATCATTTGTCATGAAAATACTATAGCGAGCCAAGGAGCAAATGTCATAAAGAAATAGATAACATTCAGTTTTTAAGAAGAAGCACCAAAAGTTAATGATTATATTGGACCAAATTTTAAAACTAATATTTTTTTGGTGGCAAATATTCCAAGGATTCAAGCAGCATATACAGAGAGGAGCACAATACTTGGCTACAACAGCTGAAAACAAACCTATATAAAGATTACTGCTGCTTTGATGCAACATAGGCCATTATGTCAGGGAGGTGATACATTTAACACACCGTCTTCACTGAAAATGAATTGAAAATGTCATGCTTAAGAGGTAGGCTAATCCATCATCTGGCTCTAAACTATTTATTTTCAATTCATCATTTTGATCAGCCAAACATGAAGGACTAGTTGTGGTTTCAACTCTCTAGGCTTGATATTTTTAAGTAAATCCTTTCCAAAGATGAGCTGTTACCTTAAATGCAGGTATCTAAATGATGCAGTAATTGTATTTGTATTTGTGTACTTTGTAACTGTAAATTGAATGAGGAGGTGGAGCCATAGAACTATTCCAAAGATGGGAGTTCTTCAGTCTGCATTGGCGGAATAGTCACTGCATGAAGCATATCTCCCATAAAACATGACCTGCTACCAGTCAGGCTACAGAGGCAACCAGAGACTATTACATAATATATAGATTATGAAAAAAATTGTCTAATCTCATAGCAACAACATAAAGCCAAACATACTTAAATGAATGTGAGTACAGTAGTGAAATGCTACTGAGGCAATGACAAAATATACATGATACATTCCCTTTTTTTTTTTTGGATCAATTTTTCATTGGGAAATTTTTCACGGGGGGGTGTTACATTACATGGCAAATGACATGTTACCTTCGAGACGTGTTCGAGACGCAGTACCCCCCTCCCCTCAACCTATTCCATCCCCATCCCTAAACAAAAAATAATAAATAAAAAAGGTGCTAAGCAGTGCACACAGAAAACAGAAAAAAAAACAAAAACAAAATGGAACAAAAAAAATGGTAACAGAGCAAGATAAAGACCACCGTGGGGATGTTCTTGAGTTGTTGGCTCTTAAGACATATAATGGTACTTATGTACACAGCCATAGGTTATATATATTATACACTATTTTGACCGAGCAAGCTAGATTGAGGCTACTTTGCAAAACAGTTTTAGACTTAATTTCATTGGCATAGTTAACTAGTCTACCACCGAAAATGTTACATGATACATTCCTTTGTTGTCAGACAACTATCCAAATCTTATATTTCATATTCACATACAAATACAGTGTTGCTAATGGGTGGAGAGGTCCTTTTCAAAATTCAACAGTCATTTGTTACATCATTTGTGAGCCCTCCAGAAGAAAAACTACATAAACAGAAAGTGGAGCCAAATCCAAAAATTCTCTCTCTTAGCATTTCTTGTCCCTTTATATCTTTCTAATGGCACTGGTAAGAGTAACTATTTAATCCAATGAGAGACAACATTGGCTTTCAAATGGTCTATTGCTTTAATAAGAACCTCATTCTTGATGGGTTGTAATGCAGCGCGTAAACAGACCTTGCTTAGTGCGTTTTGCTCCAACACATTTCTATGTGCAGATAATTGGATTGAGAAACAATAGTTTAGGCAACATACCCACATCTTATGATTTTGCCATTTAACTAACTATTCTGTATTTTAATTTTTCATATTTATGGAGTATTGACAAGTATTTCAGGAGCAGTCATAAAGCCTGGATAAGACTCATATGACTGAGGCAAATGGTATGTTTTGCGGCTCGTTAGGACCCTATTGTTATCCTGCATGTTCTTGTTTCTTCTTCTTCTTCTTCCGAGGAAATCCTACTTCCCGTGCATAAAAAAATCACCAAACTTTGCACAAAGGTCCAGTCCCATGCCAGATTGCTTCAGCTGCAAAAACAGGCCAGTAGGCCTGATGGTGGCGCTACAGCAAGCCTCTAAAGTTCAAAATTTTGAAAATTCACAAGAAATCAACCATATGTGCTACAGATTTGCAAGTTTCACCAAAATGTAGCCTCAATACTGAAGAAACTTTTGTACATCTAAACCTATCGCAAATTATGGCAAGTCCA
Organism: Gymnothorax javanicus; assembly: GCA_029692085.1. Lineage (NCBI taxonomy): Eukaryota > Metazoa > Chordata > Actinopteri > Anguilliformes > Muraenidae > Gymnothorax > Gymnothorax javanicus. The sequence goes on from CM056202.1 coordinate 54,363,806, forward strand.
TCACTGTTTTTTTTCACAAACTGTAAAACTTATTAAACCTATCTCCTCCTACAATTTTTGCTCAATTGACACCAAACTTGCTACAGAGCATCTTCAGACTGTCCTACACTAACAATCCACACAAATTTCTGATTTATCGAAAATTGAGCCTACAGTGCATCAAAATTTTTGACTGTAAACGGTACCGTAAACATATACTTGCAAGTTCTTGCTAAATACATTTTCAATGTTCATGAAAAAACATGACAAAATTTTGGAGTCATCGTAGATGATGTTTAGAAATATCAGAATTTTGTCTAAAAAACTGAATTTTTTACAGCATTTTGAATTTCGCTCTCATGGGAACAATTGGAGTCAATGCAAAAATGGCATTTAAACATCAGTTTTTCACTTATGGAGCCAATAATCATGGTTAAAAACAAATTACCAACATCTCCATGCTGTCTAGATGCAATTTATGTATTTTTGGATTTTTGTCTTAATAACTGAATTTTTGACAGCTATTTGAAATCTGCCTTTACACGCTAACAGCTGCTGTCTTGCACACAGGTGACTGGCTTAGTCAATTTGTGAAGCTACATGTGACATTTCCATTTGCCAACTAGCTCAGTGAGATAGAGCATAGTCTCTTGTGCCAGAACATTGTGAGTTCAAGCCTCAACTGATGTAAGATGCACATTAGAATGCCACCTTTGTTTCATCGTCCTACACTCTGCTTGTTGCTCAGAATTGCCTAATTTTGCCTAAAATTGCCCGGCTCCAACCATGCCTTCGCAGCAGCTATAATTAGATTAAAATTTTTACGTTGTGTCATATTTTGTCTGTTGGTGTGTTTGCCATGATTATATAAGACGACTCGCAGGTTATTCTAGAATTGCACAATTTCCATGCTGGGAAACACAAAGCGTGTTGATGGTATTTTCAGCACAGCAACTTACTCATGTGATGGGCAACGAGAACTTTTTTTGATCAACCATTTATTGAAAATAGTGACATTTATAAAATGTCACCCTATTCCAGTGCAATATATGAAAAAAGGACTTTGGAGGATGGCGTTATGTATAATAATGAATGATTTCATGAGCTGGTATTGAAAACAGCCTGTGAAGATGAGCTAGTATAATTTTTTTATGTCGCTATTTCATGGCAATGGACAAGAACTTTGAGTTAGCTTTCTGTTTAGTTTGGAAACTGAATGGATAGATACTTTAAAAGCCCCTGTGTTTTTACTTTCAGAAAGATTAAGATATAGTATATCCACTTGCGTTCGATGCAAAAGCTGGTACCATGCATCAAAACAGTTGCTTGAAAATAAAACATTGTATCATTTGTAATTCACATCAAATCAACAAATCTCTCCTTTTTAGCTGTTTGGGCAGATAGAGGGCTGCTAGTATTTGGCCTCACAAATAATTAGTAGTTCTGTAGCAAACCTCTGGCCAGTGAGTTTCTGATCCAGGAAATGAATTCTTGAACCTCCCATCCATTTTTTTTTCCTCAGTACATTGCCAACTAACTTCATTGTTAAATTTTCAGAAATTTGTATTTGCAGCATTTTTTTGTTCCAAAGTGATGAAATTAAACAACAACAAGCATCTTGCTTTATTTGAAATAATTTTTCCAGTCTCCCTGACACGCAATTCCATAGTTATGAAGTCTTAAATAAGGGCCATGCACACATAGGCAAGGACTGGCTATACCTGGTATCTGCATAAATAGGTTAATTGAAGTTTATCAATACTATTTTATTTCATTTTCCCTTCATCCTCCTTCCAGTGCATTCATTATGATGTTAACATGGCTGCAGATCATATTTCTTTCACAGTATGATGTAAAACAGAGATATCAGCATCAGCCAAACACAGAGTTGTTTTAAACTGCCTTTTTGGCACATCTTCCAGGATACCAATAATTCTGGACCCAATGAGTCTTGGCAAATGAGGCTGTTCAGCTAAAATATGGAAGCTAATAGTAGGCTAGTATTTCAAGGTAAAAATCAGCCAAATAACAATGATCATGAAATCATTTTAGAAACATCATGTCACCTTCTGTTGCCTGTGTTGTTTTCCTGCAGTCCTGCCATCCTTGTCAGTTTTGGTTTCATTTAGTTAACTGATTATCATTAGTTAAAGGAAACTTCTGGGATTTAGATAAATCTTCCCTATTTTACTTGTCAGACTATAAATACTTCAAAGCAAAATCATGGCTTTCTGGCCTTTAGTTTTGATTTTATTTATTGTAAAAGTAAGGCCATATCATGGTTTGAATTCCCTGTGGGCCGCCATATTTGTAAGCTCATGAAGCATCTCGGGAGTGTGATCTCATCTGGTGGCATGACCACATAAAACACAGCTGCCTGAAGCACTCAAGTGAGAAAATCCTCATAAAAATCGGAGAAAACATTTTAGACAGGCTCATATAATGCCATATCAGTTTTAACCAGAATATTCCGCAGGAAAAGAAATGGAAAACGTGTTGGAAATCAATGACAGCGAATCAAACTCAAAGGACTCTGTTACAATTAGTACTGGCAATACATCCATGGTAGACAGATCAGTAAATTATTGCACAATAAAAAATAAGTATTGGCACTATAATGAACTAAATATCTAAGAGCAGTTTACTATCCATTTGTTTTTGAATTGCAGTTTGCAGCAACAAACACTTCAATTTCTGTAATTTTAGGCATCGCCACAACTATACTGACTCCAGGATGCATCGCCTGTAAGGGTTTAGCCAGGCACGTGTCTCCCAGTCTTTGTGACTGCCATTTTAAAATTTATATGGGTAAAAATTAAATTAGATGCGTAAACTCAACACCTGACTACATTTTGTGACTTCTGGCTACTGGCATAGTGCAATTATCCATAACATCATTACATTTTATGTGGTCATTGAACATATTTATTTATAGTCTGACAAGTACAAAAGGTAAGATTTATGTAAATTCAACTTGCCATCCCAGTTAATGACCTTGGACAGTCCCTTCCACTAATCCTTGCCTGACCACCTGTGTTTTTGTTTGCTTTCGTCAGACTTTGGACCATCTTCTGATTAACCTCTTTGAAAGTGCTGTTGAATTATTCTTGTTCTGTTAAATAAGGTGACCAATTCGGCTTAATCTCTTATCTGCGCCTGGTTCCTTGCACTGACAATTGTGACGTGATTTACAACAAAATACTTTGTTAAACAATTTTTAAGGATTTGGCTTTTTGTTTCTAGAGCCTAGAACTAGCTGCATTGTGTTTGCTAGCACGACAGCCAGCAGATTTCACAAGCTTAGCAGCTGATACTGCTAGAAGTTACAGTTCATACATTTTCTTAGTAGAGCAGCATTGTCCAGCTCTATATCTGGGTATGTACCTGGCTGAATGAGTGAGCGAATGACTGACTGACTGATGAAGATAAACCATTGGTCGACCAGACAAGTGCACTTTCACCATCGGCCATTGCTCATTGCCCAAAATTCCACACATAGACCACAAACGGTCCATGCATATACAATGTTTTGACCTAGTTTTGTTATGACACGGATGCCTCTTTGATATGTTTTATGTGTTCATAAATGTCTCTGTGCAATTTCATCGACCCCCTTGAGCTAGCCCAGCCAAAAAACAAACAAAAAAAAAGAAACAAAAGGATTGTCTGCCCACTGCCAAAGCAGCCATGCGGGACAATCCCAGGCAAGCCAGATACTCCAGTGCATCTCTGTCTAAAACTCACACTGATTGGCTTATGTCCATTTCGATATCTAGCATGCAACCATTCATCCATTAGCAAACTTGCTTATTCCTGGTCAGGGTGGCTGGACCCAATTCTAAAATACCTTGGTTAGGCAGGAATTTGGACAGGCTGCTAGTCTTACACTGGGATTATTTACATCACCTGCTCAAAGTATATACCACTAAAAGTTTGCTTACACATGAAACAGTGCTGGAGGAGAATGAGTGCAGGTTGATGAGGTGCATTACAGCCAGGGGGAGTGAAGAGGTAACATGTAACACACATTAATGCTGGCCTGCCCCTAGAAATGATTGGATATTGGCTGCTTGTCTACGCACCAGAAGCCACACACTACCATCAGAGAAATTTCAGACCGATGTGTGAATTAATGCACCATTGCCATGTGGAGCTTCCAAACTGAATACTTTTATTAAAGAGAATTTCACTCACATAATGTATATGGGCAAATGATGATCACTGAATCAGATTTATATTCCGTTTACAATACTATGATGTTGGCAAGTTTGTCCGGATTGATCAAATTATAGCTGGTTTTACACCCTGATGAAGGCTGAAGGGCCGACACGCGTTGGTGTTTTTTAATGTTGTAGCCCATTAATAAAGACTTTTTGGATTTTAGTGAATCAACTGAGTGCCTGGACTTGGATTTTTTTTCCTTTTAATGTTATAGCTGGTTGCTGTTGTTCATTTTCAAGACTCCGATTCCCATTGAAAAATGCTGCTTCATCGCTTGGCCGCATTGTGCTGGAATTAACTGGAAGAATGATTATATTTTTAGCTAAGTGCAAGGTTTAGCAGGAGGCTCCATGATTTGATACTGTTAATGAACACGGTTGAGGGAAGAAAGGACACTTAAAGACATACTGTACACATAACTCCAGAGGTTGAATTCAAATACAGGTGTCAAAGGATTGCAGCTCAAGTCCTTTAAAATTATACAGCCATAATATAATCAAATTGTCACTTTTATCATTTATTGTTATGCTCTGAAATTAATGTGAAGTTGTAGCGTAAATTATAAAATGGCCTGCACTGCCACAGCATACTTAATCAGTGAAACAAAAAGAAATACCTTGAGGAAGAACATTGACTAAACTATCATTTGTGTTTGTAAAGCAAACACTGATGTTTTACTCCGACAACTTCTAATAATGCCCCCTGACAAGCAGCGTAAGTGGGTTTCTTCATTTAATTGCAAGAATTCCAGTTCCATTGCAATCGGCCTCAGTTATTACTAAGCATGCTGCCCACCCTCTAAAAGTATGTAAAAGTCATTATCAGGCCCATAAAAAAGTAGGCTGCGTGAGGACAGCAATGATAAAACCCATATATGAGCACTTTCATCATCTGAATGATGACAGGTAAACAGGCTATGCAGCTCTAACCTAATGGGAGTACATTATCATTACAGTATCCAGCTAATTTGTACAGTTTACATAGAGTCCTTAAGTGTGATGTCACGTTGCTATGGCACCAAAAAACTCAGTTCCAAACAAAAGCCAAAATTACTTGCGCATGGGTCTCGTAGTCTGTGTTTGAAAGGTCAAAACCTCTAATTATCCGTTGTATTCCAACAACAAACAGGTAAAAGGACAAAAAAGGTTGAAAGGACATCAAAGGATCATCTAGTCTTTTAGAATTGTAAAGGGAGAGATTCAAATGGGCAGAAATGGTGCTTCGTTTTGCCCAAACCTGTAGCCATATGTCGGGAGGCAATACTTGTTCTTACGTAGTAAGCATCTTATCGGCAAAACAATTTTTCAAGATTGTAGCACGTATATTTTCCCCGAACAAGCTACGATATCAAGAATCAAATAACACTATGAAAGAAGCTTACTGTCTTTTTCTTGAATGATATCGCACTAAAGAGAGTCAAAATTTAATCTTAGATATATTTTCTATATGAAGATCGAATAAAAGTATGGAATTATTTAAGTTTAGATTTTATTAATATTTCATAAGTGATCTTAGTTGACCAGAGTCTATAGCAAACATTTCAATGAACTCATCCTGACTTTATAAACCTTGTTCTTTATGTTTGCGTATACTTGCCCACGTAAAACGCCCTGCTGATAAGTAAATGCCTATATGTGATCTGACCTAAAGTGGTTTTCTTCTGTTTTGATTGATTTCTTTGGTTCTGAGAAGAAAGAATGCAGCAAAGTGATAGATCGCGTTGCCATTGTGAAAGGAATATGGGTTTGTTTAACTCAAAATTTTAGCGTCATGGTAATGTGACGTCACCGCTTTAGGACTCTATGATAATAATAAAAAGCAGCCTACCCCCCACCAATAACCATATTTCAAACATTAGGAAAAAAGAATGGTTTGAGTTAAAATACACCATAACACAATGTTAACCACAACTTTCTGCCATCAACTGCATTGTGCTCTGATTAGCGTGATTGCCTTGTAAATATGAAGTTTTGCATTTGAGCCCTGATTAGTGCTTATTGTTTACTATTGTCGTCAAATGATACTGTCAGCTCTGTGTAGGGATGGGGATCGTTAATTTTTATTGAGATTGACACCCTTATCGAGACTCCCTAACGGTTTGAGTCCTTATCGATGCCACTATCGATACTTTTCTATTATTTAGTGGAAAGACGAGATGACAATACGTTCAACAGAAGTGATTGCCTTTATTACTTAACAAGTGACTGTTTCTGAACAGAATGAGAAATTTTCAGCCTTAAAACACATAGCTGTGACAGGAACCCCTTCAGCATAATGTATAACTAAGAATATTAAAACTATATCAGCAGCAATAAATTAAAAACATTTTTCCAACGATAAATACAATAAACAAAATATATAAATTAAATAATTAACATGCTGCTTCACACAAGCAAAGTTCAGCACTTAAAGTGTTGGTTAATGTCTACTATCAGTTTCATGTCACGTTTTAGTGATTGTATTTGTAAAATTGTATTTTAATTTAAATATCTGCTTTAAAAAAATCTTTGCATCAATAATTTAAATGATTTATTATAAGCTGATTAGAGCTTGAGCGAGGAAGTTAAATATGCCGTAATTTTGCTCATAATGTGTACTTTGTATAGCTGGGTAACCAGAAAAGTTTTCTTCAAAAAAGTGTATTTATTCAGGTTTCTTGCCAAAACCTGAATTTTCTTTATCATTGACGTTACTTTTGAACACAACCAAGGAAAATATGCGCCTCGGCTGACGAACAGAAGCCAAAACGGTGCCTCTCAGAAAAGGGGATAAATTATCAAAAATGAAAAAAAAAATTCTGGAGCACGCGATTATTTAGGCGATTTATTCAGGTGCAGGTGACTGACGTTTCTACAAAATGTCTTCTTCAGAGTCAAAATTGCCTAAATGATCATGTGCTCCAGAATTTCTTTCTTTCATTTTTGTTAGCAATCAGCTAGTTATTGGACAACAATCTGGTGTCAGTTTTAGTTCATGGCAATCTTAGAGTGTAAAGATTTTGCCTCTATAAATTTAAAACTGGATTGGTTTTAGTTTGTTGTCATTGCAATAAGCTCGTATTTGCTTAAATTTGAAAAAAGGATATTCATTGCCATGACAACCATTATATTGGCAATACTTTGGCAAATAAGATACTAATTTTTTTTTATTGGCATGAAAGAGCAGTGTGGTGCGAAAGAGGAATCTTCCGGTAAATTCTTTGACCATCAGTTACCTCGCAATATGTCAAAATGGCAAATTTAAAAAAAATATAATTTTCTCAAAAAATTCGCAACTGATTTTTTTTTTCACCTTGTTAGTCAGCTAAGTAAAGACTACACATTTTCACTGAAAAATCCCCAGTCGAATTTTTTTAACCTAAAAGGTGTTAAAGCTCAGTGTGAGGTATCAGCGAACAGAGAGAGCAAGACAGATTCAAAACCAGATAACAAACCAAACTGTACACCGGGAATTCTGAGAAGATATACCACTCGTATGCCAAACACTGGGAAACAGGCTAAGACAAACTCAAAAACTGAATTGGGAATGAGAGGTATATAAAGGGAAGCTGAGTGACTAATGGAGTGGGCAACAGGAGCGAAGGGGAGCTGAATGCATGCAGGGAGCTGGGGCTCAATGGTGTAGACAGATATTGTGTTTTGGGTAGGACTAAATAAATAAGGGCGGGCTTTCCCAGAAAAATATCAGCTTATGTTACACATTACAATAGAAAATATACAATGTATTCATTCAGCATGCAATGAGAACTTCACAGTTTTCAATCATTTTCCTTGAATAAAAAGTCATCGGATTATTAGAATAACCCATCAGCAGTTAAACACACAACTTCCATCTTCATGCAGCGTTGCAGCAATTAAATAGTACATTTAATTTAGAAAAAAAATGTTTTATTCACTATGTACATTGTACAAAAAAGATAAGCTACTCGGTTAACTTCCGCATTTGCTTATGCGCATCCTGTAATGCAAACTGTCTGACCTGCAGCTCACAGTGAAGTTGATGTTATTTGTAAGGCGAGTAGTGTTCTGCAGTTTTTTTTTTCACTTGAAATATGCAGCGCCCTCCATAATTATTGGCACCCTGGTTAAGATGTGTTAAAAGCCTTAAAATAAATTCAATTTTTATTGCAGAAGCATACTCTCACACTGAAAATTGTAGAAAAATGTAACCTTTAACTCAAGTGAATTTTAAGGGAAAAAAAAATCCCTGACTAAGAAATAATTAATTTTCATAAAATCACCTGTTCCACAATTATTGGCACCCCTAACAATTCCTAGGAAATAAATGTAATTGAAGTATTTCTCTCATTTCTACAGTAGTTTACAAAGTTGATCAGAGTATCTAGGAACATTTAATTAGTAATTCATCACTTCCTGTTTCCCTGGGGTATAAATATGACGTGACACACAGGCCATTTCTCTTATCCACTCTTCAACATGGGAAAGACAAAGGAACACACTATTCAAGTAAGGCAGATGTGTGTCGACCTTCACAAGTCAGGCAATGGCTACAAGAAAATAGCCACTTGCCTGCACCTGCCCATATCTACTGTCAGAGGAATCATTAAGAAGTTTAAAACAACTGGAACAGTGGTAAACAAGCCTGGACGAGGGGCCAAAGGTTATTTTGCCACCACGCACAGTGAGGAGGATGGTAAGAGAAATAAAAAGTTCTCCAAAGCTCACTGTTAAAGAATTGCAACAAATGGTAGCATCTTGGGGTCAAAAAGTCTCCAAAACAACCATTAGGCGCTATCTACATGCCAACAAGCTGTTTGGGAGGCATGCACGGAAAAAAACCTTTTCTCATTCACAATCATAAGCATAAGCGTCTGGAGTTAAGCTAAAAGCGGTACTGGGACTTCAACTAGGACCGTGTGTGCTTTGGTCAGATGAGACCAAGATAGAGCTTTTTGGCAACAAACACTCTAAGTGGGTCTGGCGGAACACAAAAGATGAGTATGCAGAAAAGCACCTCATGCCCACTGTGAAGTATGGGGGAGGATCGGTGATGCTGTGGGCCTGTTTCTCTTCCAGAGGCCCTGGGAACCTTGTTAGGGTGCATGGGATCATGAACGCTTTGAAATACCAGGACATTTTAAATCAAAATCTGGTGGCCTCTGCCCGAAAGCTGAAGATGGGTCGTCACTGGGTCTTTCAGCAAGATAATGACCCCAAACATGTGGCCAAATCTACACAGAAATGGTTCACCAGACACAGAATCAAGCTCCTCCCATGGCCATCTCAGTCCCCAGACCTCAACCCCATTGAAAACCTGTGGAGTGAGCTGAAGAGGAGAGTGCAGAGGAGAGGACCCAGGTCGCTGGATGATTTAGAGAGATTGTGCATAGAGGAATGGTCGAAGATCCCTCTTTCTGTATTCTCCCATCTTGTGAAACATTATAGGAGAAGATTAGGTGCTGTTTTGTTGGCAAAAGGGGTTGTACAAAGTATTAACATCAGGGTGCTAATAATTGTGGCACACATGATTTGATGTAAAAAATTTATTTCTTAATGTGGGATTTTTTCCCACTGAATAAATGCACTTGAATTAAAGGTTGGATTTTCCTCTTTTTTCATTGTGGTCCTATATTATTTAGAAAAAAAACTGAATTTATTAGAAGCTAAATAACACATCTTAACCAGGGGTGCCAATAATTATGGAGGGCAGTGTACCTTGCATTCTTAACAAAACCATCTGCAATCAGTAAGTCGGAACACAAATGGCAGCATGCACATGTGCACACTCGTAAGCACATATGTATACCCATCAGTCGCGAAGATTGTGATGAGGGTTTCCTGCAGTTATGTGAGCACAGTGTTCGCTCATTCCAACTAGACTGGATATCTGCAGAAAATTATTTTAAACGCTGCTCATGAACTCATTCTGAACTGCTTCCTCTGTTTGGCACGTCTTGACATCTAAAATGCCAAAAAAAGATAACATTACCAAACTGCTATATTCCAGCTATGTATGGGCTGGGGCTGCTCGATGCAAATAAATGGGCATTGAATTCAAAAAGAAATACATGCGTGTAATGAGCTTTCTCTCTCCTTTTCCAGGTAAAATCTTTTGCCTGTGACATTGTTTGCTTTATTTTCAAACTGGTGTTCAGAAGGGAGCTGTGACCTTGAGATTTATCTCTGGTGTCACCAACCAAGCTGTATCTGTAAACACTGGCATTTGTGCGTTCGTAATTGGCACCATTGCACATCTTGTTAACGTGTCTGAAGTGGTGAAAATGTGTTTCTGTAATATTAGCTCTTTCCTAATAACTGCTGAGTGAGAAGCTGAGGAATAGCAGGATGCTGGCTGTCCAAGTTTGCTTCTGTTGGAAGTGAAACATAAGCCTGCGCTCAATTCCTTGTGCACCTCAGTGAGTATTTTTTCCTACATTTCAAACACAAGTTTGTAACAAGTTTTTTTTCCCCCATATGGACATCTTGTCATAACCTCTGTTGACAGTGTGTGAGAGCAGACAACAATGTGTCATCCACTGAAGACTACAATGTCAGTGGCCTCAACACCATAATTTGTACATAATGAAACTGTGCTTACAGACGAGAGTTCTGCAAAAGGAAATTCATGTGCAGGTCAACATCTTGGGCCAATTTCACAGATATCGATTAAGCATAGTCCTGGACTAAGTCCTGGAGTTTTGTATGGAGATATTCCATTGAGAAAAGAAATTTAGTCTAGGATGAAGCTTAATCTGTGCCTCTGAAACTGGCCCCTAGACTTTCAAGACACAGTTGGTCACTGGGGTGAATAGCGTCCAGTCGTATGAAGCTCTAACAATAGTTCAGTCTGGAAGACCCTTCTTTTGCTTGCTCCAGCCAGAAGTTTATTTCTTATTTAATCTGCCATTCACTCCTCTCAGTCATGCTCACTCATTTTTCCTGCTGTCGTTGTTTGGGGCTGTCAATTGAGACATCAGCTGTCCCAGAAGCTGAACACATCTATCCCATGACACAGCAACACTCCTATGTCATTAGCCTATCATCTTGTGATGTCTTTTTAACTATGATTTTGTCTCTGCCTTTAGCATGATCACACTGCTGTTATGCGCGAGTCACCGTGCAGGGTGGTATGACAATTTTTTGTCTTGGTTTTCTGCCAGTTGTGGGGTTTATATGTCAGATTCGAAGGCGGTATTGATCATTGCTGACTATTGGTATCCACTCGTTCTACATTGGCTCGTTGGTGCAGTGCTCAAGATTATTTTTTGTCAAAGATATTGAGAGTCAGAAATTTAGAAGTACCTAAGTGCCTTGGGCATCTAGCTGGTGAGTTTCCTTGTACTTACCCCGTCTGCTTTTGCAAATTCGAAGTAATGCAAATTCAAAGCTGTTCGCCCAACCTCGTTCTGCTTCATTTTCAAATGGCATCTTTTTCTTTCTTTGTTTGTTTCTTTCTTTTACTTAGCTGTCGACAGAGCAATTCAGCACAATGATTAACCCATTAATGCCCAAATTTCTTCTCAAACTGAAAGTTACATTTTATTATCAGATACGGTGTACAATGAATGTATAATGCCTAAATTCTGGTTAAAAATTATTAATTTTGTCATTGAGGACCCCAAATACGTATGTCTCATTACAAATATACACAGATTGTTGAAAGCATTAAAAAAATCATCATCCTGAGAAAAGCATATTTAGATAATGCTATAATCTCCAGTTTTTGTTCTTAGTGCTGTATAAAAATGTTTCTCAGAGAAAAAGGCTCACTCACCTTTTAGAGTGTCGCACAGTGCTGCTACAGATTCAAGAAATTCATGCAAATGGTGACCCCCCCGCCATTGCTGTAAATGGAGACTCCTCTCACAAGCACTTTTCCCGGATGCAAGTTACTTCCCTTGATTAACCTACAGCAGTTTAGTCACAGTAAGACATTCACTTGGTTGACTGAGTTTAACCTCTTCCACCCTGGACTTGCCATCCGAGGGACTTCGGCAAGGCTCTCACCTTGCCTCAAAGTGCATTGCATCTTCAAACCCGTTCCCATTTAGTTTTTCTAATTGGCAACCGAGTGTTAATTTGTTCAGTTGTGGGGATCAATCCATATTTATTTCCCCTCAGCTTGCATTATTGTTCATTGCAATAATTATAAAGCATTTTCCCCTCCATGTTAATGATTACATAAAACGTCAATGTCTTACGAGGCTTCTGAATTCCTCCAGCTCACAAAACAGTATATTTTTTTTCAATGTCCGTGTCCGATAGGCTCGATACACCTAAGCATACGTTTCTAAGAATGCGGTTTTGTGACTCTCGTCCGCGTGTTAAGTTTGCTTATTAAAAAATAAAACTCTGTCTTCGACCGGTGACATTACCATTAAGCAGGTTAACTCTCAGCCTGTTTCCGAGATAAACTTGGATAATCAATTGAATTAATTTACTGAGCAAATAGGCTTTCAATAGCCTGAGCTACGTTGCCATTAACTATTAAAACAGGCAGCTTTGCGTCAAAAGAGGAAGGCTACAATATGAGATTGCATGGGAGGACATTAACATAAATTTCTCTAAATCCCATCTTGAAATAGAATAATATGTAGTAAATGCTGCTGAAGATGGAATTTAGATAAGGTTAAGATTTTGTTTTTGATTCATTTATTGGTTTATACAATCTCATGTTATAGCATTCCTACAACTTACCCAGGAGCTGGAGTGTAAGGACCTCATGAATGACTTTGCTACCTTGAATGTTCAATGCATGGCATGCATTTTAAATGATTTCTAATGCATGCTATTCTCTGAAATTATTTATCACGATGCACTAAGAACCAATTTACTTAATTATTTAGTTACCAACGCTTCGTCGAAAGAGCAACCAGTGTGCACCTATACCTCCCCGCGAATGCCGCCTGATCAACATTGATTCAAACAATTTTTGCCATCTAAGGTATTCTTTTGAAGGCTGAAAACATTTTGATTAAGTGGTATCTTAAAATAAATGAGGTTGCACTGCTGACAAAACTGAAATCCATCTCCTAGAATGGAAGGTGGAATTCAGGAAAAGCACTGAGTTAATTCATTATTTTTATTATTATTTTTATTTGTTCCCTCCATATAATATCACTATTAATTGCGTTGTCAATGTAGCCCTTCAGTGATCTGTCATTTCTCAATACTTTCTTAATAATTACAGGCTTACACACAGGGTATATGAGGTTGTATGAGAGAGCATAGGCTAGTTACGTAAATTGCGATACATTTGTTTTGCCCGAAAAAGTGCTGGGATGAAAACAGGATCTGAAACCATGAGAAGCAACCTTAGGTGTGCCCTTAAGTGTCCTAAAAATTTTCAGGAAATTGCTTTAACCCTTCGCTCTCCAGGTGGCTAACAGTCCTGTTATGTCATGTTATGTAATCAATGAATGGATGTCTCCAGAATGATGCAACAGAAATGGCTGATTTCAGAGAGCGTGGTAGGCACAGGATGGTGCCCCACCCTACAGATGGAGGATTGTAACAGACTGCCTTACAGAACTGTTCGGAGAACGAGTGATTGCCTTGCACCGCGACGTGGAATGGCCCCCGAGGTCACCGGACATAACCCCTCTTGACTATTTCTTGTGTCTATTCACCTATGTAAAAGGATTTTCAAAAAATTATAGAATATTAATTTTAGGCCAGTTTTTCAAAGTGGGACTTTTTTTTGATACACCTTGTATTGGTCTCGATCATTCAGTAAATAAATTGTGTATTAATCGAGCGATGTTAAACAGCAACAGCTTGAAAGCAAATATGCGTTAAGGGTCAGAGGCTCACGGCAAGTCATTTGAAAGTCTCGTAACGCCAGTGTTACCGCCCTGGGGACATTGGGCTGTAGGGAGTTAAAATGTGCCATGTCTCAAAAATGGGGCAAGTGGTCATTAACACTTTGCGCTGAAGCCAAATCTGGCTATTTATGTGTAACTTTATGTTTAAGGGTTTATAATTCAAGATTGGAGTTTCACAGAGAGGGAGGAAATGGATGGACTGAAACAAGACACTTGTAGCATTTAGAATTCCATCGTAATTCAGTTTATTTTCTTGATTTTGGCAGAGAAAAAGGGCCGCAAACATAAAAAATCTTCATGAAAATTCAGCCTAGAATTTATAAAAAAAATAACACTGAGAATTTAAAAATGGATCGGGGTTAAAATGTGCAGTTCTGGGATCATAAACTCCTTGACTACAAGTATACTTCATCTGAGCATGAAATTCTAAATTATCTACTCTTTAGCAGCCAAATAAGACAGCTTTCCAGGTGGCTCCCCAAACTCTCAGATCCCTCAAAACAGTACATTGTCAAATCATAAAATAATCATATTTTTAACACAAATCAACCTTTGACACATTAAATTCAATATGAATTAATGATTTTCTTGTTGACTTTAAAGTAACACTAGGTAGTTTGGACTCATTACTACCCCCAGCTGGTTGAGAAGCGCAATTATCTGTTACCAGTGTCGTAAATACTGTTGCTGCATGAGCGTCCCTGGGGAAAATCAATACAGGTGAATTTGTTGATGGAGCCGACGAATCACGAAGCCTCCTTTGGAAACATGTCCACCAACAAGGTAAAGTAGCATATGTTACACTATATTTACAAAATATCATTACATTGTTTTGTTTACTGTGACAGAAAACTACAATAACACAAAGAATGGTAGTATTTTGCGTTTTACTAGCGGTTCGTGTGGTTGAACATTGTTTGCAAAGGACGTGATGTGTATAATGAAATAAAAAAAAACATTCTTCTACTCATATAGCCACAGTGTCCATAACAACCGTTCAAACGTGAAGTACATGCGCCGGAGCATTATTTTAGTAATTCGAATATGATCAATTTGATTGTTATTGTTACTATTATTATTTCTTGATTGATCAGGGGAAATGGCAAAACTGACGTGAAGTAAACACGCTGTAGTATTAGTTTATTGATCTGGGGACAAACAGACGTGAAGCAGACGTGCTTGAGCATTCGTTTTGGATCAGTGTAAATATCAATATGAAATACAAAACAAACATGGCACATAACGTTGTAGCCATCGTTACATTGGGCAGGCGTCACCAGTTAGTTTTTCAATCAGTTTTGAACGTTTGCTGCAATCAACAAAATACTATTCCTCGGACAGCTGGCCAATTATCGGAGCCCTAAAGAAAACGGACTATAAATCTATAAGAACCGCAGCTTTTCTCATCTTTATCGTACTCTAATGAAAATTAATAATCTTGCACTCGGACCAACCAGTCACCGATTTCATACATACTGCATGAATAATCATGTACATGCGGAACTTCAGATCAGAGTGGAAGTGCGCATCCAACCTAATCCATCAGGATAGAAGGTTAGCGATTGATATTGAAACGCCAAATAAAACCATTCGCCACTGGACACAAGCACCCATAGCTGGTATCAACAAGACTCAAAACTGTGCCACGAACGAAGCAGACTGTGTTTTTGGGGCTAATAACGTCGGACATCGTTATCACTCTCCAGGTGCGTTTCCATTACCCTTAGAAATGCGCAAAATCTAAATAGTGAAATAAAAAACCAGTAATGAAAACACTTTCTGATATCATGAAATTTGCTCTCCGATCTGCAGTGTTAGTCACCGAAACCAAGGCCTAATACATAGACTATTGGACTTCTGCAGCAGACCAGCTAGTGTACTTGTAATTTCGCGTATTGTGGAGCATTTTCATCGTTATTGTCAGACAAGGTTTTACAAATTTGCCGCGCGCACAACTCAGCTGACAGTGACGAGGTCTAATGCTTTGCCATTCTCATCGATGCATGAGCACAGCCGAGCTGTGATCAGCTGATGTACGTAATGGTACTAACCAACCTGCAGAAAAAAATTTGCGGCCGGCGGCTGATAATTAGGGAGTGAATCGCTGCCCAGAATAGGCGCACAGTGCATGAAGTGAATATAAGTCACAAAACGTAAACTGGTCGCAGACTGGAGCACTGTTTAATATGACATACAAATCCAGTAGCAGTAAGGCCAGGTCGCCATCAGTCTTCCAGCACTTTTCCTCTTTCAGCTCGCACCACCGAGTGTAAGCTGGTCCAATATTTATCTGTGTCCGGGCTCGTATTTTATCACTTTCTCTCTTTTTCTTCTTTGCCTCCTCAGACAAAACCTTCTTGGCTTTCTTAGCTGGCTCGGCCATGGCGTTGGTTCAGTAAAAATCCAAGTAGCTGCTGGCTAAATACAGTACCACCGGCGAGTAAACATGTGACGTATGCCGTAAAGCAGGTCGCACTAGACGCCTTTACAGCAGATAGGAACCTACCCGCTCCGGGAAGTTACACAGTGCGGTTGCAGCCGGCGCGACCCCCCTCAGGCTGCAAAGGTGGCACCATTCGCCCTATTAACCGTTTTTCTACCACTTAACTGAGTTTTGAAACATTATTTTAAGGTCGAAAAACTACCTAGTGTTGCTTTAACATGAATTTATCAATATAAGTGCAGTTGGACATTAATGGTCACCACCAGTAAACTCTCTGAACCCGAAACATGCCTTTACTTCATGATAAATGGACAAAATTCTGAACTTTTTCTTCACAAAATTCTAAACTTTTTCTTCAGAGTCCCAAAAGCCAGCACACATACTCATAAAAGGAACTGCTTATTTAATGATCAGAACATTCAGCCTGCTATGAAAGCTAGCAGTTCCCACATCCAAGCTCACAAACGTATATAAGCACTTTTCACACCTTAAGGAACAACAGTAACAACAGTAATATCTGAAATTCACCTGATTTTAACAGAACAGACATTCCTCTATTAGGAAAAAGCAGGCAATATGCTACCCAAGATTGAACAGAATGGTGCAACGAACGTCGCGGGGGGTCTACCGAAGTGCTTGAGCTGTTCGTGTTTTAAGTGAGCCAAAACCTCGGCATTTGATTTAGTGAATACAGTATAAATGTAAAAAAAAAGAGCCACAATGAGCAAAATGCCACCATATGCAGTATTATTAGTGAAGAATAACGGTTCCTGTTACTAACCAATGTGGCAAACAAGCTCAGTGATCAGCATGGCTGTGGTAAACCGAGAATAAAAAACAGCTAGCCAGCTAGCTATATGTAAAAAAATATAGAACTGAACTCACCCATAAAATGAAGAAAAGCCTTTCTTCATTGAATTCCTCCTCCAGAGACCTGTCTATACGGTAAGAGGAAACCTCCAGTCCTGTTTATTTCTGAATATTCCCATTGACCATGTCCGTATCTCTTTTAAATCCCGTAAATGTAACTGAGCAGTTCAGGCCAGTTTTGGAAGTCTTTTTTCTTTGCAGTTGCGTCATTTTCTTCTGTGCAACGTGAAGAGAATACAACCTAACTTGCTGTTATGCGAAGGTTTAAATACTTTTCTGATGGTCCAATCAGTGTCTTTTAGTTACTGAGGAAGGGTTATACTCTCTAGAGTTGGATAAGAAACATGTCAATCAATAGATTATTGCCGAGGAAGTTTCACGTGGGCGGGAGCTATTACTGTGTTTTACGCAGATGAGCCTAAGCTTGCATTAGAGTGATTGGCTATCACTGAGAGTTCTTTGGAAGATATAAGTCAGCACTGACTTTGTCAATGGAGGAATCTACGTGTAAATTCACAGTAGGAAATTACACACTTTTTTTTTTTTTATTTGGTATCTCCAATCCTACCCGAAGGTGGAATGCCCAATTCGAGCACCATGAACAACGCTTGCTCGTATATAACCCCCTATTGCCAGCTCAGGAGATAGAGACTGTTCGCGGCTCTCCTCCAAAGCAGGCGCCTGTCATCCCCTGCATCTTTACACTCATTGGTCGAAACTATTGCAAGTTCAGAACATGGAGGTAATATAATAGAACTGGAGAGAGTGAGGAAGTCCCACCCCTATCACTTTCAATGGGAGATGCTAGGCTAGCTACTTCAGCCCAGGAAGTACGGAATTGACCGACGCCATCTATAAAAATGGCGTTCCATGGGTGCTTATTTCCGGCACCATTTCATAAGATTGCCAATCTGATTACACGGCACAAATTGCCAAGAAAGTGTGTCATCTGTGCGAATTGGCGAATGTTTTCGAGGGGAAATGACGAGCAATGCTGTTAATCCGGAACGTGCACGCACTTTTCAGTCATTTCATTGAACTGCTGCAGTCAGAGCAACAGCTGGATAACCAAACTCGTGCATGAGCTGTCATCAAGCTCTAAGTATCAGTTCTTATTTTAAAGGCCCTCTCGAAAACATCGAACAGTTGCGTCAGACAAAGAGCAAAATAATGAAGGATTACCGTGTACATTTGCTTTTGTTTTCACTTTATTTGGCAAGAAAAAATGCACACTTTTCAATTGGTGTCTAAGGAACTGCCGCGTCTTTGGCCACAAAATTGCCTCCAGTGGGATACGCGAAAGCAGGAAGCAAACATGCTAAATGGCTGAAGCAAAGGTACTTCCTCGTTCTCTCCGGTTCTATTATATATCTCTATGGTTCAGAACGAGGGCAGAGGATACCCGAACATGAGCAAGCTTAGAACCTCACTGACGAGTGCCCGGCTGGCCAACAGGAGGCGCTTGAGCAACAAACAAGGCAATCATTTTTTATTTAATTTCCCTTCCCAGCAGTCCCTTCCCAATTTGCATCCCTACAGCGCTTCAGCCAATTGTGCGCTGTTCTGAAAAAGCTGCCGACCACTGCTGGTTGGTACGACCGGGGATCGAACCTGCACCGTAGTAGTCACTACTCTTCCGCAAATGCGGTGCCTTAACCGAGTGAGCTAACCTGGCAGCTACACATTTTTAATATGTGATGACTATAACTGAGAGTAGAATGACATGGTATCAATACCATGTTGAATTTTTGCTTCAGAAAACTGATTTTTCTTAACTACTTCATTGGGATACCATTGGCTCACTATAGCTGAAGTGGTTGCTACAAAGGACAACGATTTTTCCTGTTGCAAGAGATCATTTTTTGAACTGCTGGATTGATACTAGGGACAAGTATATTGAGCAGTTTGCACTTCAGGCTAAGCTGAGGAGTTTAATTCATGCAGCTCCTGGGAAACAGGGATGGGACTGAACTCGTCCATATTCTAAACCATGTTCAAACTCGGCTTGCTAGTGAATATGTAGTAAGTGATCCGGGTGCGCCATCTAGTGACAGAATAGTGTATATGCGTGCATAAATAGAGCAGCTCCATGTCCACTGGTGTCTATATCTGCGCACAGGGGTTAATGGGTTAAGCAGGCTTGTCAGGGCAGATGGTTTTCAAACCAACTTTTCAGTTACTTTCAAAAGCGTACCTCCCATTCCATCATTGTCAAATGGAATTTTATCAGTTTCACGTGAGAATCCGTACCGACTTTCTGACTGCATCTCATATTTTGCTGTTGGAGCAGTCCTATCATTTATTAGGTTCCGAAGGCTCTATACATTTTTTACTAAGTTCACGCTCTGCCTTCTGGTCAATTTTTTCATGTCAGAATCGCCACTTCTCACAACCGCAGTTCATAAAAAGACGGGGCTGTGGGACAGTATAGCATGTACTGTACATGGAAACAGAAAGCAGTGATTTGTTAATTTACTTTGTCTTGTATTTCATTGTAGATAGCATGAAGACAAGATATTTATTTATTCATTTATTTTCTGGTCAACAGCCTGCAACTCAGTCCAAAAAAAAGATGGCGCCGGGGCAATTTAGGACTCGCGATGGGGTGAAAAATTCAACTATTGATGTGATGCAGCTAGTGTCAGCGGGTAATTGTAATCATGATTTGGTTCAAAAGCAGCATCTAGGCTTAGTCCTTTTAGAGCAAAGGTGGCCCTAGGATCAAAAATTTGCCCACAAATGTGTGAGAAAATAATTGAAATTTAAAAAAAAAAGTTTCACAAAGAAGGATAGGAAGGGATTTGGATATTTCACCCCCTTATTATGCATAACACTGTGTTTCTCAAACTCTCCTGGTGGCCCCCTGTGTATGCCAGTTTTTTTTCCAACCACAGTTGCTATTGAAGGATTTTAGTAAGCTGTTAATTTGCCAAAATTAGGTACATATCATGTTTAATTTAGTTATTTACCATCAAGACAATAAAACGTGGGTCAATAATAATTATTTATTTGCATATACAACCCCGAATAAGAAGAATTTGGGTTGGTATGTCAAAATTAACATTAAAAACTGAAAGCAGTGATTTGTGAATTATCTTTGACCTATGTTGCATTGAAAACAATGCAACAACTCATTATTTAATGTTTTGCCGCACAAATTTGATTTTTTTAAAATTTATTTAACCTTTATAAACCGGGGAAGTCCCATTGAGATTGAAATCTCTTTTTCAAGGGAGCCCTGGGGGTTGGGGAGGGAGAGGGCAATTTGCATGGCCAATTAGATCAGAGGATAATTAGGTGGCAGGTTGAAAGAGCCAGGTTGGGAATTTAGCCATGACATTGGGGAACTCCCTACTCTTGTCAATGAGTGTCATAGGATCTTAAATGACCACAAAGAGTCAGGACCTCGGTTTAACGTCTCATTCGAAAAACAACATGTCCCTCAGTGCAGTGTCCCCATCACTGCTGTGGGGTATTGGGGAATATTTCATCAGGAGGAAGATCACAATGCACTGGCCCACCAACACCTCTTCTAGCAACATGGTTTTCTCAGGTGGTCTACCACCCAAGTACTAACCAAGCCCACACCTGCTTAGCTTCAGACATGCAGCTGGAGCAGACTGAATAGTGTGGAGTAAGTGAAAGTAAGGGACTGAAGACACTGATTAATTAAATGCTTCTGGTATAATTTTGTCTCATTCTTCCTCTTACAAGTTTTATGCTGTGCAACAGTGAAAGGTCTTAATTGTCGCAATTTGCATTTGAAAAGGCGAAACACATTATCTATTGGGTACAAGTTGGGACTGCAGGCAGGTCAGTACAACACTCGCACCCTCTATGGCATGGTTTTGGAGGTTGGCATTTGTTTGGGAGCTTTCTTTGTTACTCTCGTCCGAGACGATATCGTTTTGCCCACATCGGATTCTTTGGCCAGCTGGCATTAATTGTGGGCGGCGCCCGGACTCTATTTAAGCCCAAGTTCTGCCTCGCCACCTTTGCTAGAGTGTCAGTGTTACGATTACACTATAGCCCGTAAGTTCTCTAGCTAGAAAGTTGGTGAGGAATTAGTTGCAAAGAGGAAAACGTTAGTAAGGGAAATTATCTCTCTCTTTTCCTCTCTCTTCCTCTGCCTGTGCACCGTCCTGGTGCTTAATCTTTTGATCTCGGCTTCTGAGATTTTTCCTTTATTTTGTTCGGTCTAGCTCGCATTGCTTCCTTATTGTTACTCGGACGAGAATCATGTCCTTTGGAAGCGCGAGCCCCTCTCTCTTGTTTTGTCTGTGTTCGTCATATTACTGTGCTTCCTTTCGTTCCGGCCACTGCATTTGGCGTCTTGAAAAACCAGCCATCACACTCTACTTATGATACAGCCATACATTTGCAATTCACGTAGAATGGAATTTTGCATAGTTTTTTCAAATGTGCATGGCCATCCCTGGAAAAGATGTTATGTTAAAGGCAGCATATGTAGCTCTAAAATCTCAGAGTACTTTTCAGCACTAGTGGAGCCTTCACAGAAGTGCAAGTTACCTTTGCCAAGGGCATAACCCCATACTATGAAAGAGCATGGCTTTTTGAATTGTTGCTGGTAATAGACTGGATGGTCCTTTTCCCCTTTGGTCTGGAGCACATGGTGTCTATTTCCTCCCATAAAGACCTAAATCTTTGGTTTGTCTGACCACAATACACGTTTCCACTGTGTAATGGTCTGTCACAGTTGCCTCCGAGCCTAGAGAGTTTGATGGTGTATCAGGACACTGCAAACACAAGTCTTCCTTTTTGCACAGTGAAGTTTTAACAGGCATTTGTAGATGTAACTGCATATTGTTGCACTTCCCAAAGGTTTTCTAAAGTAATCCTGAGCTAATGTGCTCA
This sequence comes from Gymnothorax javanicus, assembly GCA_029692085.1. NCBI lineage: Eukaryota > Metazoa > Chordata > Actinopteri > Anguilliformes > Muraenidae > Gymnothorax > Gymnothorax javanicus. The sequence continues at coordinate 54,385,978 of CM056202.1, forward strand.
TATCACTTTTAGATAAATGCTGGTTCTTGATGCAGTGGTGTCTGAGTGATTGGAGTTTACATGTATTCAACTTGGACTTGCGCTCTTGCCCTTTTTGCACAGAAATTCCTCCAGATCCCTTGAACATTTTAATTATGTTAAGCATCATAGAGGGTGAAATATCCAAATGCCTTCCTAAGTTGCTTTGAGGAAGATTGGTTTTAAACCATTCAATGATTTTCTCATATATTCTGAGGCAAATTAACAATCCTCGATGGCCCATCTTGGCTCCTAAGGGACATGGCCTTTCTCTGATGCCTCTTTTGCACCAAATCACAATCAAACTCACCTGCTGACATCAGCAGTTTCAAATCACATCACTCATAAAAATTTTCCAATTGCAATTTGCCTGCACAAAGTTTTGGAATGCATTGCAGGCCTCAATGGCAGGAATGGATGTACATTTACAAATAAAATGAAGTTGACCTGACAAAACATTAAATATCTTGTCTTTAAACTGGTGGCAATGAAATAAATGTCAAAGTAAATTTAGAAATCACTGTTTTCTGTTTTTTTGAGCGTAGTCAGGGGCGGGGCCTCTTGGGATTGTGATGTTATGAAACTGCCAAGATTTTGGCGTAATATGCCTGAAAGGTTCCCAAAATAAGAAAATAAATATAGATCCACTAATCTATAGGTGTTTACTTCAACTCTAACAAAGCAATCGTTATCATACAGAGATTTCACTCAGTTGCTATGTAGGGCAATCAGATGTGTCAAATAAGAATTGAAATAAAAACCTAAGCATAAGCCCTCCGGCAGCCTCCTGACCACCCGTAAGATATTTGAAAACCTGTGCCATATTCTGCCTAACAACAGAAATTTGAGAGCAAAGACCAAATGATGCAGCTAAAATATTTTCTACCCAGTCATTATGACATATCTGAACAACATTTTAAATCAGCACAAGGTACAGGCTTACCAGACACACATTTGATTTACTCAGTGAACTGAGGGACCTGGAGCCAGATACTTAAGCGGGGCATTTATTGCGATAGTTATTGCCCTATGCAGGCAGAATTTTTCAGTGATTATATTCGGAGTCATTCACAGCAGCAATTTTTTTTTTCAAAGGAATTAACTAGATTTACTGTGCCATGACTTATATGTTTTCTTTGATGCAGCACCATAAAATGATAACCAGAGGCTTCACTTTCAAGATTCTTTGTTTACTGAAATTTAAAGCTTTCCAAAGTTGCATGGCTCTGTACGCAAGTACCACTCCTCTAGGGATTGCCCTAGTTCAGAAAAGCAATCCCTCGTATCTTCACAACCAGCACTTTGCCTAGCTTAACTATGTGAAGCATTCCGTACCAGACTCGTACTCAGGAATAATGATAGTTTTCAGGTAAATTATATACACCTAGGCTATATCTGTGGTGGCCTGTAGCATGATTTGAAGCTGGGAGTTTTTCAAAAATGTGATTGCCAATGAATAGTAAACAGAATTTTTAGGCATGAACTTTGTGTTTAGCCATTTCACAGATGGTTTTATCCAGTGACTTACAAATTGCATTCAAAGAGGTTACTAAAAGAGCAGTATCATCCAGAGTTACTGGTGCCACAACCCATAATAAGTGCTGTAATGCAAATCTAACCAAAGTGGCATTAAGAGCCATAGTTACTGCAAGAGGAAGACACTGTCTGTTTCTTGGCTTGGATTACTGAAGTTTGTTAGAAAATAGGTCATAATGAGGCAGTTGGCTTAGGAGGCTGAATTGAATAAAATTGTGCAGTCAAGGAATTAATGTGATGCCCAATTTCTTTCGCTCATGAGAATGCTTAGGAATGCTCACTGCTAGCTTTCTTGCAGCAAGCTGCTGATTTTTCCACAGGTTTGTGAAAAACCTTGCCTGGCCATGTATCTACCTGTCTACAGCTCAAACTGAGTATTTTTGTATTATTATTTTATTCCAAATTTTTACTTTTTTTTCCCCCCAACCCCAAACTCAGCTGAACTTGTTTATCTGCCACCTGCACCAGTTCTTGCCAACATCTGCAGAGATGGCACGAAACTCACCTCATTCACTTGACACGTATTCTTGACATTTTTCACCAACAGATGCGCCAACAATTACTACCTGTTCAAGCCAGTGGTCTGTCCAGAATTTCCCGTTGTAGTGCGAGGTGAACAGTGAATGCTGGCTAAACACCTATCATTCCCTAGAGAAGCAGAGCCTCTCAAACACCATATTCGGCAATGGCACGAGTGGTTCTCTAATATATAGTCACAAAGCTCTCACTCTCAGGACAGCAAGACTTTTTACAGTTTGAGCCACAAGAAGGCCTGGAGACTTGGGAGTTAATGGTGGCTAGGAGCAATATTTTGCAATTGTGGACATTTAAATTATTTTTAATAATTCCCCATCAACCTGAGTGAACATGTGTACATGATTTTACACAAGGCATTTTCCAGTTTCTAATGTAAATGAGGGAGGTAAAGTGTCACCACACATTTTTCAATGTCTACGCACTACATATGCATAGTACACCTTTAAAGGCTTGCCATGAGGAATTTTGATCTTGACAATACAATAGAATCACCATGTGAAAGCATATCATTTGTTCATCTGTCCACTCCTCCGGTGAATATTGTGCATACAAGTTATGTGTGATGAACAGACGATGTCAGGAATGGACTAATTATGCGGAGGCATAATAAAATATATAAGCATTACTTCAGGGTAGAATATTCCATATGTGTGATGTGATTTTTTTTCTATGTTGATTTTCTAGCTTGGTCTAATTCTGATGTACTGCCATTGTTAAAATAATAATAATAATACTAATGATAAACTAAAAAATTAAAACTACACCATTTTGAAATGGAAATCAGTGTCAGTACTTGCTATTATTCATAGTGCTCATAATGTTATAATAGTCTTATCTTAAAACCTCATACATATGCTAATAGCAGCTGCTTCATCTGATTTTGGTCACTTTATTAGAATAGTAGAGCAGCAGTAGAGAACTTCACAAACCAAAAAGTCATGAATGAGCCCAACCCCCAACACTTGAGCAGAATTCATTTTTCTGGATCACCCTGTAAACATAAATCATGCTTAAATACTGTATAAGAAGCTGTCCAGCTGATGTCAAAGCAATATTAAATGCATGTCTCCTGGTGACATTTTATGTAATATTTTCTGTCTTTTCATCTTGAAATTGGCGTTCAGGGGCATCACAAAGGGTCTAACCCATTTATCACTGTTAATTGGTAAGGAGACAACTGTTCAAGAGGATAAAAACAAGTGAACAGAATTTGCAGTATGAGCATCTGTCTTCTTATTTTTTACAATGCTCACTGAAATATTCTATCCCATAGCCTTATTTAGATACATAGGTACCAAATTAAAGAGAGGGCAATGCTGATTAAAATAAAATTGATTAAAAGAAACAATTTTCAGATCAGAGGAGGAAAAGGAACATGACAATCAGCCTGTAGGCATGGTGCACAAAAACTACTTACAGAGAGTTTTATTGGGCCATGACGAGGAAAGGTGTCCGAAATTAGGCAGCCTCTGTACATGATGACAACACGAGACCTTCAGAGTTTATTAACTCTGATTCCACAGTGCACACTCGACAAACAACATGACCCATGCAGGTCAAATGAGGCCCTGTTTGCACAGCTTGGGTGTTTTCCGAAATGACAGATGCTGACTTACATAGTTGGAACCGCTAACTGTGAATGGATGAACTATGTAAGTTGCTAACCTAGTTTGCAACTATGCTTTTGGGAAACTCACCCCTGGCTGGCTAGCATGCTTAAGCTTTTTGCTGTTAAAATATTAAGTTATAGTAATATAATATGTATAATAGTTGTCGCTGAAACTTGAATTCATTAATTTAATGGCGAAAAGTGTTAGCATGCTAGCTAGTGAAGTATTCATCCCATTGACTTGAACAGAAGAAGTTAACACTTTTTTCATTTTCCAATTTTAGCTCCTGGTCTCGTTGCAACTTCGCTATCATAGTGGAAGTTTCGATTTTACTCTAGGTCTCGTGATGGAGGATGGCTTTAGCTTCATTTTGAGTCATTTTTTGCATAGAACAGTGCCTTCATTTATTTTAGGATGGGCTTATTAAACGGTGCCTCGGGCTTCTTCACCAGCTTTTCTGAGTACAGCATAGATAGGGCAGATTCGGGACCGGAGCAATTCGGGCTCGGTGTATTGTCTGATGGCTTAATAAGAAACCATTTCAGTAATTACTAACCCGCAGTAATTTCCAGACTTTTCCTGAGACTTGGCATCTGGCTGAGAAAAGCAGTCATCAGTGAAATGTTCAGAGCAGATCACTGTTCCTGATCCGCTATTGTGCTCGGTTGACTTCCCCTGTCAAATCTTGTTTATGCGAACAACGCAATGCGATGACATCCCTAAATAGCTTGGAGTGTGAATGTACATTTTACTCTGAGTTTGAAGGCAGAACAGATTATAATAGCATGGGATAATTGTGTGACTACTGCCAAGCAGAAGAGCTCGATATTGCTAAAGGACAAATCACAGGAGATGGCAGAGTATCAAAATGCATCATTTTATGAGGTGTTATCTGTGATAACTTTCTTAAGAGCGAGCTGATTCATCAATGCCCGTTATGTTCTTTCTTTCATGATTTTCTTAAATCAGCAACAGAATCACAAAACTTTCTTGAAGGAGGAACACGATTTGACGGGGGAGCAGAATCAGACACAACAGCAGACTCTGTGAAATCCGCTCGTTTTCTCTTCACAACATCCACCCATGCCTTTCAAATTGTGTTTTATTTATTTATTTATTTATTTTACATGTATGGACCGTAATGCCTCTGCTTGCATCAGCTTTATTGTTGCAGCCATAAACAAGGCAGATATTTGGCATTTTCTAGGTAATAATCAACAATTACGAATCACTGAGTCTAATGCCATTGACTATTGATCCAATCCAATCCGGTAGTAAGGTTCTTCCCGAAACGTCATCGCTGAAGATGGCCAAAGATAAATTCTTTCCGAGATGATTACGATTTGCTGTGATTAAAATGCGAATAAATTTGTAATGGCTCATTCGAATTTGAAATGACCAATGCACAAAGGATGTATTAATATTAAGGATTACATGGTCCAAACCTTATTTTTGGATGAACAACCACTTTAAGTGCTTTGTTTATTATATTGCATGTTCAGCTGTGAATAGATTACCTAGCCCTGATGTACCCCATAATCTTCATAACTTTGCCAGGAAAATATTCATGTTTAGGTCCAGAGGCCCTTGTTTGGCAACAACTTACAATGACAGAAATGAACTTTGAGATTAAATTTTTAACTTAAATTTAATTAAGAATATGAAATATGGTTGTAAATTGTGCTCACAAATTAAAACTAGGGCAAGCTGAATGATATTGTATCACTGCTGGGATGCTTTTTATGAGAGACAAAGTCATAATTTTTCACCTGAGTGACATTTTTCCTATCAATCCTCCAAGCCTTAGATTGCTTGAACAGTGAATGATCTTGTCGCTTGGTTACCAATCTGATACTTCTGCTTTGCAATTCCCCCAATCGCAGGTTTGGGAAAATTGGGTAAATCATTTGGTGCAATCTACACATTATAAATAACATTTTCGAGACCATTGCGGCTTACTATAGCTCACTGTGTGTCAGTACTTCTCAATTATAGCACCAGGGCTCCTAAGGTAAAGAAAACTAAATAAAAATCTATAATCACAAACAAAATGTTCCCGTCGCAATTTTCTCAACATCCACTTGGCCAAGCGAGCTGCATGAAAACGAGCTTTCCTCTCAGGTACACACAGTAGGTAGTGAGACGAGGGAAACTAATCTAACAGAGTTTCGCAGAACCACTTCAGAGAAATGGAGCGTTGCACAAAATCGGCAGCAGCAAAGTTTTGTTTTCCCCAAAACACACAAAATAAGCAATCCGATCGCAGCATGAGATCGTCACAGTGAATGCGAGCAGTCCTCCCCTCAAATGATGAAGTGGCCTCATAACAGTGAAAAACAGGTCATTGAATATCAACCTTCCCTCTCCACTCCGTGTCTCACAGGTATATTGGAAATTCAAAAGAAACTTTTAATTTTTTTGCACAATGAACTGCAGACATCACTATGGGCATCAGGAAAGCAGATAGAGTGCTCCACATAATTATCTTGGCACTACAAATGACAAAATATGGTTGAATGTGACCAATACCTCAATCCTGCATAATTGGAGGCCATAAGCACTCCTACACAGACAATAAAATAACAATCTGAATAACAGGTGCATCAAATTCCAAAGAGATGTTAGCAATTCTTTGAAAAAGACCATCTTTTGTGCATCTTTGCATGCATATACTTTCTTTCAATCCCTTAAAAAGCTACACAAGGTAGAAAGACACATATAGCAATTATTCCAGGTCCTACGGTTAGGAGATTTTGGACAGAATCGCAAAATTCAGTAATAAACGTGTTCCGATGATATTCACTAATTCTGACATACCTTGGCAATGCATTTAAATGTGTCATATTTAAGGGGCACACTGCATGAAATTAGACTAGAAATGAGGCAAGAGAATATAATGATGCACTCTACAGATGTGAGATGAGTAAAATCACAGTACCTGCCACCCCTGAGACAAGCTGTAGCAACAAGCTGAAGCACTTGCCAGCTGGAACAGCAGGGGGGAAAAAAAATCCTAGGGACAAATTAAAATTCAATGTGACAAGTAAAAATACATACTGCCATATACTTAGAAATTGAAAAATAAATGAATAAATAAGTAAATAAATAAATAAAACGGACAAATTTAGAAACTTAATTTTAAGTTTTTACTGATTTTTACTGAGTCCATCTTATTTGAATATTGGCTCCTGTTTCCCAAATTTGAAACCCAGATGGGTTTGGTTATAATGTCTATGTTTCCACTGCCTGATCCAGTCTTATCCACGGTAAAGGTGGGAAGTGCCTACCCTACGGCTATTCAGTAAAGTGCCAGAGAGAGTTCTTCTCTGAGGAGTGGTATACATATTAAAATGAATTGAATTGAATTCTGATTCAAGGGATCAGAAACATATCCATACAGATCTTGCACCCTTGAACTCAGTCAGCTGAGTGCTGAGTTCATTAGTACATTTATTAGTTTGCTCTTTTGACAGAAGAACCGTAGAGTTGTGAATAGTATTAACCTCCAATATCCCCCCAATATACTCAATTTTATCATATTTTTCAGACAAATTGGTTTCAGATCTTTACACAAGTTGTAATATAGGGTACAGAGAACAAGAGGAAATACAGAATGCAGTTCATAAATGATCATTTCAATCATGGATGGGGGAAAAGGATATCCAATGGTTATCCCTGAACTCAGTAATTGGTTGCGCCTCCTCTAGCAGCAAGAACTGCTACCAAATGCTTCTAATAACTGTAAATCAGTTCTTTGATCTGGATAAATTGCGGCCTGCTCTTCAGAGCAGAATTGCTTTAATTCAGCTGCTTTGTGGAGTTCAGCTGCATTCCAGTCTGAACTGCCCATTTAAGACTCTAGTTGGGTCACTTCATAAAATGGGGTCACAAGTATGTGACATGCAAGTCACACTGAAAAATCTAAGCAACACTGAAATGAGCTGTTCTGTCTTCTTCCATGAACCATCCCCAAAACATAAATAATAGTGGAAAGATAAATCCAATCATGGCTTTTATGGGAAAAGTGTTCATAGTTGGGAGGTTGGGCTAGGGTTAGCCTATTTGATTTGAACGTAACACGCGGAGAAAGGGACACGATTTAGAATTTTCAAAATTTTGGTTGCTAATTTTTTTATTCGAAGAGGTAGTGACAGTCTCGCACAGCACATTTCTTTATATGTTTCCGTCTTCATGTTTCATTGTATAGACACAATTATTTGCTATAGGAAGCCGTTTTATGGGCATGGTTCTAAACGTAACAGGGCTGGACACTACATGTTACCTTAACAACCACTACTTTGAATGGAAAGTTTCGGCGTCAGATATGATAGGGGAGTGATATTAAGAAAAGATGCAAGAAACAGTCAAAAGGAATAACACAACACAAAAATTGGCTGGATGACTGCAAAAATAGGCTTTATTTCATGAAAAATAATGCGGTACAGTAAGTGATGTCACACTGGGAGGGGATTTTGTGTCCTGTGCTGATGGATTTTTTTTTCTTTTTTAATCAAACTGTTTAGTAAAAGCACATCATTTTATTTTTGGTATATGATGATGGAATATCCGTCACTATGGTGGGTTCTCGTCCCAATTGCCGGTAAAACAACACAGCTCTGGCGCCTTTATTGTCACACTATGCTTGTGACCCGGTTCTGCATCTCAATGGGGATTAAGTCTGGACTTGCCACCCCCCCAAAAAATAAAGTTTTGTTTCCTTTGAGGAAGAGTTGCTCTTGTGCCTCAAATATTTGCCTTGCTGCATAATCCAGTTGTGCTTGAGCTTCAGATCATGGACAGATGAGCAGACATTCTCTTTGAGGATTTTATGATCAAGAGCACGAAAGTCAATTACAGAAAGTAACCCTGGCCCTGAAGCAGAAAGAATCATCTCTCTACCACTAAAATGTTTGACTGTCAGAATCTTGTTCAGTAACACCTTACAATAAGGGTTCATTAAAGTAGTTAATGCAGTAATAAGCATTTACTGTCAGTGAATTAAGGCTTAAACAATGCAGCACACTCATAGTACACAATATGTATTATGTAATGACAATTAACCTTAATTAATGCTCTTTGACACCATTATTGTCAAGTTGAAAACTTCCCTTAAGTATCTCATATATGGCACTTAAAACAATTAAGCTATTCAATGATACATACATGATTACCAAAGATAAAATGAATACCATTAGCAAATCATTACATGACAAATTAGCTAAAAAGTTAATTAGTTAGTTAATGCTTATTACTGTATTAATGATAGAATGCTGTGTTAGCATTATATGACATGTATAGGGATCCATCATATTTTAAGAAGCATCAACTCGTCAGCCTACAGAACATTATCCCAAAAGTCTCTGGTCATCAATTTTTTGCAGAATGTGAGAAGAGCCTTTATGTTCCTCTCGGTTAGTAGTGGTTTTGATCTTGCAAAACTCTCATAGATGCCATTTTTACCTTTCTCCTCCTAATGCTGTGTTTCCGCCAAACGCGAAACAAATTTTTAGTGTGACCAGATGACATTCAAAGTCAATGCAAAGGCGTGAATAAAGCTCTGGTAGCTGTCGTCACGCAATCAAAAACCACCATATTGGCAGGAAAGTGCGCGGTTAAAAACACGACAATCGGCTAACTTTGCCGACTGTATTCATGAAAAGTGAATAATTTTTTGAATGCGGTGATGCCTTTAGATATTTATTCAAAGTGTGATAACGTGGTGACACAAGCTAGTAAACATACACGTTAGGCACAGCGAATAGCTAGTTACATTATTCTGCCCTGTTGCTAATGCTAACATAACTGTGATGAGCTGCAGTTTTTGAGCTGGAAGCGCCCATGACCTCAAATTCAGTGTTACTCTCAGGCGCTGATTGTTTCTAAGTTATAAAAACTGTCCTCTTGGCATTTCTGCTATGCATCGTTGCAATTGTCAAGATTTGCTGACATAATGAAAAGAAATCCTGAATATTCTCAGCAACTGAGCTAATGAATGTTCATTTCCCAAAAGCCAAACTGGAACTGAATATAGCCAATGGTTTGAACTATGTAGCCAATTTGCTAATGTAGCTCACAACCATGCTTTGGGAAACCTAGCTATCCAGATTAAAATAAATGGGAACCTAAGTGCTTACAAAGTACCTAGCTACAGCTGTTGGGCTTTACAGTTGTAGTAAACATTAATACTGATGAACTAACTTCTCAGCAAAGCTAGTGTCCCTAAATAGAGAACAGTAAGCAAACCTAAACTGTAGCTACCTAAACACAACTGTGGCAGCAGGAGCAATTCCTCCTCTGATATTACTGTTAATATTGAAAGTTCATTCCAATTCTCGATGTTGATTTGTCGGTGAGAGAGAAGTGACATTGATGAGCCCTCTATGATTCCAGCGGTGTTGCAAAGGTTGATCTATTTGCAGCAGAGAGCGCCATAAGTGCTGAGGGAAAAAGCTGTGTGCTATGGGTATTTTGTGCACCGAGGACGTTGATCGCGGTCAATGCTGAAATTCATGGTATTTCCATTAAAAACTGATGCCTCCAGCGCAAAAAAATGCATCCTGTGAACACAGGTGCTATTCATCGCAAAGCCGGACTGCATTCATTTGTATCCCTCCGGGCTCATGAGGCTTTGTGAGACTGCGGAGTTGGATGAGGGAAAGTTGATCAAGTTGTAGATGTCTGGATACTGCAGGTATCACATGAACAGGGCCAATGTATGAAAATTTGCATTTCGCTTCACGTCAAAATATTCTTTTGCAAAAAACTTGCACAAGTAGAGCAGTGTTTTGAATAGCATCATTGCTACCAGCAGCAACATTGGCTAGTTAGGCTACCTAGCTTCATATTCAAATCGTAGCTAGGTGCATTGCTTGAGATAATGGGAACGCTTGCTTACTAGCGAGCTAGCTGTGTCAAATAACCTAAGGATCACAGTTTTACAAAAAAAATTGTGGTCTTGTTCAACATCGGATATGACAACATCATTGGTTTTGTGAATATTTTAATTCTCAAGCAGGCAAAATGTTCATAAAGTAGAATGTTTGTGACGTTAGCATAGCAACATTAGGGTCGCCATCTTGCTGATGATTTTTTGAGATTGCAGGAAGTACCACCCACCCCTTGAGTGTAAACAAGGTTCAACTGGCATTGCTATTGGTCGGCAGTTTGAATTTGCTTGTCAGTCCTCTACCACGTCGTTCTCCCATAGAGGTAAATGGGATCTTCACGCGAACAGGGTGGAAAATCTTCAGAGTGAAAAAATAAAAATGATCCCGTCGTCAACTCCCGCAAATCAAGCGAGGAGATGTTTTGTTTCGCGTTCAGTGGAAATGCGACTTAATGGTCAATCATGAATGCTGACCTGGGAGAGGAATGTTGTCCCACTCTTGTCCGATGTAGGATTCTAGCTGCTCAACAGTCCTGGGTCTTCTTTGCCGGATTTTTTGTTTTATGATGCGCAAAATATTTTCTATTAGTGAATGGTCTAGACTGCAGGTAGGCCAGTTTAGCGCACAGACTCTTCTACTGTGAAGCCATGCTGTTGTGATGGATGCAGTATGCGGTTTGGCATTGTTTTACTGAATAATGCAAGGCCTTCCCTGAAAGAGACATTGCCTGGATAGGAGCTTATGATGTTGTAAGACCTCTATATACTTTTCAGCATTGATAAAGCCTTTCCAGATGTGTATGCTTCCCACACCATAGGCACTAATGCAACCGGATACCATCAGAGATGTAGGCTTTTGAACTGTGCGCTGATAACAAGCTGTACGGTCCCTCTCCTCTTTAGACCGCAAGACACGGCGTCCGTGGTTTCCAAAAAGAATTTCTAATTTTAATTGATCTGACTACAGAACAGTTTTCCATTCTGCCACAGTCCATTTGAAATGAGCTTTGGCCCAGAGAAGATGGCGGCGTTTCTGGATCATGTTCGCATATGGCTTCTTCTTTGCATGATACAGTTTTAGCTTGCGTTTGTAGATTGCATGGCGAACTGTGTTCACAGACAATGATTTCTGGAAGTGTTTCTGAGCCCTTGCAGTGTATTCCAGTGCAGAATTATGCCTGTTTTTAATGCAGTGCTGCCTGAGGGCCCAAAGATCACGAGCATCTAATATTGACCTTCAGGCTTGTCCCTTGTGCAGAGAGATTTCTCGAGTTCTCTGAATCTTTTGATTATATTATTTGCTTTAGATTCAAAGTCTTTGCAATTTTACTTTGAGAAACATTTTTCTGAAATTGTTCCACAACTTTTTTGAGATGTGTTGCTGCCATCAAATTCAAAATGAGCTAATATTTTTCATGAAATGGTAAAATATCTCACTTTCAACATCTGATTTGTTGTCTATGTCCTACTGTGAATAAAATGTGGATTTATGAGATTTGCAAATCATTGCATTCTGGTTTTATTTACAATTTACACAGCATCCCAGCTTTTTTGGAATTGGGGTTGTGGTATGTATTGTCATTTTATTCAATATAAGATGTGAAGGAATTGCAGAGAAAATGTGCTCTAGGAGATGAGCGACACTAATAGGCCACCACTGAATAATTGGGATTATAGCTAAGCCCCTACTGCATGTAAAAAGAAATCTGACAGGCAAGCCAACAAAATCACCCTCCACGCCATGATGACCAGGTTTTAAAACCATAATGCAAAACAAATGTTACAATGAGCACCATCCTCATGGCTAGAATTTAAGTACATGGGCCATTGACATCATTCCATTTTATGAATCACTTTAATGGCAAGAGAGGGATAACTGCGATGGACACGAGAACAGATTCAGTAAACAAGGTATATGTAATAGAACATGGAATCTGCATCGGTCATGAATGCATAAATTTGAACTGAACAGACAGAACAAAAATTTGAAAGGATGGCTCCTGAGCTACAACTAGGCCATTAAGGTTTCTATTTTTGTAAAATAGTCTGTAGCAGTCTATAACAAAATTACATTTTTAGGATAAATCTATAAACGAACTAAAAAAAAAAAACTATTCAGTAAAATTAATAATTTCTTATGACTTTGGTATTTTTGCTCACTTGGCCAGCAGATGTGCCCTGCTTGTCAGTTTTTGAGTTTTTGATCATTAAAAAATGATAAAAATTAATGTCCTATTGCACAAACATCCGAAAGAGTGTGTAATTATAATGTTGTGTAGATTTGGTGGGTACACAAGAAAAGCTAGAACACCATGCTCTGAAATAAAAAATATTATGACTTATATGTCACGTGACAGTTCACAGCGATCGTCACTCTGTGACAAAATTTTCCATGTCCCAGTCCATGCTGTGTAACACTTTTGAAGTGTTCTGTAACATAAGAAAAGACCTTTTGCTTTATGTATTAGGTACACATACAGGTGGATTTGTACCCAAGCATGCAGTGTTGTATTTTGATCTGCAGGATGCATCGTGCTTGTGCAAGTGACAGATGTAGGATCTTACACGATTGGGTGTGTCATATGAAAGTTCTGAAACAAGTTGAGTAAATTTTGTGTTTGTTGTGAACTGACTGACAGATCTCATGTGATGTGGAAGAATAATAACCAGCTTGTATTTTTCAATAAAAATGTTTGATACAGTACAAATTGATCTCTTGATGTTGAATAATATGAAAACATGATTTGTGTTCTGCATGAGAAAAACTTCATCTGAATTCATCAGTGACCATTTTCTAGATGATCCTGTAACCCTTTGTTGCATTTTGTCCAATATTTTGGACATATTTTAAGTGGGGTTTATGCCATCTACGCTCATCGATACCCTGAAAACAAAATAAAGGCAGACTGACCACCCTCTTGCACCCATCCCGAAAACAATATTGCACTAAAGCCCATCAAATATTCCCAAACGTACACTTGATATCCAATTTTAACATACTGGAGGCATTTGTTCATATGCAACAAAGGGTTAAAATGACCACATTTAGAAAACCGAACAGTATGAAAGGTTCAGCTTCAAAATCCTTTAATAAACTTTTTAGTTTTGGTATCTGTAGTTGATCAGCCTCAGACTTCATGTTTATGTCTGAATGACCTGAAAAAACATTCTCCCTTCCATCCTCCTCTTCCAGTATTCTTCGTTTTCAATCATGTGGTTAAAATCGGTGACGTCACTTATCACCACCATCTTGGTTGATATACAAAGCAGACAAAGCATTTAACTTACAGCAACAGTTTACCGAGACAGCACAGCTACGTGGCACCGATGTAGGCACGACATCTCGTGGGGATAGTTTGCCCATTGAGAAGTCGTTGCGGAGACATCACTTCTGTCTGGCTGATATTTTTCTGCTGCAAATGCGATGTTGATCAGTGACCTCCCAATGTTTACCCTGCCACATCACGACACATGCATGCACAGGCATGCTCTGTAACTTTTGCCAATGTTTTTTTCAGAGAATGAACAAGCATTTTCTTTTAATCAGCTGGTTACTGAAATAAGTGGTCAGATGAACAAATAAGGCAAAGGGAACTAATGAACAAGCGCGAGCTCATTCTTTTTATTTAAAGATTTGATATTTTTCTGCCAATCTTGATCCTATGTTCCTCCTACTTTTCTAAATGAAACACAATTAAAAGCCGATCTTCCTCCCTGATACCGACATCGCTGCAATGTGGGTGCTTTGTTTCTTGTAGCATCATGACCACAGCATTAAACATCGCATAAAACAGGCATTATTTTGCCATGTAGCGTGACTTGGGGTCAAGAGCGTTTGTATACCAACCAACATGCTAATGGGCGGCACGGTGGCATAGTGGTTAGCACTACTGCTTCACAGCAAGAAGGTCATGGGTTTGCATCTGGCCTGGGGCCTTTCTGTGTGGAGTTTGCAGGTTCTCCCCGTGTTCGCGTGGGTTTCCTCCGGGTACTCCGGTTTCCCTCACCCACCAAAAAGATGCATTATAGGAACACTCCTGCTAGTACCCCTGACCAAGGCATTGGCTTTAGAACTGGAGTTGGTCCCCGGGCGCTGCTCTGTGGCTGCCCACAGCTCCTAACTATAGGATGGGTCAAATGCAGAGGGTGAATTACCCCACGGGGTTCAATAAAGTATATCTTAATCTTAATTTCACTAATTTGCATATTTTTGTGACTTAGATTTAAAAAGAAGAATTTGCTAATACATGCAGTAAACATGACAAGAGAACAAGATAGCCAACATCACTCCAACTCTGGAAACAAATTTAGACCATCTTGATTCTGTTATTCTCTGAAACCTGCATTGAATGATTAGTCCACATTAAAGGGAAAATAACAAAATTTATAACGAGTAACAAAAAAATAATTAAGAAAAAGACATTCCATTTTCAAACTATGAAGAGAATAGTCATTATCATGAATGGTAATAAGGATAAATGATGATTTAACTGCACAAAAATGATAGTGAACAAAACAAGTTGTTCATACCTAAATGGAATATATACAGTAAGGTAGAAATTAGATTTAGATAATTATTGCTTGGCAGTACAAGTATCAGATTCCAAACATCCAGTATAGAAATATTCTCCAAGAATTCTGCAAAAGTTGGTAAGAAGTTCGACAAAGTAATCAGTATTGAAAAACACAAAATAGAAGGGGAGGAAGTTTTAACAACCTGATATATTCCCAGAAGGTCAGAGAGATTTGTGAAGTCTATTAGAGCAAAAAGTCAACCGCTGGAGCATTCCTCTTGCTGAGGAAATCTTTTGAATCAATCTCTTTGCTGCTGCTGGGGACTTCAGATTAAACCAGGGAGGCACACATTTTGAACCAGCTGCCTTGGCTTTCAATTTGCTTGCTTTTCACAAACTTTTTTAACAACTTCTAGAAACTACCTTATTTATTTAATTGCATAAATGGTGAGGGGGTAGAAAAATTTTAATAAGTAAATAAAGATGGTCTGCCCAGACAAGTAAAGCACCTCCTGTTATCAAGGTGGTTATACTGTACAGTACAACAAAAGAACTAAAATATATTGCAGATGCACTGTGCACTGCGAAAAGGTATAAGCCCCCTTCCTGATTTATTCTATTTGTATTTATTTGTCACACTTTCTCATTTAACCCTCGTCTAACCAAGGGTTTTTCTACCACAACCCCGACCAAGGGGGGGGTGGTTACCACCCCCCCGATTATTTCGAAATGAAGCGATAAACATCTTGTTTGGTATCAGTGTACAGCTACAGATGTCCTCTCTTCAAATCAAGTACAAATAAAACAAATTTCAACATTATGACGTCATAGTGACATCATAACTAACACCATATTAGGAAAAAACATCAAAATGACAAAAATCCATTTTTTAAAAAATATTTTTATTAGTTTGAGCTGAAAATAAGTGATTTTCTGTAACTTCTAGAACTACTGATACTACAATTAATATTTTAGTACTATTATAAATGTTATAAACTCATGAGTAACATAAATTCGACATTACTATGATGTCATAAATAACTCATTTTGGGAAAAACACAAAAGGAAAACAAATAGTTTTCTGAACATTTTTCACATTTTCTTCACTTTCTTTTTCCCTATGATAGAACACACTTGCATAAAAGGTTTATCTATGAATTGTGAGAACAACTTTATGAACAATTCTATGAACTTGTATAATAGTAGGCCCATAGCACAGTATAAAAATAGTATACAGTACAGTAACCAGTCAAACACACAAGTAAAAGTATGTCGGTCATGCACTTCTAATATTATTAGGTGAAGATCACTTCAAGGTTACTGGTCACTGCTGGTCATTGTAATTCCAAGATTTACTAATACAAGGACGAGCTACATCAATTAATCAATAAGGATGACAATCAGTGTGGTCTACAAAGTTCATTGAGCATGACACATAATAATAGCATACTATTTGCAACTAATTTGTAAGCATATTTTGTATCAAAAACAGGCAAAAATTGACGCTGGTGGCAACCACCCCCCCCCCATCTTTCGACTTTGACGGCCTACCCTACCCCCGGGGGGTGAGGTACCCTCATCGTTTTTTCATGAAAATGAGCGCAAAGGATGAGTAAACAATTACCTAGAAGCATTAGATCATATCTGTTAACGTTTTTGTGCGACAGGAAAAAATCTGTTGGGGGTAATCCCCCCCCCGTTGGTTGGACGAGGGTTAAGATCTTCAAACAAATTTTAATGCAAGACAAAAATAAACTAAATGCACAAAGAACAGTTTTTTAAATGACCATGTCATTCACTGAAGAAGAAAAAAAAAAAAAACTTATCCAACAATTGCTGGCATGTTGAACGAGATGTACTTGATAATTTGCTTAAATTTGCCCATAAATTCCCAGGCTTGATTCTGCCAGTTCTGTTGAATCTAAATACCACTCGAATGTAATCTTATGAGCAATCTGAATAACGCAATAAGGTCTAATTAAGCAGCACACCATGCGGAGATCAAAGGAAATTCTAGAAGAAATGAGAAAGTAGTCTATCAGTTTGGACAAGCTCGCAAAGCGAAATCTAATGCTCTGGGACTCAAAGGCATTATAGCTTTAAGAGCTGGGGTGGTTTTTACTGTGCAGTTTCTCTTTTCTTGAGTGTATACAATATTTAGTTTGAAATCCACACAAATTTTCATAAATAAGACCCCTTTTCCCACAGTATATTTTGTATGAAGGTCTGAAACACTAAGTGTAACATATACAACAATTAGCCGCAACATTAAAACTACTGGCCTAATATTGTGTAGGTCCCCCTTGTGCCACCAAAACAGCTCTTATTCATTGGGGCATGGAGTCCACTAGACCTCTGAAGGAGCCCAATTAAGCACCAAGTCGTTTGTAGCAGATCCTTTAAGTCCAGTAAGTTGCAAAGTGGGTCCTTTCATAGCTCATCCCACAGATGCTCAAGCTTTGAGTGCCCATGACCCTATTGCCAGTACACTGGCTGTCCTTCCTTTGTCCATTTTTGTCAGGTACAACCCACTGCCTGCACCCCAAAGGACCTGCTGTTTTGGAGATTCTCTGCTTCCAACACATCAACTTAAATAACTGATTGTCCACTAGTTGCCATGCCATCCCATTCCTTGGAAGGTGCCATTGTACCAAGATACTCAATGTTATTCACATCATCTGTCAGTGGTTTTAATGTTGTGGCTGATATGTGTATACAAATGTAGAACAAACTGGAGTTACAAGCAACAGCCCAAGCTGACCATTCCACAGACAAAAAAAAAAAAACACAGACCGTTGAATTTCAATTTGTCCTTAAAACAGTATTTGCTGCACATCTCACAAAAAAGAAGGAATTATTTTCATTGAAATGAAAGCACTTTATTAGGACCCTAGTGTCATCTCGTATTCCATTAACATTCAGTTCAGATGAGTTGGGAAGGAATGCAACAAGGTAAAATATAAATTAGTTTGTGCAAACTAAAAGGAGTCAAGATGTCCCAGGAATAAGCAGTGATTCAATTACATGGTGCTTTGCAAATTACATTCACTTTATCATTCCTATTTAACTGCTGACATAGAAGTGGAATTTCCAACATAAAATATATATCATTGTCCGTATACGATATTGAGCCGAGGAGACTGATGCAAAAAAAAAAAAAAAAAAAACTAGTTAATTCATTCCCATACTTTGAGACTGAGCAGATAACATAGAGAATGCTCCCAGAAATCAGTGTGACACAAGCAAAGGTATACTAATTGAGTCAGCATTGTGAGACATAGCCAACATGAAAAACATCACAGCGACATAACCAAACTTTGGTGATAACCTGAAGTAAAGCCACGGAGCATTACTTCAGAACAACTGTACTTTTATAGTTTAATGCAGTGCCTTACTCGTGCCTATCAATTGTTATATCCCCAGTACGTAATTGTGCAAATAGCATCATAAAAGGTATCACAGCATGTACACATGCAGCATGTAAAGCAATCGCAATCCTATGACTTCAACAGGCAGCTAAACAGCAACAGTCAGTATAAGGGCAGCTCACAGACATTAGAAGCTACAAGCCAAGTGGATATGCAGTTATTTTTCATCAGGCTTCAGCAGGTTCTTTCTCATTAAAAATGTCAGCAGAAAAAAAAAATATATTACAGCAGATGAGCAGAATCATTGCATGTTTGGACCAACATTAAGAAAAAAACAAACTATGGTTTCATTTACCCTAAATTCTCTATTTAAGTGCATGCACTATGATGCAAAAATAACTGATGTTTGGAGTTTGGATCAAACAGGATGCTGCATAATTTCTATCTCCAATCACACAAGACCAACTGCAAAACATGAATGTTCTGAAATGTAAACAGAGATGCAACTGGACCAGCAATCCTAAACTGCAGTTCAGGGATAAATCCCAACATTCATACTGCTGTTCTTCCCTCTTACAGTAAAAAAATTGAATGACTGCTTGGGAGCCAAGGCTGATGGTTGCATACCGTTAATCACAACAAATAATAAATTTTAAGATTTTAAGTATTTATGTATTAAAACTCCATTATGGAGTGCCATTGCCCAGCTAATCCTACGCGTGGAATACCTCATTTGGGCCATCAACAAAATTATGACAACAGCCATTAGACATAGGGACCAAAGTTATAACGCAAGGATTTTATTTTATTAATTTACTTTTTTTTTAAGAGGAGAGGACATTTCGAGAGGCAAAGAGAAGGCTGTTACTTCCTCCGTATACCTCAGTTTTATTCTCTGTCTCTCAAACAAACACACACATATACAAATACACACACACACACCCAAACACATACACACAAACACAAACGTTGGCAGATATATGGGCAGACAGATTTCATAATAATGTCTTAAATGCACACAGTATGCTCATGCTATTCCATTTTGGATTCACTCCAGGAGCATTATAAGCCAACTCCAGGAGACTGCACCACAGCACATCATTCCTGAAGATTTGAGCTTCATACTCAATCTTGTTTTCCCAGTTGTGCCTTTTAAAGTTTGCTGAGTGTACCAATGGAAAACATTTTGCGGCGCGAAGTATGATTTTTCGCACACTGAACATTGTAAGGGACAGCCGTAACTCTTGGAAAATGGTTATCTGGGGGGTATGTTTGTGTACAGAATTCCTATCTGTGCGTTCATTCAAAAGATTTAAGGCTTTCCCAAAGAAAGTTATGGACACTTCTTGCTGAGGCAATTTTTTCATCATGACAGAAAACTCTGAATGGCTCTACTGGCAGCAACGCTCAAATTTCTAGAGATTTTACACCTCACTGCTATCCACCAAAAAATACAGTATGAGCCATCAAGAGATGGCACATCCCCCCAACCCCAGCTAAACAGTTTGATTAACCCAAGTAAAACAGGTTCCCAGAAATTCAGGGAAAATGAAAATGGCAAAAAGCACTTCTCCAGGATTCGCTGATCTGGGTGTCATGTTTTATAGAAAACAAAAATAATTATATATGAGTGTCTATTCACGATACTAGGTAACAAAAGCATGACCGTGAAACCAGCAAGAAAACGCCGATTCATATTGAATTTCTCAAGTTGTCATCACTGTTTATGGGTAACGTCAACTGTCCAGTAAATTCAAGCGATATTTCAGAGGACAACGTTAATCTGAGCCATAACTTTGATCACGATGGATTACAGTGGACAAGAAATGGGTGCAAATGTGAATCCATCACTGCATGATAAGAAATCAAGTTAGGGTCATTCCGTACAAAATTTGAGATCTCTGACATAATTACAGAGCTGTCCACAAGACCATGAAGCTATAATCGAGAATTAGCATTCCAATATAAAACATAATTTTAAAAATTCGTATTGGAAAAAAGAGAAAGAACACCTTCACAATTTTTGGGAAGATCATTAACAAAAACCTGCTCTTTAAGGTGAACTTGATTTGGATTTAATACATGGTGTCATTCAACGGGAACATAGCTTCAAAGTTGCAGGAAAATGTTTTTTCTCATTTTTGATCGGCAATATCTCAGATGCTATTTACTTCACATTGGTAATTTTTCAGAAAACCATGTACCTAGTCCAAAAGACACCCCCTACAAAATATCAGCCCCGTCATAAAAACTGATGAGTTTACAGGCCCTTAAAAGTGCTGCCACAGTTCGCGAATAGAAATTTTCGACAGAATCTAGGGGCCTATTACTGCATGTTACACATGAGCTAGACTGCTGAAAGTTCAATTATGTACAGATGTAGCCCCAGATATTTGACATACAAACGTTGGAGGTCTTAGCTCAAGTTCTTTTTAAGATATTCCAGCTCAAAATTAGAACTTCAGAAGGCAATGCTAAAAAAAGGCTAAATATCGCCCAAACCTTCGTCCTTTTAATAATTTTTGTGGCCTAACTATTGGCAGTAGAGACCTACAATTTTGGGATTATTCTAATAAGAAGTGAATCCACCAACATGATTTTTTCAAGAAAATCTGAGGTGGCCATGCGGGAGACATTCGGTGAATTGACACGGAATGACCCGTTATAATCCTAAAATAAGAAATCAATAACACAAATTATACAGAGAAGTCACAAAAATAGCAGTCAGAAACGTCTTACCTTGCAGGAGGATGGCCAATCGCTGAACGATGATCAAGAATAAGGACGGATCCAGAGGATTTTTATCATAATTCCCTCCTCACTGAGCAGTCGTCGTGGCATAAAAAATTGCGGACACAAAAAGTATGGTCTCGGAAATCAGCCGACAGCAACACACTGGAAAACTTTCATTGCCCATAAAATGTGCGCCGAGTCATTCCATAGGACATGAGAAATCATTAAATCGGTGCGTAAAATCAAAGAATAAAAATCAAAATTTGTCTTTGGTAACAGTCGTGATTTACTGAGCACAAAATGATTCTTAATATTTGAGTTAATATTTTTCAAAATTGAGGGAAATTAGTCGTCAAGAAGTTGGTTTTTCGGCATAAGAAAAGTCAGTTCTTTTGTGCTACTCACTCAAGACTTGCCTGCCGTAGTAACAGTCGTTAGCGCAGGGGACACGTCGGGCAAAGACTGTAACACGATAATTTCCGTCTGATATTGTCCTATGTTCTGACCAGAAGAGTTTTGTGACAAAGTGGAATTTATTCACTGGACTGTGAGGTAATGACTTATGGGCAAATGCACATGACACTTACTGATTTTAATTTCCCACATCATTTCTGATAAAAACTTATTTTTAATGTCACAATTCAGTTTCCTTATTTGAGCCAAAAATAATTCTGTTTAATTTAATTTGGAAAAAAATCAACTTGGGTTCAAGTGGTGGTTTTATCCTCACTATGGGCCTGATTTACTAAGACCTTTAGCACATGCAAAATCTTTTTGCCCATGCAAAACCAATAACATTGCCCATGATTGGCCAGGGTACTTGCCTTGCACCAATCAGTGGCAATGTTATTGGTTTTGCACGGGCAAAAAATATTTTGCATGTGCTAAAGGTCTTAGTGAATCAGGCCCTAGATCTCTTCTGTGTGCTAAACAAAATGAACATCAGTTATATCCGTCAATCATTATCTACTGATAATAAAACAATGAACAACAACTATCCCTGAAATCTAGTATTGTGAAAAGACACACACACACGCACACACATAATGGATGAGCATTTGCAATATTCCTTCACATTATATGCAGGGGGGATAAAAAGGAAACATCCGGGGGGTTTGAAGTGCAAAACCTTTGGGAGTTGGCATGGAACGTCTCATGAAATCTTAAAATGAAAATCAGGAATATCAAAGTTTTACTCTCACGCCAAAATGTGTGACGGAGAAATAGTTGAATGGATAAAAATAAAAAAATAGGCCAAGACATGAAAGGCAATGAGTCAAATGTCATTTTTATTAGGCATAATAAAACACTGATAGCTAGCAGCAATACACCCTGAGTTAAGCCTAACATTGTGTTAACGGCCATTCTGCCATCAACTGAAACATCGGGTAGTATGAGCAAATATCCACAAATATCCACATTCCATCTACAGTTACAGTAACAGATTCAGTACACCAGATGGAGCTATTAGGTTCACACAAGATACTAAACCACATGCCATCTAGTTGCAGTTTATGTATACCTTATTGTAGGCAAATGGATTTGGTTATCTGTAGTCAACTTGGGAAAACAATAATGGAATACTGTGGATTTGCCATGGATCGTGTCCATTCACTTTCTCAAACCACACAGCAAACCTCATTCTGTGATAAGATGTATAATCATGCTGGAAGCTTTGACTACACAGCATTTGAACTTACCCTCTGACATTTTAAAGACATTTAAAAAAAAAAAAATGGAACTGAAGGAAGCATTATTGGATGAGACACTCACAAAATAAATATTAATTAACCCAAACAAAAACAAATAAATGCACAAACAAATGCAAAAATAAATGAATAAATAATTAAATTCGACTTGGCACCCTGAACGTATTTAATAAGTGAATAGGTCAGTGTTATTTTCATGCATGGTGTTATGCTTCAATTTAACTTTTTTTTTGTCATTCCATATTTCTGCTGATGATTAATACAAAAAATCTTATCATGTATAGGACAGTAACTTCACGTCGTAGCAGCCGTCCACCTGCCAACAAACAAGAAAATAAATACTTAAGACAATTTCACAAAATAATCATGAAGAATAATCAAAGGAAATTTTTGACGTACTTTCACCTGAAGACACTTCTGAGTGGAAAAAAAGTACAACTTTATTCATTTGACAGTTTTGACTTTCCATCAAATGTCATTTTGATTTGCCTTGATACAATGAAGATCTGATAACATGCAGGTTCATTATTAACTTATTAACCACCAAAAAAAATCCCAATCCACAGATTTTTATAACTCACGTCAAATCGGCCAATGGGAGCTGCAGTCTGGTGGGTCTGCATGACTTCAGTCAAAGCCCACATCTGCTGAATACTGGAAGACACCGCCTGGGGATCTGGCTGCCCCTAATTAACATACAGAAACACACAATGTCATGCAGGATGTTTGACCTCACTGACGGTGCACACAAACGCCATCACCAATGAGCCAAAACATGACCATTCGCGGAAGAAGCAAATAACATTGATTACCCTGTGACAATGGCGTATGTCAAGGTCAGTGAACGGACCGTAGGCAGGAAGCAAACAAACAGTTCTCGCAGTCGACGTGATAGATGCGGGAGAAATGGGACCTGAGATATGCTGACAAGGGCCAAATCATTATGGTTAGTCGGAAGGGTTAGAGCATCTCTGAAGTGGCAAGGCTTCGAGTGTGGCCCAAGGAGGGACAAAGCATGGATCACTGACAGGGTGTTGCGTGCCAAAGGCTCATCAATGCACATAGGCAATGAAGGATATCCCATCTGGTTCAAACCAGCCGGAAAGAGCTACTGTGGGCACAAGTGGCAGAGAAGGTTAATTATGTGCAGAATGTGTCACTACTCACAGTGCATGATTGCACCTTGCTGCGTAAGGGGTCACAGAGTGCCCATTCTAACCCCCACCCACCACCAAAAATGCCAACAATGGGCACGTGAGCCCTTGAGAGCTGAACCTGGGAAGCAATGGAAGAAAATCTGATGAGTCCTGTTTTCTTTTATATCATGGCATCGGCCTGGTACGTACGCAGCATTTATCTAGGGAAGACAGAGGCACCAAGATGTACTGTGGGAAGAGACAAACTGGCAGAGGAAGTGTAATGCACTTGAAGATGTTCTGCATGGGAACCCTGGGTCCGGGCATTCAAGTGGACATCAATTTAATAGAGCAGTTTTGGCCACACATAGAGGACCAACAGCCTATTAGGCAGGGGGTAATATTTTGGCTCGTCCGTGTACATGTATGGCTGACTGGGAAATAGTGTTCTAATAGGTCTGCGATCCCCGTTACGGTTAAATGGGGTGCATTTCTCAAAGATTTTTTTCTCTCATAAAATGTGAAATATGAGTGAGAAACAACTGAGTGCGTGCGAGGTGAGATGAGGGCAATATTTTATTTTCTTATTTCCTTGCAAGTGGTTATACAAAGAAATGACTGATGTAATTACTTTTATCAAATAATAAAAATACACAGCATACTAATCCTGCAAGATACAGCAAAAGCACGTCTTAACTGGCGTCACAGTTTTGTTTCGTGCTTTTTTTTCTCTCTTTTATCGTGAACACCAGGGGGCAGTAAATGACTGTAGAAATAAGAGCCCGCAGAATCCAATTTGGTGATTTGCAAAGACGAGTAAACAGTACATCTTTCTTCATTCATTGAAGCACGATAAGACTCAATGTTCCGGATAAACATAATTACAATATGACTCAGTATCTTACAGATTGCACGGGTTGCCAGGGCTGAATGCTATTAATAGCCTTTCACAGCAGAGTAAATGAATATTTAAAGAGACTGACTTTGTCTGTAAAGGACTTTTCCCCACCAGTTAGCTCAGGTTCATGACACTGTACAGGTGAGACTCAATTTTTAAAATTATGTTCAATAATTTCCCTGCAAAAAATAAATTGAAATTAAGAACATGGAGGAATAAGGGAGAGTCTAATGACTGTCATTAAACAAAACCTTTCGTACTGGGACAGATGGGGAATGTTCTTTGGATCACAGTATCAACAGATATATTGACTCTTGTTCATTTCCGTTAGAGCTCATTTCAGGCAGCACAGCATGGGCATTTTATTGATCTACTCATTCCAATTACCATGCCTCAGCTGACGGTCAGACTTTTCCACTACAAGTGAATGTGAGCAACTCTTCAGCCTTGGAAAAAATTGCAGTTGAACATTGTCCAAAAGTGAGGAGCTAATACAATTAGTGACTCTCCATTGATCATGTCAGCTGATTGGTGCAGTTCGACTACAAAAAGCCTGTCGATGCACACAGGCTTTACTGATGTCTACTGCCCACAGTATGTCTACTCCAAGAAATAGTACAACCTTTCTTTATTCAGCTGCCAGAGAGTATTTTTATTCAGCGATGTTACTGCATGTCCAAATCGTCCGAGGCAGGGGTACTTGGGGGCCGGACTCCAGTTCACCCAAATACAATGTGGATTGAGACCTGAATCTTCGCGCTTATTTATCTTCCACGTGGTTTCTTTCTTTTTCACATGCTTCCATCCGCCTACAAAGCGATTCACTTGTGCGCTCTCATTTTGTCTCCTGTCAGCTCCAATCAGAGCACCGGTAATGCCATCACAAGAACACCGTTATTATCAACGCTCAAGCCAGCCAGCTAATCAACTGTGAGTATGGCCATCCTCAGATGGTGTCAGAGGTCAAACTGAACTCATACTGAAAAAGTAAACAAAAGGTTCAGAGTGAAAACGGAGTTTTTAAATATGAGTGGACAGAAAAATAGGCATTTATATTCTCCCTGAGAGAAGCACAAAACTGATGTGTTCAATTTGCGTTGACAGCGCAGCTACTGTGAAGATCGGGAACACAAAGCACCACAGAGAAAACCATGCGCATTTTGAACAAAACTATCACCTGAGCATTTAAGGAAAGAATCATAAAATTAAACCAGTTGAAATCATCCTATCAACCACAAGCTACAGCAGTCTGTGCTTTCAAGAGGAAGCGTCAAGTATTCAAATACAACATACTATGCAGGCTGCTCTACTTCCCAAAACTTTTGGAACAAACCAAACGAGATCACCCCCATCATAATCATGAGAAATTCCCAGAGCGGCTGATTGAAATAGTTAAAACTTGCCTTGAGGACTTCTGTATGGTGGAACAACTTCTACTATGCGTTGAAAACCCATTTATAAAACAAAATGCAACATGGGCCAACACTGCTCATCAGTATAGAGGGTTGACTGACCTCCCAACAAAAATTTGCTTTGTTGGGGTTGGTTCGCTGCAGCCTGGTCACGAGATTGGTTGCTTCAGAAAGTGCCCCTCTCTTGCAGAAGATGGCCCTTTACATTCTCACCATGTTTGCCTTTACAAACAGCTGTGCACATGGATTTTTAACCATGAATATGCTGAAGAACTCATCCCGCAGCAGACTCGCTGACAAACACCAGTATTAGTGTCTCAGCTGAGCCATCACACCTTCTGTGCCCAAGTTTAAAGACTTTGTTGTGATAAATGTGCAATTTTCCCCATTAAAACATGCTTTGTTGTACATAATTCAGAAATTTTTGGAACTCAATGTTTTTGTACGTGTTCTGCACTTGGTGGGACTAATAAATCAGAGGAAGGCAAGTCAATGGAACAAATATATTTGAATACCCCCGGTGTAAGCTCTGCCATGGCCAGTGGCAACTACTAAGGTCATAGTGTAGTGAAAAAGTATTTGCCCCCTTCCAATTTCTTCGATTTTTGTTTGTTATTTTTAAATCCGTCAGATCATCCAACTTATTTTAATGTAAGACAAAGACAATGTGAGTAAACACAAATGCAGCTTTTGAATGATCATTTCATTTACTGAAAGTGAAGGGTTATTCAAAACCTATATAATCCATGTGAATCAATATTACCCGCCTGAAACTAATAACTGTTCTTGGCACCCTTGGTGCAATAGCTGGAATCAAATGTTTGCAATAATTGGTCATGAGTCTTTCACATTGTCGTGGAGTCAGGGCTTTGACTAGACCATTCCAAAAGCCTCAGTTTGTTTCTTTGTCTCTTCTGACCCATTCAGTCGTGGACTTGCTTGTGTTCATCAGATTATTGTCCTGCTGCACAACCCAATAGAGTTTGAGTTTTAAGTCTCCAACTGATGGCGGGACATTCTCCTTCAGGATTTGCTGATGAAGAGCAGAATTCGAGGTGCAAACAATTATGGCAAGTCGCCCTAGCAAAGCGGCCTCAGTCCATCACACTGCCACCCCCACGTTTGACTGTTGGTATAATGTTGTTATTGAGCTGTTTTAGCTTTATGCCAGATGTCACAGGACCACATCTTCTAAAAAATTCCACTTTTGACTCATCAGTCCACAGAATATTCTCCAAAAAGTATTAAGGGTCATTAAGAGATTTCTTGGCAAATGTGTGACAAGCCTTTGTGTTCTATGTAGTCAGCAATAGTTTTTGTCTTGCAGCTCTTCCCTGAATGCCATTTTTTCCCAGTCACTTTCTTTTTGCGGAATTGTGAACACTGATCTTAACTGAGGCAAGTGAGGTCAGGTTCTTTTTTGACCTCCAGGAGAAGCTGTCGATGTGCACTTGGAGGAATCTGGTCGACCAGTCAGTCCTGGGAAGGTTCATCACCGGAAAGTTTTCTTCATTTGTAAATAATGGCTCTCACTTTGGTTTGCTGGAGTCCTAGAGCCTTGGAAATGGCTTGATGGATGTCAACGACTTTGAATCTCCCCTGTTCTTGAATTTCTTTAGATCATGGCATCATGTACCAATTTTGACAACTTCATATTGCTGGACAGGTTCTACTAAAGTGCAGTTTAGATTCAACAGAGCTTAGAAAAATCATGCCTGGGTATGCCTAGTGAAACCAATTAATAATTGAGACCAATTATTAATTGAATTTTTTTAATTAGTTGATTTAGTAGCTAAGGATGTAATTACTTTTTCACATAGTGCCAGGTAGGGTTAGATACGGTATCTTTTTCCTGCAATGTACTAAATCATCATTTGAAGACTGCATTTTGAGTTTACGGAGGTTATCTTTGTCTATCATTGAAATTTGCAGGATGATCGAAACATTTAAGTGTGACAAATATGAAAAAAAAAGAAGAAATTGGGAGTGGGGCAAATACTTTTTTACAGCTCTGAAAAACGGGAATAAAAAAAATCTCTTCCCAATGCTGAACAGTCTTCACCTGTTTTCAACAATTTCCTTAACGAACAATGCATGAAACTCTGAAAATACTCAACTCTATCAGATGTAGCCAGTCCTCCATGTTATGGAAAGATGAGATATACAACACAATAATTTAACCCTAAATTCAGCACAATATGTCTCATTCAAAATTGCCGATAAGTATAGCCAATAATTGGTTTAAACAATTATTGCTTGCCTGCACTACAGGATATTCTGCAAGCTAATATGGAAAATAACAGAGTTGTCAGTATTTTTCGTAAAGCATAGACTACCTCATGATTAAAACATTTTTCTGAATTGCATCAATTTTTTAATTGCCCTCATTTTAAATCCAGAAAGACGCTGCGTTTACCTGCTAATTGATTATTTCAATAATCAGAATGCTTAAATGGGTCAAGACTGATCATCAGTTCCAAGGAATTTCTTTTGTATTTGCCAAATTGTGAGCAGTGCATTCGGCAATAGCTAAGCACATGCACATCATATATCTATGTTGAAAAAGCACTGCCCACTGTTTCAGCGGCAGTTAGGCTCTAGATACTCCTCATATGCAGTGTTGAGTAAACACTGATATATTTGCCAAAATCTTCCTTCCGTAAATCTTCACCACAATTCTATTCATGAAAAGGTTTCAATAAAAGTGAAGTTTTCATTCAGACTTTTTTCATGCTTTCATTGTTCAGAAAGTATTGCATAAATAATAATTAATCAGTACATAAACCCCGAAAATCAAATAGCAAATCGGCGATTCTTCCATAAATACAATCAAAAAAAAAAAATCTCTAAACTCTGAACCTCATGCTGCTACAGCTAAACCAATGTGTGATTTATTACATAAACAGTACAGCATTTGAAAAATAACTTAGTAGCTCATCCTTAATATGCAGGAAGATGAGAGAAAAATTGCAGTTTGAATACATTTGTATTTTTATCCAGAGTGAGGTGATATTAATATTCACAAGTTTTTGAAAATATAAGATGATCAAGGATGATGATAATGCCATTATTGTTTGGGAAAACACCATTACACACCTGCAGTTTGCAAGGTAGTGAAATATGTGCACTACTGGCTTGCAGATACTGTTAAGTTTTTTTTAATGTAGAGACTAATTAAATCAGCCTTCTGACCTTCCAAAATATTTCCCATCATCTCTTCATATTCTTACCCATACACCAATTTCACAATAATTTGAAAACATTTACAGCAAATAAGACTCAACTGGAAAGAAACCAGCATACTAATGAAGAGCTGCAGTGCATTTTAAAATCTTTGAGGGAAAATCTCTGCACAAAATGGCATTAATGTATCCCAATGTACTTATTCTCAATAGATTATAAAAATGATGCACTGTATTTGAAATTTGAATGCAGAGTAATATTATTATCATCATAATTACCCATCCATCCATCCATCCATCCATTATCTAACATACCGCATCCTCTCGTTGTGGGGAAGCTGGGACCTATTCAAGCAGACAATTGGGAGAAAGGCAGGGACCCATCATGGACAGTTTGCCAATCCATTGCAGGGCGCATACACCATTCACACAAACTCACACCTATGGGAAGTTTAGAGTCTTCAATTAGCCTGGCATGCATGGCTTGGGACTGTGGGAGGAAATGGCAGTGCCTGGAGGAAACCCGGGGCGAATACGCAAACTCCACACAGAATGGCCCAGGCCGCATTCAGACCCACAACCTTCTTGCAATGAGGCCACACTGCTATTCACTGGGCCACCATGCCATATATATGATGGAGGAGGAATTACACTAAAACTGCATACATCCAAATTAAAATATAAATTCAAATACTCACTGTACATGCAGTGAAATGTTTTCATTGAATTGTTATACAGGATGTATCTTGCCACTATTTCAACGAAATGAGAATAAAAACAATAGCAGTACACTAAGTGATCATTTAAATAAGGCATTGTTTGTGTAACTTCTGTTGCTGACACATTAGCCAGTAAACCACACAGTAACTGCTGATTTTTCCATTACAAATTTTACGTTTAAATAGTTTAACGACTTCTTATTAAAAACAACACATTTTGACACCACGGTTTGGTCTGTTTAATGAAACACTTCAAATTTCACTGCAGAGCACTAGCAGTTTATTTCACTGTGATCGATTTCATTTCCCCTTGCCAGCAGGGCAATTTATTGGCAATGGCAGGGTTTCGGACCTGCGACACTGAGGCCATGTTAGCTGATTGAAGAGGGGTGCCGAAGCTGTGCAACATCACCAAATATAGATACTGGAACAAATATTCCTGAAGAAGCTAATTTCAGAGAAACCCAATGCTTATCTAATGCTTTTTCTCTGAAGCAGAAAATATGAGTGAGCACTCCTCATCAAATACACTGGAGTTGGATGAAGACAATTTCTGTCCACCTCAGCAGGTGAACTTGCGCATGCCTGATCAAAAAGTGGGGAGGGGGAGATCTTGCATGAATAGACACTGTAGCCTGGGCTGACTAAACAGTTCCATATCAGGACAATGCAAGAGCTGTGTCGCCCTGCAGTATTGCAGGCAATCAGCACAGAGGCATGGCCTGCTTTCAATAAAAGAACTCTTTTTAAATATGTGCAGCACATGCAGTAACTACTTTGTACAATATCTAATTATCAGCAATGGTTTTCATTTTTCAGAGCAGATAGCAGTAACCCTGTTAATTATCTGAATAAAACAGTAGATAGAGGAAAGTAATTTCATCTCCTGTGTTACCCCGAACTATTAAACTATTCTGAAAGATTGCAGCCAAACTGTTACATTCCCCTGGGCAGAATTTGGAAGAAAATGTTGGGTTATGTCGACGTTGCACGGCATAATTAATATTTCAAAATATAAATAAGTAATCAAGCAAAGACAAGCCGCTTTGTTACACTTCATCTATGCTGCTTGAAATTGAAATAATGGTGAAAAAACATCAGAGGGAAAAAAGAGGCCAAACTAACTGCTAAATCTTACCTAATTTAGCAGAACTACAATGTGTATTTATTACAAGGTTTACTTACTAGTTCTTCTTTCAGACAATTTCCAAAAATAATTTTATTGTTTGTTTACCCTTAACTTTATGGAAAATACTGAGTTTTTCAATTAGCAAAGTCCGCTTGTTTTGCTTCTTCATTGTGTATGTCTGTGTGTGTGTGTGTGTGTTTTTTTTTTTTTTATAACATGTACTGAAGTTCAAAGCCAAAAACAAAAAATGTGAGGGACCTGCTGCATAAATGTGAGGGACCTGCTGCACTGAATTTGTTTCCAAATAATTCTACGCATCTTTAAGACACTGTAAAACAATATGGTGAAAAACTTTAAATCCATCCTTACATCACTATGACAGTAAATACTTATATTTAAATACTGAGAGTATTCAACAGCTTACTGTCAAAGAATTAACCAGACTAGCTGAAAGTTCTGCATTGTAATTACAACATTATCACCTCCTTGAACATATGAAAAAAATACAGTTTCATGCCGAAGTAATCTGACTATTCAAACGTAATCTAGCTCAGAGGATTAAACAGCAGTAGCTCAACTGGTGAACTTGTGTACATGGCTGTTAATTTTATCAACAAAGTAAACAAATACATTTGTAAATAGCAGATTTTTGATTCAGCAAAAAGGACAGAATACAATTTATCTGGTGAGTTACTGGAAAAACTGACGCATCAGCAGTGCACATCCACTTGAAAGACACTCAAAAAAGTGAAATGTTAGATTCACTTAAACATGTTATCACAACTGTTTCGACACTAGTAAGTTAAGAAACCAAGTTAATTTAAGTAATTGGCACAAACTGGCCTGCAATCTTAGAGTCCAACTAGACAGACCGTCGCCCGCGACCGCATGGGTGTAGCCCCCGAATGCCCACTTCTTCAGCTGTACTGCGTCCACAAGGAAATCTCTATGTTTCAGCACAAATTTGCGCATTATTCAGCCAATACTGTTGCCATGGCAACCAAAATCGATAGGCGTCATGACTGAAGTATGACACTTGTCCATACCAATTATGAAAGTAATCGGTCAAAAATTGCAGCCTGTACAGCGTTCACAATGAGGAGTCTGCGGACGCGAACACGGCGGTGGCGGCGGAGACAACAAGCATGAATCCATAGTAGCCACTCGACTTGTTTTGAATTGTCCGGGTGCTATAATTAGCAGATTCTTTTTTTTTTTTTTTTTTTTTATTTGCACATGTGAAAGACGCATTACAAGAGACAGATCACTCTAGAAGAGTGAGTTAAAAAGAAAAAAAAAAGTGTGCAGGTCAGGTCTGAAGCCCGAAAGGGCTTACAGAGCGGCCGCACCCTAACCTTATAAATGCTTAGTCAAGAAAATAATTAATGTACATCCTATGGGAAAAATAAAGGATAAGTAATTGAAAACATGATGAGAACGATGAAATACAGGACGACAGAAAAAAACAACACAAAAAGACGAGAAAAGGAAAAAAAAAGAAGAAATAATAATAATAATAATAATAATAATAAAAATAAAGGTAAACCAGAACAAAGTAATTAAAAGAAATAACAGCAAACATAGATTGCACCACAAATGAACTGGTCCTAGGAGACCGCTATACATAGTGTTCTAATAATTTGAAGAACAGTCTC
This sequence comes from Gymnothorax javanicus, assembly GCA_029692085.1. Lineage (NCBI taxonomy): Eukaryota > Metazoa > Chordata > Actinopteri > Anguilliformes > Muraenidae > Gymnothorax > Gymnothorax javanicus. The sequence continues at coordinate 54,419,020 of CM056202.1, forward strand.
TTTTTAAATATTGGCAAGGAGGGGGCATTGTCAGCAAGATTGTGATGTTCATTCCACAATGTACTCCCTTTGTATTTGATAGAGTACTGCCCTCTGCTGGTGTGGCGGAGGGGAAGATGCAGGTGTTCTGCTTGTCTTGTCCTATATGAGTGAAAACTGAAATTTCTGCAAAAATATTGTTGAAAGTGATTGGGCAGTTCTTGATTTTGATGAATTACTTTATAAATAAAAGTGCATATTTGTATGATATTGATATCAAATATGGTTGGGATCCTTAGTTTATAAAATAGTGGAGAGGATGGAGCTCTAGAGTTTGAGTTTGTGGCAGCTCTAACAAATTGTTTTTGCAGTAAGTGAAGCTTATTGAGTTTGGTTGGGCTGGTATTGGCCCACACTATGTTACAATAAATTAGGTATGGATATATTAAGCTATAATACAAAACAAGTAAACTGGATCTATTAAGAAATGAACTGATCTTTCTGATGATACCCAGAGACTTAGACACTTTTTATGCCACAAAACCAATATGTTCTTTCCAAGTACAATTTTCGTCAACCATGACACCAAGAAAGCGAGCAGAGGATACTTCGGAGCCTTCAATAAAGAGCTTTGCTTCATCCAGGTTATACTTTTTCCTACCTGAAAATATACTACTCAAAATTTGATAGGGATCATAAGAATTTTTTTGTGAAATGACATGCAAATTTGGTAACTACCACTGATGAACAATATATTGGATAAATGACATGCAGTCAGACACAAAACACATTTGCACGTGCATTTCATGACATTAAATGAACGTGCAGCCTCACATTTTGGCTTTGACTAACACTTCACCATTTCAACTCAGACGTGTGTGTTGCTTATTGGTGAAAATTTGGAAGTTCCCAAATTTTTTGCATTACATTTAGCAATAACAATGTCTCCTCAACGTCTTAGACGTCGATTGACTTCAGAGCAATTGGGAAGATGCATTGGAATGCTTGACTCTGGCTTCTCACAACGTCACGTTGCTAATGCACTTAACGTCAGCCAAAGCGTTGTGAACAGAGCGTGGAACCGGCATCAAACGTTTGGTACAGCAGCACGCCGTCATGGGGGTGGTCGTCAGAGATCGACTACACAACGACAAGACCACTTTCTCACACTTCAGGCACGTCATCCTTTCTGGACAGCCACCACCCTACGAAATGACCTTCATAACGCCTCGGGGCTCAGGGTATCCACTCAGACGATACGGAATCGTCTTCATACTGCCGGCCTCAACTCAAGAAGGCCATGTGTTCGAATCCCACCGACCGTGCGTCATAGGCGTGACCGTTTGGATTGGGCTCACGATCATGTCACATGGACACACAACGATTGAGCTCCAGTTCTCTTTACTGATGAGTCCCGATATTGCTTGGACTTTACTGACAGGAGGCAACGGGTGTGGCGAAGACAACGTGAGCGATTTAATGATGCCTACATCAATGAACACGACCGTTATGGTGGAGGATCAATTATGGTCTGGGGAGGAATAAGCAGGAACGGCAGAACGGACCTGCATGTCATGGGGAGAGGGACGATGACAGGGGTACGGTACAGGGATGAAATCCTCAATGTGTATGTAAGACCATACGCTGGTGCTGTTGGCCCTGATTTCATCTTGATGGATGATAACGCCCGTCCCCATCGTGCTAGGGTGGTGAATCAATTCCTAGAGCAGGAGACAATTGTCCGCATGGACTGGCCCGCGCGTTCGCCGGACCTAAACCCTATCAAGCATGTGTGGAACATGCTGCAGGTCGCCATTTCCGGTCGTAGGGCACAACCCACAACTCTAGAAGAGCTCGGAAATGCCCTTGTTGAAGAATGGAACAACATTTCAATTGCAAGCATCCGGGCTCTGATTGACAGTATGACCCGACGTTGTCAAGCCGTCATTCAAGCTAGGGGAGGCCATACCCATTATTGACATTAACTGTGGTAATGAAACATCAAACGAACACTGTCTGTTTTCACTTTACATGTCAGAGGTGAAACCATGAAGTGTTCGTGAAAATAAAAGTGTGAGGCTGCACGCTCATTTAATGTCATTAAATGCACTTGCAAATGTGTTTTGTGTCTGACTGCATGTCATTTATCCAATATATTGTTCATCAGTGGCAGTTACCAAATTTGCATGTCATTTCACAAAAAAATTCCTATGATCCCTATCAAATTTTGAGTAGTATATAGTATGAAATTGGTTGTTTTTATGTTAAGAGACAGTTTATTCAATTTGAACCATTTTGAATAAGCTTGTAGGCCCAAGTTGGCCTCTTTTAAAAGAGTTTTTAAGTGTTTATTAGAAATGAGAAGATTTGTATCATCTGTGAATAAGAGAGGTAAAATTGTACTTGGAACTGTGGCAAGATCATTGATATAAATTAAAAATAATAACGGACCCAGAATTGAGCCTTGGGCCACACTGCATGACAAGGTTACCGTGTTAGACTTACAGTTGTTAAAATGAACGTATTGTTGCCTATCAGTAATATAGCTTTTTATCCATTGAAAAACATTACCTTGGAGACCGTATCCATGTAGTTTTGATAGCAATATTTCGTGGTTCACTGTATCAAACGCTTTTGATAGGTCCAAGAAAATTGCTATAGTGTATTCATTATTGTCAAGAGCAGTAGAGATTTTTTCAAAAAGATCTAACAAAGCCATGTATGCAGAATGATTCTTGCGGAAGCCATATTGATGGTTGTATAGTATATTATTTGAATTAATATGTTGTAGAATTCTTTTGTAAACTAATTTTTCAAGGATCTTTGAAAAACAGGGTAATACTGAAATTGGGCGATAATTTGTAAAGGAACTTGGATCATCTGATTTGAATATGGGGATGATTTTTGCAATTTGAGATCACTTGGCATTTCACCAGTCTCCAATGACAGGGAAAAAATAAACGTTAGGGGGTCTGCTATTGAATATTTGACCTCTTTCACAAGAGAAGTTCTGACTTCATCGTGTCCTGAACTGGTTGATTTGAGTTTCTCAATAATGCTTATAACTTAATTTACATCAGGCTGATCAAAGATCTTATATGTAGGAAAACAACCATCAATATAGTCAAGGGGACTGCCACCTGGGTTTTTTTTTTTTTGCCAGGGAGGCACCTACATTGACAAAGAAATCATTAAACCTACATGCGATCTCATATGAGTCTGTAAGTGTTTTCCCTCTATCAGAGACACAAAATGGAATTTTTGTCACAGATTTCTTTTTATGTAATAGTTGATTTATAATAGTCCATGTTTCTTTGATATTATTTGGGGACGCCTTGAATTTGTCAGTAAAATATATTTTTTTGGCTGATCTATGGAGATGAGTAAATTTATTTTTATATGTTTTGTAGTTAGATTGATTTAGTGGTGTAGGGTTAGTTAAGAATTTTTTATAAAGTCTATTTTTTTTTCTTTGAAGACTTCTGTAATCCAGTGGTAAACCATAGTTTGGAAAAGTCCTGTTTTCGTATTTTTTTATTTACAGTGACTGAGGGAAAACACTTATTGAAGATAGAGATAAAAGAGTCCATAAAAGTTTGGTAAGCACTGTTAGGGTTAGTTTGAGTCTATACATTTTTCCAAGAATGACCATTGATAAGTTGTTTAAAACAAGCCATATTTCTATCATTAAATTTGCGATAAGTTATGTTGACTTCAGTTTGATTATTCATAACATTGTCAAGCATGGTAAATTGAAAGACTGGGAAGTGGTCAGTGATGTCTGAAAATAAGATACCCGAATGAAGCACGTCATTCAGACTGTTTGTTAATATATTGTCTATTTGAGTAGCGGACCTATCAGTAACTCTGGTGGGTTTGTGAATGACAGAATAAAAGTAATTGGAATATAGAGCATTTAAAAAATCCTGGGTGGGTGAATGTGTTTCACTTTTGAAAAGGTCGATATTGTAGTCACCGAGAATATAACACAATTTGCCTTCTTTAGTTATTAGATCTAAAGTATTTGCCAAAGCATCATTAAAGTTGTAAATATCTGTGTCTGGTGGACGATACACACAGCCAACAATAACCTTTCGGCCATTATTGGGTACTGTTAACTCAATAAAAACGGACTCTGTTGCTGCATCCTCTGAGTTTACAGACAGGTCCACTCTCTGCACATAATCATAATCATTTCGAATATACAATGCTAATCCCCCACCGGTTTTCTTTACTCTAGTAGAATGAAGCGAGTTATATTGGTGGAGTTCATAAATACTTTTTGTGTTATCTGTGAGCCATGTTTCCGTTAAAGCAATGACTGAAAAGTTATAATTTAGTGATGCCAGGAAATGAGCGAGGTAGTCATAATTTTTTGAAAGACTACGAGTGTTAAGGTGGAAAGCAGAAAACAGATAAGTATCAGATGGAAGAGTTCTTATCAAATGTTCAAAATGTTTTTCGCTAAAATATCTACAAGGCTCCTTCATTACATACATGCTGTTTGTATCAGGATCTACATTACTAAGATCAGCATTTGCAACCGGGTTGAGATCAAATGGATTGAAAACCATATTTTCAAAACAAGTAATATTGTATGTTTCTGGAGAAAGAAAACAAATATCATTATCATCAAGCTTAGAAAATGGAAACAAAGATATACATTCATCACAAGTCCACGATACCCATAATTTAGAGTTAGGACTGGGAACAGGAGAACATTTTAAATGGAAATTAAGTTTACATATACCACGGTTTACATTTTGCGATTTTAATTTTTTTTTTGACATTTAGGACAGACATTTTTGTCTTTAGGGGTTAGTGTAGCCATCAGATTGTTCTTCAGCTGTTGATAAGAGTGTTCCAGCTCCGCGAAGGAGTGTTCTGGCTTTTTTGACAGTTAATATGAGTGACATCATTTAAAATTCTAAGTCCTGTTTTGAATCCGGTTTGCTTCGGATCGTCTACCTCTTGGCGCATTTTGCTCAGGGGTGGACGTAGTGATGAAAGGGGAATTATTTTGAGGCTCGTTCGGATTTTCTGATTTTCGTTTGCCTGGTGGGTGGACAATTAGACGGTCATACCGGAGGTAGGCGATGTCGCCGCGCTCACGGGCAGCTCGCATTGCTGGAAGAAGTTCCTTTCTTTTTCGTCGCACCGCATCAGAGAAGTCTTCATTTATGTAAGTTCCGGTTCCTTTCAATTTCTTTGCGTTCGCCACGACTGACATCTTGTCCTTGTATTTTAAAAATTTAACCACCACAGGTCTAAATTTATTGCGGTCTACATCTGGTTTCCCTGTCCGGTGCGCACGTTCTATTTCTATTGATTTCTGGTCCATGTTTAATTTTTCGGAAATCAAATTTCGCACTTTGCTCTCCGTCTCTATCCATCCTTCATGTTCAGTTTCTTTGATCCCCTCAATGATTAGATTATTTCTTCTTGATTGGTTTTCTAAATAATCCGTAGAGGTAGTGACAGAGAGCAAACCCTCACAGAGTTTGTAAATGTCTTGTTGCATTGCATCGCATTGATTGGATTGCACATGTATTTTACTTTTAATGTCATCCACGTCATTTTGGGTAAACTGGATGCTGTGTTTAAGTTCTTGAATTTCTTTCGACATTTCGTCAAAGCGTTTATTTGTAGAGTCCATTATTATTTGAACAAAGGATTTGAAGGTGTCTTGTTGTTGTTGGAGCAGGTCCATAAAATGTTCTTTTTGCTGTTGTAATAAGTCCTTAGCCTGGACCATGGAAATGAAGTCATCTTCACTAAGCTTTGCTGCTTGCTTGGGTGGCATGGTAAAGCAGCTTTGCTAAAAGGATGGTAAAAGTTAATAATTGACACACTAGTTTTGTATAGCTATGATTGTTTAATAATAAGCTTTCGTCACGCCAAACCCAGCCGACACAGAAATCGGGACGCACTCTCCTCTTTAGTGGAAGCACCATGCTCTTTCCTTTAAACCCGGGCTATTCAATTGGCGGCCCCCGGGCCACTTAAGGCCCCCGGGGGATTTTGCACTGGCCCTTTGAGTGCATCATTGGTATTACATGCAAGTAATCTCAAACAGCTCATGGCTATGGTTCATGGTACATTCTCTGGTGCAGTAGGTGGCGGAATGCGCCTGTTTAGGCCATTCTGTAAACATGAAATCTAATCAAAAGAAGAAGAATATCGCCCCCCGTTAAGCAAGGATGATAGGTCCACGGTTTTAAGAATCACACTGGACCAATCAAAGTCGCCCCAGATTGCTTTAGAGCTCCGCTCTGACCTCTCCGTTTTTTCTTTCAAGCTAAGCACGTAACTTGGTTAACAGGACAAAATGTCTCTCTCTGCCTTGAAAAAATGAAAAGTTTGCTCAGAGAATAGACAGTTCAACAATGAATGGACAGAGAAATATGTTTTTATTGCTGTTGGTGCTAAGCCTGTGTGCTTAATCTGCAACGAGTGCCTCTCCGTATGTAAAGAGTATAATGTGAGAAGGCATTCCAAGACAACTCATGCTAACTTTGACGCCACCTTCCCACCGGGCTCTACTGCTGGGAGCCGGAGGATTTTGGGGCTTACATCTTGTTATGTGCGAAGCCGCCGCACCCTCTTTCGGGCCTGTATGGATCAAGAGAGAGCAACGTCGGCATCGTTACGAATAGCATGGATATTGGGCAAAAAGAAAAAGCCGTTTACAGACTCGGAGACGGTCAAAGAGTGTATGCTAGCATCCATCGAGGAGTTGGTTACAGATGATAAAACCCGAAAAAGCATAATCGATTCGATCAAACAAATTCCAATATCTGACACTTCAAATAAGAGGAGAGTCATGGACCTTGCAGCGGATGTTTTTGAGACGCTTTTGGACAAGCTGAGAAAGGCTGAGGTGATGTCTTTCGCGGTGGATGAATCGATGGATAACAGCGATGTTGCACAGCTGTGCCTCTATGTGCGATTTTTTGATGAGGAGTGCTTTCGCGAAGATCTGCTTGGACTAATTCCCATGAAGGGACATACCACTGGTGAGATTCTATTCTCCAGTATTGTTTAATTTTTTGAGGAGAACAAGTTGGATTTGGCGCGCCAACATGTTGGTGACAGATGGTGCGCCCTCAATGGCGGGCAGGGATCAGGGGCTCGCTGCGAGGAAGGCGGCTGCGGCTCCACAGCTGAAATCCGTACATTGCCTCATCCACGAGGGCCTCTTGTGTGCTAAGCTAAGTGGTGAGTTGAAAGAGACAATGGACTCTGTCATGGCAATTATAAACTTTATCTGTTGTACTTCCAGCTAGTGCACTTGGAGTTGAAGTTGTTTGTCAGTTAAATTAATGAAATTCTAAATAACTGTGATATGGCTCACCTGGACTGAGTGATGCCATTTGAAATGCTGTGCCTTGATAAAATGCCATGCACTTTTATGTTGATATAATTCTATTTAGTTCCATACTATGCACTTTGGTTTTATTTTTGTTGGAGTCAAAGTTGATATCACCTGAGTGAAATATTAAATATCTGTGATATGGCTTACCTAGACTGATTGTTAAGTTGTCTGGTACATTTTCAAAATGGACAAATGTGAGTACAGTAGAAGTCCATGTGTGGACTTATGGGGCAGTTTTTTATTTCCAAGAAGAAAAAAAACCAAAAGTGTCAGTTACATTCAGTCATCAGTTAGCTACATTCCTGTTTTTAGCCAGTAGGTAGAGCAGACTGACAACTTGAAGTTTCTGAGAAGTATTTCCCTCTTTTCTGGCAATATTGGAATTTATCTCCACATTGTTAATCAAGGATAAAGAGCTGTCAAGTTATGTTGGTACAGTTATGTGCAATTAGGTGGATGTTCTATGTCAGTTAAATGCATTTTTCTAAATGTATGTAATATGGCTTGGATATGGCCCACCTAGGCTAATTTTTGAAAATGGTATTGCCATTTGAATGTAACAATGCTTTGGGCCTATGTGTCTTAGTACAACACAATGCACGTATGTTGTTCTGCATTTACTAAATAGAATATATTCACTCCTTCAGTATGTTGTCGTAATTTCTTTACTTGTTTCTGTGGTTACTCATATTTTATGGCCCCTTATTTTGCCTCAGTTTCACGAACTGGCCCCAACTCCAAACTAATTGAATAGCCCTGCTTTAAACGAACCCAGCAACGAAGAAAACACCAACCAGGAAGCAGTCGTCCTAGCAAACAACCATCCACCACAAGCGGCGAGTATCAAGACAAACCGCGCAGTAAAACTCATGATCTGGGCTTCAACTAAAGTCCCGCGGGACAAGCAAACGGAGATTTACTCACCAGCGAGGACACACCACCGTGGTGGAAAAGATGCAAGCAAGGCTAAACAACCCAGTCGGGTTCTACGAAGCAGGCCGTTCACAAGTAGTCAGAGAGCAATCGACAGCAGTCCACAATCACGGCAACAGCAGCGGCGGCATAACTTCTTGAGATAGTTATGTAAAAGCAGTTGATAAAACATTTTGCATTTTTGAGTGCAGCCGCGCAGCACATCACCACATGCACCTTAACCCTATCTAGACCGCGGATGGGCTTTTTACGCCCATGCCAATTTTCACGTCGTATAATTTCTGAACAGCTTGAGCTAGGACCAACAAACTTGGTGACTTTTCCTAAAACTTGTCTGGGTACAATTTTATTAGTGTTGTGCCGATACCGATACCAGTATCATGTACCTGCCCGATACCTCGTTAATGTACTCGTACTCGTCGACACATTTGCCGATACCACGCACCGTTACCAATTAATGCAAGACGCAAGGTAACTGCCTGCTCACGGTCGCATAGGCTACAGTATGTTGTACTATCTGACTTCTATGTCTTGGGGGAGCCAGCGAGTAAGAAAAAACACGAGAAAAAGAGCTTTATAGTCATCACATCACATGCAGGCATACATGCATACACACCAGAGGTGTGTAGTAACGAAGTACTTAAGTAGTTTTTTTGAGGATTTGTACCGTACTTTACATGAGTTTTTTTTTTAAACCGGGACTTTTACTCTACTACATTTAAAAGATAAAAAGTATACTTTTTCTTTGTTACTTTGACACGGGCCACTTCACTACTCGTTACAAATTAAATTATGTATATAATTCATCATTTAAGGATTATCTGGATGCGGCGTGTTCAAGAAGAACAACGGTGCTCGGCAGGGTATCTTAAGCGCTTTGTGCAGATGAGTCTGCCAGCGGACATGGAGCTGCAAATTTATGCACGCAGTTACAATATTCTATCATGAGATGGCACACCCGGATCAGTTATTGAATATTTACAAGCAAGCCGAGCTCGCGCAAGCACGCACCCACAAGCACACACACAAAGACTTAGAATTGTCAATCTTCTTATTTTACTACAAATATATTAGTAACATATGGTTACCTTAAACATTTTAGTTGTGGTTAAGTTAAATCTTTTTCATTTGTCATTTGTGTAATTGAAATATGGCGATACCACACACTTTAAGTGATGCCTTGTTTGCTTGGAAAGCTATTATTGACTTTAGTTGGATTGAGAATGCCTATGAATGTGTGTAGAAACTATCTGTGCCAATTAATAGTTCTACTGACTTTTTATGAAGTTGGGTGTGTTACCTTGCCTATGCAGTGAGTTTACTTTTCATTTGTCAAGCTTCAGTAATGTTTTTCCTCATTTGATGGCAGTGCTAGTTCAAAAGATTTTTGTTGGGCCTAAATACAGAAAGATTTTTAGCAGTTAGGCCTACTCTTTTTTTTTTTTTTTTTTTTTGGAAATTGCCACGTGTGAATCGTTTGATATTGGCCTCTTTTAGGCTTATAGTAGGCTTGATGGCAGTGCTAGTTCAAAGTCTTTTTGTCGGGCCTAAATACAGAAAGATTTTTAGCAGTTAGGCCTACTTTTTTTTTTTTTTTTTTTTGGAAATAGCCATTTGTGAATCGTTTGATTTTGGCCTCTTTTAGGCTTGTTATAAAAAGAAAACAAAACCTGTACTCCGAAATTGTCATTGTATTTTCCTGGAAAACATTTCATAAATATCGGTATCGGTACTCTGTATCGGCAAGTACGCAAAATAAAATACTCGTACTCGTATCGGGTTTTAAAAAAGTGGTATCAGTGCATCTCTAAATTTTATACCAATAAGTCAAGTCCACCATCTTCGCTGTTTCCATGGCAATGGTTTTCTAACAGGTATGTCTGACAAAAAAATCGCCAATTTCTGTTTCATCAATGTAGTTTCCAGATTTTCTTTTTAACATATACTTATTCCATTATATTTACGATATCTTACATAATTTAATGTCAGCTTTGTTAAGTAGAATTAATTTATGCTCATTTGATGACATCATTGAATTTAAAGGGCCAAAATCCAAGATGGCAGACTGTATCTTTGACTCAGGTACATTTTCCCTCAAAATTCATTGATTCCTTTTATTTTCTAATATACTAAACACAAAGAAGTTGACGATAAGAACAGAGCAAGTTTTGCTTACGCAAACCTGTAATCCTTTATAAGTATACTTTCATTTCTTTCTGACCTGAACTTCTAAGAAAAGCATTCTGAGTAAATGAAAAACTATTTTCACGGAACATAAATAGAATTTTGTGTATTTGATGGCCTCTCGGAGCTGGTGCACTGTGGGTAAAATAAGCAAAGCATTCTGGGTAATAAAAATCAAACAATATGTCATAATGATGTCATAATAGGTCATAATAATACCAAAATGATTGTAGTACTTTAGTTTTACGTGTACATCATCGTAAAAAAAGCCCCGCCCCAGGAAGTACATTTAAATCGCATGAACATATACATGCAATATAAAATCCAAGGACAACCCCGAAGACAAAATGTCTGTACCCTCCCAAATATACAACAAAAAAAGAAAAAAACGATTATACACTACTGAAGGTGGGACTACCCCTTACACTCACACTAACATGAATAACTCTGTTACACACCATTCCCTAACACACACACACACACACACACGCACACGCACATAAAATACATATCAACATCACTTTAGCATGGCCAGTATATAAAACGTAAAACATTATCTGATTTTAAGAATAACTGATAAAATATTTTTTAATTCTTCGTACAAACGATGGCAATGAAGGTGCATTTTTTACATCAAGCGGGAGTGACGACCAGAGATTGCCCCAAAAAGCCCCAAAAAGCCCGGTCTAGATAGGGTTAGTGCAGTATGTTACACAACAGTATTGCTTCATTGTCAGGTGATAAAATTCATTTGTTAAAGCACATTCACACAATACTCCATTTCTACAACTCCATTACGAAACAAATGACGAGTCATCAGAAGATGACATATCCCCCCCGCCATCTAATCTCAGAAATCCCACAATATCCAAAGGCACCAGTCTAGGACCTGATTAATACGCACAACCAGTTTTGTAAAAAAAAAAAAAAAAAAAAAAAAAAGAACAGTACCGGAGTTCTGCTCCAGAAACGAAAATTTCCACGAACCAACTGACGGACGGGCCGACAGAGGACCACACTGACAGTTGTACCCCCTGCATTATATGCCACGCAGATTAAAAAAAAAAAGAAGAAAAAGATTGACAAGTTGAAAACTATTTTGCACTCAAATACAACAGCTTCATACAACTCCAGCCATTTCACAAACATTCACCCTTTCTGACAGCACCAAATAAATAAAAACAAAGAACAGTACTGCTCCAATGATTATCTGGTGCAGATGAACTAAGATTACACTCTCGGTGCTCCATCCTCTCTCAAATGTTTAGTGGTGCAGCAGAAGGGCCTGTCCACGCCTATTTCATACTCGTCCATCTGCCTTCTCCCTCTCTACATGTCTCTGACCTCTCCCTTGCTTCATTGAAGTCAATTCTCCACCCATTCTCTGTCCCTCATACCTGCTACCACTCCTCTCCCACCTTGGCTACCGTGTTGGATGCCATTTGCACTTGTATCTGCAGCGGTAATCGTGCAACAGTCCTCCTTTCTCACACCACACTTAATGTGAGTACAACATTTTTATAATATCTTGTTATCCACAGTGCAGTGCAGCCAAACCCCTCATCACACCTCTTTCATACTCCAATTATTCGTAAGGGTCCTTACGTTCGTTCCTGACTCACTCTTTCACTCTCCTCGCCCTTTTGAGCTTTCTTTCGCCGCCTTCTGCCGCCACCTCGAAGTTTGGCCCTTCCAACTCTGCAAAAACCAATCCCTCCAAAAGACCTCTGCCATTACTGACCCCGGTAACTTCACTCTTAATAAATCTCTTGTTCTCATATTGTTATAAGTAAAAAAAAAAAAAAAACTCTTTCCATCTATTCTTTCTTTCCGCCTCTCACAATGGTCAACCTTCTGGCCTATTCCCAGATGGCTTTTCATAATTTGCCTTCACCTGCAGAAATAAAATGGCAAAAAAATTGTTTCAAATTGTTCACCGCCAAGTTTTAAATCATCTGGTATTATGCTTCTTGCAAAGAAAAAAAAAGCTAATCTCGGTACCTCAAGCCTCAAAAATGACTGCCGTATACATCTTTATTACCCTCTCTCCAGCAGCTTAAACAAGCTGTCCATCACCACAGTTCTGCCTCCACTTCATGCGATTCTTTATCTGAATCCTCCACACCCTGGGATTTCATTCCTCTTACTCAACAGAAAAGCCTCTGTCTGTCTGTAACCCACTTGCTCTTCAGCACTGTCTCCATTTCCCCCCATCCTAATTAGCCTTAATCTCCCTTCATCACAGGGAGCCCACTGTGGTTTTGGGGAATGCAAATCCGTACGAAAGCCTACAGAGCATTTCATTTATCCTTCTCTGTTGTTTTCTCCTTCATGTTTTAAAATCTAAGGACACAGTGTTATTTTTTGTTAAAAGTAGAATAAGATTTTAAAGCCTGCATGGGGAGGCTTCCCTGCCCCACGATGGTGATTGTGCTAATAAAGAAGGAAAGATCGAGCTGGACGGGAGCACTTTGTCTACAGTACTGTCCAGGTCGCTTTGTGCAAATGCTGGGGCTACTCCCAATAAGACACTGCTCTTTTCAGGGTTCATCAAGATTAGTCGAATCAAGAGAAATACACAGCAGGCTTTTCCAATTATGTAACGACATGGGCCGCCTTGGAGCCCGTTTTCATAGGGGAGAGAAACATCAAAAGTGAGGCCTGATGATCACAACAAGCCCACTTCAGAGCCTGCACATAATTAATTGATGAAAGCATATTATTAAGCAAAATATAATCAAAGTAGGAAAAAAAGAAGTAAAATAAATCAAATTTCAGACTTTATCTTCCATCAAAGTTAAGGCCCAGCTCATGAAATGCTTTTAAAACTGATCCTGAAAAACTTTTAAAGCCATGTGAGAGAGTTAAAAACATGGTCAATAATACAGATGAAGTACTGCAGAAATAAAACTGTTGCTAAGGTGTTTATAAGCCTTACCTCAGAATCAGGAGGTTGTTCAACTGGAGTCAGGTGAGAAAACCAAGCTGGAACATCCCGATCTGAATCCTGGTTTAAAAGAAAAAAAAATAAAATCACAAATCCTTTCATAAAAAAAAAAAAATACTTCTTCAAGTCAAATTTTCCCTAATCTGCATCAAAGTCTATCCTGAAAAGTTCAAATTCCATAGCACTTCAAATCATAACACAATCATAATTTAAAGTGAAGCCATTAAGTACTAGGTCGATGACCATTTTAAAAGCCTGCAACTGCACTGTAGCATTACACAGTATGAATACAAATACTTCCCAATTAAATCGGCCAGTCTGACCTTTAAATTGCGGGAATTTACATCCATATGAATGGATAAACTCACTTGGAATTACAGCCCTACAAAATTGCATCACTGGACCGCACAGTCTCATTCCTTTAGCACTGCAGTACTTCAAATACGTATAAATGGTTGCCCATTTTGGTTTGACTTGCGTGTTAAACTATAATACACATTTCTTGATTCATTATTTTTCATCATAAATGAGGAATTAGTCATCATACCTGTTACAGCACTTGAAACATGAAAGCATTATATAGAATATTTTCAGAAAAACTTGAGCTGAACAAGGCATGGCAAAGATTAAAGTGACCTTCAACATGGGTCGCGAGAGGAAACCCATACCTCACATCAGACAACAAAAATTGAATGAAGACAAAAAATAAATGATCAATGCTGAAATCATTTTTCTCTTTTATACAAAGGATCCCCAACCATGTTTTCAGCCACACATCTTCATTACTGAGGGTATCACCTACACATCATCTCTAAATATTAATGTTGGTTTCTTCCCCCAGATAAATATTAATTTCATATAATGTGCAACTCCCATTAAAAAATGTATCAGTCAAAGCAATCTGACCCAGTTAAAAGTTTCTAAGTTTATGAAACAGGAGAATTCTGTTCTGAACTCTAGTTTCTGTTATATGGCTTTGTTTAAGCCTTTGTTTAAGCTTCATGCATTTAACCATCATATCTTTGTTTTCCACTCTAACCAGCCAAAAAAACTAGCCCCCTTCCAAGTTTCCTCCAGTCTTTCCCCTAAATGACCAACGTTCCAGTCGGCAATCTCTCCCCTGAGATGCTAACACTTGGAGCTTCATGCAACCTGCCTGAAATGGACTCATTGTGCTTCAGTGAACCAACACCCTGAGATGATCCTTGGAGGATGAGCACCCACATCCAAATCAGGTTCTTCCCAAGGATCCTCTCCAGAGTATATTATGCATCTTCCTTGGTGATTTTTTCTTGTTTCTCCCATTGCTATTTGCTCACTTATTCTGCCAAGCATACTGCGACAAGTACTTCGAAAAAACATGGTTTACAAAATTGATGGACTACGTACCATTGAAGTATCTAAGGACGTCATTCGGATAACCAAATCTCAATTTAGACAGCATTAGAGTGTGAGCAACAGGTATTAGGCTATTCTTCATGTGTTAAATGTGATATGTGATGTATGTAAATGTCTTATTTACATGTGTCATGATAGCTTTCACCTGAAAAATAGCTTGCATTTGCAACATCTATTTTTGGAACCTTCAGTCATAATTTACACGCTGGGCTGCAAGGGTTAGCAAGATCTCACAATTGTGGGGAAAAAAAAATTATGGCATAGCTTTGAATTTCACTTCTTATAAGATACAAATTTTGGACATGAGAAAGTTTTGCATTTGTATAGTTTAAAGTTTAAAAAGTTATTTGAAGGCATGTATAATTTCCTGCGGGCCTGGAGGGTCATGTCTCATGCACTTTTATAGGAGATTGAAATATGATCTTTATATAACCCCACCTAACACCCCTGCTAGGTCCCGCTTTTGAAACTAAAATTACACCACTGCTTGAGAGCACTTATATGGCATATAGGGTTACAACTGGTGTCACAGATCATATAATCCATAAACTTGCCTCTTTCATAGAAATCATATTACAGCTAGCTCTGTTCTCAAGCATGATCCAAAATTACAGACCATAGACTTTTCATTAATACTTGCTGCCTGCAGACTTACTTTCAGCAACCAATGACTGGTGCAAAACAAACAAAGAGACCAGTAATTGGTCATGCCATTGGTTTCGTATATGTTAAAAGGTTTTTTGCACATGCTTGTGCAAAAATGGCTAATAGACAGCAACAACTCAGGCTTTAGAGGAGAGTTCTATGTTTATCCATGCTGTACCACATTATCTATAGAAAACGCAGCTCTAATATGCCTGCAATTGGTAGGATATTCCAAATTAAGGAAACAAAAGCAAGGCAAGTATTTTCAAGCCTTTAATTGAAAGAAATAAAAATCTTCGACCATTCCAGTAATAAACTGTGAACCCACCTTTACATATGTAGTGCCGCTATCTGATTTTAACCAGAGATAAATGTTATGCTGCGATCTTTAGTTCATCCTTATGAAATGTGCTGAATGTTGTATTAAATAAATGAGCCGTCCGGTGCAATTATCCATTACAAATGGAAAAACACAGCTGTCTTCAGGAAGAATGAAGGTACTGCTCTGAAGCGTCAGAAGCAGCTTGTGTTTTTCACCACACCCTCTGGAGACAATGTTACACATTAATGGTAACTCACCTCATTTGGACAAAGGTGAACTTTGATTTCTTCCAAGGAGAAATTCAACCAGGCTGAAGATGGCTGCCGTAGAATGAGCCGGACTACAGTAACATTATCAGGGTCTGTTAGCATCTGGCATGCAATGGGAACAAAAATGTGAGCAGATTTGCAGATTTATAGGATCATGACTTTTAAGTCAAAGTATGGGGGGAACAAAAGACAAAAAAAAAAAAACAAACAAAACCAACTTAGATGAGCAGGGTACACAGATGGGAATAGAAGTCAACTTTATGAAAGCATTAAGGTACATGCACAATTGGTAAATGCTGTTCGTTTGGCACTTAATTCTGCTAAACAGGCTGTCTGGCTTAACCTCTAAAAGAGTGTGTAATATGAGGAAAATGGTAAACTATATTTAATTTCTAGAAGGAGACAAACACTTTAATCCTGTGGTTGCTTTGTAAATCCTACTGGATTAGCATATATAACCTACTATTATTGCATGTTTGGTCATGAAAGGGGAAAACATGGCAAAAACAAAAATGGTAATTGCTGTCTCTCTTCATCTTTAGCCTACTACCATAACTATAACAGGTTTGCACAGACCTATCACATTCAGAAGCAAAGGTGAATTAAACCACAGCAGAAACCAGAGGTAGAGTTGATTCAGTAACCATGAACAATTCTAAATGCAGCTACTTGCAGCACACGCACCCTTCGTGTGAATGCATCATGTATATAACGATCTCCATGAGGGATCAAGAAAACTGAGAATCCCAAATGACAAATCCGGTACCGTCTTCCTCTTCAGAAACTGTGCCCAAGTTTCTCAGGTCAAGTTTTGGCCATAAATCCAACTCATTACTAAAAGTATTTTTAAAAGGCACAGAATGCTGGAGGCCGAAGTTAATTCTAACAAATTTTGCTTTTGTTTGAGAAACAGATACCCCCGAACTGTTCATATCCACACTTAGCACTGGATGCTTTAGTCTGGAGAAAGCCAGAATAAACAGATCTTATGATTACACAGTATGTTCCCATATCCTTAGTGCAATCGCAAGCATTAAACATTGGTGGTCTTCCAATTTAGTTTCCTCTCATTGGGGGGGATTGTTGAGGATCAATGCTCAAAGGCAGGCAGAGGCAGAGTACAGAGGCTAGACTCTTCTCATCAAGCAGCAGCCTTTCTAAATATGGTTTGTCTTGCTCCGGTCCTTATTAAAGTTACAGTAGTGCAAATCAACCTCAGCATCCAAGCTAAATAAGGAGGTCAAAAAGAACTGGGAGAAGTAATGAAACAAAATCCATTTAAAAATTCACATATTTGAAGTGAACCATTGCTATTATTTTCCATCAAAACATGGCTTCAAGAAGCCAAGAGGTACGTGGTTCCAAGGAAATATCTTTTAGCCATAGTTAACAGCAATCAATTCAAGTAGAAAGCACTTGTCCCAGTGGTCTAAACAAGCCGCAGCAGCTGACGCTGCTGGCCTTTCTGTCATGTCAGTGTTACAGAAGCTAAATGATGAGGACTCTTATACTGCCAAAGGAAAATAAAAAGTAAAAGTTATTAAATATTTATCATGCTAACACTCAGTGTGCATTCCCGTTTCCACATCAAGATTTCTCCCCGACTGCAGCTGACTAGAACAAATATTCAAAAGGAGATGTTTACATTTATTTATTTATGAACCTGCAGTTATTTCAGCCTCCTCATGACACAAAGTCACACACTTCGTGCTCTTTTCACAAAGCATATGGCAGACAGATGTGTTGTGTCAAGCATTAGAGCGGATGCTAATTTTCATCATACTGACAGGGGGGAGGTGGCATGGGGGCAAGAACAAGTGAAATGGCACTGCTGCATTGCGGTTAAGCTTTGTCCTACGACAAATGAGTAAACGAGAAATAGTGAATATATTCATTTATTATTCATTCAGCCAATACATTACTTAGTGGCTAAATGACCTTGCCATGTTTATGGTATTTTCTTGCAGTTTACTCAATTAAGTTGGAAGAAACTTCAAAGCACACAAACACCTTTGGGGGCTTGCTAAGGGGCGCCTTCCAACTAGCAACATATTTTGGAGCAACTGATCTGCTACAATACACGTCCGGAATAAAATACAGAGGATTAATGGAAAAGCTGTTCCTTTTAACCTCAGAGATTAAGCAAATACATCAAAGTAGTATATGCTCAGAGAATGTATCCCCTGGTGTGATGTGAATGATCTGAATTGCTAAAATTACCAAACGTCCTTTTTAACAATGGTCATTATTTAAACGGTGCTCACTGTCATGATAAGACTGACAGATGATGTCTCTATTATGTTCGAAAAAAAGCTGAGTATAAGGGGCCGCATGGAACATTTAAGTACCATTTGACATCCACAATAATACTACAGAGGAATGTACGAAGCACGCATGGAATAAAAAAAAGAGGGGGAAATCTGGGGAAAAAAAAAAAAACCATCTCCAACATTATTTATCGGTTCAAGGTTTCACTATTCCTGCCTGTTCAGGACTATGTGGACATTAAAGGACTCCACCTCTGCCCTGATCACAGCTTTGGTCCAAGAAACAAAGAACACAAACAGAAAATTTTAAAGCAGGCCTTCACATTGTAATGACCGTTACTTTAATAATGGATTTGTTGCTTAAACACTCAGAATGAGTCAACGTTAACAACATAACAAAATTTAAAGTTAGTTAGCAGCTAGACTGCAAACCCACAATGGGGCCAACTTGGGTCACACTTTGGAACGCGTTAGTGCTCATACCCACTATTAGGGGAGAGCAGGGCACAACTTATCACATTTTGGTTTTGGCTTAATAATTTAAAAAATATTTAAGTTAGATTAATCAGGTTTTTTAATGAGCAACACACACATCTCTGTTAAAAATTAACTTCTGATGTTTCTTTCTTGGACCACCCATTCTTATAATTGCACCAAAAGTAGCGGGGATCAAATGTTATAACTTACCTAATGAGTGAGGTTAATTTTAGTGGACAGTAACACTTGGTATAAAAGACTGTTTGAATGCAATTAACTCAATATGATTCTATCTATTCTATACTATAGGTGGATACTGTTTGTGGATCTACGATTGACAGATATCCAGATATTCTTTCCATCTATCCAACCCTCATCTAATACCTACCTATCATGGATAAAAAATTTATACATTGATGGATATGTGTGGATACTATGTTCCTATCCATCTCTTTCCATTCACATCCCTGACAACAAGACATAGGACCTCTACTCCCTTCCCTATCTGTTATTTTTTTCACAATGGATTGTACCATGCTGTAAAAAAAAATTGCGAGAATAAATTGTTTTTATTTCATTATCATTGTACACTATGGGAGGCTTAGTTGTAACACCGCATTCCAACTAACCCTGCTGTACTCAGTATTTCTCAAGCCTACCTAACACTTTTTATGAGTTGGTCACGTTTCAAAGCGAAGCTACGTTTTAGGCAACAAGATGGTTATTAATATAAGGTTGGATTCTGTGACTTTCATAAATAACTCAGTGATCAAAACAGAAGTACATTAAAGATGCTGTGAAAACAGTCTTTGTCATAGATCTCTCAAATACACATCAAAACTCCTTGGAAATTTGGGTGAGATTGTTTGTTGGCAATTCAATAAACTGACTGAAAGCAAACAAAGCTTGACCCTGCATAACTATGTTGAAAGTCAGTGTTACAAGTAACCCCATGTAAGGAAATGCCCACGCACCCCAGCACTAGACAGATCGAGAATGTTAGTTCAATGTGACTTTGATTGTTTCTTACACATGCTGATCTTGAGCTTTGCTGTGGCACTCACTCCTCTCACTTATTTTGAATTTAACAACTGGTAGGTGTGGAAAATGGAAGCATACCGAGGCTTCAGAGCCAGAATGGTTTATCTCCAAATTTGCATATGGAGATAAACCTTTTTTCCAGACAAACTAGACATGATTTGTAACTTGTAGCTACACTTAACCCAAAATGCCCAATTTTAGAGATAAACCATTCTGGCTCTGAATCCTCGATATAGCTAGCAATATTAAAATGAAAATACATTCTCAGAAATACTTTTTCTTTTTTGAGAGGCAAACACATTATTTGTATCATCATGAAGATTAAAATGTTACCCTCTGCTTTGCTTTTTCAAGTCCATGTAGGCACTTTTTTTTAATAATGAACTGAAAATTAAAAGAAAAATATTCCTCATTTGACATTTAGTTTTCAAAAAGTGCCCCATGATATCACAAACAAAAATACAATGAAAACATAAATCTTATGAAGTCATTCTAAGAAAAGCTTTATATATTTTGTAAACAAACGCATTATTTGTATCATAATGAAAATTAATAAGTATCCTCCACTTTACCTTTTCATTTGCAAGTCCATGTGCGCATTTTTTTAACAAAAAATTAAAAATTAAAATTTCATTTCCCATTTGTTATTTAATTTTTGAAAAGTTCCCTGTTATATCAATAACAAAAATAAAATGAAAACGCAACTCTTGTAATGAAAATGCATTCTCAGAAATGCTTCTTCTTTTGAAAATCGATTGAAAATCGAAAATCTTTTGTTACAGTGCAAATCTAAGAAAAGTTGTGTCTCCGTCCCAAATATTTCAAACAATGTGCTGGTTAAATATGGGCCTACTAGTGTCTTGTATAATGTGTTATGTTTAAAACTATTTTAAAACAGCATTTTCACTCAGCCTTTATTGGCTTCGTGGGCATACCACAAAGAGAGACTAGTTGGTTGGATTAATGAGGTATGTTGAGCCTAATGCTGGGGTTTTCAGGTCGTGAAGGTGGCTCCCCTTTAACCTGCCATGGGAACCATGATCTCTCTGATTTCGAGTTGAGGGTTTGTCGAGCCAGCTCATGCAAAAAAAAAAGCCTCGTTAATGTTGAACTTGCCTTGTAGTATACACCTCTGCTGCAATTCCCTACTCCCCATGTTCTTACCAGGTTTTAGGGGGAAGGTTTGAGCATAACACCTTTTTTGTCCAGGGCAAAGATCTGAATAGGCATCAATTACATAGTATACCGTAAGCAGAAACCAGCAGCCCCAAATATAAGATTAGCATTTTAAGTGAGTACCGATGGTTGATGAACCAGCAAGCCAGCCATTTCAGATTCAGGCAATGTCACAAATTAAGTTATGAGTCTGCCTCCAAGACTGAAGCAATCATTAGTGTTACAGTGGGCTCCAAAAACTTCCTCTTCAACTTTTCATTTGGTGAGGTCTCATCTGACCAAAGTGTCAATCTTGAGGTATGCTTGTTCTTGTCAGAGTCATAATTTAAAAATCATATTTCAGCCCAAAACCCCTCCCCTTAAATTAAAAACAGCCCCAAAACACATTGACCCACCATAATGTGTCTTTTTGGTCAGAAAAAGGCTTTCTTCTGGCCATCCCTTCCAGTCAAATTTAAATCATATTTGGGCCTTTTGGTCAGGTTCCAAAGTGGAGGTGGTGCCTGATGATGCTTTTTGAAACCTGGTGACCCCAAGATGCTACCAAGGCCTGGAATTCCTTCACAGTGATTCTCAGGAATTTTACTGCTTCTCTCACCATCCTCCTTCTTAGTTCACTGGGATATAAACATATGCGGTGACACAGGCAAAATTCCCATAGTTATTCATCCCAACTGCAAAGGCCAAAGAACGCAGTGATGATGTGCGACAAAAAGTTGTTCAGCTACACACATGAGTAAAGAGATATTAGAAAATCTCAGACAAGGCTCCAGATTGCAACTAGGTGGTCGCATTTTGCGGCCACTTTTTGAAACCGCGCGAGTATTCTTTATGACTGCTCACATGTGTGCGACCTGCAAATTTGCAGACTTTCATTTTTCAACATAATGAGAAAAAAAAGACAGAGCGAGTCCGCCAGAGAAGGGAATATTAGTGTGACGTCATGGCCTGATGATCTCCATGGAGATGCGCCATGTTGGCCATCGACTAAACCGCTTGCAATGTTGAGTGCGGCATGTGAGGAGAAACTCTCCATAACATCGCAATATACCTGATATACTCGCTTGCTCTCATGCTTTCTGGCATTGAGAGTTCCCAGTGGTGTTGTATCTTCATCATTTTGTGCAGCCAAACTGTACTCAAAGATTTTGGGGAAAGATATATATCTTTCAGTTTTGTTATGACATAACATATAGTCAAAATACCTTATTTTATTTTGCATACAATGATTCTGCCACTTTCTGTAGGCTTATGCTTGCCTACTATTTCCTGTGAAGCACAATTCACTATCAGTGTTTTTACTGACCAGTAGCAGTCTCTAGAGTGCATTCGAAACCTCAAGAAATGAACTACACCTCCACACATCTGGCTGGAAAGCTTCAATCCTTCATGAAACTTCATCTCACCATCACTAGCTAACGGGCGCCCTTCTGAATTTTTGTTTGTACCCATCCGAGGGCTGTTGCTACCACATTACATAGCGCTACAGCGGAAGTGATGAAAATGCTAATTGTCCCTGTAGGCCAATATGTGTGAGAGGGGAGGGTCTGGTAATAAGTGGTTAGCTGTGATTAGTCAACTGCGGGGGTCAAGTCATCGACACTCGTCAGGTCGCGTTTATTATCAAATCATTAATCAGTAATACAGTTAAAATGGGCGAAAATGTGACCAATTGCGTTGCAGGTACATTTAAGATGTGCCCCTAAATTTTCTGCTTGTGCTCCTAAAAGTTTCTGTAAGGGGCTACAGTGCTCCTAGTAAAAAAAGTTAGTCACGAGCCCTGTCTGAACAGTTGAAAATACTCATTTTCCTGATCAGGACAATTTCGAAGTTTACAGAGACAGATGTTCAGAATCAGCCTAGGACAGAACGTGTGCATATTGACCCCACACATAAGGATGGTTTGACTGGGAAAAGAATTGCCAAAGATCACTCCAGGGTAATTTCAGCAGACAGTTGAGTCTTGGGGTCAGAAAGTCTTCAAAGCCACCTTCAGACGACAGCAACACCACCATAATTAGTTTGGGAGGGTTACCAGAAAAAACTCTGCAATCAATCAAAAACAAACTAAACCACCTACATTTCACCAAACACAAATGAGACTTTCAAGGGCACCAGGTTATATCTGATTTTTTTTTCAGAAAAGACCAAAATAGAGCTTTTGGCAGCAAACATCAAAGGTGGGTTTGGCATAGACAGAAAGATAGTTATACAGAAAAGCACCCCACACTTACTGTGAAGTATGGTGGTGGATCTCAGATGTTGAGGGGCTGTTTTCTTCCAAAGGCCCCGGACATCTTGTAAAGATACATTGTATCATTAACTCCAGCATATATTAAATGAAAACATATCAGCCTCCATCAGGAAGCTTAAAATGAATCAGGCACACTTCAAACCCTACACAAAAATGGTTCACCTAACACAGAGGTGTCCACAAACATCAACCTCGGAATTTGACAGATCTACAGTGATTCTGTATGCCAGAATAGTCTCAAATCCTGTGCCATCTATTCATCAACATCCAGGCACGGCGCCAGGATTTCAGTTTTGGGTGGGCCAGACCAATTGTGGGTGGGCCTAAATTCCAAAGATTAGGTCACTTAAGAAAACTTAAGCCCAGTTCAGACCAAAGATTCGCGACGAGACGAGATCGTTTTAGAACGTCACTGGGAGGAGTTGCAGCAATGTGAACTGGTCCGTCGCAGCTCGACTCAAGCCGGCTGGTGGCGTCGCCAGAGATTCAGCATGTCAAATCGCAAGAGGCTGGTTTTAGAACTTAAAGCACGTAACCCGTCTCAACAGCCAATCAGCTCGTAGCGAATTCAGCTGGTCACGTCAGTTACAAACTGTCAGCTGGTTGGAACTGCGCTGGGAATAACCGGGAGAAATTTACAAAAGAGGGCAGGTCTACCGCTGCGAGCTCCTGGCACAGATTGGCAACAGCGCCTTCGGTATCTCGTTGAAGCACCCATGGACCAATGGCGCAGTCAGAACTTAAAATTGCGTGGGTAATAAACATCCCTTTAAAACAATTATTAGTTCTGACTCGATAGCAATCATTTTTTCTAAATTACCTTCAATCCGAAAACACTCCGCACTATCAGGTGTTGCTTGTTCACCTCGTTATGGTAAAACGTAAATCATTCATTTTGACGCACAATTTTGTTTATATCAAGTCTGTCTTTGATTCAATTTAAGCAATTAAATCGATCATGAAGCACAGGCTAGATCGCCTGATGAGACAGAAAGGTTGTGCAGAATTTCCAGAGCAGTTTACCTCTCGAAAAGTAGCCCATAGGCCAATTTATAAGTAACTTATTTTTCTGATCTGAATTACGCCTATTGATTAGTCGCCCTAGATTGCATCGCGAAAGAAGCCGTGTCTTTAATTGCCAATTGATTATTCTTATAAGTGGAAAATTGTTTTAACAAAGGAAAATGACCGAGAACAAGTTAGGACTAATAATTGTGGTAAAGCGATGTTGTGTGACTGCTCATTTTTTCAGTTCTGGCTACGCCACTGATTTGAAATGCACAAAATTGCGCGTCCAAATGAACAATTGTCGTTTTGCCTTAACGAACTGAACAAGCAACACCTGATAGTGTAAAGCGTTTTCGGATTGAATGCATATGATCTTGCGATAGTCAGAACTAATAATTGTTTTAAAGAGATGTTTAGAGCCCACCCAATTTTAAGTTCTGGCTAAGCCACGGCCATGGACGGCTCCAAATTATCGCCCCTTTCTTTCTTTTTTGTTTGTCCTCACTGTTTTCTGAATAGCTGAAATGCAACTGTTGCGCCTAACTCATCAACACTAGGAAAATAGGCCTAAAACGCCGGCAGTTAAAATGGAAGCGCTGAGAGTCATTGCTATGGAAACGAAACATCCTCTCATCTCGTCGAATAGATGTGAACTGGCAGGTTTTAGAGCATTGCAGACCGGTGTGTCGCAAGTAGTTGGAAGTTTCAACCCGTCTCGTCGCGAATCTTTGGTCTGGGCCTTAATCTTCACTTAATAAAAACGTCTAGCTGATGTACTACTATATTATCTCTTTTTTTTTATTGAATTTGGTTGCTAATGTTACTTAAATTTTTGTTGCATTTTTTAACGTTTCAGTGCACAGGCTACCTATCCGCGACCACTCTCCTTGGTTCTGACCAAAGAGGAGCGCTCTGGAATCTTTTACGCGCCGGCTGCGCTGCTGCGCATCTCCTTAAAAGCGGCCACGTTGACCACGGTTAAAGCGTCAACATAACCAACCTTTTAAAATCGTTTTTAACATTAACAAATTTGAATCATTAATGAATTGAATCATGAAATGTATTTAAAACAATATACATTATTTTTTTTAAAGAAAAGTTTAGGGTGGGCCCGTAGATGAGTGGGTGGGCCTAGGTCCACCTAGGCCCACCCATAACGCCGTGCCTGTCAACATCATCACACATTATAAGAGAAGACTCTGAGCTGTTATCTTGGCAAATGGAGGCAGCTCAAAACATTTAATGCAGGGGTGCCAAAAATTGTGTCACACATATTTTTCAGAAAAATATTTGTTTCATGATGTAAATTTAATTATTGTCTCAAACAACGTTACTTCAATTACAGGTTAGATTTTGAAAATATTTTGAATGAAAAATCAAAGAGGATAAACAAAGACATTTTTTCATCTGGGTCATTCCATGCCAAATCAACCAGAATGAGAAAATTTTCCCAGGTCAACATCTCAAAAAAGTTTGAAAAAACAGATGTAGTATTACCTGAGAAATGAATGTGTGCTAAATTTTAGGTCAATCTAAGCAATAGTTTAAGAGATACAGCTACCTAAACATTTCAATTTTTTTTTTGTTTTTTGAAAATTTGACTTTCATCCATGTTCAAAGGAGCATATGCAGCATTCTGTTAAAGCTACAGAGTTGAGATTTTTTACACAAGGGTAATTTCTGCTGAATTTTCCATTTCTGTCATGAAAATGGACCTCTCTTTTATCCCTGACTGTCCAGAGAGCTCAAACCCCCCCCCCCAAATTTCCAAAATTGTTTCCAAACTTTGCGGCCCTGCTACAGGAGAGTGCCTTACAATTCAGAGCTGAAATAATTTATATAGTTGTGCCTAATATATTTTAACACTTCCAAGGTGTTAGAAGCATGTAAATAATAATACCTCACCCATAGTGTACATTCAAAATAACATACTTTTCGATTTTTTTAGAAAAGACCTTTATTCAATCTACCTAAACCACAGGATGACAGTTAATGACAGTCTTCAGATTTTTACAATATGTTTTAATAAATGTGAAGATTATTTGTTGCAAATTTCACTTTTAGTATCAAACTGGTTCTATTTTGAAAAATTCAACAAACATTTGCCAATTCTAAGGAAAAATGCATGACAAAAATATATAAAAAATATGCATAATATTGTAAAATTCGTACATTTGCATTAAATTCATAGATTTTCTTTCTACTTGTACTCTGTGTTCTCAGTTCGCATTAGAAATGTAGAGTCAAGAGTATTGCTGAGATTGACCTAAAACTTAGCACACAGTAATTTCTCAGGTAGTACTACATCTATGATTTTTTTCAAAATTTTTTGCGGTGGTGACCAGGGGACCCCTGGTCGATTTGGCTTGTTTTGCTCATACGAACCCCAATTCCAGTGAAGTTGGTACGGGGTGTAAAACATGAATAAAAACAGAATATAATGATTTGCAAATCCTTTTTGACCTATATTTAATTGAGTACACTACAACGACAAGATATTTAATGTTCAAACTGATAAATTTTATTGTTCTTTTTTGGAAATATTCACTAATTTTGAATTTGATGCCTGCATAATGTTCCAAAAAAAAAGCAGGGACAGGGGCAACAAAAGACTGGGAAAGTTAAGGAATGCTCAGAAAACACCTGTTTGGAACATTCCACAAGTGTACAGGTTAATTGGAAACAGGTGAGTGTCATGACTAGGTATAAAAGGGGCATCCCCGAAAGGCTCAGTTGTTCACAAGCAAGGATGGGATGAGGTTCACCACTTTGTGAACAACTGCGTGAGCAAATAGTCCATAGTTTAAGAACAATGTTTCTCAAGTGCAATTGCAAGGAATTTAGGGATTTCATCATCTACAGCCCATAATATCATCAAAAGATTCAGAGAATCTGGAAAAATCTCTACACGTAAGCAACAAGGCCAAAAACCAACACTGAATGCCCATGATCGTCGGTCCTTTAGGCACTGCACTAAAAACCGATGTAGACATTGCATATTTCATTTTACAAAAGATTGTTCCATTTCTAGGGTAGGGGTTAGGCCCCGAACCTTGGAAATAACAGGCGGCGGGGGACTGCAAAGTTCGAGGGCACGTTAAATCGGAACTATAGTGCAGGGAGTAAACTGAAGGCCTCCGTGTTCAGTGAAGTATGAATTGACATACTGCCGACCGTCTAGTCGGCGTGTTGTCGCCTTTAAGTGTGTGGGCATCACGTGGTGCGTGGGCAGCCCACACCTAAGCAGAGGGACGCATAATACGACCTCTGTGAACAGGCAAGGCTGGTGAAAACGGTCAAAGTTTCTATACCCATAGCTAAGTGGGGTAGGGGTCAGACCGTCGGCTCCCACCTGGGTGGCTGATAACCACTCGGGATTCGGGGATCGCTATCGACTGGGTCACCGGCCGGTCGGGTCGCGTTGGCAGTAAGTCCCTTTTGTTGGCCGCCAAGCCGCTCAATGTACAGTCAGGCCACCACAAACCAAAAGCGAATCGTCAGTAGGCGAGTGGTGCTTCTGTGATCGGTGAGCTTTGAAAAGAAGACGCCGAAGCAGAAGACGGAGTTCTGAACCTGGGGGAGCCTGGGCAAAGATCTCTGTGGGAAGGATCTAGCCTAGAACTGCGCCCTGGGAGGGAGGTTCGAAGGATCAAAGTGAAACCCGTAAAATTCGTCTGTGCCTTTGGGTTGGGTTCTGAGCGGCACCTCTGTAAGATCTGCAAACGCTGATGCGTGGGGAGCCCAGCGACTGTATCTGACAAATGGCTGATAAGCTTAGTCCAGAGCCATGCCAGATAGCAATAAAGCTTTTGTGGACTTCCTCCCCAAAATGCTTGCTAAGGTGTTAACAGTCTTACTGTTCCTCTGTATGGGGGGGGTTGTTAGAGGGCTCTGGCTGACACAATGCCCCTGTGCGAGTCATATTACTGGCCTAAGTCTTAAGTTAAAGTCCAGTTATATTAATTTGTTTCAAATAATCTAAACCACTGGGAAGTGCATAATGTGCTTATATGTTAAATCATGTTCTTATATATCCAAATAGCACTTATATACTTATAACCCAATTAAACTATATATTAATTCATCTTAAGACTTTTTCATGACAACTGCATCATATTAGTACATATTCATATCATGTTTGGTCTTGTTATTCTCGGGGGAATCTAAGGAGTTGAATGGAGTATGTTTCATTCCCATTGAAATTATGGTTCGTTCTCTTTTGGAAACTCCTGAGAATTTGGTCAGAATACTCTCTGGTAATCACCTATTCTCCTCTCTCTGCTGAAGTGTTTTATTACCCAAAAACCGGATTCGACCCCCCTTCCAAGTGTTTATGGCCATGCCGCCTGGATCAAAGGCGTGATTTGGCTTAAAGCAAAGAGAAAACAATCTA
Organism: Gymnothorax javanicus; assembly: GCA_029692085.1. Classification (NCBI taxonomy): domain Eukaryota; kingdom Metazoa; phylum Chordata; class Actinopteri; order Anguilliformes; family Muraenidae; genus Gymnothorax; species Gymnothorax javanicus. The sequence goes on from CM056202.1 coordinate 54,447,688, forward strand.
TTCGGGAAAGATCAGTATCTGATCTGTCCCCGCGACGTAAAAGTAGCCATTCCGTATGCCGTATGTAGCCAATCTATATAGTCAGGGAAGATCGTATCCGATCTCTCCCCGCCGCGCGTTAGTGCGTGAGTAGCCTTTTTCGGTGATGTAACATCGTATTTGAACTTCCGCACGTTAGGGCGTGTATCCTTTTCCTCCAGGTATGACTTTATTCTCCTCTTCTAAATTATCAACTTGTAATTGGCTTAACGTTGATTTGTTTGATTTAAGCTTTTGCCTACCTGGTGAATAAATTATTGTCATTCCTTTAAGCTTGCGTGGTCTCCGTGACTCCTAATCCTTTTGTTCTTTCTAGCCACGTTCTGACCGGTACTTAGAAATGAATCCTTGCATTCCAGACTAGCTAGCTGATGTTTTAAAAAGGTAGTGATGGGTTTTAAGTTGGATTGCAGATTACGGTCTACTTATATAAAGGGTTTATGTAGTATCGGTCCTGGGGATTTGGCCTTAAGGGCACCCTTGGGCTTATAAGCTGGTGCCTGGTCGATCTCCTTAATCCCTGTGGTGCACATAAATCTGGGTTCATGGTATGTTTATGCCAAAGTTGCTGCTATCATGGTAATTTCTTCCATCCTCTAGAACTCTCACCGAACTAAGATCCGGCAACCAGCTATTACCGGGGCGTGGGTTGAGTAACTGGTTTTCACGGAAGAGTCTGGCGGCTTAGTTGTTCCGAGATTCACGATGTGTCCCTAAACTATAAATTCTAATTCTAATTTGGAGTCAGATATTTAACGAGGGTATAACTAAATTTGGTATTCTAAATTTATTATGGAGTCAGGAACCGTTGTGCTTTTGTGCCCGTTGTTCGAACGGAGAAAATGTATCCATTTTATTGTGATTCGCACCAGCCAGGACGACACGCGTTTAATACCAGCCAACAGAACACGTTGAACCTTTGCCCTAAATTTCCGTCGTTGGTTATTGTTTTGTGGGTTTTACACCGACATAATTCTGTAAAGGATATTATCATGAGGGCTCAGGAACACTTCGGAAAACCACTGTCAGTTAACACAGTTCGTCGCTACATCTACAAGTGCAAGTTTCAACTCTACCATGCAAAGCGAAAGCCAAATATCAACAACACCAGAAACGCCGCCGGCTTCTCTGGGCCCGAGCTCATCTGAGATGGACTGACGCAAAGTGGAGAAGTGTGCTGTGGTCTGACGAGTCCACATTTCAAATTGTTTTCAGAAATCATGAATGTCGTGTCCTCCAGGCTATAGAGGAAAAGGACCATCCAGATTGTCATCAGCGCAAAGTTCTAAAGCCAGCATCTGTGATGGTATGGGGATGTGTTAGTGTCCATGGCACATCTGTGAAGGCACCATTAATGCAGAAAGGTACATACAAGTTTTGGAGCAACATATGCTGCCATCCAAGTGACATCTTTTTCAGGGATGTCCCTGCTTATTTCAGCAAGACAATACCGCGCCTGTTACAACAGCGTGGCTTCGTAGTGAAAGAGTGTGGGTAATAGAATGGCTGGCCTGCAGTCCAGACCTGTCTCCCATTGAAAATGCGTGGCACATTATGAAGCGCAAAATACGACAACGGAGACCCTGAACTGTTGAGCAACTGATGTCGCACATCAAGCAAGAATGGAAAAGAATTCCACCTACAAAGGTTCTACAATTAGTGTCCTCAGTTCCCAAACGCTTATTGAGTGTTGTTATAAGGAACGGTGATGTAACAGTGGTAAACATGCCCCTGTCCCAGCTTTTTTGGAACGTATTGCAGGCATCAAATTCAAAATGAGTGAATATTTCCAAAAAAACAATAAATTTTATCAGTTTGAACATTAAGCATCTTGTCTTTGTAGTGCACTCAACTGAACATAGGATCGAAAAAGATTTGCAAATCATTGTATTCTGTTTTTATTCACGTTTTACACAACGTCCCAACTTCAATGGAATTGGGCTTTGTACAACAAGGAAATTCAAGTTTGCAGCTTTGAACAAAGAGCAGAATTAGCCTCTGTAACAGTATGCAGGCTTACTTTTTCCATACTTATATAAACTTAGCATAAGTACAGTGATTCAGAGATGGGCAGTACTATGGTCTCATCCATCAATAATGTAACCTCTATTCCTGGATAGGGACACAGGCTGGTGAAGCCTATATCAAGACGAGGTACTGGACAAGTTTCAGGCACACCCTGGCCAATCCATCACAGCACAACCACGGGCTCATTTCCATTTCTGTTTTAAGATGCAAGGAACGCATGACAACAGTATTGTAGAAGTGAGCAGACAACAAGTATTTCTGCCCACAGTCACTTATGGAGCTAGAACAGTCTCAAAATAGACAAATGCACAGAAAAAATTCACAAATGTATTTGGGGATTTATATATACGTATGACTCAAAACACAAATACCTTTTCAATACACACACAAATAGGTTTCATTCCATATATAAGTAAAAAAAATCCACATATAAAAAATAAGATTCATAAGCATATTTTCGATGCACTCAAAAATAGAAAAAAAATTCACAAATATATGCATGTAGAAGTATTTGCAATCTTCATCAAATACATATGTGGAGCTTGTTACATTCATATATGAACTGTTGGATCTGCATTTACAAAGTGCTTTTAATTTGTAAACTTCCCTGCATTTGTGTGTGAGACTTGAGACTCCCCTGATGTGACTCCGATCTACAAATGCATTTTTTCTAAGAGGGATCGTCTAGCCAATCAGATGTCTCACTCCTTTACAGCCAATCACCTGAGTGCCTCCCCACGAGGGGTGTTTTATGACGTCATTAAAACGCGCGTAGGCGGCCAGAGGCTGGAGGTTTTTAGCCATGGATCCCAGAGCCATAATATAGAAATAATAATAATAATAGAGAAACAGAGTTGCGACAACTCCATTGACTTCAATAGGCCACTGCAATGGCGGATCATGGAGGCGTCTAATAGTTCCAGACGAAGATTCCTGGGAAACCGTATCGCTGTGGAGAAGTCGTGTGTCTCGCATCTTCTAAGTGATTATTTAAGGGCAAGAAGAAGCAGGTCAATGTATTATGATAACCATTTTATAAGCATATTTTAACTGAACTAACGGTGTGATTTAAAACATTATAGCTCATCTCTTTCGAGCAGATTTTAAGATATAACGCAGTTAGCGAAGATTGACACGGCTTTGTCCATCTTTGCTAACTGTGAACGAAACATTTCACTGAGCTATAATTAAGTTTAATAGCTATCTCTGTGATGTGTGAATTGACGTTATATGGTTCACTTAAAGCTTTAAATAGTGCTAAATAGTTAATATAACATTATAGGCCTAATAACTAAAACGTAGATGCTAGCATGCTATGCTGACCATGCGGACCGTCAACGTTAGTTATCTTAGCATGAATGTTCGTGGTTATTCAAGTAATTTGAACTACTAATAATGATCGATCGTCATCAGTCTCTTTTGGCATGAACGACAGCTTATCACGTTATTCTCTAAAGTTACTATGAGGTGTAATGTTATAAATGCTGCGTTCAAACCAGCTTGTGAAAACCATACTAGTGAAAATTATGGCACCTATATAACTTGGTTTTCCATCGATCTTGTTCTTTTTTTTAGGTCCATTAATAGGATTCCCATGTTTCCTGAAACACCCTGAAGACCTGGAGATTTTATAGCCTGTTGTACCCATACTTTGTTTCATTGCCCCATTTCTTCCCTTTTGTTGTTTTCCTGCCCTGTGCCTTAATTTGGTCTATTAGAAATATTTTTCCAATTCTCTGTCCTTAATATTTATTTTCTTTTGGAGAGCTGCCTTTTAATAATTTCGAAAAATTATTTCTCAAAAGATGCATATGGTCTCCTGGAGCGTCAAAAACTGTGATCAAAGTGATATCGTAAATTTGTTTCCAATAGTATCATTTGACTGTCCATCAATATAAGATGCATATATTGTGTACATAAACGCGATATTGGCCACGTTATGCAAATTACTTCCACGGATGACCGAGATATGTATTTCAGAGCAGAAAAGCATTAATACCGCGTTTATGTACACTGTATATGCATCTTACATTGATGAATATTCAAATGATACCATTGGAAACAAATTTACAATATTTGATCACAATATTAGATGCTCCAGGAGACCATATGCATCTTTTTGATCTCATGTAATTTCTTTATTTTTGTGAATGTATTTTGTTACTGAGTTACTGAATTAAATGCATATTTTAGTCATGATTGATTCAACTAACCCTAAAGTATATTGTACTTGTGTTAAAAATGGCCTGTATGTGTTATGTTATCATTGAAAGGTTTTGAAAATTGTCAAAAAGTCAACATGGATGAACAAGATTTCCCCCCAACCACAGAACTCTTAGTATGGACTGTCTATGCATATTCTCATTCATCCAGGTCATAGGCAGACTAGCCAGTCCAGCCTATTGAACAGCATGAACTGATGAAGCCATTTGTAGAGGGGGCGAAACATCTTCTCAGACATAACTAAGCTTAATTGACCTGATTCAATTTCCTTAGGATACTTGGTGTGGACTCCATGCAGTGACTACCATCTGACTGTGATAATGAATTAATGCATTTGTTATACTGTATTGGTAGTTATTACTAATACTAGCAGTAGAAATCCACAATTCTTGATTTCCATTTCAAGACCACCAAGGAAACAATATCCTATCAACTTTATTATATTGGTTATCATGGCCAGGTAAGACGAGTTGCTCTTGCTCTTTGTATTTATTTATTTTACAGTAAGCTCTCAAAGGCAAATTTTAAGAAGGCAAAGGTTAGATAACCCCTGCATTAGATGGCTTTTTTTAGTGTGCCTATTATGATCACACTGATTTTCATCCTTACAAAGAATAATTTTTGTTTTTCCTAATACTGAAAGTTGCAGTATCTTACGATCGTGATTGTGTATGGTCAGTAGAGTGATCATGACTGATATTGTATGCTAATCAAGACAGAGGTTATGAAATGGCGTTAAATTCACTTGGCTACAACAGTCATTGATATATATATATGAACGTGTTTTTTACTCAGGAAGATCCACGAAAACCTTTTCACTCCTCGTCTTGTTCTATTCCAAATCGTCTCTTCAGGAAGTCAAACGGAGTGTGATGAGATGACTCGTTAAAAAGTCTAGAATTAAATGTATTAGAGATGGTAGGCTATAAACAGGGAAAATTAGTAAAGCGTAAAGCAGTGATTTGCTAATCAAGAGAACCTTTATTACACAGATTCCGCAACAGCCGCAATGATGACTCTACACCGCCCTTGTGTGCTTACACAGATACTAGCTATCTTTGTGAACAAGCTAACTGTTAGAAGCAAGCTAGCCACCGAGATACGTGAAACACTGGCTGCTAAATGAGAGCTACGGTTTTCCTGTAACGTTACTAACCAGGCAGCTAACTTGCTACGAAGGTGACGTTAGTGCAGTGTCCTGCAACAGGTCCAGAAACACGAAGCAAACATCGTTTGCATAATTGGTAAAATCGAGACTTCATCGAGATTCGACTGGACCGCGAATAATTTTATTAGCGCGATAGCTAGCTTGGTTAGCAAGGTACAGAAATGTAAGTCCTGATGCTGTTGGCAATGGTTGCTGCCACTGGTAAATATTTTGCCCAGGTGTAATACAGCGTGGATGTTAAAGGTGATATCACAGGTGCAGGTTCCCCAAATACCTCCAGCCTCTGGCCGCCTACGCGCGTTTTAATGATGTCATAAAACACCCCTCGTGGGGAGGCACTCAGGTGATTGGCTGTAAAGGAGTGAGACATCTGATTGGCTACAGACGATCCCTCTTAGAAAAAATGCATTTGTGGATCGGAATCACGTCAGGGGAGTCTCACAAGTCTCACACACAAATGCAGCGAAGTTTACAAATTAAAAGCACTTTGTACATGCAGATCCAACAGTTCATATATGAATGTAACAAGCTCCACATATGGATTTGATGAAGACTGCAAATACTTTTACATGCATATATTTGTGAATTTTTTTTATATTTGTGTGTGCATCGAAAATATGCTTATGAATCTTATTTTTTATATGTGGATTTTTTTTACTTATATATGGAATGAAACATATTTGTGTGTGCATTGAAAATGTATTTGTGTATGAAACCTATTTGTGAGTGCATTGAAAATGTATTTGTGCTTTGAGTCATACGTATATATAAATCCCCAAATACATTTGTGAATTTTTTCTGTGCATTTGTCTATTTTGAGACTGTTCTAGCTCCATAGTCACTCAGTATATGCTTTTCACTCAAAGTCCACAACCATGAATTTACACTGCAGCAGTACTCTTGGTATTATCGGGTGTAAAGACCCAAAACCATTTAAGCAGTTTAATCCCTTGATACACTTGATACAACTTTCAATTCTTTTTTGGGGGACCATATGGATATGTTTGTGTAGTAGACACAGATTTTGTAGCACATTGCTTCTGAATCATGTCACAAACTTTGCTTATCAGATATAGCAGCCACAGTGCTGCCACTTCAATCAGATTTCATTCAGAAAAGATGTCCACAAGTGAAGGCGGCGGCGGAATTGCCTATTACTCCCTCTTAGGCTGCCTTCTACTCATTTGAACAATAAACAAATTGTTTCCTACCTTTAGTATCGAAGGAATGGTTTAAATCGATGATACACGAGGCGTTCATGTGGGAAGCAATGTTGGTGCTTTTCATTTCAAGGTATGTTTCTCTTGGCACCTGCCACTGACAAAATCTCATTCTCATACCTAACTGCATAGTCTACATGATGCCAAAAGATGACATCGTCAGCATCACTCAATTTCGGTGTCATTTGGGTTTATGAAATGTTTATTAATAATGTCAAATTTCCTCGCTATTGATAGTAATCAAAGACAGAACTTTCAGTGCTCTAACAATCTTTGAATTAGCAAGAGCTAGCAACACTGACAGATGCCACATTGAAACTAAAGTAAGCAAAACCATTAGCTTGGAAGCTAGCTAGTTAAAGCTGTACGGCAATCAGACAAAACTAGCTAGCTATCGGACAGAGGATCTTTTAACGTTAATCACTACACTCATTTCTTACAAGAGCTCGGAAACCACTTCAGTTAGTAAATTAGTTAGTCAGAGGATGATATGATGACATTGATGAATACTGAAGTAAAATTTAGTCTAATTCACTTTATAAAATTATTATAAGCATTTACATTGCTTCCAACCCCTGAGAAAAGCAAAGTGTAAGAATTCCGAAATCAGTATTGCACCTGCTGTTATTCATGGTGGAATTTAACCTCATGGATGTGAAACTGAAATGCTTCTATACATAAAAGACTTAAATTCCACGCGAGAATCTCTTAAATATGAGTTGATTGAATAATGACTGATCCATGTAGCAATTAAATATTGCCTTTCACTCTTGGTACAGCGCGAGTTGATTAAAAAGTGAGACTCGGAAATTACATATGATTTTGCTTGCCTAATTTTATTTTTCAATCCTCATATTTGTTATTATGGGTGCAATCGCTGATCCACGGTGTGTGAAAACATGATATGCCACTAAAAGGTGTGAGACTCACGCAATATGCAGCAGGTGTGCATTTATTTCTCTCTTTTCAGGTGTCTTCATTGTACCATTAACAAAACACAAAAATTAAATTATAAGACCTTCTGTAATATAGTCCTAAGCTCTGAAGCAGTTTTGGTGATACAAGTCATTATAATATGTCAATATGTATTCAATATGTCAATTGTGAACTTTAAACATCACAGAATGTCAAGTTATGGTCAGCAAATGGATTTCATATACGACTTTCTAAATATCCCTCTAAAAACCTTGGCTCAATCTGTTACCATTTTGGTGATACAAGTCATTGTAATTTCACTGTCGAGGTCACTGACAGTCAAGTTGAATGTCACCAAATGAAAGTTCATATGAGACTTCCTAGATGTCAGTAACACAAACCTAGGCTCCATCCGTGACCGTTTTAGTGATACAAGTCATTGAATTTTCACTAGGTCACATTTGACCTTTGAAGGTCAATATGAAGGTCACCAAATGAGAGTTCATATATGACTTCCTATTTGTCTCTAATACAAACCTAGACTCCATCTGTGACCATTTTGGCAATACAAGTCATTGTAATTGTATTATGTCAAGTTTGACCTTCAAATGTCATCAACAGTCAAGCTGAATGTCACTAAATGAAAGTTCATATGTGACTTCCTATGTCAGTAACACAAACCTAGGCTCCATCTGTGACCTTTTCAGTGACAGAGGTCATTGAATTTTCGCTAGGTCAAGTTAGACCTTCAAAAGTCAATATGAAGGTCACCAAATGAAAGTTCATACATGACTTCCTATAGGTCTCCAATACAAACCTACACTCTATCTATAACGATTTTGCTGATAAAAGTCATTGAAATTTCACTGTATAATTTGGCCGTTGAAGGTCACTGAAGGTCAAGCTCAAGGTCACCCAATAAAACTTCATACATGACTTCCTATATGGCCACAATATAAACCTAAGCTCTATCTGTAATAGTTTTGGTGATAGAAGTCATTGAAATTTCACTATGTGAAGTTTGACCTTCAAAGGTCACCGAAGGTCAAGTTCAAGACCACCACATGAAAGTTCATGTATGACTTCCTATACATCTCCAATACAAACCGAAACTATCTGTAACCATTTTGCTGATATAAGTCATTGAAATTTCACTGTGAAGTTTGGGCATTCAAGGTCACTGAAGGTCAAGTTCAATGTCACCAAATGAAACTTCATACATGACTTCCTATATTCCTGCAATACAAACCTAAGCTCTATCTGTAATAGTTTTGGTGATAGAAGTCATTGAAATTTCACTATGTGAAGTTTGACCTTCGACGGTTGCCGAAAGTCAAGTTCAAGGCCACCAAATGAAAGTTCATACATGACCTCCTGTAAGTGTTCAATGCACATATGTTCCCAATCTTCAATATTTTCAGGCCTAGAGACCATTGAAAATTGTAACATTTTGCTTGACCTCAAGTTTGACCTTTCAAGGTCATCTGAGGTCAACTTTAACACAGCCAAAATATAGGTCATATATTACTTCCTATATGTCAGTAATACAAACTTAATCTCGATCTGCAACCATTTAGCTTCCACAGGCAATTTGGCCCATTCTCCATAAGACCCAATGTTAAAGTACAGCGCCCCCACTAGACCCACTTCCGTTGATTCGATCAGAATGGCACTCGCACTGTACATAAAGTGTATCAAGGTGAGTTGATTGCCAGATTTAGAAAAAAAGTCATCAGTCAGTTTTTGAGAATTTTTTTTGAAATTTCAAGTCATATCTTTTAACATTGTTAATATATTCCCTGACCTCGAGTTTGACCTTTCAAAGTCATCTGTGGTCCAATTTAATATTGCCAAAATATAGGCCATATATGACTTCCTATATGTCAATAATACAAACTTAATCTCTATCTGCAACCATTTGGCCTCCACAGGCCATCTTGCATATTCATAAAGTACAGCGCCCCCAAGACACCCACTTCTGTCGATTAAATGAAAATGGCGCTCATGCTATACATTGACGGTACCAAGGTAAGTTGATTGCCTGATTTAGAAAAAAATTTATCACGTAGTTTTTGAGAAATAATTTTTAAAAATTTCTCAGTCCTATCTTTAACATTGGAGCCAAAATTTCAAGGGCCCATAAAACGGACAAAAATGATTCAATCAAAAATCCGAGAAAAACGTCTTAAGATATGGTCTAGTAGTATGTTATTGCAAATTTACACAAAAATTCATCAGGCCAAAAAACGATAAAAAATGTTCCGGACGACGGACGCCACACCACAACAATAGCTTATCGGCCCATAGGGCCGGTAAGCTAAAAATGTCATTATAGTGCTGGAGAACAAGCATAATTAAAACTTCCGTTAGATTTACCTTTTTCTATCTTCATATGTATATTCCAGAACTGCCTGGAGCACCAAGGTTCACATGAAAGTATTGTCCCCCAGCTAAGGGCTCATACATAATTTCAAAGCATTGATAAAGTTTTGTCAAATGTGCAAATTAGATATTTAGTGCTTTCAATAGGATTGCATAACCTAAATGCACCACCAAAACAAAGCCCACGACAAGTAAACACAAATAAACACAAACAAAACATATATTAATCATGCAGATATGTTACAGAGCCAGACAGCATCCCACAGAGGATAATTGAGAGACCAAAAGCACATAATACTGGTTTAAGTCAGGTAAATTTTCAACTTGAAACAGGCACACCCGATAATGTGATTCATTTTAACAGTCATTTCAACCAAGATTACCACGCCGAAAATGTGTCATGCAAGTAGGAAAAGTGAACCAAAGGCAGGGGTATTAAGTAAGTGAAATTACACCCTTAAAATGCACCAGAAGCCACTGGAGAACACCAAGTTTTCAAAATTTTCCCTGGGGGGAGTGGAGGGGCATGCCCCCAGACCTTCCTAGCTTTTGCGCACAGCAATGGTTGCGCCTTTGTATTTTATATACATAAGTCTTCGCCTTCTACTTAGAATTTTCCGCCTGCAACTTTTTTTGGTCAATAACTTGATTGGACAGAGGTTTTACCTCCCTCTGGAGAGGACAGTATAGAAGAGTAATGGGCTGACCTGCTGTCTGTGGATGGAGAAGTAGTTCTGAGAATGTTCCTCTGTGTGTGGGTTTGGCATAAGGCAGTGATTCCGCAGACAAGTGACCCACTTAGCTGAGCTTCCTTCGTCCCGATCTTTTCTCTTCATGCGAATCATCAGGAATGCAGTGTAGTAGTTCTTGAAAGATATCTCCTGAATCTACGAATTTGGAAAAATATCCCAGGAAATCTTATTAAATAAGAATAATATCCAAATAAACCCTAAAAATATTAAGATAATGAACAAACTCAAGACTATGTTGAGGGGCGAAACACAAAACAAACAAATGTCTTAAATCCATTCAAAATACACCAAATCCCTCATTTTCTTACAAAGCCAATGTCAGTGAGAAGCTTACAATCACCTGCATCTGAAATAACTATTAAGAAGGACAACTATTTGACTCAAAAAATGGTACTTTGCCCTTCATCCTCAATTACTCCAACACAAGGTTCCCAGCAGGAAATTATTAGCCCCGTTATTTCAATCGTCATAGAATCACATGGGAAGTAGACCAAACAAAGAAGGTTCATTCTGTTATACCTCTAGCAGAGTTGTCACACAAAGTCAAAAAACAATATTCAGTCAAATTTTCTTGATTTGAACAATAGTAGGGCACCAGACACACCACAACCAACTCCTGTATTACTCTTAAGCAAGGTATGCAAGGGTATTCTTGTTTGCAAGGTTCCATATACACTGCCCGTCCAACAGAAAAGTTGCCATTTGGACATTAAGCTCAATAAACAAATAGTATGATGGAATTATTATTGCAGCAATTAATATGTTTCAGCTGGCAATGATTATTTTAACCGTAATTGATAAAGTGCATAGCTTCTCATTCCTTAAAAAATCATGGCGGAAGATATATCTCTTGACGGCGAAAAAAAAAAAAAAAAGATGCTGTAGTAATTTAGAAGGGGCAAGTTATTGGTCTGCATTAAGCAAAGAAAACAATGAATTGAGGAAAACAAGCATAAAGAATGATTTTCTCACAGGAGTTCACCACCACAAAGTCTTGACCTTATCAACACTGAAAGTTATTGGGATGTGTTGGAAAGGACTAAAGAGTGGTTCAACCATCTTGTGAAGACAAGATCATGAGCCAAACATTAAGGCAACTGATTGAAAATAAGTGTTCTGACATTCCATACAATTGTCGAAAAAGACACGACAAATCTGTCATCAAAGATACAGGGGTTCCAACTACATATTTGAGAGCGCAAATTTTCTTTTGGACGGCCAGTGTATTTGTAAAAGTTAGTTTTTACTTTCAAAGTGATTCACAAAGGAGCAAGGCCCACATGGCTGAATGAACAGCTCATGAAAATGTAGCCACACAAAGAACACCTCAGTTAATGAGCCATTTTATAGAGACTCACTTTAACAGCCTGACCATGAGGAAATGTGACATCAATGACAAATACTCCTGGACGCGATACAGTGCTTGTTGCCGCCCCAAGCTCCAAAGCCACAGGAGACTTGACTGTGCAGGCTGCAGAGTTGTCCGTCATGCTCAATACTTTCAACTGAAAAACACAATAACAAACAGAAATAACAAACCCTATACTGTACCTACAGCTGAACACATTTCAAACAAATCAAACATGCTGCAAAAAAAAGGGAAAAGAGTAATGTTGACACTTGCTTTCCAATATTATCACTGCAAGCACATTGCAAAATCACTGGACTCCTTTGGAGAACCTTTGTGCTACAGCCTGCATTCCTGCAGCCACTTCACATACACACCATACTTTTGTCTACACCGCTAATGTACTGTTGGAGTGCGGATGGGGATAGCAGTGCCGCAATTCTTAACCATTGTATTCATTGTACACTCCCGTTAGGTTCTGACATTTTTCAAAATTAACATGACCTCAGCTGTTTGCACGTTTCTTTAAGAGTTTTCTAATCCATACAAGACAACAGCTAAGTCAGTCACAATATAACTTACTGATATTGAGGATGCACAATACATTTCCGTTCTGGAAAACTGTCAGAGCAAGAAACCACGCATCTTCACTATTATTATTAATTCATGTCACGCTGCAGTACTGCGAAGAAATTTCAAAAACGAGTTTAACAAACTGGATAAGAATTTCGACATAGAAAAATAAACCTTAGAAAATGGAGACCACATCAAACTATTTCGCTTAAGAGCGCACATTAGCATCAGTGAAGCGTTTAGCAACGCGGAACTTGATGTGTTTTAGGCACCGTTCACGTTTGCAGACACCTGCTTTACAGAATGCTGCTACATGATCATAGTAAAAAATTGCCAGACGTACCAAGCTCTTTTGCGAGATGTTCGTGCTCGATTTGATGCAGATTAGCGAAATTGTCGATATCAAATATTAGGAGTGGGCTGTTCCAAACAAACGCTTAATCTATTCCTGGGGACAAACAGCTATACAAAACCCCAATGTCTATCACTGCGATGAATGAATGTGCACAATGCTTTCTTCAGCTTCCTGGATGTGACCATGGCGACACAGAAGCTTTTTAAAGGGCCAGTAGTAAAGTGGAAAAGCGGCAGACTTTCAAGCACTCGGGTCCCTGCCAGGATTGTCGTCTCTGGTGCGACATCCTTATTAGGAAATTAGCTTTATCATACATTGGCTCGCCAGTGAAAGGGTCAGAATTTGTAGTAAATAGCGCGAATCCATTAAACCAATTCACAAACAACAGTGCAGGCGCTTTTCACAGGTTTCAAAATTCTTCAAATTTTGGCGAGCAAAAAACAGTATCCAACCTTTGTCATGATTTCAGGCTAAAATTACAGAGCGAGATTTGTTGAGAGATGAGTTGCCACACCAATTTTGGAATAACGTTTTGCAAGTATGAGAGTTAAGTTTATTCTAACTTTAACTTGACAGTCCGGTCGTCAGCGACCGCATGGGTGTAGCCCCTGAAAGCCCACTTCTCTCACCATGGCAACCGAAATCGATAGGTGTTATAAAAGAAGTACAACCCCAATTCCGAAATAGTTGGGACGAAGTGTAAATTGTGAATAAAATCAAAATGCAATGACTTTCAGATCACGTGCGCCAATATGTTATTTACAATAGAACATAGACAACATTTCAAATGTTGAAACTGAGACATTTTACATTTTTATCCACAAAATGAGCTCATCTCAAATTTTCTGGCTGCAACAGGTCTCAAAAAAAGTTGGGACACAGGCAAAAAAAAAAGGGCTGAAAAAGCAATTAATATATAAGAGAATCCGCTGAAAGAACATTTGGCAAGTAATTACCTTAACTGGCATCAGGTGTGTAACATGATTGGCTATAAAAGGGATGTCTTAGAAAGGCTGAGTCTCTCTGAAGTAAAGATGGCCAGAGGCTCTCCAACCTGTGAAGCCTTGCATAAAAAAAGTGGAATACTTTAAAAACAATGTTCCTCAACGTCACATTGCAAAGGCTTTGAAGGTCTCATCATCGACAATGCATTACATCATCAAAAGATACAGAGAAACTGGAAAAATCTCTGTGCATAAGGGACAAGGCTGAAGACCTTTACTGGATGCCCGTGATCTTCGGGCCCTCAGACACCACTGTATCACTCAACGGCATGATTCTATCATTGACATTACTAAATGGGCCCAGGAATACGTAAAGAAACCACTGTCTGTAAACATATTCTGTCGTGCCATCCACAGATGCCACCTAAAACTCTACCATGCAAAAAGGAAGCCATTGTTGAGCATGATCCAGAAGCGCCGCCGTGTTCTGTGGGCCAAGGCTCATTTAAAATGGACTGTAGCAAAGTGGCAAAGCGTCCTGTGGTCAGACGAGTCCAAATTTGACATTCTTGTTTAAAATCATGGGTGTTGTGTCCTCCGGGCTAAAAAGGAGAAAGACCACCCCTCCTGTTATCAGCATTCAGTTCAAAAGCCAGTATCTCTGATGGTATGGGGATGCATTAGTGCATATGGTGTGGAACACTTGCATGTTTCAAAAAGCACCATGAATGCTGAAAGGTATATAAAGGTTTTAGAGCAACATATGCTCCCCTCCAAACGACATCTATTCCAAGGAAGGCCTTGTGTATTTCAGCAGGACAATGCAAAACCACATACTGCAGCCATTACAACAGCATGGCTTCGTAGTAGAAGAGTCCTTGTGCTGAACTGGCCTGCCTGCAGTCCTGATCTTTCACCGATTGAGAACATTTGGCGCATAATTAAACGAAAAGTCCATCAAAGGAGACCCAAAACTCTCCAGCAGCTGGAAGCCTGTATTAAACAAGAGTGGGATCAAATTCCAATGGCTAAACTCAAGGAACTTGTCCCCTCAATGCCCAGAAGCCTCCACTCTGTGTTAAAAAGAAGAGGGGATGCTACACCATGGTAAACAGGCCCCTGTCCCAACTATTTTGAGACCTGTAGCAGCCATCAAATTTGAAATGAGCTCATTTTGTGGATAAAATTGTAAAATTTCTCAGTTTCAACATTTGCTATGTTATCTCTGTTCTATTGTGAATAAAATACTGGCTGGTGTGATTTGAAAGTTATTGCATTTTGATTTTATTCACAATTTACACTTTGTCCCAACTATTTCGGAATTGGGGTTGTATATCACGTCCAGACCAAAAATGAAAGTAATTGGTCCAAAATTGCAGCCTGTACTGCATCCACAAGGAAATCTCTATGTTTTGTCACTAATGTGCGTGTTATTCCACCAATGCTGTCGCCATGGCAACCAAAATCAATAGGTGTCATAAATGAAGTATAATATATGTACATACCAAATATGAAAGTATTCGGTGAAAAATTACAGCCCGTATAGCGTCCACAAGGAAATTTCTATGTTTTGCCGCTAATTTGCATATTATTTGGCCAATACTGTTGCCATAGCAACTGAAATAGATAACTGTCATAAGTGAAATGTAACCCATGTCCACATGAAGTATGAAAGTAATCGGTCAAAAATTGCAGCCTGTACTGCATCCACAAGGAAATCTCCGTTTTGCCGCTAATTTGCATATTATGCGGCCAATACTGTCGCCACGGCAACTAAAATCCATAGGTGTCATAAGTGAAGCGTGGTACATGTCAAACCAAATATGAGAGTAATTGCTCAAAAATTGCAGCCTATATTGCGTCCACAAGGAAATCTGTATGTCTTGCCACTAATTTGCATATTATTCGGCAAATACTGTTGCCATGGCAACCAAAATAAATAGGTGTATAAGTGAAGTGTAATACATGACCATGACAAATATGAAAGTAATCGGTCAAAAATTGCAGCCTGTACTGCGGCCACAAGGAAAACTGTATGTTTTCCACTAATTTGCATAGTATTCGGCCAATACTGTGGCCATGGCCAGCAAAATCGACAGGTGTCATAAGTAAAGAACAACACATGTCCATACCAAATATGAAAAAAATCGGTCCAAAATTACAGCCTTTAGAGCCTCCATAAGAAAGCGTCTACAGACGCAGACGCGGCGGACGCAGAGACGACGATAGACTGTGTAAAAATATGGACGAAGCTATCCTGACGTCGCCCATTGGTTTCAGCATACCATAAAGGAAGCCTCGATTTTGGCAATTTGAATTGCATCATGTTGTCATTTTGAAACCGGATGTAATTTCTATTGGACGAGAGCGTGTATTGAAGATCCGGGGAGGACCGTGGCTCTGGATCTGACCGTATCGGACGAGGACCAGAGGATAGCCACGCCCCTAAAGCATATTCTGGCTTTATCCTTTATTCTAGTCTATATGGGACCATAATTTACAAAAATGAACATCATGATATATCGAAGGAGACTTGAAACTTGCTATAGCTACCAAAAAATAATGTGAAAAATCATTATTTAAATGAAAAATCAGGTGGGAAAGTAGGGTCATTTTCTCATAGACTTCTATAGCATTGAACTTCTTTCTGCAACCACCAACGTCGCCATCTGCTGGCCATTAAATAGAATGCCATTTTACGGTACTTCTGCATGGGCTTCATCTTTCAGACCAGGGTGCTGATTTTTACTGGATATGCATCTCATAAAGCCCTACAAATGACGTGCCTAAAGGTGACCTTGGCCTATTTTTTCAAGGTCACTGGCCTAAAAATATCACCAAAAACTTCAACATTTTGCTGTATCTCATCAACTATTTCAGTTACAGGCTCCTAATTTTTACTGGACATGCATCTCATTAAGGCCTGCAAATGACATGCCTAAAGGTGACCTTGGCCTATTTTTTCATGGTCACTGGCCTCAAAATATCACCAAAAACTTCAACATTTTGCTGTATCTCATCAACTATTTCAGTTACAGGCTCCTAATTTTTACTGGACATGCATCTCATTAAGGCCTACAAATGACGTACCTAAAGGTGACCTTGGCCTATTTTTTCAAGGTCACTGGCCTCAAAATATAGCCAAAAACTTCGACATTTTGCTGTATCTCATCGACTATTTCAGTTACAGGCTCCTAATTTTTACTGGACATGCATCTCATTAAGGCCTACAAATGACGAGCCTAAAGGTGACCTTGGCTTATTTTTTCAAGGTCACTGGCCTAAAAATATCACCAAAAACTTCAACATTTTGCTTTATCTCATCAACTATTTCAGTTACAGCCTCCTAATTCTTACTGGACATGCATCTCATAAAGGCCTAAAAATGACATGCCTAAAGGTGACCTTGGCCTATATTTCAAGGTCACTGGCCTAAAAATATCACCAAAAATTTCAACATTTTGCTGTATCTCATCAACTATTTCAGTTACAGGCTCCTAATTTTTACTGGACATATATTTCATAAAGTCCTACAAATGACGTGCCTAAAGGTGACCTTGGCCTATTTTTTCAAGGTCACTGGCCAAAAAATATCACCAAAAACTTCGACACTTAGCTTTATCTTATCAACATTTTCAGTTACAGGCTCCTAATTAGCTCCTGCCGCCCGAGCGGCACGGGAGCTATGGTATCAGGCTCCATCTGTGCGTGCGTCCGTCTATGCGTGCGTCTGTCAACAAAAACTTTGACATTTTGTTTATCATAACGGCGGGAGCTTCTGGGGCCGCCAGTGCCTTATATTTCTTTTTGTTTTGAGCTATTCAGTGGTGGGGTTGCCCTTGTACCTAAAACCATAGTGTTGCTGGGTAAGTCAGTTGTGCTTGAATACAGGGGTGGAAAGTAACTAATTACATTTACTAACGTTACTGTTTTTGTACTTTTTTGAGCTTTTTATTTTGATTATTTCACTTTTACTGAAGTATATTTTTCGGAATGCACTGTACTTTGCTATATTGTAAATAGCATCTGTTACTGAGTAAAAAAAGGGGAAAAAAGAGATCCAAGCTTTCCACAACCACGTGAAACTGGCCAGTTGATTGGCTTTCATGTACCACATGACAGCATTAAGCACAATATTCGCGAATATGGGCTGACTTCGGGTGCCGACCAGTGTTAATAGAGTAGTGAAGCGATAGCATCATGCTAGTGTCAGAAGTAAAATCCATTCATTTTACACAGACTTGAAAATATTCACTTTTGAAGCACTTCCCATTGTTTAATGTTTTCAAGCCTCCATCAATTGTGAGATTTTGCATCACATTTCCGAGTGACAACAAGTGTCGTTTTACTTGACTGGATTCAGCAATTATTTAAATAATTTTAATCTTTTGCCACCATGCTAATCCTCCTTGTCGTCTAAAAACTACACATCCCATGATCCTCCGGATTCCCAGGCAGAACAAATTCATAATGCGTTTCAAATTTCCAGCACCTTATCATTGCTAGTTGTTTGCTTAGCCTGGCGAGGCTTTGCTAATTAGTTAGCCACTCTACGTTCTACTTAGTTATGCTTACCTTGCTAGATATCAAGTTTTGCAACTGCCGCCAATTTACTTTGATAACTGAGCATCTTTGGCCAGCGTTTTTTTGCTTAAGACTCGGTAGCTAATGGACGAGCTAATCGGCCTTGCCAACGCATTACTGACCTAGCTACATCGCTAATGCATGTCTACTTGCTCATCTAATGCTAGGTAAGTACTGAAATAATCACTTTTCACTGTTTCTGGTGATTTATATTCATTAAGCAAGGCTAGCTGAGCAACTGAACAAACTGTTAGTCGGCTAACTTAGCCAGAAAGCTAATTTACCAACTTCAGTACTAAGCTAACATCACATGTTGTGCATGTAAATGCCAGCTAGTGAAATGTTTGCAGCTCAACGCTAGACTTAACTGGCTCACTAGCTAGGCAAGTGAACTAGCTTGCTATTTTGCTAGCTTAAGTAGCTATATTTTGTGAATAATCATGCTTGCTAGCTTTTTAAACAACAGTAAGTGACAGGAAACTAACCATTTACTGTTTTCTATCGATTTAGCTATGTGCACAAGATGTAATTAGGGTCATTCCGTGTCAATTAACACACCCTCCCCAGTGACATTTCTCAGATTTGACTGAAAAAAAATCTAAAATTAGTTTTTGACCCCAAATGAAGAAAACCCCAAATTTCAGCTTCATACCTTTAGTCATTTCAGCATTATGGCCCAGGAAAATGTGGGTGCCATGCCCAGTTTTTTCCTGCGCTTAATTTGTAACCAGATCTAGAGACCCATAACTTCTCTTTTATATGAGCTACAGGGGTAAAAATGGAAAAAGAAATGAATGTTGCCCTAGCAAATTCATTCATTCATTCATTCATTTTCTATACCCGCTTATTCCTCACTAGGGTCGCGGGGCGAGCTGGAGCCTATCCCAGCTGACTACGGGCAAGGGCAGGGACCCACCCTGGACAGCTTGCCAATCCATCGCAGGGCGCACGCACTATTCACAGATCATTCACTCTCACACTCATACCTATGGGCAATTTAGTGTCTCCAATTAACCTAACATGCATGTCTTTGGACTGTGGGAGGAAACCGGAGTACCCGGAGAAAACTCACGCGACCATGGGGAGAACATGCAAACTCCACACAGAAAGGCCACAGGCCGAATTCGAACCCACAACCTTCTGCCCTAGCAAATTTCCTTACAAAAATGGCATGAGGACAAGCTTTCCATAACTTTTCGTATCCAAAGACTGTCTACTTCCCAAATGGTTCCTAAATGCTTTGAGATGCTTTAGGTGCATTCAGTATGCAAAACGTTACGACGCAAAGTGTTTGCATGTTGAACAATACATAAGCTTGAGGCCGAATGGTCGAAGTGGGTGACTTGTGGCAAAAACAAAATCGCGGAAAGGTTAGATTAGTGCCAACTTAGCAGTTAAATTAACTTGGCGCTCGCTTCATAACTTAATAACCAGCTAGGCAAGCTAACTAAATACAATATACAGTTGCTAACTAAAATTGGTTTGATACGGCTCTGAATTGCTGCAAGATGTGGGCTGCTATCTGCTTAAATGAATCCACATTACATCTTAAATTTGCTGTTGGGTCATTCCATGCCAAATGAACCATTTTTCAGAAGAGTTCCAGGGGGTCCATTTAGACAAGAACATTTTTTTTTTCAAAAATCTAGTTTATAGTGAAAAAGTTGAGTTGAGACATTAATATTTTAACAAATATTGCCAAGATATGTACAAACCCAAATTCCAATGAAGTTGGGACGTTGTGTAAAATGTGAATAAAAACAGAACACAATGATTTGCAAATCCATTTCAACCTATATTTAATTGAGTACACTACAAAGACATATTTAATGTTCAAACTGATAAACTATTGTTTTTTTGGAAATATTCAGTCATTTTGAATTTGATTTCTGCAACACGTTCCAAAAAAGCTGGGACAGGGGCATGTTTACCAGTGTGTTACATCACATTTCCCTTTTAACATGGACACTCAAAAACCGTTTGGGAACTGAGGACACTAATTGTAGAACCTTTGTTGGTGGAATTCTTTCCCATTCTTGCTTGATGTATGACTTCAGTTGCTCAACAGTTCACGGTCTCCATTGTCGTATTTTGCGCTTCATAATGCGCCACACATTTTCAATGGGAGACAGGTCTAGACTGCAGGCAGGCCAGTCTATTAGCCGCACTCTTTTAGTACGAAGCCACACTGTTGTAACACGTGCAGAATGCGGCTTGGCATTGTCTTACTGAAATAAGCAGGGATGTCCCTGAAAAAGCTGTTGCTTGGATGGCAGGTTATGTTGCTCCAAACCCTGTACGTACCTTTCAGCATTAATGGTGCCTTCACAGATGTGCAAGTTAACCATGCCATGGGCACTAACACATCCCCATACCATCACAGCTGCTGGCTTTTGAACTTTGCGCTGATGACAATCTGGATGGTCCTTTTCCTCTATAGCCCAGAGGACACAACGTTCATGATTTCCAAAAACAATTTGACGTGTGGACTCGTAAGACCACAGCACACTTTTCCACTTTGCGTCAGTCCATCTGAGATGAGCTCGGGCCCAGAGAAGCCGTTGTTGTTTCTGGGTGTCGTTGATATATGGCATTAGCTTTGCATGGTAGAGTTGAAACTTGCACTTATAGATGTGGCGACGAACTGTTAACTGACAATAGTTTTCTGGAGTGTTGTTGAGCCCAAATGATAATCTTTTACAGAATGTCGGTTTTTAATGCAGTGCTGCCTGAGGGACCGATGGTCACGGGTATTCAATGTTGGTTTTCGGCGTTCTGAATTTTTTGACAAAGTTATGGACTGTTGATGATAAAATCCCTAAATTCCTTTGTGACGGTGCATTCAGGAACCACTCGCAAGAACAGGAATTCCAAAAATTGTAAGCCTTTATTGCAAAATGGGTCGGGACCAGAAGACACAGGAATTGCCAAGCCAAGAACAGTATACAAAAAGCAAAATCGAAATAACAGGCAGGGGTCAGAACCAGTCAGCCAGATGTGCAACGCTACATAAACAGTAAGCCAAAAATCGTAGTCAGAATCCAGAAGGGTAGATCATACACACAGCATCCAAAACAGAAATCGTGGTCGTACAAAAATAGGTCAAAATCCAAATAGACAAAACAAGGCAATCTCAAGGTCGGACAAAACAGTCATGAAGAAGCAATAAACAGAAGGCATACGAGGCGCTCTGCACAAATGAGTATTGATCAACGTTCTGACGGGGAACAAACTGCAGTGAAGACTTTAAATAGACAAGAGGGAAGTCACATGCTCTGCAGGAACAGGTGAATTGGATGAGAACCAATTACAAAGGGAAGCACACATGGGGAGGTCCTTAACCACAACAATTGGCAAAAGCCAAGACACGGACAGGATCCACGCAAACATCCTATGACAGATAGACCACTCCAGTCAAGGAGTTCTAAGTGCACAGACAAAGAGTGCAGGATAGCAATTAAGCACATGCGAGAGATTTTGCTGAAATGCAGAAAGATGCACAGAAAGTAAAGCAAGAGGCGGAGACTAGAAGCTGAGATTGAATTAATGGTAATTAGTAGCGGTGCAGCTTTACAAATTAACCCAAGTGTTCATTAGTAGTTAGTAATATTATAGGTTAACATTAGGTTAGTAAACTATGATACAAAATATAAATGTTAGTATTTTTAGTAATCAAGGAAAGCAAGGCGAAGGAAGTAAACGAGAATGGAAGTAATAATATGAAACACCAGAAATCATTGAAATCACCCGAAGCATGTAAGCACACAGACTGGGAGAACGGACTGAACCAAACTGATCACAAGACAGGGGTAACAAGTGCAATGAATACTGAAATGGCATGAACAGAAAACCGGGATGTATAATAAGCAAAAAGAATAAAGAAAAGACATGGCAATGAACACATGAGCATGGCATCAAAACACAGAACCATAACGTCCTTGCAATTGCACGTGGAGAAACTTTGTTCTTAAACTGTCAGATTATTTGCTCACGCAGTTGTTCACAAAGTGGTGAACCTCGCTCCATCCTTGCTTGTGAACAACTGAGCCTTTCGGGAATAATCCATTTATACCTAATCATGTCACTCACCTGTTTCTCATTATTCTGTTCACCTGTGGAATGTTTCAAACGGGTGTTTTTTTTCTGAGCATTCCTCAACGTGTTGTAGGCATCAAATTCAAAATGAGTGAATACTTCCAAAAAAAAAGTTTCAGTTTGAACATTAAATATCTTGTCTTTGTAGTGTACTCAATTGCTCACACGGAAAGAACCTATATAAATATATAGGTTTTAATACAGGGCCAGATATAGGTTTCGCATATATGCGACATACATAAAATTGGCCGTTTTCATATATTATATGTACATATATGTACCTATAATATATGAAAACGGCCAATTAAAACTTCTACATTTTTTTTTTTTTATTTGGCATTTCCAATCCCACCCGAATCTGGGATATCCAATTAGGGAACTATGTATAAGTTCTTAAGCTTATTCGCATATGCGGCCCCTGTTGACAATTCAGGAGAGTGCACATAGCCCGCGACAGTGAGCAATTGCTTTTTATGCATTGCTTGAGCAAAACTTCACAAGCTCAGAACGAGGGCAGAGGATAGTTAAATATGCCATTGGTCAGAATCTCATTTATGAGCACCCATCTAGCCAACAGGACACGCCAAGGGGAACTCTAATCTACATAACCCTTCGCAATTTGCATCCCTGTAGCGCATTGGCCAATTGCGCGCTACTTCTGAAAAGAGCTGCCGACCACTGCTGGTTGATACAAGGCGGGGATTAAAACCTATATGTTTATATAGGTTCTTTCCGTGTGGGAATTTAAGAATCCTTGTTATTTCATCCCTGTAGGAAAAAGTCTGGGACCTTTAGTTGCTATACAAGCATCTCAAATAAAAGACAAGTGTCTGTTCATTAAAACTGTGAACAGAAATGTAGACTTTGTCTTCAAATTCATTAACCACAGTGAAATGCACAAATAGATGTGGGGATGAAAATGACTTTTGAAAGGCATGTTTACTTGAATGTTCTTCTGTGTACTTTTATTTTGTTATTTTTGTTTTATTTTGCTACATTTAGAATAAGGACCTCTGAGCCATATTCATCTAGAAACTGCATTACAGACAAGATAGAAAACATTGCATTTGGTGGATGTAACAGTGTAGTGTATAACCTTTCAGTGAATGTGTATGAGCTGTAATGATGTGAATCCAATTTTATCTAATGTGGTGAATCTGGCAGTGACTTAAACTTGAAAAAATGCTTAATTGATGAAATAAACATAATCAAACCATTTTATTTTTATACATTTCCTTCTCTTCCACAATACACAACTCAATCTTCATAGAAAGGAAATAAGTACGGTCAAGAAAGAATTGATGACCTTGTTATTGTTAATGTTTCAGGAAAAAAAAATTTAACAAATAGTATTAGATATTTGTGTTGATATCATAGCTTTTTGTCTCCTCTCACTTGCCATAGTTAATAATGACTGGTTTACACATAACATGCCGTTGTCACATGTCAACATGTATTTAGGATCAAATGTGATGCCAATTTCACATGTTCACATGCAATTAATAAGTTATTGCGTGAAATTCTTGTTATTTCTGTAAGGGACTTTGGACTAATATGCAGATATTACCTTGGGAATAAAAAATATGAGCTAGGCATCATGTATGACAGTTGCAAAAGTGAGATATGAGCTATACAATAGGTATGACAAACAGAACCTGCCACTGGGTATATGAGCTATATAGGAGGCCTATATGCCCTCTATGAGCACATATATGTACCTGAATTTGGGCTATATGCGGCATATATGCGGCATATAGGTTGCATATATGCGCATACAGCGCCCTCAATAATTATTGGCACCCCTGGTTAAGATGTGTTAAAATCCTTAAAATAAATTCAATTTTTATTGCAGAAGCATACTCTCACACTGAAAATTGTAGAAAAATGTAACCTTCCACTCAA
Organism: Gymnothorax javanicus; assembly: GCA_029692085.1. Taxonomy (NCBI): domain Eukaryota; kingdom Metazoa; phylum Chordata; class Actinopteri; order Anguilliformes; family Muraenidae; genus Gymnothorax; species Gymnothorax javanicus. The sequence continues at coordinate 54,472,216 of CM056202.1, forward strand.
GTGAATTTTAAGGGGAAAAAAAAATCCCTGACTAAGAAATCATTATTTTTCATACAATCACCTGTTCCACAATTATTGGCACCCCTAACAATTCCTAGGAAATAAATGTAATTGAAGTATTTCTCTCATTTCTACAGTAGTTTACAAAGTTGATCAGAGTATCTAGGAACATTTAATTAGTAATTCATCACTTCCTGTTTCCCTGGGGTATAAATATGACGTGACACACAGGCCATTTCTCTTATCCACTCTTCAACATGGGAAAGACAAAGGAACACACCATTCAAGTAAGGCAGATGTGTGTCGACCTTCACAAGTCAGGCAATGGCTCCAAGAAAATAGCCACTCGCCTGCACCTGCCCATATCTACTGTCAGAGGAATCATTAAGAAGTTTAAAACAACTGGAACAGTGGTAAACAAGCCTGGACGAGGGCCGCAAGGTTATTTTGCCACCACGCACAGTGAGGAGGATGGTAAGAGAAATAAAAAGTTCTCCAAAGCTCACTGTTAAAGAATTGCAACAAATGGTAGCATCTTGGGGTCACAAAGTCTCCAAAACAACCATCAGGCGCTATCTACATGCCAACAAGCTGTTTGGGAGGCATGCACGGAAAAAACCTTTTTCTCACTCACAATCATAAACGCAAACGTCTGGAGTTCGCTAAGCGGTACTGGGACTTCAGCTGGGACCGTGTGCATTGGTCAGATGAGACCAAGATAGAGCTTTTTGGGCAACAAACACTCTAAGTGGGTCTGGCGGAACACAAAAGATGAGTATGCAGAAAAGCACCTCATGCCCACTGTGAAGTATGGGGAGGATCGGTGATGCTGTGGGCCTGTTTCTCTTCCAGAGGCCCTGGGAACCTTGTTAGGGTGCATGGCATCATGAACGCTTTGAAATACCAGGACATTTTAAATCAAAATCTGGTGGCCTCTGCCCGAAAGCTGAAGATGGGTTGTCACTGGGTCTTTCAGCAAGATAATGACCCTAAACATGTGGCCAAATCTACACAGAAATGGTTCACCAGACACAGAATCAAGCTCCTCCCATGGCCATCTCAGTCCCCAGACCTCAACCCCATTGAAATCCTGCGGAGTGAGCTGAAGAGGAGAGTGCAGAGGAGAGGACCCAGGTCGCTAGATGATTTAGAGAGATTGTGCAAAGAGGAATGGTCGAAGATCCCTCTTTCTGTATTCTCCCATCTTGTGAAACATTATAGGAGAAGATTAGGTGCTGTTTTGTTGGCAAAAGTGGGTTGTACAAAGTATTAACATCAGGGGTGCTAATAATTGTGGCACACATGATTTGATGTAAAAGAATTATTTCTTCATGTGGGATTTTTTTCCCATTGAATAAATGCACTTGAATTAAAGGTTGGATTTTCCTCTTTTTTTCATTGTGGTCCTATATTATTTAGAAAAAAACTGAATTTATTAGAAGCTAAAGAACACATGTTCGTATAGATTCTTTCCATGTGGGTGAATATAGGTCCAAAAGGATTTGCAAATCATTGTATTTTGTTTTTATTCACATATTACACGTCTCAACTTCACTGGAATTGGGGTTTGTAAATGATAAATGAAGTACTTTTTAATTTTACTTGAGTAGATTTATAGATCATTACTTTTACTTGTACTTAAGTAAGATTTCTTAAAAGTAACTGTACTTGCACCTGAGTAGAATATAATAGTATCCTTTCTACTCCTGCTTGAACACCAGATCACAGGCTGATGATCAGACATTCTAGTTCAGGATTTTCCGGTATGAAGCTGAATGAATGGTTCTGTCAAATATAGCAGGAACTCCAGATCGTGAAGCAGCTAAGTATCACCAGAGCATCACTCTATCACCTCCATGATTGAATGTATTGTATGATGCTCTTCTTGTGGAATACTGTTAGCAAAACAATGTATTAAAACCCCTTGTAAGAGAAGTTAAAAACAAACTACGTCATTTACACAGCTTGTATGTAACGTGAGATACTCATGCCACATATCTTCGGAAAGCTAAGATTCTTGTGGTTCAATTGATGCCAACAATTTCAAAATATAATCATCACAGCAGCTTTAATCAACGCCTGTGTCAGACCACAAACAAACAAACGAACAGTTACAAAACTGATGTAACTCACCAATGAAGCCTCCTAGTACTCCTCCAGTCGAACATATCCCGTCAAACATGGTCTTATTACATCCACAAAGTTCCAGTAAATCCAATCCAGTAAAGTCTTAGTCCAAAACACACTATTATACCAGTAAATATCCACGAACAGCTGCTGCATTGTTTGAAATGAGCCGGTGGATATCCACAAAGTCCGCTGTATTTGTAGTCGTAGCTCCGAAGCACATGTAAACAGTACGGAGCCATTGGATAGGGATTTTAGGCAAATTTTACCGGATTGATAAGGGGTTAACATTAGGAGCGTTTTTCACCTCTAATGTCTCCCATGGATACCATTTTTGCTCAGGCTCTTTGTAATGGCAATAGTAATGAATGCTGATCTTATATGTGGTGAGCATAGCCAGCAGTTCCTCAGATGTTTTGGTTATTTTGTGACTTTGTTGATGCGTTCTAGCAGGAAAATAGGGTGGGCTGTCCACTCCTGGGAAGATTCACCACTGTTCCAAGTTTTTGCCATTTGGCCATAATGGCTCTCACTCTGGTTTGCTATGGAAATTTTTAAGCTTTTTCAGACTGATATATTTCAAGAACTTTCTTTTATCTCTTGTTTTGACCCAAGAACTGTGTGCTGCTTGGTGAGAGCTTCTAAGCAACTTCACATTGCTGGAAAGGTTCTGTTTTACTGATGCTAAGATGAAACAGTGCTGGTGTTAATCAAGCCGGAGTAGGTGTGTGTTTTGTTTTAGCATAGAGGGACAAAAATTACAATGTCGTGTTTGATATACATGAATTCATTTCTGTCTCAACTTGTGGACATCAAATGTACAAGGAATGAAATATGAGGTTCTTGCAATACTGAAAACTAAACACAACTTTGCAAGACTGAAACTGAGAAACTCGTAGGCTATATACACACATTCTTTAGCTCAGCATGAGGGGTGAGAGGTGGGGGGGCGGCTTCACAACCGCTGCATCACCGCAGCTCGTGTCCTTAGTCCCTGTTGAAAACCCTCATGACGGGGAGGGGGCTGTGGGTCCGGGTCCACATGCTGGGATGGAGGGAGGCCCGGCGGCAGTGCAACCCCACGCCTCACTGCCACATTGTGCAGGATGGCACAGGCCCAGATGATCCTGCAGACCTTTTTTGGGTGGTAGAGGAGCCTACCACCCAACGCATCCAGGCAGCGCCAACGGCCTTTCAGGAGCCCGATGGCGCGCTCTACGACGCAGCGCGCACGGGCATGGACCTCATTATACTGGGTTTTCTGGCCACCCTGTGGGTCTGGGATGGGAACTAGCCACCCTCAGAACTCCCTCAGAAAGTAGCCACTATCACCTGTAAGTCACCTGTAAGTCACATGGGGTGAGTATCAGCCTTGAATTGATGATTATAAGCAGCAGCTTTCAGTGAATGAGTATACTGTGTAGCCTACATGCACTCACCAAGAAGCCAGCCGTCACGCGCAGCGCCTGCCCCCAGTCTCGCCCCCACACTGCTGTGTGTCAGGATGAATAAATCATGTGTAGAGCCAGGCCACCGTGCCACTACATTCGTTATGCGCATGTTGGCGTCACATATGATTTGGGTTTTGATCGTATGCACATTTTAGCGATTCACATGTGATGGCTGGTGAGTTTGAGATGCCAAACGCAGCGGCCAGAATAAAAGGGGAAACCGCAGATGAGAAAGAGACACAAATAAAATAAGAGAGCGAGACTCGCGCTTCCAATGGACCAAGATGTCGTCCGAGGCAAAGAAGCAAGGCGAGCTCGACAGGACGAAAAGAAAGGGAAAAAACAGAAAGATTCCCTTGCTGTCTAGAACTTGTCCTCAAATATGCAGCTAAACCCTCAACAACTCGCTTACTAGAGACCTTACCGGCTAAAGTGCAAACATAACACTGACACTCTAGCAAGGGAAGTGAGGAGGAACTAGGGCTTAAATAGAATCTGGGCGACGCCCCCAATTAATGCCAGCTGGCCCAGGAATCCGATTGAGAGCAAAACGATATCGTCCCGGACGAGAGCAACAAAGAAAGCTCTCAAAGCCTCCAAACCATAACATCACATATACGAATTCATTCACCGATGGTGCCCTAATCATGATGTGAGTGCAGTCAATGGCTCCAATTACATTAGGAAAACCGGACATTGCTGCGGCTTTGATTGTTCTTTTAAATAGGCTATAATCCGTGCTCCTCTCTCCCTTGCACACTGCAATTCTCTGACTCAGCAGCTGTGTCGCCAATTCCTCCTGTTCTTCAAAAAGGGTGTAAATCATGATACGCCATGGTCAAAATGGGCGTAAATGTCCACACTTTTTCCCGTCAGGTTTGGGTTTGATAGATCCCAAATTTGGCGGAGAAAAGTGCACACGCACAAACCGGGGGAAAAAGGGTGTAAAAAAAGGTGTATCCACAATGATAAATGAGGCCCCAGTTATCCAGCAAAGATGGTAAATTGTCCAATTGAATTCTCAGGGGTCAGTGGCTTTTTCCACCTGCCTGCCTGCCTGTTGGTGCTTGGTAACTTTTTATCTTTTTTAAAATAAAATAACGTATAATTTCATAATTGTATCTGAGCTTCTTCAGCAGGTCTTGGTATATAATTCTGTTTGACAATCTGAAAGAATTACTGCATTAATGTGACAAACAAATGCAGAAGCACTGTACCAGCAATCAGGAAAGGGTAAGTACTTTCTCACAGCACTGTACCCACAGCACCAAGTAATTACTCAGTCCATTCATTCATGTTCAATAAACTTCTTGTTTTATCTTTTATTTTCACATTTTAGACCCATCCAAAATTCCTTATTGTTTTTAGATCCACACTGATTGTGCCAGCAAACAACATATTCTGTCATTTATCAATCTTAACCTAAGAATTCAACATCAGTTTTTGTTATGATGTCAAGCTTTACATAAGAGATATACTGGATAAGTAGCTAGCTGGTTAGCAGAAATCAGACTTAAATTGTGTGGTAATTTCTAAACATGAAATGGGGTCAGGCCTGGGCTGCTCCCATCTAGCAAGGTGTACCATTTACGTCAGACATCTGGACCTGCTAGTCTGCAGGTAGATGCTGCTAGGGCCAGCAGGGAATCAAATTGTTATATTAACTTTGGCTTACCAGAAGCAAAAACATTTTCCAAAATTCACTCTTACCTCTATGCCTGATGCTCAAACTACCTCTAAGCAGCATTTTTTTTTTTATCCATGATTACTAGAGCATCTAAAAACTAGACATTTGATGAAATTCATTACTCAAACTGATGGACAGAACAAATGTTAATTTCCTTTTTTGCAGTTTCACTGTTTTCTTTTGACTCCTTTTTTTTTCTTTGTGTGGTTCTGGAGCTTCAGTGTATTTCATCAAAGTCATTTAATGATTAATTCCAGCCTTGAGAAGTGGAATACATGTCACGATTACATTCTCAGACTGTGTCTTAAACAAACGAATAGTGGAAGGGATGTAATTGAACTTTTATAGATTAAAACTGTCAAACATCACCCAGCAAAGTTACAAATACAAAAAAAGTAACAGCTTTCCAATGCAGATGTTTTCAATGAGAAACCAACTATTGTCTCTCTGGCTTAACCCTTAAATGCCCAACTATAGTAAAAGTTGAAAGAAAAATCTATGTATTCTGTTAATATGTCCTGGGGAGGGGCTAATAACAACCCAATAGCAATTTTTAATTTTTAGTGACCTTTGACCTCATTTTAGTTTTGTGACATATATGTCACAATGGGCATTTCGGGGACCTTATTGCTAAAATGACTTGAATGATAAAACAGTTGACATATAGCTGAAGTGTTAGGCATAGTTTATTTTTCATTAGCTTACCTGTTTGACTACTTTATCCAGTGATGAATGGGTGCTGATCTATCGTGTGGATTCCACCAGGGAGGCATATTGGAAAGGTTAGCTGGTGCAGCCAGTGAGTGTCAGTTCCACTTTTATGCATCAGATGGCAGCACTGATGGTCTAAATATGTCACTATGGGCATTAGGTTGCCACATTTATGTGGGGTCAGTGGTTTTAACAACCCCCAAAATTGTGTGACAAATTTGTCACAGGGGGCATTTAAGGGTTAAGTGAGACTGGCATGTCTTATCAGCTTGCAATAGCAAATACTTTGCTACAAGAGATTTCACGTAAGGATATGGCAGAGATTAAAGGTAGTCTTGAACCAATAAGATGTAGAGCGCATCAACAGCAAATATTTCCTCAGATGCCTTCAGCTGAAATATCCCTCACCCGCTAAGGCTTACCAAGTGCAGTGCCACTATTCCAGGCAAATAAGACTCAATGTTTTATTCAATCAAATCTGCTTGGAAAAAGTTTTTGCAAATTGAGGCTTTGTCAAATGAAGACAAGAAAAATAAATCGGCTGTGGAATGGGCAGCTATGGTATAGTATCCTAATTGCAAGAACTGCTCATTTTAATTTTCAGCACCAAGTGGATGAAAAAATTAATTTACAAAAATACAAAATAAATCTAGACCTCACTTATGTTTCTTTTGCAGTTGTTGCATATACATATTTTGAATGAACACTTAATCAGTTATACCTGCACATTAATGCTCATATCCTCCAAAAAGCTTGTGATGTTGCTGCAACAATACATGAAGCATGCAGACATGATGCTGTAGTTTTAACTTCAGCAAAAAAAGAAAGAAAAAGACAAAATTGAAAATTTTCAAAATAAAAACAATGCAGCTTTCTCTCAAAACATGCTAGTTAATCATTAGTATGAGAGACGGCTATCAAACAGATGACCGAGGAACTGAAAATTTCATCTAAATATGTTCTCTATACTTCCTTGAAACAAGAGCAGAAAGTAGGAACTGAGTCCAACCAAGACTAAAAAACAAGTGGATTGCCGAGATGCACAACTCCGCAAGAGGACTACTATGACATATTCTCTACTTTGAGGAAATAGGAAAATCATGGGCCCTGTTGGCCTTATACTGGTCTTTGGGTTCGCGTACTCATTTTAAACTTTTCATCTCGGTAGCCAGTTTCAGAAGCCACTTCAGGCCAGCATCTCAGAGATGTCGCTTTACTGTTGTGCAGATGTTTGGCTGGAACTAAAGCTGCCAGCTGAGGATGTATGAAGCATCGGAACTTCAAACTAGAGACTCTTAATGCATCATTGTACTTAGTGCATCATTGTGCACCTGGTCCTTCCACTTTTCTTTCTGTACTGATTAGACACAGTTTGAACACCTCTTTCTTGACAGTTGTGCCTGTCTTTATATGAAATCGGTTTCTTAAAAAAAGTTTGTTATTGGCCATTTTTAAGCAAAAATTAACTTGATAAATTCAAGTATTTGCCATTTGGTTGAAACTAACAGAAAGAGAGTTAAGCATCTTTCACATTTTTACCTCTCCATCTAGCCACCATGTGTTCCTGGACTTGCCCTTTACTGCCAGTCTCTTGACTCCCCAACACCTACCTAGACACCTACTTAAACTTTCCTCATCAGCCTGCTTTTATATTAACACCCCAGTTTTCACAGTCATTTGCCAAATCATTGTGTTTCCTTACATGTTTTCTGTAGTTCAGTGGATTGTATTTTTGCTTGCCTACCTATTCCTAATTTAAAGGAGCACTATGGAATCGGATACAAATGGCCTATTGTGTTATTCTGAACCCTTGTGAACCCTGCTGAGTCAGTGTAATTTTCAGCAGTATGCTAATAAATGAGTAATTGTAGTCCAAATTGCCCCAGGCGCCTAATTATCACACTAGTGTAAGCCGCCATAATTGTCATGCGCACCAACGAGAGCGAGCGAGATTCCCCGCGAGTATGACGTAAACCGGCACCTGGGCCATCATATTCAATCGTAATACAAACAGTGCGAACAGAGCGTACAATGAGTGGTTTATCGCATGGTTTGTGCACTTGTATGCTTTGCACTGGGGCATTTCAGAGCGTATGTAATTAGCAAACATGAAAAAAATCGGAGCTATTGAAGTGTATCCCATCTACTGTAGTAGGCTAGTCAGTGGTAAAGATGATAGTGGAAATAGTGGCTGCTGAATCAAGGTGCCGGTATACGTCATAGCTTCGTTTTCAATCTTGGGCAATGGCGCGGTAAAACGAATGTAATAGCGCAGCTCAATAGATTTTCAAAATCAATCGTGTCTGCTATACGCGTCCCCTGCCAAGGCGGAAACAAATGGATTTGCATTATTCGAGGTGTCTTTTGTGATATTAGAGCTACTTTTTGCCGAACCATAGTGCTCCTTTAACGCTACGCATTTCCTGAAACTTATTCTGTTTCCACTGATCTGCCAACCTGCTTTGCTTTACTCATGCACACCAGTTCACCATTTGTTCATTAAAACCTTTTTTTATTCATTTTTTGCCTCTGCCTGCCTCTGTGGGGGACATGGTGGCGCAGTGATTAAGGGTGCTTTCACACTGGCAGTTCGGTTCAGTAGGTCCGGACCAAGTGCAAAAACATATATTGTTATATTTGCTAGGTGTTTTGGTCCCCTTTCACACCGTGTTTTTTATTTTTGTGCGAATCGATTGATGAGTTTGTAAAACAAGTCACGCGAGCACAATCCTATCACCCATTGGCCAGATGTGTCTCAGAACGTATTTCCTGAGGTTTTCTTCAATTGGTCAGAACAGGCGGGTAATTTGCATCCTCATCCCAAAATGCACTGCGCCCCTCACTACGGTAGCTGGTTTAGTCCCAGTCTTTTTTAGCGCTTGGGTCTGATCTCGGTTGGTTCGCGTTCTCACCGAAACAAACTGCACCAGAGTTCGTTTGAAAGCGTACTGAGACCATCTCAAGGAGGTGGTCTTGGTACGCTTGTTTTGGTACGCTTTTGGTGCAATTCCTGGTACGATTGCTGCTTTCACACCAAACCAAACGAACCGCACCAAGAAGGAAAACGAACTCTGGTGCGATTCAACCGAACCAAAGTGTGCTTCACTTGGGATTGCAAGGTCCTGAGTTCAAGTGCTTGCCACGGCTTTCGTTGTATGTTCTTTGACAAAAACACTTTACTCCCACAATGCCCTACTCCACCCAGATGTACAATTCGAGCAATCATCAGTGCAAAAAAAAAAAAAAAAAAAAAAAAAAAAAGATTCTCGTGAGGAATTGAAGTCCTTCTGCATGGGGGGCAAACTTCAAGGACACCTCAGTACACCATATCACAGCACACCAAGGAATAAGTGAAGTCACACGGCAGCTGTTCCAAGTCTTCAGCAGGCGGGCAGCGGCCTTTGGGCAGGGGCACAGTCAGTGGGGCGGCACATGGGAAAACAGACAAACCCATAGCTGGGTAGCTAGGCAGAGAGCTACCCGGCAGGCAAGATGGTAGTTTGGCGCTTCACTCCGGCGCTGTCAGGCCCCAAGGAGGCACGTTCCAATTCAGCGGGGCTGTAGGTGGGCAACTATCGGACAGGCAGGGCACAATGATGCAGTCAGCGGTGGGCATTCACTTCAGGGCAAGGCTACTATGATACAGGCAAGGCACAATAATGCAGACTATTCCAGAAGCAGGGCAGCAGGATTACGGGGCTCAGATGTACAGCAGTGGTGGGAATTCACTGCAGAGCAAGCTACTATGATACAGGTGAGGCACAATAATGCAGAATGCTCCAGTAGCAAGGCAGCAGTGTAACTGGGCTCAGATATATCAGTGGTGGGCATTCACTTCAGAGCAAGCTACTATGATACAGGCAAGGCACAATCATGCAGGCTACTTTAGTAGCGAGGCAGCAGTGTAACTGGACTCAGATATATCAGTGGTGGGCATTGGCAACGTATTCAGGCGCGGGCAGATGACTACACAGGCTGGAAAACAACAGCGACATGCATGCCTCTTAAAACCCGCTCCAAGCCCAAAAGGAGAGCGAGAGAGAGAAGGCATCTAAATGATGGCAGCTCTCTAACCGGCAACGTCACAGAGAGGCAAGGGAAAAAGTTTACTTAGCTCGCAGAGGCCCATGTGTTGACTGCGCTGTCCACAGAATTCGGCGGCTGCCCAAGGCGATTCCAAATTCAATTTGGCTATGAGCATCCAGCTTTCCACCCGGTTCCGTCGGGGAATTCCAGGGTATTCCAATAACGCTCCTCGTTAGCCGCCTTCTCCTGTTAGCTCCCCAAAGGCTGCCACAAATCCACGTCTCGCCACTACTGTGCCTCTCCTCCTTCAAAAAAACACAAGCTTAAAAGTACATTACTCACAAACTGCCTGCCAATCGCAACACTCCCACCTTCCCGCTCCACCGGTGCATAGTTAACGTTAATGAGTTGCCGGTATGGCAGTGTTTTGATTCATTGCTAAACACTTCCCGGGGGGGAACTTCGCCCTGACACTTAGTTCCGCTTGCTATGCGGAGTCACCTGGTGACAGGTACTTTCAGAAACTTTCATTGGAGACTACTAGAATTCATGGGTAGTCCACTGTTATTGGAAAATGTCCAGCCGAACCAGTTATCTTCCCACGTGGCCTTAATCACTGATCCTGGCACCCTCATCGGCAATAACGTTAGCTATGGTGCCCACCAATGAGTTTGCCGGTAAGTTAGTTACCTTGTGTTACTGTTAGTGATCTCAGCTCACAACAGGACTTACCCTCAATTTAAATCCTTCAACATCACCGAAGTGATGGGATTTCCCTCAACTGGGGTTCCCAGCATGGCCAGTGCGTCCATACGAGTCGCCAGCTCAGCGCGAAGCAGTATTCGGGGCGATCTCTCAGTTGGGAATATAGCCTGGCCTGCAAATTTTTTTCCCCACTCTGGCTCTGGGCTAAAATATTACTCATTAACATATGACTAATCATTTCTCGAGTCAGAGTCGCATACATAGAAGCTTGGAGTAACTAAACTAGCACTTGGGAGCCTTTTGGCACATATTAACACTTGGAATAACAAAACTAGCACTTGGAAGCCTGAACTTTTGGTATGTATTAGCTGTATCGCAGAAGTCTACATTTCAAGACTCGCCTCGCAATTTTAGAACACCATTATCATGATTGAAATAACTTGTTGGGACTCGCCATCTACGTGATCAGGAGAAAACCAGTTTTGAACTGTTACCCCAAATTACACCAGATGCGCGTTTGGTCCGTCTGTGCTCCGCCACGGCAGCACAGCTGATCGATTTCACTTTGGTCAATGAGTGCATTTACACCAGATCAGCTGCGTTGCATTTCTCGCCCATCCCATCTCCGACAAACCACAGCCACGCGCAGAAGATACGCAAGACTTCTATTTTTGCTGGATGCCGCAGCACAAACGCAGAACTTCAATACAGCTGATCGATTGGTACACAGACACAACACTAAAAAAGATAGTTAATTTTCAAAATCTGTGATGGCGCCAGTTCATATTGTGGGTAAGGACAGCAACTGAAGTAAGAAAATATGTAGGCTAAACTTAATCGACAGAACACTTTCCAAACAAATGATAAACCCAACACAAATTGGAAATTAAGAACATTTATTAATAAATAGGCTACTTATCCGTGGTAGAAGCAGAAAATCTTGAAAAATAAACAAATCGACACAAGTTTACCGTTCTTCAACCCTTTCGGTAAAGAACAAAGGCTATTGCCTGTTTATAGTTGCACTTAATACAACATGTATCATTTATCTCGAGAGATCGCGCATGATTTTGTAATAACCATGTGATCTCGTCAGGCTCAGTCATTGGCCTCGCTTCCCTAGCCGTCCGGCGCTGGTATGCGTAAAAACGCAGCCGGTGGGAGTTCACGGACGGCAATGCACACAACAAACAGGCAGCAGGGCGGAGGCGGACCGAATACACATGGTGTAAATCCCGGGTTAGATGCAATGAAACGGATATTATTTAGAACAAGATACAACAAGTGAACCACGTTTAAATCACAATTCAGTCCTATGATATGCATTTATCAGGTGGAGACTGACTCAACGCAACCTACCTCTAGTCAGTTGGAAAAGGATTTGATCTGCGCACAGGCACGTGTACCTAAGTAGCTGCCAAAGGTGAATCCACACACACTTGAGAACACACACAGGCAGGAGAATTAAACCGAATAGGAGAGAAAAACTGAAGCGAATGTTTTGGTGAAATTCATAAAATGTGCTTTTATGAACTTGTCACGTAGAGAATATTAATTCAAAGGCAGAGTTGGACATAAGGTACTTCAAATAGCATTTGAAAAACATTTCAGTTAAATTGTGTAGCTCAGCTTTGGTGTCTCAGCTGTGACTCTTTCTGGACAAGATCATTTGACAGAGATTTCAGCAAGAAAAGAAGGTATAATGTTTTATTCAAGTTGCAGGTTGTAAATGAGGCTGCATCTGACAATTCTTTAAGATCTATTGAGCATTTCTTCCCGTCTTACAAGTCACTTAACATTTGAAGAAAGAACATATTTAAATCAACAACTGGGATCCAAGGAGCACATTATAGTGAAACACAGGCATTCCACTGACACACCACTATTATGCCTCTATGGCTTAATTACATTCTGCAGTTATGAAAATGCAAACACTAAAAATAGATAGGAAATTTTGGCAGCGAAAGCCTAATTGATTTTCTCTAGGGTTTCAGCATGTGCAAATGTGCTCAGTGATACAGAACACGTAAATGTTTCTGAACTGACATTATGATGTATGGCACAGGCAATAAGCGCATGACAATCCTAGTAGACGACTGCAGTTAATCAACCCCAATGAAGCTTTTAGCAGCTAATTATCAATTCCATTGCATGCCATCTGAAAATCAGGGCACTCCTAATATAGCAGCAGAGGTGTGGTCTGTTGAAGGGATTATTTTCACAACTTGCTCTCACAATTGTTACATTTGGCGATTTTTATAGTGCAGTAAGGCACAGCTGCAGGCTATCCAGTCCGATGCATGCATCCATGGTGAAAGTGTCTTCGAGCAGCCCAGCAGAGGGAAGTAGCATGGCTGGTGTTTTTTTTTTTTTCCATTAACACAGATGAATTGAATAGAGTAGAAACGGCATAGCATTTTAGGAGAATTACTCAGACTTACGTATTTGTGTAAAAACAGTTCGATACACCAGTTCATTCCTTTGATGGGCTGGAGCAAACAATTTCACCACACAATTCATAGTCTGCTTCTATATCTTACAATATTGATAACATCATGTCAAATGCATGACTGAGCAAATTACATTAGAAAGAGCAGGATAGGAATTTTGCACTTTTGATTTAGTGTGTTTGGTTGGGTGCACCAAGAATATGCAAATATAGATTAGATTTTATGTTAGGTAGTGTGAAAAGTCGGCTAGTTTCTTTTTTTTTCATGCAAAGAGAAATAACCACAATGGGATTCAACGCTCTCAATAACATCAATGAAAACACTGAGATTTTTTACACTCTTTAATATTCACAGGTCTGATCCTCTCAAATATTTGGTGCCATTCTGGATAATATTTCACTTATTTCATTTGCATTCACCTATGGGATACATTCATACTGACATGGAGCTAACTCTTTTTCATGTTTCACGTTACGCACGCATGAAGGCCAAGAGGTCTGCTTTGTTGTAATTTGATTATTTTGCATCATCAAATGCTTTTACTCTTTGCTACAATTTTTTTCAAAAGAGCTCATTTCTGTCCATTTTAATGCAGCCCTGCATATCTGATTATTATGCATAATCCAGGTTGCCTGCACTAATGAACCTAAATTCAATTTATTAGCACTAAACCATATGCTGTTAAATAATATGTCCCTCAAACAAATATTGACACCATATAAACCTAAGGATTTAGTAAATGATCATGAACAATTAGATAATTTTGCTTACTACAACAATTAAACATTTTGAACCAAATCACAGGTTACCAAGGTGATTGCCATAGTTGAGAACTTTTTTAATTCTGCTGTTTACTACTTTATTCTGAACTTTCTGGCGACATCTGTAATCAACACAGCAAGCTAAACAGAGTATTGCAGAAACATGTCCAAATCTTAACATGCACAATCATCCTTCATTCATCAAATAATAATGCACAAGAGACCTAAGTTAATGAGGACTAACCATGTTCCATACATGCGCCCTTCAGTGCATGTCTGTGACCACTCCTCTATTGTGTAGAGCAAGACAAACATGTTTGTGGACTTATTCCTCAGAAGAATATCCCTTGGACAGTCTACATTTTGATTGATGTCTTTTAGACCAATTATATTTATGATAAGTGGGGAAAAGCAACTTCTCTGCCTGTGTACGGAAGATCTTCAGGGTTAACAGTGTTCTGTACAGGCGCCCAACAATGTTCTATGCATACCATTATTTCTATAGTAAAAAAAAAACATAAAATTTACAAATCAAATTACAAAACTAACAAATTATAATCCATTATTTATTTTAACTGAACAAAACTTAATTTAAATGTGACTTTTTGGGTCCTTTATAACGTTGACATTGCTGTAACATCATCACTGTGTATAGAAGGATGTGCAAACAGCATCTGTGTTGACAGACTTGCTGTCTATTTCTGAGTGGTGCCAAGCTGTTAGTATTGCCTGGAATTGATGTTAAAAATGCCATTTCCGACCATTTATTCAAGAAAAGGTCATATCTTTAATAACTTGTGATGGCATAATCATTTAATACAGACTGCAGTACTGTGACAATCACAAATTAAACTGAAATATACTGCTGTAGTTATTTCCCCACCCAAGATGCAGTCTAGAACAGGAGCTTGCCAAACCTTCATTTTCGCATGCAGTCGGCAAGGCAAACGTACTTAAATTTTACAGGAACAAATGACGTGGGGGTCTTAGAAGTAGAAGTAGAACTTTAGAAGTAGCTATTTATTCAGCGATTAGCAGAGAACGTTATCTGTACAGGGCATTGTTTTTGTAAGGAAACGATAGTTTTATGAGGGCACTAGGTCTGTTCTATTCTGTTGCCATTCAGTACTTAGTTTATTGAATATCTGCTATTATATAACCTGCCAGTACTGTCTGGATTCATTCTTACCCCTACATGATTTCTTTTTTTCAACATGAACACAAAAACTTTGCAGTTCTTTGGATTAGAATTGTTGGCTTCTCAGTCGAATTCAGGATAGATCAGAATTGAGGAATCTCAGTGGCATGGGTACCCATATTTGAGTAACAGAATGTGATGGCTTACTCTGGAGATGCCTCCCACTATAACAGATTGTGTAAAAGATGGAATACTGCAGTATAAAGGAATAAAACATATTGTCAAGATGGGGAAAAAATATTGTAACATTGGGTGCTGTTTTCAGATGCTGCAAAATATTTCAAGAACAAATTGCCACAAAATATGTTTGAAACATTTTTTGCAAAAACCAATACATAAATGCCATATGTGCAGCATATTCCATTTTTATAAGGGGAGCAAAATATTGACAAAAAAAAAAAAAAAAAGAATTTCAATTATGCTATGAAAAAAATGCAACTCCAGTATCACAGGCAGAGGGCAGAAAAGCACTATAGGAAGAGCTCAGAGTTTTCTAAGGGCAAGACTTCATAGAAAGTGATACATGCTACACAATGGCCTAGTTATTAGAAGGTAATTCAGAATTTGATCAATATGTTAACTAAGCATAATGCTTTCCACATTCCTAATATTTACCTCCATACAGCCCTCAGCATGCATTTAGTTATGTACATTCAGAAGATTTCTATGAATGCGTTTTAATTACAAAACATGGCACAGTATTTAATCCCGTAAGACCTACAGACCCATATATGGGTCCGTCAAATTCAGCCACTGTATTTGAACCTGTGGAACTTCAGGCCCATTTCAAATTCTAGTAGAGATCCCAAGGTTCAATGATTCCAAATATGTCCAGCTGAATCACAGGGAAATGTGTGTAAAATGTTGTTTAAGATGAAGATATTTCCCATTTGATGCAATACTGTAGCCATAAAAATATGAGATCACGGTTTTGAATATTTCCTTCAACATAAATGAGATGAAGTTCAGTGAAGCACAGCAACAAGCAGAAACAGAATATGTATGTCACATTGTCATACAGTATGAAAAAAATCTTTTTCTGACTTTCAATCTATTTTAGGGAGGCTAAATTTAAACATAAAACATAAAGGTTTATGAGGCTAAATTACGTTGTATATCAAGCAAAAAAAAAAATTGAATGGAATTCACATTTTTCAGGAAACAAGCAATTTTTTCTCAAAATTTGAATGTTTATAGGGGAGAGAACAGAAAAGGAAAGTTTTACATGTTCATGCTGTGCAAGAATGACTATGTAGACATGTATGTGAATCACACAATATAAAATTTCTGAGAGAAGTTAGGGAAAGCTTTTAAGCAACTGCCTTTTACATTGTTATAAAATCACTTTACTCAGGCAAGCTGAATTATATTAATTATTTAGGTATATTGAATAATAAATTATCTGATGATCTAGTGTACTTACATATTTTCTAAATTGATTTAATTTGCCAGATCTCAAACATAGATGCTTCATGACACATATTGACTGCTTTTTGGTGAGGCAAACCAGGGCATGGCAAATTTGAAATGGTATCTATAAAAAATGAAGATTCAAATGGAGTGACAGATATATTTGCTAATCCATTATGTGCATTTCATTGACTTTATGGAATCGTGGTTTGGAATAAAAGACAGGCCTTTATTTTCTTTTCTTTTTTTTTTTTTTTTTACTTTTGCTTGCCTGCCCTGTTCTTCAGATAAATTCTCATTTCAAGATTAGTGCTTGAACAAAAAATGATTCAGTTTTTGTCCAAATAAGTTGCAGTCCAGGTGAAGAGAAACTGCAGCCACGGAAGAGCCTTAGGGCGATTCATAGTCGACGCAAAGGCACGCAAACGCGAACGCATCGAGACGCATCGCGACGCATTGGCCGCCATGATGCGTCCGATTGTGTAGTCTGATTTTTCAATACGCGACGCAGCAACGCATGTAATACCATCAGTCGCCAACGGCGGCGGTAATGTACTTAATGTACACTTTTTAGCCTACATAATAGAAGAAGACTGTACTGAAAAAAAAAACTGAAACTGTTGGGTATTAGTGATAGTGCCACTTAAGCAGTAATACATTTCCACTGGTAACCTTGCAAAATTAGATTCAAATCAGATTCTTGGGCGTCGATGGCGTTAAACCGTTTGTGCTGGTTAAAATTAGCCTTGATGATTTAACCAGTGACTGCCTAACGTTAGCCTAGCGACAGGGCATCTGTCAGCCTATGGATCGGTCGCGCTTTCTAAACATCAACATACTCACGATCATACACAAAACAGGCGAAGTATTGGTATTAACCTGTAGCTAGCTATGTGGAAGAAATGCAATCCATGTATGGCGTGGGGTAAGCTATTTTTTTCAGCATGTTTTTTTCTCCTTTAGTTTGAAAATAGTCGGGGACGTCCAGTGGTACACATACCCTCAGCACTTACCTCCGTGGAAGTTTAGCTTTCCATAAATGAGCCAATTCCCCCATCTACAGCCCAAATTTTGTTTTACAGCATTTGTAAGCCCATTCTATTATAATACAGCATTACGTATCAATGATGCTGGCTTAAAAAAAAGTTATGGCGTATGACATGGATCTCATTGATAACGTCAGATGCAGTCGTGAAATCTAGTGTATAAATTAGCCTAACGCAAAGGGTCACTAATTTGAAGTGGGCTATATTCTAGAGACGACCACCTTGACTAATTGATTACAGCTGGCTAAGGTGTCATGTTAAGGTAAATCGATAATAGCCATTTAACGTTCACTTATTATTCACGATATATCCATCACAAGGACAGCTAATGAATTCTCTTGCCAAATAACTTGCTAAATGTTTGCTGCGCTGGAAAGATAGACTCGGGGTCAGTCAGCTATCCAGTTATTCTATAGAGATCAGAGAATGTCACTCCCCAGCTAACAAACCAATGTTGGGCCAACGTTGGCTTGCTACCTGGCTCGGAATGTCAGCCGAAATGTCACTGGTGACGCTGCTACCCCCTATTGTGTGAGCGGTGTATTGCATTTCACGTATCGCCCGTGCAGCTTGCGTACACTGTGTACACTATGAAAGGGAGTGCGTTACTTGCGTCAGTCGTGTCCCTTGCTTGCGTGACTCGCGTCGACTCTGAACCCAGCCTTAGAGTGCCTCCGAATACCCATGCACATTTACTATACAGTATAAGCTAAAATATGTTTGCAAAATATGTAGTATGTCTGAAATTTCTGGATGGATCAAACTGTATAATACCTGGGTGGCCTAATGCATTCAGCATAAATCTGCAGTATGCCACCAAAGGACACTGGGCTATCCCATAAGGCCACTGGCACTGCGATGACAAGCTGTTTTCATGACAACATAGGAAATGATAGTTCTATGTTGAAAACAATACATTAAATGGACAATACATAAAGTTAACAGAAATTCTGTATTACATTATATTCTTAAAATTGGAATATAAATAACACCAACTCTGAGTTTAAGCTGTGTCTTAAATTTTTTCAGGGGAAAGGTTACGCTATATCACTGGTAAACTGGGTCAGGAGATGGGTGAGATGGCGGCCGTATAGTGTGTCCGATTTTGTGCATTCATACAACTGTACCTACTACATTGACAATGAAGTAGTTGATATCGAAGCAAATTCTGTATGCACACATGTAGTATGAGTATTCAGACACGTCCACGGTCTCCTCGCTGTTTCAGACAGAATGTCGTCACCACATGGCAGGTCAGTGGGATAAGTTTTTGAAGGATAAAAAAAATGCATTCTGTCAGACAGCTTGCAATATTATATTCGAAGCTGTTTCTGAGAAATATGTGATAACAGACCAGTAACACTATGATACTGTTGGAAAAACACAGATGCAAAATAAACTAATCTTATTCTATTTTCAACAAATTTTTGAATGTTTGGAAATACACAAAATGAGATATAAAGTAGTGACAGGCAATTCTTGTCAACAGGTAGATACAATTGTGCCTGTGAATTATAATGCTGGAATGCTGATGTACGGCTCTTGCAAACTCGCATTGAGGAAAAACAGCCAGTTTGAGGATATCAAGATGAACAAAAAGGTACAATATTGAGTAACAATTTTACCATGTGCACAGCGCTGAACATTATATGACACCATGCCAAATCAATTGAAAATGTATGGAATAATTTCATTTCTCTGGTGTATCTTTTATTTGAGCTGGAATTTGAGAGTGTGTTTCTGTCAGGATTTTGGAGAAAACTGCAGTCGTGGAAATGTTTAGTCCATTTGACCAGCGGCTGGGTACAGCTGAGAAAACCTACTGCTCAATACGGCATTTAACATAGGAACTGACTGCAACTTTGTGTCCTAATTCTCCTTCCCTTGAGACAAATCCCTCTCTCTCTCTTTCTCTCTGGGTCTCTCTCTCTCTCTCTGGCAAAAGCTTGATTGCATATAGCCGAAGTAGAGGGCTAATCTTTTCATTCACTAATTTATTTATTTCTACTGTGAATGGACAGTAGAGGTGGGAACGGGGGTCAACAAGGTATGTAGAGTGAGGGCGAGAGAAAACCATGTCCCAACAGCAGCTCTTTTTTGCTCTGACAGTCAGCAGGCAGACATCCAAGCAGTATCTATTGTTTCTGGACAGGAGAGTGTTTCAAAGGAATCTTGCTTTAGTTGTTCTCTGAGCCTTTTGGCTGAAAAAAAAACAATGTTCCCCCAGCAGAGTCAGGCCTGTCCTCTGGGCCTGGGTCTTATCATGGAGCTGCAGTCTTTCAGTAATCAAGCTCCTGTCCTGATGGACTCCCAATTCTGCAGGGCTGGCTGATCACAGTTCCTACTGTCATTCACTATAAAGCCGGAGAATAATGTAGTCCCACGAGATGCCGCTCCAATTTATCAAAGCATTATTTACATTACTGCCTTCATACTAATGAAGGAAAACCAGATATTATATTGCAACCTTGGCTGCCAGGGAAATGCAGGTAAGGAAAATTTTCATTTAAAAGTCAAACATTAGGTTTTTACTTCTTCTGAGGTAAAACAGCCTGCATTTAATTGCTGAATGAAAGACTATTTGGTGGAAATCAGGAATGGATTCCAAGCAACTGGTCCCAGACCTGGAACAGACATTGGTTCCATATTGGTGGGACTTAAGGTAAAACTCATCTGAGCATTGAAGCTGTCACAACCCTTGTGTGTCATTAATTGGCTCTTCCCCTGTTCCAGCAGTCCATGTGTCTTTTTGCAGTCTCCTCCTTTGCTCACGGGTGTTATCAATTGTATGCCTTGCCCCATTTGTGAATATCCCGTCTATATAATTTCATTGTGGTGTCAGTGTGTTAGCTGGATTGCCACGGTTGATGCCATACAAAGCCTTCCAGTGTGTTCCTCCTTGTGTAGAGCTAAGATATTCTTCCCTGTGTTTTGGTATATTTACTATGAAGAAAAACATGCTTACCCTTCACAGTCTAACCCCGTACATTAATATGTTAAATGCAGCTTTTGAATTCAAACTTGTGGAGCTTCAGGCCTACATTAAATTCTAGCAGAGATCCAAAGGATTCCAGTGATTCCAAATGTGTCCTGCTAAAACAGGGCTATTCAACAAGGCTTTCATTCCTACCAAGCACTTACACACCTGATACTACTAATCAATCTCTTTAGCAAAGACTCTTGGGGTTGATTAGTAGTATCAGGTGTGTAAGTGTTTGGTTGGAATGAAAGCCCGCACCCACACCGGCCCTTGCAGGATAATGATGAATAGCCAAGCGCTAAATGATATCATAGGTAGCGGTGTAGAAAATGATGTATAAGATTTTTATTTCATGTAATACTGTGGCCATAAAAGCATCCCTTACGAAAAAGAAGTTAATTCAAGTGTGCTATTAGTATACTTCTTCTAAACTAAAAATAAGAGAGCATACTTTCAGTTTACTTTTGATGTACTTATCAGAGATACACTTAGCAAAGTAATACTTAAATATACTTAGCTTATGGGCCTACTAAAAAGTACACAGAAAAATCTAAGTATATTTGGCTAATACTTGTACCTAAACTTTTGATTATTATACTTTTCTTGAGTATATCTCAAAGTATTAAAATGTTCATGCCTAATGTTCAAGTATACTGGCTTGCAGTTAGGCTACTATTAAAAGAATAAGCACATTAAAATATTTTTACCATACATATTGGCTTCTTTGAGGTATACTGCACTATATTTTTTCTCAGTTTTTACTATCTCATGGACTTACGTATTCCACATGTACGTTTGCAGTAATAAGTCAGCTTTGGGGCAGCATAACAGAGTAAATAGCTCATGGGTGGAGCTGAACCTGATTTTTATGCAGTGTTATTAACCCACACAGGAACAGATAAACATTTGTCTGATTTTATTTGGGAACAAATTTGACAATTATTCCAGTATTAACAGACTTTATACATACTCTTACAAAAAAAAAGTATACTTCAAGTTTAAGCAACATAAACTTAAAGTACCCATCTAGTTTACATCGAAGTTTTATTTTGTACCGCAAGTACACTACAAGTGAACTTTTATGTATACTGTGACTAAACTAGTTGTATACCTCTAGCATACTTTTCAATTTATGAAAGTATACATTTAAGTATACTGCAAGTAAACTTACAGATATACTGCTAGTTTATTAGTTGTATACTTCTAGTAAACTTTTCAGTTCATGAAAGTATACTGTGAAGTATACTGCTAGTAAACTTAAAGATGAACTATTAGTTCACTAGTTATATGCTTTTAGCACAATGTCTAATTTATAAAAGTGTACTTTGAAGTATACTGAAAGTAAATTCAGATGTACTTGAACTTTACTTGTTATATACTTCAAGCCAACTTTTTAGTACATGAAAGTACACTTTGAAGTATACTGTAAGTAAACTTATAGGTAGACTACAAGTCCACTAGTTCTATACTTCAAGCCCTCTATAGTTTAAATTTAGTTTTAAACTTTCAGGGAGCTAAAAGTTTTTTTTTAAACTGAAAGTATACTTCAAAGTCTTCTTTAAGCTAACTTAACATAATACTCACAGCTTATGATTATTGCAATCTAAAATATATTACTGTTGCTATTCAGATATTATTTAACATAAGTAGACGAGAGGTTACCTCCTGTACTCTACTAGTAGACAATGCTTAAGAGCATTCTGCTTTAATTTACAGATGAAGGTACTTATAAGAATTTACAATGAACCACATACTCAGAATTGAGAACAAAATTGATTCCTTTATAAATTAAATTTTCTAACACAATATTGTATTGGATGCCAAAGTATAAGAACAAAGCAATGGCAACTCTTATTGAAATCCCAATTCAAAACAAAAAAATACCTCTTTCTCTCATATGGAACCAGAAATATGCATAAAATATGAATTAGCAATGCCTTCAGCCTGACCAGCAGGCTGAAGGACTCAAGCAAAGGCTGATGAAATATTCCAAATGAGTACACCGATGAGCTGTTTTTTGGTTAATGGAGTTCTGTATCACAGTAAAAAACATGACTAAAGAAAAGATACAGCAGTGCTGTAATACTTGAAAGATGGTACATTCTGTTTAATAAATGATTTCATTATGGTTTACAGGTATGGCATTATACATCAAAGTTGAAGTTTTGCAGAATTTGTATGCATAAAATTACCTTATTTTGTGTAGTATCTCATCCCAACCTTCTGTTATAACTTCTAAATATTCAATCATTCATCTACACATTTGGACTTGTCGCACGCCGTGGAGGAATTGGAGCAAATGAGACAAAAATACCGCGCTCTTCTGGACAAAATGTTCGGAAATGCTGAGGTTGGGTGTACTCTGATGCGCTTTTCCGAAAAGGAGGCACATTTGCTTTTCCTTGTTTATCGCTCAAAGAAAAGCTGCAAAAAAAAATTCTCAGTAGATTTTAGCTTCGCCACAGTGGCTAAACAGGCTAAAAAAGCAATCGCCATACAGAATATGGCTGCGCTCTCTGGCGATTGGCAAGCGCAAGCACAGCTCCCAAGCAGGGTCGCAGCTACCCATTTTTGGGGGACAACGACAACAACAGCGCCCCCCCAACAACTACACCCTGTGTTAGCTTAATTTTTCGATGACCAGGCGGTAGGTGGCGTTCTTTTGCGAGCGGGTGCTGCAAGTTTCATTTTCTTGAGCGGGGGGGAATATGTTTTATTTCATTAATATTGAGCGCTCAATCGTGCATCTTCCAGTACTCTTTAAATCTGCTTGCGGCCAATTGTTTTGGCGCCCCCCTTCGTGTAGCGCCCCTATGCACTGCATACACTGCAAACCCACTTTTTGCTCCACTGCTCCCAAGCCTTCATCAGTCTCCAGAATTGGGACTACATTTCTTTAAAACCCTTTGGTCTTGGTTTTTCAAGGGAGATTTTCCACCTAGCCTCTGCCCCTGGACGACCACTGGCTTGAGTGCAGACAAGCCCCTACCCTCCCCAGTCATTACCAACTTAGCTGGACTGCCCCAACAGTACCGGGCTACGACCGTTCCCTCTTCTATTACTGTATTCCTGTTAATAAATGCTCCCTTGTGGATCGTACCCTGAATCTGGATTTGGTTCCTTGTCTGCATCATACCGGTGGTTATCTTTGACTTCTTTTGAATATCAGGAGCCCTTCATAAGCTACTATATGCCAGGTTGTGGCATGCTCTTCCTAGTACTTTGACAATACGTACTGGGAGGTAGGCACAAGATTGATCAGGAGGTATTTTTTATAGTTTTTGAAAGGATTTTGATTTAGACATCAAAGTTATTACAAAAGCAAAGTCTGCATTCAAATTTTTGACCAGGCCTGATTTTAGGCGTATTGCTTGTCCCATGAATTACATGCATAAATGGATCCTTGAACCTGTGATAGCTGCATTAGCTTTCATAAATTCAGTGGATAAGCCCAGGGGTTCCCAACCCTCGGTACACCCACTGGTGCCAAAAGTGCTACTTCCAGGCTGCGGTATGGCTGGAATGCGTAGTTAGACTAATACAGTTACATAGATACCTTCACATGCTTTCCATAATACTGCGGGTTTAGGCTAAAATCATAGCCCCAGACTGAGATGCTACACTGAACCTATGTCCACGCTGAAAAGAAAAAAAAAATTGCATTGTGCAATCAAACCATTAATACGAAATAAATAAGGTAAATTATATAAACATCATTCATTCAACAAATAAAGCTAACGTTAGCTCGTCGGCTGGCTAAGTACCCTTCACCATCTGGAGCACTCATCTTATAATGATAAGAGGACTACCTGTGATAAAATGGACACGAGAACACGTGGCATGCCGGCCGCATTATTTTGAGTAACATAGCCTAGTATTTTTCATGTTTATTTTAACTTACTAACTAGCAAGCTGGCTAGTTAATGTGTGCTGATTTTTAACGTTAGATAAACGTTAACGTTAGTCGGCCTCCTCAGCTAGAGTTAAGTAGCGCTTCAACAACGTTGGCTTAACCGTATGATTTAATATAAACAATTCGGTAAACGGCAAATATGCTCGGTATCTGGTCGCACTTCAACGTTGTCGACAAGTCACATCTTCGGTTTTCCCGTCCTTGAGTGTGCCTCTTCGCTCCCCTCCCCCACCAAAAAAAGCGCATATTTAAGGCCCATTCACACCAAGCACCAATTTCCGTGCAGATATTTCTAGAAGCTGATTCCATGGGTTCTAATGTAAGCTTGCACACCAAGGCGGAATTTCCGTGCGGCAGAAAAAGCATCCGAAACATTCTGCGAAAATCCGCCCGCGAAATTGTACTTTTAGCCAATGAAATTTTTTTTTTAATTGATGTCACACCATTCAAACCTCAGACTGCAAAGCCATATGAACTACATACGAACTCCTCAAACCAGTGGCGTAGCCAGCGGGTGTGCCAAAACACGTTCCTTTATGACAGCAATTAGTCCTGGCAAGTTCTCAATCATTTTTCTTTATTGACTCGTTTTCCAATTATTGCTATTGGCAACTGAAGACACGGTTTCTCTCCATATGCGATCTAACAGCGATGAGATCATGGGCTAAATTCAGTTCAAAAAATAATTAACTTATTAATTGGCCAGTTGATTGAACTGGTCGCATTCCAATGAAATATCGCCTTTCACTCTCGGTATTGCGTGGGTTGATAAAAAAGAGGTGGCACTCGGCAGTTAAATAGGCTATAAAAAGCATGCGGCTCAAGCTAGTTGCGCAGGTATGCAATTTTGAATAACATTGATTTAAATACAGCAAATACGCGTCCAGATGAATGATTGTCATCTTACCTAATCGGGGAGAACAAGCAGCACCTGTTAAGTGTGGAGTGCTCTCAGACTGAACCTTTGTTAATTATGACAATGACTGAGAACATGTCAGGAGTCAGGACTAATAATTGTTTTAAACAGATGTTTTGTGCACCCCAATTATCAGTTCTGGTTCCGCCACTGCACTGAATTTAGCCCATGATTTCATCGCTGTTAGATCGCATTTGGAGAGAAACAGTGTCTTCAGTTGCCAATTACGATAATTGGAAAACGCGTCAATAAAGGAGAATGATTGAGAACTAGCCAGGACTAATTGCTGTCATAAAGGGACGTGTCTTAGCACACCCGCTGGCTATGCCACTGCCTCAAACTGTGACAAAGTAGTGCGACTCATCAATATTGCTCTCTAGGGGGCTGTTTAACAGGACAGACCATCCGGCCCTGCGACGGACCACCTCCAGTTGGAACGGCCGGTCCATCTCTGAGTGTTTCAATAAACTGTTAGTCGTCCTCTGACCCGGTCAGACTATCTAAATTTCTGGGACCACTCGAGCATTGTCCTAAAACCCGGTTTTTAAAAAACATATGGCGTTTTGCTAGAACTTGTCTGAAGGCAAAGACAGCCCAAAATATTTCGAGAGCAGAAAGACAATATAATCAATTCAGGTGAAACTGATATACACCCAGGGACGGGACTTTGTTAAATCCGTGAATGAATTTTTCTAAACAACCACACATACGTGAATATTTCATTTCAAAATCATCGGTGCCATTTTCCTCAATTGAGACAAAAAGATGTATGTTTATTCAGGGTATGTGAACATCAGTGGGATATTGCCTTAAGAGCGGTCTCAGCATGGTTATCAGAGGTTGCTATAAATCAACATTTTCGTGATGCTTACGTGAGACCGAGAGTGGAGCTCTGTCTACCGCCCGTCTTTGACTTAACTGAAGTCTGTAAAATGAGCTGTCGTCACGATGTGGATGCTTTAATGTATAATGAACAGCTTTCCCTTAGCAAAAAGTAGTATACTTGAAGTTCATTTTATTAAGTATACTTGAGTATAAGTATAGCTAGTATACTACGGACCATGTACTTGTAGTGTACTAGAAAGTATACTAATTTAATACTTCTTCTGACTAAATTGGAACATTTTTACGTTTATAAAAGTAGTATACTTTTATAAACGTAAAAATGTATACTTCAAGTTCAAGCAAAGTAAACTGAAAGTACCCATCTAGTTTACATCTAAGTTTTATTCTATACTGCAAGTACACTTCAAGTAAACATTTTAGTATACTGTGAGTGAACTAGTTGTATACTTCTAGTATACTTTTCAATTTATGAAAGTATACATTTAAGTATACTGCAAGTAAACTTACAGATATACTGCTAATTTATTAGTTGTATACTTCTAGTAAACTTTTCAGTTCATGAAAGTATACTGTGAGGTATACTGCTAGGAAACTTAAAGAGTGTCATTGGATGTTTAATGACCACAGTGAGTCAGGACTTCAGGGACACATCTCATCTGACAGACAACATCGTCATCACTGCACTGGAATATTGTGTATTACTCCACCAGAGGGAAGATCCCAACCTACTGGCCCACCAACACCTCTTCCAACAGCAACTTACTTTCCCAGGTGGTCTCCCATTCAAGCACAAACCAAGCCTACACCCCCTTAGCTTCAGCCACACAGCTGGTGCAGATCAAGTTGTGGTATGGTTGCTAGTTTTGAAACTAGTACAGATATTTCATTGTCACTATGTCAGATAGCACTGAAGTTCCAGTCTTCTTAATCTCATGTTTGAAAATACTGTGTACATTTATCTGAGAATCTGCACATAATGGCCAGCTAGATTGAACTGATATCTCAACTTAAACACAGCAATGTTTGGTACAGGTACAATATGCGGGGCTTTGATGTCCACACTCTTGTTTAAAAATGATTAAATCATTTATTAAACAGAATGTACCATCTTTCAAGTATTACAACACTGCTGCATCTTTTCTTTAGTCGGTCATATTTTTGACTGTGATACAGAACTCCATTAACCAAAAAACAGCTCATCGGTGTACTCATTTGGAATATTTCATCAGCCTTTGCTTGAGTCCTTCAGCCTACTGGTCAGGCTGAAGGCATTGCTAATTAATATTTTATGCATATTTCTGGTTCCATATGAGAGAAAGAGGGTTTTTTTTTTTTTTATTGGGATTTCAATAAGAGTTGCCCTTGCTGTGTTCTTATACTTTGGCATCAATACAATATTGTGTTTGAAAATTTAATTTATAAAGGAATCAATTTTGTTCTCAATCCTGAGTATGTGTTTCATTGTAAATTCTTATAAGTACCTTCATCTGTAAATTAAAGCAGAATGCACTTAAGCATTGTCTACTAGTAGAGTACATGAGGTCACTTCTCCTCTACTTACGTTAAATAATATCTGAATAGCAACAGTGATATATTTTAGATTGCAATAATCATAAGCTGTGAGTATGATGTTAAGTTAGCCTAAAGAAGACTTTGAAGTAAACTTGCAGTTTAAAAAAAAAACTTTTAGCTCCCTGAAAGTTTAAAACTAAATTTAAACTATAGAGGGCTTGAAGTATAGAATTAGTGGACTAGTAGTCTACCTATAAGTTTACTTGCAGTATACTTCAAAGTGTACTTTCATGTACTAAAAAGTTGGCTTGAAGTATATAACAAGTAAAGTTGTGGTACATCTGAATTTACTTTCAGTATACTTCAAAGTATACTTTTATAAATTAGACATTGTACTAGAAGTATATAACTAATAAACTAGCAGAATATCTGTAAGTTTACTTGCAGTATACTTAAATGTATACTTTCATAAATTGAAAAGTATGCTAGAGGTATACAACTAGTTAGGTCACAGTATAATTAAAAGTTCACTTGCAGTTTACTTGCAGTGCAAAATAAAACTTAGATGTAAACTAGATGGGTACTTTAAGTTTATGTAGCTTAAACTTGAAGTATACTTTTTTTTTGTAAGAGTATGTATAAAGTCTGTCAATACTGGAATAATTGTCAAATTTGTTCCCAAATAAAATCAGACAAATGTTTATCTGTTTCTGTGTGGGTTAATAACACTGCATAAAAATCAAGTTCAGCTTCACCCATGTGCTGTTTACTCTGCCCCAAAGCTGACTTTTTACTGCAAACGTTCATGTGGAATATGTAACTCCATGATGTAGTAAAAACTGAGTAAAAATATAGTGCAGTATACTTCAAAGAAGCCAATATGTATGGTAAAAAAATATTTTAATGTGCTTATTCTTTTGATAGTAGCCTAACTGCAAGCCAATTATACTTGAACATTAGGCATGAATATTTTACTACTTTATTATACTTTTCTTGAGTATATCTCAATCAAAAGTTTAGGTACAAGTATTAGCCAAATATACTTTGACTTTTCTGTGTACTTTTCAGTATAAGCTAAGTATACTTAAGTATTACTTTGCTAAATATATCTCTGATAAGTACATCAAAAGTAAACTGAAAGTATACTCTCATATTTTTAGTTTAGAAGAAGTATACTAATAACACACTTGAATAAACTTCTTTTTCGTAAGGGTTGTCATGTTGCAACTTGATAGCTACTCTAGCTTATGGTACAGAATGTACACCGAAGGATGCTTCTATCTTGTATTCAATTAACACAGAAATTTAACGGGACATCTTATAGCTATGTGCGCAGTTAGTTTAAGCTACTTTTTCATAGTAGTTAGAGATCTAGCTAATCATAGTTGTTTTTTTTTTTTTCGATTAATGATTTCATATTTTGAATATTTGTGCACCAAATCACGAAGCTGCGCGTCGCTGAGGTGTAAATTATGACGCAGCTTCGTCTGGGTTGGACAAGTTAAGTTTATTGAAAGGCAGTGGATATTTTGCCATGAACCGGTTTTACATTTCTACGGCTATTTGGCCGTGACCTCCGGTACACATGCGCAGTTGTATTATTTTTGGACTTTGAAACACAGAAATCAATGGAGTATCTTTGGCCAACTTTGGTGTAAAAACCAAGGATGTCCATGGTAAAAACTCGGTAGCTAGCGAACAACTAATCAGCCTCGTCAATGCATAACTGACCTAGCTACACAGCTAATGCGAAATAATTGCAATTCACTTTTTTTTATTGATTTATATGCACCGCAAATAGGTAGCTGAGCAGGCGAACTAGCTTGCTAGCCTAGCGTGCAAGCTAGTTTGTTGGTTTCTTAGTCAATGTTAGTTGGCAACCTTTATATTCGGTGCATATTAATACCAGCTAGCGAGCTAAATGCTCGCGGTGCAAATCCAGCCAAGTTAGTTCGCATAATAATGGCTATACATTTTAAATTGACTAAAATGCATGAAATATAATGTTAGCTAGCTAGCAAGAGAGGCTTTATGCCGACTTGGCTAGCTATATTTAATGTATAGTAAATGCAAGCTAGCTAACTAAATGGCGAAGTTATAACTATTCATTATTATCCATTGATTTCTATGAGCCAAGTCCAAAAATAATACAACTGCGCATGTGTACTGGAAGTCATGCCAAATAGCCGTAGAAATGTGTAACTAGTTCACGGCAAAATATCCACTGCGTTATTGAAACAGCCGCAGGTGCGGACATCGAAAACGTTCGCTGGCTACATCAGGGCAAAAGTAGACCGTGAGGCTAACGTTATCGTTCAGATACATACAATGTCATCGTCGCTGCTGCTGTTATCATGGTTCAGCTTGGTAAATTTATAACTTGAGGATATGTTGTCAGTTGTGCGAAATTGGAACACAAGAAAACGAAATTTCGCACCGAGTTCGGTGTGAATGGTTTCACGCGGAATTTTTTGTACAGCGAAAATTCCGCTAACCCGTGCCACTTTTTTCGCTCCGCCCCGCTGTGAACGGGCCTTAAGGGAGGCAAAATGTTGCTCTGCACAGCGATACCAAAATAACACCGACTCGCACGCAAATGTTTTTGAATTTGCTGTTAGAGTTTCTTAGTCTGTCTTTTTTTCCATTATCTTCAACTATTTTAGAAAATAGCTATTATGTTAAACAACCCAAAACTGCTGGACCATCAGCATTTTTGAGGTGTTCTGTAGCTCTTTTCGTTATCGTGAGCTAGCTCAACTGTGTCCTGTGACGTGACATGCAATTGAATTTTAATGAATTGCTCTGTGACGTATGAGAACAGTATAAATAACCTCGTTTTGAAGATAGAGATATTTGCTCAGGAAGACGTTTGCTTTTGGCCCTTACGGTGTCTGGCTGAAGCTTCCTCGTCAACTTCGACGAAACTCATTGAGTGTGATAATGTAAGTTTTCTAAGTAGGAAGAGGCTATTCGCTCCGTGGCGGTTCAGCGCGAAAGATCAAAGAGCGGGGCGGATTATAGAATGAAATCTCTTATTGGCCCAACTGCGGGGCAAATAGCAGAAGTGCTTCTCTTTTCCGCCCCACCGCGGTACGAATAGCAGAACTGCTTCTTTTGTCGGCCCCGTTGCGGGGCAGATAGCTGATCTCTTTCCACCAATTCACCCCGCTGTGGGGCGAATAGCCACTTCCTTTTAGGAATTGCTACTGGCTTGTGAACGCTACGGCTGGCCTCAGCACAGTATTGATGAAAAATCCTTTTAGGGCTGGCTTACATGGTTCCTTGCAGGTAACAAACTAAATGAATAAATAAATGATAAATCAGTAATCCGTGCCCCTTTTTCGCGCCGCCCCGGTGTGAATGGGTCTTGAGGGATGCAAAATGTTGCTTTGCACAGCGATACCAAAATAACACTGACTCGTACGCAAATGTTTTTGACTTTGCTGTTAGCGTTTCTTTGTCTGTCTTTTTTTCCCCATTATCTTCAACTATTTTAGAAAATAGCTATTATGGTAAACAACCCAAAACCGCTGGACCATCAGCATTTTTGAGGTGTTCTGTAGCTGTTTTCGTTATAGCTCATCTGTGTCCTGTGACGTGCATGCAATTGAATTTTAATGAATTGCTCTGTGACGTATGAGAACAGTATAAATAACCTCGCTTTGAAAATAGAGATCATTGTGTTAATTCGCTCAGGAAGACGTTTGGCTTTTGGCCCTTACTGGGTATCTGGCTGAAGCTTCCTTGTCAACTTCGACGAAACTCATTGAGTGTGATAATGTAAGTTGTTTAAGTATTGCTACTGGCTTGTGAACAATATGCTACAGCTGGCCTCAGCACCGTATTGATGAAAAATCCTTTTAGGACTGGCTTACATGGTTCCTTTCAGGAAACAAAATAAATAAATGAATAATCAGTAATTTTAAAAGATACATTTTTCCTACGATACATTAAACCAACGGGGTTGTTTTATTGTTTGCTTTTGTGGTGATTATCTATAATAGCGAAGTGGACTCTGCGTGCATGCGTGTCCGGCCTATCAGTGCTTTTATATTAGTGAACAATGCACCATTACGATGTCATCACATTGCTATGGTGTTTCCATAAAAACATCATGTGACCAAGCCAATTCATCACTGAAGACTCAGCATCTGCATTAAGGTGGCTGTCACTGAGACGCTGTCTCTTGCGGCCTGGCATCTGTTTTTTGGGATTCATTAATTTGGAATTCATTGTTCACTTTGTTCGCGTGTGTGCATGTGTGGCCGTGCACGCACACGGTCACGTGACAGCCACCTTAAAGCAGATGCCGAGTTTTCGCTGGACTCAGTCACGTGACCTATTATATTAACGAAGTTGACTTGGTGCGTGTGTATCCGGCCAATCAGTGCTTTTATATTATTCTTGGTGTGCAACCACGTGATTAAATATCACGCGCCGCCATGTTGGATGATATACAAATCAAAAATGGCATCTCGTGCGAACAATAACAGTGATACGTCTCCAAATTTTTCAAAATATTATGACTCTCTGGAGTCCTCTGCCAAGTCAAGATACAGAGAAAAGGTTTAAAATTGTGGTTTTGACCCATATTATGTAAAAGCCGTCTGATTATATGGAGGATTTGGCAACATTACCAGTGACTGAATACCCCGATATCGTAAACCATCTCATTATTCAAACGGCGTGGGCAACCAACCTACAAATGAAGGCTTATAACAGTCTAGATGCGTATAACTTTTTTTTGTGCCTGGCTGGGTTGGTATTCTTCTCACTAATGAAGTGAAAGAGAACAGGGTGCTGGTTTATGCTCAGGTAAACTATTCTCAAAGAACTCGAGAAACACCGCTCAAGCCGTGGTTTGTGAGCAATAAGAATGGCGATGTGATCCTCGCACATTGTGACTGCATGGCTGGATTAAGCGAGGCTTGTTCCCACATTGGAGCTTTGCTCTTTGCCACTGAAGCTGGATATAAGGTGGCGTAGCCAGCGGGGGTGCGAAGGCACGTCCCTTTTTGACTGCAATTAGTAGGCTAGTTCTCAATCATTTTCCTTTATTGATCGTTTTCCAATTATGATTGGCAACCCGAAGTACACGGTTTCTCTCTATATGCGATCTAACAGCGATTAAATCATGGGCTAAATTCAGTACAGTTCTTGAACAAGAACAGAGAATTGGGTCGCACAAAACTTCTGTTTAAAACAATTATTAGTCCTGACCTGTTCTCAGTCATTTTCATAATTAACAGAAGGTTCACTCCGAGAGCACTTCACACTTAACAGGTGCTGCTTGTTCTCCCGGTTTAGGTAAGATGACAATCATTCATCTGGACCCGCGTCCAGATGAATGATTGTCGTCTTACCTAATCGGTAAAATTATGAAAATGACTGAGAACAGGTCAGGACTAATAATTGTTTTAAACGGAACATTTGTGCAACCCAATTCTCTATTCTTGTTCCGCAACTGTACTGAATTTAGCCCATGATTTAATCGCTGTTAGATCGCATATGGAGAGAAACCGTGTCTTCGGTTGCCAATTACGATAATTGGAAAACGCGTCAATAAAGGAAAATGATTGAGAACTACTAATTGCAGTCAAAAAGCACCCCCGCTGGCTACGCCATTGATATAGAATTGGGAACTCGAGAACATGTACTGAAGTAAAAAGCAAGTGGCTGCCAGCGCACGTAAACAAAGTGCCGTATTTGCTAGTAAGCGACATTGATTTCAATGAGATGGGATTCTGAAGAAACTCTTGTCTTTATCAAGAGTTGAATTATTGCCGCAATTAAAAACCGCACACAAAGTAGGCATTGTTTTCTTTTAAAAGGAAGCGCAAATCCGAAGAAAATCACGGAGCGTTGCAGGAGCTCAATGGTGAAGCGCAGCTATCTTGGTTGTTGTTATCATCCATCATGGCGGACTTCCTGTTTGGAAATTATGCGTGACGTCACGTGCACTCCAAGAATAGTGAACAGTGCACCCTTATGATGTCATCACGTTGCAATTGTGTTTCCATAAAAACATCACATGACCAAGCCAATTCATCACTGGAGTGAAGACTCAGCATCTGCTTAAAGGTGGCTGTCACGTGACCTATGATCTATGTTCTATTGTAAATAACATATTGGCTCATGTGATCTGAAAGTCATTGCATTTTGATTTTACTCACAATTTACACTTTGTCCCAACTATTTCAGAATTTGGGTTGTAGTTCTACTTACTTCTGTTGTATCTTATACTAACTGTGAGTGTTACTGGACAGGTCTGAAATTGTTGCTCACATAGCCACTCATGTCACACCTTATACAAAACTTAGCTAAGGAACAATAAGAGGAAACCAGCCTTACTAGAGGTGGTAATTCTTGGCACTCAGAGCTTGGGGACCAGCATCTGCCGATGGCCCACAAAAAATTCTAGTAGAGTGGTGTGCCCAGAGCAATATTATTTTTGGGAGCCAAGAATCCAAGGTATGGTTCGTGCTGTTTACATTTTAAATTCTTGCAACTAAAAACACTAGCCTGTCATCTTAGACAAGGTGCTATGATACCCCTGACTTGTGCTGTCTCCTGCTATGGTTAACACGGGCTGAATATCACTCCCTTCTGCCTCCGCAACCAGAGTTTAGGTTCTAATCATAGAGAACAGTGTGCAACAAGATGGCAGATGAGGATAGAGCCCAGGCATCCATCTTCACATCGAATAAGGACGTAACTCCAAAAGCTGATGAGGAGACCCCCTCACGGTGCTCAGTGGACACTCAGACCATGTATTGCGACAGCGATACGCAAACAAAGCTCTACACCCCCAGATATGTGCCGAAACCTGGTACACCACCGGAGCTCCTGACCTTTGATTCTCTAAAGACAGGTAATACAATGACCCTCCCCTCTTGAAAAAATATGCTCAGAGCTGCAATCGGACACAGTAGTATTTTACGATAACAAAACATGTAATTCTGTTGGAGATACTGAGCATAGGACTTCTCAACTGTGTTCAGTATATCACCGGAACACAGTGGAGAAGTCCTGTTAAACAGTAATGCTGAACACTTGCACGTGGTTCCACTAATTAGCAACTCAACAAGATCTCTAGGTCAGGGCTTCTCCACCTTATCCATACTGGGCTGATATGAGTACAGGCTTTTGTTCCTGCCATGTAGTTATATATTTGATTCTACCTACGAACCCCTCAGAACATCTGCTGAAAACTGGAGTTGTAGAATTAAGTGTGTCACATCTTGGTTGGACATGCTCACCATCCCATCCTGGTTAAGATTAAGTTACTCTCCCTCTCCACTAATTGCAGTGCGTGCAAAGCCATGCACTATATTGTTCTTCCGAGGCTTCTTCTTCTTCTTAATATTATCATTAAGGCGATTCCGAGGTATTTTAACAAAATGTCCCCTCTGTGACGAGACACTAAACCCTGGATCATCAACTGGCGACCCACGGGCCACATCCGGCCCGCCAAGGCTTTCCATCTGGCCCGCAGAATATTTAATTAATTCAGAAAATGTGAACATAGAAGTGTTTCTCGATATTTTTAAATATATACTACAGTAGCATTTCTCCCTCTGATATAGATTGAACCCCAAAAAGCAACCGCAGATGAAAATAATTTTGTTTGGAATGATTTACTGGCATGTGTGTTGCATGTGCGTTCCTCCCATGGGACAGAAAGCTCGCGCAGCGATGTCTCTCAATACAAGAAGGGAGCAAACTCAAATCGCTGCCTCAAACAATTCGTATTCACGCTCTCATTTAAGATATAAGAATTTTCTTTTGTACACTCTTATTTAACATTTCATTTTTACTTTTTTTCCCCACATGCACAATAACGGTGCTCACAGCCTGGTCTCATGAAATGCGTCGTCTTATTTTCTTCAAGAACAAATGCCGGCATTGTGTGACAATAGATATGAAAAATAAAACAGACAGGTCCAAACCTGGCTAGCCTATATAAATAAAACTTAATTAAAAAAATGAATAAATAAAACTAGACCGTGTCAGTTTACAATGAATCGCACGAATAAAACCCTGCCCAATATTTCGGTTTTACTTTTTTTCACATGCACAATAATGATACTCAGCGCAAGCAAAATAGCCTATCACAGTCAAAAACAGAAAAAATAAAATAAAATCTGCTTATTTAAGCAACAGTGACAAATACCATCTTTGTGCGACAACAGATGTGAATGATAAATAAAATAGACGGGTCCAAATGGAACCATTCACAGCATCTGTGGCTGTATCAAATAAAGCGCTATTAAAAATAAAACTGGACCAGTCAGTTTACAATGAATCCAACTCATAAAACTGTTGGCGTAGCCATTCTTCGGCGTGGAAAATGAATGCCGGTGCAAAGTTGAACATTAGATCATAACGGAGGAAAAACTTTGCACAGCCACCATCAGTTTGCTTAGTTGCTGAGACTAATTGATCGAATGACTAACTAGGTTATTTTTGATTGCATTATTGCAAATTGCATCGCAAAGTTATTAAGCGTTTTCCTATGCACAGAAATGACGGCTTGTCTTTCGAAGATTCCGAACGCATGTAGCTCATAAAACGGCATTGATTCCCATTTCTTCGTGGCTTATTGCCATAAAAGCATTTTACCTGTCAGTATGGTTTGATAAACCTAAGATTTCTTCCTCATGGGATGTATTTGTTTCAATGCGAAAAACCACAGCCTATGATTAAATCAAGAGCCATCTAACAATTAATTACGCCGCAGAAAATGCTAAAATGAGAGATTGAGATCAAAATGAGATATATACAGTAACAGTCAAAAGTTTGGACATACCCACATTTTTCTCAAAATACATGTTAAATAAAGAAGTAGGCACTCTTTATTTGGCAAACAAAGATCTAATTCTTAAATCCATCCAACTAACCAGCATTTGTTGTCATATTTGCGGAGCATACTCACATTTTTGTTTTTTTTACAAGAGCAGTTATATGGCTGTAATGAGTTTGCTGCTGAGCGGCTGTCTAAGCTGCCAAAGATGTGCTGCACCTGTAGTTTGCTCTTCATCAACCTTTTTTGCCCACTAAGTTCCAAAACAGCTTGTCTTTAATTTAATTTGTCTGTTGGAAAATGTAAGCAGCTTGTTTGTCTGCTTACTTTGCAAAATATGGCTTCTTTGAGAATTCTTAAATGTTGGACACTATTCAAACAAGAGCATTGTTCTCTTAACTTTTGACTGTTAACCTCTTACCAGATTCAATTTGAGATTATATAGAGAAGTTAAGCCATTTAAATTTTTCAGAAAACAGAGTGCTGTGACATTCGCAAAGTGTGTCCAAACTTTTGACTGGTATGGTATATAATGTGTGTATGAATGAAACATACAGTGTCTGCTTGGCAAAAATTTAGCCCTTGGACAAATTTAGTTGATGACCCTTGCACTAAACCGTCCCCAAAACAAAATTCTGTTGATTAAAATGTATTTTTTACAATTCAGGGTTCGAAATACGTTTTCAAGCCAGGTTGCCCTGGGGGCAACTTAGGCCAAAAGCTATGTTGCCCATCAATATTTCAGGTTGCCCCAGTTTTAAGGCAATAATTTCTGCATATTTTCACCGGTTGACAAGGAACATATAAAAAGCAAAATTAAACTATTAAACACACAAGCCCTCAAGTAGAAGTATACATTCATTGCAAACAATAGGCTATTGATAATCACATTCTTGGTTGTACCATGCTTATCAATCAGCAAAATAGCCTGGAACATGGGAGAAACTCTTACATTAAGCTTAATAAATATTATACGGAAGTAGTTCATGCTCGTTAGTGAACGCGCACCATGTCAAAATATCTAGCAAAACAAGACAACCCGTAAGAAATGCTTTGTTGTCATTTCACTTCACGACATGAGTCCGAGGACTTAAGGGTGCTGGTTTAAACCACTGCTGCGCACCCCCGATTGCGCGCCTGGTGCTCATTCATTCATTCATTAAGAGTTAAATGTAGCTTTCATAAATATATCACCTAAATCGCTACAATCCGGGCGCTAAAAAACATCTGATTTTGTTTTTAGAGTTGTATATGTGCCGCTTATCGTGCCACTTATTCTCTGTCAAAAGGGATTATGAAGCGTCCATAATTGTTTTTTTCTTCCTTCATCTAGAGTCAAAAGACCGTAACGTACGTCAGTGTCTCCAACGACCAAATTAAAAATTTATTTTAAATGCCATTCCAAAACAGAAACAAAATGGAAAGCCATAAGGTTGTAAATGATTTTTCAAAAAGAACACGACCACTTTCAACCAATTACAAGAGCGCTGATTTTTTTTTTTTCTCTGTTCGTAATGAACCGCAAAAGTTGTAAAACCTTTTCAAACGGTAACGGATATGTTGGTTACGTGGTTGGTGAAGCTCACAGTGCACAAATGCATGATGATTACCATTAACGTAATGTGTGAAAACACTTCAAAAAATCACTGCGATGGCATGGCCCGTTTTTCAGAGTGGTAAAAAATCAACTGCATCCAAAAAGGGGTGTACAAATATTTTAAATAGTTTTGTGCTGCGCCGCTATGATGACCAGCTACACTGAGGCTGTACTATCATCTAATGGAAAACGATCCCTCAGAAAAGTACCCGGCACCAAGGCGGGTGGAGTAGAGTAGAGTAGAGTAGAGCCGGTACCACGTAGTGGAAATGAGGCATTAAGGCCGAATTCGGCGAGGTCTCGGGCAAGGATAAAACTTTTTGGTCAACCAAGAATTCACTTGCACTTGCCCGACGGGCAATCGTTCATTTTAGAATTTTGCGAGCCCTGATGCCCCTCGCTCAGAATGGGCCTTTTAGCAAGCTCAGTTTACATCAGTGTTTGCTGAGTAAATACTTTCACTTTCCATGCGCAAGATCCATTTGGCTTGGGCTCAGCCCCACTTTACTGACCAGCACATTTCCCCTGTTTTCACGAGCACGGACCCCACACGGTTTGAATAATAGGATATTAATCCCTTTTTGACCCATTTGTAGACTTCAGAAAAGAAATTTGCCTGTGTGAACATGGCAATTGGCTCAGCCATGTCTACAGTGTACTGCATGTGATTTTGTTATGTTTGGACCCGAAAACAGCATTATCACATGATGCGTTACGTCAGACTTAACAAGAGGATAGACCTATCAGTCAAGCGGGGGCGGAGTCTGTCCCGCACAAGGGAACAGATGGACCGCTCGCATGAGGCATGCGCCCAAAACTAACTTGCGCGCTGCGCTACCTGAGTTTGTGAACAAGTTGCCCCAAACAAGAATATGGTCTCGCGGCGAGATAACGCAACCTATATTTCGAACCCTACAATTTATAGGTATAATAGTGTACTACTACGATGGACTTTAAAAACTTATAACCAGAATTGTGGCCAAACTTGGATTCAAATTTGTAACCATTTATTGACTTTACCCATAACAACAACTTCGACAAAATGTCAGATAACATCAACAAAAACTAATGACAAAAGAATCAACAATGACAAGTTTAACGCAAAATCAGCTACAATGATCAACTCCAATCTCAGTACCGAGTGTGACCGCTATGTGCCTGCAACAAAGCCATCACTCCTCTTGGCATGGACAGCACCATTCTGTTGAGCTGTTGCTGGGGAATGGCCTGCCACTCCTGGAGAAGAGCTTCTTGGAGCTCTGCCCTCGTCCTGGGCGCTGGAATGCGTTGCCAAACCCGCCGATCCAACAGGTCCCACACATGCTCGATACAGTTCATGTCAGGGCTGAAAGGTGGCCATTCCATGACTTGCACACCATTCTGGGCCAGGAGCTACTGGGTCACACGTGCTGAGTGAGGTCGTGCGTTGTCTTGCATGAATGTGACCTCAGGGTGGTCTGTGATGTTAGGCACGATGTGCAGTCTGATGACAAGGTCACAGTAGAGGGCTGCATTAAGATTTCCATTGATTATGACCAGGTCGAACCTCCAGCCATACCGAATGGCACTGCAGACCATCATCGAGCCTCCTCCAAAGCCATCTGTCTCAGCAATGCAGGGGGCGGAGTATCTCTCACCATGTTGTCTGTAGACCCTCTGTCTTCCATCATGTCAGTACAGACAAAATCTGGACTCATCACTGAAGACAGAATTCCTCCAGAATCGGTTGGGGACTCGTCTCTGACTATATTCTTCAGCCCAGCGAAGCCTGGTAGCCCTGCGTCGTGCATCAGGCTGCATTCCAACACATGCCCTGTGGGCTCTGATCCCTTGCTCTGCAAGTCGGCGACTCACTGTTCTTCTGCTGATCCTTGGTCTGTGGATTCCTGGGGTCTCCTGAGCCATCCTGGTGCAGGTTCGAAACCGATCTCTCAGGTGGACGAGGTGGATCTGATTGTCCTGGGCTGGGCTCATGACCTTAGGCTGACCAGCTTGGGGTCGATCATTGGTGCTTCCAGTCTCCTGGTAACGAGCCACAAGGTTAGAGATTGTGGGTTGGTCTACCCAAAACACAGGGCGATGGGATTTTGGGATGTTCCAGCCATCCACAGCCCAATGGCTTGATCACGTTGGGGTCTGGAAAGGCGAGGCATGGCGCATGTGGTGTGTCTGAACAAATGCTCTCGGGTTCTGGACTTAATGACCTCATGGATTGTTTTAAGGCATCTGACAGCTTTGCAATTGTGATCAGTGAAGCCTGACAAAGTTACATCAGTAATTCCTCAAATCCTGCTCCACAGACACAAACAAGGTCATGACCTCACGCACTGTTGTGTCTCCTTACTCAAAGACAACTGCATATCAAGTCAGACTTATAAGTTTTTAAAGTCCATCAGTATATATTCGGGAAGAAAAAGTTCCATTCTTCCCTCCATTTCCATTTGGGGATCATTTGAGTGTCAGTCACGGAGGGGACATTTGGTTGACAGTACCTCAGCATTACCCATTATAGTTTTCCTTTCTTCTAACCAAGCTTCTGCGAATTATTCAGTGTGAACCGTTTGACCGAGATACTTTGTTCAGACTTTATTGCATAGGTTTTGGAAAGGACACTGATGCCATGTTATTTTCATTTTTCCATGATTTTTACTTTTTGAGATATTTAATTTTATAAAATTAAAACTTCCCCAAAGACTTTACATTGGGCATTATGACAAAATGATACCATGGAACACTGGGGCACCAGTGCTCTACTACAGCCTGTGCCAGTTCAATGGCTCCCCTTGTCTCTCTGTCTTCCTCCACAGACTTCCTATAATGTTCCGTAGGCTATTTCCATTCTCAACTTAGTTTTTCTATCATCTTTCTCTTTATTTGCTTTTTCATCCATGTCAAAATAGAACTTCAACATCACCTTCACTTTTTCTTTTCATTCATTTTTCTGTCTTTCTCTTAATCTGTCCATTATGTTCATTAGTCTACCACTAACTATGTTTTTGTATATAAGCTGTGCAACTGTTGTTTTTTTTTTTATCATTAACAGTAAATTGATTTTCTGATTTTACGACTTTGCTTTGCATGCAC
Organism: Gymnothorax javanicus; assembly: GCA_029692085.1. Taxonomy (NCBI): domain Eukaryota; kingdom Metazoa; phylum Chordata; class Actinopteri; order Anguilliformes; family Muraenidae; genus Gymnothorax; species Gymnothorax javanicus. The sequence goes on from CM056202.1 coordinate 54,513,439, forward strand.
TGGTATTTCCTTCAGCAAATGTAATTCTAGTTGTGAATGAGGTGTGCTGTGTTTGATTTATTTGGATTTTTTGTTTTTTTGTTACTTGTTATTTCTGGCCTATTCCTCCAATTAACTCATTGTTCATAAGACTAAGTAAGGGTCTGTAAAGGGTTAAGGACCTTGATACTTCCAGGTCGCAGTCACGCACCTTTGCCACAAGGCTCTCACATTCTTCCGTCTCCCACAGTATTCCCCACTCCCTTTCTCCCTCTTGAATGTGCGTTGCATTCATTATGCAATAACCCCTCCCCCAGGGCATGGTCTTCCTGCCGGTTTGTCAGAGATGGAGAAGCTGGAGTTTGCAAGAAGGAGGAAGGCCCAGGTGGCTCTACTGCCACCCTTCAATGACCTCGAACGACTGGCCAAGCGTGAGAAGATGATGATAAAGATAGAGAGGGAGCGGTGGACCTGTAGGGAAAATTTGATTCAGAGGTGAGTTAGCGAGAGATTCAGAGATGAGTGACAGAGAGATTTAGAGGTGAGTGAGTGACTAAGTTTCAGAGGTGAGTGAGTGACTAAGCTTCAGAGTTGAATGGGTTAAAGAGATATTCAGAGGTGAGTGAAACATTCAGAGATGAATGAGTTAAATAGCGATTCAGAGGTGAGTGAGTGACTAAGCTTCAGAGGTGAATGGGTTAAAGAGAGATTCAGAGGTGAGTAAAGGAGAATCAGAGGTGAGTGGGTCAAGTGGATTTTGAAGTAAGTGGGTAAGAGACAAAGAAGTCACTGAGTGAGAGATCCAGAAGTGTGTGACTGAAGGAAAGAGGTTCAGGGGTCAAGAAGAGATTTAGAGGTGAGTAACTGAAGGACAGAAATTCTGATGTCAGTGAGTGAAAGAGGGATTCAGTGGTGAATGAGTGAGTAAGATTCAGAGGTGAGTGACAGAGGGAAAGGGCTTCAGAGGTCAGTGAGTAAAAGAGTTCCAAAGGTGAGTAACTACAGCATAGAGATTCCGAGTTGCGAGTGAAAAGGAAAACTTGATTATGGGCTAAATATGTACTGACTTTAGACCAAAGTGCCGCTTGATATCGTGGACAGCACTTAAGCTTAGATTGCCACCTAACTCGATTTTCCTGCTTTAATAGCACATTGTAACTAAACCTGGAAAATGCCCTGCATTATTATATTGAAAAACATTCTTCAGCTACATGCTTTGTACTTTTTTGACTGCATGATAAGACTCTATGAATATGCACCTTTCGAGGCAGTGTGTTTTATACCTGCTCCTGCTTTCCTGTAGTAATCTGTGGTAACCTTATTTTCAATGCATCAAAAGCTTAGCCAAATGAAGGCCACCATGGAAAAATGATCAGTCACATTTTCACGTTGTGGAGAAATGATGAATTAAAAATTCCAAACGATCTTAGAAACAAGGCGCTGAAAAAATATGCAAAAAAATATAAAATATATTATAATAAAATATAATATATAAAATATACAAAAATGCTAAATTTTGACTCTGATCGTTTTTCCTTTGGTCTTCAAATGTTAGGGTGGAGGGTCAAGACCGGGTGTTAGGGATGACTACATCTAACCCCTGTAATGACACATCCCACTCCCCCTTCTCACAGACAGCATGGTGCTCAGCTGATCCAGCTTTCTAGAAATCTGTGGCAAAGAGGAACTCAGCGGCAGCTTGTAGCAGACAAGCGCCTGGAGAACTGCTTCTCTCAGCTCCAGCAAGATAAAGCCACCAAAATCAAGAAGCTTCATAAGGGCTACTTCTCTGGTGAGTGCTGTCAGGCTTCTAACAAACTTCCACCATAACATCACAAAAAGTAATGACTTCCAACAAACTTCCCTAACAGTTTGCAAAAACAAGGATCAATAGCAAACTTCCCTGGCAGTTAAGTATAATTAAGAAAAAGTGACAAACTTCTGAATTCTGCAAACACAAGGATTGCTCACAAACTTCCCTTTCAATCTACTGAACAGAACCATTCACTCTTGCTCATGGCTGTGAATGTATTTTTGATGATTATATAGTTTTGCACCTTTTATAATGTTAAAATGTTACATAACAAAACAGGGAATAGTCTATCACTAACAATGCCCCGCATCCTATGTGGGTTATGTGGTGTGGTTATTTATTCCATAATATTCACTACACATCAGTTAAGGTTGAGAGGAAGGGAATTGTTGGTCAGATATGCTCTTACTACTTTATTCGGGTATGACAAATAGTGGGCCAACCTGAGAGATGTAACTTAGGAAAGTATTCAGGATTACAACAGGACTAGACCAAAAAAATTTCTCTTTTTTTAGTGTTGAATGGACTGTGTGAGGGCTGAGATAGACCCCTAAGATGTGTTGTCACTGTTCTCAGCTCTCAGGCGACTGACAGACACCAAGCGCACCGTTGGAGGGGTGCTGGATACTCCTAAGATCATGAAGGAGTACTCAGCGGCAGCAAAACAAGTTTTTCGCCCTTGCCTTCACAAAAGTCACACCCTAGATCTTGATGCCCTGCTGAAGACTGTGAAGAATAAATACCTGAGCACTGATGAAGGTCTGTATGCTGCACCAGTGGAAGTTAGTCTATGCCTTAACCGTGGCAATTGTGTCAAATTCTGCACATAATCAGTTTCAGCTCTACTGAGTGCTAGCTAGTGGTATTGAACGCTGCACTAATGAATGTTGAACTGAATACTCGCCAACATTACTATCATCAAACGTACCTTTGATGGTCAGTCTGTGTGCTAGCTTGTGATAGTGATATAGAATGTTGTGCCAGCAATGGTCTGCCTGCTAGCCTGTTTTAGCGGTATTGAATGCTGAACCTATGAACGCCCACCTGCGTGTGATTCCATGTAAGTGGTGTCAACTGCTATGAGGAATGGTTTGTGCAGTTCCCCTTGTTTTCTATGTCAACATTTTGTTCCTACAAAACTAATAGCTCATGTTAGCAGTGTGAAATGCTGTAACTATGAAGCTGTGTACTAGGTTATGTTAGCAGTGCTGAACACTTTGCCTTGCTACGAAGTTTGGTGTCTGTGCCAGCACATGTTATCAGTGTCAAATGCTGGTCTGATGAAGGGCAGCCTGTGCGCTGGTCAATGTTAGCAGTGTTGAATGCTACACCTAAGATCATCTGTTTGAGTGTTAGCCCTTAATAGCAGTGCTGAAAGTTGTATCTATGAAACGCTGTGCATTAGCACGTGTTAGCCTTGTCATACATTTGACCCATGAAGGTCTGTTTGCTAGGTCATGTTGGGGGGGTTCGATCCTGCATCTGCTGTCGTCACGCTATGTGCTAGCACATGTTTGCAATTTTGATGGCTGCACCTACGAAGTTTGGTCTATGCAGAGATCCATGTTGCACCTACAAGCTGATCTGAGCGCGTGCCTTTGTTGGTGACGTCGAACGATCTACCACCCAAGTGGTGATAAATTCTGCAGTGTTTGTAGCTTTGAATCTTCCGTTGAATCATAAGGTCACCAGTGGCTTCTTTTCACACAACTGTCCACAAGTGTAGTGTCATGAGAGGCTTGACTGTGCCGCAGAGGGTGTGGCAGTGCAAACAAGGATGCAAAATCTGGTTTTTCAAGGAAAAACGAAGGTCTTACTGGTATTTCACACAAAAATGGGCTTCTTCCATTGGCAAAAAAAAAAAAAAATCAACAGAATTGCTCTTCAACAAAAACAGTCACCAAAACACAAAGTTTCCAATCTTCTAGTTCAAAAACATTCCTGAACAAAAGGTTACTCTTTTTATCATTACACCACTTCAAAAAAGGCACTTCCCTCAGTCCTCTGCCACCGTCTTTGCATGAGATCCTTTCCCCTCAGTCCTCTCTTTTTGATCCGTTTGGCAGTCCTTTTAAACCCCGCTCTCCCACAGCAATCAAGGGCCTTAAGCACCTGCACCTGTCCCTGCCCAGGTGCTCACTGGGATATTGAGTTGCTTCAGGTCTGGTGGCCATTTTGTGTAGTGGTCCCCCTTGTAGCCTGCAGGTGGGGACATAGCGTCCCTCTATGACCTGTCCTCTCGTGATGCCACACAAGCTACTACATTTGCAGTCAGGAGTCAGAGGACAACACTTTGCATGTGGCCTTAGCGAGCAGACTGCATATGCCCTTTTAACAGGTGGGAGACTCTAAAGAGCACTGACATGCAGATCCCAGCTGGCTCAACCTTTGAATATCCCTGTGGCAATGATTATGTTCAAAAACTCCTTACTGATGCTCTTATTCATGCAAAATATTGTCCTTGTTAATGCAGGATATGCTCATTTTTATTCTCAGGTCTGAAGAAGCTGGAGGACAACATCCCTGCCTCTGTGATAGACCTGAGAATTGATGCACCCAAACCCAAGTCCTTTGAAGGGTTTGTCAAGCGTGCCGATCACCTACAGCTGAAGCTTATGAGGATACATCAGGTATAAACATGGGTACTTCTCTTCTGATCTGGGCCATTATGTTTATTCCACTTTGTGTGTATAATAATACGCTTTATCACAGACTCTGAAGGCAGGGAAGCAAAAGGTTGAGGAGAGGCCGCATAGATTCCTAGGTCAGGTGAAGAAGCCCCGTTTCCCCCACCTGCTGGCTGAGCACCTTCCCGAGGTTCATTCTTCGCAACCATACTTCCATATCAGAATTTAGGTTTTTAATCTTATAGCTTTACAAGCACAGAATTTCCTATTAGCTGTATGCTCCTGTTGTTATTTGATCATTAACATATATATATATATATATATATATATATATATATATATATATATATATATATATATATATATATATATTTATTTTTTTTTTTTTGCAGGAGGATGCCGAAGACAATCTACCCATCATCTTCTTGCAAAAGGCTTTGAAAGGAACATCTGTCATGGCCCTGGTGAATTGTGTTTAAATATAGAGAAGACCTATAAAGAGTAGGGTTTCTGATAGTCAGAAGGCAACTTTCAGAAGCACTCCAGATTTCTCAGAGTTAGCACAAGCTAATTAATCCAGCACTCTCAAATTCTACATTTAGAAGGAGTGCAACAGAGAGTATATGTATGTGTGTGTGTGTGTGTGTGTGTGTGTGTGTGTGCGCTTGTGTGTGCGTGTGCGCTTGTGCGCATGTGTGTGCGTGTGAATTTAGTGTAATATACACTCCATGTCTTTCAGGTGTATGAAGGAAAAGAGAAGCGCTTGGACCTGATTCAGCAACCTCCAGCAGTGAGAGAAGGACATTCTGCTTTGACTGAGAGAGAGAGATCAGAATGATGGAAGAGGTACGGTGGCCCTGAGAGCTCAACGCAGTGCAGCTTCAGAAAACAGATGAAAATGGACAAAACGCAAGCAAATGCAGAAAACATCTTCATCAGCTTGACAACAATTATGATGCACATACTCACAACACATGCAAAATGGCAGATGCGCTGCAAAAACTCACAACACATGCAAAAAGATAAACACGCTGCAAAAACTCACAACACATGGAAAAAAGACAGATTCACAACAAATCGCGCACACAACTGAAGTGTTTCTGGGGGACACAAAAAGTGATGAACCGATTGGAAAATGCTTGTTCTTCAACGCTTTATGACTTTTGAAGTTATTTTTAGCGTCTTCTATTCATCATTGGAATCGGAAAACGAGGTAAAATGTAGGGCTGTTCCAAACACTTTGAAGTTTCGAACCATCGATCTTGACGTTCACAATCTAATTCTAAAATTAGACTTGAATGCGCTATGAATCACGCGACTTTTTTCCCAACGTCAACCATTCATTCCGTTTCAACCAGTTATGCTTTTCTGCACAATTGGAGATGAAGATTTAGCTACATAGTAATTCTAATAATTCCAGTCTAATTGCATTGGCCTATTATTAGTAGGCTATTATGTGATTTTAATCCAAACTTTTAAGTTCCGTTAACTCCAGATCATAAAGTCCAACAGTCAATATTTCCAAAAAAAAGAAGATGGATGTAATAATTTCTGAATTCACAACATATTTTTATTTAACAAATTATTCTGCTTCAATCCATGTGGTCAGAAACCACATTTTCACTGCGTGTAGTGAAACACTTTTTGCTCTCCCAGCGAAATTGACACTTTAGCAAAGTAGTCTAGCTGCAACAGCCATAAGATTTCATTAATACAACCACAGTAACTGAAATCATTTTCAGCTCCAACAGTATTATCGTTAGTAGCCGACTCAACTTGTGTTGTATTAAAAAAGATAATTGACTGTATCTCCTTTTATTTGGTGCTGGCGCTCTGTCATCGAGTCAGTCATTATCAAGTGCATCAAGGACTCATAAAGGACTAAGGTGAAACTGGTGTGCAATCATTTTTCAACGAACATGGCGACTCATTTGAGAAGTGTATGTTTTTTTGAGTAGCTTGAGTAGTAAACGAGATTATGTAGGCCAATGGTTAAATTGTTAGTATCCAAAATAGCAAGCCTGTGATGAATAAATAGGATAACTCTGCATAGGAGTAACAAAATAAAGTTAACATAATTTTATGAGTGTTACGAAACATGGGCGCGTTGCTTGCAACAGACTGCACCTGCGACAACAAGCCAATGAGCCCTTGAGCAGGTGATGAAAAAAACCTCCTTTGCTGGAGAAGAGGAGAAAGGAAATAATGGATGCACTTATGATATTCATAGTGATAGACATGTAGCCAGTGAATACTGTACAGGGTGAAGATTTTAGACATTTTATGGACAAGTTAGAGCCGGGGTACACAATTCCAAATCGCGAAAAAAAATCATTGAAGGGCTAACCAAAAATACACAGCAGTGAGAGCAATTCTCTATAATATTATTAAAAACTCTATTATAAGCTTTACTGTAGACATTTGGACAACCCAACAAATCGAAGCTTATATGACTGCACCAGCCCATCTGATTACAGAAGACTGGGAACATATCAATGATGTGCATGAAACAGCTAAAATGACAAACAGTGGCAAACATAGCACAGCAACTTGGAGGGTTTGCTGATGCTTTCCAGATATCGGAGTCTAAAAAAGTCGCTGAAGTTCATGACAACACAGCCAACATGATCATCGACTCCCAAACTGGTTACATACGTGTGTAAAAAAAAAAAAAAAAAAAAAACATGAAATGTAAATGAGTTATTTTGCTTAATTACCTTGTTTGGGAAAAGTAAAGTTTTATTTTAGCATTTTCTAGATGGGGCACAGAGGGCTTTGTGTTATGCACGCGTCCCTATCAAGTGCAGGTTTGTCACATCTGTTCTGTACCTCACTGTTTGCATTAAAAACACTTTAGAAATATTCTGATATATTTTATCTCTTAGTTACCATTTTTGTCAAAGTATAATGTTGCCTATAGTAAGCCTCTGAGGAGAGCGCACTTTATCATGATGCAGGACTTTATGCCAGCTGGCTGTAATGTTAACGGTAGTTTCTTTCAGAAGGTGTAAATAGGGGGCAAGCTGATAAAACTACTGGTTTTGCTGACATGAATAATAAACTGACATCCATCAGCTTAATTTGGTATCATTTAACAAAAAGTTCCAAAAAGTCACTAACCTCCAATTGGAAGATATTAACAGAAGGTATAACTTTGCCTACGGAGCTAAAGTTTTAAAGGAAGAATATAAGACTTAGAATTTAGAAAAGCTTTGTCTCTGTCCCACTGATATTTGTTTATGAGTGTTGGGCTGATTTTCCATTTCAGCAAGATTATAAATATATACTTTTAACCTGTGTGTGTTATAGGCTGTAGGGGAGACTGGGGTCCATTGAGCCATGGGGATCAATGAGACATATCACTATTTTGCGATCAATTGATGAGAGAGCTGCTTAAAATAGGCAAAATATTTGAACATTGACTGATGAGTCATGGGGATAAATGAGCCATATCACTATTTTGCCTATTTTAAACACCTTTAGCATTGATTAATCGCAAAATAGTGATATAGCTCATTGGTCCCCATGGCTCATCGGACCCCAGTCTCCCCTATCTATGTGCTTGGGCCACATGTCATTATCTTTTGACAAAGTCACATTGTTCCTCTTTTAACGTTAACATAGCATTACCACTATGTGTGTGTATTTTGTCAGATTGTTTGAATTAGCAGGCTAATGATAAACAAAAGGCTGAGGCAAGGTTAGCAGTTGACATGTGCAATATCTCAATATTAAAATAATTTTAAAAAAGACATTTTACCTAGTTTTCCAATACCACTGACAAATAGAAGACGCTATAAATAGCTTCAAAACTCATAAAGCGTTGAAGAACAAGCATTTTCCAGTCGGATCAACATTTTTTTTGTGTCCCCCAGACACACTTTCGTTGTTGTCTGCGCAATTTGCAGCGCATCTGCCTTTTTGCATGTGTCCTGAGTTTTTGCAGCGCCTCTGCCTTTTTGCATGTGTTATGAGTTTTTGCAGCACAAGTGTTGTCAAGTTGATGAAGATGTTTTCTGAATTTGCTTGCGTTTTGTCCATTTGCATCTGCTTTCTGAAGTTGCGGCGTGTTGACCTCTGAGGACCATGGAAAGAGAAAATTGTTGCTGGAATTGTTCAAGGGTTTTTGCTGCTATAAATTCCTGTGTAAAAGCTTAAATATTAAGAGAGGTAAAACGATTTGCTCCCGAGGTATAACCTTTGCCGCCGTGTGGGCAGGGAGATACTTTCCCACCATTTTCTTCCTCCTTGTAACAACTCGGTTAGCAAATAGCCAAATTAAGTCGCTAATCTGGTAAAATAAAAGCAACATGGGGGTTTTTTTTGGGTGGGTTTTCAGTCTCCCGAGAGCAAATTGAAATAATCATATACGCTCAATAGAAGTGGCGGGCGGTGGACGGAAAACCGAGGGGGTGGAAAACATCCCTTGAAACGGATGATATTAGTGACCCGATTTCAATCATTGTTCTTGGTCAACATGTTAGTTTCCCTTATAATGAAATGTTGAGGCAAGTAAATAATGAATTTTATAAAATGTTTAATTCACATGCCTTAATAGGCAACTGTTCACGAAAAAACCACTGTGGATTTTCCACGTTAAATTTTGTCACATCCTAAGAAAGTTGTCAAACCTGTGCGTAATGATTGCTTAATTGAAAAAGATTGAAATGCGCTCTTTTTTGCGTTCAACTGATGCGTTTGATATCTCGTCTTAACGAAGACAATTAGCTACACCTGAGAGAAGAGAGTTAAAGTGTCTTTTACCAGGGAAATTGACTGAAAACAGATCAAGACTAATAAGCAGTTTAAAGACATGTTTATGGCCCTCCTTGTTCTCTGTCCACTGCCCGCCACTGCTCAATAGCTAGCTAAGTAAGTAAACTGTAATGTATACATAGCTAATACATAAAACAGAGCTATTTTCAAGGGCTGTGCTACTCTCGCCTGGTTTTCTGTAGCTAATTTCGCTAGCAAATCTTAGCTAGCTTATCAACGCCGGGTAATGTTATCAAGTTACTTGGAAATCTAGTTACAACTTGGATTGGTTTCACATGTGTATGCTTGTTGTTTGTGGGTATTAATTAAGGACTGATATTTGCTGGAGGGATTTATGTGTAAACATCTTCAATTTTTTTTTTTTTTAATGTCCTCTTCAGTCACTGTGGCTTGATCAGCTAGTCATAATCAAGTTGCGTTGTTTGAGCGCTTAGTCATGACCTGTTCTGGGATATCGTGTTGAGTTAGCTAACAAAGCAAGCGAGTTGTTCACCCAGCTCGCTTGAATTAAATATTAACGTTAACCAGGGTTTTACTCCTTTTCGGTTTCTCTTTTTTACCGAAGGGCTTTTCACGCATAAACTTATTGCTTATTAAAATATATTAGTGTTCTTTTCTGGTCACTTTGCCTTGATCAGTCATAGTGAAGTTGTTTTGTTTGAGTGCTTAGCTACTACCTGTTCCGGCATATCATGTTTAGTTAGCTCACATAGTACGCGAGTCGTTCACTCTGCCCGTTTTAATTAAATAAAGATGAACGTTAACCAGAGTTTACTCTTTTTCGATTTCTCCTTTTTATTGAAGGGCTTTTGCGCTGAAACATTGCTAAGTGAGGTATTTTAGGGTTCTCTTCTGGTCACTGTGCTTAATCAGCTCGTTATTGTTGCGTTGTTTGAGTGCTAAGCTACAATGTGTTCTGGGACATCATGTTTACTTGGCTCACATCGTAAGCAAGTTGTTCACTCAGCCCATTTGAATTAATTAAAGATTAACATTAACTGGGGTTCTACTCAATTCGGTTTCTTTTGGTTGTAGTACCTGTTCGTGGCTAGCTAGGTAGCTACCATTCGCATATTTGCATTGGAACCTGGGATTTAGTATTTAGTGGATGACAACGGCTATTTGTAGGAGTTTAAGGTAGAAGAGGAATCTTTAAGACGTATATAAAGGACACTAATGAGAATACTTAGGCTAAATACTGTAAAATGTGGGCTATGGTCAAAAAAGAACTGAGGAATGCTAGAAGACAGTATGAAAGGCAAATTGCAGAAGAGGCAAAAACTAATCCTAAGCATTTTTTTCAGTACTGTGTTAGAAAAAAGGAAAGTCAAAGTGGAGGTTAAGTGTGGAAAGAATAAAGATGGATTACTGCTGCATGAAAATAAGGATATTGCTGATACCTTAAATAGTATCATAAATAATAGCTAGAGAATTTTACTACGGAGCAGATTTTTATTCAGCAAGACGGCATTTGCAATGCTCAAAAATTATTTAGTAGAAATTGAGGTTAAAGATAAAGAAGTAATAGACAAATTGCATAAACTAAATACAAATAAGGCGGAAGGCCCTGATGGCTTATAGCCTTGCGTGCTTAGGGAAGTTAGTGAGGTCGTCTCTGAACCACAAACAGTTATTCTCAGGTAGTCTTTAGAAACTGGAGAAATACCAAATAATTGGAAGCAGGGCAAAATAATACTAATATATAAAAAAAGGGACCGTAGTGAGCCAGGAATTTACAGGCCTGTCAGTTTAACTTGCATTGCATACAAAGCACTGGAATCTATCATAAAAGACAAGCTGGAATTTAGTTCTGGTGAGATGAAGTTTCATGAAGCATTGAAGCTTTCCAGCCAGATGTGTTGAGATGTGGTTCATTTCTTGAGGTTTCAAATACACTCTACAGACCCCAAATGGTCAATGAAAACACTGTGATATTAAAATGTGCTTTGTCGGAAATGATAGGCAAGCATAAGCCTACAGCATGAAAGTGACAAAATCAATAAATGCAAAATAAAATGAAGTATTTTGATGATATGTCCTTTCTTTTGCTTTCTTGTACTTTTGTTCAACCATAGCCTTTAAAGCCTGAATAAAACCATGAAGAAGAAAAGCATGTGAGGAAAAAGCTGCGAAACGTGTTCAGTGTAAATGTTACAGAACATATATGGGTCAGGCTCACAAAATTGGAACTAGTCGGGGGTTCAAATTGAAAAATTGTAAAAGAGGAGAAAGGCCTTAATTTTAGCTCATTTCCTAATGTTGAGGGGGGTTATATTATCATGTGCAGAAAACCTTGTCATAAGATTATGCATAGTTTTTGCGCAACAGCTGGTCAAAGTTGGGTCTCTCAGTTCTCCAAAACTCGTTCAGTTTTTTGAGTTATTGGTGACTTTTGATATTCAATCATGCCCTAATCATATTTAAATATAGTCAACACTGCTGATAATGGCCTGATATGTATAGTAGGACTATAAACCTCTTGAGAAATACAAAACATCTGTTGTGATAGGTGAATTAGTGGTCACAACACATCCCTGAAGTTGGCATAGTTTTTGGGCACAGCGAAAAATTGTGCTTTTCCTAAAAACTGTTCCCTGTTGTTTCTTGTAAAATGAAAATACCCTGCCCTAGGCCCCAAATGGTTATTTTATGTCATAAAGCTATATGTCTAGTCTGTGCATACGCAATCTGGTGTCCCTACTCCGAACCCCTGCTGAGTAATACAACTTTCCCTACAGACAGACCTCAGATACCTCAAAAAACATAAAAAGTCTATTTTCACTTGTTGCAGTTTTATGGCCCTAACATCAATTCTATCAATAGAATAAGTTATCAAACGTTGTTTTTAATGTAGAAGAGTGTTATACATGTGTATATACATGTCAAGTCAAAAATGTGATTGACATTTTCTTGTTTGGCTTCCAGGCGGTGACCAGAAATCTTTCCGGATCCTGAAAACCAATAACAGATCCTGACAAACAACATTCCTTCTTGTATACACCTCTAAATAACTTAAATCTATTGTTCTTAACATGCCATAGGCCAGGTTTGGGTAATAAATAGATTGCAATTTAGAAAAAATGAGTTTAAAATGCGGGTAACTCAAAAAATAGGGCCAAGGGTCCTGTAGCTTACCGGCAAGCAATTTTACAGTGATGATACAAGTTATAAAAGTTTCATGTGAAATTTGGCCTTCGAATAATTGAAGGTCAATGTCAAGGTAACTAAATAAAAGTTTACATACATTTATAAGACTTCCTGTAATACTTTGTAGAATCCTAAGCTCTGAGTCAGTTTTGGTGATAAATGTCATTGAAAATTCAATACGTCACTTGTGAACTTTAAAGGTCACAGAGGGTCAAGTTGAGGTCAGCAAATGGACTTCATATGTGACTTCCTATCGGTCTCTATTACAAATCTAGGCTCCATCTGTGACTGTTTTGGCAATACAAGTCATTGTATTATGTCAAGTTTGACCTTCAACGGTCACCAACAGTCAAGTTGAATGTCACCAAATGAAAGTTCGTGTGTGACTTCCTTTAAGTCTGTGATACAAACTTAGGCTCTATCTGTAACCTTTTCAGTGACGGAAGTCATTGAATTTTCACTAGGTCAAGATTGACCTTGGAGGCCAATATAAAGGTCACCAGATAAAAGTTCATATATGACTTCCTATACGTCTCCAATACAAACCTAGACTCTATCTGTTACGATTTTGCTGATATGTCATTGAAATTCATTGTAAAATTTGGCCGTTAAAGGTCACTGAAGGTCAAGTTCATGGTCGCCAAATGAAACTTAGTACATGACTTCCTACATGCCCACAATAGAAACCTAAGCTCTATCTGTAATAGTTTTGGTGATAGAAGTCATTGAAATTTCACCATGTGAAGTCTAACCTTCAAAGGTCACCGAAGGTCAAGTTCAAGGCCACCAAATGAAAGTTCATGTATGACTTCCTACAAGTGTTCAATATATATTTGTTCCCAATTCTCTGTATTTTTAAGCCTAAAAGCCTTTGAAAATTGTAACATTTTGCTTAACCTCAAGTTTGAGCTTTCAAGGTCATCTGAGGTCAACTTTAACACAGCCAAAATATAGGTCATAAATGACTTCCTACATGTGGATAATACAAACTTAATCTCCACCTGCAACCAGCTGGCCTTCACAGGCCATCTTGCATATTCTCTATAGGATCCAATGTTAAAGTACAGCACCCCCACTAGACCCACTTCCGTTGATTCAATCAAAATAGTGCTCACAAATTCATCGCGCAGTTTTTGAGAAATAATTTTTATAATTTCTCAGTTTTATCTTTAACATTGGGGCCAAAATTTCCAGGGCCCATAAAACGGACAAAAATCATTCAATCAAAAAATCTGAAAAAAAAAAAAAAAAAAACGTCTGGAGATATGTTCTAGTAGTATAGCACCCAAAACTGACCTAATAATGTCTTAATGACTGTTTATTTTGCTATAATTATGCATAAATGTAAGCAATCTTTGACGCATCAGTCTCTGAAGATGGTAGATGGTGGGTGTTTAGTCCTGGTATGAGTCTTTAACTGTACTGAGCCTGAGTCCTGTCACTACTGTTTGTATCCTATTGTAGATATAAAATAGGCTAACTGGCATACAAATTTATATACAAATATTTCAAAAATGCCAAAAAAAAGTCCAAGAATAATGATGCTTTTCATGAATAATAAAGTGTTAGGTGAAGCTATGCTTATTTCCATTGAAAATGAACAAGCTAATACATTGTAGCCCTAAATGTTTTTTTTTTTAGTTATCCGACACTTCAGAGACACATAAGAGAGCTAATCACACTATGAAACTGGATAAATGAGGCCAAAAACCATACTAAAATGTACGCAAATATGTTGTGTAAGTGTGTAATGAGCCCCAAGATCCAACCCCAAGCCTTGACAACTGAATAAGCAGTGCAAGGCGACATGGTGAAAATACAGGTTTTTTTGAGTCATCCAGATTCAGCCACCCAGACATCACGCATATCAATATTAATGAATAACTCTGTTATGACTCGATAGGACATGCCCTTGGCTGTAATTTAAGACATAGGTTAGGGATCCAACACAACGCAGCAAGGATGACGAAGCATCTTTCATTTTTTTGAGTTATCTGATTGTTTTTCACATTATTATATCAGCTGATCCACCTTTCTGCCCGTCGGCGCCATTTTCGAACCGCGCCAAAAACTTTCCTCGGTTTCAATCGACATTATACATGTATTTTCACCAAAATCACCCATAATTTCTCGATTACAAGGTTCTCTAGATCATATTTTACAAGATTTCAGATGGGATGATGCAAAAAACCTACCTTGGTTCGGTCAAAATCATAGAAAAAAATCAATCTTTCACTCTCGTTTGTGTGTGTCTTGCTCTCCGGTTGGGTGGAAGTTGATTTCTAACCTTTCCGTGGACAAAACACGCACCGGCATAAACTTGGAGAGAGCTACAATGCACATTTTCCCGCAGATAACTCAAAAAACCGGATAACTCAAAAAACTAAAATTTTGAAAAGGAACTGAAATATGATGGAATTCTAAATGGCACAAGTATCTTGTTTCATTTAAGCCATTTCCCCATCTTTGTGAAGCTCAGATCTTGAATTATAAAGCCTTAAATTGGATAACGCATAAATAGCCATATTTGGCTTCTGCGGAAAGGGGTTAAGAAAAGGTAAATGAAAATCCACACTTTTTCCTAGACAGTAATTATCAGTTGGTTGCGTTGCTACCTCAAGGTTTTCCTATTCACCTCTAGTTTGAATTTGTACATTGAAGCAAGCAGTTCTGCCATGTGGTGCCTCATCTCACTCAACTTTTGCAGTCTGTCCTTCTCAATGCCAATAAGAGGGGGAATGGGTGTTGTGGTTAAGGACAACATTGTACTGTAACTATTGACTCATCCAGAAGGTGACCAAGGTTAAGCATATGTCACTTGTCTGAAGCTAATTCCCAATGATTAAGATGTTTTTCAATGGCAAGTACAGTGTTTGCTGCCCAATTTTAAGAGAATCGTAGGGACTTTCCTATAGTAGCATCATTGTTACTATTATCATCCTTATTATTACTTTAATTTGATTGCTGGGTGGCTACCTTTCCCTACAGAAGTCAAAATCTCAACGCCAAACCACTGAGAAATCATGTCACAACGCCAGTGGCTTTGACAGGATTATACTTTATAGTATGCACAAGAACTGCCCGCTTTTGTTTTCAAATGACACAGCAAAAGGAATATTTAAAGAAATTTGATTGGCTCTGGTATTTAGGTCAGATTATGTTATCATCAGAACATTTAAAGCAGTGGCAATCAAATGTTAGTCAAGCCAGGTAAACGGAAATGAGCATCCCCAACTCGGGACAGTGAACACAGTGAATTTGCAATTGCTGACTACCTGGATTAAGTTTATCAAATATATTCATCAAAACATATGCTGTTATCTTTGCTAATCTATAATGGCAGAAAAATTGAAGTATTAATACAAACAGCCTTAATTCAGTGCGAACTCTGCCTTTCAGCACCAATGTTACTAGTTACTTGATGCTCGTGTTGCTACCGACTTAATCATCAATGTTTAAGAGAGTTCACGTTTTAACTTTAAAGGCAAAAAATGTTCAGTTGTTTTGGTTTGCTTATTTCTATGCTACTTATTTGCTTGCTTGTAAACAAGATAAATGAATTTTAACATTACTAACATCACAGCGCGCCGGAGATGTCGATCGTACAATGACCTAAAGCTAGTGCTGTTAAAACCAATCATCGGCTTTCGCGTGCAATTGCTGTCGTTAATGTTAGCGCGTAAGTGCAGCCAAAAATGCATGGCAAGCTCTAATAGAACTGCATCTGAAAATGGGATCTGCTCTTGCCACAATTTTATTTTCAAGATAGAATGTTGAATAGTGAAAAAAAATAATTAAAAATGAACAAAATCATGAAAATATGTGTGCAGGGTGCATGCAGGTTTACGGTCACCAATGCCAGTTCACTGCGCTCTATTACTGCTTCCTGTAATGCCCACTAATTTTCTACATATCTGGGCTACAATTCTCTCCCTTGAGTGACCTTTAAGTTTATCTATCATCATAAATGGCTCCTACAGATACCTGAAGGTAAGTAAGCGTTGCGAATGGTTAATAAAATGACAAACAGACATTTTTGTAGTTCAAAAGTGTATGAGATAATTTCATGGGCGTTCATGACAGTAAAATAAAGCAGCTTATTTTCGTCTCATAGTGAGAATTCCTGTATACAAATAGGCAGATAAAATGAACTGTGCTACATAACTAAAGACCACTGATTAAACATATACAAATAGGCAGATAAATTGTACGGTGCTACATATCCAAAGTTCCCATATCAATCAAATGTTCTTGGGCCAGTTTCACAAAGCTATCAAGTATTTTCTTTGAAAAATGTGTCGTTGCTATAAAAAATATTCCTATATATCATAATAGTGTCAAAAATATAGAATCGAACCAAATATTTTCTAGAAATATTTATTTCATATACATGTATATAGCCCACACTGAGCATTTAAATTCAGAATTTCTATGTATTTATAAGCATCAGAGTAGTTCCCATTTTAATCTTCAGTCAAACAGCATACAAAACTTAGCCTTCATTGTTAGAATTTCGTAAAATATTGTAAATATTGGCAAATATCCTTACAGTTAAAGGGCATATTTTATTACTTTTGAACAAATCATGATAAATGCTGATTTTATTGTACTTTATAAGGCCCTTCATAATATAGAATGACTACTGTGTTCAATCTAACAAAATGAGAACTAAATTACAGGTCTGCCATGCTGTTGTTTGCAGACGCTCATGTTTAGACATATTCACAAACAGTTTCCACACATACAACTCAGGCTCAGGTCACACACCTCTCAGTGCACTTACCTTTCTCCCATTCATTCACATTGGTAAAGAACCAATGTTCTCATATTCTTACACATGTTCACGTTTAGTCTAGTTCCTCAGGATTAAGCTACCCAGTAGGCCTACCACTTCAGTGAGAAACAGACACAATAGACATTAATGATAAACTCACAATGTAGCCAAACAAAATTTCCCCCACCCTCCAAAGCCCCTTGAAGTGGCCAATTTTTCTGTTACCCTACCAAACTCAATTAACCTTACTTTTACCATTCCATATTAATGTTATTATTCAAAGCAAACCATCCCCACCATACGTATCGCAGGTTTGATGAAAACCATCCATTAATGAACATCCACCAATTATCTAGCACTTTTTTATATCCTTTATTGCCGGGAAATCCCACTGAGACCGAGGTCTCTTTTGCAGGGGAGCCCTGATTACAAAATAAACATTTACAATTAGAGTTAAGAGACAAACAGTACAGTTTAAAATTCATGAAATTCACATACAGCAAGTGCAGATAAAAGAAAAAAAAAGAAAAAATAGTATAAAAATAATAATCAAATAAATAAAAACATATAAGGACATAGGACAGAGAATAATGATGTGTATGTCCTACATTAAAATTAAAGGCAAGTACAAATGGCCTCTTCTAGCATCAAAAACTAATTCATTGTAGGACTCGAATGGGATAAAGCAATCTAGCTTCAGTGTATCCTGACAATTATTCCACAAACAAGGTGAAAATGCGCTAAAACTGGTACCGCCCAGATTTGTTCAAGTCCTGGGTGCCTCAAACATAATCCACCCGTGATCTGATATGCTGACTTGTAATTTTAATGGACAAAAGCCTAGTGAGATAGGAAGGAAGTTTGCCTAGCAATGCTTTATAAATGAATAAAGTACAATGTAGCTTCCTTCTATAATGAAGGGAAAACCACCCTACTGAACTATATGAAGCACAGTGATGAGTTCGGAAACCATCGCCTGTGATGAAGCGCAGTGCGCTATGATAAACTGCATCCAAGGGTCTTAAGGCACTATTAGAGGCATGCATATACAGGACATCCCCTTAGTCAAATATGGGTAAGATTGTCGCCCGGACAATCCTCTTCCGACTGTCTAAAGAAGACGAGGATCTGTTTCTGTAAGGAAACTAAATGTTTGTTTTAATTTTTCTGGACAAGTTGGCCACATAAGTTTTAAAAAAGAAGTCATGATCCAGCCAGATACACTTATGGAAGACCTTCACACTACATACTGCCAAGTGATGTATCCTATCATGTTACAATGACCAGCCAACTCTTTGCTTGCGGAATATTCACTCTTTCTTGTGTGAAACATTTCAAACGTTTTTTTTCAGTTGCCTGGCAACATATGAAACAATACATAGACGTCTTAATTAACACAACTGACAACAATGAAGAAAGACATACATTTAACACAAGAAGTGAGTCTTTGCTTTATATAAACAATTTAACAAAATCTGCGTTTCAGGAATCACTCCTGAATCCAATTCAAAATCACCTTGTTTTCTCAACCCTTTTGCTAAAACACGAAGTCATTTCTAATTGTTTTCCCAAAAACCAGGTTTTTTGCACTGAACATGCAAGGGTAGACTGTACTGTGTGCACACACACAGGACACTTCCATAGACAGCAACACAGTTGACATTTAATATATCAACTGCTTGGAACACAAAAAGGTTTAGTGCATTTTTTAAATTTTGAGAAAAAGCAATGTAAAAACTTTGAAACAATGTGAAAAATATGATTTGCATCTAATTTTCTCGTTACAACAAAAATGTACTTAACACTTTTGTGCACCAAGCAGTTGATATATTTGATATATGATTGTATTGACTGAAGAAAATTGTTACCTAGTTGATATACTGTATATTCTTTTATATGTAGTGGACAAGAAAATTCTCTCCAATCACTTCTTCGACTTAACTTACTTTAAGCGGAGCACTGTCCAGACTTATCGTACTAAAAGCCCAAAGGCTATGCAAACTTTACTCACTTTAAGTCAGGAGACTATACAAACTTAACTTACTTCAAGCCAACAGACTCCAAGCCTTGAATGCTCTCATAGCATTGAGACACGCTATGATGGTGCTCACCTACCATCAATGTACTACTTATTTATCCTAAATCGACTTAACTTTCTTTAATCCATGTACTACTCACTTAGTACTTAAGCACAGACTCATGAGGTTTTTTTTTTTTTTTTTGTAGCAAGAAGCTTGGCAGCAATTTCTGTTGTTCAATCATATAAACCACAGAATCAGCAGTGGTATGAATGGTTTACCATCGGGACCTTAACTCCTCCGCCACAGAGAAACATAGGGTAAGGAGGAGTTCCTTATCTTATTTGCTTTGTTTTGCCTGCAGACCTAGTTCTCTGTAGCCAGGAGATGAAGGCCTTTTCAGTTCAATCATCCAGCCGATTATGCCATTAATTGTCATGGAACCGAGTAACTAAAGCCAGTAGTCTTTTATCAGATTTATTATTCGGGTGAGATTATGAGCAAGTAGTTGAACAATTGTTACAAACAAAAACCAACTGCTGAAGTCTGTGGCCTTTTGTCTGGCACTAGGAAAAAAAGAGACCCCCAGATTGGGCTCTTAAAAGTTTATACCGCAACAAAGTGGGCCGTTCTTTACTGTAAAGTTCACACTGATTGGACACGGAAACACTAATGGAGAGGAAAACCAATGAATGACGAAGTGGGGGTACTGGATGGACATTCGAGAGATAACAATGGGAGGGGATAGGTGGAATTGCCAGGTACAGATACAGATCGATGGGGAAGGGGGAAGGGAGGAATGCTTCCTTGTTCCACACTGCCTAAATTCACCTCTTGTTTATATTGGTACGCTCCTTACTCAAGCTGACTATTATCTCCGATCACACATACGTGTGCCTTCATATAAATCGTTAATTTTAGTTATGTAATTGCTGTATCATGGAAACCCCTCCTTGAATTTGCCCCTCACATTCTTGCTCACTCTTGGCTTTCTCTGTCTCTATCTTTCTTTCCCTCTCTCACATCTGTTATCTTTCCATTCTGCTTTTCATTCAATGGTCTTATCTTCCCATCTTTCACTCTCCTCCCTTGTACACAATTGTAAAATGCATAGTGCAGTAAGGCATACCCAACACAAGCAATACGCTTTCAGGGATTCTATGCCTTCCATTTTTATACAGCAGGGAGAATAAGCATTGAACATGTCAACATTTTTCTCAGTGAATATATTCTAATGAAGCT
Organism: Gymnothorax javanicus; assembly: GCA_029692085.1. Taxonomy (NCBI): domain Eukaryota; kingdom Metazoa; phylum Chordata; class Actinopteri; order Anguilliformes; family Muraenidae; genus Gymnothorax; species Gymnothorax javanicus. The sequence continues at coordinate 54,533,815 of CM056202.1, forward strand.
ACTGACATGAAATTTTCACCAGATGTCTGTAACAACCCCAAGTCATCCACACATACAAAGAAATCAAAACAAATGTAATGTAAATGTAATAAAGTGGAATGACACATGGAAAAAGTATTGAACACGCCGACTGAAATTTATTTAATACTTAGTAGAAAAGCCTTTGTTGGTAATAACAGCTTCAAGACACCTCCTGTATGGAGAAACTACCTGCATGCATTGCTTAGGTGTGATTTTGGCCCATTCCTCCACACAAACTGTCTTCAAATCTTGAAGGTTCCAGGGGCCTCTTCTATGAACGCTGATCTTCAGCTCTTTCCATAGATTTTCCATTGGATTCAAGTCAGGTGATTGACTAGGCCATTCTAGCAGCTTTATTTTCTTTCTCTGAAACCAATTGAGAGTTTCCTTGGCTGTGTGTTTGGGATCATTTTCTTGTTGAAATGTCCACCCTCATGTCATCGGGCAGCGGATTCTTATCAAGAATGACTCAATACATTTCTCCATTCATCCTCCTTTCAATTATATGAGGTCTGCCAGTACCATATGCTGAAAAATAACCCCACACCATGATGTTCCCACCTCCAAACTTCACTGTCGGTCTGGTGTTTTGGGGGTGATGTGCAGTGCTGTTTGTCCTCCAAACATGCTTTGTGCTGAGACATCCAAAGAGTTCAATTTTGGTCTCATCTGACCAGACTATATCCAGTATTTCACAGGCTTGTCCAAATGTAGTGCAGCAAAATTTAAACGAGCTTCAACATGCTTTTTCTTCAGCAATGGAGTCTTGCATGGTGAGCGTGCATAGAGGCCATGGTGGTTGAGTGCATTACTCATTGTTTTCTTTGAAACAACAGTACCTGCTGATTCCAGGTCCTTCTGAAGCTCTCCACGAGTGGTCCTTGGCTCTTGGACAACTCTTCTATTCTTTTGACTCCTCTGTCAGAAATCTAGCAAGGAGCACCTGATCGTGGCCAGTTTATGGTGAAGTGATGTTCTTTCCACTTCCGGATTATGGCCCCAACAATGCTCACTAGAACATTCAGAAGTTTAGAAATACATTTGTAACCAATGGCATCAGTATGTTTTGCAACAATAAGTTGCGAAGGTCTAGAGAGAGCTCTTTGCTTTTACCCATGCTTCCTGTGTGACACCTTGGTAATGAGAGAAGTTTTTATAGGCCATCAATTAGATCTAAACCAGCTGATATTAATTTGCACTGATAGGGAGAAGGATTGCTGTCTAAATACTGACAGATTTCAGCTGGTTTCTTGGCTTTCCATGCCTTTTTGCGCCTCCTTTTCTTCATGTGTTCAATACTTATTCCCTGTGTCATTCCACTTTATTACACATAACTTTATTTATGGACTTATTCGTTTTGATTTCTTTATATGTGTGGATTACTTGGGTTGTTACCGACATCTGGTGAAAATTTCCAGTCAATAGCCCCATTAGAAATATATTTACTGAGAAAAATGTTGAAAGACGTTCAATACTTATTTTCCCCGCTGTGACTCTTCATTTTCTGTACTCACTATTATGTCTCTTGATGTCATTCTTCATTGATATGCATAATTTGTATGAGAAAGAAACAATGAATGGAAGGAAATAAATGTCACTTTAAATTGAAAAAAAAAGCTTGTGCCATGATTTTATGCTCTTTACCTGCAAATAGAATATGGGCGATAGAGTAGCGATGTGCCATTGCAAAAACGAGATATAAAGTGGATATTCTTGCACTTAAGTACACAAATGTAAGCGTTTTTTTTTTTCTTGAGGACTACGAGGGAGGGCTCCAATTGGAAATACTGGGTTGTGCTCCTAATCAAATATTGAACAATTCAGCCATCCTGTCCGTTTTCTGACCCAAGCAATAAACGTCAATCAAGACTCGAAACCCACCACTAGAGAAGAGAGGATGACTGATGGAGTTGGAGGTGGGTAAGCTAGCCAGGTAACTAGTTGGTTTCCTATGTCACCACAATGGTCTGGTTAAAATTTCATGACTGGCAAAATTTTCCACTTCCATGCTAGCTCCAGCCAGCTCATGTCACAACTATGAGCTACCATTACTTGACATTACAGGAAATGAAGCTGGCCATGCTAAACTAAGGTTAGATATGTTGCCAAAATGGCTGGGAAAAACTATCTCGCCCCAGTCCGCTATTACCGCAAGCTAACAAAAACCTTTGCTAGCTGACCAAAAGATTACCTCACAGAAGGCATGTTACCTAGCTATCTGTATGTAAAATGTATTGTGGTCTACAACTGCCTCTGCACTCATATTTTGGGATGCTGTTTATCTTGCTCAAAACGTAGCTAACAAGCTGTATTGCGTTAGTTCACACATAAACACAACTTTGATTTTTCTGAGGGGAATCCAGGGCATGCACGCTGCACCACCCAGAAGTGAAGACTAGCCAAATGAAAGTTCCTCCTTACATCCAACCAAGTGTTTCTACGCATCAAATAACGACACTGGAGGCGGAAGTAGGTAGATTTTGCGGCAGATTTCCAGAGATTGCCCAAAAAAAAAAGGGCAAAAATTGCATGCATTTTTCACACTGTGGGCCCTATCTTATACCAGAGTCCCTAAACCCGTTATTTGGGGATTTAGCATTGTGTAAGAGGCGTTCCCCTGCAAATGTTGCTATCTTGCACACCTGCCTATATCCCTAAAACACCTGCACTACCGGTTATATTATGCATAGGCGTGGTTTGGGCGTAACGCCAGTTAAACCAATTAGTGAGCCAGGTGCCATTGCCTTTAGGAGCAGGCTGCGCTATCCCAAATCCTCAAACCGAAACCTGTGATGGAGAGAGGAAGGTTGCCACGTTTCTCCGAAGACGAAGTTAAATTGCTCGTGCATGAGGTCAAATCCAGACAGGGGAGGATCTGTTTTTGTTAAGTTAATCATGAATTGTATTATTATTATTATTATTATTATTATTATTACTATTATTATTTGAAATTGACATAGTGTTTAATGTTTGGTATGTAATAAAAAAAAAACAAAACATCAAGCCTACCCCTTTTGTGATGGAAACTTCAAAAAAAAAAAAAAAAAGAAAAAGAAAAAAATGCGTTTCGCCATGCACTTCCAACTCCCTCTCCCGTCTGAAATAAAGCATAGAACAAAATCCCATTTTAGAAAAATAAAATTAGGTCTATGCACTGGTACTCAGCGACGTAACTTTTTTTTCCAGCGAGAGCGGCATTTCAGAACTCTTCAGCGAATGAAGGTAATTCTGGTGACAAGTACGTGGTTTCGTCCGTTTACATTTTCCAATCGGACAGCTGTCTATTTTTTACAGCAAGTTGCGTGACCGTGCTGCAAAAACAGGTGTGTGTACTTGTCGCCGAAATTACCTTCATCTGCAAGAGTTCTGAAATGCCGCTCTTGCTGGAAAAAAAATTACCGTTGCTGAGTGTCAGTGCATAGACCTATTTATAATTAAATTATTTTTCTGTACTGAATGTAGCCCATTATTTTTTCGCTGTTAGATCGCATGGGGGAGAGAAGCCGTGTCTTCAATTGCCACTTGATTATTCTTGAATTGGAAAACGTGTTAATAAAGGAAAACCAAGTGGGTAGCGGGTGGTTTGAGGACCCGCTATACGCTTTCCCCAACGTGTGTGGTCAAGATAGCAATTGTAGGGAAAGCGCATAAACACGCCCACGGGCACACCTCCAGGCGCAAATAAAGGAGTCGGCATAATGCATGGCGGGTAGTGTGGCCGCAAGATACCGTGTAGGGATAGTGGAAGCTGCTAAATGTGTAATTCATGGGTAGCGGGTAGTGGCAACGGGTAGGGCAGTGTGAAAGATAGAGCCCTATATCCCTTACTTGGATAAATGGAGATAAGGTTGAAAATCAGCAAAGTCCCCTTTAAACTTTATTTAGCCTACTTTACCCGGAGAAAAAAATTCTTGTGGACTTCAGGTTAGTGGAACCAAAGTCAGCAGAAGCTAATGGGTCTGCTAACAGTTTACAAATTTAGCAGAAATGATAAGGAAAAAGTTAGCCTCGCTAATTAGCAGTTTACAGATTAGCAGAACCATGCTGAGCACTGGAACCAGAACCCATTCAGCATGCAAACGTGTCCTTGATTGCTCAGAGGTGTCCGTGATTCTGTGAGAAGTACGCCTCAGCCTTAGCACTCCCCCTATACACTACTTTTTTGCCCAAGTTTCAGCTCTGATCTGTGGACATAGTTTTTATATATTCATTTTACTTTGTATAATGTTCCTCACTGAGATTGAATTTAGTGAAATAAAACAGTGCACTAAGAACCCAATGTACAACGTACATTTTATTTCCGTGAAATTGCTTGCAGGTTATATTAGGCATACAAACAAAAGCATGTGTCATAACCTTGGTGGTACACGTGCCCTTCAAATCCTGCCATTAACTATGCCTCTTGGGTTTTAAAGGAGCAGTAGTTTTATGATGGTTTAACTTTACATTTAACTTTTACATAAAGGAACTAAAGGGCTCTCAGAGGACGTACACCTCCGCCGGAAGGTTTTGATCCACTAGTTCCACTGGAATGCGGATCTGTATTTGGAGTGATCTGGAAATTTAATCCCCACTTTCTATTCATACTGTCCAACTTCTCATCAAATTTTGTTGTGATCCGCTGACTAGTTTTTGAATAATCCTGTTGATAACACACACATACACACATACACGCGCGGACACACACACGCACACGCTCGCACACACACACGCACACACACATCATCACAATACCTCCTGGTGGAGGTAATTACTGTTTTCCTCTCTGGACTTGTGACTATAAATGATTTGCAACTTCAGTTCACCTTACTTGCAAGATCTCCATTAGGAATGCTGAATGATGCCCACTTTTGTTCATTTTATTGACATCACAGCAACAACAGACGCTGTAGTGCTATAAAGCAACAAAATTCAGCCAATTGTTTTAAATTTTATACTCCGTCTCTGGCAAGCAGGTGAATTTAATGAAAAGACATTATGGGAAAGCAGAGATGGAGAGCAGCAGCAATAATGTATTGTTCTGGAACGAAGACACTACACCAGGGCTCCTCAAATCACGGCCCTCGAGGGCCGAGAACTGCTGGTTTTCCACCCTCCCTTTATCTGGGAGTCAGGTGAGGTGACAATCTGGCCAATAAGCTGTATTAATTGTTCACTTAATTGCCGAGAAGGAAGGAAAACCAGGACTGTATTTGGATTCGAGGGCCGGATTTGGAGAGCCCTGAACTACACCATGACTTGTACCTTCACAGATTTTTGTGCTGTCATGGAACTTTTTGTTTGCCAGCTGATTAATGGGTAACTGTAAGGTTGATTAGGTGTTTGTATGGGGCGTTTTCATTTTGGAATATGGGTACATCATGAAGAAGCGATGTTTGCACCATTGGTTACACCTGGCCTTGTAAAATAGTTCCATGCTGGTTGCCCATTACAAGCTCATGGAGAAATATTATTGGACCCTGTTAGTCCCATGAAATGGCTGCCCATACCAGCACTGAGCCACCATCATATTGAAAGGAGTATTCCACAAGTGGAAAGATTAGTCTTTTTATAAAACGTCCCTGTATATGTGGTAGAAAGGGGAAACAATTTTTGAAATTGGTGCTTCATGACTTGAGAAAACAGGGAAAACGGGCTGTGGTATTTAGTTTCGCAAAAAAGGTAGAAAAGCTACAAAGCTACATAGCTTTCCCAAAACTGAAAACTGGGTTGGCACAGAACATCCCTTTACTACAATTACTAATGCTGACTTGTTCTCAGTTATTTTCATTTATGAACACGTTTTCCAATGATAAGAATAATCCAATGGCAATTAAAGCCAGCTTTCTTCTTGAAGGGATCAAAGGGGAATTAAATAACAAGCAAAATTTAGTTCCAAAAGATAATTTACTTATAAATAGGCCTGTGCTTTACAAAAGGTAAACTGCTGTGGAACTTATGCCCTGCCTTATTGGCAGATTAGGTGATCTAACCTGTGCCTTATGATTTTTTTTTTTAAATTAAATCCAAAGCAAGATTTGAAACACCTTTGCACAATTTTGAATATGGCTGATTGAAATGCACCAAATTTTGCATCCAAATGAATGATTATCTTCTTACCATTAGGTGGAGAATCCGCGACACCTGATGGAGTGAAGTGTTTTCGGAGTGAATGCATTGTTCATTAGGAAATCGAATGTATTGTTATTTAGGAAAAATGACTGAGAACAAGTCAGGACCTACCGCTGAGCATAGCTATGTGCTATATAGAATTATTTTGTTGCATTTGTAAAAGCTGACCCATACAGGGCCATTTTTGTCTCACTAACTGCTTAATTAACCTGCTGTAAGTGTGTGAACCTCTGTGTATGAACACTACCTGTGTCTGGAATATATGTTTGTTTCCTATTTTCATCTGTTGCCAGTAAGCTTCTCAGCTGTCTGGCTTAATACGCAGGTAGTGCTTTCAGTTCTAGTCTGTATTGGTGGCAGTTTTTTTACCCCATTTTTGATTCACGTCATCTTAATCTTTTCAATCCATTTATCCTTGGTTTCAAAGCCTGAGGCCGATATATTCAAAGACAGACGGTACTGCAAATTTTGTTTTGTAGCGCTCTTATTGTTTACATCTTCATTTCCTCACTGGCCAGTCTGTTACTGTTCCATGCAGAATAAGAACCTGCGGCAGTGCTGGATCATTTTCTTGCCTGACCATTGACTTTGATAAACTATAGGACAGTCAGATTAATGTACTTAGATGGTTGATCAAACAACATGGGGCTAATGATGCTGTAATCAGGAGCAATCAAAATCCTGCAAAGCAGGGGATGGGCTTTTTGTAAAATTTACAGCTGCAATGATGGCTGCAGTTTCCATGGCAGCGGAGTGGCATATTGTCAACTGCACCAAGTGGGTAAGTTGCAAAAAAAATCGTTTAAGTCCTTCATCTCATTTTATCATTGCTTTACTCCATCTTTCTCGTATAACACACTGTATGTTGCATGAAAAAGTTTGGCGAAACAAAAAGTCTGACTGAAAAAGGGATGGATATAGTGGATGGAACCATTAAATCATACTCAGTTCGCATGTACACTCTTATCTAGAGTTCACCTATCAGAGTTGTTTGAGCGATGGGCCTGGCCAATATCGTTAAAACTCTGAGAGTGCATATGAAATGGCAGAAGCACTAATTCAACTTAACTATGATAATCAGTGACCTAAACAACAAATATTGAACACACAGTGATATTGAAAACAAAGCCATAAAAATGTCAACAATAAAATATTCAATTGTAATTGAAGACCTGTGTGCAAGAAGTACCTAAGTCACAAAATGATACTTTTGAGATTTTTAGGGTCAAAGTTTTCAAAACATGATGCTGATCATGACAATGGACAATGGAAACCCACCAGTACACAAAACTTGAGTACTTCTTTGCAGAAATCTTTGGCATCAGATGATGCTCTGGCCATTGTGGCTTTTAATACTGGTGTCAGCTCATTTTTTGCAAAATGTGACTTAAGTACTTCCTGCACGCAGGTCTTCAATTCATTCTGCTTTTGTTTTTTTTTTTTTTTTTGATAGATTTAAATGATTCATTATGGTTTTTTTTGGAGAAGCAGTGCTTTTTCATAAACCAAATTAAGGCCCACTCTCATGAAATGAAGTTTTGTTTTTATCGTCTAAAGATGAGGATGATTTTTTGACTAAGGAAAAAAGAGCAAGGAAGTTGAAATTCTCACAGAAGCTAAGTGCCATGGCATCAATGCTGACAGCTCAACTGAGGTGGAACAAACACATCCAGAGAATTTATTCAAAAGAGGGAGCTATGGTTCGCATATTTTGCGAACTTAGGTTGTTTAAGGTGAAGATGAGCATAATGACACACTGTTTGATCTACATTTCAATGTAAAATTGAAGTACATTTTGCCATAAAAAACACAAGACTGCCTAATGTTCCTCAGTCTATTTTAGTCTATTTAGGCGCTTAGAGAATTTAGAGAATTTAGTCTATTTAGGCGCTATTGTCTGATGGAACCACAGTCAAGCTTTGTGTTTCAGTTTTTGTGTTTTTTCTTAACTTTTGATCCAACCTGGCCAAAATATAAGAATGATAAAACTGACCACAAGGCTTATGGCATAAGCCACCTCTTGTTGGTCCTTGCAGTGTGAACTGGAGCGTTGTCTTGTTGAAAAATGATCTCTAATTATTCCCATTCTGAATACAACTTTTCAACACTGGGAATCATGCCTGTCTGTGATATTCTCCTGTATTAAGCAGCATCAATCACAGCATTATTATTGTGGCCGCCCCTTGATGACTCTTCCCCCAATGTTTATCTGTGGTTGAGATCCATTTCCCATTTTACAGTTTTTCTCGCCACATCTTTGAAAGCTCCTCTCTGGAGCCTCACTGTTCAACTTAAACTGTGATTCATGGCTCCACTTCAGTCATCCAAGTCACATAAACATATTTTATTACAGAATGAAATGTATAAACGGAATTGTGGTAGTGGCGTCTAAGCTCGAATCTGATAATTCCATGTGAGCATATGCCTGAGCGAGCAAAGAGAAGCAGGGAGTAGTGATAGAAATCATACTTTCTTGGAACCCATCAAAGCCGACAAATGAACATTGGGGTGGAGGTGGGATGACATAGCAGGAGCACGTAGTTACCTACAACCAACAGCTGGGGTGTGTTCCATCAAGCAGGCTAAAGGAAAATCCAGGCTTAAATGGCCATGTCTGGCTAATGTGAGCGAGAGTTCTGTTCGTGCCTGAGATTAGCCCCATATCGGTAACCATGGAAACCATGGTGCTGGCTCAGTCTGATGCATCCAGCTTAACTCAGATTTCCGCTCCATCAACCAGAGCCACAACTCCGTTCCATCAAGGTGGTTAATGTGAATCCCAGCCTAGTAACCATGGTGATTTGAGCTGCAGGGCAATCCTGCCCTGTAGCAAGTTTAAGGTGAGGATTAGCTCCATCTTTGTTCAAAGACTGACCAATAGACAGGAACAGACACCCAAAAGACAGTTCTGCCAGTGCATTTACACACTCTCAACTGTCATGAAATGAAAAAATAATATGTAAAACATAAATATAATTCATTTCAAAAAACATTAACCATTAAAAAAATAGAATCACTTTCACCAATAAAGACAAAATTAAACTAATAAAAACAAATGAAATGAAACTGAGGCCTTTTAAAACTAAAATTGGATTTGTACACCAAACCACATGAAAATATGATTGCTCTGTCATCCCCTCTCCACTCTGCTTCCAATTGGCTTGCAAATTATTTAAAATTTACACAGCAATCAGTTGATAAATGTGCTAAATATCACTTTCTAAAATAAATCAATACATTTAGTAAATTTTATTAGGTCTGTCTACATTCAATTGTTAGATTTAATAGGTGTCATAAACTAAATTCATTTTGTCCATGTCATGTGGGATATATAATATGATATTATGCTGAAATACTGAATGATCTTTGTGTCACTTATGTATGAAGCTTGCTCCGCTGAGGAGAAGACCTCCGTCCCTTCCTTTCCCTTGCTTTGAGCCATTTTGCAACATTTTTGGCACTTGACTAGTGTGAGCTTTTTATTTTCCCGGGCCCCTGCACGGGGTGCGGCTTAACAGGTGAGGCTTGAATTAGCGCCAGTTCAGTTGGAGCCAGATGATTTCACTTGATGGAACGGGTGGGCCTAGATTGGGAGTTGGTGTTAATTCAAGCCTCAAGTTTACGCCTTAGTTCGGATGTTCTTAGCTACGTTGATGGAATAACCCCCAGGACTGAGAAGCCAGGGGTGAATAAACAGGCTTTGTTGGTTTAAATAGACACCCACATTGGGATGGAATGTACGTAGTTGTGGCTGACCTGAGCAATGCAGGTCATTGCAGATGTTTTTTTTTTTTTTTTTCAGACAGCAGTGTCTTTTAAACACATCTTCTTGACACAAAACCAGCAAGAGACAACCATCTTGCCATTGTCCTTCCAGCCCGAGGTTTTTAATTTTTCCTACAGTTTTTCCAGACTATTTAGTGGCCTGCCCAGCACAGATTAAACAGAAAATCGTTGGACATTAAGCTGGCATGATCAACAGAAATTTGGTGAAAACTACTTGGAAATAATACTCAATTCAATTTAGTGGTCTGCTCTCCTTTCTTACCATGAAATTTTCAAAAAAAATCTTTGAGGTAATATGGAAGGAAATTTCTGCTAATTATCAGCCATTTACCATCTTTCTTTCCATGAAATTATTAAATAATGTTGGGGAAATTTAGGACAAACTTTCAGATAATTTGGGTAAAATTTCCGCTAATTATCACCTATTTACCATGAAATTCCCAGACCTGTAAAATGAGGTGTTACCGGAGTTACTGTCCTTTCCATTTGTTACTGTTTGTTTACTGTTACTTTCATTTTCCATTTGCACATCCTGCTGTTGGCTATATTACAAAACCAGGTATCTTGTCAACTTCTACTTTCTGCTAAATGACAACCTAATATCAAGACAACACTTTTCACTTTATGCAAGCAATCAAAAGTTCCTAAAACAATATTAGGGACCCAAGGTTCGGTTATACCATCAAACATAATATATAAATGCTCCCTGGCCAAAAAAGAAAGTCTCACACTAATATTTTGTTGGTCCACCCTTGGCTTTGATTGTGGCGCATTGTTTCTACAGTCTTGTGCAATGTTACAATATTCATTTGTGACCACAGTTGGAAAAATTTTTGCTGAGATCCTGTATTGGTAATGGGGGAGTCAAACCACTCTGCAAAACCTTCTGTAGCATATCCCAAATACGTTGTACTTTCAATAGGTTAAGGTCAAGACTCTGTGGAGGCCAATCTATTTGTGGAAATGACTCCTCATGCTCACTAAACTACTCTTTCACAATTTGAGCCCAAGGCCATCAAGGATTAGAAAATCTATCGGTGGGATAACCTGGTCTTTCAGTACATTCGAGTAGTCTGCGGACTTAATTCTATTGCTGCAGAACATTGCAGAGCCTTGGCCCAACCAAATGAAGCAACCTTAGGTCATAACACTGCCTCCAGAGGCCAGTGCAGTGAGCACTTTGCATGACATATGTATTGCTACATGATCATCCTTTCTTACCCTGATGCACCCATCACTCTGAATTAGGGTAAATCTGGACTCATGCGAGCACTTGACCTTTTCCATTGCTACACAATCCATTCTTTATGATCCTGAGCAAACTGAAGTAGTATTTTCCCATTAGCCTCATTAACAAGTGGCTTTCTTGTAACTACGCAGCTGTTTAGTCCCAAATCTGGAAGTTGCATTGTGCATGCAGAAATTCTCTTACTTTCACCATTGAACATAGCCATGAGTTCTACTGTCGATTTTTTATGATTAGACATCACCAAGCCTTTCTTAACTGAATAGTGGGAATAGTGAAGTGTTTCTTTTCAGTTTTTTGTTCGGGAGCTCATTCTTTTTTTAAGTCAGAACAGCAAACAACTGTATCACATTGCTGTTGATATACATCCAGATATGAAATATGACATCATCTTACATGCATTTGAATATATCAATTTTTATCCATAATTTGACCAGGGGCACACTGAGTGATTTGACATTAGGCATAAATTTTGCTTCTGTGTTAGGGCCATGTGGTCTTTGATCAAAAGAACAGTCTGATCTGTGTACATAGCTGATGGGTGCATTGCTTGATTCATTCAATTCCATGAGGATATTCATCTTTTTTGAGAGCCAATTGTTCTTTATCAACAACAGTATGTATACTGTATGCTTCTCTTAATGAGCTGGCTGGTCCTGCAAAATACTGGTATTTATTTCTGCAACCATTTTTGGAAGCATTGATTTTCTTTTCATCTTTCCAATTTCAATTGCTGTATGAGCTGCACTGTCACATTGCTTTTATATCCTTTGACGCAACTACTTTGAACGAGACTATTCACAATTCCATCCTCAGCCAGATACACGTTTTTGCTATTCATTGAGCAAGAGCCTTTATTTAATTGCTGATGACGCATCCAAGATCCTCATCCTGATTAAACATCAATGTAAATCTGCCATTTCTTCTCTGACTAACTGCTATTTCTGTACAGAAGGAATAGAGCAATGAAGCTTTTACATAGTGGACTTGCCTTTAGTTTAGGCCTGTCAATGGAATTGTATTGTTGAGTGGCAATGTCTGTCTCAAATATCAAAACACAGGAGCCAAACACAAATCACAGACAAGCTGTATCGGTGTCTTTAATAAATAGAATATTGAAGTTTTCTGTGCTGAAACAGAGAGGATTATGAGAAGATGGTCCGAGGTCAGGCAGGAGCAAAAGTAGGTCTGGCTGGGTGTAGTACAAGGGACTGATCCGAGGTCAGTACCTTGGGTGTCAAGCCAAGTGGATCAAGGCACACAGGGCAGAAACACACCACTGGACTTGGATGAAGAGGTAACTCAACACTCGCCAGGACTTCAGGCACTGGGAAGAGTATTTGTAATAAATAGATACTAGCTTACTCGAGTCTAGCATAGGCGTGACGAAACTGACAGTACCACCCCCGCCCCCCCCCCCCCCACCATGGACACCCCAAGGCGTCTCAGACAGGTCCCTCCAGATTCCTTTGGTGGAAGTCTTTAATCAGCCTGGATCCAGGATGAAGCCGGCTGGGATGCAACACCTCTCCTCCGGATCGTATCCTTCCCAATCCACCAGGTATTGGAGACCTTGTCCATGCCGATGAGCCTTGAGCAGTGTCTCGATGGAGGAAGGCTTCAACTCCATGAATGAGGGGGTGGTGGTAACCAGAGGTTGTAGCTGAGAAACGTGAAAAGTTGGGTGTATAAAGTGCATGGGCATAGGCAGAGACAATCGGACAAATGTGGGATTGATGATCTTACAGATAGGAAAAGGGCCAACAAACCTTGGAGCCAGCTTTTGAGAAGAAACTTGCAGTGAGAGATTGGCAGTGGATAACATTATGCTCTGGCCTGGACGGTAAACAGGTGCTAAAATATGGTATCTTCTTATACAGGCAACCGGCTTGTAAGAGACGGCGTCCAGCCCGGCTCCAAGCTCTGTGACAGCGTCGTATAAAAGCCTAGGCTGAGGGGACCACTACCTCTTCTTCATGTGCTATGAACAAGGGGGTTTGATAGCCCATACAGCATTGAAAAGGTCATAACCCCACAGAGGATGATGGGAGGCTGTTGTAGGCATGCTCGATCCAGGGTAGAGCCCGACTTCAGGAGGTGGCATTTTTGAATGTCAGGTTAGTTCAGGGCGGCCTCAAGTTTCTGGATAGTCCTTTCAGTTTTGCCATTAGTCCACGGATGGAAACTGAAGATAGGTTGGGGGTGGCACTGATGAGTCTCGAGAAATCCTTCAAGAAGTGTGCGGCAAACATCACAGGCTGCTACAAAAGTTGTGGTGTCCTGACTCATCTTAAGCCACCAAAATGCTGTCTAGAGACAGAAAGGGTTCATGTCAGCCCAGGATGACTAGCAAGGAGAGAATTTTGGCTTCAAAAAAGCACTCAAGAGCGAACATGAGCAAGGATATAGAGGCGGTTAGGTGGACAGTTGTGTGGGCCAGGGTCTCTTGTCAGGGCATCTTGGACTGTGGCCTCAATGTCAAGTATTTCAGTTGCTACAAGGCAGTGAAGCGGTAGGATGGTCTCTTTGGTATTTGCATGGCGGTCAGGTCCAAACTGCCTGGAGAGTGCGTCAGGCTTAGTATTCCTTGATCCAGGTCTATAGGAGAGGATAAAATTAAATTGAGAACAAAATTGACCACCTGGCTTGGCGTAGGTTCGAGCGTTTAGGTTACTTGAGATATTCCGAATTCTTATGGTCCGTTCACACAATAAATGGAATGACTGTGCCTTCCGACTAATGCCTCCACTCCTCCAAAGCCAATTTAACAGCAAGTAGCTCCCAGTCCCCAATCCCGTAATTGCATTCTGTTGGGGTCAAACAATATGAATAAAAGGAGCATGGATGCAACTTGTTGTCCTTAGTAGATTGCTGTGAGAAAACTGCTCCAACTCCTACGTCAGAGGCATCCACCTCTAACATAAACTGAGTAGCTGGATTGGGAATGGTCATTACAGGGTCTGTGGTGAACCTCTCTTTAAGAGACTTGAACCTCTGATTTATCGTTCGACAGAGAGGGACATTTATGGGGAGTTATGGCCCTGAGAGTGGTACCTAAGGAGCTACAAGTCTTGATAAATCTTTGGTAAAAATTAGTGAAACCTAAAAATCATTGCAGTTAACGTCAAAAAGATTCAGAGACGGCCCTGACTTCAGGCGGATCCAATAGGATGGCTCTGGGAGAGATAACAAAAACCAAAAATGTGACAGTGTACTTTTGGAAGTCACAATTCTTGGCCTTGACGAACAAATGGTTTTCCAGAAGGCATTGCAGGACTTGACAAACATGTATCCGGTGAGAAGTGAGGGGGAAAAATAAGAATGACATTGAGGTAGACAAATACAAATCTGTTTAAGAAGTCTTGTAGCACATCATTTAATAATGCTTGGAACACAGCTGGTGCATTAGTCAATCCAAAAGGTAAGACCAAGTATTCGTAGTCCCCCACAGGAGTATTGAATGCTGTCTTCCATTTATTGCCCTCACGGATTCTTACCAGGTGGTACACATTGCATAGATCCAACATAGAGAACAATTGTCCACCTTGCTGAAGCTCAAACGCAGGCATGAAGGGAAGACGATAGTGGTCCTTGATGGTAATTTCAGTAACCCCATGGTAATCTATGCAAGGCCTTTTTAAACAGAAAAGAAGCCAGTGCCTACAAGCGATGAGGATGGACACATTGCGCCTGCTGCCAGGGACTCAGAAATATATTTCTCCATGGCTTCCCTTTCCAAGGTTGACAAAGATATGCCCCTTTGGAGGAGTGGTACCTCGATGGCGCAGTCATAAAGCCAGTGGGGGGGAAGTGATGTGGCACGCAATTTACTAAATGCCAGGCAACGATCTAGGTACACATGTGAGATGTTGGATTGTTCCAGAGTCTGGTAAGAGGTAGTGGTCAGCACATTCTCTGGAATCAGAGCAGAGGAAAGACAGGTTTCATCCTTCTAAGTGATGTGCGGATTGTGTACTTGCAGTTGAAGGAGGCCTAACACAATAGAAATATGGGAGTCTTTCATGGCAAAAAAACAAAATAGATTCAACATGGTTTCCAGAGACTTTCAAATGATTGGCTTACCTGGGAAATTGGGCCTAGTCTGGTGCCATTAAGAGCTCTGGTCACTAGAGGGCGATGGAGGTCTTGTAATCCAATTCCAAGCTCAACTACCAAAGACGCCTGGATAAAATTTTGTAATAAAATTCTGGTGAAGTCTCAGCTCCTACGGAGTTAACTTTGTCCTACTGATCAGACCAGGCAGTAGGAACCAAGGGAGGCAAGACCGGTCTAGCGACAGCCATTTCAGACCTTATCTGATCACGTTGACGTAGGCGCACATCAATAGGGTTCTAGCCGGCTGCCGCGCTGAGATTTCATCCTGCCGCGCTGAGAAAACTCAAAAATAGGGTCCAGGTGTTTGCTTTCCAGGATCAGTAACTCGTTATGATGGTTACCATCAATATAAACGACTTTTTTTTTTTGGCCAAAACATGCTGCCTTTCTCGAACGACCACACGGCATGGAAGCTGCCTGATTGTAGCGATGTGAAAATCCGCATGGTCCACATCAGGTATTTTCGTCCCAAATGCTGTTCATGCCCAGAGCTACTCGCTCCTCATCAGCTTTTGTCGGGGTATTCCCTGGAACTACTTGAATATAGATTAGCTGGAACCTGCCTTTTCAGCTTAGTCTTTGAATTTTAAAGATCTGCGCACATAATCCGTTTCGATTAACAGTTGGAAGCATATCAGGCACCATTAAAAATGAAATAGACGTGATCTTTGATATTTCAGTTAAAATGTGATGACATTTCACCTACCGAACCGTGACTGAATCCCGAAACCATTATTTTCGTAGGTAATTTAATGCGGCAAAAATTGCATGAGCTAGCCAGACAATACTTTGAAAAGGACACCTTGGGTTGACAATGTCATACAAGACATAAAAGCTCACCGTTGCCCTCTATTGAATATTCAAAATCTCCGGTATGCTACATGTGAATTGCTTACTTTTTGGCTTAGAAGCAAGTGTTGCCCCATTTCAACGATAGCACCCATGTGTTCATATCCCCTTCAGAAGCTTCGTAATCCAACCTTAAACTCGGGTGTCTTAATGGAAATTTTCCATAATAAATCCACAATGTTATATCTATCATCGTTAGTTACGTATTACAGTACAGTGCCTGACAAAAGTCTTGTCGCATAAGGACATAGTAACTAAAAATAGCATATAACTTTATTTCTAACCAATCAATTGTTACAATAAATGGTCCATTTTAATGTCAAGGGCTTTCACATTAATAATTTGGTGCAAAATGAAACCGTAAAAAAGTGTTCTGATGTTCACAGCTTGGCTAAACCCATAACATCTGTTTTTGCTGGGACAAAAGTCTTGTCGTCTCTTCAGATGATGCAACAAATCGCAGATTAGAGTTTAACCTATGACAAATACTGTAATTAACACATTTCCAGATGTGTATGGAAATAACCCCAGCACACCACACTTTCATATGAGGTGCGACTAGACCTCTGACAACATACCAAAGATTCAACCACAGACCAAAGTGCTGATCATCAAGAGCCTGAAGACTGAGTCTGCTGCTGAGGTGGCAGACATCTTTAATGTATCCAAATGTCAAGTGGAGGGGATGAGAAAAAGATTTGAAGAAACTGGTGACATTCATGGCAAGCACAGGTCAGACAGACCCCGGTATGACAACTGTTTGAAAGGACTGTTTGTTGCTTCAACTGTACAAGGCTAGCCCTTCTTCAACTACAGCGAAGCTACATGAGGAAATGTCACCAAAAATCCCGGTATCTACAAGAAGAGTTTGTCAAATTCTCTCTCAAAGTGGTTTTCATAGCCGAATTTGTACACAGAAGCCTGCATTAAACAGAAAACATAAAACCTGCATTGCATTTCCCAAGGCCCACAGCTCACAGAAAGGATTGATACTGGAAAAGTGGCTGAAAGTTTATTTTTCTGGTGAATCATCCATTGAACTGCATCCCAGTCGCCGTACAAGACCTGTTGGAACCCTCATGGACCCAAGATTCTCCCAGAAAACAATCATGTTTGGTGGAGGAAAAATCATGGTTTGTTGTTACATCCAGTATGGGGGTGTGAGAAAGATCTGCAGAGTGGATGGCAACATCAAGAGCCTGAAATATCAAGAAGTTCTTGCTGCCCTATTTATACTGCTGCTCCTTCTCATACTTCTGCCTCCATGTCACAGTTCCTGAAAGCGAAGAAGGTGAAGGTACTCCAGGATTGGCCAACCCAGTCACCTGACATGAACAATTATTGAGCATTTCAGGGGTAAGATGAAGGAGGAGGCTTGTAAGATGAAACCATAGAATCTTGATGAACTCTGGGAGTCCTGCAAGACTGCTTTCTTTGCCATTCCAGATGATTTCATCATCAAGTTATTTCAGTCATTGCCAAGATGTATGGATGCAGTCCTCCAAGCTCATGGGAGTCATACGCAATATTAATTCTTTTTTCCAAGGCACCATGACTTTATGTTCTGATATTATAGTGACATATTTGTGTATTCAAAATAAAGTGTGTGTATAATTTCCACATTTTTTCTCAATGCGACAAGACTTTTGTCCAAGCAAAATCTGACCGTTCTGTACAAATTAAATTATAAAACTCAATGAATGACACAAAACTCTATTTTGGTATATTTCTCATAATCTAGAGGGCTTTGCCTTTCATATAAGCCATTTTTGATTCCAATTGATCAACTACAAGTCAGGTTATTATTTGTTGTTCCTACAACTTGGATAAGTGACAAGACTTTTGTCAGGCACTGTATATCTAATTTCCCACGCTGAAAAAAGCCATTTTCGTCCAATAACAATCCACTGTCCGTAGACTGACGGCTGTGTGTTCTTAACTTTAGAGCAATTAGAGGCCGTTTTTGACTGGCAGCCCTGCTTGTTTAAATCACTGATTTGTAGCGAATTGCACCATGGAATTACACGAGACTATTCAATCCCCAGTACTTACAGATCTATCCCATAGTGGGTGAGTGCTCGAAATAATTAGCCATTTATAAGGAAATAAGACATTTTCCATGGAAAAGTTCAATTTTGGTCTCAAAATCATAAATCATTCCCATTCAAAAAATAAAGTCTAATTACCGATTATAAAATGTGTGAGCTTTTCTGTTTGTAGCAGAATACAACAAAGAATGTCAGACAGCTCGTGGGAGGCTTTTTATTCAACTGAGTATATGAATGCCGGTGAGTGCGCCGACATTAGGGGTAATGTCCATGCTCCAATCTGACTAGCCGATAACGGATATCATTGATCTACCTATATCCCGTAACATTTTCTTTATATTCAACTAATATGAATGGTTATGGTGTCATTTTGAAGTGTTTTTAAAGCACTTTTCAGTGGTGCCAGTTGCACTGGTATTGGCGGAGTTTGAATCTTTTGTTCATGCAATCTAGGCCTACGTAATTGTTTATGCTTGACGCGCACCAAGAATGGACATTCGGCTCCTGCAGCATTCATGGGTCAGCGATTCTTGCCGGATAATCCCGCTGTGACGCCGAAAAAGTAAAAGTAATTGAAGACCTGGATGCAAGAAGTACTTAAGTCACATTTTCCAAAAAATGAGCTGACACTACTACCATAAAGAAGAGTGTCATGTGCATCATTTAAAGCCAAAAAATTCCAAATATAAGTACTCAAGTCCTCAATACTGATATACGGCCTTCCCTGAATCTACTGAATTTTTGTGCAAGAAATACTCAAGTCTTTGCAGAAGTACTCAAGTCCTTGACGTCATCAGGAACAAGCGCCTAAGTCCATGACTCTCCAATCAGCTGCTAGTATGTGTCATGTGACAAGCGTAGCAAAAATGACTGTTAGGCAATCAGAAAATGATTGAAACGGCATTTGTGTGGTAAAAGTACCGAAGTCCATGCATTTTATGGCAATAAGTACCGAAGTCCCGGCATTTAATGGTAAGAAGTACCAAAGTCCGTAACTGATTTTCTTGTTTTTTTCGTAATAAAGCATTATTTTTCCACAAAAACCTGTCTGTCTACTTTGTATAACCCCTGGGACTAGCAGCAGGCGCCACTGAATGTTATCTGCAGCATGTTTTAAAACTTTGACCCTTAATATCTCAAAAGTGTTATTTTGTAACTAAAGTACTTCTTGCACCCAGGTCATTAATTTGAATATTTAGATTGAAGTATGCCTTGATTCGAAGCACATTATGGAGGCTCTTTCTGTAAACACGGATAAAGTTGATTGAGTGAATTCAAACAAGGCAGGTAGCCAACCGGGTTGGGCCATTAATTGATCGCGATCATATTAAGCACAATTTTAATAACTCCTGCCAAACGGCTATCAGATATCAGAGGCCGTTTAAAATGCTTCCAGTGCTTTGAAGTCAGCTAATTACTAGCGAGGTTGGACAACTTCCACCACCTTGGAATAATTAGCCTACGTAGGCCTAATCTACTCCTCAGTACTTTGCCGAGCTAAAAATCAAGCAGTGCCAACTGACTGAACAAGCCTTCCGTGTTGGATTGAAAGAGTGGCAATAATCATTAAAAAAAAATTCATTTTAATATGGCTCTGGTTTTTAGAAATATATAAATATAGTCCAATGCAATGTGGAAAGTAGGCTATTTAATTAAGCGTATCGACAGTAAGGTATGATTTAATTTGTATTCACATCAAACCGTCAAATGTAAGCCAATAGAAATAATCTGGCAAATGCACTCAGGCGAATCTGTGCAGTTTCCTGGTCATTTGAATCTCAAAATGGAACTGCAAGAACAATATAAAAATAAATTGGACCGTCTTCCGACTCAAATTTGCAATTGTGCAAATCAAGTGCTTGATTTCCAATTGAGCAAACTAAATAGAACCAAGGTGAGAGCTAATGCTGGTTAGACAGTGATAATTCTGCAAACCTTGACGTTGCTTTCTTAAAGGGTATCTAAAGTCGATTCTCAGACGGTACGTTGAGCGTCCAATGTTTACTGACAAATCACTTGGTTTTCTTGACATCTTGCATTGTCACATGACCAATTTAATTAATATAAACCAATGTTTTGTGAACATGCGTAGATAATCCTTCTATTTCGGTTCGTTTGCGCAGGTGCGGCTCGCTGATTGGCCGATAAACAAAAACAATGGGAATCCACTTTAGATGCCCTTTAAGCACGTCGTGTCCGGAAGCACTTCATATGGCTTTGATTTTTGGCTGCGGTTTGGTCAAGAGTCAAGACCGCATCCTTTATCATTCGTAAAGCAATAAGAGCGAGCTCATTCACTCGCCCCGCTGTGGGATTTATTATTATTGCGCTTAAAATGATCGCGATCAATTAATCGCCCAGCCCTACGAATGAGCATGGATGAACTTGCTCTAAAAATAACTATAACGTTACTTAGACCTCATCACTGTCGCATGATCGGATAGTTAAGTCAGTCTCAGGCTACATGCATATGTTGTGGCGCCAATGGTTAACTGTTCAGTTTTCATGTCCACACAGATTTTGGGGTAATGTAAATAATGTGTTATTCTCGCCAATTCTGGCATTGGTTACGTTATTTTCATTAGCAACAGTGTTTTTCTGGCATTTGTGAGGAAATACAACCCGAAAATGAGGTAAAAGTCAATAAAAAATGCAAAACTTTATGAAATGTGAAATCCCACTTTTGTCGTTGTTAAAATGTGTTGTTTGCAAGGCTGTATGGCACACGAAAAACGATTTCTGAACATGTTGGCTTAGATTGACTTTCTGTATCAGGAAAAACTCATTTGACAAAGGGAGATTCTGGTAAAGGATACTAAACCAAAACGCACCAAATCACTTCCATTTTATCAAAATGTCCTGGGGGGGCCTTCTTCTGCTGGTGAAAACCGAGGAGAGAGTCTTGCTTCTCAGTTGCTGCCTTGACTGAGTCCAAGCCTACTGGATTCACATTGGCTGAGTTATCCTGTTATGACTGGTCTTTCGTGAGAGGGGTCAGCTGAAGACATTGGATCCAAGAGTAAACCAGAGGGTGAAGTGTTTTCAAGAAACAAATTTTAATACAACCAGCAGGCACTCTGAGAAAAGTCAGATCAAAAACTAGGAATAGTACCTTACATCCACTGAGCAGCAAATCCAAAAACATGGCAGATCAAAAATGTAGTAAACCTAAATCCAGAACGGATGAAAACAATGCTCTTGCGAGGGAAACAATCTTGCAATAAAGTCATTTACAAAAAAAAAAACAACAATCCACTAAATTTTGCCTTAAGGCGAAAGCACACAAAACATCCAACAACTCAGCATTAGCAAACTTAGATACACAATACTAGCGGGCAATTCAAACAAAGTACAAGATCAATCATCAATGGTAACACAGTGGGCACAGTATAACATCCATAAAAAGGCTCGGAGCTGAGAATATTTTGTGCCCGTGAGCATAACTCAGCACCGTCAGTTCCTTCTGGCTGAATTTAAATACGGTCGCTAATCAGGGGAAACAGTCTGCAGGTGAGCAGTAGCGGAGCACATCCGGATTAGGGGGAAGATGAGATGTGAAGTAGCATGGAGAAAAGGGGGACTGACAAGGTAAAACCGGCTCAGAATCTGGAAGGGCCGGGCTGAGCTGAGCTGTGACAATATGAGTCCTAAATTGCCCCCATCCCAACTTGCAATACATCAAAATGGTTGTCAACCACCATTGAACTCAATAGAAAGAGAAGATGAAGAAGGAGAGTGGATTTCTTTCATAGTAGCTTGTACATTACGGTAGTAGTAGATCTGCATGTTCAGTAGTTTTCAGTTATGTATGTTTACACTTTGGCAATATAAAGTGTACACTTTTGTCATGCCAACAAAGCCCATTTTGAATTTGTATTAGAATTAGAATTTGACTGATGTGAGCCCAGCTGCTCGCTGTCTGCCGTGTGTCACACAAGGTAGCCTCATTTGAATCACTGAACTTGACCTCTAGGCCGTGTTTGTGGAGTTGGCGGCAATCAGAATTTTTAAAAATCAAAATATAGTTGTATAGTTTTTATATATGTAGTTAATTGTACGAACAGACTGCCTAAGGAGTCTGTGCTCCATTTTTTTGATGGGTGAAATTCTAGTACTTCATTTAAAGTTATATGTTGGCACTAAGTAGCAGGAATCAGTGTTGGCCCGTTGAATAGTCAATTAGACAGCAAATGAATACATTTTCTGTTAGCGTTCTTGCAAGATGTCCAGCTGTGCTGACGAGAGTGTATGCTTGCCACTGTTATTAAACTGGCATCCCCTGAAGTCAAAACATAAGTGTCAGAATTTAGGGTGATAATGTTAATACTTTCGACCAAAAGGTTGGAAAGCTATTGCAGCTTCATGGCCAGGTAGCTACAGCATCCGGCCCACCACAGCATGCTATCAGAAGATAGCGGTTGCCCTGGGGCATTGATGGCACCTCCAGATTTTGCTGCAATCATGCAGTCAGTGGATGCATGCAGCAAGGGGCTGTCATGCAACCATTGCCTTTACTTCCCTAAAAATGGATGCATTCTATTTTTGATGTGATTTCTGATGAGGTATAATTTTAATTCAGACTAATTGCTAAATAATTAAACCCATTCCACGTTATCTAGTTAGCTAGCTGTCATAAAATATGTCTTCATGAATTGCATCATCCACAAGTTAGCTAGTGAGCTAGCTACATAAACCTAAGCGTTGCTCCAAATGGCAACAGAAAACAATGTAGCAAGCAAGATATGTTACACTATATTGAGTCCAGTGATGCTACAATAGCACAAAAGAAAAAAAAACAACAACAAAAAAAAATTCTATGAGGAAAGGGTCATTATCGAGGTCCAGAAATACCATGAACTAACATTACACAGCCCAAATAAAAATGGTGAGTTGCCAGGGTAACTATCTAGTAGTAAGGAAGCGAGAGCTTGGTGGTCTGTCTGTAGCCATGGTTATGGATTTGTTCAACTTGACTAGGGTTCATTACAAAGCTATGCAGAACACCTGCTTGCTATCTCAGGGAATAACATTTTATAGCAAGCCAACCGCCACCATTTCTGACCCATGAACAGCGTTCGAACCGCCACCACACACTATTAGCAGGCTGTATTCCTTAGCTGCTTTGTTGGGGCTCCAATGCTCCACCTCTTTGCCCTTTTTGAATTAACTGAGAATTACGCTGAGTCAGACACTGCTAAGATGGCAACTGCTGGGAGCAATGGGGAGCACCAGCTGAGCTTCATTTTGGCTCATCAGAACTCTAGGGGTGACATCATGGAGAGTACATGCATTGTTTTATGCAGTCTATAGCAGTGGCGGCTGTTGAACTGGCGATAGGGGAAGCTCAAACCCATCCCTTAGAAATAATGATTGGTCATGACCTGTTTTCAATCATTCATTTAAATTACCATTACAGAAACTCCGAAAACTCTCAACATCATCAGGTGTGGTCAGTTTTCATTAATAACGCATACCTATCAACCCTCATGCATTTGGCATGAGTTTTCATGGCATATGTACGTTCCCCTGCTGTAGTCAGCAATTGTTCAAACAACGCATTTGTAAGAGATTCTCGCACCTGCGTTATGACTCCGGACTTCTCACGCTTTTCTTTACTCAGTGGTTGGAAACAATGCATGTGTTTCATTATTGTTTAAATTGTTAAATGAAATAAGACCATTTGAAATGTCTTTATGCAACTCCATTGCTTCCAATGATCTTATTTCATTCAAACAATTTAAACGATAATGAAACGCATGCATCGCTTCCGACCCCATTGCTTCAAACACAGTACTTTCATGCATGAGGTTAAGAAGACTGGAAACTTCAGTGCTATCTGGCCTGTTATGATGACAATGAAATATGTATACTAGTTTTATAACTGACAGCCATACCTCACCTTGATCTGCACCAGCTGCGTGGCTGAAGCTAAGCAGGTGTGGGCTTGGTTAATGCTTGGATAGGAGACCACCTTAGAAAACAAAGTTGCTGCTACAGGAGGTGTTGGTCTGCCCGTAGGTTGCAATCTTCCCTCTGATGAAATAATGCCAAGTATATTTTGGTTTAATTTTGTTAAGTATGTCTCTTATTAGTTGCCCAATGACCACTTCCTTAGAGACTGGAATGAAAGAATGTAATTTTTGTGTGCCTGGAATTGTGCATGCCTTTACAAATCTCTCTTTGAGTAGTTTAGCTTCTTACTCATACTGTTCTGTTGTTGTGAACTGGCAGTTTACATTTTCTATCTGTGAATCTGTGAATTCAAAAAGTTAACGAGGAGTGAGGATCTGTTGATCATATGGGCGTTGCAGACTCGCCATGGCTGCCAAGCATTTTATTGTGCCCCCAATGCCATCAGATGGTCCTTTCCCATGTGATGTGGCGAAAAAGTGCCATTTAGCTGGGACACCAAAGCAATCTTCATGGAGGCACAAATTGATGAAGTTTTTCCTATTCTTATACTGGGCAGCGCAGCCATCAGAGATATAGCAAATCCCTTTAGGTTACTGTCCCAGTTTGTCTGTGAGGAACTCAATGAGCAGTTTTTGGAAGAAAAGAACTGCCACAGTATCATGTACAGCGCCCTCCATAATTATTGGCACCCCTGGTTAAGATGTGTTCTTTAGCTTCTAATAAATTCAGTTTTTTTCTAAATAATATAGGACCACACTGAAAAAAAGAGGAAAATCCAACCTTTAATTCAAGTGCATTTATTCAGTGGGAAAAAAAATCCCACATTAAGAAATAATTCTTTTACATCAAATCATGTGTGCCACAATTATTAGCACCCCTGATGTTAATACTTTGTACAACCCCCTTTTGCCAACAAAACAGCACCTAATCTTCTCCTATAATGTTTCACAAGATGGGAGAATACAGAAAGAGGGATCTTCGACCATTCCTCTTTGCAGAATCTCTCTAAATCATCCAGCGACCTGGGTCCTCTCCTCTGCACTCTCCTCTTCAGCTCACTCCACAGGTTTTCAATGGGGTTGAGGTCTGGGGACTGACATGGCCATGGGAGGAGCTTGATTCTGTGTCTGGTGAACCATTTCTGTGTAGATTTGGCCACATGTTTAGGGTCATTATCTTGCTGAAAGACCCAGTGACGACCCATCTTCAGATTTCGGGCAAAGGCCACCAGATTTTGATTTAAAATGTCCTGGTATTTCAAAGCGTTCATGATGCCATGCACCCTAACAAGGTTCCCAGGGCCTCTGGAAGAGAAACAGGCCCACAGCATCACCGATCCTCCCCCATACTTCACAGTGGGCATGAGGTGCTTTTCTGCATACTCATCTTTTGTGTTCCGCCAGACCCACTTAGAGTGTTTGTTGCCAAAAAGCTCTATCTTGGTCTCATCTGACCAAAGCACACGGTCCCAGTTGTCCCAGTACCGCTTAGCGAACTCCAGACGTTTGCGTTTATGATTGTGAGTGAGAAAAGGTTTTTTCCGTGCATGCCTCCCAAACAGCTTGTTGGCATGTAGATAGCGCCTGATGGTTGTTTTGGAGACTTTGTGACCCCAAGATGCAACCATTTGTTGCAATTCTTTAACTTTAGCAATTCTTTAATTCTTTAGCTTTGGAGAACTTTTTATTTCTCTTACCATCCTCCTCACTGTGCGTGGTGGCAAAATAACCTTGCGTCCTTGTCCAGGCTTGTTTACCACTGTTCCAGTTGTTTTAAACTTCTTAATGATTCCTCTGACAGTAGATATGGGCAGGTGCAGGCGAGTGGCTATTTTCTTGTAGCCATTGCCTGACTTGTGAAGGTCGACACACATTGGCCTTACTTGAATGGTGTGTTCCTTTGTCTTTCCCATGTTGAAGAGTGGATAAGAGAAATGGCCTCTGTGTCACGTCATATTTATACCCCAGGGAAACAGGAAGTGATGAATTACTAATTAAATGTTCCTAGATACTCTGATCAACTTTGTAAACTACTGTAGAAATGACAGAAATACTTCAATTACATTTATTTCCTAGGAATTGTTAGGGGTGCCAATAATTGTGGAACAGGTGATTTTATGAAAAATAATTATTTCTTAGTCAGGGATTTTTTTTTCCCTTAAAATTCACTTGAGTTGAAGGTTACATTTTTCTACAATTTTCAGTGTGAGAGTATGCTTCTGCAATAAAAATTGAATTTATTTTAAGGCTTTTAACACATCTTAACCAGGGGTGCCAATAATTATGGAGGGCGCTGTATGTTACATTCTGATATGACTACAAAACTTGTATGTTCAGGGATTTCATCTTGCATGTCACACCGAAAGTAACACATAAAGGGATGGATTGTTGCCTGGAGATTGTTCCAATGGAAGGACTGAGCTGCATCCGTAACCACAAAACTGTAGTTCTCTGCAAAGTCAGCAATAACTAAGACCACTTCTGGCTCAGGTGTATTCCTCAGATCCTGAAGGTAACTTGCCTGCAGTTTGGCAATAGAATCATGTGGCAACAGTTTCTGAAGACCACTTAGGAAAGAGTCAGGACACTCTGCAACAGTCTGAACTTTGGTCTCAAGATTTGAATGATCTGTTGAAGTCCACTGTTTATACTGGACCTGATCAATCATATTGTCTTGCATACGTATATGTTTCAAGCTTATCTCCAAGACCACCAGTTCCAGAACATGCTGCACACCTGCCAAGGAAACAGTCAATGCAAAGAGGATTGCATTGAATCGCTGCAAGACAATGACAATAGTGTTTGAATTCTGCATCAGCGACTGAATCTAATTTGGCTCCAGTGAACATGAGTTTGACGTTTTGGTGTGTTGTACAAACACAGACCGAGTGTGTTCCACTTGACCCTGCCAGTACACACTGCCTTGGACACAGTTCAGCAAATTTTGAAAAACCACTCCTGGTGTCCGGATGGCTTTCCGAGAAATCTTCACATGCTTCTTTCAGATTACACAGCACCAAATGTTTTTGAACATGTTGCTTTTTCTCATTCACCAGAACAGAAACGTAGTCTTTCATACCTGGCATTTGTCTGCTTACAATCTCTGAGAAGTATAAATCCCTGACAATTTCCTCAGTTTCCTTTGAAATTGGTTAACCTCCCTTGGGATTGGGCATTGCTAGAATCCCCTGTTCCTTGACCAATGCCATAGCTTTCCTTGCCATATAATTTGATGCATCAAATTCCTCTTGTACTTCACAAACTGTCCAGCTATTTGGGAGAACAGTCAGCACCTGTACTTTTTCACTTTTCTTCAACGTTGATTCAAATTTTTCTTTAAGTTGTTGAATCATCTCTTCTCCGGCATCCTGGAGTTTGGTCACTGACCTTTCCATGGTACTTTCCAACTTTTTCCTGACAGTTTCACCAATTTTTTTGTCTTATATTTCATGTATTTATCTGCATCTAGTCGTTTTTTCTGAATAGGTGGTTCTCCAAGTAGTTCCAAAGATGTATTCAGTACCTTTACGTCACTCTCAGGAGAATGAAATTTCAAATCCCTGGAACAGGCAGGGATAGGAACATCATCTTTGGCATCATTGTCTTCACTACTGCTATTAGAGAAAGCCACAGGTACTAGTACTTCAGGCTCTTCCAAATCTGGTGGTTGTTTTGCAAGTTTCTTCCGACATTGTGTGCAAATCTTCTGCCCACGTTTTAGTTTGAGACTTGGGTGGTCTCCAATAGCCTTTTCAGTTACATTTCTTAAACCTGATTCTCTTAAACCTGATGTCTTTCTCTTTTCATGGACCCCAAAGGGGTCACAGCAGGATGTTCACCTTAAGAGAAAGAGTGACTTAGATTTTGACATCTTCTTGAAGTGAATTCAGAAGTGACTGTGCAAAATACTTTGACAGAACTAAGACAACCACTACCAGGAATTTTCTGCTGAGAAAGGAAGGGCAGCACCTCAAGTTCCCACGGGAATTCTCAGAGAGACTTTGGAGTAAGAAACATTGTATCACTTCAAAATTCCAGTGGGAATTCTACTAAGGGGCCCATCATTTAATGTTGATGGGGGGGAGGAAGATTTGGTTGAGCCAGAATATTTTGTTGCCTATATTCAGGTATTTTTTTTTTTTTTAGACAGAACAGGAATATTTATTGGTGTTTGCCGTTTTTCAGGGTGCCATGGCTGCTCTGACCAACCATGGTATATGGGAGCCAGAGTATTATTTTTTTCAAAGAAACAGAAGCTGGTAAATTTATTGAAAATCTTCCAACCCCCCCATATTAAATCGGCCTCCTCTGAGGCCTCCTGATCTTCCCCTTGAAAATAAGCAGTCTGGTTTGACTATAAAAAAAGTAATGTGTGTATTGCCTCCTGAATAGCGCAATTTCGAATGGACATGTCATATATAATTGCTAATTTCTCAGAAACTGTTACAGTGGCCATCACCAAATTTACAGGAAAGCTTCTTTACATCATAAAGTACCTCTGACATGAATTACAGGAAAATTGAAAGATATAATTTTTTGGGGTGCATCTTTGAATTTCATAATTTGTGATAACTTTTTTTTTGGTAGGCCTCAAGAGACAGCTTGTAAAGTGTGCTTGTAGGGTTTGAAAAAAAGCTTCAAAATGACACCTGAATCAGCTCTCTAGGTGCTATACTTTCAGAGATATGGGTGTATACATTCGCGAGGTATCACTAATTAGCTCAAAGTTCGTTAGCACATATCTCCCAAAAATTTTTCCAGTTCCAACCGTTATTCGTGGGTCCTCAATTGTTTGAAAAAATTTGAGAGGTCAAGGAAATTCTTGGTTGATTTGACATGGAATGACCCAATAATAATACGTTGCTCAACATAAGACAGCGGTAGTGTGAAATTGACATGTAAACACACGAGTATGCAATAGTTACGTCTTAACACAAGACAGGGCTTACTGTTTGAGTGCGAACCTCGGGTTTATATAGAACATGTTTCATAAATGGATGAATAGGAAATAGGTGGTGTTATGGCCCCAATCTGTTATGGCGTCAGTTTGTTATGGCCCCAATTTGTTATGGCGTAGCGGACAGCAAGGGATGACAGACAAAATTTTTAAACTTTAACAGATTTAATTAAACAAACACTTTGAACTAATCTACAATCTACTCTACTGACCAAGATTGACATAAAAAAAATGAGATATTTACAGTCCCTTGGTAATTGAGATGGGGCTGCTATGTTGCGATGTCCTGGGACAGGAAATTGCTCCAACACAGGCAAAAATCCACAAAAAGCTTCACAGGTCTTGAAAAGAGTGACAGGTCTGGTCAAATGTATCCTTCCACAATTTCTCCTTGCAGTTTCTCCTACTCCCTTCACTCTCTCAATTTTTCTCCTTATATACTCTTTTCCAGCCCCCTCCCACCTTCCAGACTTCTCTCCAATTCTCTGGGACATTCCCCTCTGAGGCATGCCCAGGACATGCCCCAACGTAGCTCCAGACTGGGCTTAACAAAAAAAAGTCAATACTGCCATCTAGTGGCTTTTTTTTTTCCACATTACACCTCCATTCCAAAATGGAAAAATTTTGACTCATAAAGGCAAAATTTTTCTTTTCAATACAAAAATGGTTAAGTAGACACTTGTATATATATACATATACTACAATATGCCAATAAACACGTGATATATATACACATACTCAAACACGGGATAAGCAATCAGCAATTACATTGTCAGTACCCTTTACATGCTTAATTTCCAAGTCAAACTCCTGTAAAATCAAACTCCAATTCAACAATCTCCGATTCTTGTTTTTCATCTTACTCAAAAACATTAACGGATTGTGGTCAGTATATACAATCATTGGCTTTTGCCCTGTACAAACATAAACCTCAAAGTGTTGTAAGGATAGAACCAGAGCCAACAGCTCCTTCTCAATTGTGGAATAGTTCTTTTGGTGGCAATTAAACTTCCTGGAGAAGTATGCCACGGGATGCTCAATGTCATCAGAGTCACTTCTCTGTAGGAGCACAGATTCACAAGCTTGGTCGCTAGCATCAACCGCCATGGAGAACAATTTGTTGAAGTCAGGAGATTTGAGCACGAGGAAGTGACACAGCAGAGACTTCAGGCGATCGAAGGCTCTTTGGCATGCTTCATCCCAAGTGAACTTTACGCCTTTCTTCAGTTGGTTGGTGAGACTCTTGCAGAACTTGCAGTAGTACCTGATCATTCCAAGGAAGCGGCGCAAAGCTTTTTTGTTGTCAGGAACTGGAAAGTCCATGATGGCTTGGACTTTAGCATTTATGGGTGCCACCTTACCCTGGCCTATGACGTAGCCAAGATACGTGACAGTAGCACAACCAAAGTCACTCTTGTTCAGGTTAACAGTCAGGTTAGCCTGGGTCAAGCGCTGGAACAACGTCTCTATATCTTTCAGATGTTCTTCCCAGGAGTCACTCCATGTGATCAGGTCATCGATGTACGCACCCGTGTGTGGCAATCCGGCGATTATAGACTGTATCATCCTTTGGAACGTGGCTGGGGCATTTTCCATGCCAAAGGGTAGGACTTCATACTGGTATAACCCAGATGGTGTGGCAAAAGCGAGATGCTCTTGGCCCTCTCAGTTAAAGGCACACACTAATAACCCTTCAATAAATCAATCTTGGTCAGAAACTTTGCTTGCCCTACTCTGTCGATACAATCATCAATCCTAGGCATTGGAAACACATCAGTTCTAGTTACAGCATTGACTTTGCTATAATCTGTACAGAATCTAGTACTTCCATCAGGTTTTGGAACTAGAACACAGGGTGAACTCCAATCTGAGTTAGAGGGTCTGATAATATCATGTTCTAACATGTACTCAACCTCTTTCTCAGCAATCTTTCTCTTTCAGGATTCATCCGGTACGGATGCTGTTTTATTGGTTCGGCATCACCAACATCTACATCATGAGAGGCTATAGAAAATCTCTTTGGAACATCAGGAAATAGATCTTTATATTTCTTGATCAACCTCTCAAACTGATCTTTCTGTGAGGGTTCTAAGTGCTGGAGTTTTACATCAAGATTTTGCAACACTTCAGAATTTGACAATTTACATGAAAGAACTTCAGCTTTAATTCTAGGTTCATCATCTTGAAACTCCCCCTCATCTTCACAAGTCTCGGCCATAGGAGGATCTGAAATGACAGCTGCAACCTTAGCATTCCTATCATGATAAGGCTTCAGCATGTTAATGTGACACAACTGTTTTGGCTTTCTCCTATCTGGAGTCTTCACAATGTAATTGAGATCATTGAGTTTTGTCAGAATTTCATAAGGACCATGAAATCTAGCCTGCAATGGATTGGACTGCAAGGGAAACAACACAAGGACCTTGTCTCCTGGTTTAAACTCACGGCTTCTAGCCTTATGATCATACCAAGTTTTCATTTTTCCCTGACTTGATTTCAAGTTCTCTTTGGCCAGGTCACAAGCTGCACGCAGTCTTTCCTTGAACTTGCTAACATAGTCTAACAGACCGATATGCGGCTCTTTCTCTTGCCATTGTTCACTCAACAATAGCAAAAGTCCTCTCACTTTATGGCCAAACACTAGCTCAAACGGACTGAATCCAGTAGACTCCTGCACTGCTTCTCTAGCTGCAAACAACAGCAAATGAACACCTTCATCCCAGTCTTTCTCATGGTCATAACAATAAGTCCTCATCATTGTCTTGAGAGTGGAATGAAACCGCTCTAAAGCACCCTGACTCTCTGGATGATAGGCACTGGAAAGAATCTGCTTTGCACCTAGTTCATACACAACCTGCTGAAACAATCCAGAAGTGAAATTGCTACCTTGATCTGACTGAATTTCCCTGGGAAGGCCAAACAACGTGAAGAACTTTATCAAAGCCTTCGAGTTTGCAGTTGCCTTGATGTTGCGTAGAGGTATGGCTTCAGGGAATCTGGTAGATGCACACACGATTGTCAACAAGTACTGATTTCCAGATCTAGCCTTGGGTAATGGATCAACACAATCAACGATGACCTTGGAGAAGGGCTCCCCAAATGCTGGGATAGGCTGCAATGGAGCTACAGGTGGGTCTAACTGGTGTTTTCCAACTACCTGACAAGTGTGACAGGTTTTGCAAAAGTTGGAAACATCTTTCTGAAGTCTAGGCCAGAAGAAGTGTTTCATGATCTTGTCAACAGTCTTATTAACACCAAGATGACCTCCTAAAGGCAAACTATGAGCCATTGTTAAGATCTCATTCCTGTAGACCTTCGGAACAACAATTTGCTTGACCACTGCCCAATCTGCATTGGCAGGGATATCAGGAGGGCGCCACTTCCGCATCAACACTCCATCCTTGAGATAATACCCAACTGGAACTGCGTCTATTTCTTCATCAGGAAGGGCTCTCTTCTTTAGTACACAAATTTCAGGATCATTGGTTTGCTCCTGAATCAACCGCTTTCTGGACAGAGACAAGTCTCCAGACGCATCAGAATCACCAGACCCATCTGGCTGGCTGAACAGAGAACTGATAAAAGTGTCTGATAAGTCCTTAAACGGAGAAACCATAGTAGGCTGAACAGAGTCATGAGGCAAACCACCTGAGTCATGACTATTCAATGTGCTGGACGGCACCACATCATCTTCTTCTTGAGCCTTCTTGGCCATAGCACGGGTCACTGCACAGGAAGGATACAGAGATGGCTCTTCATCGCCATCTTCAGTGCTCGGCTGTGAAGTAAGATGAACAGGGGGAAGTACATTGCCCCCAGCAAGGTCATTGCCTAGCAACAGAGAGACACCCTTGATAGGTAGACTTGACATAAGTCCCACCTTTACCTGTCCTGTAACTAAATCTGACTTCAAGAATACAGAGCGCAGGGGTACAGATACAGTCCTCCCTTCAATACCTTGTTCAAGTATGAAATCCCCAGAAGCGGTCTCATCACGTAACTCCAAGGAGTCCATCAACAAAAGTGACTGAGAAGCTCCGGTATCCCTTAGGATATATATGGGTACAGGAGGAGAATGCTCATTCAGAGCCACAAATCCCTCTGACAACAAATGGAAGGAATTCCTCCCTCACAAAGTCAGCAGTATCAGGCTTCTTTGCCTCTCAAGGAGCAGGCAATTTAGCAGATCGGTCATCTACTACGGGGGTTTCTAACCTTGTCTTCACAAAGGCATTGGGTTTGGTATCTTTTTCTTTTTCTTTCTTAGCTTTAAGGAACCAACAGTTAGTTGTAACATGACCAGATTTCTTGCAATAATTGCAAACTAGACCACTTTTGTCACTGTCAGCTTTCACACTTCGATCAGACCTTTTACTGGATTTCTGAACATCATCACCAGATTTTTCTTTGTCTTTGGGTGAGGAATCGTGGGTATCACTGTTACCTTTCTTCTGAAATTGGGACCATCTATTGTTACTGCTAGACTGAAATTTGGACTTATGTGAGAGAACATATTCGTCTGCAAACTTGGCAGCTGATTGCAAATTCAGTGCTTGCTTCTCATTAAGGTAGGTCTTAATATCATCCTTGACACAGTTCTTGAATTCTTCAACTAAGACCATCTCTTTTAGTGAGTTGAAATCATCCTTGACCTCCATAGAAGTACACCAGCGCTCAAAGCAAACCTTCTTCTCGTTAGCAAATTCCACATAAGTCTGATTGTCAGATTTCTTCAGACCTCTGAATTTCTGTCGGTAAGCCTCTGGAACCAACTCATAAGCTGTCAAAATAACCTTTTTGACTACCTCATAATCAGAGGAATCATCTGCAGACAAAGCCGAATAGGCTTGTTGAGCTTTACCCTTGAGGACAGTTTGCAACATCAGAGGCCAGTGTTCCTTTAGCCACTGACAACTCCTAGCTACCTTCTCGAAGCACTGGAAATACTTATCAACCTCCTTCTCCGAGAATGGAGGCACCAGCTTTACCTCCTGGCTAGCATGAAATTTGTTTTCAGCTTCCATTTTGATTTTTAGTAGCTCCATTTGGAGCCTTTCTTCTCTATCTAATTTTTCTAAATCGAAATCTCTCTGTCTCTGTCTCTCTCTTTCTGCTCTTTCCTCTTTCTCTCTCTCAAACTGCCTTTCTTTCTCTCTTTCTGCTCTCTCGAATGCTCTTTCTTCTCTTTCAATCTCTAGCATTTTTAATTTAAGTTCCATTTCTACATTTGGATTTTCCACTGGAAACTGTTCCAGATCTCCTGGTGCAAACACATTTTCATCAATGTAATATTCAACAATCTCTCTAGCCAGTCTTGCTTTTCGCATGGCTGGTTTTACATCTGTCAGCTCTAACTGTCTGCATATTTCTAGCAGTTCTGTCTTTTTAAAAG
This sequence comes from Gymnothorax javanicus, assembly GCA_029692085.1. NCBI lineage: Eukaryota > Metazoa > Chordata > Actinopteri > Anguilliformes > Muraenidae > Gymnothorax > Gymnothorax javanicus. Next base: position 54,568,253 of record CM056202.1, read on the forward strand.
ACTTCAAAACCTCTACGGTTGGTGATGCCAAGAAATCATCCATTGCTGTTGATCTGCCAATATATATCTAGGAAAATTCAAAAAACAATTTCACTATTTGAAATTTTAGATTTTCAATAAATGACTCGCACAATGGTCTATCCCAGACGAGCCCCCAATTTGTTATGGCCCTAATCTGTTATGGCATCAGTTTGTTATGGCCCCAATTTGTTATGGCGTAGCGGACAGCAAGGGATGACAGACAAAATTTTTAAACTTTAACAGATTTAATTAAACAAACACTTTGAACTAATCTACAATCTACTCTACTGACCAAGATTGAAATTAAAAAAATGAGATATTTACAGTCCCTTGGTAATTGAGATGGGGCTGCTATGTTGCGATGTCCTGGGACAGGAAAATGCTCCAACACAGGCAAAAATCCACAAGAAGCTTCACAGGTCTTGAAAAGAGTGACAGGTCTGGTCAAATGTATCCTTCCACAATTTCTCCTTGCAATTTCTCCTACTCCCTTCACTCTCTCAATTTTTCTCCTTATATACTCTTTTCCAGCCCCCTCCCACCTTCCAGACTTTTCTCCAATTCTCTGGGACATTCCCCTCTGAGGCATGCCCAGGACATGCCCCAACCTAGCTCCAGACTGGGCTTAACAAAAAAAATGTCAATACTGCCATCTAGTGGCTTTTTTTTTTTTTTTTTTCCACATTACAGTGGGGCTAGTTGCAGGATGCATGGAATGCAGGCCAGTTGTCAGTACTCCGGTGATTGGGAGCGCTGGAGGCGTGGCATGACAAGGGGTTACGTTACGCATAACTGTAGTGAACAGAGCGGAAGAAGAAGAGATGGCAAACTTGAAACAGCTGATCAGTTTTGTCAGTTAAATGTTTAGTATGTCGAACTTATTCGCCAAAGCTGTTTCCCGTCACGTCCTGAATGTTTTCCTTAATTTTTCCCTGCAATCCAGCCATCTGTGTCAGTTTCCAGTGTTGTCTTCCTTTATTGATCAAATATTCAATTGTCTCGTTTCATTCCACTTCCACTTTATGTCTTTGCATATTCGTACACTCCCCATGTCCTAATTGTACATTGGCGTGGTGTACGCATAAGTTCCTGTGCTTTTGTCGGCCCTTTGCTGGATTGTCTCATTCTCTTCTTTGTGTCTGAAGCTATTTCCTAGACCTAATTCTCGGAGTTCTTCCGTCTTAGGTAATTTAAAGAAAGATCAAGTGACCAGTTCATTAGCGATTTTCTGCCACTGGTCAATGGTTCCTCAGAGGCAATCTCGTCCAGTCTGCCAACTTTGGTGTTTAAAAGTGGGCACAGCCTGCGTGTTCAGTTACCCAAGGATTGACGTCCCTGTACAGATCTCGGACCACTCACTGACAGATGGCTTGTCCGCTCCTCCGGAATCCTGTTCACCAATCACCCGCCCGGGACTACTGCTGACCACTTTCTGGCCAAGCTCTTCTCAAATTTTTATATTTCCTTTTGTGCCATTTGTGGCGGTATAAATTTGTTTTAAAGGGCCAGGAGGCTTGCTGTAGATCTGTGGTCTATGGTTTTCTCCTCCCATTTAGCTCATAAACCCTTTATTGAAAATGACAGAAAAAAAAACTTCAAGTGTATAAAAATTTATTTGCAAAGGTGATGACTTCTTCTCAAATTTTGCTATTTCTATCAACCTTTTCTAGGATGTTACTTCAAAATGCGCATGAAATTATAATATTGGAAACATTGCTATTGTCTGGGAATGGCAACAAGACTGAACCCATTAGTTGCACCTCAGTTGTAATATCAGGCCAAGGGACTTCAATTTCAAAGAATGAGTCACTTAACCACTTGCTGTGATTATAATTCTGTCGCGGCTGTGGTGAGAATGACCTTTTCCCCATTTGCAAATTGTCTCCCCCATAAAGGCTTGCAGATCCACACAACTCCCCAGTCCCCAGTCTGGGGATCCCAGGTTATATAATGGTTGCAAAATTTTCATTAAGCAGAGTCATTAAAAGCAAGGGAGACAATTAGATGCCATTATAGAAAGGAATATTGTTTCTCTGTTTTAATCAAAGTGATTATCGCAATTAAATTCAATCAAGAATACACCTATTGGTCACAGAGCACTGTTACACAATGCAATGAGTTTAACACTGTTCTCTGGAGATGCCACCATGCTCACTCTATCGGAAGGCGAATGCAACTAGAAAAAGCCATGTTCAAATAAATAGCTGCATGTGAAGTCAGGCTTGAGCGACCGTGCAGACAGGCCTGCAGGATGGAGACCGAGTCTTGGGGGAGGGGTGGGAGGGAGTGAATTGGGGGGGTGGTGGGTGGAATTAGGACAAAGTAAGATGACTGGGTGCAAATGATTTTTTATGAATCAATCCTTATTAAATGGAATTTATTGCAATAGACTGAAAACAATTATGTCATTGCAAGCAAAATATCGATACATGGACAAATGTATTATTTATTTTGCTATGTCATAATAAAATCATAATTTCCACTATATAGCTATTTTTACCATTTGTTTGAGAATATGACATGAGAATAGAGGACAGTTTGTAAGGTATGAAGCTTCATAATGCAACTCTGTTGATCTGACATTAGTTAAAAAGAACATCAGGTGTTTTATCTATCCTTAAATAAATGTTTAAAAAATAAAGAAAGTTTTTTTTCAGACACAATCAGAAGATAAATAGAGAAAAAGAAATCATTTGGGGCGGGGGAGTATTTGATTGTCAGTGCTTGAATCTGTAACATTGTAATTCTTAATCTATTTCATTATTTTTCATGTAATTCTTGTGTTTATATTCATTAGATTTGTTATTGTGTTTATTATTCTTTCTGTCATTTCACTCCCGTTTCAGTTCTCTCATGCTTTGGTTTATGTCCTCACCTCTACATTCACCTCCCAACTCTGTTTGCTAATTAGCCTATTTCACATTTCCGCGTATGCAAACCGGGAAGCAGGTAAACTGACTTCCGTTAGCTTATACTAGCTTGATGCTCAATGGCAGTGTTAGTAGTCAGGTGTTCCCAGTCCTGACTGTTCAAACTCGAAAAAAGCAAGCCAATCTCTCTTTTCTCGGTTTGCCCACCGAAGACAACGTAAGGAGGAGATGGATTTTGTCCAAAAGAAGAGATGACGGAGGAAAATTTGCGATTATGAGATATAGCTAGCTAGGTACCTAGCTGTCCCATTCAGATCCATGTGAACTGGGGCAAGAAAAATACGAGTGACGGCAACAGCGAAGAAAGGGGTCTGCGATGGAGTTGGGTTGAAAAACTGATAAGAAAACAGATTGACCTGGTGCAGAACTTTTGGAGCATTGACTACGATTGCTGTCCTCCTGCAGGTAACTACTCCTATGATCTGGCAAAACCTAGTACGTGTGAGACTTTTGGGAGAAACTGAATTTGACCCTCATTTGCTGTAATTAAGAGTGGTGAAATCTTAAAACACTAGCTATTGGTGTTATTTGAACTGTCAAAATCAAGTTTCTATTATTTTTTTTTTTCAGTTAGGAAAAGTCCAGAATCCAAAGGTTTTTGTTCAGTTGCGAGAATCCTTGCCTTTGATAAATTCACTAGGATTTTCCAGATCACAGGAGACAAGCTATCTTGCTGCTTCTTGCAAATCACGCAGCTTACTTTAACCATGCATTTGACAATTGAGGCAAAAAATAGGACCTGCAAAGCCAATTAAACTGGAAAATTTTAGAGTTATTGGCCAATTGACACAATCTTATGGCATCAACAATTAACTTAATGGAACATGAAAACACTAGCATTAGCTTGGTACCCATCGTTCATGCTGTAATCCGTGGCTAGTTTTCTAGTCTTCTGTGTTCACTCGAACTACGTTAGTATCAAAGATATCTTGCACCATTTTGCTGGTGAATATACCTCTATGAATGTGTTTCCTCGATATCAAGTCTCCGAAGTTGCTTATTACCGGTTTAGTACACGTCAGTAAGCTGTGGTCGAGAACGTATTGTGTGGGTAACGCATTTGTACCGACCAGTGTTTGATAATTATGCTTAATCAAGTTTTCCAAAGATTAGAATAATGCTTTGGCAGTTTATCACTCGTCGTTCTTCTTTCTGCAATGCTACAACATGGTAAATTCAATTAAGAACATTGTTTTAATTACGTTAATAAAAAAGTGAAATAAAAAATTACACTACTCTGAACTTCTGCGCTCGCTTTTTGGCACATCCTGCAATGCAGGCTTTATAACTGGCGCTTAATATTTTCAGTCCATTAGCCACCGCTTATGTAGATGTAAGGGATCAATTTGTTCAACTTCTTTTCTGGCTTCACGAAGACACAGTGACAACCTTTAGCTGCTTAATTATTACTTATTGGTACTACTTGCTTCAATCTTCGCAAATTTACCAAGGTGTTTTATTAGTGTTTAGTGGTCCTTTGCGCTATTACCTTGTAATATACAGTCCTTTGGATAGTACTCCAACTACTGATTTACTATTGCTCTTTTATCATCTAATCTCCTTGGGTTTTTACGCTGTCTTTGTGCCATATTTCTTATTAATTTAAGGTGTTATATTTTTATTGTATGACATTCTATACATAAATTGCTTTGCCTTTTTTGTTTTTATTTCATCAGGTGCACTTGGTCACCTTAGGAAAGGATCTGAGAACTGGAAGACATGGGGTACATCTTAAATCTCTTATTTGATACTTCCTTGCTCCTCACTTGAACCAGAAGTTGTCATAGATCAGCCATCTTGCAGGTCATATCAAAGCTCTCATTTCTGCTGCGAGGAGAGAGCTCTGAGGAGCCATGAGTAAGTATTCGCAAGGGCAGCCTTCCTGGAAGACGTCAGCTGAAAACCACGTGGTCAGTCCATAATGACAGACACTGGCAGCAGATCAAGCTGTGTGCCATCATCAGAAATGGACGTGGATTCATGTGATTCTTCAGAGGAAAGGATTCCTCATGTCTTCACTCCTCGCATAGTTTCCTTGCATCTCTCCATGGTGGGAAGGACTGAGACGCTAGGAAAAGACTAGTGAGGGAAACATGGATGCTATTTAAGAGAATTGAGATGTACCGATGATGTCGCATCTTATCCACCCTGGACCCCTTTTGGAAAGTCAGTTCAGTGCTGACAAGCCATCACCATACATGCCAACTCACTACGGCTTTTGGGGCGTTTTTTTCAAAATGAAACGCTCCAGAGGCGGTGTTAGACCCGAAAATTATTGGCTATTATCCCACCCTTTATTGACAACAATTTGTCCTGGCTAATTCTTGATGGTTTTCCTTCATTAACACATTTTCCAATTCAAGAATAATCAAGTGACAATTGAAGACACAGCTTCTCTCCCCCATGCGATCTAAAAGCGACAAAATAATGGGCTACATTCAGTACAGAAAAATAATTTAATTATAATTAGGTCTTTGCACCGGCACTCGGCGACGGCATTTCAGAACTCTTCAGTGAATGAAGGTTATTTTGGTGACTAGTACATGGTTTCGTCCGATTACATTTTTCAATCAGACAGCTGTTCATTTTATACAGCGAGTTGTGTGACCGTGCTGCAAAAACAGGTGTACGTACTTGTCGCCGAAATTACCTTAATTCACTGAAGAGTTCTGAAATGCCGTCGCCGAGCGCCGGTCCAAAGACCTAATTATAATTAAATAATTTTTCTGTACTGAATGTAGCCTATTATTTTGTCGCTTTTAGATTGCATGGGGGAGAGAAGCCGTGTCTTCAATTGTCACTTGATTATTCTTGAATTGGAAAATGTGTTAATGAAGGAAAACCATAAGAATTAGCTAGGACAAATTGTTGTCAATAAAGGGAGGGATAATAGCCAAAAATTTTCGGGTCTAACACCACCTCTGGGGCATTTAATTCTGAAAAAAACGCCCCAAAAGCCGTAGTGAGTTGGCATGTATGCATCACTAATCTTTGCTGTAAGCAGCTGTGGTCAAAGGCCAATTATTGATGCTGTTGCAGTCAAGTTGTCCTTGTTAGGCAGTGATCCTGAAACATTTGTGTGTGAAGTTTATAGTTTTGCAAATATGCAGATTTGGGAAAGTTACTTCTTTATGCTCGGTAGTGTTGACTGCATAGAATTTGTACCTGAGGCTTTAGAATTGGGCACTACAAGTGCATCAGCTGGCCCTGAAGCAATGCCCTAACAAAGTACATTTTTTCCAAATAAAATTGGTTTTATGAAAGTTTTTCATTTTCATTCATCTTTGTCCGTTAATAACTTGAGTTACTCCCTTTTAACATGAGCATGGGGCCTCTGCCAAACCTGTTGTACGCTCATGTAAGCAGCAGCAGGGACATATTTGGAACCAAGGGTGCTGTGATGGGCTATGATGTAAACTTTGTTTGACATCTTAGTTTCACAAATCCTGGAGATTCATTGAGTACACCCGGGGTAAATTTAATAAATAAGGTGGCTAGACTTCTTAAGTCTCAGACTGGGACACCGGGCAGTTTACGCATGCCACCCAGTAGGGTTTGCTTAGCCTACTCATGGATTTTACCAACAATAATGATATTATAGTTACAATTTCATTCATTCACTGCTGTTAGATGTCTGGATGTGAAAAACCCATGGGTGTTCAATTTCCTTGATGGGGCATTTATTTCAGTATGTCCCACATATGATAACTGACCATTAAAAAAAACATCACATGAGCAAAATAACATTTACTCTTGATCGACATTTCTAATACATAAAGGGTAATAAAAACGTAATTTTGCTTTTCATTTGTGCAGTATCTCTGAAGTCTATATTACATCAATAACATATTTACCAAGGAAGCAATAAAAATCACTATTACCGTGTTGTTCCGAATATAACAGAATCCTGGATATAAGACTATCCCCCTTTCTCAAGACAGATTTTTGGAAAAAAGGGGGTTTTCATGACATCTTGTTTTAATCACAATGAAAATCACGAAAATATATATATTTGAAAATACTGATAAAACCTTGAGAAAAACCAATATAAAACAAGGCAGACTGTTGTTCCGCGCCATCTATTGTTGTCAACGTATATTGACTATAAAATACACACAAAATCACTGATTTTGACTAAAAAGTCGAGTCCCCGGAAAAAAGACGAACCCACTTTTTCAAAGGGGATTTCCCAGGAAGAAACATTGTTTTATATTCAGAACAGTACGGGTAAATTTTTTATTTAATTTTTTGATTCAAAACAACACCTTAAGCAACTCTGCGCAGGTATGGTCTATATTAATTTTGTTGATAATCGGTGCCTTGACGGAAAACTGCATTTTCGCCTTTTTGGATACTGCTTCTGGAGGAGAAAGCATTGAGTTGGCGAAGGTTTCTGGGCTTTCACTGGCTACCCCAGACGGAATGCCATGGTGACTGTTGAAAACTCAAGTCACAGCAGCTGCAGTAATCAAAGAGAAATGTCAGGTAATTGTGGTCATTAGCCAGCAGGCATTTGCAATATCTTAGTCTACTGCGAAGCAAGTTACATTTAGCCAGGCTTTCTTCGCATAAGCCAGCGGGGCAAACCTCAAGCTCCCTATCAGATACCATTGCGAAGCGTTCTAGCCTGGATAAAACTGAGCTATGTTCGTGACAAAAAAAATAAAATATGGCTTCAGGCCCTAACACAACTCACCTAGCTGGTGAACCCCCCAATCTCGCCTCGTTGCAGCTACAACCTTGGTACAATTAGCTAGCTTCTCAAGCTTCCTCAATGACTGAATGATATAACATCCAACCCTATAGTGACCACTTTCCTTGCAATGTCTGAGAGTAGACACAGGTAGGTAAAGTAAAAAAAAAAAAAAAAAAAAACAAACAGTGAGTTTTACATACACAGGACTTTATTAAAGTGCCCCTACCAGACATATCCCGACATTTTGTGTTAATCTCCAATGCCCTGCCATCGTATTCATACCATTATTTGTGGGAAAAGTGCCTTGGATCACTTATTTGATGACCTTTTAAGCATCACAGAAAGGCAGTCTGAGAAGACGGGCGAGTTCCCTCATGAGTATCCGACGTTTAAATGAGCTTCGCGCTGATTGGATAGTTCAGCTACATTCGTGAATATTCAATGTGTAAACAGCCCCAACGCCATACTGGCTCAGAGCCGAGCTAGCTACAACCATAGACGGTGAAAGACAACAGATTTTACGGGTAGCATAGTAAGACTTCACCAAGGCAATGGCTACTCAACATTCACAATATTGCCTTATGTATATATATGACCCCGAAACTGAAGAGGAGGCCGATGCAATGCTGGAAATGCCATCAACACGTATAACAATGGACGTTTCATCGTGGTTATTTTACTAGCCTATCCAACAAATTAGACGAAATGTCTCGCAGCTCTCTCGATTGCAGAGCTGACAACTCCAACGCATTCAGCTCAAGTCTCAAGCTTCTTAGTGGCATTCGTGTGCTGTAGTCAGCAATTATTCAATGCGCATTGAAGAGAGTCATAATCGCTTTCCGTGTTACTGGTGGTGAAATCCACCGCCACGCTGGTGAAACTGAAACTGCCATGCACAAAGACTTCAATTACGCTTAAGAATCTCATTAATATACGCGCTGATTGAACAATTGCTGACTACGGTGAATATGTCTCGAAAATACGTGAGACCTACGCTGTATGCGTGAGAATGCGAAGAAATTTGGCAGCCCTGCGATTAGGCTATTGATTTTTTTTAAGACATTCTAAAAGTGGCCTAGCTCTCGGAATAGCCTACCCGGATGGGCTTTCATGTTAGTAGCCTGTGCATCGAGCCCCAATGCATCATCCCACCTTGCCAAAATTAAAACGCAACAAAAAAGATGTCTCGTCATTTGCAATTGCCAATAGGTCACCTATATCCCTGCCTGTGATAACCCAGCTAAAGTCATTTACTGGTGATGAACAGTTTTTTATTTTTTACGCAAGGTCATTGTACATCATGTAAGGAGTATTCCGTGAAAAAATCTAACTGATATCTCTAATATTGACTGAGTGAGGTCATCTCAAAGTTTTGCCAGGCATGACATGTCCTCAAACTAGGCTGGTTAGCTTCACAAGACGTTAACCAACAAATGCAAACACTTCATTTCTGAAATTTCCGTGGTGATACGACGCAATCCGTGGAGAAATCCTCACTTGGCTTAAATCGTAACTCATCTGCCGTACCTTAGACTGACCTGCTTTACGATGGTGCGCATTATCGTCTACATTCATTTTCAATGGTAGAAAAGAGGTTCCTAAACCAAATGACACCCAAACTATCAGGCGTTCATCCGCAGAAGGTAAACTAAAAGCCGATTGAAAACACAGTAGACCAGGCTTGTGGAAAGCAACTTCCGCGTAAACGAAGTGTAAATAAATTCATTAATTTTAATAGCCAATTTATGATGTTAGAAATTAATTTTTGAAATTTTTTTCGAAACCCCAATATGTAACCTATCATTTACAGCCATAAACTCACATCTCATATCTTTGTCACTTTTTATCACAGGGACTACTTGACGGTCTTTATCTCAAAATTAGATCAGGCGAGTTTAGCCGTGTTTTCATGGGCGGGGTCACAAATATTAAATGCTTTTTTTCAGTGTCACAGTATCACCCTAATCTCCAAAATAAGCGAAATATTGTTTGGAAGAAAAAAATAAATTTAAATAGCCGTTATTAATTTTTTTCAAAGCTGCAGGGAGCCACTGTAGAAGGTCTGAAGAGCTGCACGCGGCTCCACAGCCGCGGGTTGCCGACCCCTGCCGTAGACTGTGGATGACACTGACCGTTGGCACGTTGCTCGAATCTTTGTGTGGGCGGTTACACTCCAGAGTGGGTGAGAACCGGCGAGAATGTGAATATTCAATTTGCGGTGTTTCGTAATACTGCAACACGTTTTTTACTGACGTAAGTTCTCCACCTACTTTCCTTTTATTCGCAAAAACCAATACTTCAAGTGCTGTTGGAGTTCAAGAACCACGACATGTCACAAACTGATTATGGACCTACCATATTCAAATACTAACAGATAAGTCCATTTTCTTGGGGAAGGGGCACTTTAAGTCGTAAAGTGGTATGGTAGCTAATATTTTTACAGCCAAGCTAGCCAAATTAACTGAAATGCCAGCTATCATGAGCAATACCTATACAATCAAAAACAAATTCAAAGAAAAGGCTAACCTAATAACCTTAAACAAATTTATACCTCCTCACGCTCCCCTGTAATTCCAAAATACGGACCACAACTGTAATCATCTTAAGGCAAAGAAAGAGATTGCGAGAAGACAAATTAACAGTACATGCCTCTAAGCTTCTGTCATGTTAGCATCAGGAAGTGTTCTTACTGGCCTTCCAGTAGGTGTGGCCATCTTGTGAAATAGGCCTATTTCTTCCTTTAGTTCCCTTGTTTGTAACGACACCCCCAGTCACAGTTCTGTGTTTCTGCACACCTGATTCCCTTTCACTCTCTGTTAACAACTTCCTTTTGTTCAGCGGCTTACGCAATTGCCCACTCCTCTGTGTATTGTGTATTTCTGGATCACAACTTTCCCTGGCCTTCTGACTTAGAATTTGGATTTCAAAGCACTTTGGCATTCTGACCGTTTGAATATTGAACCTTGTACTGAACACTGACCACATTTTGGATCTGCCCTTCTGTGTTGCATGTTCACAGTTTGGCATTGACCTGGATTGTCCGACTATAAGTTTTGCTGCAAATAAAGTGATTGAACCATATTACTGTCCACAGTTGAGTCCTAAGTTCAGTCCCTGTTATGGATATGACAAAATACAACAATGGCTTGTCTAATCTCACAGCTTTGATCAAGATTTAGTTTTTATACTCCTTTAACAAGTTATAATATCCTTCACTGCACAATAAGTCAATCAATATATACATAAATATTAAACACAGAAGTACACTAAAGAATGAATAACCCAAGACGTGTCTCAAAAACTAAATACCAGGAAAATATCTAACTATCTTGTCTAAATGTGTGAGCAGCAGTGCAGCACCTGTGAAATCTGAAACCCTCTGAGTTTAAAGTACAGTTTTCGAACCATTACACTGCACAGCCAGCCACAATGACTTCCTTTTTAGTTATGCGACATGATGAGTTGTTGCTAAGAAGGACTGGCACAACTTCGGACTGAGAGCTCTGACACTATTCTGTTACGCTTGGTATAACTTTTCTATGCTCCATATAATTTAGAGATGGCAATACTTAGAATGGGGAATAGCTTGTGGCTTGAGTTATGCTTTTGAATGGTAACAGATGCAAGCAGAAGAATTCTCTGGATCTGAACAGTGTGACTGCATTTTAATGAAATAAGGAAGCAATGTTATGCACCATTGAAGTTACAAGGTTCACAGGGATGTAGAAAAATTAAGTTGTAGTTAAAATGTCATTGAAATAAAAAATGGCGGGCATGTTTTTAAATAGATATTAAAATAGACTGTGTCCTCAAATTACTGCACATTGCTGGATGCTGAGAAACTCCAAGTGCCAAAAAGTGTTATCTCAGCTACAGCAATCTAATATAGTAACCCAAAAATAAAATAAGTACACTAACACCTCCTCCCCCCCCACTCTCTTCTCCATTCAGTCATCCCAGTTAGTCCACCAACCCTTCAAATTCAAAACAGGTATCATACCACCATTAGTCCCTCAGTTATCCAGCTTTTTAGATGATGTTGCATGCTGGGAAAGCTTTCTGTCCAATGATTGATTGAGCTTGAAAGGAATTATGTCCTGAATACATTATTGATGCCATCTCCAATATGAGTCACAATCAGCTAAGGTGTAATATTCATTAAAACCATCACATGATAAACAAGAGGCTTTTCATTCGTGTGTCGGACGATGAAAATGGGGAGCCGATGGAGATCCATCCGAAGAAGACAGCGGTTTTGTTATTGGCAGTGGCTATGCATATGCATCACAATCAGCTAAGGTGTAATAAGGCAATTCATTAAAACCATCACATGATAAACATATATATGTGATTCGGGGCTATATTTACAGCAAGTCGGAGTGCGCATGCGTCTCCGGACAAATCCAAGATGACGGACTCGCGTTTGACAGTTGTAGGGAACGATTTTGATGTTTTAGCCACTGAAATTCAGTCAAGAAATTCTTGTGCTGCTATACGTGGTTATCCATGTTACTGATGACAAACTGGGTTGCTAGGGCACGCGCAGCATGCATTCGCGATATCAATATTCTAAAGCCCCTTCTCAATAATAAAATTCCCCAAAACATATTGGCGCCTCCTTTTAAAATCGTACTGGCAAATAAAAAGCCAGAAAAAAGCAGAGATTGGATACAGAATTCTTTCTACGCAGGAGTTAACTACTCCTTCTTTCTGTATATTTCCCCATTTAAAACTACCTAGGTGCATACTGCAACACGCTGTATTGGAATTTTGGCAAATGTGTACTCGGGTATGGTACAATATTACTAGTGCGAAAGCTGACCAGCATGGAGAGGGGACGATCGCACTGTGGCACGGTACCGAACAATCGTACCTTATGCGAAAGCGGTCTGAGAGTTTGTATTAAAAACAAACACTCCGCCGTGGACCGCAGTTCAGCGTGCTGAGCTTGGAAGCTGCCAACACTAGTGAAGAAACGTCAGTGCGCATGCTTGCCGTAAATATAGCCCCGAATCACCGTTTACGGCGCCGTAAATACAGCCACTTCCTTTTGTTATCCACTCTGACAGCGCAGTTCCCCTGAGCGCGAGGCCTGCGCTACTGCTGCCCTGTTTCCCTGTGCTCGTGCGCTGTCCGCCTGGTTGAAGGCATTACACGCCTCTTAGAATGACAAGGGAAGTGTAGTGCCCGTCGTAAATTACCCTATAGGAAATGTACCCTATTTAGGATAAATGTACTGCTGTTTTATTTAGATTTTTTTTTTTAATTCGCGTTCGAATAAATCCATTTATTTCGAAGTTTGGTTTGGTCGATAATGGCATGATTATTGAGCCAACGTTTAACGATTTTTTTCAATTCGTTTTGTTGTATGCTGATTTTTTACTTACAATCCCAACTGCAACAATAGGATTTTAATAAGCTTTCTCATCCATTTAGCTGTCATCGGAAGCATTGGCAAGTTTGTTTATCTCCAAACTCGATCAATTGGTCAATTACCAACTAAGAGTTAATTTGCTCAGCTAGAATCAATCCATATCTATTTCCCCTCAGTTTCCCTTACAGTTTGTTGCTATAATTATCTCGCATTTTCCGATCCACATTTATGGTGACATAACACTTGAATGTCTTACGAAGCTTCTGAATTCCTGCATCTCACAAAACGGAATATATTAATCTCTGCGTATGCATCCGATCAGCTTGATATGCCTAAGAAAACATTTCTAATCAAAGTGACACCATCTAACTCCTGGATAAGCAGTCTGTGTGAGTCCGTCAAACAGTAACACTCGCAAGCAGTCGCATCTCTGGTGAATAACTGGGTAAATAACTATATTTTCTTTACCAAATTAACTCTGTTCTGTAGTAGCTTTATAAAAAAGTCAGAAAATAATTGATTGAGGAAGTTTATATTTTGACGTTAATGAGACAATTTATTACACCATAGCTGTTTTTAACTCATATATATATATATATATATATAAAACAACTGGGAGAGCAACTGTGAATGTTTTGAAATTTCAAAGATTGATGAAAGCACATGCAAAGATTGGCAGAGAATGAGACGATTTTAAAAATACAATTTGTCACTAAATAGATGTTTTAGCTTGGAATTTTTTTTTTCATAGTTAATGAAAATGTTGTACAAATTATTTTTATTTCAGTGATGTACATTCAGAATCATCTCATAGATTGAGCACTATCCAGTTGAAAACAAAACTTCATTTTGCACAGAGAATGTATGCTAAATTAAAAAAAGAAACTTTTTTTGTTTTGGAGAATGAAGGAAGAAAAATCCCCTCTTTAAAAAAATCATCATATAGCCTGTGTGTGTTGTGCTTGGTTAAAGAGGTTGTTGGTTGTCTTGACTCAATTCTGTATTTCCAATTTCTGTGAAATTAAGATATGTTATATAGCATAGACCTACAGTACTGTGCAAAAGTCTTAGGCACCCTGCCCTTTTTAAAATTCAAATCTGTATTAGATATTTTCTTTTTGTTTCCATATTAGAGTTCCTGAAGATAAAAAGTAAATTAGAAATTCCAAATGCTAATTCAAAGAAAAGCTTCAAAAATAAATATTTGCATTCAATTAAAAATACTCGATACAGATATTACAGTCTTGACAGAGCCTTGATGTCTACATCATCATAGCTGTTTGTAATTTCTTGGAGGGATAGACGCAAGTGAGACAGTCAGTCTGCAGAAGAATGGTGGCAAGTTCTCCACTCTGTTTGGGACAAGCAAAAAGCCAATCATCTTATAAAACTATAGCACAACAGGACAATGTCCTCAAATTTTTTGGTTAAGGGTAGTCACACCAAATATTTATTTGATTTTGTTTTTAACAGTCTTCAGCTCTGTTTAGTACATTTCTCAGTCAACAGAAACTTTTAATTTAATTAATTTTGCAGGCATATTTGCCCTAAGAAATTGCTTTAAATGTGCCTAAGACTTTTGCACAGTACTGTATTTCCGGAGTGATTTATGTTCATTCACACACTACAAAAAATATTAATTCGGGAAAATTTATATTAATACAGTGAGTGTTTAATTTATATTGAAATAATGTGATATACATTGCATATCAAGAAAAAGATAATCAAAATTCAGCGGGTTAATATACCACGTTTATATTGTTTCACCATTTCTGTGCAATTTGCCAAGGAAGAGGACTTAGCTCTTCATGGATACCACTGACTGCAACATTACTGCTGCGCATGCCTGATTAAAGGACCCTTGAAAATGGCACATTCGAATTTCATTTTTCCAAGTTTTGTTTATTGATGGAAGTCAGAAAAAAAAGAGTCCATGAAAGTCAGTGAAATTCAACACACTGCCCTCTGCCTATGCGCCGACACCTTCAACATGTCCACCTCCCCTTTCGACGCAAAGCTGACAGCGATGGAGCATGTCCTCTACTGCACGTCCCACCATAGCCAGATCATTTCGCAAAGCCTGAGCTTCATTTTGAGTGCGCTCTTGCAGTTCGTCAAAATCTCTGGGAGGAGTCACAAACACTTTGTTTTTCAAATGTCCCTAAAGGAAAATCAAGTAATGTTTCAATCTCTGATTGTCTTTCATGGATTACCAAAACTTGGAAAAATGAAATTCTAATCTACAATTTTCAAAGGTCATTTAATCAGGCATGCGCAACAGTAATGTTGCAGTCAAGGGTATCCATGAAGAGCTAAGGACGTCCTTTTCCTTGGCAAATTGCACAGAAATGGTGAAACTATATAAACTTGGTATATTAACCCTTTGAAGTTGGATTACCTTTTTTTTGATACGCACTGTACATACATTGAACTATGATTTGCAATAAAGCATTGCTTTGGTTGGCTTTTTGGGGTCTTCTTTCTCCATCTCTGAATACCAACAAGAGTAGGTGTGTCATATGAAAGTTATACAACAAACTGAATGAATTTTGAAGCGAGGAACAAACCCAAAATTAACTCAACGAGTCTTGTAA
Organism: Gymnothorax javanicus; assembly: GCA_029692085.1. Lineage (NCBI taxonomy): Eukaryota > Metazoa > Chordata > Actinopteri > Anguilliformes > Muraenidae > Gymnothorax > Gymnothorax javanicus. Next base: position 54,583,868 of record CM056202.1, read on the forward strand.
CTTTCATACGACACGACCAAGAGCATAAGATTCTGTTTATCACATAATAGAATTGTGTGATTTAATAGAAAACAAATGTAATTTCTGTGAGCGCCATAATAGCAATTTCAATCATACGTTAGCATTGAACTAACTCTGTTAGTTTTTTTGCTTAGTCACTGAGTCACAGATATTTGCATTTGTCAGCCACCGAGAGGTGGTGCGTCATCTGCACAGTCACCGGGCAACAATCAGTCAGCTGTCTGTCCGAGAATGGAATACAGGCACTGTCATTGACCAGCCCCGCGTAGGGCAGCCACGAGTGACTACGGTAGCTCAAGAACGCCACATCCGGTCACAGCCTGTAGTTGACAGATTCTGGACAGCAACCCAAACTGATCATAAGACGAGGGGTAGGGGACGTCTGAGGGTGAGTGCAAGTACCGTTCGACACCAACGTCACGTGTGAACACGGCTGTTACAGAAAACCCATGTTTTGTCCATGCGTAAAAATACACAGATGTGTATTATATCGGCGGCTGAGACCTGCCCGTAACATGCCAATGGCTCTTTTTCTCTCTCCTGTGTCATAAGTCGTTCCATTTTCTTGATGTTGTGGCATTTTTCATTCTTTTTCTTGGCTTTATGGAGGCTATTGACCACGCCTAAAGAACGTATATATCAATGTTCATTTTAAATCAATTCTCATTCAATATACACGGTCGAGTCACATTATTTTAACCACCTCCTACTTTTGATGTCAGCAGATTGTAGCCAAAGAAATTAAGGCACGTGTTGTGAGCTGGCCTGGTGGGTATATAAGCTGTGCTGTAGGTATTCCGCAAACATATCACTCGTTGCTGTCATGTATCATGAACACCAATACATGTGGACTGGCTCTTCCAGCAAGACAATGTGACGTGTCACACAGTGGTTGGAAGACCACGACCAAGATTTCCAAGTACTTCCTTGGCCCCCTAATTCCCCAGACTTGAACCCAATCGAGCATCTGTGGGACCTCCAGCAGCTGTTGGATGCATTGCAGTCACCATGGGTCCAGATACCTGTGACAACCTTCCAGCTCCGTACTGAAACACTCCCAGCCTGTCAAGCAGCTGTCCGTGCTGCACATGGCGGTTACTCTGGATATTAGCTGGTGGTCACAATAATGTGATTGACCGTGTATATCAAAATTCAATATGTAATTCCTATTTTGCACACACACACACACACACACACACACACACACACACAATTGCTCATTAAACTAATTCAAGGGCAAGAAAAAGTTAACATTCACGTCCAAGCCACCAGACCCCCTACTCCTCAAAATACATTCCAGCGAGTATGCCTGAAAGTAATAGACAGTGATGATACAAGGAAACATGATACAATCAGGATAAATTATTGTATATTAAAACCATTAACTACAGACACATTTTTATATTTGTCACCACCTTCTGGTAAAATTATAAATACGTCGCATTTTTGTTTTGACATGGTTCTCACAAGTCATACACAGACTGCCTCATGTTTCAGAAAGATACCAAATATCTGTGACATAACGATAACTATGTCCTTAATATTCATCTCTCCTTTCAGTTGTGTGCAATGCTGACAGGAAATTACCGGTGTTTCTTGGGACCGGAGGTAAATAGAAATAGACATGGAGTCCATCTCAATTTTCTTGTTTGTATTTCCTCGCTCCTTGATTGAACCGGAAGTTGTTCCAGATCTGCCAAGCGCTTATTTCTGCTGATAGAAGCAAGAAGGAAGCTCTGAAGAGCGATGAGCAAGATTAAAAGAGAGCAGCCTTCCTGGAACACTTGCAGCTGAAAGCCACAATGTCAATCAGTAATGACAGATGCTGCCAGTAAAAAAGGTCTGCAACGGATCAGAAAGGAGGATGTCTACATGGTTTGTTTATTGATCATTTATTAATTTGTTCACGCAGCAAGTTTGTAAGAAGGCTAACTGCGAAAAATGGATAACGTGATTATACGAGTCCCTCAGCAGACATCTAGCACATTTAATGAGCATTTTCTGCAGACCGCTTTCCTGTTCTTCAAGTTCTCAGAAAAGGTTTTATTTTGGTTCCATTGTGATCTGAAAAACTATGTCAAGTAATCTATCGCAGCTTAAAATGGATAAGACCCAGAAATTCAAGGATATGCACAAAAATAAATGCATTTTTATGTAGGGAGAAGCGAAATTTGATCTGATAAAGGTACAGATAGCCTATAACCTAAATGCCCTTGTTTTATATATGAATTTATCTTGGCTATATGGGAGGGCAACACAACACAATTTTAGGAGGAGCAAGCAACTCGAAGACTTCAATATTGTATGAAAACACATCTACAATCAGTTTATGATTCAAAAAAACTGTTGTGGTTAAAATGTAAAATGGCATTTCAGGTGCTAAAAAGCATATGACAATAAAACTGTACTCACACTATGATGAATAAATATTGCAATTAATCCGTGGTTTACATGCATGCCAATCCCTGTGGATCACATTATACCAGATCCAGCAGAGCCTCATCAGAAATGAACAACTGTTTTGTGACGCTTCAGTACAAACAGCCTCTCATTCCTGAAAATAAAATGTCCTCAATTTTTCTCGCCTTGTGTGGTTTCCTTGCGTCTCTCCATGCATCCTCGGTGGGAGGGACTAAGACACATGGAAAAGAGGCAAATGAGGGGAGCAGAATTGAGATGCAACCATAGTGATCGGGCTGTTCAGGTATCATCATAGGCCACATTCAGTAAAATCAGGCCCAGACCGTTTTAATATTGAAGCATTTTATACGGCAAGCACTCTTGGGCAAAGCATCCGCCTGCCAGAGTCTAAGGGCGCTTTCACACTAGGTACAATTGTTCTGTACCGTGCTGCAGTACAATTGTCCCCCTCCCCTCGCCCCCAGCTGGTGGGTTTTCACACTAGTAATATTGAACCGTACCCGAATACACTTGTATATGACAAAATTCTGATACAGCGCGTTGCAGCATGCGCCTGGTTTTAAATGGGCAAATATACAGAAAGAGGAAGCAAACTCTTGCGTGGAAAGAATGCTGTATCCAACCTCCGCTTTTTTCGGATTTTTATTTGCCAGTACGATTTTAAAAGGAGGCGGCAATATATTTCGGGGGGGGGTTTATTATTGAGAAGGGGGTTTAGAATATTAATATCGTGAATGCATATGCTGCGCGCGCCCAAGCAACCCGATGTGTCATCAGTAACATGGTTTGCCATGTGTAGCAGCATGAGAAATTAAACTTTAAATTTTCTTAACTGGATGCTTTATGTTTTTACTCACCCGAGTCTTTCTCCGGGTACCCAAATATCAAGGTAAGCTGAAAAAGTACTGATTTTATTCGATAAGCTGATTACGGAATTATTTCCCCCTTGCATTTTTGGCCGATTATGCTGTCCACTGCCTCACACCATGAAAATTTGTCTTTCTCATAACTTGAGCTGCCTGACTTTCGCACTGTGTCCCGCACTTTGAAATATTGCAGCCGCATTTTCTTCAGTTTGTCACGGCTTTGATCTATTATTCTGTGATAACCACGCAAATGTAACTACTCACAAATTATTCCATAAATCTCTGAGTTTTTGTGTGTAGTATCCAGTTTTGTTTTCGTCCGCCTAAATTTCGAGCAAGCATTGAATTTCTTCGTTTGAATCGAGAGATCCTTTCGCCGCTGCGTTTGTTAGAACAAGAGAGCCGTAACACATAACCGTAATCTTCCATGCTCAAGTATGGTTGCTTTCACATTTGGTACGAGTATGGATGAACCGTGCCCGAGTACGGATGAACCCTGCGCGAGTCAACCTCTTCCAACCGTACTCGCGTACCGTGCCCGAGCACGTTATACGTATACGCATGTTTTCACACTTACATATGAACTGGACTTTGGAGTCAAGCGTACTCGAATCCGTGCCCGAGTCCCTAGTGTGAAAGCACCCTAAATATGCAGCAGTACAGTGTAAATATTATAATAAAATACAATGCCTGAAAGGCATTTATGCCATATTGTGCATAAAATGATTTATTTGAATGTATTGGTCGTATTTTCTTTTTTCATAATCTGTTTCTGGTTTAAGATAATGAACAATGTGAAGAGTTCATTTGCAAAAACAGATAAAGGCCATTCTTACAATGAATAAACCAACAGCAGTTTGATGAATATTCCTGTGACTACACAATCAAGAAACATACTTTAGGAAAAGTAAAAAGTTTTGAGATATCTTATTGAAATAACCAAACACTAATTTGATTGATATTCCCTGGAGTGCACAATTACAAAATATGATTTTGAAAAAAAAAAAAAAATCTAAATGTACTTGACTGTTTTGCAAATGAACCCTTCATGTGTATTTATGCTGATTTATTTCAGTGACATCAATGTGACTGTCTGCCTCAACACACAAGTGCAGTTATTGCTTACTAGAAAAGAACCCAATCATATCTGCTGTGAATGCAGTTTCCCTAGTTTAGAGTTTGTAAAATCTCCTCCTTCAAACATATTTTGTTTAATATTTATTTCAGCTGAGAAAAACAAAGTTCTGGGAAGCTTGTCAATAACAGTTAGTCAAGTAAATTAAGAGAATGGTAGCAGAGCCCATGATCTGCAATGCTGCATCCTGCAACACCACATCCTGATTAAACCATTATATAGCCATTTATATAACTATCAAGCAGAGCCGGCCCAAGCCTCTGAGGGGCCCTAAGCAAATTTTGATTTGGGCCCCCACTCATACCACCTCAATCAAGCTTGACCATTAACAATGCTGGAGGGTTACATACAAATGTTGCACTCATTATCCGCTGTATTAATTGTAGTTGTGTTATTTGCACCATACCAGTTGTGTTATTTACACCACACTTCTTTTGTTAAACCTTTTATATGTAAAGCACTAAGGTGGGATTGGCCTTGTTCAGAAAAAGTAAAAAAAATACAACAGCATTCTGTTAACTAGTAGTCCCATTTAATGGCTTTTGCTTAGGGAGACAGCAAGTCCAAATATGCCTAAATGTGCAAACAGCAACCACAAAATAAAATCAAGAACTTGAGATGCATAATATGAGGCACATTTTGACACGGTAGAAAAACTGAGAAACATAAAGCTGCTTTCTTTAAACAATAAATAAATAAAGTAATTAAATAAAAAAAATCTTTTAAAAAGCTTAAACATTAAATAAATTAAATACTTAAATAATGACTAAAACAGAGAAATCTGACAATATAACATGGGTTCAACAATTATGCACAATTGGTAAATTTAGTTCTACCATATTTTTAGGCTATTCTGAGAGTCATATGATATCTAAAATTAGGCAGAGTGAGTGTTAGTAAGGAAATTACCATGGTCACTCACTGGCAAGTTGGTATTGGTGGTCTGGCTTCTAACTGTGAAATGTTTTCATAAAAGAAATTCAACCAAACTACCAAGGGCTACCTACCAACATGTCATATTTTATCATTATCGCTGTAGCCTACTTCAAAATTTAAGACAACAAACAATCCTACCGTCAAATACCACTTCATAACTCCATGCAGAACCTCCACCACAATTACTATCACAACGTTGACGTGTTCTTATGGGCAATCTTTCCAACTGGCATTGTTATTGAGATTCAAGCCTATAAAATTACTCTTGGTTGCAGACAACAACTAGCAATGCCTATCCAAAAACATGCTTGTCATCAGTATGTGAGGTTAGACTATTGATGCTACCTAGGAATAGCCTAGAAATAGCCTTGGTAAATATGATTTGCATAGATAAACGTGTATTAGCTGGACAGATTTCCCTTTTGATGGCGGGGGAATATAGATTAGTTCTTGTGTGCATTTTTTGGGTAGTTGATACAAATGCTACTAGTCTAGATCAATACGATGCCTAGCCAGCTAGCTATGGGGTAGTGCACAGCACAGATAATGAAACTACCCATGCAAACGTATTTTTATCCTCTTGCCTTTTTTCTTTCTCCAATCTTCTCTTTCTCCTCTTCTCTGCCCCAGAGGGATAAGTCCTTTTCTGGACATTGCAGACTTGTAGCCTCCTCATCCACAAACAGCTAAAGCGTACGGACGTCCAGAACGAACTTGGGGCACTGCAATCAGGCATGTCTGGTACAAAAACAACCCCAATGCAGACTAACAGGAGTCAGTCAGCAAGTAGGCTACCACAGATAATTATATTTGTAAAATAAAAACTGGACCGTATTTGAGAGCTATGGCCTATGCCACCTTTTTCTCTCAACATAATCAAATCGTTTATTAATTTTATTAAAAAATATATTAAAATTGCATGCCCTAGGGGTCCCCTTGGTGGTCATCGGGGCCCTAAGCACCTGATTACCCTGCTTATCTCTTTGGCCGGCTCTGCTATCAAGATATGCCAATTTACAGCAGAGTTTCAGACATCATTTTTCCACCTACAGTGCTGTGAAAAAGTATTTGACCCCTTCCTGATTTCTTTTTTTTTTTTTGCATATTTGTCACACTTAAATGTTGCAAATCATCAAACAAATTTTAATATTAGACAAAGATTACCCGAGTAAATGCGAAATGCAGTTTTTAAATGATTTCATTTATAAAGGGAAAAAAGCTATCCAAACCTACCTGGCCCTATGTGAAAAAAAGTAATTGACCCTCAACTTAATAACTGGTTGTGCCGTCTGCAGCTACAACAACTGCAATTAAGTGTTTCCGATAACTGGCATTGAGTCCTTCACATCGCTGTGGAGGAATTTTGGCCCCCTCTTCTTTGCAGAATTGTTTGAATTCAGCCACATTGGAGGGTTTTGATCATGAACGGCCTGTTTAAGGTCATACCACAGAATCTCAATCGGATTTGAGTCCAGACTTTAACTAGCCACTCCAAAACCTTCATTTTGTTTTTTTGAAGTGTTATGTATGAGTATTTTAAGTAAAGTACTGTATATCATTTGTAAATGGAGATTAGTTACATAGTATTTGTGCTGCCTTACTGGTCAGCTATTTGTTTATTTTGTTCATCATTTAGCACCCTCTGGTGGTATGTCTGTAGAAAAACACGATCTGATGCAATACCACTTGTTTGTGATGAAATAGACTAGTGCTTTCTAGAAGCTTCTGGCTTCTACTTGCCTGGAGGGGGCCGGATCACCCAGGACTCACGTAGATCTTTCCAGAATGTTCCTGGTCTTTTTAAATGATGTGATTTTGCTCAATTAGAAAGAAGAGTTTTTGTTTTGGCATCAGAGTTGCATAGTGGCATTAGAGTGTTATTTTAAGATTACACTGTGGATTATTTGTAGAAATTTTTGGACCTAATCAGTGAAGAATAAATTTGTTTAAGTTTTCATTGCTGGTTTTCTTTGTTGTGATCTTTAAGTCATGACAAATTGGAGATTCCACCGAGATAAACCATTCATTGGATCAACCATTGGATTCACCAAAGATTAAAGCTGAACTATTACTTTAAATCTTGTGACTATTTAAAAAAACCCAGCAATCATGACTTTTGATGTTGAAAGTTTTTTGAAAACTCCAACCCAGGAATCAATTGTGCTGGCAAAGAAGAAGGACTTGCTGCAAATAGCCTCAACCCTTGGATTATCTGATGTGAAATCATCAATGAAGAAAAAAGAAATATTCAACATTTTGGTGCAACATTTCATCGATGAAGATATCTTTGGGGAAGAAGCAGCAGAATTGATTAAAGATGTGGAAGTGCCTGCAACAGAGCTGCAAAGACTTGAGATGCAGCTACGCCAGAAACAACTAGAACTGGAAGAAAGAAGGTTGGAGAAAGAGAAAGAACTAGAAGAAAAAGGATGCAGTATGAACTGGAAATAAAGAAAAGAGAAGCAGGTACTGTAACAAAATCGTTTGGACTTTCTGATCATTTTGATGTGGTTAAACACATCAGACTTGCTCCTCCCTTCCTAGAAAATGATGTAGACTAATACTTTACCCATTTTGAGAAAACTGCTGAAAATTTGAAATGGCCAAAAGAGCATTGGACAATGATGTTACAAAGTGTTCTGACTGGTAAAGCTAGGAAAATCTATAACCAGTTATCTGTCCAACAGTGTTCTGATTATGATTTTGTCAAATCTGCCATTCTGAAGGGTTATGAATTGGTCCCCGAGGCTTACAGGCAAAAATTTAGGAATTCTCTTAAAGGAAGCCAGTCAAACTCATGTTGAATTTGGCAGGTTGAAGGAACAGTTGTTTGATCAGTGGTGCAATTCCATGAAAGTTGAGTAAGATTTTGACAGAATGAGGCAACTTATTCTGGTTGAGGAATTCAAAAGCTGTATCCGGCCCGATATCAAGACTTTCCTTGAGGAGAAACAAGCCAATACTTTGCAAGATGTTTCCACCCTGGCTGATAGTTATGCATTAACTCATAAGTCTTCTTTTGTCCAAAAATCCACTTTTTCTAAATTTCAAAGTAAGTCTCAGTCCAAGACTTCTTCTAATAACACTTTTAATGATTTCAAGGCCACTTCTGAGAGGAAACCTTCCAGTGAGAAGCAATCCTCTGATTCTTTACCTTCTGTGTCTTGCAAATACTGCAAAAAGCAAGGTCACCTTATTTCTGAGTCTATGATCTCAAGGAAAAACAACAACGAGAAGAAACCAAGCCAACTGCTTTCTCTAAGAGAGAATCTCTTGTATCAAAGGTCAGTTTGCCTGATCTTCAACCTTCTGTGCCTGATTCTGTTATGGAGAGTTTTGAGCCATTCATCACTGATGGTTTTGTCCCACTTTCACATGATTTTTCCTCATCTGCTCCTGTTCAAATTCTAAGGGATACTGGGTCTTCCCAATCTTTTATTCTTGCAGATATTCTGCCTTTTACGGCAGAATCGTCTACTCGGGCTATTGTCCTTATTCAAGGAGTAGAATGTCGTTTTTCAAGTGTACCTCTCCATAATGTTCATCTCAATTCAGACTTGGTCTCTGGGCCTGTTCCTGTTGGTGTTAGGTCTTCTCTTCCTTTCAAAGGTGTTCATTTGCTTCTTGGTAATGATCTTGCTAGGGATAAGGTTGTGCCCTACCCTGTTATGACAGACACTCCTTTGATTGATCAAGAATCTGAATCTATTGAGGAGGAAATTCCAGACCTCTATCCTTCATGTGCAGTTACTCGTTCTATGGCCAAAAAGGCCATTCAAGATGATGCTGACCTGGCCTTCAACCTGGCTGACACCTTCATTGGGCAGTCTTTTCATCAGAAACCTTCCAGTCCTGAGATGTCCGGGAAATCTTCAGACTTGTCCTTGTCAGGTCATTCTAATGACATTCTGTCTCGGAAACAACTTATTCAGGAGCAACAACAAGCTAGCGAATCTTCTACCACAGGCTGCAAGTGAACAAGAGGCTACTCAAGTTCCTGTCTGTTTTTACAACAAAAATGGTGTGCTTATGAGAAAGTGGCGTCCACCTGATGTTTCTGCAGATGAAGAGTGGATGATCACCCATCAAATTGTTCTTCCAAAGTCTTATCGTCAAGAAACTCTTAGTCTGGCCCATGACAATCCTATGTCAGGTCATTTGGGTATCAAGAAGACCCTTCAACGTGTCAGGAATCATTTCTTCTGGCCTTCCATGAGGTCTGATGTACAGGAGTACTGCAAATCCTGTCATACTTGTCAAATGGTTGGGAAGCCGAACCAGAATATTCCAAAGGCTCGACTTAAGCCCATTCCCGCTTTTGAAGAACCTTTCAGTCGGATCATCATTGACTGTGTTGGACCATTGCCGAAGACTAGATCTGGTTGTGAGTACCTACTGACTATCATGTGTGCTTCCACTCAGTTTCCTGAGGCAATTCCACGTCTTAATCTATCATCAAAACTATCATCAAGGCTCTTAGCAAGTTTTTCTGCTTTGTTGGTCTTCCTAAGTCTATTCAGTCTGATCAAGGGTCAAATTTCACGTCTGGCATATTTCAACAAGTTATGCATGAGCTTGGTATTAAACAATACAAGTCATCAGCTTACCATCCTGAGAGTCAAGGTGCTTTGGAGAGGTTCAATCAAACCCTGAAGAACATGATAAGGACCTACAGCCTTGACACAGAGAAAGACTGGAATGAAGGTGTCCATCTTCTTCTGTTTGCTGCCCGTGAAGCTGTTCAGGAGTCAGTTGGGTTCAGTCCTTTTGAGCTTGTTTTTGGGCATACAGTCCGTGGACCTCTGAAGCTTCTGAAGGAAAAGTTGCTGGCCGAAGATGATGTCCCAATGAACTTGCTTCAGTATGTCTCTGACTTCCGTAATCGTCTCTCTAAGGCTTGTGACTTTGCTAAGTCTAATCTCAAAGAGGCTCAGGGCAAAATAAAAACCAGATATGACCTTCATTCCCAAGATAGAAGTTTTAAAGCTGGTGACAAAGTCCTTGCGCTTTTGCCAGTTCCTGGAAACCCTCTAAGAGCCCGATATTTCAGCCCTTACACTGTCCTCAAAAAGGTCAGTGATCTAAATTACGTCATTTTAACCCCTGGAAGGAGGAAACAAAAACAAATGTGTCACATCAACATGCAGAAAGAATACATTGACAGAGACACTCAGCAAAAGCCAGTCAATGTGGTAAATACGATTGAACTGGAAAATTCTGAAGAAGATTGTGACTGCCCCTTGGAAAATGAACCTGGTCCAGCCAAACTTGAAAATTCAGACATTCTTCAAAATATTGACAGCAAGTGGTCCCACCTGGACCCTTTTCAACAACAACTAAAGCAGCTCATATCTGAATATAGTCACATGTTCTCTGATGTTCCATCAAGGACTGATATGGTTTACCATGATGTCATCCTACAAGATAATGCCAAGACTGTAAAACAGCATCCTTACAGAATGAATCCAGAGAAGCAGAAATACCTTAAACAAGAAGTCAAACCAATTGATGCAAAAGTAAAAGTTATCACTGAATTTCCTGAACCTACAACTAAAAGACAACTAATGAAATTTCTATGGCTGGCTACTACAGAAAATTCTGTAAAAAATTCTCCATCATTTCTGAACCTTTGAAAAATTTACTGAAGAAAAATGCGAAATTTGTTTGGGATGAAAAATGTTAAAATTCATTTGACCAACTGAAAGCTATCCTCAAAAACGCACCAGTTCTCTTATCTCCTAATTTCAAAAAGGAGTTCAAGTTGGCTGTTGATGCCAGTGATATTGGTGCAGGCGCAGTTTTACTGCAAGAGGACACTGATGGAGTAGATCATCCTGTTTGTTACTTTTCCAAAAAGTTTGATAAACATCAGAAAAACTATTCAACAATTGAAAAAGAATGTTTGGCACTTGTTTTGGCTTTACAACATTTTGAAGTCTATTTGACTTGTTCAGCTACTTCCATCAAGGTCTTCAGTGATCACAATCCCCTCACATTCTTGCATAAGATCAAAAACAAGAATCAAAGATTACTGAGATGGAGTTTACTTTTGCAAGAGTATGATTTAGATATTTCTCACATCAGGGAAAATAATGTTATTCCTGATGCACTTTCATGCATGTAAATTTTAGTTCTCTATTTGATTGTGAAAATTGCACTGGTTGTTGGATATATGATTGTTATAATGATCAATGATACCTTTTGTGTAAAGTTCAAGATTATACTGATTATCAAACTGTGTTAATTTTGACAAAAGAAAGCTTTTAGCAAACTTTCTTTTCTTAAAGAGGGGAGGTGTTATGTATGAGTATTTTCTGTAAAGTACTGTATAACGAGGGCTGACTGCAATAAACAGTTATGTCCAATATATAACATCAGGACATAACTGTTTATTGCAGTCAGCCCTCGATATCATTTGTAAATGGAGATTTGTTACATACTATTTGTGCTGCCTTACTGGTCAGCTATTTGTTTATTTTGTTCATCATTTAGCACCCTCTGGTGGTATGTCTGTAGAAAAACATGATCTGATGCAATACCACTTGTTTGTGATGAAATACACTAGTGCTTTCTAGAAGTTTCTGGCTTCTTCTTGCCTGGGGGGGGGCGGGTCACCCAGGACTCCTGTAGATCTTTCCAGAATGTACCTAGTTTTTATAAATGCTGTGATTTTGCTCATTTAGAAAGAAGAGTTTTTGTTTTGGCATCAGAGTTACATAATGGTATTAGAGTGTTATTTTAAGGTTACACTGTGGATTATTTGTAGAAATTTTTGGACCTAATCAGTGAAGAATAAATTTGTTTAAGTTTTCATTGCTGGTTTTCTTTGTTGTGATTTTTAAGTCATAACAGAAGCCATTCAGAAGTGGACTTGCTGGTGTGTTTCGGATCATTGTCCTGCTACGTAATCCAAGTGCTCTTGAGCCTGAGATCACGAACTGATGGCCGGACATTCTCCTTTAGGATTTTCTGGTAGAGAGCAGAATTCATGGTTCCATCAATTACGGCAAATCTTCCAGGTCCTGAAGCAGCAAAGCAGCCCCAGACCATCACAATACCGCCACCATGTTTGACTGTCGATATGATGTTTTTTTGAAATTTTTATGAAATGCTGTGTTAGTTTTACGCCAGATGTAACAGGATGCACACCGTCCAAAAAGTTCACCTTTTATCTCGTCAGTGCACAGAACATTTTCCCAAAAGTCTTTGGGATCATCAAGATGTTTTTTGGCAAATGTGAGAAGATCCTTTGTATTCTTTTTGGACAGCAGTGATCGTCTGAATGAGCCATTGAAGCGCTCTTGGAGTAATTTTGGTGGGCCGTCCACTCCTGGGAAGGTTCACCACTCTTCCAAGTTTTCTCCATTTGTGGATAATGGCTGTCACTGTGGTTCGCTGGAGTCCCAAAGCCTTAGAAATGGCTTTGTAACCCTATCCAGGCTGATAGATGTCAATGACTTTGTTTCTCATCTCTTCTTGAATGTCTTTAGATCACGGCATGATGTGTTGCTTTTTGAGATCTTTTAGCCTACTTCACTTTGTTAGACAGGTTGTATTTAAGTGATTTCTTGATTCATCAGGTCTAGCAATAATCAGGCCTGGGTGTGGCTAGTGAAATTGAACTAAAAAAATTTGGTTCATCACCGTTAATTCATGATTTTACAAGGGGGGGCAATTACTTTTTCACATAGGGCTAGGTAGGTTTAGATATCTTTTTTCCCTTAATAAATGAAATCATCATTTAAAAACTGCATTTTGTATTTACTCAGGTTATCTTTGTCTAATATTGAAATTTGTTTGATGATCTGAAACATTTTAAGTCTGACAAATATGCAAAAAAAAAAAAAAAATTAGGAAGGGGCAAACACTTTTTCACGGCACTATATGTGACTGTACCATCCTCTCTTTCAGCACTGTCAATAACAACAAAGAGGAATACATATGCATTAATTCCAATCTTTTGGGCTCAGGGGGTGGTTGCATAAAATACAGTCATACGATCAGCTGTTACGTCAGATGTTAGTTGAATGTCTGGCATATCAAGTCTTCACTTTTGCCGGACGTGTGCTTGATCTTAGAGTGGGTTGCACCAGCTGGTCATGAGTCTCTATTGCGTCTGACGTGGTACAAATGTAGTCGCATAAAAGCGTCCCATCTAATTCGGATTGCTTTTTCATGTAGAAATATAGATGATGCCAAAGTAAAGAGAAAGGTGGTTTTTTGAGATTGTGAAATTGAAAAGTTTGAGGAAGGCAAAAAGATTTTGCAGTCTACATTGAATTTTGCAAACACCAATGCAAGAACAAAGCCCATTTGGGAAGATGTCACTTCTGCAGTGAATGTACATTCCTTAAATTTAAGAAGAATAGAAGAAGAGATTTAAAAGAGTGGAAAAATCTCCTCCTGAAAAAAAAAAAAAAAAAAAAAACCCACTCACTGGATGATCGACCCAGGACCCCAAGTTTCACCCTACAGTGACATAATTTTAGCCATCTATGGAAAAGATTTGCTCGTTGATGAATGGTACCGATGGTGATGTAGATTCAGACTTAAAAGAAGTGGGGAATGAAAGCTTCATTCCAGAAAGAAGCACAATGGATGGATCAACTCCGCAGGGCAAAGGTCAAGTCTAAGTTGATGAACCTCATCACACTGCCGATTGTGTTCAACAAATTGACATTCACTATGTACCAAAACAATGTGGATCCCAAGTTGAACTAGGTAATTGTTTTGTTTCCTGTTTCACATTATTTGCATTTCAAAAAGATGTTTTGAAGTGAGTTATTCATCAAACACATTCATTAATTCACTGAAGTGTTCATTTCTTTCCCCAGAATCCCAAAAAACAAGGGTTAAATCCCCTTGAAAGCTGCTCAAAGACAAGAAGGAAAGTAGTAGTGCAAATGAGTTGAAAAACTACAACCAGTGGGCTGAATTATCGATAATTGACCCTGAGAAATATGAGGTGGAAAATTAAGTGCTTCACCAAATGAGACAGAAATTAATTCTTGAATTGGCCTAACTGAGTCGTAATAAAACACAGTACAGCAGTGTCAAGAAATTATTACCATTTTGTTCAGTCACCATAAAATTAATGATAATTCAGATTTGGAAAAAAATACACGCAATGTGTGCAAAATTCCACAGGTTGGAAATTCTTTTGCCTAAAGGTTATAATGCAATTCTGCTGTTATTTCTAATTGTCAAGAGATTAGTGCTTCAGGAAAAGTGATTGATTATGAGTCTTTGGGCTTCGTTTTACACCCAGCGCATAGTGGTGCAAAGCGTGACGTGTGTCTTTGCTAGTTTACGTATCGGCGCAGTTGTCATTATCCCATCTAGCGCACAGTTTGCGTTAATAGCAAATGTAATTGTGCTAAACTGAGCACCCATGGGCATGTTGGTCTGAACCCCCCACCGCAGATCATAGACGCTTGCAGGCATGGAGCTGCACAACTGATGCACTCTGTTAAGCAATCTTAATACTATCAGCTAGACGTCTGGTAGAGCAAAATGCAAAGTAGATATTCACAAGGAAGTGGTGACTGCAAATGATTTAGAATATGAACATGCTAAGTCCTATCACTCTCTCCCAGGAAGTGTATGAATTTAGCTCCTCAACCAATCCTGATCTGCAAACAGCCTAAGATATTTTCCAATAGTATCCATCCAATAATTGATAAGAATGATCTGTCAAAAAAAAATCCATTGTAACTATGTCCTTGAGCCACAATAGCACAAAGGTATGCCAATTTATTTGTGAAAAAAAAAATCAGCTTTCAGAAGCAAACACTCAACATCGCATTGCTACTATGTCATTCTGGTATCCTTCATAGCCATTGGATATGATATAGACACATTATCCAGCCATCGATTTACGCGTAGATCCATCCCTTGCAGCATTCAGCGATCAGTTATCACAACTTACAGTGTCTCCCAGAAATACTAACTGATTAGTAGCAGCAGATGACGTGCTGCGTAAACATGCAGTGGTAGTTCACACCCACTTCACAGTTCCTCACTAATTATCTGATGATTCACACGTGTTTTATCGAAGTGAGGACAACATGACCTTTCTGACGATGATTAAAATAAATAATTAGGGCGTCAGAAAAAGCATACACTGTATATTCGTGCGTAACAGCAGGATAGGTTCTGTCTTCTCAACTTAGCGTGTTTGCGCCGGTGCACGGAAATATGCAATCTGTAAAAGCGTTCTCTTTATATTTGCGATGAAAAAGCTTTATAGCCATCCTCCAGATGTAGACACCAGAAGTGAGTCCAAAGCAGACAGTACTGGAGCCTGACAGTGTTGATTCATAAGAAGAGGAAGCCTATCATCATGGGGAAGACTATACCCTGAATGTGTAAGTACTGTATTATAGTTTGCAATATTAGTTATTTAGCTGGCTGTATAGTCTTTTCCATTTTCCACCATTGCCATGATTTTGATACCGATGTAGTCACGCTGATTATTATCACTAACTGTTTGCCTTTGCGTATAGCACTAAGGATAGTGGGATATTGCGCAGTGTGGCAACGTGTTTTTGAATTTCAACTGCAGTCAATGAAACTAAATGTTTTTCAATTGGTTTATGCCATTTTATTTTGCAGACAGCTCGAGGACGTGTTCGGCTGTTACTGGATACTGAGTTGCATTCAAGTTAGGGTAGACTATTGCCTGCTTTTTTCCTGATGGTGGAATGTATTGTTTGTATATAAGGTACAACCCAAATTCCGAAATAGTTGGGACAAAGTGTAAATTGTGAATACAATCAAAATGCAATGACTTTCAGATCACGAGCCAATATGTTATTTACAATAGAACATAGATAACATTTCAAATGTTGAAACAGACATTTTACATTTTTATCCACAAAATGAGCTTATTTCAAATTTTCTGGCTGCAACAGGTCTCAAAAAAGTTGGGACACTGGCAAAAAAAAAGGGCTGAAAAAGCAATTATAAGAGAATCAGCTGAAAGAACATTTTGCAAATAATTAAGTTAACTGACATCAAGTGTGTAATATGATTGGCTATTAAAGGGATGTCTTAGAGAGGCCGAGTCTCTCAGAAGTAAAGTTGGCTAGATGCTCTCCAACCTGTGAAGGTTTGCGTAAAAAAAATTGTGGAATACTTTAAAAACAATGTTCCTCAACGTCAAATTGCAAAGGCTTTGAAGGTCTCATCATCGACCGTGCATAACATCATCAAAAGATTCGGAGAAACTGGAAAAATCTCTGTGCGTGAGGGACAAGGCCGAAGACCTTTACTGGATGCCCGTGATCTTCGGGCCCTCAGATGCCACTGCATCACTCACCGGCATGATTCTGTCATTGAGATTACTAAATGGGCCTAGGAATACTTCAAGAAACCACTGTCTGTAAACACAGTCCGCCGTGCCATCCACAGATGCCGCCTAAAACTCTATCATGCAAAAAGGAAGCCATTTTTGAGCATGATCCAGAAGCACCACCGTGTTCTGTGGGCCAAGGCTCATTTAAAATGGACTGTAGCAAAGTGGCAAAGTGTCCTGTGGTCAGACGAGTCCAAATTTGACATTCTTGTTGGAAATCATGGGCGTCGTGTCCTCCGGGCTAAAGAGGAGAAAGACCACCCCTCCTGTTATCAGCGTTCAGTTCAAAAGCCAGCATCTCTGATGGTATGGGGATGCATTAGTGCATATGGTGTGGGACACTTGCATGTTTTAAAAAGCACCATGAATGCTGAAAGGTATATAAAGGTTTCAGAGAAACATATGCTCCCCTCCAGACGACATCTATTCTAGGGAAGGCCTTGTGTATTTCAGCAGGACAATGCAAAACCACATACTGCAGCTATTACAACAGCATGGCTTCATAGTAGAAGAGTCAGTGTGCTGAACTGGCCTGCCTGCAGTCCTGATCTTTCACCGATTGAGAACATTTGGCACATAATTAAACGAAAAGTCCGTCAAAGGAGACCCAAAACTCTCCAGCAGCTGGAAGCCTGTATTAAACAAGAGTGGGATCAAATTCCAATGGCTAAACTCAAGAAACGTGCCTCCTAAATGCCCAGACGCCTCCACTCTGTGTTAATAAGAAGAGGGGATGCTACACCATGGTAAACAGGCCCCTGTCCCAACTTTTTTGTGACCTAAAGCAGACATCAAATTTGAGATGAGCTCATTTTGTGGATAAAATTGCAAAATTTCTCAGTTTCAACATTTGCTATGTTATCTCTGTTCTATTATGAATAAAATATTGGCTGGTGTGATTTGAAAGTCATTGCGATTTGATTTTATTCACAATTTACACTTTGTCTCAACTATTTTGGAATTGGGGTTGTATATTTCAGATATTTTGCTCAGTGAGTTATACTTGCCACTCATAGACAGCTGACCGTGTATAAACAAGATTACTGTGCACTTATGTGCTAGGTGAATACAAGCAGGTCAGCTACATGCATAGATCCGATGAAACTTTGTTTGACCGTCTGTGGAAGGAAGCGAGAGGGTAGTTTGCCCATTACTAAAATTCCAGGGCAAGTGCAAGAAAAGATTAATACGTTACTGTAGAACATGGAGCAAAGTGTCATACAGGGGAGTATGATTGCATATTGCTGTGCATTTTCCTGCTCCTGCATGCCATTTGTTCATATTCACACAACTCACCATATGTGCAATATGCAGCCTTGTGTTCCTTGTAAATAGTTAAAATAAAATGGGCACATTTCAATGCTTTTTAATGAAGGAAGTGCTTTTCAGCTCGTTTGGCCTCTAGGCCAGTTGGGCTTATGCTGTGGTTAGATGCCTTCATAATGGTGTGTCGTACATCCGTGAACTTTTTGCCTAGTCAGTGCTCTAGCGCCTTCAGTTTTTCACAGATTCTTTCATATTTTATTTGCATGTACTGGGTATGGGATGAAAATTTAAGCCAAGTTTGATTTTGGCCATATTTGGCCAAGTGGGTGCAGTGGCTTTGTCACTAATATTTTGGAGAGCTTTTTGGAGCCAGTTCATGTCCATCCCTGCCTATATTTATGGTTTCTAATAATTTCCACTTGAAAATCATTTATTCATAGTGAGCTTCACGTGGGAAAGTGGTAAACACACGATTATTTTATGATTTGGCCGTGCATAATTTGCTGAGCCGCATGGAAAGCAGCTGGGAGAGCCACTTGGATAGCTATATTATGTGGCTCATAGACAGTTGATAGTTTTGAGTATCACACTCAGATGTTGCGCACTTGTGGTCAAGGAGTTTATGATCCAGGCAATGTATTGTTTTACCTCCCAGCCGTTTCTCAATTCTCTGTGGTTTTTTTTTTTTTTAATTTCCATGCTGCATTTTCATGAAGATTTTTTGTGTTTGCAGCCCTTATTCTGTTGTAAAATTATGAAAATAAATGGAACTAAGACAGTATTCTACAAACCCCAATTCCAATGAAGTTGAGATGTTGTGTAAAACGTGAATAAAAACAGTATCAATGATTTGCAAATCTCATAAACCCACATTTTATTCACAATCAAACATAGACAACATATCAGATGTTGAAAGTGAGACATTTTACCATTTCATGAAAAATATTGGCCCATTTTGAATTTGATTAGGGTTAGTAAATGCTACAAGTGTCTATTCATTTAAGCCATTTCCTTCTTGCTGTGAAGCTCTGATCTTTAATTTTAAATCCGTACATAGAGGTACACATAAATTCCCAGATTTGGCTTCTGCCCCAAGGGGTTAAAATAAGGTGTGGTCAGCCCATTTATGGAGATCTGCTGTCTTGAGACTGCAAAAAGTGATTGCGCTATTGACCTACAAAAACCTTGTCTGAAGTCAATGTTCAGTTTTTGACTTTTAATTGAAGGGCGCACAGTAAGATAGTATTATGTGCCTTTAGGCGAGTGCACTACGCACATATACTCTGCTTGTTACATACTACGCATTCAGCGATGAACAGCAGCGCCCATTCATGCAAACGATTAAAAATACAAAAATTTCAATGTGAAAGGTTACTGTCAAGATATTTGAAAAATGCATGTCAGAGTGGTTAATGCGACGTAGGTCCGCACATCAGAGCATGCTGTGATGCGTGCCATTTAAATTGGATGGGAACCTTTTTCATCCGGTGATTTGCTACGCAACATGCGGGGATGATGCATGTCGGTATTCGCAAAGTATTCTGGATAATGCCACAACTCTTTGATTCTAGAAAGCTCTGTCATTCCTGGTGGTTTCCAGAAGATCCCTCCTGGAGGGGTGGCCCCAGATAGCAAAAGACACTAATTCAATGTTGGATTTTGGTCAGATTGGTTATTTTTGGTTGAGGTTGAAAAATCTATGTTGATTCAGTGTTTAATTACAGTTACTATTTCAACGTTTGAAAACCTGTTGTTGAATCAATGTAGTATAGATGATGATTTTTCAATGTTGAAATGCCCTACGATGAATTGACATCGTTTCAATGGTGCTGATGTGCGGGGGGTGTCACAAGTACAGAAGTGTAATCTCTTTTGAATCTTTGATAAATAATTAAATGAATAATGGTCTGTTTTATTGTTTTTTTGTTTCAGCATTTTAACCTTCGTCTGTATGTTTTTAATATGCCTCATTTAAAACATAATCATTTTACTCTATTTGGTGTTTTAAAGTTCTGCGTGTTAAGGTTTGGGCCTTTCAGCCCCGCCCCTTTCACATTCTTCTGCCTCCACCTTGATTGGCCTCAGCTGGAGCCAGTTAAGGTGGAGGCAGTTGCAGAGTATTTAGAGCTGGCAGGTGCCAGTCCTGGTGCTCTGCATTTTACTTGGCCACAGCAGGTCTGTGTGTCTGTTTTAGCTGCCACCTTTCCTTGTTTCTGTTTTTTTTTGTACTTCAGTTCTTGTTTGTTTTTCAAGTAAATTCAGTTCTTCACCCCCAGCCTTGGCACTTGAGTCTCCTTTCGCCCAAGCCCATGGTCTTAGTGCCTGCCGGACTGCCGTTTGCATCCAGAGGGGTGCAAACCATAACACTGCGGGGGTCGCTCCAAACTTGTCTATTAGTGACATCACTGCCATTCAGCCATATGGCAGTGATATCACTGACTAGTAGACTACTTTGGCGTGCTCCTTGTTGAACTATACCATGAATCGAGTAATAAAGTGATTATTTTTTAAAGAGGCATATTAAAAACATACAGAGGAGGGTTGAAAAGTGTTGAAATGGCCCTTTAATAATAACATTGTTTCAACGTGTAATGCAATGCGTATATATCCCAGATAGCAAGCACCTCCGCTCCGGATCTGCTCGGCTCTGTGCCGACACCAGCTGATCCGTCTCAGAGCCGGGGCAGATCCGGAGCGGAGGTGCTTGCTATCTGGGATAGTTGAATCAATGTTGATGCAATTCTACATTCTCTCAATGTTGATCATATCATAGTTGAATCAAGGTTGATTCATTGTCAGAATTGATTGGAAATTCAACGTTATTTCCATGTTGATCATAGCGAGCACTTTCAATGTTTTTTTCAATATCTGACATCAATGTTGATTGCAATCTTCAGCCTGACAATATCACAATGTTGATTCAATCACTTTTTGCTATCTGGGTGCTGTTCAGGGACAATGGTTAGCCTACACTGTATATTAAATACATGACAACTCATGGTTAAACTCGTGCATGGATTTTTGTTCCATCACACTTAACACAAACTGTAGCAGAACGAATGTTTGAAGTGCTGAAAATCCACGTTAGATCTCTGGATAAGTCGTGCAGGGGCAGGGCTGCCAACTCTCACGCATTTGGCGTGAGAAATGCGTGAGATTCAGTGGCAAATTCACATTCCCGTGCTGTAGCCAGCAATTACTTAATCAATGCAATGCATGAGTTTCATGATTGTTCAAATTGTTTAAATGAAATAAGACCATTTGAAACGTTTTTATGTAATTCCATTGTTTCCAACCCCCGAGTAAAGAAAAGCGTAAGAAGTCAGGAGTCATAATTGATTTCGATGTTACTAGTGTAGAAATCCACCGTAACCCATGTGAAACTGATAAACCTCCATGCACAAGGACTTCAATTCCGCTAGAGAATCTCTTTCAAATGCGCTGATTGAATAATTGCTGACTACAGCTCGGGAACGTTAACATGCCACTGAATCTCACGCATTTCTCACGCCAAATGCGTGCGAGTTGGCAGCCCTGCAGGGGATGACCCATAATCCACAAATATCTGAGAAATAAATTTTGAATCTGACCGGATTCATTAATACAGTGCTTGCAACCCATCTGTCCCGCTTCTATTATCAAATACAAAACCCCGCATTTCATTTGAAGTGTGTAGATTAATATTTACAGTTTGGCTGACAAACAAAGCATCCCTTATTAGCAGCAGCAAAAGCAACAAATGACATTGTTGTCACAGTCTATAATTAATTTGAATTCCTTCCATATATCTGACTTAACCTTAAATTATCAGCTAAGCGGAAGCAAGTTCTTTTCACCTGTGTCGATTTTATTCATAGGGTTAAGGTAGGCCAATCAAAATAACATTATTTTTGTCTCTTTCTTGCTGGCTGTTTTTTTTCCCACTCGAGTTAATTTCTCTCAGTCATTCTCCACCAGCGCGCAATCTTTTTTTTTCAATTGCTTGTTTTATGCCAATGTTGTAAAGTTCAAATGCAGCCCCGAGAAAATTCACGATGAAAATCTTTAACATCTAGATATGAATTAAAATTTTGAACAATATTTAAAAAATGTTTTTATTACATTTTTGGAGATCACTGTGTCGAGATTTCCATACTTTCAGTCATGGTTTGCTCACATGCTTTTCAGACCGTTTCATCTGCAGTGTACAGTTTTTTTCCTGCTACTAGGCAAATACGCCCTTATAATAGCAATTTTTCAAGACGCAAGGCATCTGGTTTTTAAAGGGAATGGAAGATGACACTCTGGTTTATTTCATAGTGTGCCCATAACATGCCTATGATTAATTAAGAGATTAAGTCCAACCCCTTTGAATCATGCGTCATACTTTGCACCCAGATGAATCACCGTTAAACCAGCGAGAATGGATTTGGACATGCTCTAAATCCACTTGCGCCACGAGCTTCAGATAGGGCCCTTTGTCTTGTAAGAGTGCCTTGGGTATTGTTTGGTGCAGGAGCTGTGGCTGCATCATCGATCTTCACTTTCAATGGCATTGTCCACTGGTTGTTTAAATACGATTGCAAGATTATGCAGGATGATTCAGAATCCAATGATTCAGCATGTATTCTCTAGCGACACTTTTAGCTTACCGTGAAAGAAATGGAGTGTACCTATAAGTATGCCAGTACTTCTCTCAATGACGCTTCTTTTTGTCCTGTGTGCCCCATTAACTCTTTCCTCGCAGTCTGATTTTACATCATGGAGCCATCAGCCAGCGTCAGATAGAATAACTGCTGTCTCCAAGAATGACTCCCTCGTGTAATCTTTCTTCAAACACTGTAAATTTGGCTCTCCCTCAAAATACTCAATTCATGAATAACGTTGGGCCACTTTTCAAAACAAATAATTATTTTTAGTTTCAGTCCTTGCCACTCATCAATTGAATGTTTAATGAATGATATCCCTTTCTGATCACAAACTCGTGCTCTTGGGTAGTAGGAGACTGTATATGTATATGCCAGTATACTGTATTTGCCTTCCATCCACACAGCCAATAACACCAGGGAATTCAGCAATTGCTCAGAATTTAATATGGAGTTTTTCCAATTCTTGTCCATTATGAAATTGATTGCTGTTGATAGTCGCAATATAATTTGACAAACTGCTGATGCGTGTTCTCCAAAGCGATCATCCACTTGAATCTGAAAGGCACCAGTTGCGTAAAAATGTAACCCTAGGAATGCATGGTTCTCCTTACTAAGGAGTCCTTAGATATGGCACAATTCCTCTCAGTTCAGTGTTCTCTATTATTTCAAGGATTTCATGCCATTTGAACCTCTATCTGGAGAATAAGTGTATATCCTTGAGACAGTCTGAGGGCTTTTCCCTGACTATGGGAACACAGTCTCTTCTAACACTTTTTTTCTTTTTAATTTTCAAGTAGTCGCATGCGCTGCATCATATGTGCCTTATTGGCATTGTTGCAAATAACATTTGCCTCACAACCGCTCTA
Organism: Gymnothorax javanicus; assembly: GCA_029692085.1. Taxonomy (NCBI): domain Eukaryota; kingdom Metazoa; phylum Chordata; class Actinopteri; order Anguilliformes; family Muraenidae; genus Gymnothorax; species Gymnothorax javanicus. Next base: position 54,607,363 of record CM056202.1, read on the forward strand.
TGCCTACCCTTTTTTATACAACGTACATTGATTTCACGCCTGACTCACGTCAGCCATTTATTAAGGTCGAAATTATGCATCCAGCCTAAAATGTACACTCTACCCAAAATCTGACTTAAATGCCTAGTCTTGGGGATACAGCTTTTATGCAACTGGGCCAGTGTGTCCCTCACACATCTCAGAATCATATGCTGCCACACTAGCTTTTATACTGGCCATGGCAAACTGCTGAAGCCAACTGGTTCTGAGCCTGGTCAGTACTTCTATGGGTGGTCTGGGGGTAAAGCAAGTTGCTTCAGGTTTTAGTAAGGATGTATGGAAGTACGTATCCGAGCAGGCCAGATCATTTTTATTGCAAATATTTAATACAAGCAGCAGCACTGTACTTCAGATGGAGCTGTTATGTGGTTGAGGCAAATGGGGTCCTGCCACAATTTCCATGTATGATTGTTAACTGATGCCTGGTTTCCAAATCATCTTCAACATCTGTCTCGCTACATTATTGTTACCTAACTCTACTCCTGAAGTTCTGTTGTGTAAGCATTCACTTCAGCTCTAAAAAGGATGTCTCAGTTTATAAATCTACTTTGGGCTGGTAATAAGGCCTAATTAATGCTTTGCCATCCCAGGGCACTGGAACAAAAAACTGCCTGCTTTTTCGTTTAGAGAACTTCAAGTAGCTGAGCATTTCTTCAAGTGGATGGAAAAATTAGTTTTTTTTTTTAATTCATAATTGATAAATTAACCAGCATGATAGCCTGACTAATACTTGAGCCCATAGATCAAGTCACTTCCTTTGGCCTAACTCACCAGTGAACCAGTGTTGATATAGGAAGCTTATCAGTCTTTTGCCACAGAGGAAACTGGTGGAAACAAAAAATGTGCACTGGACTTCAGTGAGCAGAGTCACCAAGCTTTGCACTTCATGCTGAGGAGGAAAATGCTTGAGTACTAGTAATAAGCCAAGTGATGGCATTTGCCATCACATTTTATAATAATACTTCCAAAGATGAATTTTGACAGTTGAGTCACATTTCTTGCAAATTTTACAGCTAGAAACTTGATTCAGCAATGATCAAGCCCTACATCCCATTATCATGGATACATTTCTTCATTAAGAACTGTGTTTCAAACAGACATGATAATGGGAATACAGTGGAAATTTGAGAATTCAATTTTATGGGTTTTTTTTTTTTTTTTTTTTTTGGAGATAAGGTCATACTTGAAAAGGATATGATAATGAAATGTGAGCCCAAAACTGTTATCTTTTCATGCATGGAATGTTGATCTTCACAAATCCTCACACTCGCAGTGGCATAAGAATTACTCCTCCCTTCCCTGAGTTTGCATATTTACCACACTTCCAAGTTTAAGATTTTCAACAATTAACAATGATCATATAATTTACTGAAGGAAAAAAAATATCCAACATCAACTGGCTGTGTGTGAAAAAGCAATAATCCCCTTAGTTGCTCAATCAAATGTTACAGATATTTAATTCAAATTAGACAAAATACACCCAAGTTTGATTTCTGCAAGCCCTGGTGAATTCTACGTATCCTCACTCTTAACTGACAGTATAGGAGTAAGGGTTGAGCTTTGCACACTGCTGATGTGCACAGAGGACAAGAGGTTGAGGACTTGACTCAGGTGTAAGGATGGACTTGTTTGTATTTATTATGCCTACTGCGCTGCAGGAAGGCACACAAGAAGCAATACAAAACAAAATAGCAAACAAGGTTCCTGAATTGCACAATTAGTAATACATACACTGGACTTTAGCTACAGAAACAATCTATTACAAATAGGAAAAGAAAATAGGAAACAAGGTTCCTCAATGATAAAAATGAAGTGCTGACATAAACAATAAACAACAGTAAATTCAAGAGTTCGAATATATACATGCGATACGCGGGGAATAAGTCTACACAAGACTAGAGATACAACACAGGCGTGTGGCTTATGAGACTTTGCAAAGACTAAGTGCGAAGCTCGGTCTTAAATAGCCCAACACTACCATACAGTGGAAATGAACAGCAGCTGCATACAATGATTGCGGGGCTGAGAATGCAGTCCAAGTCTTAATAGACCGGTGAGTTTGACAGCTGGAGGCGTGGCCTTAAAATAGAAGATTTACCAATGACTCCAATATGAGCATTTTCAGATTTTCTTTTCTAGTGACTTTAGTGGCCAAATTGGAACGTGAAAAAATGCATTGCCTGGACATCATCATCATCATCAAGAGTGTGGTGCAAAAGGCAAGTTATTACGCCAGATGTAATGGGACGCATACCTTCCAAAAAGTTCAACTTTTGTCTCCTCAGACCACAGAATATTCTCCCAAAAGTCTCGGGGATCATCAAGATGTTTTTTGGCAAATGTGAGATGAGTATTTGTGTTCTTTTTGGTCAGCAGTAGTTTTCGCCCCGGAAATCTCCAATGGATGCCATTTTTGTCCAGTCTCTTCCTTATTATTTTGTGGCCTCCTGAATGAGTCGTCGATGTGCTCTTGGAGTAATTTTGGTAGGCTGAACACTCCTGGGCTGGTTCACCACTGTTCTAAGTTTTCTTCATATGTGGATAATGGCTCTCCCCATGGTTCGCTGGAGTCCCAAAGCCTTAGAAATGGCTTTGTAACTCTTTCCAGATGGGTAGATGTCAATGACTTTGTTTCTCATCTGTTCATGAATTTCTTTAGATTGCAGTATTATGTGTTGCTTTTTGAGATCCTTTAGCCAACTTTACTTTGTCAGAAAGGTACTATTTAAGTGATTTCTTTATTCAACAGGTCTGGCAGTAATCAGGCCTGAGAGTGGCTAGTGAAATTGAACTAAAAAAATGTGGTTAATCACAGTTAATTCATGAGGGGGGGCAATTACTTTTTTACATAGGGCCAGGTAGGTTTTGATAGCCTTTTTCCCTTAATAAATGAAATCATCATTTAAAAACTGCATTTTGTATTTACTCGGGTTTTCTTTGTCTAATATTAAAATTTCTTTGATGATCTGAAACATTTAAGTGTGACAAATATGCAAAAAAATAAGAAATCATGAAGGGGGCAAATACATTTTGAAGGCATTGTATATCCTCCAGGGCCCTCCTCTCAAAGCTGCACACGATGTGGAGACATCCCTAGTAGAGTGGCACTTTACACCTGATGGCACGGGGTGGTTGCTCATTCCATATGCTTGGCTGATGATGTCCACAATCCAGTGGAGTGGCGCTGTTTGGAGAGAGCAAAACCTTTCTTAGGGCCGCAATAGTAGGTAAAGAGCTGCTCTAATTGCCATATACACATATCTAATTGCAACACAGCCTCTCAGGGCCTGCACTGGGCACAGCAGCTCAGGCTGTCCTTCCCCTTCTCCCAGCAGGGGGTCAAACCGTGCAAGTTTGATTGGCTGGTTGAGGTATTAGCGTGACAGTACTTTTGGGAGGAATTCTGTATTCGGTCACAGTGTGATGTCTGAACTGTCTGAGTTCCACACCAAACAAGAATCACTCATGGATAAAGTGTGCAGCTCACTAGCATGCTTTGCTGAAGTAATGGTCAGGAGAAACGCAGTCTTAGCACAGGCAGAGCTGAAGTGGTTGTCTTCTAAGGGTTCAAAGGAAGGCTGGCATAGAGCATCCAACACCGAGGGCAAGTCCCATGCTGAAGCTCTCGGGGCTCTTGGGGGGCGCGACCTTTGAGTCCCCCTTAAGAAGAGGGACATCAAACTGTGGCTCCCTGCTGTACCATTGTCAACTTTAGCATGCCAACATGAACTGGCAGCCTCACATACCCTCACAGTAAAGGGGGGGGAGACCCTTTTCCAAGAGAGATTTCAGGAACTCGAGCATCGGAGGCACAGAGCAGTTGTTACAGCTAGCTCATCACCGCAACATAAAAGCGCGCTGTCGCGAGCGGGACCCCTCAGCCTTGCGCTTTATTGGCGGCCATATTGATTATCAGAGCGGGACACAAATCAATAAGGAGCTTCCTCTAACCACCCCCAACATACCACCAGAAAATGAGAACATTTGGCCAAGGCGTTTTTCAGCTATCGTCCGGAAACTAAAAGTTTACGGACAGACGCCACAACAATACCCCTCCAAGACTTTTGTCGGCCGAGGGGTAAAAAGGACCACAGACAACAATGTAACCATTTAATAAATAAATATTTATTGAGGATAATTCAAGACAAAAAAGTAGGCTGTATCTTGGGGAATGAATGGATGCGAGCTGGTAATCCGTAAATGGCAGGGACTGAATGTGTGCATGTATAAATGGGAGAGGAGCGAGCAGAACAGCATGCAAGCTGCAATTAAGCTGCCAGACTGAGATCTGGCCATTCCTTTTTACCCACACTGGCGCCAGGTGTGGATAATTAGCAATCAGCAAACCCACTGCTACCTACAGTCTAGGCGCGGCCTCTTGAAAGACTCCAGGGGCACAGGGGGCCGTAACAGCCGTGCACTGGGTCCTCGCTCTGGGCTGCACACCAACCTGAAACAGCTTCCACCTGTTCTCACACTGCAAATATGCGGATCGTGCCCTGGCATTCTGGATAGAATGTCTGACAGGTTATGCACAACCCACAGTTGGAGGTGGTGAGGAAAGGGATGCCAGATCTGGCCCCCTAGCTGAAATAGGAAGTCCTTCCTGTTGGGGAGGAACCAGGGACAGCTGCAGCAGAGTCTCAGAGCAAAAAGAACCACGTCCTCACTGGCCAGAAGCGGGTCACCAGCAGAACCCTGTGGCCATCTAGGAGGAATTGCTGGCAAGATCAGAGGACGGGGTGGGAAAGCATAGGGTCTCAGAGGGCTGGTCTTCTCAGCCAAAGAGAATCAGAGGGGGCAGTGGGTCGATGCTTCCGACGCAAAAAGATCCCCCTCTGCCTTACCAAAGAGGCCCCAGATGGCGTACACCACTTCTGGGTGAAGGCGCCACTCCCCCGGTGGGGGCTTGTGAGGGGAGAGGAGGTCCGTGACCTGGTTCCTCTTTCCTTATAAAAACACTGCCTGCAGGCTGGTCTGGTGGGAGGCAGCCCACATCAGGAGATCCCTGGACACACGGAGGATTTTGTGCCTCCCTGATGGTTTATATGAAAAACAGTTGAGGTGTAGTCTGACTATATGAGCATGCGTTTCCCTCTCAGGTATAGCAGAAAGTCCTTCAGAGCCCTGTACACAGTTTGTAGCTCCAGCACATTAATGTGCACTCTGCATTCTTGCGCAGACCACTGGCCCTGAGCTGTCCTGCCCAGCCACACTGCACCCCACCCTGAGGGGCAGGCATCTGTTCTAACAGTCTCTCAGCAGGATGGCACAGAACCTAAAGGGACACCCTTTGTGATGTAGGACCTCTCCCTCCATGGGACCAGAGTGATAAGGCAGTGCCATGACACCCTGAGCCTCCTGTGCCAGTGCCGCTTGGCATCCAGGTAAAAGCTGTTTCACCACCTCTGCATGGGGCGCAGTGACAGCCGGCCCAAGGGAACAACAGCTGAAGCAGTTGTCAATTTGCCCAAGAGAGAGAGGAATGTAATATAGGGCAGAACGTAGGTGGAGGATATCATCCACACGCTGGGAGGATGGACAGGCCGGCCCTCATATTGGTTGTATCGAAGGCCACACCTATGAAGGTTGTGGTTTGAGTGGGGATCAGATGACCCTTGTCCAGGTTCACTGTTTGACCCGAGCAGACCTCATGTGTCAGAACACAGGCCATGTCTTGGGCTGCCTGAGACCAGGATGGTGCACAAATTAACCAGTCGTCCAGTTATGGCATAATCTTCATGCCCTGAGACTGCAGTGGTGAAAGAGCAGAATGAGCATCGCTGTGAAGGAAAGTTTAGTCCCCCCCCCCCCACTGGTTCCCATCTCGTGAGCCAGTGGGCCTATATGTACAGTATCGATTTGCTACCGGTGTATATTGCAACACTGTTTCTGAGTCGGATAACTGATTTTCCAGCCTTCAGAAAACTGGCGTGAGTGGGGAAAGTCAATCAAATTGTATGAGATATCAGTGACTGCTTACTTAGCAGCTTCAAATATAATGAGCTCCTCATTTTTAAGTGATTCCCCAAAGCGAAGTGATTCATAATCCAGTTGGTAAACTGACCCACTGATATACTTCTAATTTTTTTCATGTTATGAGCTTATCAAAAACACAGACTCCCGCAGACCATCAGGGTTTGCCTGATGAAGGTCTTTTGACCAAAACGTTGCTATTCACCATTAAATATTTTTGCAAGTAGGACGGTGTGCGGGAGTTGGTGTTTTTTGATTGGCTTATACCTCTTTTACGCACCTGTTCAATGATATAGATGTGCAAAGCTTTTTTTAAACTCATGTTATGAGCTTGAAATGTATTAAGACACAGCCATTGCCTTTTTCTCCTTTCCCGACTCTTCCCCGATTCCCCACCATCCTGCCTCTGCATATTTTCCATTGCCAGGGGTTGTATATCTAGCTAAGGAAAACAGGTGTATGGACTTACATACTTAAATCAAGCACTTAAGTGGTCAGTTGCACTAAAATCCAGCATATTGTATGCTCACAAATCCTCTACAATTTGATTTGTCATAGCTGTCTTCAACATACTCACTGTGGACCCAACATCCACCCCTCACAGAAATTGGAACTGCTGCAGTCATTGTAAATACTGGGATTTCCACAAAAATATTTCACTGCAGCACCATTTAAAAATGCATACCAATATTTAAAAGAGGCAATCATTTGTATACTTGCCCACATATTTCAACAACATTTCATTTCCATGAAGGCTGTCTGGCTGATTTACCAACCCAACCAGCCCCCACCCATTCTCTGTCTGAGGTCACATTTAGCCGTCAGCCTCCAATCCCATTCCTGCTGATTAAAATCAAATATTACAGAAGGGATTTTCATCCTCACTAGCCAAACTTTAACTCCGAGTCCTTACCTTCATAAATAACATCTTACACACATCTTAGAGATTTTAGGACCTCCTCCAAAAATTTTAGTTTTTTTCCTCCACCCCTACAGGGAATAGCATAGCAGTGGTATAAAATGCATGCTGTAAAGCTGCGGGATAGAGCGGGCTTTATCTAGTGTGCCGCAGAGGAGAGAAACCTGAGCTCAGGAGATGAGGTTATCAGTGTGAAGAAGATGTATGCCAAGCATTATTGCTGGGCTCTGTTCTAGTAACACAGTCAATGAGCTATAACTGGTCCAACTCTCTTCATCACCACCAGACCCTGATGCTTTTTTCTTCCTTTTTATTCCACCATCATTCATTTCCCCCCCACGTTGCCCTCAGACAAGAATGAGTGGTGGTGTCTCTCACAGTCGCTATAAGAAACAGCCCCCTGCACAAAAATGTCGAATTGGATGGCGAAGGAATTCTAAGGGGATTTGCGTAAAATAGGTTTGGTTAAGTCGACTGGATATAGATAGCTGTACTAGCCAGCAGGGGAGCAGCAGGCAGGCCTTTTCAGACTCACTTGTCAGTGTGGCCACTTCTGTTAATTGATTCTGTTCAGTTTCCTGCCTTGCTTATGCAATGGTGACATCCCTAATGAATGGACATTGGTCAAATTTCTTTGCTTTACCTGTGTGGAATAGGATGTGCAGTGACACCCCATCTTTACACATGTAATGTAACCAATATCTGGTCTAAATCTTCATGAAATAGTTCAGAAAACATAGGTCTTGCCATTAATCACATTCATTTATACCCCGCCAACTGGAAGTGTGCTTGCTGTCAGATTACCCACAATACAAAGAAAATTTGTAATGACAGGAACCTGAACAGGTTCTGTTGGCCTCAACCTCAAAAAAGCCACCTGGGTCACCCAATACGGGATTTTTTTTTAAGAGTGAGTTAAAGTGCATAACAATTGACCATTATAATTTCATCAATACAACCCTTCTCCTGAGCTGGTTATAGCTTGTTTCTGAGAGATCTGTGGCCAACAGCTCTGATAATTTTTGGATTATTTACCCTTTGTTGCCCTGGATGTACAAAAGAAAAACAGACATAGAATGCATGAGGGAGACTAGAATAGCATCATTCTCTCGCTTCATTCCAAACGTGAACCGCCGCACCAAAACAAACACACGTACTCGCGCATTAATTAATTCATGCACGCATATGTAGCAACATGAACATATGCTGGCATGCATTTGCACTCAGTCACTTGTGTGTGCAAACACATATGTCATCACGTGCAAACAAGATGCACAGTTTGAAGCAACAAATTGATGCAAATCAATATAGTATTCTAACATTGAAACTGTTCAGGGTGCATTAGCTGATATATGGGAGTCAATATGAAGTCAAATTCAGCAGCATGTCATATACACTGAGGCTGCAGCACATGACAGCTGTAGCTCTGAGACCTCCTTCAAATATTTATTTCAAAGTTAGCCATGATTAACATAGCATTCATTCATAATTAGTCCCTGTAGCTATAACTGTAGCTATCAAGCTTGGGTTGGCATGTTGATGCAGACTATGAGCTATGGTTTGGGAGATATGCTTTGAGGTCATTTTACTAAAAGAGCTCTGTTTATCAGAGAAGCACACTGAATGGCCAGTCCTCTTCATTTGTTCCTTGTGAATGCATTGCTATCCTTATGTGCTTCATTTTAAAGGAGCTGTGTCACGATTACTGCGCATGCTCACAACCTTGAATGAGGTAAATCCACTCTATTGTTTGTCAAAATCTATGTCCATCCTTGTTAATCCATCATTGTTATGCATTGTATTTGTACATTTTAGTAACTCAGGCATTATTCTTTTTATATTAAGAAGTTTTCTATGGAAATTTGAGGATTCAAAGCGCTATTTTCTTGCTATGGCAGAAGGATGTGGATAATATGAACTGATTTTCCAACTGCCAGTAAGAAGGTTTTTTTCCTTCTTTTATGATTATTGGCAATGGCAAACCAGCTTACATTCTTTGTATCTTTCACCTTAAGTGAGAAAAAAAGCACTTTGAGCCCTCAAATTCCCAAAGTAAACTCCTTAACATAACAAGCATAATTCCTGAGTAACCAAAAATAAAAATACAATGGAAAGTGAGGACGGATTGGCAAGGATGGAATCAGATTCTGACTTGGAGTCAACCAGATTCACTTTCTTGGGATGTAAGGTCTGAACATGCCCATTAATCATGACACAGCTCCTTTAATTTACTCTGCAACGACAGGATCCCCAAACCTCCTACCCAGAGAATGCAATGCTCTCTAAATAGAACACATGAATAAAGCACAACAGCTTGGCAGCTTTTCTCATATTGACATATTTAACAGACAGTGGGTCTGTCACTAGTTTGTCTAAGTGCCTGCAGCTTGCATTTTCAGAATAGCGTAGTTGCGCTTGTGGACTTGAAATATTTTTTGATACAGGAAACAGAATTGCGAAAATGCTGAGGCTTGACTTTTGCTTATCATATGACTAATTTATTACATTGTTTATAACTTATTTATTCACTTATTTTATCCATTGTGGACATGTTTGCTGTCAATCGAACTTCAGCATACACTAAAATGTACAATGTTTCATCTCTGACCAGCTCCACACCACGTGAAACTTTTTCCACAGTAAAAATGCATACACTGCATTTTCCCTCTGCTTCTGTGCTGGTAAGCTCTATTCAGTGAGTTTTCCTGCTTTTTTCTATAAGTTTGAGAACTGATGCATTTTTTTTTACTTTCTTGAACCTCTAATCTCTCTTGAATTTACTTTTTAGTTAGCAACTTAATTTTTTTTTTCTTCAAAAATTGTGCTTTGTACATGCATTCCTCCTTTTGTAGTTGCAATTCTGGCTTCAGCAGTTCATTGGTTGCCATTCTGCTCCATTTTGGCTTTTTCCATTTTGTTCCATTATTCTCACATTGATCCCCACCACTAAAGAGTTTTCATCCTATCGCAGAAAAGTGATTTATCTTTGAAGTTATCCAAGCCAGTAATGCTTTTAATTAATCTATAATACAGTAACACCTTTTAAGTGTCTCCTAGCATTCCTATACTTTTGGCCTTATCTATTACCAGTGTGTTTTATAGACTTTAATGGAATTGCAAAACTTATTTTAACTGAAAAACATATACAAAAGCACTGAAAAGTGCTATACTGTGCCAAGTGAATGAATCGCACTGTTGTAGGATAGTTGGCTGTGAATAACTATGGTTGCATTGTACAACCCCAATTCCGAAATAGTTGGGACAAAGTGTAAATTCTGAATAAAATCAAAATGCAATGACTTTCAGATCACATGAGCCAATATGTTATTTACAATAGAACATAGTTTCAACATTTGAAATGTTATCTAAGACATTTTACATTTTTATCCACAACATGAGCTCATTTCAAATTTTTTGGCTGCAACAAGTCTCAAAAAAGTTGGGACACAGGCAAAAAAGGGCTGAAAAAGCAATTAATATATACGAGAATCAGCTGAAAGAACATTTAGCAAGTAATTACAGTAACTGGCATCAGGTGTGTAACATGATTGGCTATAAAAGGGATGTCTTAGAGAGGCCGAGTCTCTCAGAAGTAAAGATGGCCAGAGGCTCTCCAACCCGTGAAGGCTTGCGTAAAAAAAAAAAAAATTGTGGAATACTTTAAAAACAATGTCCTCGACGTCAAATTGCAAAGGCTTTGAAGGTCTCATCATCGACAGTGCATAACATCATCAAAAGATTCAGAGAAAATGGAAAAATCTCTATGTGTAAGGGACAAAGCCGAAGACCTTCACTGGATGCCCGTGATTTGCGGCCCTCAGATGCCACTGCATCACTCACCAGCATGATTCTGTCATTGACCTAAATGGGCCCAGGAATACTTCAAGAAACTACTGTCTATAAACACAGTCCGCTGTGCCATCCACAGATGCCACCTAAATCTCTATCATGCAAAAAGGAAGCCATTGTTGAGCATGATCCAGAAGCACCACCGTGTTCTGTGGGCCAAGGCTCATTTAAAATGGACTGTAGCAAAATGGCAAAGTGTCCTGTGGTCAGACGAGTCCAAATTTGACATTTTTGTTGGAAATCATGGGCGTCGTGTCCTCCGGGCTAAAGAGGAGAAAGACCACCCCTCCTGTTATCAGCGTTCAGTTCAAAAGCCAGCATCTCTGATGGTATGGGGATGCATTAGTGCATATATTGTGGGACACTTGCATGTTTTAAAAAGCACCATGAATGCTGAAAGGTATATAAAGGTTTTAGAGCAACATATGCTCCCCTCCAGACGACATGTATTCCAAGGAAGGCCTTGTGTATTTCAGCAGGACAATGCAAAACCACATACTACAGCTATTACAACAGCATGGCTTCATAGTAGAAGAGTCCGTGTGCTGAACTGGCCTGTCTGCAGTCCTGATCTTTCACCGATTGAGAACATTTGGCACATAATTAAACGAAAGGTCCGTCAAAGGAGACCCAAAACTCTCCAGCAGCTGGAAGCCTGTATTAAACAAGAGTGGGAAACAAATTCAAATGGCTAAACTCAAGAAACTTGTCTCCTCAATGCCCAGATGCCTCCACTCTGTGTTAAAAAGAAGAGGGGATGTTACACCATGGTAAACAGGCCCCTGTCCCAACTTTATTGAGACCTGTAGCAGCCATCAAATTTGAAATGAGCCCATTTTGTGGATAAAAATTGTAAAATTTCTCAGTTTCAACATTTGCTATGTTACCTCTGTTCTATTGTGAATAAAATACTGGCTGGTGTGATTTGAAAGTCATTGCGTTTTGATTTTATTCACAATTTACAATTTTCTTTGTCCCAACTATTTCAGAATTGGCATTGTACATAAACAGTTCCTTACTCATCTGACATAATAGCACAACACAATAAGCATCATCAGGTCACAGGACAGTCCAGCGTGTGGATGCCTGAACATACACTTACCCCTTGTCTAGATCGCAAGCGTTTTAGACGCGTTTTTTACTCGCGCGTCTGATGCAGCAGATACGCTCTCGTTTTAATCTACGCAGCTGTCTGCACCGGCTCCGTGCGGCTCGGGTCTCAGCTGCGTCTCAGGGGCGTAAACGCAACCCGAAGCTGTTATTTACGCTTTGAGTCTATTTTTCCGACAAATACACGCATGAACGTGAGGGGATGCCCAATAAAAATGCATTGAATTAATGTATTTATCCACATTTTGCAATATATAGGCTTTTTGCAATTTTAAATTTCATGGGTTTACTACAATGTGCAATACACTTTGGTATTTTAGCTTTATTTTATCATTTAACTTTTGTCATATTATCTTTATTTTTTATTATCTGACCTTGTTCTTTGATTTTATTGTTTCTGATGGCATGTTTCTGCTGTTGTTTCTGCTGTATTGCTGTTTATTTATTGATTCTGTATTGTGTAATCCTGTGTTTGAGTTTTATTATTATTGTTACTATTATTACTCACACATATCAAGAGAAAACTGCATGCTGCACAGAAGGTTTGGCTAATCCTTTGCTGCTCTACGCTTCGAATCATACGCGGGCAAGACGGAACCGGTATAGACAGTCGCTTCTGTGTCGCGTGAACGCTGTCGTCACGCGAGCGCGACGCTGACGTGGTGCTTGCGGTCTAGACAAGGGGTTAGAGGTATGTGACTGCAAAGCAGTATGTGCCGCTGAAGGTCCATTCATTTACACGGCTAGCACAGCCAAGAAAAAGTTTCCTCCAGAGTTTGAGAAGTTCAAATCTTTAAAATCATTGAGACAAGTTAAATAATAGAAATCATACTATACAGTTAATTTAAACTTTCCACCTCTATCAATGCTGATTGTGAATTTGTAATTGACCTTTTTTAATATTCAATGGAAAAAGGTTGGACTAAAGCCCATTTCCTTTCCATAAAAAACTAATCCCAAGATAGAAGTATTGTAGTTGTTGTATGTTCCATAAAGGTCAGTAATAGAAGATTAGAAGCTATAAAAATATGTTCATCCAATTGATAAATAATTCATGAGTGCAGGCCATTTGGTTAATTCTGACCTTGCACAGGGTACAGAGGCTCACTCTGACTGTGGATAAAAATGAACAGCGGAGTGGTGTCTTGGGGAATTATGAAATTTAAAATGTTCAGATATTTTTCTTTGGAACCTAAACAGCAGAAAAGTGAACATTTACAGAACCAGTGTAAACTAATTAAAAAAGTAGTTCATGATAAAATATCTCACAAAGCCACAATAACAACTCAACAAAAAAAGAGAACTAACTTCCTGTGGTTTAAACTGTGTTATAAAACAGGAATTAAATTGTTGATCAGTGGTTAAAATGTGCATGCAGGATGTGCATCTGAATGTTTTCTGTGTATAAAATGCACAAACCTCATAACGCAATCAACGTTTTAAGCCCTTTTCTGATTGACATGTCCTAATTTACGGGTGAGGATATATGCATCTGCTTAGCATTATCTGCACCTCCTGGAGGCTTGCAAAAAATAACCACTAACTTACTTCACATAAACTATCTATATATACACTACCTGAGACATATTAAAATGCATTAGCCCTCGATTGAACATAAACTGCAGTGTCATGGGGTCATACATAATTAATGGACATTCTATGTATTGGCTGAGGAGAAGAATAGTACAGCTGGTTATTTTCACACAAATATGACAGTGTTTGCTGGTGCACATACACACACGCACACACACAGACGCATGCACACACACAGTCTCGTATCTGCAATATCGTGGGTCGGTAGGTGTTGCTAGGAAACAGGACCCTGATGGGTAAGCAGGAGGGTAGCATAAATGATTTGGGACAAATTAGATGGATAGATCCCAATGACACATCTGGGAAATGGCTTTGTCCAAAGGACCATAAACAATCTTGAGCCTGGAATCTTGGGCTAACAGGCACAGAGGGCATACAGTATATCTCATGGACATTGATTATATGCAATCACAGAGTTACGCTTAATTAAACTTAACACACTTCTTCAATACTGAGTGCATAATGTCTCATTGATTGTGATATCTTTGCGGTGAAAAAACACCAATAATTTATACTACTAAAAACAATTATATTCTCTGGGGAAAGTGGTGCAACTCTTTTTTATTTTTAAATCGAATCCAGCGACTATTTCTGATCAGGCATAAGCATACATCCAAATAAATACTGGAATGTTTGCAAAAGCTGCAGAGCAGATATTTTTAAATATAGCAAGATAAATTCATGAAAACCAGCAAGTGTCGTCAATGCCAAAGTAGAACTATCTATGATGTCCCAGCTCACAACTTGACTTCTTTTGAGATATGGAGCACAGTGTAATATACTGCAAAACAAATATGATTCATTTATATTTTAATCAACAAGATATTGCCCAAAACAGTAAGGAGAAAATACATATCAATAAGTAGAAATGAGAACAATTTGCATCGTAAGGAATATATTGTATGTTTTCAGTTTATTTTTTTCCCCACCTCATTACTGAAATGGTTCATTCGTGTCTATCTGACTTAGCAGAGGTCCATGGTGTAATAGCACTCCACTGAGGCTCCATTCCCCAATATTAACAACTTTGTAAGGCACTCTCAGGTTTCTCTCGTCCTATTTAAAACAGTCCCTAGACAAATCAGTCCAGCGGCAATCAGGTGACAGGGTGTGGTGGGCCGTTCCCCTTAGAATGAGAGAGATGAAGGGAAAAAAAATCAGACATCTTTTCATCCAAATCCCGTATGGCTGCCTCAATGCTCAAGCGAATAAAGCTGTCTAAAGCGTGAATATAGCCTGCCGTAATAGTTTTTCCTGTGAATAAACAGCTATCTCAATCCCTCGTTCCTTTGTCAGTTAAGAACCTTAGAAACGGAATTCAAAGTGACAGCAGACGGTTCCATCAGGCCTCTGCACACTTCAAGAGCAGGTGACACTTAAAAAACACATTGTAATTTATTAACTAAGGCTCCTAAAAGAAAAACAACAGTAAAAAAAAACATGTTTACATTTCTGTCAGCTAACTCAAGCATAAACCATTAATTGTCATGATAACAAATAGAGACAATGATAGTTTGGGGTCTAGGCTGACCCTGACACATGTTGAGGCCGACTAAGCTTGTGGAGGAGAAATCAGGGAAAGCAGGATATCCTTCTCTTTGAACCTACTTAAAGGAAAACATACATCAAAATTTTGAGTTTAAGGGAATGGAATATACAGTGGGGAAAATAAGTATTGAACGTGTCAACATTTTTCTCAGTAAATATATTTCTAGTGGGGCTATTGAGATGAAATTTTCACTATATGTCGGTAACAACCCAAGTAATCCACATATACAAAGAAATCAAAACAAATAAGTCCTTTAATTAAGTTATGTGTAATAAAGTGGAATGACACAGGGAACAAGTATTCTAACACATGAAGAGAAGGAGGTGCAAAAAGGCATGGAAAGTCAAGAAACCAGCTGAAATCTGTCAGTATTTAGAAAGAAATCCTGCCCCCTATCAGTGCAAATTAATATCACGTGGTTTAGTCCTAATTATGGCCCATAAAAAGGTTTCTCATTACCAAGGTGTTATACAAGAAGCATCTCATGATGGGTAAAAGCAAAGAGCTCTCTCAAGAGCTTTGCAACCTTATTGTTGTAAAACATACTGATGGCATTGGTTACAGACATATTTCTGAACTTCCGAATCTTCCAGTGAGCACCGTTGGGGCCATAATCCACAAGTGGAAAGAATATCATTTCACCATAAACTGGCCATGACCAGGTGCTCCTTGCAAGATTTCTGACAGAAGAGTCAAAAGAATAATCAGAAGAATTGTCCAAGAGACAAGGACCACTCGCGGAGAGCTTCAGAAAGACCTGGAATTAGCAGGTCTTATGAGCAGCATAAGTTAATTGGTGAGACTACACCATGTATTTAATTTAGCTAAATTATTTTACTTCATTGTTATAGCTAGCCGGCTTGAAAATTCGGGTATGCTTTAGGAGGCAACCATAAAGTTCCAAAAATGCCATATCACAACAAAAATTCACAATTGAGCAATGGACAAATTTTTAACATTATAAATTATTACATAGAGGGATGGCTGTTTGTGTACTTCTCTAAAATCTGAGATTGAAACGCACCATAGACAAGCTATATTTTGTATGTCACAAATTCAAAACCAAAATGCTGTCTAATACGCTCAGGTTGGTGATGAAACTGAATCTAAACTGCATCCTGGAGCTACCCTCTGCAGTCTACCAGAAAATGCCTCAAGCAGTTCTCAAGAAGTTAGTTATGAAGTCTGATGCTGTGCTGACTATTCATCCTGGGACTGCAACAATGAATGGGGCTCAGTTTGTAATTCTTTTATTCAACCAACTGTCAAAGGAAAGCTTTTTGTATGTAGCCAACATATTTCCGACATTGGCATGTACGATTTTAGCTTTTTAGCTAGGGGCTGCTAGTAGTTTGCTAATTTAAAACTGTTAAACAAAGCGGATAATTATTTGCCCCATTTATAAGGACAGGAGACTAAAGACACACAACCACGAGGGTGAGAAGGAGCTTGAATTATGCCAAAGGAATGAACTGCGGAAAAACAAAACAAGTTTACCTCTGAAGGTAATCAGTTATATAACTATGTAATAAAAGTGAAAGAAAACTAAAACCTTATCCTGACTACCTAGTCTCACCACCCATTGCAAAACCCACAAGGGGTGGCACACTCCTAACATGGTGTGTTTAAAAAAGATTTTACAATGTGTTTCTAGAATGTAGGGCTCTTACCCGCTCCAATTCCCAAGCACATAAAGGAAGTTGGCAGACTACTGACACACACAAAAGACAAAATGTACTCAACAAACTTACATCAAGCCAATGGCAAAGCAGAAAGAAAGAGCACAGGAAGTGCAATATGGTTATAAAGGGAGGGAAGCCTGGCTAATTGGTGAAGGGGTAAAAGAGAGGAGGGCTCAACAAATGCATACTGGAATGTAACAGAAATGATCATATATATTGATCTCGGAGAACAATGCTGGGATTTTCTAATATTAGGCTACTGTTATCCATGTAACAGGTTTTTATTACCTGCGTCGCCGAAGGCAGCAGGTCTAGGAATGGCTTTTTCACTTCCGGACCCGAACTCTGAAAAATGCTCGGAGGACAAAAATCTCTAGGGAGAGCACCAAACTCATCAAATAGAGCGGATAAAATTTTGTCGTCCATTGTCCGTCCGTCATTCCGTCTGGCCGTCCGTCTGTCCGTCCAAAGTAACGACATTATCGAGATAACTCAAAACATAATTGGCCCAGGAAGTTGTAGTTTGGTATGATGATGTATCTTGATCCAAGGCAGGTCGCTATTGAAAATGGGCGCGCTGCATCAAAATCCAAGATGGCCGCCGCTGTTTTTGTAAAAACAACGTTATCAAGATAACGCGAAAAAGAAGCGTCCTAGAAAGTTATAATTTGGTATGCTGATGCATCTTCACCTAAGGCAGGTCGCTATTGAAAACGGCCGTGCTTCGTCAAAATCCAAGATGACCGCCGCCGTTTTTGTAAAAACAACGTTATCGAGATAACGCAAAAAATAAGTGTCGTAGGAAGTTCTAATTTGGTATGCTGATGTATCTTGACCTAAGGCAGGTCGCTATTGAAAATGGCCGCGCTGCATCAAAATCCAAGATGGCCGCCGCCATTTTTGTAAAAACGACGTTATCAAGATGACGCAAAATATACAGGGTGTATCAGAAAAAATGATACTCTCGGAAAAATCATCATAAAATTAACATAGATAATAGTTCTGTAAATGTGGGCGTAAACCTTGGTAGAGGGGGTCATTCTGCTTCGAATGATACCAGTATCTTGGTTTACGCTTCATGCTCCAGTGAGCATGGACGCTTTGAGTTTTGCAAAATTCAAGTCTTTTGCGCACAGGAATGCGAGGGTTAAAATTGGATTCGTCACATTAAATTAAAAGTTTAGACAGGGTTTTACCAGTATGCCAAGGTGTTTTTGAATAATTAACCCTTTCACCCCCTAACCTCGGCACAAAATGATCTCTTTTATGAGTGGATCGTAAACAAAGGGTTAACACATGCAATTGAAGTGGCCGTGAACAAGTGAATCAAGCTAACAAGCATCATCCAGTGGGTCTGTCACTTAATTATTCCATAATCACATCATGTCTTGTCAGTTTCTTCCTTTCATCACACAGCCAATGATCACAAATGCGTTATGTTATGCAGGCAATTTAATTCATGGACATAAAATCGGTGAGCACCTGTGCATTGGCCCCACTTTTTGCCTTGTAACTGTGTGGTGTAAAATGGTCAGACCACAGTTCACAGCTCAGCAGAGGTCTTTTCTGGTAACGGAATACCTCCAAACGAAAAGTGTTCGCACTGTCCTTCAGCGGTTCCAACATCAATTTCCAAATGTAAGGGTTCCGAGTCGTCTCACCGTCTTCAGGAATGTCAACAAGTACCGTGCCTCTTGCACCAGCCACAATCTCAACAAAGGGAGGTCAGGCCGACGCAAGACCCAACGTACACCAGTCAACATCGAAGCAGTCAGGACCCTCCTCGAAGACCAACATGCTGACAAGACATGATGTGATTATGGAATAATTAAATGACATACCCACTGAATGATGCTTGTTAGCTTGATTCACTTGTTCACGGCCACTTCAATTGCATGTGTTAACCCTTTGGTTACGATCCACTCATGAAAGAGATCATTTTGTGCCGAGGTTAGGGAGAGAAAGGGTTGATTATTCAAAAATGCCTAGGCATACCTGTCTAAACTTTTAATTTAATGTGACGAATCCAATTTTAACCCTCGTATTCCCTTGCGCAAAAGACTTGAATTTTGCAAAATTCAAAGCATCCATGCTCACTGGAGCATGAAGCGTAAACCAAGATACTGGTATCATTCGAAGCAGAATGACCCCCTCTACCAAGGTTTACGCCCACATTTACAGAACTATTATCTATGTTAATTTTATGATGATTTTTCCGAGAGTATCATTTTTTCTGATACACCCTGAATGTATCGTAGGAAGTTCTCATTTGGTATGCTGATGTTTCTTGACCTAATGCAGGTTGCTATTGAAAATGGGCCCGCTGCTTCAAAATCCAAGATGGCCGCCGCCATTTTTGTAAAAACGACGTTATCGAGATAACGCAAAATATATGTATCGTAGGAAGTTCTCATTTGGTACGCTGATGTTTCTTGACTTAAGGCAGGTCGCTATTGAAAATGGGTGCACTGCTTCAAATCCAAGATGGCCGCTGCTGTTTTTGTAAAAATTACATTATCAAGATAACGCAAAAAATAAGTGTTGTAGTGAGTTCTAATTTGGTATGCTGATGTATCTTGACCTAAGGCAGGTCGCTGTTGAAAATGGGCATGCTGCGTCAAAATCCAAGATGGCCACTGCCGTTTTTGTAAAAATGACATTATCGAGGTAACGCAAAAAATAAGTGTCGTAGGATTTTATAAATTGGTATGCTGATGTGTCTTGACCCAAGGCAGGTCGCTATTGAAAATGGGTGTGCTGCATCAAAATCCTAGACGGCCATCGCCATGGATCTGCCGGAACAGCGTCATCACAATAACTCCAAAAATAAGTGGCCTAGGAACTTTTAATTTGGTATGGTGGTGCATCTTGACCTATTGCATGTTCTAATTGAAAATGATATCACAACGTCAAAATCCAAGATGGCCACCAAACGACGTTATCGAGATAACTCGCAAAGTAAGTGGCTAACCCAAGGCAGGTCATTATTGAAGATGAGTGTGCTACGCCAAAATCCTTTCCAGTTCATCTTTTCCATTTGGCTGCATCTATCTATCATCATCATCATCCTCATCATCATCATCATCATAACAATTCACCATCACTCAATCAATGCAAATTTTATTCACCAAAGCATACTTCTACATAACACCTGCACAGCGACGCAGGTTCAGTGATTTTGCACTTGTTGAAGTCAAAAACCACCCCAGTTCCAACCCACATAGCAGACGAGTCTGGCCCGGATCCGGCGTCAAGCCAGCACTGCTGGGCAACTGCTGGCGTGGCAAGTGGTATGTTGACCGGATGTGGGCCAGGTCTGCCAATGATGGCACCGTTTCTGTGATGGCATGCCACATTGTATGCCAGGCCGATTGTATGCGAGCTGGCCCTGTGCTGGCCCATACATTTTTTTTCTTTAAAGTGCTGAGGGGATCAGCAGTCTGTGAGAAGCTGGAAACAAACTCATAATACCACCCTGCCAGCCACAGGAACCTCCCTAAGGCTTTCAGGTTGGTGGGTACCGGGACATTGCACATAGCCTCAGTCTAGTCCACATCAACATGAACTCCAGCTTCAGAAGCAATATGTCCAAGAGATTTCAGAGATGTCCTGATCAGCTTACTTTTCTTTATATTCAGAGAGAGGCCAGCGCCTCGGAGCTTGTCAAAGACAACTTAGACATTATAAATACGTTCTCCCCAGGACTGAGAGAAAAATGATGATTTTGTCCAGGTATTCAAAACAAATGACACCTTTTAATTCTGGTATTCCTCTCTCCATGAGCATGTGGAACGTCACAGAGGTATTCTTCCAACCAGCATGACTTTCAATTGGAACTGACCCAGAGAGTAGATGAAGGTTGTGATTTTTCACACCTCAGGGTCCATTCCCACCTTCCAGTACCCATTATGTAAGTCCAAGAAAGAGGAGACAGAAAAATCTGCAACTGTATCAAGTATCTCTTGAATTGTGGGAATGGGACCGGCGTTCATGACGGTTTTCATTTACTTTCCTGCAATCTACACAGAACTTTGATTTGCTAACCATCCTGGGTATCAGGACTTCTGGAGAAGTCATAGTAGAGTAAGAGCACTGGTGTATGGGACACCTCTGCAGCCCTCATCCTGCAGGGGGTGCCCCACATGCCCTTTGAGGGGCCCTGCCCCCAGCTACCCAGAGAGAACATCAACCTCCATAGACTGATTGTATACACTGTTCGTACTTACACCCATGAAAAGTAATGCGCTCTACTTTGTATATAACCCATGTAAATGTGAGCCACAATGTCTTTATATATTAATAAACTCATACTATTCGCTGCCTTGGGACAATATTGCGGACTACCATGTGGGAGAATGCAGTTCGAAACTCTTTTTCTCCTGGAAATTAAAAATTTTCAGCTGCAAATAACAAGTGCCTTTAAAAAGACCATGATTGTCTTCCTCAAGTCATGGCTTGCCATTGATTTGTGGATTCTACATTGTAACCTACAACATAGCCCCCAAGTGACCCGCATCTGGCGGGTCAGACCCGCAAATTAAGAGCATAACCTGCGGACCCGCGAGGGAGTGAAATAAACCCGCCATCGGCGCAAGAGATCAAAAGTGCCTCCCCCCCCCCCCCAAAAAAAAAAATTTACTTCTGACCAACAAATCTAAATCACGACGCTGGATTATTTGAAAATTTAGCTCTATATGCATGTACGCAGGGGCTAATTTGGGCCAGGGCTGTCTGGGAATCAGCCTGGCACATCGGTCAACATTTTTTTGTGTCGGGTGCTCAAGCAACGTTACCATTTACAGGAAGTTTGTGGTTTGAGCAGGATATTGAAACGGCTCAAGTTACACTACGACTAGTTTCCCATTTCAGGTGACATTGAATCCATACCTTGAGACAATTCGTCACCTCATTTTGCAGATGGTTGACTGCCTGCACCATTACGTCATTACTTATTTGGTAGCTGCTGGAAATGTTACCCATAAGCTTTAGTGACATACTTTAAAAAAAGTGCTTGTTGTAGTTTGGAACTCCTCATTGCAGTTCTTTCGTGCCTCCATGAGTACATAAAATTTATCAGCCCAAGTTCTTTTCAATGTATCCTCAATGTCAGCTGCTTCCTCATTAAACTTAAACCTCCATCTTGGGATGAGAATGACAGGTTGAGATAGATCAGAATCATCACGCAAATCCATAACCAATAAAGAGTAGGTGATGCTTTCTGAGCCAGCTGGCTGAATTTTGCCATTGTTTCACTCCACGTCCATTGACTGGGTCCTGTGAAAGGACATCCAATCCTGTTACATCCTCTAAAACCTCCAACTGAAATCACACAGCCCCATCCTTTGCTGAAGCCATTTTCACAGATGAAACAATGGATGTTGTCAAACAACGGATGGATATAAAGAGCAAAAGAGGGTGGAATATATAATTTTTTTTTTCTTGCTTGCTGGAAGTGCTGAAAACAAGTCCAGGATTTAGGGGGTCCTGAAATTGGGGCACCTCTGTTTTGTGCCAGGTTTAACCCTTGTAATGAAGCTGGTTGCCAGTCAGAGTTGCGTCTGAAAAATAATTCCACAAGAGCAAACACCTTAGTCAAACCATACAAAACAGTAAAGAGCAAGTCGCAATAAAATATACATGTACAACAAATAGACCTTAACTGAAGTCAGTTTTCGATTGATGTCTTCAATTAAACCAGTAAGCCATATTAGTGAGTTTGTGATTGTGTGCACGTGTAATTTGACCCGTAGTCTCAGAGTTCCTTTCACTTGGTAAAGAGTCTGTTTAGTTTTCCTCACAAGAAAAATCAGTTCAATTCGATTCAATTTCATAATCATAAAAGAAGTCTTCTCTAAATTCCATCCTGGATTTTAATGAGGTTCACCATAATACACATGAAGCCCTTGAAATACATAACTGAAATAACAGCTACTGTAATCGCAGTTCAGTAACAGTGATTACAACATATTATACATCAGGTTCACACAATACCATTGATCCGTCCGTAATCAGTCAGGTTTGTAATCGTCTTTGGCACCGCCAAGATCAGCAACTCCTAGTGGTGGTGTAATTTGGAAATACACCT